>OW204027.1:5498763-6863351 GCA_934048045.1 Polygonum aviculare
TCTGGATGACCAAAAGTAATTTAAATACAAAAATACAATTTTGATCAATAATTATTCTTTTATTTGAAACAAATAATTATTTTAAATATATATGTTTAGAACTAGTAAATTGAAATCATGATTAAATATAAATGAAAATTATTTTAGATTAACTTGCAATGCACATCCGAAAAATAATAAAAGTATAGGGTGTGATTCATTTTTAGCATTATGGGACATATATGTATATATTAAAAATTTTAAAGTAGTATTTAATAAAAACATCTCATTTATATATTTATCGGGTCATGTTTGGATCGTAAAATCTCAGATTAGGTCGGTTTAAATCATTTGTTGGTGTATTTAATTTTGGATATGTCCGAATCAAGTCCAAATACAGTTCGTCCAGCCAATCGATCTAGCAGATCGGATCAATAAGGTAAATCTTATCGAAATGAAAAAAGGATGTGTAATGGATATAAAAAAAATATAATTAGCCTTCTACAATGGTTAAAACAGGATGTGTAAAGTGGACATTGTTGTATTTGATCGAAATAAAAAAAAAAAAAAGGTACAAAGTGTAGATATATGTTTACATAGTACTCCGTAATATAGTATGTAATAAAAATATCTTAGTAGAAAATCTGAAGTCAGAATGTGATGCATAAAAAAAACTGACATACGAATATATGACAGCATCAGCATATAATGATATAACCAAAAAAAACTGCACCTCAAAACATAAGGCATATATAACTCGGAACAGTGAAACGCTTACAAATAACAGAACCAAGGGCGCAACAACACCAGAAATTGTAGTGAATCTGTTTAATTTCCAACATAAGAAAATTGTATGTCCATATATGCCTAGACAAAAGACTCACATTTTTTGTCCTCATAATTGAAGGAAAGAAAAGAAATGTACGGGCTCATCACACGGTTACTGTGCTACACTCAAGAAGCATCAAGAAAAAAGGAGAAGGGCAAAACAACATAAATGAGTATATGTGAACAATTATGACTTATGTAAAGTAAGCAAGTGTCACTTAGAGGATATAAATGGACCGAAGACCTAGCTATATGCCTTCCAAAGCAATATTAGGTATCTACACGTAGGGATGGGCACAGACGGGAAACCGGAAGTTCGGTTAACCGGATATTCAGTTACTAAATTATGATAACCATTACTGAACCGTTAAGTAATAACCGATATCGGTTAACCATGAAAATCGGTTTGGTTAATCGGTCAACCATTATTTCAAAGTGAAATTATTCATTTTAAATACATACATTTTGACCGATAAATATCGAAATATATAATCAAAACACGTAGTCGATTGGTGTGGATTGGATCGATCGAATAGGGTATGTGGATGTGCCGTTTATGAGGGTCGGGCTTTTGTGCGGTTGCAAAGCAATGTATGCTAGCTAGCTAGGTTAAAAGATAGAATTTTAGGCTGATAAAAAAAAAGACAGAATTTTAGGCTTATTAACCTTCTCAAGAAAAAAAAGATAGAATATCAGCAAACTAACGGGTGCAAGTGTGCAACTGCAACCTATAAGTTAATAAGTTATAACTAGTTATTCATTTAAGACACTAACTATTTTGGAAGATATTAATATTAAGTAGTTGTAATTAATTATATTTGAATTATAGAATTGATCTCTTATTAAAAAAGTCTAATACTATCAAATTAGCTTATTTATATTATTTCCTTTCTAAAAATATGTATTAATATTTTATTAATCGGTTTATCGGTTAACCAATTGAAAAAATATGGTAAATCATTACCGAACCGTTAAACCGTTTAAAATACCCTTAAGTAATTTGTTAATTGAATTTTTAGAAATTGTAAAGTTCATAATATGTGAGGAAAATTAATTACATTAGGGATGATTTAATAAGGGTATTTTAGTAAAGATAGGATTGCCTTAATATTTGTGTAACTAATGAAAAGGTCAAATAGAAGTAGACGGAAGGAGTACTATTTAATCATAATATTATTTATTTTAATAATTAAATAATATAAATTCTTAACCTGATAGATCAACCCAAACCTGCACAACAATCTGTCAACACCTGACCCAACATAACATGTAACCCGATTGATCCAAACCTACATTCAATCTGAATCCGATCCGAAATGAATGAACCCGAACCCACCTTACCCGACCCGTTTAAGAGCTCTAGTTGTATGCCTTGTGTTAGAGAAAATGTCTTCCCACGTTGGATACAAATGCCAAATACCCACTATATAAAGAAGGGAGAAACTTTCGACCGAAAAAGAAGGGAGAAACTCTACACATTAGCTTAAGTTTTTGAGTTAAATGGTGGATTCCAACTTTATATCTAAAATTGATCTAAAACCCAACACGTCACTCAGCTCGTCTAAACATAGTCCACTGGAGTATGACATGGTATTAGAGTAGGTCCGGTCTGGGTCCGATTTTCCTGATAAAAAAATTTCAAAAAGATGGGTATATAGCTAAAAAGAGAATGAGATGCTAATAATAAGTTTATACTGAAACAAAAATCAATCCGGGCTAGCTATAAAAAGATTGAGAATGCTAGACCCATCGAAAAACAAAAATTGTCAAGTGCTAACACTAGGTCAGGCTAGTTACCACTCCAGGCCACTTAAGAGGGGGTGTGTTGGAAAATATGTCTTTTCACAAAACGGATACAAATGCCAAATACCCACTAATATATAAGGAAGGTAAAAACTCTACCAAATATCGACTTAAGTTTTTGGTTAAATGATGAATTCCATCTTTATGTCTAAAATTGGTCTAAAACAACATAGGGCCACCCTCTAAATACGGTCCACTAGAATATGACACCTTGGTATTTCCATACCTACGTGGTTAAAAGCCTATTGAATTATAGATTCATGTGAAGAGCTTTTCTTATCATCGACGAAGGTGTATTAGAGCATAGTTAATGGTAAACCACGATTTTTTGTCATCATGGTCTTTTATTGAATTTTTAAAATTCTTTTTAAAAGCAAATTATTTTTTATAAGGGAGTTGTACACATGTCATCGTGATATTAAAAGACTAAAATTAATGAAGAATGAAGACCCCGACTCTCTCACCCCCCAAACCCCATGAACAGTGCCAAAAGCCCCAAATCACAAAATCTAGATCTCAATTTCTAGCCAAAATCAGCCAAATCTTCCACATGATCCTCTTGCAAATCCAAAAGCATGATGAAAAACATCCTCGGAAGCAATCAATTTGGAGAAATCCTCCCCAAAATCTGGGAGTAGTCAAAGTGTCTGGCACAAAAGGCTCACCGTCTCCGTCAAAGGTCGTTAGTCGCCGGAGAAAGTGGATGGAAGGGAAGGAGATCCCGCCTCATAGAAGGAGAATCAATAAAAGAAGAGGTCTATGGTTGAAGGAACTAAGATCGTTATGGAGGCTAGGTTTGGAGGCCCATAGGCACTGTTCTCTCATGGTCAAGTTTGGATTGGTGGGTTCGACGACGGGGCTAAAAAAGTCGCATACTCCCCGAGGGAAACTCCAGGCGGAAGAAAACTGGGAGAAGGTTCCGACTTCTCTCTGGACAAGGCTGAAGAAGCGACCAACAAGGATGAACAGGTCGTATATTTCCTCTTCCTCTACTATGTGGTTTAAGATGTTGGTTGAGATCTCTATGTACGTACGGGTGCTTAGGTTATAGCTTTAAAATGTTGTTTGAGATCACCAAGAACCCTAAATCAATTTTTATGCTGAGAAGGCAATTTATGGCTATAGATGAATTCTATAAAGAACCTTATGAAATTAAGAACGGCTTTTGCCACTTTGAACTACTATCTACCAGGGTCGTTCAGACCAAAAGGGTAGAGAAATCATCAAGCCTATTGAGGCTAACCCTTTGAAAATCAAGAAAGATCATGGCAAGATTAAGGCCAAATTTGACATATATGATAGCTACTTTAGAGAGGCTGTTAGCAGTGGAAGAGATCATTATCTACTGTTGGTTTCAGACCTGTGATTATAGCTTGTTTTGTAAGGTGTTGTTTATATGTTGTGTTGGTGTTCCACTTGACTTGAATATATTGGATAGTAATTATATCTTTTGTTGTCCAAGTACATGTGAATCTAGACTGAGTTGGTGGTTGTTTACAAAGAAATGTATGGAATGCTCATTTAGGGGAGCCCTGAAATTAATTAGTATGAATAGACAGTTGTGTATGGTTAATATGGACTCCTTTAATGTGGTATATGCTATTTTTGAATGGAAATCCATGTTTTATGTGAATATTATATGCTGGCTGGACTGCAGGAAAGACATGAGAACTCTGGCAGTCTACTATCTGGATTCCAGGAAAATAGAGAGGCATAGAAGACCAACAAGTATGAGCAAATTCCTTATAAGTCATCTTGGTACAATGGACGCTGAAGGAAATGGTAAAATCAAGTTGAATATGGATGCTGACCTAACAAACTTGACTGAAAGAGGTGATATTTCTGAACCTTATGAATTTGTAGTGGTTGAAACTAACAGATTCTGGTTCATAATCTGGAATTCGTTAGGTGGTTATTCAAGTAAAACCTGTGAATGCCTTAGTACAATTGAAAAAAGAATGGAATCACTGTTTGTGTATGGTTGTTGGCAATTTCAGTTAATGAACAAGGTTTGCTTTGAGCTGCTTCGCTTCTCTGATCTAAGAAATGATGACAAAATAAAGGAAAACATGATCACTAACACGATGATAATGAAGAGTCATAAATTTCTTCTTGTAAGATTTTGTGCATTGAAACTTAGAAATGACAGTATCTACAAAAAGATTAAGGATCATCGGAAGATAACAGCACCTAAAGCTGCGATTTATATTCTATCTATCTTGATTTGGAAATGTTTTTTAACTTTCACATTCTTTGAACACAGTTTCTTTTGGACTAGCTCATATTACAATAGAGAGAAGAATAGGAATAGTCAAAGGAGACAACACACAGATCAACAAGATTATGAAAAGAGAAACAAGGAAGGACTTGGAAAAAGACTGAAGACCAATAAGAAACCAGCTAGGAGAATACCAAACGGAATTCGAACAAGGAAGGATTTGAGTATAAAACATGTAGCATGGTGCAAAAAACATGTTCCTTTTATATATATATTCAGTCAGTACATTTTAGGAATTTTCAATTCCCTGTGATTTGCAAAGAATTGTACAAGGACTATTATAGGAAACATCACCAGTTATGGCTGTTGTTGAGAAGAACCGTGTCAAAAGAATCGTGTCAGAAGAATACGAGTAAAGGAAAAGTGTGGAAACATATACAAATAAGGTCCAACATTATAAGCGTGTTCTGTAATCGACTCAAGGGAGTTGTTGACCACCCCTATAAAACAAGTTATAAATGAAAGTCGCCCTATGGAATAGTAGAGGCATGGGTAGAAAATCCTTCTGGCCTGAGATTGATTCGTTTTGTAAAATTGAGCAAATACAAATTATGGTTGTGGTTGAGACAAAAACAGACAAGCTTCCGAGCGATCAGGTATGGAGACGCGCAGGGTTTGATAACCTAGTATGGTCGCCGGCTGATGGTAGGGCCGGAGGCATATGTGTGATGTGGAAAAAACACCAACTCACCAGTGAAACTATTGAAATTATGATTCATAAGCCGAGATACATTATAATGAAGCATGTTAACCTTCTAACAGGGTGGGTTTTTGCCTTATGTTTTTTGTACGCGCCTCCAAATGAGGCCCTAAAAGACATCTTTTGGACAGAATTTATTAATTGTGCTCTTGGAATTGACATTCCCTTGGTCGTCATAGGCGATTTAAACGAAATACAAGAAAATGGCGATAAAAAAGGAGGTTGTATACCGACAACCAATAGATTTGAACGGCTTCGGCATTTAAAAGACACTTGTAACCTACATGATATTCCCACCACAGGAAACAAATACACTTGGCGAAAAAATAAAACAGAAATTGAAAACATTTACGAAAAGTTGGATCGAGTAATGGTTAGTGATAGCATTCTACAATAGTTCCCAGGAATCCGAACCCACAATCATGCATTCACATCATCAGATCACTGCAAAATATCAGTTGACATTATGAACGACAACACGAGGAAAGCGGCACCATTTAAGATGGAAAAGATGTGGCTAATGAGAAAAGACTACCGAAATGTGGTCAAACAAACTTGGAGAACTTGCTTCCAAGGATCTTTCATGTTCCAACTAATGAAGAAAACTCAACTGCTTAAAGCACACACAAAACAATGGAAAAGGAAGACATTTGGAAATACGTTTCAGCAACTACGAGAGATTGAGGACACCCTCTTGGATCTACAACAAAGGATTATTGAATCTCCACAACCAGCGCTCATCCAAAAACAAACCCGGTTCCTGCAAAAGAAGGAATGCATTCTCCAGTTTCATAAAGCGTACTGGAAGCAAAGGGCAAACACAAAGCATGTAAAATTGTGTGATTCGAATTCGGGATATTTCCACAAAATAGCATCGGGGAGACGAAACCATAAAACTATCAAGACAATCACACTGGGTGATGGTACCCAAATAGTAGGTGAAGAAAATATTTGTCGTGAAATCAGAAACGATTTCTACATGCGATATAAGAAGCAACAAATAAACACGTCAACTTTAGAGGAGTACCTGACACTTATTGACAAAGAAATAACAAATGAAGATAATAGTAGTTTGACTAGGCCAATAACGAATGAAGAAATCAAAAACAGTGTTTTCCAAATTGGTTCAGATAAATCTCCTGGACCGGATGGCATGACGGCTGAATTCTATAAGAAGTATTGGGACATTGTTGACCCATCAGTAATAAAAGCAGTCAAAGGATTTTTTCACTCTGGAAGGATCCTAAACCTAAGCAACCATACATTCATATCGCTACTCCCGAAAAATGATAGCCCATCGACAACTAACCACTATAGGCCTATTAGCTTATGCACAACGATATACAAAATCATAGCTAAGATTCTAACAGAAAGATTAAAAAAGGTTATGCCCAAAATCATCCACCCGCTCCAAGGAGCCTTTATAGCTGGAAGAACGATTCAAGACAACGTGCTTATAGCACATGAGATCTTTCACTCCTTTAGAGGAAGTCAAGCAAAGGAAGGATGGATGGCAGTAAAACTAGATATGGAAAAAGCGTATGACAGAGTTGATTGATATTCTCTCTTTTGTATCTTACACAAATTTGGCTTTGACGATATATTCATAGGATGGATTAAGGAATGCATAAGCACGGTATCCTTTTCAGTCTTGGTTAACAGTGGACCTACTTTGCCATTTGCCCCGGAACGAGGAATCAGACAAGGAGATCCTTTGTCGCCTTATCTGTTTGTCATTGTAGCAGAAATCTTGGCCCGTAAACTCCAGAAGGAAAGTGAGGGGCCGAAGTCACTTATAGGATTCCCGATAGCTAGAGGGGGTATGAGGGTACCGTTTTTAGCATTCGCAGATGATATTATCATATTCGCAAAAGGCAACCAAAATGCATGTAACCAAATGAAGCAGATTATCGAAGACTATTGTGCAGCCACGAGACAAAAAGTAAACTATCACAAATCAGCATTCCATACCTCAAAGAAAGTGGGGAACCAGCAGAAACAAAGTATCAAACAAACAATGGGGATAAGCTCTATGGAGAACCTAGAAAAATACCTAGGATGTCCAATTATTAACGGCAGAATGAACAAAGAATGCTTTCAGGACACAATTGGGAAAGCCCAAAAGCAGCTAACAAAGTGGAAAGCCAATGCGCTATCTCAAAAAGGCCGAGCAATGTTAATCCGATCGAACCTTTCCGCAAAACCAAACTACATCATGCAAAGTTTTATGCTTCCAAAACATGTAAATGACGAACTAGATGCCATAAATAGAACATTCCTCTGGAATAAAGACAGGCAATATAAGCCCCTTGTTGGGTGGGATCGAATATGTAAACCGAAGGCTTATGGGGGTCTAGGTATAAGGAAAGCAGAGGATATGAACAAAGCACTCCAAATGAAATTGTTATGGAAAATACTCACAGAACAAGACAATATCTGGGTGCGGGTTGTTAAGGAAAAGTACTTAAGAGGAACCTCTCTATCAGAATATAAAACGAAGTCAAACAGTTCATGGCAGTGGAAACAATTGATGAAATTAAAGCCAGAGTTTGAGGAAGGCTTGAGATGGCAAATAGGTAATGGTCGGACGATCAGGTTTTGGAAGGATAGATGGATTATAAACAGACCACTTGCTGAATGGGCGGTATCAAATGAAGTTGTCAATATGGAAACCAAAGTCGAACAATTCATATCTAGGGATAAAAATTGGAAAACAAATGAATTACAACAAGTTCTCCCTGGCGAATTGGTGGATGAAATATTGAGAGTCCCGATCCCTGAAAATGAAATTGACGATAAACTAATATGGGCTCCCAGCAGGAACGGGTGGTACTCCATAGAGTCAGCAATAAAACTTATAACGAAGGAAGAAACCATGACACCAAGTCCCAATGCCTGGATCTGGAAGCTGGATACATATCCCAAAGTGAGGAATTTCCTTTGGAAAATTGACACGAACGGTCTGCCCACCAAACAAAGACTCAGTGAAAAACAAGTTGTAGTGCCCCAAGGCTGCCTCATGTGCAGCGCTACTCATGAGGACACGGCTCATTTACTGACTCAATGTCCGCATACGCTGGCGATAATAAAGAGCATAAATGCAAAGACGGAACATATTATCAAACAATACGTTCCGTTACAAATGAACCCACGAAATATCCTATGCGAACTGAAGAGAAAATTACGGAAGGAGGAGCTTACTGAGCTAGCAGTGACCTGGTGGGGCATATGGCACCAAAGAAATAAGATACTTTTTCAACAAACAACAAATGACCTCATACAAGACCTTAGTCTATACATCCGGAACCAACTGACGCAATGGAAGCAAGCGAAGCAATGGAATGAGGACGAAGAAAAAGATGTGAATAAGAGCACTAAATCAAGAGGCCGATCACAAATCAAAATGGACAAATGGAAGAAACCATCTCATGGGTATGTAAAACTGAATTTTGACGGATCCAAGCTCGGCAATGGAAATGCCTCAGGAGGCTCGATTATACGGGATGAAAATGGAAAACTAGTTAACGGAACAGCTAGAATATATGGAAAAGTGTCGGTATTATTGGCGGAAGCAATGACATTATGGGATGGTGTAAGAAAGGCCAAGCAATTAGGCATTAGAAAGCTCGAGGTGGAAGGGGATAACATGACAATTATCAAAGCTATAACAAGACTGAATCGTTGCCCATGGGAAATTGAAAGAATTATTACAGACATCCTCGTCTCCCTCAGGGGTTTCGAGTCAGTACGCATATTTCATGGGAGTCGACTTTGTAATTCTGTGGCCGATAAAATTGCTTTCTTGGGCCACAACCTCTCATGGGAAACTATTTGGAACCATCACGAGCTCCTTACTCTCATCCGAAAGGATGCGCTAGGAATCCCGCCCTAGAGCGAGATCCTAATTTTCACCAGTTCAAAAAAAAAAAAAAAGACTAAAATTAATTTTGATCATCTTTATAACCGGCCATCCCCTTTTCTTCATATTATTAATTTTTTATTATTACTTTCACATGATGACCAAATTTTGATCTATTGATGGATTCCTACCCTATGATTTGGTGTAGGAGCTATATACAAGGCTTAAACATATGCGCCCCCCTGAACTTGCACACTTTAGTCACTTTAACACCTCAATTCATCGGATATTCACTTTGACACTTGAACTCAACATTTTGTGGCCAGTTAGACACTTGGACGCTGACATGGCAAAAAAAATTGCCACGAGATTGCCACCTTGCATGCCACGTCATTATTTCAATAGATAAAAAATAATAACAATAACAAATTTAATAAAAAAACAAAGAAAAAAAACAAAAAACAAAACCCCCAATTTTTTACCCATCCCCTTCTTCTTGTTCATCCTCCACGCTCCACCACGGCACCACCCAATCCTCATGGCCGGAGGTCCGCCTTCTCGACCAAGGTCCCGTCGTCCGCCATCAGATCCATTCACTCTAACTTCGTCGTCATCCTCGCCACCCGCCCTCCGCTGCGTTCTAATCTGGGTCCGGCAAGGTCGAGAGAGAGAGAGAGAATCGGGGCGGTCATCGGGGCTGGGTTAGCGTCGGGAAGGGCCGGCTTACAGGTGCGAGCCCAGATCTGGGATAGTGAGGGCCGAGCGGAGCGATTCGTGGTGGTGGGTGAGGCGTATCTGTGGGTTTGGCTGTCGTCGGATAGGGCCGACCGCCGGCGGAGTCCTTTGCAACTCCGATTAGGAGAAGAGGGAAGCGAGAGGAGTCGGGGAGGAAGAGGATAGAGAGAGGGGGAGTGCGAGAGAAGGGCGAAGACGGCCAGTGTGGTGGCGGCGCGGGCTCGCCGTCGGGATGTTGGCCGGGGGAGACGGGAATTACAGAGCAGTCGTGGGAAGGAAGAAGAAGGGTGAGGGGTGGGAAATTGGGGACCACCGAATTGGAATGGAGGAAAGTTTGGTGTGGGGTACACCTGATTTTTAATTGGGAATTGGGATGGAGGTGAGTAAAAAAGGGGGTTTATTTTCTTTTTTAATGTTATTGATTTTTATCTATTTAATAAATGACGTGTTATGTAAGGTGGCACTCTCGTGGCAATTAGTTTTGTCATGTCAGCATCCAAGTATCTAACTGGTCACAAAATGTTGAGTTCAAATGTTAAAGTGAATACCCGATGAATTAAGGTGCTAAAGTGACTAATGTGTGTAAGTTTAGGGGGTGTATGTTTTAAGCCCTATATACAACGGAGATCTATCCACGGCGTTGTAATTTACTTATGTTGATGATTTAGATAAATGCTTAACATAATCTAAGACACTTCAAGCGTATGCTTTGTTGTTGGGTGTACAGTAAATGTGATCAAATATTCGATAGTCAGACTAATGATGATGTCTACCTACGTTAACAGTTACACGCTGACATCTACGTAGGACGTTGTTGTTATTTTAACAAAAAAAAAACATGTAATAGTTTTGTATGTCTAGGAGGTTTTAAATTCAGCCAAAAAAAGACATATCTTTATAAATTATTTTAGCCTAAC
Source organism: Polygonum aviculare (assembly GCA_934048045.1). Classification (NCBI taxonomy): domain Eukaryota; kingdom Viridiplantae; phylum Streptophyta; class Magnoliopsida; order Caryophyllales; family Polygonaceae; genus Polygonum; species Polygonum aviculare. Next base: position 5,509,863 of record OW204027.1, read on the forward strand.
TCCTATAGTAGTTTTCTTATCTTAATTTTTTTATATTTATTATATACAAAATCATCCTAGAAAATATTATACAATATATATTATCAACCAATTATAAGTTGTCATAATAGTACTTGCAATTAATGCATTTTTAAAATTATTTTAAAAAATTGAGAATAACTCTTTTTTTTTTTGAGAACTCCTTATTATTGAGAAAAATTTGTGTCGATAATGGAGAAGTTACATTTCTTAAGCTTTAAATATATAAGTAGAAAGTTAGAATTTTTTTTGTAGAGATAGATTTCTCACTCGTGCAAGAAGTTTATTACAGAAGTAACGTGGGCTGACATATTTCTAAAACCTATATATATTTAGGCTCAGATGAATAGGTCAGAATCAATTGGATTATTATTTGATCATGTTAGATGTGATTACCCCTTGTGATTATTGCGGTTGACTAATGGGTTAATGATATCATAATTTGGTACATCCTTCCCAATTATCATTTAAATAAAAGTTGAGAATTATTTTATAAAAAAAATAATTCTCAAGTTTAAGATAATTTAATTCGTAATTTTGCAATCTAAGACGTGTAAAATTGAATTATGGTTCATTTTTAAAACAAATTTAAAGTACTCTCCCATTATCCATTATCTTTTGAAAGCTCTACTAAACTTCTAGTGTTGAAATCACCTCCTACTTTATTATAGTAAAGCCATTAAGACCCGTTAGGGATTGTTTGAGGAGAGTTGAAATAAAAAATGAGTTACTACTAAGAATGAGATAAGTTTGACTCATACTCATCTCTATGATAGAGTATGAAACGGACGAAAAATTGTGGAAGATGGAATGGTTGATTTTCAACCTGATTTCTCTACGACACATTGATTTAGGTTTGAGAGATTTCTAACCGGATACATTATAGAGGTATTAGTAGCCTATCTCCTATTTGATAATCACTTTGCAAATATATTATTGTTTTTTTCGATTTGTAAAAATGTACAAAAATATTGCATGAATACCCGAAATGACTAATTTTTGTCAAATAAAAGAAAATTCAAATTTTTTCAAAAAAACAAAATTTATTAATATTTTTACTGAAAGAATTATATATTTTAGCAGAATAATTTTTTTCTCCCAATTGAAAAATATCTATAGATTAAGAAATTTTATAGATATTTTAATCTTAAAAATTATTCTAAAAATATTTTGCAGATTGATAACAAGATTTTCAGAAGATTCTATCCATTTTGAAAATGGATAAAATCTTCGCCGCCCATCTTTAAAATATATATAGATTAAGAGATTTTACAAATGGATTTTTCAAAAAAAAAAGAAATAAAGAAGACAGGGTTGTTGTATCACGCCATAATTTCCAAAAAAAAACAACAAAATATTTTGAGTATTTTTCGCCGCCCATCTCGATTTGAATTGGGGATGACAAGATTTCAGGTCAGTGTGACAAGATTTGAATTGTGGATGACAAGATTTCAGGTCAGGGTGACAGGATGAATCTAAACCATAGCACAAAACTCAAACAATCCTCGAAAACCCTAACTTTGTGACAAACCATAACTTAGAAAATCATGGATATTTATAGAAACGACAATAATTACAATAATCATGCATATATGTTTCATAATATTATTGGATAAAAATCTTAACCATATGACAATATCTCTTTTTTTTTCCAAATAATCTTTTCGTATTTTCGTATTTTCTTTTTATTTTTGTATTTTTCAATTATGTATTTAGAAATAATTTCCCGAATTTAATAATTTCCCAAAAATTATGTATTTTTAATAAATTCTAGGTAAAATAAAACAAAAAAAATGTAAATTTTATTACAAAAACTTCCAAAAGAGCATACTTAACTATTTGATAGTTTCAAAGGCGTTTTTGCAAAAAAAAATTATTGGGAGGAGCATGATCACAAATTCGCCTTATTATACCAAATATAAGAGATACCAAACTTAAGGGCCCTAATTACGGTACATTGTGATCTCAAAAAAAATAAAAAATACAGTACATTGTTTGTAATGCAAGTAGGAAGTGAGCTAGGGCCTAGGGAAAGTCCTCATTCAGATCATCCGACTTGATCTGATTAATTCAACCATTCAGATCACTTGCGTGTTTCCAACTACTTGCAGAGTATTAGGTATGTCATATCACATTAATATATGCTCTTTCCCTTATATTTTAATACAGCACAGTAAGAGAAGAAGAAGCATTAAATTCCTTATTGGGGAAATTTAAGGCAATTATTGTAACAGAAACCACTGCCTCTCAAAATCTGGGGTTGATAAGATACTACTACTACTGCTCCTCTCCTATCTACTACGACTACTATCTCTCCGATTATGGCGTATTTCTGTCGGCTTTTCGTACAAACTTTGTACAGTAGTATCTAATTTGCATGCAATGTTTTTTGTGTTTTTTTTTCCAGTCTTTTACACAGTTGGGTTTTGTTTTTTCAACGGAAAATTGGCTTCTCTGTTTGCTTTTTTAACTGCAATTCACTTCTCATGATCTCATGCTTGTATACGTTAGTTTTCCTTTTACTGCATAGTCACTGTACAAAAAACGCAACTATCTACTATCTGTATGCAGAAACTGGTGTAGTAAGCATCTACATAACATAACATGCTACTACACTTACACTCCAGCTATAATGTGAATGTAGTTTGATATGATTGAAGAGACATACAAAGTTGAATGTATTACTCATCCAAGCATGCCAAAAACCATAAAACCTTGTACACTAGTAGTACAGAGAATCGTACAATGTGGGCTTCAGAAACTTAAGGAGACCCCAGAAGCTGAACTGTACATTTGAGTGTAAAAAGGCTTTCCGCATTGAAGATGAGAGTAACTCTGTTGGACATTTGCGTTTTCAGGCTCGACGATTGTTTGCGAGTGTTGCCTTCCGTACCAGGGAAGACGGCTTGAATCCTCCTGCCAACAAGTTGGAAGCTGCACCTGCACAAATCTTCCTCCTCTTTGACTCAAGTTCCATCCTTCTCTTATCAGAAGAAGAGGATGGGCCGTCGAATATTGAGGAAGATTTAATAAGCGCCCGCTTATTCTTTGTGTTTTTGTCAAACTTGGAAGCAAATTTCATACGAGAGGCCAGTTTCTTGTCTTGTTCAGATGCAGGCAGTAGCCTTATACCCAATCCCCTTCCTTTCGAAGCAGCCTCCTCCTCAGCTACTCTTTTCTTTTGACTCTGCAGAAATCCAAAATTTATATGAGATTAGAAAAGGAAAAAATGGAAAAATAAAAATAAAAGCTAGGCTAAGACTAAGGATCATACTCTAAGTTGGGCACGGAGTGCTTTGTTGCGAGAATAGTCATCAGAACCCCTGGAATCAGCCAACCGTTGGAGGCGCACAAGGACAGGCTCAGCTTCCTTTTTCTTCTTTAAATCCTCTTCTTGATGCTCAAGGCGATAAAATGGATCTGCCAGCTTACCCCTCTCTGCAAAGTGGAGAATTGTTCATAAAATGTTAGGGGTCAAGAAATTGAAAGAAAAAAAAAAGACCGGTAACCTTAAATGGTAACTTGTTCACCTACCTTCAGCAGCAGGAAACTCTAATGTTCCTGCGTCTTCAGCATCATACTCCTCGACTTTCTTCCTAGCCCCACTCATGACAAGGTACTCGCAATTTTTTGGATCGGTCTGTATGACAATCTGATGCTGGCAACAAGCAGATTTCATACTGAAGCTCCATATCTGATGGAATCCACACAGAGTTCAAGTTAGGTATCAAATCAAGAGGAGTGAGATACATAGATGACAATGTTTTGTCATCTCATGAGCAATATAGAAGTACACAAATGAAGAAGCCATCCTCTAATCACTCTACTGCATTTTAGTATAGAACTGCAGTGCTTGCAATAAGTAGTTTTCGTACTGAAGCTTCATATCTGATAAATACAGTATGGAAATCAAGTTGGAAATAAAATCAAGGGGTGTAAGATACATGGATGACAACGTAAGAATAACTGTTTTTTTCATCTCATGAACAATATACAATTACCCAAGTGAAGAAGCCATCCACTAATCAATCTACTACACTTTAAAGTAAGACTACATGTATAGTGGTGAGTTTAGGAGGATGATAACTGGAATAAACTTGTTAGCACATTGGCCATATGCAATTAAAATTTCATTTATATTGCTTTGTTTGATTTCTTCTAAACCACTCCCACAAATCATAACTTCAAATGTTATGATAAAAGAAGACATAGGTTTACAGCAGAGTCAAGTACCTTTGTTGAATAATAATTTCCGACTTGTTTCTTCTCTGCATTGAATCTAACACCCTTTGCAATCATAGATTCACATCCTTCACACCAGATATTGAAAGGCATTTCAAACCTGAAGATGACAAAGGAAAAGTTAGTTATTACCGCAGAAGCGCCACAAGGTTGTGCATATCATGATCATGCAAATCCAATGAGAGTGGCAAACAAAAGACATGAGTAAAACATTGACATAGTGGAGCATGCTGTAAACAACAACCATTGCTGAGTAAAAAAAAGTCCCCTTAATAAACAGCTTATAATGTACTCGTGATCAATGAGTACAACTTCACCACTGAAGATATATAGGTTTAATGGAAAAATATATGAACAAAAGAAGTGGAAAATCATATCCAATATGGCAACATACAAATATTAATCTTTGTATCACATGACATGATTAATAAGGATTTTCAGGTAACAAAGAACGAGGAGTGACACACTTTAAATAAGGATTTTCATCAAGAGCCATAACAGGAATTAAGCTAAAAACTCCCAAGAGATGTAAAATTGCCATCATGGTGAATAATAACGATTTTCAGATACCACAGAAAGAGGAGTGAGATACTATAAATATTAAAACAAAAAAAAAATGCTTGCAAAGTAAAGAAGTTCATTCAACATAATTTATGTTAATCTTGTGTCTTCATATATGGGGTACTAAAACCGTAACTTCTGTTTCCATTATGCACAAAAAAGCTCACTTGGTTACTTGTCATATTATCTATCAGGATCATACAACATTCCATATAGTTCCTCAATGACTAAATGCAAAAGATCATTTGGCAATGAAAAACCAAATTTAAAACAATATAGTGCAGATGATGCATTTGTTTGGAAACAAGACATCTGACATACATGCTACAGCCTACAAGGTTTGTTGTCTTCAAATTCTAAAACTAAAATAAGAACACTGTTTCCCCTTTAACTCTTTAGACATTTAACACAAAGTCAACTGCAGCGAAACAGAAGTACTTATTGATTATTATTGGTAAGCAAAGTTAACAGTCTCTCACCTTATTATCAAAATTCCCTGATCCAGTTTCCTTGCCCTTTCTCTCAAAGCATGTTGACCATGAAAATTGTTGAGAGAACCCTGTGAAATAGGGGGGAAAAGATCCCAATAGTTAGTTACACATATATTGCAAAGCAATATAACAAAAACTTCTCTGCCAAAGCAAAATAGTATAAGATATATAACAGCAGATACCTGACTGGGGTCCCATTCTGGAGGGTAGTAGAAGTTATCTGCCCGAGCCGCAGCAAGAGATGACTGCAATAAAATGGATTTAGAACACATGTTGCGGAAACAGAAACAATCCAACAGCACAAAAGAACAAACTGGACACAACAAAGGGTATCAAATTTCATATGAATGTTTAACAGAACATTTCCAACATTCTACAAGATGCTAAGCTCAGCAGGAAAGGAAGAACGTTTAAATTGAATGTGTCTTCACACGACCAAAACGGATGCATGAGACATTAGAAGAAAGATCTTTTAATGACAATGGAAATAGCAAAGATTTCTCATCCGTCCAACAAGTAATTCACTGTGTTTTTCATCACAAGCATTTAACATATATTAGAGCTACTTTTCTAAGTTCTAACACATGTCATCCTTCAGTAATTTCAAAAGTTCAATGTCCAGGAGTACCAAAATTGTTAAAGTGTATAATCATCTGGTTTAACAAGCTACCTAAGAAGTATCATTCAGATAAATTCAACTCCAAGTTCTCCAACCAAGTTGATGGTTCAAAAAACATGTAACCACACCAGCCCATTAACTACACGACGCTTAAAAGCATCCATAAACACTAATGAACACGTATGCAGTCTCCATCATCAAATCAATAAGGTAAGACTACTTTAAACTCAGATCATCCAAAATTTTATGTCCTAAACTGGATCCATTTTTATAAGAAAATCATATCTGCTAAATTGCCCTTGATCAAACACAATACCACCCCCAAATCCCAATCCTCCATTCAAGGCAAACGCGGGGAAGATTGTTCATATACGGACATTAGTAATACACATATCAATCTAAACTGCCTACAGAAAACATGAAACGAGGCCAATTTACATAAATATATATCCATGGAGAAAACCCTAGAAGCACATAACGTAGGCAAACCCTAAATCTGAGACAAATTGAAAGAGGAAAGAATTTATCGAAAGAAGATGAAAATTCCATATCATACCATGGTTGATTGTCTTGATCTTCCGCTGTTGTGATTCTACCTCGTTTTGATTTGAATAGTTTTCCAGAGATCGCCGAGCTCGTAGCAATCGTGACAGTATGAGAATTGGGGATTCTGGTCTTGTAGATCGTAGACGTTTGTTTATTGATAGATGATTGTAGCGGGGGTCAGCAGATAAAGCAAGTTGGGCGCGGTTTATTAATTGGGCTTGGGCCTATATACAATGTTTACTTCGAAGTCCATCAATCCAATGCAGTGGGCTCGTGATACAAGGGTGTTTCTAAGAAAATTTCGACAGAGAGAAATTGTTAGGGGTAGATATACTACTAGTATACCACAAGTCTACAACCTTCATAAATTAGTATCCGACAAATCAATAAACACTACCTATAAAATATTTTTTTTCTGGTCCCAATTTGAACCAGTGTAAAATTTGATGAATTTCAATAAAATAATGAGATAATGATTTTGTTAGAAAACCACTATAGAAATAAGGGGGCGTTTGGTACAAATTCGGGAATGGGAATGAGACAAGGTATGGTGTTGAGTTGGTATAGGGTTGGAAACCCATACTTATAATCATGTGTTTGGTAAAAAAAATGGGAACAAATTAAATTTATTATTGAGATATAAACAAATTAAATCTTGAAAAAACTTACTAAATAGATTATCTAAGAGTCATTAATGATTAATGATAAATGGTAGTTTATTAAAAGATTAACTTGTTATGTTTTAAATTAAATTAAATATAGGTTTCAATCTCATACCCATGGTATAGGTAGGGTATGAGAACCCCATACCTATTGGGTTTGAGGTATGGGTTTGAAAACCCAATATTAACATACCAAACAACAAGTATGGGGTTTTCATTCCCATACCCATACCTTCATTCCTGATTCCCACTAAACAAACACCCGGGTTCATTAAGCTCATAAATTAATAATAATAATTACAAAAAATGTATAGACATATGTAAGACAAGTTAGTGAAATATAATTCCGGTGTTTTCGTTTCTATATGAAACTTGTATGTAACTTGTCTATTTGCATTCAATATTTTAGTTTCTTCTAAGTTTTGGACCACATTCACTTGGATTATTCAATAAACTATTAACATCCATTTTAATACGATAGTTGAGCTTGTTGATCATGAACTTAAGTATCGTTTAAAAAAAAGCTACTATTTATAAATTTTTTAAAATTAATAAATATTAATTTATCATTTAACTAATATATCTATAAATTAATAAAATATCTCGATCTCGACACTATATATTAATTTATAGAGGTTTGAAATACTAGTAGAAGTTTTTACATTAGATGTACTTAAAAAGTCCTTTAGTCCACCTAGTGTTTGTACGATATAAGTAGTTGGTTTTGTTTCTAAATTAGATTATATATAAGTTGGTTTTGTTCAAAGGAATTTTTATAGATCATTTAGGCTCCGTTCTGCTAGTCAGAAAAAGAAGCTAACTGGAGCTTTTTCTAGCGTTTTTTTGCCAAAAAAGCTACCCCTATGGGGTAGAAGCTTTTTGAAAATGCTATAAGAAGCTAGTGGGAGCTTTTATTTAGCATTTTCAAAAAGCTCCTACCCCCTAGGGGTAACTTTTTTGACAAAAAAACGCTAGAAAAAACTCCAGCTAACTTCTTTTTCTGACCAGTCGAACGGAGCCTTAGTCCACCTAGTGTTAGTTTGTTGTCCTAATAAAATCCTTGAGCTTAATTACTGGTAGCGCCGGGCACAATTCAAACTTAACTTAATTGCTTTCACCGGCCGGGAATGGAACTCACCTACCAAAATTCCATTTGCAAATGGAGAGACTCGGATCATAGAAATTAAAACCAATAAAATGCATACTAAACTCAAAACTGATGTTCCTCTTCATAGTGAATTGGTGATGCAACTCACAAGTAAGAAAAGCTTCAGATGAGTTGGTAGAACAGAATTTCCCGGATTTTTGTCTCTTTTTATTCAACCACGTACAAGAGTAGGAGTTGGATCTCCTTGCAAAGTGTTGATTTAGTGTCATAGATTTGTTGGACTAAAGCGGTACCTAGTTGGAAATGTTTATATAATGATAGAAATTCTTTAGATAGAAGATTTGACTTAATTCTCTCTATTCTGCATTAGAAGATATATGCAAAGAATGCAATTTACAAGATTAGGAGTTGATCTCCAAGATTAACAGCAGCTAATAGGCACTTGATGATTAACAATTGATGGTGGGCATTGACAAAGAGATAAAGAGATCTTCAGCGCGTCGATTAGCTCCCGACCGGCACTTCTTTGAATAATGGAGATCGCGTACTCCAACAAAACCGAGTCACATGGCAAGGTGATGGGTCCATCACTCGCCAATCCAAACTCCTCCTCGGCCATTCTTAGTAGTTCACCGAACATCTCGGACTGAAGGTACTCCAAAGGAAGTACAAATCGCCTTTCGTCACTTGTGTAGACCACAAAGTGACCTTTCTCTACTTGATGTTGTGCTTTCTTGTTGTAGGTAATCCTTTTTCTGTTTGCAGCTGCCAGTTTTTGCCACTTCTTGACCATCTTGATTAGCTTCTTTGTGCTGATCATATTGTGGGTTTGAAGAATTAAATTTCTTAAAAGGGAAGACAGGTTTTTTGAGTTGAAGAATGCCTTGGTGGATGAGAATTGAAATGGGTCAAGTGCTACTTATATACTGTTGTGAGGAGGAGCCAAATCCTATACCATTGCTAGCCAGCTTGTGTGATGGATACTTCAAGGCAAACCCATGTGACATTTATTAGATGAAGCTTTGGAATGCTAGTGGCCTAACGTAGTGTCGAACAACAACCGCACAATAGGCTTGCAAGCTGTATGATTGGAAACCAAATCATATGATCAGATTGAACAAGATTTGTTGGTACTTGTTGTTGGCCTTGCCCTCCTTGTCGTTGCAAGTGGATATCGTATTAAATCTGGATATTGCGACGTTTTGGCACCGCTTAGAAATAGTAAGGTGAGTAATTCAAGCATTTCATTGGGTGTATGATCAAGTACCGGAAGCAAAGCCATGTGATGGTGCGTCTTAGAGCATAAGCTAGGTAGTACTTCAAAGATGGACCTAAATGTCTAACTATGTTTTCATTGTTTTGTTATGAGAACAAGAAACCAAATCACACCAATGAGGATAGCCTCAAATCAGTGTTAACACAGCTTAGCTGTCTTGGAGGTGCTTGTGTCTGAACAAGGCTCAATTGCACTCAAGTATTCACATGACATTGCTTAATTAACTCTAAGACATTACAAGAGAAGTATCAATTGATGTCTTATCTGATCAACACCCTTCTCTGGCTCTTCAACTATTGTATGCCACTAGAATTTGCAAAAGAGCAAACAAGTCTTCTAAAAAACAACCTAAGATGATGAACTCAAAAATCTTGATTAAACTTGCTAGGAAGTGGCAAAGGACAGACAAGAAGGGCCACTTCGTCGTCTACTCTGTAGATGAAAAACGCTTCATGATTCCTCTCACGTATCTCAAGAACAGCATTATCATAAGGCTCTTAGACATGACTCTGGAGGAGCTCGGGGAGCAAGGAGACTGGCCTAACACTCTTCCATGGGATGCAAACTTCATAGAGTATGCACTTTCCCTTATCCAAAGACGCGTTGGCGAAGACTTACAGAAGGCTTTTCTCGTGTTCATGGCTACAAGTTGTTGCTTGCCATCTTCACGGCTACTTGAAGAACATAGGAGACATCAACCTTCCATTTGTAGCTTTTGAGAAAAGCCACTGAACTTCTGCCTTAGTTTTTTTCAGTTAGAGTTAACTACATTGTAGCCTCCAGATTGCTATGTAAATTGGCATGTTTGATACATAGATTTGACAATGAAACAAAAGACAGCTAGTGATCCTAGCTGAATGCTCATTAGCTCAGCTAAACTTGTGTTAATCCTAATATTTTCTGCATTAATTAAGAGGATTTTTTAAGATTTATTTACCTCCATGTTCTTTTGTTTAATGTTCAAAAAGGTTGAAATTAACGACTCTTTTTGGTATATTCTTTAAAAAGAGGAAAGAAAAGAGATTACTAGTTAAAGATTGTGCCTTTTATTTATTACTATTAATATGATAAAACCCTGCAGTTGTGTTCAGCTGAGGTGTTATGCCAAGTGCTAATTAATTAATAGTGGTATTATCTCAGAACATCACCAGCACCATTTCAATTCCTACTACGCCAAAGCCAAGTTGCATTGTTTGAAATGATCTGTTCTTTGTATAACTTAAATCGCTACCGACGCTACGTTATGTTATCAACAGTTGTAGAGGACATTGATCCGTTTTTATTTGATGCATCAGTATCTTTGTTTGAATTGCAAAGTGAATCATAGAAATATGTGAAAAGAATGATTTCAATTTCAATTGAAAGTTTTGAAACTATATTTGGCATTAGATATTCTCAACTAAAACTCTACTAGTGTAATATACAAGATTTGGAGTTTAATCTAGCTCCTTGATCAACAGCAGGTAATAGGCACTTGCTGATGATTTACATTTTCTGTTGAGCAATGGAAATGAGATAAAGAGATCAACAGCGCGTTGACTAGCTCTCTATCACCACTTCGTTGAATGATAGAGATCGCGTACTCTAGTACAACCGAGTCACACGGCAAGGTGATGGGTCCATCATTGACCAAACCGAACTCTTCCTCCGCCATCCTAAGGAGTTCACTGAAGATCTCGGATTGAAGATAGGCCAAAGGAAGTGCAAACCGTCTTTCATCACTCGTGTAGACGACAAAGTGACCTTTCTCTATTTGATGTTGTGTTTTCTTATTGTAGTAGGAAATCCTTTTTCTGCTAGCAGCTGCCAGCTTTTGCCACTTCTTGGCCATCTTGATTAGCTTCTTTGTGCTGATCATGTTGTGGAATTAAAGAAGAAGTTTTTTGAAAAGGGAAGACAAGTTTTAGAGATGTTTTAAGCTGAAGAATGCCTTGGTTGATGAGTACTGAAATGGCTCAAGTGCTACTTATATATAGATGTGTGGCAGAGGAGGAGAGTCCTATACCATTGCTATCTTGCATGATGGCTAATTGAGAAGCAAACCCATGTGAGTATTATTACATGATGTGGTCCATTGATGAAGTTTTGTTGATGGCCACAACTTCTTGACTGCCCACCAAGATATACAATCTATCTTCACATGGCAATGCTTCAAATCTGGATGAATGATATCAAATTGAACAAAAGCTGTGGGCACTTGCTATTGGGCTAGCTCCTGGCTATGGAGCCACTTAGAAAAAGTAAGATGACAAATTCCAGCTCACTGATGTTGTGTATGGGGCCATGGTGATTTTAAGCACTCCTTTTACCCTTATCATTCACCTAGGTTTTGCATGATCAGGTTTAAAACAAAGCCATGTGATGGCTGGTCATAACAATGAGTCTATCAGTCAGTTAATCTTCCATGTGTAGCTGTTCAAGTATTTTGCATAGTTTTGCTTTATTCAAAAACCTATAGAAAACAAGTACAAATCAATGCCTTGTCTAATTTGCTCTCTTTTTTAGATCATCAAGTCCTACAGTACGTTAATTTTAGTGTGCTTTGAATTGGAGCCTGTGATTCTTGTGTACATTGGTATGTTGGACTTCGTTATATCATGAATGATAAAAGTGTTTTTCAGACCCTGCTACTTTGTGTATTCATCTTATAGAACTCTGAAGATTCACTTAGATTCAGGTTCTGTTGTGGAATGTTCAAAAAAATCAGATGATTCTCTTTAATAGAAAATTTTGGAACATAAAGGGAAGGTAACTAGCTACAGCAAATTGATCAATTTCTGTGGGGTCTCTGACGTTTTTATCAAGCTCCATTGATGATTTTCATATTAACTTAGCTAATAGAAGGTAGTTATTTGATCATCAAATGCTTGTTTTTCAGTTACTTTTTTGGATCCATTCATTTGTGAGGTGGCTAAGGAAAATTCCTTAAAACTGAACTACCCAATGGTATGTAACTACATGCAGAAAGTATACATGAATATATTTGAGATATACACTACTACAATTCGGGCCTATTGTGGCGGGTTCTGGTGGCGGTTGGGTTATGGTGGCGGTTTTGCCAGCGGTCAAAGATATTGGGGCGGTTTGTGGTAGCGGTTTATTCTATAGGGGCGGTTTAGGGGGCAGTTTTTTAATTCTTGGGTTACAGGGGCGGTCTTTTAGATATATAGGGGCGGTTTATTGTTTCAGCGCCAGAAGCAAAATTTTAGGCGGCTTACTTTAATTTTTCGCGGAAGACTTAAATTAAAACACACAAAAAAAACGTAAAATTTGGGCGTTCTCAACACACACAGCTGACTTCACCCGTCAATCTGCGAACGAGCGGACGAAGACCCGTCGCCGGCCTCCGACTCTACACCCGTCGCCGGCCTCCAACTCTCCACCCGTTGCCGGCCTCCGACTCTCCACCCGTCGCCGGCCTCCGTCTCTCCACCCGTCGCCGGCCTCTGTCACTCCTCCCCGTTGCCGGCCGAAGTTAGGGCTCCGTCACTCTGTCTCTCCACTCGTCGAGCAGGTTCGTTCTGGCTCCGTCTCTCTTTGCCTTACTCTTTGCCCTGATTTCATCCGGGTTCGCAATTAGGTTTCTCACACGGAGATTCGATCTAGTTTTCGGAAGGTAGGGTTTTCGCAAACAATCAGGTCGAAATCAGAGTTTTCGCCAATGTTGTTGAATCTATTGTTGTTAGTCGTTCTTGCTGATCTTGCCAATGCTGATTAGGTTGAATTGCTTTTCAGCTTATGTGGAATGAGCTGAACTTGGCTGTTTTTGGTTCGATAAATTGAATTTATAAATCTTTGATATGAAGCTTAAGAACTTATGTATAAGCCAACTCTAAACTCATATTGTTGTACAGTGATGTATAGAATTAGCTCAAATTCCATAATAACAAAGAACTTATGTATAAGCCAACTCTAAACTCATATTGTTGTACATGTAAGAAGTGATCATGAATCCTAACTGGCATAAGCTTGTGTATCCTAACTGGCCTACACTTGTGCCTGTGGTGGTCAATCTTTGGAGGAAGTACTTGAACTGGCCTACACTTGTGCCTGTGTGGCCATATTTTAGTAGTCATGAGCTGGCTTTGCTATCATGTCTTGATCTCAGAGGCAACAAAGTCATTTTGTACTTACATCATATCATTTGAGGATAAAAGCTGCTGAGTGCAATAGAGTTTTGACTCCTTTGATACAGCTGGCTAGGTGTCCTATGATAATCTATTTCACTTGAAAACTTCCTCTCATTGTTCAATGGATGAAGTCTCATGGCAATGTAGCATTGCCATCTGTTAGAAACTATGCTGAATTTATGGGGTGTTGATAGCTAGTGTAGGTGATCAAGAACTTATCTTACTATAAATTAAGAACAATCAGCTTGACTGCTCAGTTTTAAGTTGACCAAATATTAAAAAAATAATTTGGTTGACTACATAAAATATATAGTAATACAGGTGATGTTATGTGATTTGAAGTATGATATATATGAAATGATGTCATATGAAACCGTCCATGTCAAATGAACCTGCAACTTCTACGAAGAACAATAGTTGTATTCACACTTGTGAGAGTTGTATTTTAGTCTTTGATCCAAGAAGTAGTGCTAAAGCTAGTGGTGTTAGGTGGACTATGAGTCAACATCAAAAAAAATGAATTCATGTTGAAAAGAAAAAGTTGGAGTTTATATCAATATCTTTCATGGGTCCTTTAGCTTCAGCTGTAGTGCTCTTCTGCTGTGTGCATGAAGAACCCTGGTTTGATAGGAAAGTAGAAATTAGTCTCATAGGTGTGCTCAATGAAAAATGCTTGGAGAATATCATTGTACTGGTCACATAGGGCTTGATACATATACAGTCAGTATTTTTGAGCAAAACTGCAGATGCTTGCATTTGAAATTCACTAAAAATTGTGTCTAACTTTATTTGAACTTGATGAATCAAAATAAGGATAGATGATTCTAAACATTCATGACAGGATTGATAAGAAAATATGAGATATATAAACTAATCTTTCTAGATAAAGAATACGACAATTCAATTATCCTATATCTTGTAAGAATATGCTGGAAATTTGGGTATAATTGCACTGAATATACCAAATCTTCTTATAGTAATTGTTTGTTATGCAGACAGTGATGGTGCTAAATACCAATTAAATCACTATTTCTCCTTTATTTGACTGTAGGTCCAATATAGCTTGTGAAGTTGTTGTAAATCCTCAGAACCAGACAATTGTTCACCAGATTTGTTATCTTGAGGTGAGTTTCGTTTGCCGTTGTAACCCAATGCTGCAATATTGTCTACTTTTGCCATTTTCAACACTTTTTTTTGTTAGAAAAGGCACATTCACCATTAGTATACTTCCTCTGAGAATACTTTCTTCATAATATTTCAAGTATTTTGTTCATTTTGCTAACAAAATAGTAAACTGCTTCCCTTGATTGCTTAGACATACAGATTCAGCTCAACAAAAGTATATTAATATTGTCTATTTTCTTATGCTCTTAAATCTCTCACACACGCACATAATTAGCTAATCTTTAATTGCTTTCTCATCATTTCTATCATAGAAAATTGAAATATCTAGGGGGATGATTCATGCTTGCCCTTACCTTAGCCTTCTCAATTTTTCTTGAATTAGCTAAATAACCTTAATTTCTGGTGCTAGTGTTGGATTTTATAGCTCTTACAGCTTCAGTCCATTTCTGATTTCTAAAAGATTAGCTAAATATCCTTTCTCATACATCAAGCTGGAGATCGATCTTAATAACAGTATATTTTATTGTCCATTCATTCAATCCTTATTCTTATTTATCTAATGATTTAATAGGTGAATGAAGAAGTATTGGAGTATGCTTTGACTAAGTTAAGCCCTGCTAGACTGATTAGTGCATCTTGAGATTACAAGGTAACACCAATGACATATTTTCGTCTCTGAATTGATTTTATAGTTGATCATCTATCCCTCTTTGTTTTATGTAGTGCATTTCCCTCCCTCATCAACTAAGTATGCATAAACCTTGCATGTTTATCCCTCTTTGCTGAATACCTTGATGTGTACTGAAAAATTCTACATGTTTATCTTAAAATTCTGAAAATTCTGCATATTCTCATACATCAAGTATGCATAAACCTTGCATGTTTATCCCTCCTTGCTTTTACAGTATATAGGTTTAGACCTCTTTAATTACCAGTTTGTTTGTCTCATCTTTAACATTCACCATGGTCATTAATTAATTAGTTTGCTGTAGAGTTAATTAGTGTCGTTAGTACTTTAGGAATGTTCTGATTTAGAATTAATTAGTTTAGGAATGTACTGATTTTGGAAAACCTACTTAATAATTCTACTCTGGGCAATCAAATTACTTTAGGAATGGACAAAATTGGGTCAAAGTGGTGGATGTTTCCTTGATGGACTAAGGAATATAAAAAGGGAGTAGATGACTACATAGAAAAAGCCTTTGCAAATGAAGCACAAGGAAATGAAATCTCATGTCCATGTAAAATCTGTATTCGTCGGAATTGGCTACATGGAGATCTCGTTAGAGACCACTTGATTGCAAAGGGCTTTCACCGAGTACCAGAGGATGAAGAAGAAATTGAGGAAGGAGCAAGGACAGTGAACAACGATTGTGGGTACATATTTGATGAGAATATGGATGATTTACTGCATGATACATTCAGAAATGGTCCGAATGAAGATGCAGAAAACTTTTACAAGTTAGTCAGAGAAGGTGAAGAAGAGTTGTATCCCGGTTGCAAGGGATTTTCCAAGTTATCCTTTCTTATCCGGTTATTTGTTCACAAGCGAGATCATAACCTGAGTAATGGTGCATTCACTGATCTACTGAAAATTTTAAAGGCTATGCAGCCAGATATTAAGTTGCCAGATTCTTTTAATGAGGCCAAGAAGGTGCTCAAGCTCCTAGGCCTTGATTATGTTAGAATAGACGCTTGTCCCAACGATTGCATGTTATATTGGGAAGAGAATGCTAATGCCACAGCCTGCCATACTTGTCGAACTTCCCGGTGGAAATCAGAGGTGAATGATGAGGAAACTGGAAAAGTTCGTCGAATTTCAGCAAAAATATTGAGATATTTTCCCATCAAGCCTAGGCTACAAAGGTTGTTCATGTGCCCGAAAACCGCTCGAAAAATGACATGGCATGAAAATGGACGACCAAAGGATGGGTTTTTAAGACATCCAGCTGATGCTACAAATTGGCAGAATTTTGACAGACTATACCCCTCATTTTCTAATGATCCTCGTAATGTCAGATTATCTAGTGATGGATTTTTAATCCATTTAGCTCAATGAGTATTGTGCATAGTACATGGCCAGTGATATTGAGCACTTATAATTTACCACCATGGATGTCCATGAAACCAGAATTTTTAATGTTATCTTTACTTATCCCGGGTCCTTTATCACCAGGAAATGATATAGATGTATACTTGCAACCTTTAGTAAAGGACTTAAAAGAATTATGGGAGTATGGTATAGAAACATATGATGCTTCAAGCAACCAAGTGTTCAATATGCATGCAGTTCTGTTGTTTACTATAAGTGATTTTCCGGGATTAGCCATGTTATCTGGATGGAGCACAAAAGGATCTTTGGCATGCCCTGTTTGTCATTATGAGAATCGTTCACTATATTTGAGGAATAGTAGAAAGACATGTTACACAAGATATCGCAGATTTTTGAGAGCAAGCCACCCATATCGCCGTAATAGGAGGAATTTTGATGGGAAGGTTGATGAGGAATCAACTCCAGCTCGCTTGTCAGGGACTGATATTCTTGAACTGTTGGCTGGCTTTGAAAATGAGTTTGGCAAGAATAGGCCTAAGAAGAAGATTAGTAAGAAGAGGGATGATAAGAACAAAGATGAAACTTGCCCTTGGAAGAAAAAATCAATTTTTTTTGAGTTACCTTATTGGGTGCATATTAATGGTCGTCATTGCCTTGATGTGATGCACATAGAGAAGAATTTTTGTGATAACGTTATCGGGACACTACTGGATATATTTGGAAAGACGAAAGATCATGTGAAAGCACGAATGGATTTGGTGGAGCATGACTTGATGCCTGAACTTCAGCCAAAGTCTGTTAATGATGGTGAACATGTTGAAATTGCAAAAGCTCGTTTCTGGATGACAAAGGCTGAGAGGGTCAGATTCTGTGCTTTGATTAAGAATGCAAATTTACCGCAAGTATGTGATTCTAATATCTCGCGGTGTGTTAATATCCAACAAAGAAAAATTATGGGTTATAAAAGCCATGATGCACATTTTTTGCTGCACTTTTTACTTCCCATTTGTGTGAGTCAGGCTTTACATAAGGATGTTGCAGCCCCACTAATCCGGCTGAGTGCTTTTTTCAAGGCGATATGCCGTAGAGTTATTGATCCAGAGGAACTTGATTACCTTCAAGATGAGATAACTGAAGTTCTTTGTCAATTTGAAATGATCTTTCCTCCTACCTTTTTTGATATCATGATTCATTTGCCTGTCCATCTAGTTGAGGAGATTAAGCTTGGAGGACCAGTTGCTTCTAGATGGATGTATCCGATTGAGCGATACCTTAGAAAGTTGAAGTCATTTGTTCGGAATAAAGGTCGTCTTGAAGGATCAATGGCTGAAGCATACTTAGTTGATGAATGTGTTGCTTTTTGTGCTAGATATGTGCATCAGGGATCCCTTGATAGATATAAGCCAGTTGATCAGGATATAGATTTTGAAATTATCTTTCCTAAGATGGGTCAACCTATAAGGGGGCGAGGGAAGAAAAAAAAGAAGGAACATTACAAGATTGATGTGACAAAGTGGAGTCAAGCACATCGGTACATCCTATTTAATTGTCACAACGAAGAAGTTGAAAGATATATTAGGTAATATAATGACTCAATTCAGAAAATTTTAAATTTAGCTGAGTTTGAAAATTTCTGGGTTTTGAAAAATATTATAACTTACCAATATATGCTTGTATTCTGTTTCAGTGAACATGAAACACTTGTTAGTAGCAGAAATAAAAGAAGGTGGGACAACTTACAAAGCCATAATAATGACTTCATAGATTGGTTTAAGAAGAGAATTCAGCTTGAGCTCGGTTAAGATCAGGAAGTGCCTAATTTCATTAAGTTGTTATCTGCTGGACCTTCTTTCATTGTTAAGAGATATAGTGGTTACTCGATAAATGGTTATAAATTTCACACTATGAAGCGTGATAAGAATGGTGTGACTGACAATAGTGGAGTAACCTTATCGGCCTTAACTCCAAGTTTTGCTAGTACTAAGGATCAACACCCTGTTGTCGGAGATGTCACCTACTATGGATCTATTGAAGACATTATTGAGGTGTTCTATGATGATAAATTCAGTGTAGTCTTATTTGGGTGTGTTTGGTACCAATCTGAGGAAGATTCCAATGGTCTTGCTCAAATCAATCAAAAGAAATTGATTTATCAACATGAGCCTTTATATTGGCATCTCAAGCAAGCCAAGTATTTTATGTTCAAGACCAAGATGTACCTGATGTGTATTATGTTGTAAAAGATCTTCCTAAAGAGCATACTGAATTTAATGATGAAGGGATTGATCAAGCTATAGAGATATATTGGAGGGAGCCTCATTGGTCTCATCGAAACAGATCTGAAAATGCAGCTACTGATGTTGAAATAAGTCGTACAAGAGATGATGTACAAGCAACCATAGTTGATTTGTCTGGAAATGTTGTAGACCATTATGACTAGCTAGTTGGTTTGGTTGTAAGTCTGATGTGTATTATCGTTCTCTATCTTATATTTATGTAAATGTTATTCGCTGGATAATGTAATAATTATCATGACTGTTATTTGCTGATTTCTGGGCATTCATTTTTGGTGGTATATTATTCCTACACACATTTGTTTTTTGGGCATTCATCTTATATCATAAACACTTTGGAGCTTATTTTTTTTATAATGGTGTTGAACAGATGGGAAAGAAGAGCAAGCCTTCCAGTCAAAATGGAAAGATGAACCCATATGAACAGGAAAGGCTGGAAAGACTGCAAGCAAATACTGAGGAAATGAAAGCTAGGGGTTTTAACAAAAGCATGATGGACTTGATCTATAGCAACGCCCCTTTAGACTCTATAGCAGCGGTTGATTTATTCTATACCAGCGCTTTTTAAGATTAGTGAGCGACCGTCACTATAAATTCACATAACCGCCACTATAGATCTATAGCAACGTCAGCAGAAGTGGCGGTCTAAAAACCGCCCCCTTAGGCCTTTGCAAGCGGTTTAAATCGATTTAGTGGCGGTTTTTGACCGCTACAAAAGCCTTCAATTGTAGTAGTCGATGTAATGAAGTCTGGCCAATTTTACCCATTCATTCTTTTGGTGGACATTTTTAAATACATAACTAATTCATTTTACATTAATTAAGTGAACTTCATAATGACATCAAAATTAATTGAGACGATTGAATGGTACTTAGTATATACTCGTTGGTGTATGAAAAAACAAGTACAATATCTAAAGCTGCTCTGAGATAGGCAAAGAACTGTTGATGTCCTACTTTGGATTAATTTATCCAACTACAAGAATGTAATTTACAAGAATAGGAATTGTTCTCCTCAATTGATTACTTAACAACAGCTGATGAGCACTTGTTGAGGATGCATAGCTGATGATGAGCACTGGCAATGAGATAAAGAAACCATCAAAGCCTCGACTAGCTCTTTACCGACGCATTTTTGAGTAATACTAATGGCGTACTCCAACAAAACCGAGTCACATGGCAAGACGATAGGTCCATCACCGGTCAATCCAAACTCCTCTTCGGCCATTCGAAGGAGTTCACTGAAAATCTCTGACTGAAGGTAGGCCAATGGAAGTGCAAACCGCCTTTCATCACTTGTGTAGACGACGAAATGACCCTTCTCTACTTGTTGGTGTGCTTTCTTCTTGTAGGTAATCCTTTTCCTGCTTGCTGCTGCCAGTTTTTGCCACTTCTTGGCCATCTTGATTAGCTTCTTTGTGCTGATCATCTTGTAGGAATTTGCGGAAAGGGAAGGAAAGTAGTTAGAGATGTGAAGAGTTGAAGATGTGAAGAATGCCTTTGTGAATGAGTATTGAAATGGGTCAAGTGACCTTATATATAGTTGTAAGCAATTTGCAAATTGTGTAGCTTCTGTGATCAACAGACACTTTAGAGACAAACCCATGTGAGATTAATTAGTAGACAATGTGGTCCATAGTCCAGTTGTGAAGATCTGACATGGTTGTTTGGAGATGCTAGCTAGCCATAGTTTGTGGCTTCTATTAACACGGCCCTTGTAGCAATGACCAGTCAATCAATTTGCCAATAGGATGCTAACTTGCAATGATAGAAGACAAGTTAGTGTGTGTGCTCCATTTTGGCAAGTTGGTAACGAAACCGTTTCACATGATTTTGCTTGAAAATTGCTTCCTAACTAATGACACATTGAGACCTACACAAGAGAAGAAGCATCAGTTGAGGTCTTGTCTATGTACTCTCAGTTTTGATGGAAGTTTAGATAATCTAGGCGTAGTGAAGAACCTATGCAAAATTGCAAATGATAATCTTACACAAATGTTACTCTTCACTATGATAGGATATTCTTTTTCTGGTCAATATGGCTATGGCTATTCTTTCAAAATTCCTCAGTAAGTTAATATAACTAGATTATAGCCCGTACCTTGTATGGAACACGATCGATAATTTTTTGATGTAGTATTAAATTAATAAAGGAGTGCATAACAATATTATTAAAAATTAGTTGTTGATTTCTTCTTTTTGATCCGAAATCATTACAATATTTTGTTAATCCAAAATCGTGATTTGATGTTCAGAAAAACTCAAATATAAATTTTATATAATATAACTTATTTAAAAACTATAGATAAAATACTATCATATTATTTCGAAATATTTGATTAATTAAAAAATCATATGTGACACGATATGAAATCTCAAGTGAAATATTTTATCAACATATATATTTTTATAATTAATAAGATTTTTGTATGATGATAGAATTAAAAAATTAAGTTAATTATGACTTATTTAAATAAATCTTTTAGAGCAATAGACTTGTATTAGTAAAAATAATTTTTCAAAAAAATGAATATTTTAATAGATCTTATAAAATTATAATTAATTTAATAATAGTAGAGTTATAAATTAATACAATTTATAAATGAATATTATAACACAAGTTCATATATATAGATCTTTTTGCAAAGATATAATTTTGATTGACAAATAAGTTTAACAAATTAATTAAAATTTTGATTTACCAAAAAAAAATGTCTATCCAAATAGTTAAAAAAAGATAGAAATCAGGTGAAAAAAGATAGAAATTAGAAAAAGAAGAAGATAGTTGATAGACGGTTTAAGTAAAGTTGAAAATTTTGACATTAATTGCCCACTTCAATTTGATCATTCATTCATATGTTATATTCTATATGTTATTATGTCATTATATATTATCTATCTTTATATATCCTACATATGTATCTATCTATCTACATATAAATTTATATTACTTTGGCATTGCCTTGAATTGAATTTCCTTCAATTAAATTGTAGTATCTTTAATCTAATATGCTTTTTTTACTATTAGTTTATCATGACATAATAACATTTATTATTAGTTTATTATGCCTCCTCTAACTCTCGTCCTTATGCTTCCACTAATTCATCTCATAGTATGCAAGGACAGAGTTCTTCTTCAAAGCAGTCCCCATCCCAACGTCCTTCCCAACCACATGGAACGAACTCCACAAGCCGTCCTCAACAAGGGCGTCCTTCCCAGCAAGGGACTCCCCTTGAGCGTTCCAGGGACATGGAGTGTTTCTCTTGTGGCGGACGAGGACACTATCAAAAGGACTGCCCCAACAAAAAGAAAGTGTTGTTCTCCACAACCACAGGGGGATATGAGTCCTTAGATGAGGAAGAAGTCCCACCAGAGCCATTATATGAGGACTCCTATGTTGTTCCCCAAGAAGAAGAGTTCGATTGTGCCCCCGCACCAATGGACTCCGGCCACTGCCTTGGGTTGGTTGCTAGGAAGGCACTCATTTTGAAAGGATCCTTACAAGACCAACGTGAAAATCTCTTCCATACTCGCGCTTTGGTTGGTTCCACCAGCCTTAGTGTGATTATTGACTCCGGGAGTTGCACTAACCTTGTCAATGAAAAGGTAGTCAAACACCTTAACTTGGAAACAACTCCTCACCCTGCCACTTATGGACTACAATGGTTGAACTCTACAGGTACCCAAATCACTCACCAATGCATGATCACCTTTTCCATTGGTCCTTACACGGACACCTTACTTTGTGATGTCGTTGCTATGGACGTCACACACTTGTTGTTGGGACGCCCATGGGCTTTCGACTGGCGCGTCCTTCACGATGGATTCATGAACACTTATGTGTTCACGTACCACGGGAAGCGCATCAAACTCTTACCCATGTTGCCTAGTGAAATATTGCAGGATCAGGTACAACGTGACCGCGCTAAGGCAATTGAAGAAGAACGGACGCGCAAGGAACGCAACTCGGCCAACACCTCGGATGCAAAGCCGTCCCTATTTGATGGCCAACAACAGCGTCCCAAAGGCGTCCCCAAAAGGAGTCCCTCGGACCAAGCGTCCCTAACTCCCAAAACAAGCGCGTCCCTTCAAGGCACGGTTGAACCTCGTGGGTTGGTCACACGACCGTCCCCATCTCAACCGCCACTTTCAGGACGTGCCCATTGCTTCTTGATGGTGCCAATGTCCCTCACATCTTCTAGCACAATCCCTAATGATCTGGCCGTCCCAAGCGCCGTGGCGTCCCTTCTAGAGGACTTCAAGGACGTCTTCCCTAACAACCTTCCCCCAGGCCTTCCACCTCTACGTGGAATTGAGCATCAAATTGACTTGATGCCCGGGGCCTCTCTACCAAATAGAGCTCCTTACAAAGCTGGCCCAGATGAAACCAAGGAACTCCAAAAGCAAGTGCAAGAACTCCTTGAGCGTGGCTATGTAAGAGAGTCCCTAAGTCCTTGTGCCGTGCCCGTCATTCTAGTCCCTAAAAAGGATGGCTCCTGGCGCATGTGTATGGACTGCCGTGCAATCAACAACATCACCATCAAATACCGACATCCAATTCCTAGGCTCGATGATATGTTGGACGAGCTCCATGGTGCCACCTTGTTCACCAAAATCGATTTGAAGAGTGGCTACCACCAAATCCGCATGAAGGAAGGCGATGAATGGAAGACAGCCTTCAAGACAAAATTTGGTCTCTATGAGTGGCTTGTCATGCCCTTTGGTCTCACCAACGCCCCAAGCACCTTTACGAGACTCATGAATCATGTCCTTAGGGACTTCATTGGTAAGTTCCTTGTGGTCTACTTTGATGATATCTTGATTTATTCAATGAATCTCAATGACCACATGGAACACATTAAGTTGGTATTGGCACGCTTACGCCGTGAAACACTCTTTGCCAACTTGGCTAAGTGTACCTTTTGCTAGCCTTCCACTGTCTTCCTTGGCTTTGTGGTCTCTAGTGTTGGTTTACAAGTGGACGAGGAAAAGATCAAAGCTATCAAGGACTGGCCTACTCCAAAGAGTGCAACGGAAGTCCGCTCCTGCTTAGGACTCGCCGGTTTCTACCGCCGTTTTGTCCATCACTTCAGCGTCCTTGCTGCCCCGTTGCATGCCTTAACCAAGAAAGGCACAATCATAGAGTGGAAGCAGCATCATGAAAAGGCGTTCCAAAGCCTAAAGGACTCCCTTTGTAATGCTCCACTCCTACAGCTCCCGGACTTCACTAAACCCTTTGAGATCGAGTATGATGCGTCAAATGTTGGCATCGGCGGCGTCCTCCACCAAGAACGCAAGCCAACTGCCTACTATAGTGAGAAGCTCACTGGAGCTCAGTTGAACTACCCCACATACGACAAAGAGTTGTACGCTCTTATTAGAGTCCTCAAGACTTGGCAACACTACTTGTGGCCACGGGAGTTCATCATTCACAGCGACCACGCGGCATTGTCTTACCTCAAGAGTCAAGCACACCTCAATAGAAGACACGCACGCTGGGTCGAGTTCTTGGAGACGTTCCCTTACGTCGTCCATCACAAGAAAGGTAAGGAGAATGTGGTTGCGGACGCCCTTTCTCGCAAGTACACCCTCCTTTCTTCCCTTCAAGTTCGCTTACTTGGCTTTTCCATGTTAAAAGAGCTTTATGCTTCGGACCCCTTCTTTGGTCCCATCATGGAAAAGGCCACGCCTTCTCATGCCATTGATGGCTACTTTCTCGATGAAGGGTACTTATTCAAGGCTGGGGAGCTATGCGTCCCTAAGTCTTCTATAAGGACTCTTTTGATAAAAGAAGCGCATGAGGGCCGTGGTCATTTTGGCGTTAATAAAACCCTTGCTGCTTTGCGTGAACACTTCTTTGGGCCTCACATGGCTCATCATGTCACGAAGTATTGCAAGAGTTGTATCACTTGCCAAAAGGCCAAGTCCACTAGCCATAATCATGGACTTTACTCTCCCTTGCCTATTCTGCATGCTCCGTGGGAAGACCTTTCAATGGACTTCATCACGGGACTGCCTAGGTCCAAGAGGGGTAAGGACTCCATCTTTGTAGTAGTGTGTCGTTTTTCAAAAATGGCCCATTTCATTGCGTGTACAACAACGAACAATGCAACGGACATGGCTTGTTTGTTCTTTGAACACGTAGTGAAGTACCATGGCATCCCCCGCACAATCATAAGTGATAGGGACGACAAGTTTGTAGGACATTTTTGGAGAACACTTTGGGGAAAGTTAGGCATCAAACTACTATTCTCTACTTCCTTCCATCCCCAAACCGATGGCCAGACGGAAGTCACCAATCGGACCTTTGGCTCACTCCTTCGAGTGATGCTTAAGAACAACCCACGCCGGTGGGAGGACTTACTCTCTACTGTAGAATTTTGCTATAACAGGTCCAAACACTCGGCGCACTCCATGAGTCCCTTCGAGGTTGTCTATGGG
Organism: Polygonum aviculare; assembly: GCA_934048045.1. NCBI lineage: Eukaryota > Viridiplantae > Streptophyta > Magnoliopsida > Caryophyllales > Polygonaceae > Polygonum > Polygonum aviculare. The sequence continues at coordinate 5,535,429 of OW204027.1, forward strand.
CGTAATCCGCTTACTCCCCTTGATCTCTCACCCCGTCCCTTGCAGCAAGGAGAACACTTCGATGCGGCCAACCGTGCTGAGTACATCAAGAAGCTGCACATGAGGACGCAGGAACGCCTTGAGCGTCGTGCCCAACAATATGCCAACCAACATAACAAGGGACGCCAACAGCTCATCTTTGAGCTTGGGGACTTGGTTTGGCTCCACTTGCGCAAGAGTCGCTTCCCCTCAGCCCGGAAGACCAAGCTCCACCATAGGGGGGACGGTCCCTTTCGCATCCTTGAGCGGATTGGACCAAATGCTTACAAGCTTGAGCTACCAGATTCCTATGGGGCCGTCCATGCCACTTTCAATGTCGCGGACTTGTCGCCATACATGGACTTTGAAGATGACCACCTTTTGGAGGAAGCGGGGACGCTTCCCACTCAAGGGGGGGAGGATGATGCGATCCCTTCCCTTACTCCCAAGGAAGAGGAAGACGCCATGACAATGCGTTCGGACGGACCCATTACTCGAGCTCGTGCTAAGGCCATCGCTCAAGCAATGGCGTCCTTTGTATGGCGAGCCTCTCAGTCCTTTAGCTTAGTCCCTGAAGAACCACTTACATGGGTGTTGAGCGTCCTTAAAGCCAATCCTGAGGAAGGGGCCCTGGCGTCCCTACCGGCACCCTAGAAGTCCCCATCTCTAGAAGAACCCTGCTGCCAAGGACAATCCTAGGGACTGCACTAGGGCGTCCCAACAATTCCAGCAGCTTCCCTTCCAGCGTCCTCAGCATTAGAGTCCCTCAGCTCATGAGCAGAGTCCTCAGCAGAGTCCTTAGCAGAGTCCTCAGCAGAGTCCTCAACAGAGTCCTCAGCAAAGTCCTCAGCAAAGTCCTCAGCAGAGTCCCTCAGCTCTTGAAGAGAGTCCTCAGCAGAGTCCTTAAGACCTGTTTGTTCTAGTCTTTGTCTTTCCTTTTCTTAGCTAGCTAATGGATAAGTATTATCTTTTGTAGTAGAGACAAGAATATTAGGTCAGATTAGTTGTCTGGCCATTTATAGTATGCTTAGGGTATTGGGCCAAAACTTGCATGTTTTAGGCCCAACCCATAAATGCTAGGGTTTCCTTTTGTTGCCTAAGAGCCTCCACTATATAAGGAGCTCTCCTCTCTTGTAATCTTCACGTTTGCAATCAATGAGTTTTGGCTTGAATCGAGTGATATCTCTTCCCCAAAACCGTGAACGTCAACCCTTCTATCCCTCTTCTCCGACGCCCTCCTTTCCCCGACCTCCGGTCGTTTCCTCGTTCGACGGCGAGTTCTTCCACCCGTCGAGTCCTTACCACCGTCCCTATCTCTGCCACCAGCGTCCTTACCACATCTACCAGCGTCCCTACCATCGCCCCTCTACCAGCGTCTCTACTACAGCGCCAGCGTCCCTACCGCAACACAGCTACCAGAGTCCCTACTGCAGCACAGTTACCAGAGTCCCTACCGCAGCTACCAGAGTCCCTACCTCAGCTACCAGCTTCCCTACCACCACTACCACCTTCCCTATCTCAGCTTCCACCTTCCCTAACTCAGCTTCCGCCTCCTTATGTTTCCCTCAATAGTCGGATAAGGCCCAACTCGTAACCTAGATCCTTGGCCAAGCGAGTCCTTCTTGGAGTCCATAGAAGGCGAACGCATCAAAGAGCGTCTGTGGACTAAACTGTTTGCCTTTCGTCTTCCGAGCCAGGTAACCCGTCTTCTTTGCGTCCTGGGAGATACAACAAGAAGGATCCGGATTGTATCTGCAATCAGACAGAAGCTGGTCTTTTCTGACACCAAAACTAGCTGGGATACTTTGACGAACCAACTTGATGAGGATGCATTGCAATTATATCTGACTTATGGCTTTGTCAAAAGTCTTCTTTTCCCTTAAGACAGCGCATGTGACTTTTTGTTAATAGCAGGAATATGTTCATTCAATGCAAGCCCGTCCATGAGCATGTGCAAACAGCTCTACGGAACACGGCCCCCGAATTTTAGGGGCCCTCAATTTTCAAAAAACTAATATTAATACATATAAAAAAACAGTGGATAATAATACACTATTGATGTCCTAGTGCAAGCGGTGATGCCAATTTAACTTGAATCTTCAGTCCCGTGTTCGAAACACGGCGTGTGCAATTTTTTTTACCCCTTTTAAAGTCTTAGTTTTAACGGGCCCCACCTCACTTAACCTCCCAATTCCATTTTGGCCATTTAAAGTCTGATATTAATGGGCCTCACCTCACTTTAACCTCCCCATTTTAATACGGTGTATTCCTCCTCTAGTAATTTATACTCTTCCATATTTACCAATTTCTCATTTTAATATTTTTTTATTATTCTGATCGATTTTTTTTATCATTTTATAGCCTTTTAAATAAGTAGATTTTTAAGACCTTTTTCTAATAAGTAGATCAGTAAAGACTACATAGGGTTTAATTTATTTGTATCTTTTTAACCTATTATTAAATGGATTTCTTTCATTATATTTGTAAATTTTAAACTTTGGATGTTCAATAATAATAATAATAATAATAATAATAATAATAATAATAATAATAATAATAATAATAATAATAAAGGTTGCTCGAACTGCGGAATCCACATTCTCGTTGTCCCCTCGACAGGTTGCTTTATGGAAGTCTCAATAGGGTGGTCACTCTTCTGATTGGCTTAGGGCTGTGCCGATTACTGGGTTGGGTCAGACCAAGAATGGTAAGTCTTTTCGGTGTGTGTTATGCTACCGTTTAGGCATTCCTCTTTTCTCCCAATCGAGACCGTGCTCCGCTTGCTCCCGTGTTTTTGACGGTGATATCTACGGGGATCATGCCGTGTCTTGTGCTGGTATTGTTGGTATTAAGCATCGACATAATGTTGTTCGCGACACCCTTGTTGATATCTGCTACCGGTCCGGGATTTCTGCTGGTAAGGAGGTTGATATTGGGTTGCGTGACGGGCAAGATAAACCTCTTCGTCCTGCTGATATGCTGCTCTACTCGTGGGAGGGGGGGCTTGATATGTGTGTGGACTTGACGGGGTCCTCTCCATTGACCTAGTCAGGGATGTCTGATTTTGTGCCTGGACGTGTGGTCATAGAGGCGGCGCGTCGTAAGTGTCTCAAGTATCAAGATAAGTGTGGTGCACTTGGGTATAGTTTTCTCCCTTTCTCTTTCTCTTCATTGGGAGAATTAGAGGCAGATGTTATTTCATTGTTGAAGCGCATCCAAAAGTTTTCGAAGACCCAAGATATCGGGGCACGTGCTGCTACCTATATTTTCACTAGAATAGGTTTTGCTATTGCTAAAGGAGTGGGAGCCCAAATAGTATCTCGGCTTCCCACTAATTTTATGTAAAACCTTTCGGGTTTATTATTATAGTAGTAGTAGTAGTGATCAACCATGGGATTGCCCAAGGGGTCCTTGATGAGGTGGAAAATGCAGGGAGGAGCCTCTTCTCACTGCCATTGCACCAGAAGCTCAAGGCCGCATGAGCCCCGGATGGGGTCACGGGCTATGGCCCGGCTCGCATCTCTTCTTTCTTCCCCAAGCTTCTCTAGTCCGAGGGCTTCACCATCTTCGGCTCCCCCATTGATCATGCCCGCCAACTCTGGCCCAAGGATTATGGCAAATTTTGGTATTAATCATGCCTTGTTTTTACTGTGTTGTAGCTAGATTATACTATTTTTGGCAGTATCTAATTTGTTTGTTCTAAAATTGGATTGTATGTGCAGCGACATAATTGATGAGTATGACAGAGACATGAAAGAGCTTGTAGGGAGGCTCATGTGGCTCGTACTAGGCTCGCTTGGCATAATTTGTTTGTTCTATAGGTTAGTGATTAGACCAGCGGTGCTCTATGGGGCGGAGTGTTGGGCTACCACGAAGGCGTAGGAACAGAGGTTATTGGTAGCTGAGATGCGGATGTTGAGGTGGATGAGTGGGCACACTCTATTAGACAGAATTAGGAATGAAGTGATCAGAAGCAGAGTGGGGGTGTCCAACTTAGAGGATAAGTTACGGGAATCGAGATTGCGGTGGTTTTGGCATATCCAGAGGCGGGGCCCTGAGGAGCCGGTTCGTAGGTGCGAGAATCTGGACTTAGGAGCTATACGTAGAGGAAGGGGCCGACCGAGAAAACGTTGGAGAGACAGCATCAGGCAGGACGTCAGGCATCTAGGGTTATCGATAGATTTGGCAGTTTGCAGGGATATTTGGAGGGAGAAGATTCGAGTCGCGGATGGCTAGTTCCTGAGCAGATGACTTGCCTTGATCTTTTGATATGTCTGGGTGTTTTTGTTTGTGTCAGTTAGGCGTTTTTTATGTGCTTTTGTGCTTTCGTGTGTTTGTTTTGGGTGCTCTTGCTTTTGTGGTTTACCCTGTTTTGCTATCTGTAGTATTTGGGTCTTCTGGACGCCCCCCCTCTGCTTTTAGCCAGAGAGGCCCCCATCTTGACCCCCCAGATTCCCGTGAGGGAATTACACTGGGTCTATTGTTGTTGTTGTTGTTGCTGAGGTTCAAACACGGAACCTCAAGTCTTTAGAGGGGGCACAAGACCAACTAGGCAAGGCTGACTTTGTGTATTGTATGTGATTGCAGAAGCAATATATTGTTCAACTGGGAGGGTAGAAGGGTCACCAGACCCCACACGACCCCCTAGCTCCGCCCTAGCGACTCTCGATCATTAATGTTCCCTTACTAAATACTTGCACCATTTTAGCTTGTTAATATATGACAAATGGATGGGAGGAACTGAATGCTATATATTATGCTCTCAAGTATGCATCCGAGCAACTTTGTTTAGCTTTGCATCATGTTTTTGACGAATGGGCAAATATCTACTCATTTTACTGCAATTTGATGCAATAAGAACAAGTCACAAAAGAAATCTTGTCAACAAATGGTAATCTGCTTTCTAGCTTTATCCAGCATGCAGATAACTGCTTTTGTTGATATCCTGCTTTTTGAATTACATAGAGATGATAGATCTAGCTACATGAGTCTAATATAAAAGAATAGGAGTTGTTCTGCTTGATCAGCAACAACTGATAGGCACTTGTTGACTGTATACACTTGATGATGAGCAATGGCAAGCAGATAAAGAAACCAGCAATGCTTGGACTACTTCTCTACCAACACATCGTTGAATAATAGAGATCGCATACTCCAATACAACTGAGTCACACAGCAAGGTGATGGGCCCATCACCGGCTAATCCGAACTCCTCTTCTGCAATTCTAAGGAGTTCACTGAAAATCTCAGATTGAAGATACTCCAGGGGAAGTGCAAATCGCCTTTCATCACTCGTGTAGACGACAAAGTGGCCTCTCTGTACTTGCTGTTGTGCTTTCCTATTGTATTTGTAGGAGATCCTTTTTCTGCTTGCAGCTGCCAGTTTTTGCCACTTCTTGGCCATCCTGATTAGCTTCTTTGTGCTGATCATATTGTGGGATTAAAGAGTGGAGTTTTTGAAATGGGAAGACAAGTTTTAGAGATGTTTTAAGCTGAAGAATGCCTTGATGGATGAGAATTGAAATGGGCAAATGCCTACTTATGTAGCTGTAAGGCAGGGGAAAATCCTATATCATTGCTAGCCAGCTTGTGTGGTGGACATTTGAGAAGCAAACCCATGTGTCAATTATTAGATGATGTGGTCCATTGATGAAAAAAATTTTTGAATGGATTTTGTTTCAGTAGTGAATAATAATAGAGTCTCTTGAATGTCCTCTTTAACATATGGAGATGCAAACAAGTAATGCTCCACCAAGATATACTAGGGGCCTAATATGATGTAGCATACCAACCATGCAAATAGGTATTCAAGTTCTAATTACACATGGGTTTGCTTCTTTGATTTGAATGTGACTCTTATCACTTATCAGATTGAACAGATTGTGGGTACTTGCTGTTGGCCTATTCTACTTTATCCTTGTAATTCAACTTCATTGTATTAAGCTGAGGATGGATGTCAAGTGGGACTAGATTTTAGAAGAATTGTTTGCTCTTTAAACACTTGATGAGCCAGATAAAAGAGTGGATTAGACAAGACATTCAACTCATGTTTCTCCTATGTAAGCCTCATTGTCACGCCAGGGAACAAATACATCAGTTAATGTGAACGGTTCAGTACCAACTCCACAAATGGACCATACAAACTTAAGTTCTCTCATTGCAAGTTATTAAGAGTAGACCCTGATGGGTTTTGAATTGATTAGTCTTTACTACAAGGGCGCGCATCCTGTTAGCTGAAGCCACAAGTGACAGCTAAGCTTTGTCCAAGTAATAGTGGTTTTATGATAAGCTCATCAATCAATCTCTCTTATCCATTTGTAAAGCCAAGGAGGAGGAGCAGGACCATGTGCAACCATATATGCATGGTGGGTATTACACTGTTAGGCCACTAGTATAGTTCGGTGGAACATCATTTGCTAGCATCTGCAAATAATCCATGACACAATCTTCATAAACGGACCACATAATCTAATAATTCTCACATGGGTTTGCCTCTAAAGTAGTCAGCAATGCAAGATTTTCATTTGGCTAACACCTATATATAATACTCCTTGACCCATTTCAAGTCTCACCCAACAAGGCATTTTTCACATCTTAACATCTCAAAGAAAGAAACACTCTTTTCACAAACTCCTCCAAAATGATCAGCACAAAGAAGCTAGTTAGGATGGCCAAGAAGTGGCAAAAACTTGCAGCAGCAAGTAGGAAGAGAATTTCCTACACTAAGAAGGCACACCAACAAGTAGGCAAGGGTCACTTCGTCGTCTACACAAGTGATGAAAAACGGTTTGCTCTTCCGTTGGCCTATCTTCAATCCGAGATTTTCGTTGAACTCCTTAGAATGGCTGAGGAGGAGTTCGGGTTGGTCGGGGATGGACCCATCGTCTTGCCATGTGACTCGGTCTTGTTGGAGTACATCATCTCTATCACTCAAAAACACGTCGGTCAAGAGCTAGTCGAGGCTTTGATGGTTTCTTTGACTCATCCCCAATGCTCATCATCAGTGACACATCCTCAACAAGTGCTTATAAGCTGCTGCTAATCAAGGAGAAAAGCTCCTATTTTTTTGTAAATTACATTCCTGTAGTCTGGATACTCGGCTCATAGCAGTTCATTTATTATATATAATTTGTTCTTCTCATATTCAGTGAATAACATTCATAACATCTATTCATTAAAGCATGAGAGGCTTATTCCAACTTCCACTAGAACTTAACTGTTGAAAATTAAATCACTTATATCTAAAAAGATGTCCACTAAATCAGGAATGACATAAATCCAAAAAAAGACATTTAAAAATAAACATTTGACTATTTGATATGGAAGTATTAGCTTACAAGATTCTAAGAGTGTAAGGTGTGTATATTAATGAGTATAAATGGAATGGTGCTCACTAGCACTAGTTAATTTAGCATAATACGTCGGTTGAACACAATCTCATAATGCTAGCAGATGAATCAAGGGACAGCCAGTAATTTGTGGAGCTAAGTAGCTAGTTTTCTTCCTTGTTTTTTTAGTAAAAAGAGTAATATTATTGAGAAAAGGTGTGCTCATTTGGCATATTCAGGCTTCTTTGTTTTATTCATGACCTAAGTTAGCTCATGAAGATTCATTTAGAAAGTCTTTCGTTTCATGTATAAATTGTGAAGTCCAACATGTATTTCAATGTACATAACAAGTCACAGACTACAATTTTAGTAGAGCCAGAAAATAAAACAATTTCAGGGGCTTCCCTAAAGCTACATATGGAAGGCTGATGTCTAGTGATGACAACGAGCAATGACTTGTAACCATGGACAGGAAAAAGGCCTTTTATAAGTTAAGTCTTCACCCGCACGTCTTTGGATATATAAGAGAGAGTGTGTACTCTATGAAGTTTACATACCATAGAACTGAAATAGGCCCATCTCCTGCTGGACCTGGTAACCCGAGCCCAGGGGCGGACCTAACGGTATGCTAAGGTCCGTTCCAACTCACACTAAAAAAAATAATATAAAAATAGTAAAAGTTAAGGTAAATTTAGTGTATATAGTAAAATTTAGGCCACCTAAAAATAATTTGACAAAAATATAGTAATTTAGCCCACCCAAAAATTTTCTTCTGGGTCCGCCCCTGCCCGAGCTCATACGAAAATGCTACTCTTGAGATACGCTAGAGTGAGTACGGATGTTGAACGTGTCGGGTTGCGGGTCCGCATGCGGGTCGACCCGTAGGCCCGCCCAACGGGTGTGTTTTATGCGATACAAAACCAAACAAGGAAGACATTTGGGTCCATATTTGAAGTGTTACCAAGCTTGTATTGAATGACCAAACATGACACGACTTGGCTTCCTACATGATTCTGCACAACTTAATACAACGAGGGTGAATGAAGGAGAGCTTGAATTAATAGTCATCCCATAATTGGTTTGTTATCCACTTGCAAAGGCAAGAAGCTAGAACAATATATAACAGCAGCCATGTGGAAGTAAAATAGAACTTGAAAACCTATTTGTTTGGTGGGTGTGCTACATTACATTATTAGGCTGCTAGCATATAATGGTGGAGCCACACTTAATATACCTCTCTTATCCATTTGCAAGGGCATTCTGTTGGCTGAAGCTACAAGTATCAGCTAACCTGTGTCCTAGTGATATATAGTGGTTTTAGGGTAAGCTCATTATTTGATCTCTCTTTTGTTCAATTTGATTCAGATTAATTTATCTTAAGAAGCAGGATCATGTGAGGACACATTTTTATTGTGGGTGTGTTAGATTTTGGCGGAGCATCATTTGCTGGCACCTCCAAACATTAATGTATAACAAAATGTTCATGAATGGATTACACTACCTTATAATTCTCACATGGGTTTGCTTCTAAAGTATTCTTGCAATGGTACATAGCATGCATTAGCAACTCTATATAAGATCACTTGACCCATTTCAATTCTCATCCACCAAGTCATTCATCACATCTGAAAAAACAAAAAGAAGTTCTTCTCTTTTCACAGTTTCCTAAAAAATGATCAGCACAAAGAAGCTAATCAAGATGGCAAGGAAGTGGCGAAAACTGGCGGCAGCGAGTAGGAAAAGAATGACCTACAACAAGAAAGCACATCAACAAGCAGAGAAGGGTCATTTCGTCGTCTACACAACCGATGAAAGGCGGTTTGCACTTCCTTTGGCCTACCTTCAATCCGAGGTTTTCAGTGAGCTCCTTAGGATGGCTGAGGAGGAGTTTGGACTGACCAGTGATGGACCTATCATTTTGCCATGTGACTCGGTTTCGTTGGAGTACGCCATCTCTATTGCTCAACAACACGTGGGTGGAGAAACAGTCCAAGCATTGCTCGCTTCCTTATCACATGATCATTGCTCACCGTCCGCTATACATGCTCAACAAGTTCTATTAGGCTGTTAGTAATGAAGCAGAACAACTCATATTTTGTGAATTGCACTCTTGTAGTTTGGATTTATCTAATACTCCTACAAAGTAGGAGTTCTGCACTTCTTTTCCTATCTCAAAGAAGTTTTTTAACTGTATGGATCTCCACCTAACAAGGATGTAGAATGGCTCAGTTCATACTACATATTCTGTAAGGCATAGTAAAATGTCCTATTCTACAGATCAGACAACCACCAATTCTTGTGACAGATCAACACGTTCAGGTTTTGTGTTCAATTCAGTAACTTTGATTGAACCCTTTTTGTAACAGAGAGCGTACATATGCTGTCTACAACACAGCCTTATGCTTACACATATAACTGACGAATAACCTCCTTGGAAGACAGTCAACTAACTAACTAATGGCGCCAGTTATTACAACCGACTTTGACTGAACTTAAAACACAGGAAACTAACAAGCTGCACTAATTCACTTCTAGTACAGAACCAAATAACAAACTATTATATATAAATACAAGCTTATATTTGATGAAAGGTTTACACAGCTGACAGCTTCCACAATACATATACATTCATTTATGAAAAGATAAATCACTTATATCTGAAAATGTCCACTAAATAATTAACGACTAAGCAAAATATACAAAATCAAGATTTAGCTAAACCTCATTACATCTGAAAATGTTTTTGCTATGTTTTTTGTATTCAATACAATAACACACGGTCCATCAAAAAAAAAATACAATAACACACGACGAGGTGGTTTAGGTCCAATATATTTTCTTAAACCATCTCACACATGATATGATTCCAAAAAGAAGTATTTTCATTTGATGATTTTATACGGAATTAATGTGGAGATAATCTAAACATTTAAGTTATAGTATAGTGGAGAAGAGTGTTGATTAGACAATGAATTTACCAGTGGGCCTTGTTAAGGCACAAGCACCTCCAAGACAGCTAAGCTGTTTTCAAATATAATAATACTGATTTTAGGATAAGATTATTGTTGTGATCGATAAGAATAGTCATTCTAGTGAAATGGTTTTATTATTGTCATAGCAAAGCAAAGATAATACAACTAAACACTTGGGTCCATCTTTGGAAGATTGAAATACCAGTACCACCTTTAGTACCTTGTATTTTATGACCAAACATCACAATGTGAAGTTGAATGACAAGGACAAAAAAGAATAGGCCAACAGCAATTGATAAGATTCATATTCAAATCAAAGAAGCAAACCCATGTGGCATTAGAACTTGAAAACCTATTTGCTTGGTTGGTATGCTACATCATATTAGGCCGCTAGTATATCTTGGTGGAGCATCTACAAATGTTAAAGAGGACATTCAAGAGACTATATTATTATTCACTACAGAAACAAAATCCATTCAAAATCTTTCTTCATCAATGGACCACATCATCTAATAATTGACACATGGGTTTGCTTCCCAAGTGTCCACCACACAAGCTGGCTAGCAATGATATAGGATTTGCCTCTGCATCACAGCTATATAAATAGGCATTTGCCCATTTCAGTACTCATCAACCAAGGCATTCTTCAGCTTAAAACATCTCTAAAACTTGTCTTCCCTTTTCAAAAATTCCATTCTCTCACACCACAATATGATCAGCACAAAGAAGCTAATCAAGATGGCCAAGAAGTGGCAAAAACTGGCAGCTGCTAGCAGAAAAAAGATCTCCTACAAATACAATAGGAAAGCACAACAGCAAGTACAGAAAGGCCACTTTGTCGTGTACACGAGTGATGAAAGGCGATTTGCACTTCCCCTGGAGTATCTTCAATCCGAGATTTTCAGTGAACTCCTTAGGATTGCAGAAGAGGAGTTCGGATTGGCCGGTGATGGGCCCATCACCTTGCCTTGTGACTCAGTTGTATTGGAGTATGCGATCTCTATTATTCAACGATGTGTTGGTAGAGAAGTAGTCCAAGCATTGCTGGTTTCTTTATCTGCTTGCCATTGCTCATCATCAAGTGTATACAGTCAACAAGTGCCTATCAGTTGTTGCTAATCAAGGAGAATAACTCCTATTCTTTTATATTAGACTCATGTAGCTAGATCTATTTAATGCAAAAAGCATGATATCAACAACTGCAGTTATCTGCATGCTCAATAAAGCTAGAAAGCAGAGTACCATTTGTTGACAATATTCTCTTTCGTGACTAGTTCTTCTTGCATCCAAGTGCAGTAAAACGTGAAGATATTTGTCCACTCATAAAAAAACATGATGCAAAGCTAAAGAAGCACTACATATGCATAAATGACTTGATGACAATTCATCATAATAGATAACAGCTTCCATATGTAGCTTTTGAGAAGCCACTGAAACTCTGGCTTCTTTGCTGTCTTCTTTTTCTGGTTCAACAGAAGTGTAGCCTGTGACTTGTTATGTACGTTGGAATGTTGGACTTCATAATTTTATACATAAAAAAGGAAGAGCCCCTAACTGAATCTTCATGAGCTAATTTGACTTCATATTTTATGCTCCCAATCCTGATGTATTTTAGAGGATACTGAAGGTTCAAATAGCTCCTGATTCTGCATATATCAAACGTTTGTGCCTTGATAAATTTCTAGCACAAGGGTGTCTGAGATTGTGCTCAACAAAGGTGTTAGGCCTAATCACCAAGTGCTAATCAGCAGATCTATTTCTCTCAGAAATCAGAATCCTAGGATTATACTCAATTATTCTTGTTAATATACACATCGTGTTCTTGATTAGGATTCCGTGGAGTTTTGGCTAAGCTCATTGATAAAAAAAAATCCCAATCAATGAACTACAGCCTAAATGTTAGCTTATCTCCCATTTCGTATAGAATCATCAAATGTATATTGTTGTTTTACAATTTTTTTTTGAATGGTAAACTCATTTTTGTGTTACTTTTTGGATTCATGTCTTAGTGGAGGTCTTTTTCAGATATAAGTGATTTATTTTCATAAACTAAGGTATTGTGTAAGATGGAGTAAGCAGCTGCTGAAATTCTACTTTGCATTAGGCATATCTAAATTACAAGAGTGTAATTTACAAAAATAGGAGCTGTTCTCCTTGATTAGCAACAGCTTATAAGCACTTGTTGAGGATCCATAGCTGATGATGAGCAGTGGCAATGAGATAAAGAAGCCATCAAAGCCTCAACTAGCTCTTGTCCTACATGTTTTTGAGTAATAGAGATGATGTACTCCAACAAGACCGAGTCACATGGCAAGACAATGCGTCCATCCCCCACCAAACCGAACTCCTCCTCAGCCATTCTAAGGAGTTCAACGAAAATCTCGGATTGAAGATAGGCCAACGGAAGAGCAAACCGCTTTTCATCACTTGTGTAGACGACGAATTGAGCCTTGCCTACTTGTTGGTGTGCTTTCTTATTGTAGGAAATTCTCTTCCTACTTGCTGCTGCAAGTTTTTGCCATTTCTTGACCATCCTAACTAGCTTCTTTGTGCTGATCATGTTGGAGGAATTTGTGAAAAGAGTGTTTTTTTTTTTCTGAGATGTGAAGATGTGAAGAATGCCTTGTTGGATGAAACTTGAAATGGGTTAAGGAGTATTATATATAGGTGCTAGCCAAACGAAAATATTGTATTGCTGGCTACTTTAGAGGCAAACCCAAGTGATAATTATTAGATTAATTATGTGGTCCATTTATGAAGATTTTGTCATGGATTATTAGCAGATGCTAGCAAATGATGCTCCACCGAACTATACTAGTGGCCTAACAGTGTAATACCCAGTTACCCACCATACATATATGGTTTCACATGGTCCTGCTCCTTCTTCTTGGCTTTACAAATGGATATGAGAGATTGATTGATGAGCTTATCCTAAAACCACTGTTACTGAGACACAGCTTAGCTGTCACTTGTGGCTTCAGCTAACACCTTGTAGTAAACACCAATCAATTCAAAACCCATCAGGGTTTACTCTTGACAACTTGCAATCAAAGAGCTTAAGTTTGTATGGTCCACTTGTGGAGTTGGTAATGAGCCGCTCACATTATCTAATGTATTTGTTCCCTGGTGTGACACTGAGGCTTACATAATAGGAGAAACATGAGTTGAATGTCTTGTCTAATCCACTCTTTTAGCTGACTCTTCAAATAGTTTTTCAAGAGCAAACAAGTCTTCTAAAATCTAGTCCCACTTGACGCCCGTCCTCAGCTTAATACAATGAAGTTGAATTACAATGATGACAAAGTAGAATAGGCCAACAGCCAGTGCCCACAATAAGTGAAGATTTATATTCAAATGAAAGAAGCAAACCCATGTGTAATTAAAAGTTGAAAACCTAATTGCATGGTTGGTAAGCCACATATATCATATTAGGCCGCTGGTATATCTTGGTGGAGCATCACTTGTTTGCATCTCCAAATGTTAAAGAGGACATTCAAGAGTTCATCAGAGATACAAAATCCATTCAAAATCTTTCTTCATCAATGGACCACATCATCTAATTATTGTCACATGGGTTTGCTACTCAAGTGTCCATCACACAAGCTGGCTAGCAAAGGTATAGGATTTCCCTCTGCCTCACAGCTATATAAGTAGGCATTTGCCCATTTCAATTCTCATCAACCAAGGCATTCTTCAGCTTAAAACATCTCTAAAACTTGTATCCCCATTTCAAAAATTCCAATCTTCAAACTCACAATATGATCAGCACAAAGAAGCTAATCAAGATGGCCAAGAAGTGGCAAAAGCTGGCAGCTGCAAGCAGGAAAAAGATTACCTACAAGAAGAAAGCACACCAACAAGTAGAGAAGGGTCATTTCGTCGTCTACACTACTGATGAAAGGCGGTTTGCACTCCCTTTGGCCTACCTTCAATCCGAGATTTTCAGTGAACTCCTTAGAATGGCCGAGGAGGAGTTCGGATTGACCGGTGATGGACCTATCGTCTTGCCATGTGACTCGGTTTTGTTGGAGTACGCCATCTCTATTACTCAAAAATGCGTCGGTAAAGAGCTAGTTGAGGCTTTGATGGTTTCTTTATCTCATTGCCAGTGTTCATCATCAGCTATGCATCCTCAACAAGTGTCCATCATCTGTTGTTAAGTAATCAAGGAGAACAATTCCTAATGTTGTAAATTACATTCTTGTAGTTGGATAAACTAATAGAAAGTAGGACATCAACAGTTGTTTACCTATCTCAGAGCAGCTTAGTTATTGTACTTATTTTTTCATACACCAAGGAGTATATACCAAGTCCCTTCACTCATCTCAATTAACTTTGTTGTCATTATAAAGTTCACTTAATCTATGAAAAAAATGAATTAATTATGTACCTAAAAATGTCCACTAAAAAGAGCACATGTGAAAAATTGGCTCTACATCTCAAATATATTCATGTATATTTTCTGCATGTAGTTACATACCATTGGGTAGTTCAGATTACAGGAATTTTCCTTAGCCACCTAATGAATCCAAAAAAGTAACTGAAAAACAAGCATTTGATCATCAAACAACTACCCTCTAGTGGCTAAGTTAATATAAAAATCATCAATGGAGTTTGATAAAAACTTCAGAGACCCCACCGCTAGAAATTGATCAATTTGCTGTAGCTAGTTTTCTCCCCGTTATGTTCCAAGAAATCGTATGAAAGAGAATCATATGATCTTTTTGAACATTCCACAACAGAACATGAATCTAAGTGAATCTTCAGAGTTCTATAAGATGAATACACAAAGTTGCAGGGTCTGAAAAACACTTGTATCATTCATGTTCCATATTGTCGGTAATCCTTTCCCTACTTGCTGCTGCCAGTTTTTGGCCATCTTGATTAGCTTCTATGTGCTGATCATTTTATACGACTTTATTGAAAGGGAAGGAAAGTTGTTAGAGATGTGAAGAATGTCTTTTGGATGAGAATTGAAATAGGTCAAGTGCTATTATATATAGCAGCAAGCCAATCCAAATCCTCTATGGCTAACCCATGTGAGAATTATTAGAGGTCCATTTCTGAAGATTTGGTCATGGGTTGTTTGAAGATGCAAGCAGATTATACTAGTAGCCGTACAGTGTAGCACCCACCATGCAAATGCAGTATGGTTTCACATGGCCCTTCTTCTTAAGATGAGTTAATCCGAATCAAATTGAACAAAAGTATTCGGGAATTCTGGCCGTAGGTCTAGCTCCTTCTCATTGGCTTTGCAAATGGATAAGAGAGATTAGTTGATGAGCTTATCCTAAAACCATTATTACTTGAACACAGATTAGCTGTTGCTCGTGGCTTCAGTTGACAGGATGTCTTGTAGTAAAGACCAGTTAGTTTGGACCCCAACAGGGTTTGTTCTACCTTGCACTGATAGAGCTTAAGCTTGCATGGTCCACTTGTGGAGTTGGTAATGTACCATTCATTCACATCATCTAAAATATTTGTTCCCTGGTGTGAAACTGAGGCTTGCACAAGAGAAACATCTTCTAAAAACTAGTCTCAACTCCAGAGGAAACCAAACACACAGGGGGCCTAAGATGGTGAGCGCAAAATCCTTCATCAAGCTTGCTAACAAGTGACCAATCCTTCATCAAGCTTGCTAACAAGCTTCACGGCTCTTACCGCGTACCTATTGAGCAACATTTTCTTATACTTGTTTGCATGGCTATGGAGGAGCTTGGGATGTAAGGAGATGGGACTATAGCACTTCCATGGGATGCAAACTTAATGAAGGGCACTCTTTTCCAAAGACACCTGAGGACTAACAGAAGTCACTGTTTGGTGTCGTCTTCACAGTTATTTGAACAACAAACATGATGCCCAACTTCCATTTCTAGCTTCTGAGAAGCCCCTAAAATTTTGGCTCCTTGTCTTCCAAAGGAAAACTACTTCAAACTTAATGAACTTATAGAATTGCCAAAGAACTAAACTACTTGCCATATAAACAAAGGGAAGACAAATAATTTTGATACAAAAATCAAGCTTGAAACAAGACGAAGCTCAATAACTCGAGTACATTTGATAATGAAGAGTAAGAAGGACTTCAATAACTAAGAGAAAATAAAGATGACAGAAGCTTAAGACTTTACAATGAAAGGATGATAATTATAATGATACAACTCACAAGTAAGAAGATCCAGGATGTGTTTGTAGAACAAAATTTCCCGGACTTTTCTGATCCACATGTGTGACGGACTGTATTTATGCACAGCGCTATAAGAGCTATAATACCCAAAATCAAGCTAACAATGAACACTAGAATTCCTTTACTCTCCATGTACATTTGTTTTTCCTGGACCTTCTTCACCTCCGATCTGCCACATAAAAGATGGTCAACATTTAGTACTACAGACTAGAGACTGAATCAAGCACAAGACAAGAGTATTTTCATGACAAAATTATTTTAGTGTATTGTCTACTTTGTAACTCTTATACAGTGTTCAATGATTATCCTCCTTCCACTTATCTGAGAGGAGTCCAAATCAAAGGTCCGAAGGGAGCTAAAATTTCAAAACAAGATTCGTGCTCAAAGGGATATCACAAACTCTTTGTTCATTTGCATTCTGTCATTTATAAGATGTGGCTATGTATGAAAAAATCAGTATGACACACTGCAAGTGATGAACAAGACACATGTGCACCTTAAAATATTTAGAGGAAAAAGCAACTTTCTTACACCAAATTTCCTCCTCTAGGCTTTGCGATTATACTATAGATGCATTGATATAGAGGTTATGTCAGTTTTGTACCTATGATACATAGCATTTGAGACACGGCATAATAAAGCATCCAAAATTGTCCATAGGTGTGGGAATATAGACTTCAAAGATCATTTCAAAGGGGATCATAGATGGACTTGCAATGCAAAAAGCAAAGTATTTAGACAAACCTGAAAATGACATTTTCTTTGAGAATGGCATCCAGCTGCATGGACACTTCAGATTTCCAGGAGACTAGATCCCCAACCTCTTTTGTCTGACAAGTAGAAAATCATTATGAATATATAATAAGGTGGAACAAGTATAGCTAGCATACAGAATAAGAATGACAAGTCACCACATACAATGACATCTTTGCTGTTGTAGAAACTCTTTATATCCAATCTGATCCTTTCTAGCACCATATCTTTTTCTCCCATCTCTTCATCAAATTCTTTAAAAATGTTTCTGTATCTCAAGTTAAGTTCCTCTAAATATCTCTCCAGAACAGACAAGTTTAAATCAAGAGCTCGAACTTTCTGCATCAGAATCTTTAGCACGGTATCACTGGGCATTCTGCTAACTTGCTGGTGTACTTCTTCTGCTTCAGACCCATGATTGCCAGTAGATTCACGTTTTGAGCTTGAGCCTTCTGGTTGAGAATCCGGCTCAGCCTCATGAGATAGACTTTGATTGACATCATCATGCTCTACAGATAAGGGCTCTGTAGGAACATGCTCGTGCTCACTCCGTCCTTCACCAGACGAATGCATATTACCTGGATCAGCAATCAAATCCTCCAGCATCCGTTCTACAGCATCCACTCCGTACACTTCAAGAGAACTGACAGTGCAATAAAACTCTGAACCATAATGGCTCAGGAGATTCAGTTTGAGATACCTCACCCATTGTGGCTCTGGAAGAGAAAATCTCTGAGCATGTCTTACATTTTTGGCAGTGAAATTGCCTAACTTAACCCAATTATCTGTGGGATAAATTAAACTCCCTAGGAGCTCAAAGTGTTTCAAATTGGATGAGTAGTGCTCAAAGTTTGCTATTTGGATAGTACTTACTAGAGTTTCTTCAGAGAGTTCCACCACAACAAATTTATCCTCAGCTGAACAGGGGTTTCGGAGATATTTATCCTGGTCCTTGACTAAAATATTAGAGGCACCTTTGCTTTCCTTGTTATAATCAAGAACTTTAGCACCCTTTCCAGAAGAAGCATAGTTGTACTCAGCACCACCAGGTTCTACCCTGTGGATGACACTACCTGCTGATCCACTGACATATTTAGTCTTAGAGTTTATCTCTTTGTTTTTGAATTCGTCAAAGGCAAGGTCCTCAACACGAGACATCCTGCCATTCTTCTGGCCATCTCTTCTCCCTGAATTCTTCTCTTGATCCCCTCCTTCCGTGTTGACTTGTTGGCTTTCCGATTCAGGGACATCACTAGCTACTTCTTTTCCATCTTTGAATTTCTGTTCAATTTTTTCTTCATTAAGGCTGTCAATTAAATCTGAAGCTTGGCAAGAATGTACATCACAAGTTTCTTTATTCATCTCATCCTTAGCAACACAATCCAAAGCCGAAGTACTTTCATACTTCGTATCATCCAATGTGGAAGCTTCAACTGAAAGTACTGTCGATCCACCTGTACACGCAAGTAGGAATAAATGTAAGCCCTAACTGAGAGTGACTAAATTTGCATTTGCATATTCAAGCTCCTAGTAATGCTAAGAAAAACACAATAACCATAATGACGACGGCTGAGCAATCACCTCCGTCTATATCTCGGTGGCTGTCAGCATAGCTGCTCCACAAGTTCAGCAGAAACACAAGACCCCACAGAACAATAACTACGGAAAGGGAGACCTTGTACAAGCGACTCCTGCCAACGGCCTGCTCCAAAGCTCTCCGCTGAAGAAGAGCTTTGCGTGATCTCTGCATTGCACATCAATCCAAATCCAAAGCAGTAACTCCAATACAGCTCTTTTTTCCGATATATAAAGCCTCAGGAGCCTTCCACCGTGACAGCTGTTGCCAGCATCATAATCTCAGCAGCATTCCACTGTCATCATCATTATAACAACTTGATTAGAACAACTCAATTAAGTCAATTCAAATCGAAATCTGCAGTCACTACCACAACCACAACCACTACCGATTCCAGATCGATATAAGAATCAAAACAGCGAATAGACGAACCAAATCAAAATTACCAAACATCCACAAAGCAAACCCTTAAAGACTAATAAAACCTCTAATTACTGGATCCGGCCTCAGAAGCACAATCCTAATCGAAAAATTCATAGATCATCCATCAAAATTGTGACAGAAGCATCACCACGCCTAATCCAAATCGAACCAAACAAACGCAAATTGCACAATCTGGAGATGAACAGAATCACCTTATTTCTGCGAGGCGATATAAAGCGCGAGGAGGATAAGGGGATAGGGAATTGTGAATCGGAAAGTTGACCGGCGGCGAAGAGGCGTCGGACGGAGCGGAAGCAGAGACAGGTGGCGAGGGGTGAAAAGCGAGAGGTGATTTGAATTCCGGATCGGTCAAAAGCCGACCAGATGCGGTTCTCTGCGCATTGGCCACCTATTATTATTCTTTCGAGTTGAATGAACATTAAACAAAATTAATATAATAGTAATATTTTAATACTCCGTAATATTTAAGTTTTTTATTTTGGTCAATCCGTAATATTTAAGCTAATACGGAGGAGTATAAAGTAGGCCTAGGGGAATGTTCTTGAAACTATGGACGAGATTGTTAAGAAAATGTAAGATTAGATTTACCTCCGAATAAACCTATCCGTTAAACGAGTTAAAAGTTCAATCCCATTAGTGAGATCGTATTAGTGAGGTATATGTAAATTCATTTTGAAAGAGATCTTTAAACCCTTGAACTAGGGAATCAGTCCATCTAATTTCTATTACTTTACTATATACTAAGATAATGATAATTTCTATCATATTTTAAGGTTAAAGTATTAAAATATTATTATTACTATATATCTGGTACATAGGACTAAACATCTACTATAATACAGTATAAAGCGGAACTCAAGTCTTTGTTAAAATTTGCGCCACATCATCAACCCTGAATAAAATAATGATTTTATTTTTTGCATTGATTTTCAAAAAATAACTTATATATATTCTTGATATCTTATCCAATTTCCTTACAAATTTTTCTTATTAATTAGTATACATTTTTGTCATTATTGAATCTTGAAGAATAGTGAAAAAATCTCACATGTGTCAATAGTATACTCATTAATAATATAAATTTGAATACAACTATTTTAGAATTAAATTTGTATGAATAAAAGTACATATATAGGTCAATAGGTTCGGACTTTGGTCCATTGGATTTGGATTATAAGTTCCCGAGTTAAAAGCGTATTCGTATCAAAATTCGATCTCAAATCGATTAATTCGGATTTATATTTACATTACCCGTACATGGTACGGGGTTTGTACTAGTTTAGGTGAGAAATAAGAAAGGAATACGAGCTTTTGAGTGAGAGAAAATCACGTACCTTAATGATTCACTTAAAAAGGAAAATAAATTCGCCCGTATCGAATTGTTGGTGAATCACTTTCGTATTTATTGAAAATAAGGATACAAGAGCACTCTTAAATTGTGGATCAAAAGTGTGATTTTGTGCCTCAAAACCGATTTGAAAATCATCACCAACGATACAAACTATCACAAAGTTAGGTTGAAAGGTAAAATATCAAGTTGTTATATCTTATTTTCGATACCCGCATCATCGATTCCACCGGAAAACTCGTCAAAAATAGCTTCTGAATCGTTTTTGGTTAACTTTGTGATAGTTTGTGGATCAAGCAATCAAACTATTTAAACTTCTGTTTTGATTCTTCTGAATCATCCATATTTCTAATAAGCGATCAGCCAATCAAACTATTTAAACTCGTCAAAAAACGCTTCTGAATCATTCATTGGCCCTCGGTTGTAGCTATATAAACAATTCAGATGCTTTAATAGCCATGATAGTTTCGAGGTAAGCAATAAACGAAACCTTAAGATAGATGTAAACCAAGTAAAAGTTGTGACACGATCAATGATATATATACCTTGCTGAAATTTCACAAAGTGGTAGCCGAAATATAACAAAAGAAAATGAAAACCAAGGGGGTACCACTTGACTTGAGTCAGGGATGAGGTGCGTGAAGCTCCAAAAAATGCGCATCGCAGCCTCGAGGAGTCCCCTACGGAGAGCCGACTCCAGCTGCTCGCTTAAACGGCGAGGGTGGGTGTGGTCCCCGAGGTGACAACTCCATAAACTCCAAAGCCTGGAAGCCCAGCTCCAAAGGGTAGTCTGCGATGCACCGAAAGAAGGGGCCCCGCTCCCGTTGACCATCTCCTCTGCAGTTGTTGTCCTAGCTGAAGCGAATTCCCTTCCTTTTTTGAATTGATCCTCTTGAATATGTCTTCTTTCGACACCTCCGCTTTTGGGTTCTGTAAACCCCCGGA
Organism: Polygonum aviculare; assembly: GCA_934048045.1. Lineage (NCBI taxonomy): Eukaryota > Viridiplantae > Streptophyta > Magnoliopsida > Caryophyllales > Polygonaceae > Polygonum > Polygonum aviculare. The sequence continues at coordinate 5,556,997 of OW204027.1, forward strand.
TAAACTCCTCCTTTAATGTCTTTGAATTGGTTCTAGTGTATTCTTGGCCGCCCCTTCTTCAGGATTCGGTTCTGACTCGGTAGATACATCAGCCATTGTATCCACAACTATACTCGACTTGTAATCATCGCTTTCAGAAGAGTCAATCTGGAAAGGGAAAGACAATGAAATCAGTTTAATTTTTGTGATCTATATACAATTTCATTCTTCCAGCTTTCACCAGTGTACCTGAAATTGGTCAAGGTTGACCTCGTGTTTCTTGAGAAACGTCATATAGTTGTAGAGTTGGTCATTTGTTGGCCGGTAATGCCACTGTACGCCTGAATACACTGGAAAGTGTAGTTTTCGTAAATTTCAAACATTAGGAGGTTAATGAAACACTCTTGCAAGGAACATTTTGTAATACGAAAGTACAACTTTCTTTCAAAATTTGAACATGTAGGTTAGATTACAACATTCTACCAAACTATGTAGGTTTAGATTTCAAAAATAAATACAACTTTCTACCTACTGTAGCTTTTCTGTGGAATGTATTTTTTTTGGTACCAGCAGGTAGTACACATGTGTATACTTACACTTCAATGAAACATCAAGTAGAATGAGTTTGAGAAGCACAGTGAACCTGTTAAATCAGGCATTGAAGAAGCCGACCCTAATTAGTTTGGCGGCTTTGAAATTAGCCTGTCGCAATATGGATTACAACAAGGAAACCAAAATTGGGAATCACACACAACTAGATTCGAAGCGATCAAAGCAAAGCAAAAGGGACTCGCCGTCTTGGAGTCTTGCTTGATCATGGTCTTGCCACTGAAGTCCTTGTCGGCCAAATCCTGGCCTCTGGTGACCTCTTGCCCGTAAGGGCCCCCTCTCTGCCATCACAACCACAACAAAAGTCATGCTCTAAAAATCCATTCAATTGAAAAAGCGAAAAGGGCTAATACACATAAAATCGGAAACCTTGAATGCCAAGGCGGGGTCCGCGAACAGAAGGGGGCAAGTACTGATTCATAGTTTGCAGACTTCAAGCACATTAAAAAAACCAAACTAACATTAACAGTGCCATGAAGAAGATGTAAAATCCATCAAATTTTCGTATTGGTTTGAAACTTCATTGCATTGTGTATAAATAACCTGGATAAAAGCAAAAAGGAGGGGGAAAGGTACAATCTCTATAAGAAAAGGCAACATTTGTGTACGGTGTATGTAGCAAGTAATTCAAGAATGTGAAATTGTCAATGATAGACAATTAAACCAAATTGGCAAGGACATATAAACCTGAGATTGGAGCTACCCACCAAAGATATGCTGAATAAGGGTAGTTTCTTGAGACTTTGGATGGATCCATTTTTCACCAGCATTTTCATCAAGGCATACAAATTGCATTGTATCAATGGCAAATCTACAATTCACAAACTAATCAAACATTTAATGTGTGATAGAATGTTCTAATGGCATCTTTTAGACCTTGTTGAAGAAATGAAAGGGATAAGTATAATAGAATTGTATCACACAATAAACCCTGGATGGATAATTATTTAAATAACATCTTATGACATTCATAAATACCTTTAGTTTCATCAGCACAGGACATACAAAGGCCAAGGTTTTGCCAGAACCAGTTGGTGTAAGACCAAAACAATCTCGCCCCTAAAGAAAAAGAGTGATTGAGAAGTGAGGATAAAGTAAAATAACTTTCAGTAATTATGCAAAATATTGAGAGCTAGTATCATGAAGATAGATGCCCGACAAAAACACCAGGGATTGATAAAGATAGACAAAAAAGAAGATCATACAGATAAAAGGTCTGGAATAGCCTGCCTTTAAATTGGAGTCGGTTCCTTGTATCCATGTTCCACGAAATTTCTTAGTAGGTACTTCTTATAATTGTATCTGTAGAAAGGACATTTGTTAACAATATTATCATATAGTCAAAAGGAATGGGTTTCAAAGCAAACATAACAATTCTCATACAGTAGATAGAAATCACAGTGAATAACCAAAACAAATTTGTAAACCAAAACAAATCAAACAATTCCGACAAAAATCTGAACATCCAAATCACCAAAACAAATCTGAAAGTATCATTCAGAGAATAGTGATTGCAAAGAAGGTACCTTACAGATGAATCAAACATCCAAATGACCGTTTCAGCATCGGCAACAATAGCCATTGTGACAAACGCAAATACCCTACTCATATCAGTCACTCTGTCGTATAATATCTCCAAGCAGAAGTATTTTTTCAGAAACCACATCACAACACAATTATCTAATCCATCAAACAAATCGGAGAGGGAGACTCAACCTAGTAATGGAATCACGAAACAAACCTCAACGGATGGAACAGAACTAGCCTCGAGGAAAACAACGGCCAATTGAAGAGAAGTGATGGTATAGGGCAAATTCTTAACATAAAGCCGACCATCCACGGAAGGAGCCGATTTATTTCTCTCTACTTCAACTTCATCCTCCTCCTCCTCTTGTTCTTGCTCGTGCTCTAGCAATTGGTCGGTTTCTGATTCGTGGGCCAACGAAGAGGCAATTTCGGGGCCGGTTGTGGACGACGAAGGAGTAGAGGATTCTGGCAGCGGCAAGGACGCCAAGGTCTTTGAAGAGCGTGACCGTGTCGAGAGTGGATTGGGGGTAGCTTTGGGAGGATTTCAGGGCAGAGAGGGACGGGGTTCTGCTCGGTTAGGCTTTATGAGGTTGTCGAGCAAGATGCTGTAACGCCACCTTCAATTGCTCCTGGCATGAATGACATTGAAGACAGAAAAACGCCACCTTCAATTGTCACCTTCAATTTGAGAGTTTCGGCCCTCCGTGTTCACCGGTGAGGAAGAGAAAAGAAAAACGCCAAAAACAATTAACCCTATTAATTAGTCATAAACTTAATTATACAACGGTTTTCTTCTTGATTGCACACGCCGATTAAAAGGTGAAGATATAAAAAGTTATTATACATCAAATCGGTTATAGAGACACATAAAACTGAATTTTGAGGATATTAATAGTACATGAAAACTATAGGTTTAGTGTATAAAATATGGGTCATTAATTACTCTAAAAACCTTTCTTTATAGGTTTATAGATAGATAGATGTAAGCTTCATACCAATCATGAAAGAAAATCTTACTTTACCTTGCTCTGGAAATAAACATCCACGGTTGTGCACTCCGCTTCTAGAGCAGGAAAAAAAGTATATGCTTGGAATCTACACTAAAAATGATGACATTAATTTTAATATTGTTAAAGCTAATAAAATATTAAACATGTGTAATTTACCTGAAAAAGATCGACAACTCTTTTGTTGAATGCATTCTTTTTTCCTTTTGATTATTATAAGCGTGTTGGTTGTCTGAACAAACTTTGCATAACTGTTTCACCTAATCGATTGTGGTGAAGTCGGCAATGGATTCAGCAGATCATCCACGTCACAAATTGGTTGGATGGTAGACACAATTCTTACTAATTCTCCGCACTACTCTTCTGTAGTTAAAAACTATCATGCTTGTTTAATGAAAAATTGGCTAGCTCTGACTACCTTGCGAAGCAAACAAAATATCCCCAAATCACACTACCTGTATGAACAAACTTTGCACAACCAGCTTATGTTGAAAAAATTGTACATTCTATGTCAATAGACTCGTGATATCCATGTATTGAATCATCAAATGAGTCATTTTAAAAAAGCCCACAAAAGGACCAAATTCAAAGCATGTTTGTGATTCAATACTAGTAATACCATAGTTAAAATCTCTAAATGTTTATACTTTATATATACATATCCTAATAAGATATTACTAACAAATAATTCGCACCTTTTACAAGAGTATTATTTATTTATTATTTTATATATATGAATTTAGTATAATAATTATAAATATCTACTTTATTTTATGGAGATACTTATATTTTGGATTATAAAATAACGTATTCCTCATATATCATATTTGCATAAAAACATATTTTATTTACATATTAAGTTTTTATACATACGTCAACTAATATTTAATTGGAATGGATCATATGAGAATGAAATCTAAGGAGAGAAACGATAATAAATCTCCTCCGCTTGATCGTGTTATATGAAGAGCTAAGATCTCGTACGCGTTTGTAAAAAAAAATCTTTTTTCTGAGGCAAAATCTAAGAAATGACTATTTACTTTCACTTAACTTTGACTGAGTGCTTACAAATAAAATGATTGTGTGGCTTTAATTATATGAATGTGGATGCTCCTAATCGGATTGTGTCGGATTTTTTTATATGAGTGTAATAATGTGGTGTGCAAAATGTTACGAGAATGACTGTGTATTTTTTCTTACTTGATTATGCCCTTTCAAATAACATGAATGTGCATTTACGATTAGTATAACGTGCATGCTCTAAATTGAATTATGTTTGAGTTTTTTTCATACAACTATGTGATTGACAAATGACTGTGCCTTTTTCAAATAAGATGATTGTATATTTTCACTTAACATGATTGTTCCTTTTCAAAAAACATGAACGTGAATGCTCTATATCTCATTGTGTGTTTTATATAAGTGTGTAATTAACAAATGACTGTACCTTTTTCATATAACTAGTACAATTCCCGTACCACGTAATGTAAATACAAACCCGAATTAACAGATTCAAGATAGAATACTGACACGAATCCGCTTTTAACTCGAGAATTTATAATCCAAACACGGTACACCCGAGTACTAACCTTTTGACCTGTATATGTATTTTTATTCATACGATGTTAAATTTAAAATAATTCTATTCAATTTTTCATATTAATATTAGTATTATTTAATATACTATTGACATATGATGATATAAGAAAGTTTTTTCACTATTATTCAAGATTTAATAATGACAAAACGTATACTAATTCATAAGGAAAAATGGTTAAGATATCAAAAAAATCACTTGAATTTTATTTATTCATATAAGTATATAACATTAAAATAAATTATGTTAGGAAAACATCTCAAGATATAAAAAAAATGGGATAAGATATCAAGTAGATATAAGGAAGCTGGATAAGATATCAGGTAGATATATAAGGAAATTGGATAAGATATCAAATAGACATAAGGATCATTTTTAAAAAATCTAATATGAAAAATAAAGTTATTATTTTACTCAAGCTTGATGACATGGCGCAAAGTTTTACAAATACTTGGGTTCTGCTTTATACTATATTATAGTAGATCACTATGCGATAATCCATTTGTACTTAAAAACGACCGTGCATAATTATACCCAATTGTGTATGACTTTTTTCACATGAAATTTGATGTACGATTAGTGATAATGCATACACAATCATGTTGTATGGGACTACACAGGTGCGTGTGGTTGAGATTTATTCTTATCTCTTTCTTAGAGAGTCATTGTCGATCACATGAACCTCCCTCATATTTAAATGATTGAGGAAGATAGTCATAAGTGAAGAAGGTGCATTATCAAATTTTATTAACAATTGATAAAAATCGTTTGGTATATAACTTAATTTGCATAAAATAATATATAGAAATAAATCTATAATTCTAAACAAAAATTCGAGTAAATATAATATTACATTAAAAATATACAGAATATTAAATAAGATAAAAAAGAAAACCAATACTCTTGTATATATGTTATTACATTGTGAAAAATAATTGTATATAAATATCAAGTAAAAATATTAATGAATCATTATCTTAGTTAAGAAATCTCTCTTTGGAGTGTAGTCATTCACTCGCATATCTAGCTCCTCATTGTCAATACTTAATTAGTAGAGACTAATCCATATTTAAGTTCGTCATATTTATACGGAAGTTAATACTATAGCAGACTTTTTAGCTTATTTTACATTTACTTTTGATTCAGACTGATCCATATTTGTGAACATGTGTGTAAAAGAACTTGTGATTGTGATTGATTTAGTGAATTGAATATTGTGACTGAGTGGACCTAGGATTGGACAGGAAGTTATGTGTGTGATTGTGGACTTTTGTTTGCATACCTTAGAATAAAATAGTTTTGAAATGTCTTATGGTTGTCGTGCTTAGTCTAGCTAGATAGAGTAGCAGATGACCCTTCGGGAAACTATTTTTCATGCCATATAATCAGGACGTCGTGATCGAACCGCAAGCAAAATGGTGGTGTGGTGTAGTAGTGTGTGTCACAGTAGCTGGGATTTGGGAAGTGCTGCTAATCATTAAGTCATGTTATTGTTTGGCTATCATGTCTCGTCTTATATCGTAAGCGGTTAGTTGATGTGCATGAGTTTTGGGAAAGTTCGTATTGGTTAGTCTTGTATTGGGTTGAAAGATCCGAATGTTCTGTCGTCGTGCAAGTTGGATGTTTTCAATATTTTCTCGTTGTGCCCGCGTTGCAAGATCTGAATGTTCTATCGTCGAACCAGCTTGGTAGCACCTCGTGAGGTTTACTACTGAGTAACGCCTTGTCAGAAAGACGGAGTATTACAGTACCCCTGAACTTTTAAAAAGTTCACCCTATGCCCTTTCCTTTGTTTTTTTCAAAATTTTCGTTTTTTTTTTTTTGCGGATTTTTTGTTTTAAAAAATTGTTACAATTTTATTGACTATAAATGAATCAAATAAGTGCAACAACTATAAAAAAAAAAGTTTGTATCCTTTTTAACTTTTCTATTAAATCTCATATTAGTTTTGTAATGTAAAAAATATATTATATGGAATATTTAATTTAATTTGATTTAAATTAATTAGTATAAAATCCATCATATTAAATATTCAATTTTTGTATTTTTTTCATACACTAAGTTAATAAAACACGTACAATAAATATTTTTTACATTACAAAATTAATAAGAGTTTTAATTAAAAAATGAAAACGATACCAAGTTTTCTTTATTTGTTTCACTCTTTTCTTCATTTATGGTCAATAAAATAAAAACAATTATTTTTCTAAATAAGAACCCCAAAAAATGAAAACTTTAAGGTAAAACTAAAGAAAGGGCATGAGGCGAACTTTTTATAAGTTTAAGGGTACCACTCGGAATAAATTTTTTTTCTGGTCACTATCCGGAAAAACTACAAACTTAGAGGTACCAAACGAAAATTCCCTATATTTAATACGTTGATCATATATTATCTTATACTATAAAACATGCTATTTAGTATTCATAAAACTTATTTAGTGACTTATTTACAACTTTTTTTTTGGTAGAACGTGACTTATTTACAACTACTACGTGAGTAGAGTACGGCTTTATATACATCACTTGAATAAAACTTGTAATTAAACCACTTCATGAGTTTTATAATGTAAGTTTGGACATAATAGGTTTTGTTCTAAACTTATTTTCAACATGGGGTATTTATAGTTTAATTTTTATGTTATGGACTTGAGTAACATAAATACGATTTTATGAAATTACCTATGTTATATATATATATATATATATATATGAATGTATTAATGGTTAATTAATATTTAACTATAAGTTAATATAAGATTTTATGAAAATGATTTTAAGAAGTTATTTTACAAACTCGTCAACTATCTTATATATATAGTCGCTATTTTAAGAAAGTATAACTTGTATCTTAGAAGTAATAACAATAAAATAAAATAACATAAAGTTCATAAGTACTAAAAGAGTTATTATTAAAACTAGGTTCATGAAGGATACGAATCTTAATGATTTCTTTCTCAAAATAAATTACTAAAATTTATTTTGGAATATTGTTCTTTCCAGTGTCAATTTCGTTCAACGAAGGTACGAGGAGTCGTTATTGAGCCATACCTACGATCATCTAGCTCGCCTAACGAAAACTCAAGGCAAGTGGAATGGTTCAATTTTATGGATATGATTTAATAGCATGATTTATATTTAAATCATGATGTTTTTAATTGTTGGGAACTAATTGTGTGTTAAAGTTAATGAACATAGGGTTGTATTGTTAGATTTAATGACTTTCACTCCTAGTACTCTATAGGATACGCTAGTCAAACTAGATCTCGATGGGTGTGTGGACGTAAGTACAACGTTGGTTGGTAGTTGTGAGTAGATTTATTTAATTGTTTATCTCACCAGGCAGATGGAGTACTCCTTGGTGTAAGGTTATGACCAAGGCCTCCTCAACCGTTGAGGGTTCGTTTAAGGATTCTATCCACTTAAGGCGTAATGCCACCTATATCCGCAATTAACGCACCTTAATAAGTCGAAGTGTAATCTCCTGCGTGGTTAAGGAAGTAATCAAGATAAGCGGGGCGCGCAATTTAAATTAACTTCATCTTCGTATTCAACGAAGACAATTAAAATAAAATCTCTATGTGATAATACGTTCCCAACAATCTTGCATCGAAGTTTTCTCAAGGATATCACCTCTCACGATATCCTAACCTTTTCAAAGTTATTCTCGTTTTCTCGTGGAAGTGTGTAGTGGCTAGATCGTCGCCCGAATTTCATTCGTAGTCCGACATCAGTTACTACCCATTCCCACTAACCAAACCACCTTCAAAAATCCTCTTGTTTAGTCTGTTATAAGACTAACCGATCACCCTTTTTCCTTGCATGGTCCGCTGGTGTCCACCGAATTTCTGTCGCGGCACATCAGGAGGAGGGCTCGTAATCGAAGACTAGTCAAAGAAGGCAATGAAGACTCAAGCTTCTTTCTAAAGACCTTTATTTTAATTCCGCACATAAGTATCTCTAAGCTTAATTTTCGTATTGGGATTCTCGAGGTGTGAGAACCAATATCAGATTTATTCTCGACTTGCTATGTAATCGACGATTAAGATCTTTGTTTTTTAATCATTTTAATCCCGCATTAAAGTTTTGTCGTCTTTTGTGATAATTGTAAAGCCTAGGGTGACTTTGGGAGTTTTAACCCAAGGTCACTGGCGGTAATATCCCTACAGAAAAAGGGGGTGTTACACTATCTACTAGTTGAACGATGTATACCATTACTACATAGTCCCCGTGATTCGACAACCCGGTAACAACCGACCCCGTGCACTTGCGGGTTAGGTGGTAGCCTACCACACATCACTATCAACTTTTAACCTAGGTTTTCTTAATTTGCTACAATGTTAGGGGTCAAGATATCCCCCGTCCAATGACTACTTAGCCATTTTCAATATTAATAAACTGCTCCCTCGAGGAGCTGGAGACTACTGCCTCTCTTTTTACCAAAAAAAGAAAGAAAAAACAACTACACAGTGTCGGAGAAGTTTTAAGATTAGAAATTGTGATATTTCTTCATATGAATTTTATAATATATTTTTGTTAAAAAGAATCTAATTTTTAGGAATCACAGAGGAAGAAAATCTTACCATTCCTATCTTAGGTAAATAAGGTATTATGAGATATAAGAATTGAAAAATCTATAGAATTTAAAAATCATTAAAATTTTCCAATACAAAATCTTTAGCCAAACATATGCATTCTGTCAAATTCCATAGTTTTTAAAAAATCGCATGAATTCATTTGATAAACCAGATAAGCACTTGATAGCTAGGACATGGCCAACGTGGGAGTCTATGCTACTCAATAATGAACGAAAGCACCTTATAAATTGTAATCGTGTTTCTCACAAGATGTTGCCAAGCAAGAGAAGGAACTTAAAAACAAAGATTCGTTTTCATATATATATATATATATGCATAAATATTCATATATTCAGTCAATTAGATGGTCCTTGTAATAGTTTAATTATACATCAACTTTGCCAAATGTGTATTTTAAGTGGCATATCAATGTCAAAGTAAGCATGTTAGTTATGGACTATAACATTTTCTTCTTGTTACATGTTTACACGCAAAGGGTCCTCTTACTTGTATCTCTTTGTCACCATTTTTGGACTAATTCCGAAAGATAATTTAGTCATATACAGTTAAATTTTCAGTTATCCAATGAGATATATCAATCGTTTGATTAGTTTACACATTCTTTTCTTTTCAATTACCTAAAAATTGACATATATCTGTAAATTTATTCTCTTATATCCATCACATTATTGACTCAAAATCATAATATAACGGCTCTTATAGGCTAATTTATAACTTAATTAGTATATAATACTGAGTAGATATACATATACGTATGTATGTTGACTTGATTTCAATTCATTGACATGGGCAAATTTAAGATATGGGGTTTCACCTTAAATTAATGATAATGAAAAGTGAAGTTGGAAATTGAGCACCTAATTAAGTGCCGCTTTTGTGGATCTAATTCTATGGGTATGTATGTATATACATATACAATTAGATATATATTAAGTATGATTTATACATGTTTCATATTACAACTTGTGTGGCTGTTTTTGGATCAGCGAGTGTCAACTAATGCATGATATAGAGAATGTTTTATGACGTAAACGTTTTAATATATGAGGTAGATATGTTGGAATATAACTCTTACAATAAAAATTTGGGTAGATAAAAAAGCTGCTAATTATTGCTTTTGTTACTAATCATTTTTATTATAAATTTCAATTGAAATTATATATATATGCGTGTGCACGAACTTCCACTCTATCAAGCCAAACTTTGATAAATCAAAATGCATGCTCCCAGTCAAAGCTTAAACAACACCCTTCCAATTCAACAACCATTCCCATTCATATAATCATAATTTTAAAATCTATATATATACATATATATATATATACATATATATATATATATCGTCGTCACATTGCACCACGTAGGATTTTTCAACGTCTCATCATCATATTTTATCATTTAAGATTTTGACATGTGTCATCCGACTATCATTGTTCCACATCAAATATTATATTATTGTTTATTGCCACATCATATCTATTTATTTATCCATATCATATATACTTATCCACATAAATTTTTTTTCCTTCCATTTAGGTAAATGCAATTTTTTCAATTACGTAAATGGAGAGATTTCTTTTACCAAATATATAAATGTAGAGATTGTTTATAAAATATTTTTTAATAGTTGTACAAATCTTATCTATTATAATACTAATTTTAATACTAATTAAGAAAGAAATGATTAAAAAATTATATATTGGTCAAAATCTGATCAAATAGTAAAAAATGTTCATTTCTTTATTTATTTTTTAATTGGTTTTTCATTTCTTAATTAAAGATTTATAGGGCAATAGATATTTCTTAGAATTTATTCATGATGTTCGCAAGGTAGTTTAAGCGAGTAAATTATAATCATTGTATATTAACTTGTGAGAAATAAATTTTGATTAATTAGTAGTATAACTTATAAATAGAATTGGTTCAATTTAACAAAAAAAAGAAAAAAAAGAATTGGTACGTATGAATCACTGAGCTAGTCTTATGAGAAAAAGTCAATTAGGTATATTTATTCATCACTTTTTTTTTTATAATTTTTTCCTATATTGCTCAGTGAGGTGAAATGAATCAAGCTATGACATTGACTTCCTCAAAATCGACCTATCAAATTTTACTGAGTCACATTTGTTTGGTATAAAAAAATTAACAGTAATAAGTTATAGCTAACTTTTTTTATATCTGGAGAAATATCAATACAATTCCAATATTCCATCGCTCTCGTAACAAACTAACAAATATCAAACGTAAAAAGTTGGCTATTAACTAAACGAAAGGTCTAAAATTCTACACTGGGTCTCTAGCCTAAAATGTGAATACAAGAGCTCTTAATTAAGTTTCCGCGAAAAAACGAGTCAAGATTTGAGCAATCCACACACCTTAAAACATAAAATAAAGTACGGAGAAGAAGCCAAATCAGGCATTCCCACTGGTTGACATTCTTGATTTTTGCGTGCCCAACACTTCATCTAATCCCACCTCCTCTCTCATTATATACACCCCTTAGCCCCTTAGCCGGCCCTATACCAAACCAAACCTCTCTACCTCATTTATTCCAACAACACATACAATGGCTACGAAATCGGCTCGGGTGGTCGTATCCGTTCTCATACTCGTGTGTCTACTCCTCGTCATGGCCCCACCAACCGGAGCAACCCGACCCGGAAAATCATTCGGCACGGCGGAGCACAAGAGTCCGGCAAAGGCGGGTGTCGTAGTCCGGTTCGCGTACAACTTCTTGCCAAAGGGTCGCATGCCGCCGTCTGGCCCCTCCAAGAGGCACAACTCCGTCGTCGACTCCCTTCACGGCTAGTTAATCACTGGATTAGTATCAAGGATTTTGACGGATTCCGCTACTTTGAATTGGTTAGTTAGTCTGATTTATATATATAGCTTATTTTGGGGTTGTCAGTTTGGATTGATTGGGTTTCTTTATTGGTTAATTATTCCTACGTATATTGATCATGTGTATGCATAAGTTTTTCCTTTCGTTCTTGTTTTTTTGGTGGTTCAAAGTTTTGTTCTCGATCATTAATTATATGATCGATCTATAACAACACTGTACAGAAAAAAGAATGAGTTTGGATCTTTCATGTATGCAGAATATATAATGTGAATTTGTTGTCCTTTTTTGTTTAATCCGTGTTTGTGCGTGGTAATTATTTGTTTATTATTACGCTCCCTCTATTTTACTTTTCCGATTTTGTTGTACTGATTTGAAATGATGCATTTTCTTGGCAACAACCAAATCGGCCTTTTTTACTTTTCTGAGAGTTTGACCTTTGAAACTGTCCAACTACTCCATCGGTATCGGTATGGGCAGGAAGCCGAGTGACCGATCTCCTCTGCCCAATTAAAACTTACAAAATTGATAGATTTGATTTGGTCCTTTTTGTAGGATGAGTCATATTTTCCTTTTTCCTTTTTTCTTTTGGGTAGGTGTAAAAATAATATCTTCATTTCGGCCAAAAATAATTGAAAAAGAAATGTGAAAAGGGAATCAAGGGATCGATCTCAAATAAGAGGCCAGCTAGCTAGAGAAATTAACACACCGTACGTCTAATAAGTTCTAACTATATAGTATGAAATCATTTATAGGCGCGCGTTATTAATCTGCGAGTTACTCCTTCATATAAATAGTGTGGGTAGACAACTAACAAGTTTGGTTGGTAGATGTTTAAGTTGAACCCAACATTTCAAGCTCCTCAATTCCGCATTTTATTTGTGTTAAATACTGACCTTGTATTAATATTTTAATACTTGTACGTAAATAACACCCGCCTCTCTACTTGACCGAGGAAAGATAAACAAAATTTATTTTCCTTATTTTTAGGGTCGAGTAGTCGACACTAACATACTAAAAGTTCGTGAGTCTTGTCGCTAGATTCCGACCCTGAATTTTGTTGTTGAAAGTCGGTTCGAGTTACTAAAAAACTACCCTAAGCTATAAGTTGTACGTAGATACAAAACAGAATGTATAAAAATGAGAGAACACGATCAACACCGGAATGCGCAGTTTAAATGACATGTATTCCCGTTGTCAAAGCTGAAACAGTGTACATTAGAGCCAGGCATCTAACATCGAAAGAAACAGCCAAATGCACTGAGCTCAAGCAATCTTAGACATGTTCTACCGGAAAAAAGCAATCTTAGACCGAGTATATTTGACGGGGTTTGAATCTTGGGGTGAATAATTAGTATTCTAGGCAAGTATGCGGTAAGTAAAAATATATCGTAAAATATTAAAAAGTATATTGTAAAATATCAAAAGTGTATTTATAAACTGGAGCTGATATGATACATTGTAACAGATCAAAAGTGCATTATAAAGTATCAAAAGTGCGCTTATAATTTGAATACACTTGTAATCTAATCTAAAGTGTAGACGAAATACATTCAATATTTCAATGTCAATAGTGCACGTCCTATTGCACATAAATTTTATGTTATATATGTATCCAATGTTCTTTATCCTCTTGAACCATGACAAGAAGAAACTATTATTGACTTACGAAACACTACAAATTATTATAGAAATAAAACTAGTCATAACCCCGGGCCTTGCCCGGGACTTTTTTTAATAAAAATTAAATATATTAATTTATAAATAATATTAGTATTATAAATTGAATATATAATATATTTCAATCTGATTAATATTGTGAAAGATGTACCATTTTGATTAAGTTGATTGGTTAATTTAACTCATGATCTATGATTTAACTTTAAAATATAGTATATTAATTTACACATGATCTATGACTTAATGTCATATTTCTAACTTTAAAATTACTTATATTAAATTATTTTAATATAAATAGACATTTTATTATTAAAATAAAATAAATAAAAAACTACGTTCATTCTCAACCTCGTCCACGCTGGTGCCAAATGGAATTATAAAACAGTCGATTCTCTTCGCAAATTGGTCAACCTAAACTTGCAATAGCATCATAATGACTTGCCCAACTAACCTATAAAATTAGCGAAATAAACTTGTACCCAATCCCGAACCTAACTAAACCAAGCATGTAATAATCCTGCCCAATTGTTATGTAAATTTCAACATCCCAAACTTGTTGTCGATCCGAATTCAAATGAATCATATATTGGACCAAAAGTTTTCATCAATATATTCTCCATATATAACATCTCAAATATGTACGCAATCCGAACTTAAAATGATCAACACATCAAACCGATCTCATCAATATACTTATTTTCTATATATAACATTTCAAAATTGTACGCAATTGGAATTCAAATTGACCAACCTATCGAACCTACTCTGCTAACAACTTTATTCTCCATATCTAATATTTGAAGCATGTATTTGATCTGAACTCAAAATGACCAACATACAAAACAAACCATAAATAGGTTCATTCTTCACATATAACAATCCAAATATACACTCAATCTGAACACAAAATAACCAACCTAAAAAAACAACACTATTAATTCATACATAACGGTTCAAACTTGGTATTCAATTCAAAATCAAAATGACCAACTTACCGAACCGAACCCAACAGTAGATTTATTCTCCATATATAATACTTCAACCTCATATTTAATCCGAAATCAAAATGGCTGACTCATCAAACTGACTTAATTAATAGTTTTACTCTTGATACATTGATATTTTTTTTACAAATTCAATTGTAAAATCATCTCCATAGATATTCGATATTTTGTATTATTAGGATAAGTGTCCATATTTAGGACTAAAAGATTATAACATATTTTATGTAATCCAATATTTTCATATAAAAAATATTTATTCAATTTTTAAATAATTTAATATACCAATATTAATCATATTAAATATGTCAAATGGATCAATTCAATTGGGTTTAATACGTTAATAAACTATTTTTTGTAATAACATAATAAAATAGCATTTAACATTTCTATATACCGAATATTGCATCAGTAATTAAGCATAGATCAACTTGTTGTGGATGGTTTTCTAACTTCTCTTTTAAGATCATAATTAAGTTTTTTAAGAGAAATTATACATTAGGATGCAAAATCTGTACGTTAGGATGCAAGATCCGTACGTCTAGATAAAAAAAGATAAGTATTATACTTGAAAGTAATATACTTGAGATCTTTACATATATATTTTATTTATACTTTATTTATAAAATTAAGATAGAAACTACCAAGTAAATATCTAATTATAATCTAGTAGATATATTAAATACAAATGGATAGAAAATTAGTATAAAAGATTAAAAGTACATAATGTACAGAGCTATGATGAAATTTGTGGGTTTGTTGGGATTGAGCTATAATGTACCGGCATCAGTTTGATTATGTTACAATTCTGTGGAAAATTAATACTTACATCTACGTACAAATTAAGATTAAAAAATATGATAAATATTTAAGATAAAAATAAAACTTATCTTGTGCAACCCAAATATGATAGAAAATTAATATAAAATTCAGTTATTAAAAATATGGATATCAAGATATATTATGTGTAGATAATTAGATATGAATGAATAGAAATTAGTTATAATAAATTACTTAATGAAAAATAGGATAGATATATGTATAGTTATGAATGGATAGAAATTTATCATAATTAATCACTTAATGAAACATAGGATAGATATATGTGTAGATATGAATGGATAGAAATTTGTCATAATTAATCACTTAATTAAAAATAGGATGAGCGGTTTAAAATTCTTATTGACAAAACTGCCCTTAACTGCTTCAGGTTTAGAAGTATACTAGCAATTGCCATGAGATAATATTTATTATAAAATTTATTAAACAAATAGAGGTAATAAATAGTAAAGATGAAAAAAATAAAACCAAATAATCTTGTATTTGCGTTATTATGTTTTGAAAAAACGAATAAAATAGGAAGTAAATAAAAAATAGGGATTGAATTATCCAAGCATGAATTTTATTTCCCTATAAAAAAAATGAATTTAATTTTATCCATCAAGTTTGTGGTTGTTCAATAAGAATAATATAGGTAGACAAACCGTAAAATAAAGGGAAGATATGTAATTGATTTTGTTCGTAATTAAGAAAGTGACATTGATGAGCGTAAGTAATATGTAATTATTATTTGATGAGATAGGTAATATAGATAATATAGGTTTGCAATGAAATTAAATTTGGCGTTCATAAGTTTATTCAAGTAAAAAAAGATAAGATAAGAAATTCTACCAAAAAAAAGATAAGAAAGAGAAAATTTTGTAGAAATTATAACCTATATGGAGGATAAAAGATAAATCTTTCAAGTAGTAGAAAGATAAATTTTCTAATTCAATAGATGACAAAATAATTTATATAAAATATAGTGTTTTTATAAAAGGGGTGATGAGGCGCAATATGGTGGCGGAATTTGCTTCCGCTTTAGTATATAGTAATAGATAGATATATTGATGATTGATTGATAAGATACTATATACCCCAAAAAGTTACTTCAAACCTCACTGGGCTCGTAAGCTAGGCCCAATTATCCAAACAGTCCTCAGATTATGGACTCAGTGCACTTTACGGCCTTCTATATATTGCATGCTTATGCAATAAGAGTACAATATTTATAGTGATACAAGACTTGAATTCCAAGAAGCATATCCTAGCTATAAGATAACATAATACATCGAAAATACAAGATATAGTTTCCAAATACGTACAAGATATGGTGATACAAGGCTAAACGGAGTTCTTGCAACAACCGGTGAAGCCGAACGAGCTCAATAGTGGCAAAGGACAGCGCACGACAATAGACCTCAGTGCTTAAACGGGCTACCACTTTCTGCTTTCCACTAGACCAACTAACAAGATCTCCACCATGAAATACCGCAAAGCCATGTTGACAATGTAGATCAACAGGATCGGTAGCCCAACTTGAGTTCGAATCATCGTAACAATATGCTAAAGCGAAGGTTAAAAATGATATTTAGCACAACACATATCAACTTCTCATTGGACCACATCATCCATCTTTATTAAAATAACTTAATTGGTTAAAATTTGATTGTAGACTCCACATGTATGTAAAATATACAAGAATATATATCATTGAAATTATATCTATAGGGTTTTCTTAAAATATGAAAGAATATATATCATTGAAACTATTACTTGATAAATAACTAATTAAGTTGTGCCTTGGAGAAGCAGTTATAGAGACTCCATATTCCAGTGTGCCCTTAATGTACAGGAAGCTTCACTTGACTTTCAGCCAAAGTGATTGACAAGGAGAATGCATGTGTTGGTAGGTGTGATTCATAGAAAACCTAAGCTCAAGCTTGTTTATGGCTGAATATTGGAGAGTACTAACAACACGACAGTACCTCGTAGGATCATGAAACACATCATCAAAGGCAGTAGACTTGCGATGTGAATTAGGTTCAACAAGAGAAGATGTGGGCGTAGACTGAAGCATATCACACTCGTCCAACAGGTCATGCAAGTAGTTAAGTAGTTCGTTCGGGAGAAAATAAATGGAGGTAGAGTTTCAGTGGGATCCAGTAATTTATGCTAGAGAGGGCTAAATACCTTAATCTATAATTGTAAAACAAGTTAGAAATTTGATCAATTGATTAATCATTAAACATCAGAATGAACCCGAAATAGCTTAATTTAAGTTTAAAATTAGTCTTAATCTAAGTAAAGAAAATGAAACGAATTTAAGTTATTATTAAACCCAACATGAATTTTAGGAAATATTATGATCTGCTGTAATTGACAAGTTAAAAGTTCAAACTGATAAATTTTGAACATGAATCTGCTTTGGTGAGGATCACGAGGCTGACAACTCTTTCTTCTTGTTGGTGGTGGCCGAAAGTCAAGCAGTCGACGGACGGAAGAGGGCAGATTTAAGGCAAATAGGGCCGATTCTAACAAATTAGAGGCCTTGGCAAAAACTAATTAAGGGTCCTTTACTCATCTTTCCTTATATCCGATCAAATCCTTTGATAAGGATCGTGCATCTCTCCTCTACTCATCTTTCCTTATATCCGATCAAATCCTTTGATATCTATATAATCTCGTCATCCCCGACAACGGCGACGACATGTAGAGGTCGGCGAGCGAGGTCTCGTCTTCCCCAATAGTGGCAACGACATGGAGAGGCCAACGGTTGTCGGAATCCGGTGGGCCCGATACCGGAGAGATGATGACGGAGGGGGCGACCGTCGTGCGCACATGCGCGAATGAGCCTTACCACACAAGCTCATAGGGTTCCATCATATCCTAAAACCAATTGGCAATAGGAGGAGTAACCCATGTACTTATATGGTAGGTGGTTTAGATTGTGAATTCCGATGTGGGATAGGGTTCCCAACACGCCCCCTCAAGTGGCAACTGGCCTGGCCCAGTTGGCACTTGACAAGACAAGACAACAACGGGTGGGGACAACCTGACCCAAACCCGATCAAACCCAGGAGACCCATGAATGAACAAGGCTCTGACACCATGTCGGAATCCGGTGGGCCCGATACCGGAGAGATGATGACGGAGGGGGCGACCGTCGTGCGCACATGCGCGAATGGGCCTTACGACACAAGCCCATAGGGTTCCATCCTAAAACCAATAGGCAATAGAAGGAGTAACTCATGTACTTATATGGTAGGCAGTTTAGATTGTGAATTCCGATATGGGATAGGGTTCCCAACAACGGTAGTGGTTTTAACTCGTTGACAATCATCCTCTAGATCTATCAATTGGGGTTTGTCCATATAAGAAAAGGGAAAAGGATGAAAAAGAAGAAGAAAAATATGAAAAATGGAAGGAAAACGTCAAAAAAAAAGGAAAAAAAAGGAAAATGGAAGGAAGAAGTAGGAAAAAAAAAGCCAAAAAATAAGGGAAAAGGGGACTAATCTAAAAATTCACATTCTTTTGCGAGAGTGAGATACACGTAAATCGTCACATCAGTGTCTAGTAGTTCAATAGGTTACAAAAGTTAATTTGAGGTAGTCAATGGTAAACTTTAAAAATATATTGTCTAAAGGAAACCCTAGTTATCCTATTATGAGTCGGGGCTCACATATAAGATCGGCCCACACTCTAAATACAATTAAAATAACATAAAAATACAACTTAACTAATATGGAAAAGTGCTTGTTTAAAATCAATATAAATAGAAATTTAGTTTAAGAGAAGTGTGCTTAAGCACAGGGGCGTTGGCATTGGCGCAAACGTAGGACAAGGACGCAACCTTCATGGCATGGGCTAGCTTCATAGGGCTCGAACTTTAACTTGGATTGACACGGTCTCTTCAACATTTTGAAGTTCTGGAGCTAGAGTGGTCAGCAAGATGATGGCAGGCATAGTGTCGATGGTGCCCAAAACTTGAGTGGCTCGGGCCACATAGGGGGTCGTAGCACAAACAATGGCCTTGGCATGGGCACGCGTCAATAGCTCGTTGAAGCAGACGACCCATGGGCTCCTCTTCTTATTGGTCTTATCATTTAAATTTGTTTTGAGAGAGATCCTTCCAATAGCACATTCTTCATATATATTAGAGTGAATTCACAATTAGTTGAATTCGGATCTCATGGACATCGTGTATGAAGTCTAGTACCACTTGATTAATGACTTAATACATCAGGAGATCCCTGTACTTGAACGTTTTCTCCCAATAGGCCCCTCTACTTAAAAATGTTCTATTAGACCCTTCTACTCAATTAAATTTGTTCTATTAAACCCTCCATCATTGATCTTTCGTTACATAAAACAAACATATGCTGACTTGGCTCCCATAATTGATGAGTAATTGTCATGTTATCCAATTTTAAGACACATCAGACTCTGTTAGTCACAATTACGGAAATAAGATAGGCTCAATATAGAAAATGAACCACCGCAGCTGATATATTCTGTTATCATATGTGGTTTATATAGCTAGTGAAGTCGTATGTGATATAAAATTGGATAATATAATGATTAGTCATTAATTATGAGAGTTAGCTTTACGTAACAAATGATTAGTAATGAGAGGTTTATTAGAACAAATTCATATTAGTAGAGGAGCCTAATAAAACATTTTTAAGTAGAGAGGTCTGTTGGGAAAAAACGTTCAAGTACAGGGGTCTCCTGATGTATTAAGCCCTTGATTAATAATAGATCAACTTAATATTAACTTCGATGCATGTAAAATTCCCCACTCTCAAGCGCCAAACTAATTAACTTTGAATCCTCTATTGTAGACCTCTAATTGAAAAAGCAAGTATCGTATCTAATTTCACCTTGTGTGCATTTTGTACTCCATTACTTGCACCTAATAGTCATTTAAGACATTGTACTTTCAAATTTGTCAATTTAACACCTCAACTTAACTTTTACAATCTATTAAGTTCTTGGATGCAAACTTGTCCCCTTGTATATTACAGGTGCGTCACTTATATGTCATGTTGGGGTGACATATATGTCATGTCATTTATTTATTTCAATCGAAAGTTAAAAAAAAATTATAAAAATAAAAACAAAATTTGATTCCCTCATCAGTTCACAAAACTCTATAGTCTTCTTCTTCCCCAATTCAAAACAAGACCTTAGTTGACTGGAACCGAACCAAAGTAACTAGCTCTTTCAATTTTCAAAGGGATTTGTGGAAGAAGAAGGGTAATGGACGATTGATTTTTGCAACAATGTCTCGCACAATTTCAGCCTCCAAGATCATCCAAACTCCGACTCTCAACCCTCTGATCAGATTTCTTGATAAGCCTCGCGCATCTCTCCTCTCCTCATCTTTCCTTAGATCCGATCAAATCCCTTGATATCTATATTATCTCGTCATCCCCGACAGCGGTGACGACATGTCGAGGTCGGCGATCGAGGCCTTATCATCCCCAATAGTGGCAATGACATGTCGAGGTCGCCGACGGTGGTGGTTTTAACTCGTTGACATTCATCCAGATCTATAAATTGGGGTTTGTCTATATAAGAAAAGGGAAAATGATGAAAAAATAAGAAAAAAATATGAAAAATGGAAGGAAAAAGTCAAAAAAAAAAAAAAGCAAAAAAATTAGGGAAAGGGGACTCGTATAAAAGTTCACATTCTTTTGCGAGAGTAATATGCACGTAAATTGTCACATCAGTATCTCGTACTTCAATAGGTTACAAAAGTTAAGTTGAGGTAGTCAATGGTAAACTTTAAAAATATATGGTCTAACATGACTAATTAATAAATTTTCAAGAATCTCTCGATGTATTTAGACGTTCGATAACACAATGCGACTTCAGGTAAAAAGAGAAACACAATTGAGGTGAAGGCAAAAATAGTAAACGGGTCAAATGAGTAACAAAACCTTGCCCGGACTCATTCGTGATAACAATAATGAGATTGGTAGCAATTGATCCAAACCTAATGGATTGGAGATTTAACACGTTCCACGTTGAAGAAGGTGGCCATTCCCGATTGCAGCAAACATGTTTTCACAAAAAGAGAAGAGCATAGAGAGACACCATCATTTTAATGCTAATCATCATCATCAATTTCCGCATGAGGCCACAAAAATTGAAAACATCAACTCTACAGCAACAATGTACTCTATCTAGAAGCTCAACAACACTTTGCGCAATTTCTGTGGTTAGCCACAACCAGGATCACAATCATTTTGATTTCGGCGTTCGTGACACCACCAATCTTGCTTTCTTATCATAATTTATTTCAAGGGATCGAATGCATTATTACTTTTCTTTTATTACCGGCCACTCGCGTTTTTGTGTAGTAATTTCTCATCGCTAATTTTTAAACACCATAATAATTGTAACTAAATGTTTAAAATTATTTACATAAATATTTTATTATGTATTGCACTTTTTAGAATAATTTTTTTTCCCCTCAAAAAAAAAACTTGAACTCAAAACCTTGGAGTCATTAAAGAAAAAGATTACCACCATTTTATTGGTGTCATTTTGATTTTGATTACATATTGGTAGTTATATGTGAAGATTGCAATAAAAACTAATTGAGCATAGAATTTATATTATACTTCGTGTTTGGTTTTTTTATTAATCGGTTAACTTCAAGTATACCTTAGAACGCTCCACGGTTACAACGGATTAAAAGAAGCATTTGATTTTTATTTTTTTTACCATTTTATTGATCCATTAAATTAAACCCAAGTGCTAATTTAAAAAGTAATAACCTAGGCTTGGTTTGTGAAATTTGAAAAACAATCAGAGCCATGTCTTTCATCTCCAAACTAATAATATTCCTCAAAACTATAGTAAGAGACTCAATTGTTTTATGGTGTCAAGATACTTAAATAAATTAATCAATCAAAGTAATCAAACAAAGCTGGATTCCATAAGTGGATATCAATAGTAAATGATATGAATGAATACCAAGAAGGATTTTGTAACGTGCAGCACAAGAACACGAGCGCATAGTTCCTAGCAAAGTCCAAATTTTCAAAGCAAATAATCCAAAAGTTATGAAGTTCCCAAGCACTCTCTTCACCACAACTCCTTCCAAAGCTGGTTCAAAACTTTGTACTACTAGTCACTTTTGTTAAGTAATCCAAAGTACTAGCGCTTAACCTTTGATTCTTTTAACATCTTGAGTCGAATCCATACACAACACAAATCTTAAAACTTAGCAAACACAAAAACAAAAGTAGCTAGGACAACAAATATTTCCAATTTCCCCCAACCCCATTCCAACACTAGCTCAAATCCAAAACACCACAACAACTTACCAAATACCCCTATACACCATACCCTTAATCCAAAGCCCTAAAGCGTCCGTTCGACATCAACGAAATGGACAGCGGAATCCACTATCGGATACAAACAATATCATTCTTGAGGGTACAAGGGGACAACGGAATTCCGTCGCGCACTAGCCGAACGGACCCTAAATCTTGATCAAACCCGGAGAAGATAAACACTGAGCTCGGGCCCACCATTCCCATCCGGATTAACCATGTAAAAAGACTCGGAGTCCCTAGACCCAACAACCCTCTCAAACTTAGCCCTCATATACATGAGCTCCCCCTCCCCCGTCGCCGATCCCCCTCCGCCGCCGGCGGGAATAACTCCGGCGCCCATGGTGACCCTTCCGACGGCCTCCAACACCTTCATATCCTCCTCCCCGGGATCCCTCCTAGTGGCGTACCCACACTTCTTCCCGTTACAATAGGCCCTCCAAAGCGGCTCCTCTAGCAATCTCATCCCCCTTTTCTCGGCCTTCTTGTCGCATTCGAGCGCAACCCGGACTAACCCAGATGCCATTTCCCTTACCAGAACGCTCGTGGGCGTGGAGATCTGGATGAGGAAGGCGGGTCTCGATCTGGGCTCTTCTTGGAAGGCGATGACGACGTGGCCTCGCCGGTGCCCGAAGAGGGTGCCCGTCACCTTTGTGCCTAGGGTTTGGGAGGTCGCTAGGCCGTGTTTGGATCTCGTGAAGAGGGAGAGTGCGGATCTTAGCTTGGGGAGGTGGTTTCTTTTGGGCTTTGTTATGATTTGGAGGGTTTGATCAGGTGGTTGTTGTTGTTGTTGTTGGGTCAGGAACTCTTCGTCGTTGTAGGAGTGTTCGTCGCCTTCGTCTGACTTTTTGAGTCTGAAGTTGAAGTATCTCTTGGAGAAGGAGAAGGAGGATTCATGGGGAGTTCTGGCCATGATGGTCTTCATATTAGCTAGCTAGCTTGTGTGTTGTGTGTGTGTGTGGGATTAAGTAATGCTTGGTGAATGTGACAGCCAAGGAATGAGAGATTGGAAGGGTTATAGTGCACTTATATAGATAGATATAAAAAGAGAGTGAAAAGGGATGAAAATGGGGATGTGGGTTTGGTGTCTTGTTGTTTGGTTGTTTGGTTGGCTGTTTCACACTTCGCTTTGGTTTGGAGTTGGAGTTGTGGTTGAGTGGTGGGTTTTATGGTTTGTGTGAGTGAGAGAGTATTTGTGTATCACAGAGAGAGGTGTTGAGAGTTGTGGCAACAAAGTCCTGACAAAAGGGAAGTGAGCAGTCCCACCTACCAAGAACATTTGACACACACACTTCTGACATTATTGTATACACTAAATTTCCCAAAACTAATAAAGGCATTAAAGACAGACATGCATAGACAAGAATACAGTATAAGGGTTGGTATAGTTCACAGTGACATCTTACATTACACATACAAACAAAAATACCCAAAAGGCATGCATCCTGTTATGTACAGTAAGTGGCTGGCTCTCACTTTTGTCAAAATCTTGGATTGGTATAGCCGAAGCACAGGCCCTGCCTGCCTATCAATGTGTTGATGCTAGCCACTTAAATTGCAAAATGGACTGTATACTCTTTAGTCTTTAGTCTTTACATTAAATAACCACAAAACTGTAAAACATAGGCTTATCTCTTCCTCTTTTTTTCTAAAGTTAAGAATACAGAAAGTTTGATAGTCCGAGAAGAGAAGCTGATAAAAACAACAATTATAAACAACCGCTAATTGGATTAATATAACTATATAAGAGTCACATTGTCTTGCATAATCGAATAGGAACTGTTATAAACGTTGGAGTAGTAGAGGTCAAACAATAGACTAATAGAAGTTAATGGTGTGGAAGGAAGCAGCTAAGCTTTGACAGATTTGATACTGTGACACATGCTGACTCGTTGGAGGAAAGGGTTGAAAAATGAGACAAGCTGAAGAAAAGAAGCAAAGCATAAACCAAACTCACCAGCAATTGGCAGCTAATTGCACCACCAAAACACCAACATAAGCTGCCTTGTTTTGCTGCAAATTTTGGGAAAGCTGCATCACTTTTTGGCACTAGGATCCATGCCCATATAGCAGTAAGTTGCCATTGCAGATGCTTTTAATCAGATTGAAGAGTGCCTTTTACTTCTCTGCAAATCTGTTAGTTTTGCTTGTCATGCTTTACACAACAACAATAACAAAGAAAAAAACACAACACAGCACCAACTTCAATCTTCACTTGACGAATCCATTTATTGGTCATATTTGGATTTCAGGGATTCATCATTAGACCATTAAAGGCTTCTTATAATGAACATTAGTGTAAATTATAGTATAGGTCTGAACTGGATAGGCCAAAGTAGGCTCCATATAGGCCATTCTAAAGTCACATCGAACAGCTTAAACAGTAGATGAGCATACAACTTGGCTGAAAAAGGTGAACTAATGATGGAGCTTTGAGCCCATAAACCCCCAAAACACAACACCCCCTTGCCAGCTAACAATGTACGGTACCTATAGACTAGAATATAGTCCAGTATTACACAAAAAACAACCCTTTCTTTTGACAATGGTGCTGGTGCACTCTCCCATGGTATATGTCTATTTCCTCCTTAAAATTCACAAAGCAAAAAGACCCATCCTTTGGCTAGTTTAAGTAGCATTTGAGCTATCCAAAATCTTACTCGATCAAATATACACACACACATTGTGCTATAAACTTATAAGATGGTGGGAGAGTATTACATTTTTAGCCACTTTGCCGATTTACAACATAGCTATACTTCCCTTATTATCATTAATAAATGATCATTTATGTCAAACTAACCTAACATAGGGGGTACTTTCATACTGTATTACTTAGATAAATAATTAGATTGGGGGGGGGGGGCTTATTCTACAGCCCAACATTGGGTGTGTACAGGATCCAAGGTAATGATATAAAGGTAAAGTATGATATGCATTAATGTATTATGATAGGCTACTATACATAGCATGTGCAGCCTAAGAATTCTTGCTACATTGTCAACCTTGTTGAAATGTAAGGGCCATCCACCAAACCCAAATATATGAGTACAAATTCCCACCTCAAAAAATGAAGGTAGTAATATAAAGTAAGTTTTTCAATTTTATTTTATATTGTCAAGAGGGAAAATTTGTTTATCTTAGTTTCTGGGACCTAGAACAGCTTCACTGGTCACCTAATCTTGCAACCAACATTATAAATCTATAATTGATGGATTTGATGCTCAAAGCGTATAAATTTCTAGGAGCTTCTGGGTGCACCCACTTCTGTTTAATTTGATTACGCAGTAAGCAACATTCATAATTCAATTCTGTTGATTCAAAATACGAGCACTTGCATAAATGGTCAAATTATTTGAGAATGTCAAAAAAGCAGATTTGGGTTGTCTTGATTTGTATGTTTTAAGGTTTATTCAGTACACACTTGCATGGGTTATCTTGATTTGTATGTTTAAGGTTTATTCAGCACCTAGATAGTGTTAAACCTGCATGTTGTTTGCTTGAAAAAACGTACTAAAAGGAAATCGTGCCTACAACCATAATGAACCAACACTCTTCTCCACTCCATGATTATAGACATGGGCAATCTTTATATAATTAATGAAAAAATATTTTTCAAAAGAATGAGCCAAGTAATATATTCTCAAATTGGCATTTATTTTTTATAGATAAAAAGATAACTATTCACCACCTCTTCTTTAAAAAATAGCTACCTACCCCTTTCCTACTATCTTTTTAGTTTTGTCCTTAAGGTATTTAATAAGTAGGTTTTGACAAGCTGGGGTGTTCAATAGATCCGTTTCAAAGGTCATCAAAATGACCAAAATGGGCGAGTTGAGGTGTCTGTATATGTTAATTTTAAGCCGATAATATAGGGGTTTGTTGGATGAAAAAGACAAGAGATGGCTTGTTAGAGCATCCATAACGGAGAAATTCTACAAATTTCTTAGCTTAAAAAGAAAAAGATAAAAAGCATAAAATCTTATCAAAATCATCTTTTATTCTCCTGTAAGAAATTTCTTCTGACATCTAAGAAATTTTTACCGACAAAACTCTGATTTTATGACTTTTATCTTTTTCTTTTTAAGTTAAAAAAAATTCACAATCTCTATTGTGGATGCTCTCATACTTTGTACTAAAAAGTATTTTAGCATAAAAGTATACTTTTGTCTTGAAATTGGTGATAATCGACTACATGTCGCCAATTTCAAGGTTGAAGTTGCTTTTTGGGGTAATTTTATTGTTGTATAAGCGTAAAACAAAAAAAGTGTGTGATATAAATGGAAAGTGTTAAAGATGGACAAACTTTACAGACGCTCGAAAGTGATCACAAGATGGTCTTTCGGAAACATATGGAGTAGTAAGAAACTATTGATATGAAAGAAAATGGGACAAATATTTTGGGACGACAGAAATAGAAAAGGGACAAATATAAAGGGGCAAATAGAGTAAAATATTAATAAAAAATATATTAAACATTAAATATAATTACTAACTTTTTTACAATTGAGATTTTACATATAGTATGAGCAAACCTACAAATCTCAGGATCAAAATCTTTAGCCGTCTGATGGGCCAAACCAATTCTAAAATTGATTTCCAGTCCAAATGAATGTTTAGTTCGCAAGAGCAAATGAATAAATTGGTCCACCAGATGGGCCCGTTTGTTTTCGAATTCCAGGATTACGACATTTCAAATCATATTCATCACTTGAAAGAAGGATGAGTTACGGCATGAGAATGTACATTGTTATAGTTAGCGTGGGAATGTATTTTGTTATACATTAATGAGATGATATAGGATTTTGGTACAAAATGAGACACATAGTAGATCAAGTTATGTGTAATTCTATTTTTCTCGGTTCAAATCTCAAAAATCAAGTAGATCACTCACACAATGGAAGGAAGTACGATTTTAAAAAGCTTATCTTTTGCAGCGTTTTAATCAACAGAAAGAAGAACGTATTATTCAAGGTCAATGCTAATCCGGTAAAATTAGTCAAAATCTTTGAACATGTACACTTACATAATACTATCACTTATTAATCACTTTTGGACACATGTGTACACTTACACATCTACTTTACCCCACCTATTCTCTTCGTGCATTAACCCTCATTTTATGTTATTTACCGTGTATCATCTTTGTTTTTATATAATTACAAAAGCCCTGAGTAAGTTTTATATATTCACAAGTTGTCCTTTTGTTGAATAGTAGCCCCCCTTTGTTTTTATATTGTTTTTTTAGTGGTGTTTAAAATTGATGTCAAAATCAAGTTGCTTAATTAACAAGTTGGAGATTATAGAGAAATGTCCTATTAATATGATATCCTTGAGAATGTTAGAATTGGAAATAAGCAGTGCTTTAGTTTCCTTAAGGAGCAGTAGGAAACACTAAAGAGTTATCGGAGTGTAACTTGGTGGGTTGACCCTTAAACTATACAGTGAAAAATCCTACTATGTGATCCGCCATGTTGTTTTGAGTTGAGCACTTGATTTGTGAATCACGGGTAGAGTCGGTTCGGGTTACGAGTCACTCACACCGTTAAACAATTATGATTTTAAATGTATGTCTTAGGGTCTTGTATTAGTGTGAAAGTAAAATGTGTTTTGTTTGGTAAGAATGTAGTTTTGTTGACATTGAAAATATAAGAAGTAGGAATTGCATACTTTGTTCAGGGAGAAAATTGTTTGGATTTGGAAGTAAAACAAAACTTAAATATCCTTCTTAAACAATTAAAACTTAAATAGAAAAACCATAAGCCTTTAAAAAATTAATGAATTTTCAAATTATACAAATCTATAAAACCATTCCATTTTAATAGTAATTTTTAGCATGTCTTTAGGAAAAAATCATTTTAAAGAAAATTAAAAGGAATTTAATTTTGTTTGCATAAAGGTGGATTTAAATGAATGGACAATTCGTCATATTAGTGTTGATCAACAAATTGTAGAAATTTTCATCAGTGAATTTGGCTCCACCCATTTCTTATATCTCCGCTCCGGCGCTCATGTTCGGGCTCCTTCATGAGCTTGAGGGCCGTTTTAGAGAGAAACTTGATAACATCAAATTTTCTTATCATGTTAAAATTTAGTGGGTCAATAATGATGTGAGGGTTCACACGCTCGTATGTGTGCATTTGCTCATCCGACCGTATATAATTCTAACGAGATGTCATTCTAAAACCAATTAATAAGAGAAGTAACTCATGAACTTATATCTTCTATATTCTGGTTTCATATGTGGGAAACTATTACTTCTTATATTATAATGTATTTTTAAGTGTACATGTCAAGACCTTGTTTTAGTTTGAAAGCAAAATGTATCATTAGATAAGTGCTATTGTTTGCCTTCAAAGATATAAGAAGAAACGTGATTAGACAAACTTCAAAAGTTTTTTAGTTGTCCATTAGTTCATTCGAGTTTTGCCTTGATTACATCTAACTCGATCAGGGTCCTGTATCTGACTTTGACAAATTAGTTTCGTAAGGGAATTTTTTACAACCATTTAATTCTAAAACTCGTGGACGTAGAGCATGCCACTCACTACTTGAGCCAACTTCTTTTGGACAAACGTCAAAATTTTGAAAACGTAATTTAGGGAGGGATTATTTTGATTCGCTAGTAAAACAAAGCATAAACCTCTTATAAAAGAATTACAAGTCTAATAGAAAATTAATAAATCTTTTAAAAAACTAATTAATTTTAAATAGATACAGATCAATCAATAAAAATTAATATTTTGTAACATATATATACCGCTAAAAAAATCTTTTTTTTGGTCGAAGCTTAAAAAATCTTCTTGTTTTTTCTCACATATACATATGTACAGTACTAGGTGCTCTAGTGATTGTGTCACCAATTTGAATCATGGAAAGTACCAACTGTCTTCTATTACTTCGTAGTTCGTACGAACAACAATTACCATCATCCGGACAATACTTTTAAATAAATACTCCGTAATACATTATATAATTATGATTATAATTTATTATAAAAAAGATGGTGTGTGTGCCCAAATGAGCCCTTACACTATAAACAAAAAGGTAGATATTGATTTGATATTTGTGGAGATGGTGACCTTGAGAGATGGGACAGGTGACAAAAAAAAACGATAATTAACAAGATACTATTAATCAAATGGGGAAAAAGGTGGTTTAGCATATCCGATGTGCTCCCTCCGTCCCATTTGATTTGTCCGTCTTTCCGTTTTAAGCGTCCTATTAGCATCTTTCAAATATTTCCATTTATATCACTATATTTTTACACTCCTACCCCTATACAATCACCCAAATTACCTATACTTACCAACTCTTTCATCCCCACTAATTTCTCTACATATCTTTAAATCCATAAAATCACAACAATAAAAAAAATCATAGCCAAAATTAAGCACAAGATTACAATAAAATTGAGTAATCAAAATTTTTCTTTTTTTTTTCTATCAAATGAAACCGGTCTTGATGAGGTTTGGGCCGTTTTATTGGGCCCGATTTGGACTTCCGTCCAAAATGTGACCGTTGGGAGGCATAAATGCCTTTGGGCTTCTGCTTTGGTGATCCACTTTAATGGTGGTCCATGATCAGGCAAATATATAACCCTCATTTGTGAGAAAACCCTAGCAGCTTTGCCTTGTTTGCATTGTTTGTGCCGTTTTTTTGCAATCTCTCCACCGAGAGCTTTGCCTTTGTGTGTCTCCTCATACGCTCCCGCTTGAGACCTGTTTCCATTCCCTTCTCTATCTCTCAAACCCTATCTCTGTCGATTGAAGCCGCTCCCTTTTCGTGTGCTCCTCTTTCTGTGTTTGTGGCTTGGGATCCATCCCTTCTCCCTCGCTTTAGTGTTGTTGAAGGCGCCTCGATCTCTGTTGAGATTTGTGGTGTGCGATTTGGGGTGTTTCGGGTTGTTGAAGTTCCCGATTAAGCTTCCCTTGGCTTGTTCTTGTTTGGATCGAGAGCCTCCTCCCTTCTCTGGTGCGTATTTCTTCTTGTGCTTCGATTTTGTTTCGGTGTTTGGGTCTAATATTCGAGATCTTCACTTCTCTTCACTTGTTCTTGCTAGCTCTCTGTTTGGATCGAATAATCTAATGCTCCTCTATTGTGTTCTTGTTGTTACATGGATCCCTCTCATTTTTCTTGCATGCTCTGGATCTGCGCTCCTCTATTATGTTCTTCTTGCTTTGGTGAGTCGTTCTTGTTGCTCTGGATCTAAGCTTCCCTTGGCTTGTTCTTGCATGCTTCTTGCTTCACTTACCAAGCTCTTTGTATTTGTGTTGTTTGGGTGTGATTAAACTGACCTCTTCTCTTGTATTTGTCGTGTGCATACATGCTGTGCTCTGAATAAAGCGATATTGTACCACTTGTGGTGAGTGATTCGAGATCTGTTTCATTTGTGCACTCCTTCTCCGTACATCTTGCTAGCTCTCAGTTTTTTGTGTTGTTTTTGTGATTAAGCAGACCCCTTCTCTTGTGTTTTCTCTTGCATGCATGTTGTTCCTCGATCCAAAGAAGAAAAATCACTTGGTAAGTGAATTTCTGAGATTTGATCTTTTTTGTTTTTGGGGTTTTCTTAAAATCAAAGAATACTGACATTAATTTGTTTGTTTGTAGGTATTTGCTCCTCTAAAAAAAATGGAATTGGACCCTGATGTTATATTCAGAGATGATTCTGATGCTAGCTCAGATAAATCGTACATATGCTCTGAAGAGGGAAAGTGTGAGTTGGAATCTGCTTGCAAAGGTGAACACTCATAAAGTCAATGGAGGTTGGAACCAACTCCTCCAAGGTACTATAAGAAGCCAAAAATTGCTCCAGAAACTGCTTCTGTTGAGGTGAATGCTCCAAATAATGATGGAGATGGTGAAGTGGCCCCTGATTCAGAGGAGAGCACTGCTGACTCGGCCTCTACTGATGTTGAATTTTCCCCTGTTTCTCTCGGGGATGATTAGCTAAGTCTCCTCAGCTATGCCCTTTCCTTTCAATAATGTTGTGAGTATTTCAATTCCCTTGCATGTTGTGTGTACTCCTTGCATGTTGGTTGATTTGTGTTGTTGCTCGATGCTTTCAATGATATTTGAATGAAACTGAAGCTATTAAATTGAGTGAATTGCATGATTGTGGTGTGTTTCTGTTATTGATAGTCAGTTTTTAACCTGTTATTTAGTGTAGCCCTACATTCTTTGCATATATGTCATTCTCTGGTTTCTGAATTGTGTTTTTGTTTGATGTTGCTTTTGCTGTTTTGTGATGTTCTTGTTTCTGCAGACCTCATGTTACCTTTGTTGTTTTGTGATGTTCTTGGCTTTGCTGTTTTGTGTGGTTTTATGTGTCTTTTTTTTTTGCTTCTTTTGATCAATGATGACAACACTCAAACTGAAACACATGTCCTTGATGACTCTTTACATGTGACAGTGTATAGGAAGCCAGTCATTTTAATGACTTTGGCATGCCATAGCTGTCATGTGTAGCTAGATGAAAGGGCCTGTGTTGATGATGTATGAGGAGCCCTGAGATCAATTTTTCCTTTTTTTTTTATCAATAATGAGAACTTGAAATTGAAACTCATTTCCTTGATGACTCTTTACATGTGATAGTGTATAGGAAGCCAGTCATTTTAATGACTTTGGCATGCCATAGCTGTCATGTGTAGCTAGATGAAAGGGCATGTGTTCATGATGTTTGAGGAACCTTGAGATCAATTTTTTTTTTTTTCCTTTTTTCCACAGTTCAGTTTCTGTTTGCTTATGATGTTTGCATTTCAATGATATTTCATGCCCAAAAACTGATTTCCAAAAGGTGTTTACATATCACATGCATTCTTACACATGTTTGATTTACATACACAAAATATACCCACAAAAAATATCTCCATTATATACCCAACACCCTACATTTAATTCAGTTCTTCAAAAGGATCATCTTGACTTCCTTGCATTTCAGTTTCTGCTTGCATTTCAGTTTCTGCTTGACTTGCTTGAGTGTTTTCTTGCATTCCTTGACTTCCTTGCACCCCATTTCTGTTTGCAAGCATGATGTCCCATGCTTCCTGCACAGCTGACATGGGTGCTTGGCCCTGTGCTGGTAAATTACCTGCTGCTTGTAGTCTTTTCTTGTTCACATGTGGTAGGTCATAGTCATTTCCCCCTTTAACTTTGAGCACTTCATTCATTACATATTGAAGTGACATCCATACATTTGCTAGAGTCTTAGGATCTAGCTCATGAAAAGCTCCATGTACAGCCTCCAACATTCCATCAATGTCTTTAGGCATTTTTTATGCATTAGAGATTGAATGCTCCTAAAAAATCCTAAGTCTAGGATATTTAAATCAGGACTGTTTGGTGGTTGTTGCACTAAAATGAATGTGAAACCTGGTTGTTTGTAAAACTGTTGCCATGCTACATCTTGTTGTGTTATGTGTGCCTTTGCATTGTCTTGCTGGATGAAAATGACTCTTTGTGCTCCATCTTCTTGTGGCCACTTTGCCATGATTGCTGGTACAATTTGCTCTATTAACATGCTCCTTGTAACTTTTTGGTTGATTGATTCAACCAACTTGGTCACCATTGTACCCTTCAATCTGTTTTTTGAGGTTCTTTTTGCTGCTTCTTTGTAAGTGAATGGGAATATCCCAATTTTGCCATCAAATGTGCATTCTCCTCTTGAATCAAATCTAGGCCTAGCCACTGCAGCAGTGAACATAACCTTTGGTATAAACTTGCTAGAGCTAGCTGACCTGTATTTGTCCCTCTCATGCTGTGCTAGATATACACGCTGTGATTTCTTGCTTAAGTTGAACCATTTCTCATCTATGTGCACAAAGTCATACATTGGATAGTAGTGGGTCTTTGTTTCTGGTGTTGCTCCATTTAAAAGGCTAAGAATCCACTCTAACCTTGTATGCTTGTTTGCATCCTTGAGTCCTGGTTTGAGAGGATTGGTGTGTGGTCTTATGATTCCCCTTTTGAGCAGTCTGTGTGTTGTGCTCTTTGACATTTCTAGCTTGGTTGCCAAGTCTCTTATGCATGTTCTGTCTCTCATGCTCAATGAAGTGATTTTAGCAATATCAACTTCTATTCTCTTTTTGCCTCCATGATATTTAGTGCTGACATTTGGCCTCTGGTTTGCTTGAGCTTGCTGTTTAGCCATGTTCTAGATTCTTGATGTTGTTCTTGTTGAGACATTAAATTCAGTTGCTACCTCTTGCATTGCTCCTCTTCTAAGTTGACCCCCTGTTGTTGGAATTTGATGCAGTTTCATCAAAATTTGGAACCTTTTCTCTGAGCTGAGCTTTGACCTCGATGGCCCATGATGCAAAGGTGGTGTTGGTGAATTTTGTGTCTCCTCTACTGTGTGTAGTCCCCCTTCTTGCTCCATCTCCTCTACTGGCTCGTTAAGATCAAAGTTGTGCTGTGGTGGGACTACCTCTTCTAGAGGTGGATCTTCATTCAAGCTCAAGCCTGAGGCCATCAGGTTGAAGCAGTGATGCTGTAACTTTTTCTGACTTTTCGCTCCTCTTTTTTTTTTGTTGGAATTTATGACTCTGTATTGTAAGGGAATGTTCGCTTAAACTGTAAGCTTTTGTGCTGGCTGTGTATTTATAGTGACATAAATTGGTTGTTGTAAGCTCTGTAAGTTGTGTAAATTGGGTGTAATCCGTGTGCAAAAAATAGTGCTCTTCTATTGGTCCAATTTTTTTTTTTGCTGAATTCTGATTGGTTTAGGCAATATCACATGGATCCCTCTTTTTTTCTCAACTGCCCCCTTATCTACAACCAGACAGTGCACAGTATTGCCTAAATTACAGTCCAAAACTGCTTTATGGACAAAACAAATGGGACAGAGGGAGTAGTTTACAATTTAATTAACATATCTTAGCTACACAATCTACAAATATGCTTTGAAGGGTTTATATTAGTATATTGATATAGCAACAAATCTAATGATGTACGTAGCCGATAATAAATTAATTGGTTTTGGATGTGATGATGAATCTTCTCGTCATCATGCATGCATAATTAACTAGAGTTGTTCATCTTGGATTGGCGCTTTCTAGATCAATGAAGTCGATCTTCTACCATCTTTCCCATGGAATTTTCTTACTGGAAATTTCCTTTTTCATGAGCTGCATCACACTTTGATCGGATTTCTTTTAATTCGATTCAATGTAAATTTGGTTCAAGATTTTATATGGATATCACTATATTTAGTTTGATTCAAATAAAAATAGATGTTCAGATCATAAATGAGAATTAATAAGAACGGTCAAGTAAGGATAAATAAAGGGTGTTGGTCGATTCAAGTAAAAGAGGGAAAAAAAAACTAACGCCATCACTGGTTTTTTGATAAATTATACGTTTATTTAAAAAAAATACGAATGCAACATGTGTCAAAGATTGTGCATCCAAAACAAGGAAATGTGGATTGAAATGGTGTTGGTTAATATATACAATTTGTGCATCCTAATTAGTTTGTATTTGCACCAAATCAAATTGTTTTATGTGCATTAATAGGAATTAGTTGTGCATCAATCATTTAAAAAGTGCATCTTGTTTGTGAGTACATCAAAAGCGATTGAATGGGCATCAAAATCGAAAAAAAGTGTATTAAAAAAATTGGCACACAATGTCCAACAAAATTTTGGTTTCATGATAGTAATGCACAAATACAAGATAATTGATAAAGTTCGGTAGGCTGATAATCTCGGTGTCGTGTCGGTAAATGGTCCTAATATACAAACTCGAAGAGGTTTCAACCCAAAACCATAATTTTTAGGTGGAGTAATTCCTTGGGTTATATCTTAGGAGATTTATATTCCAATATAGGATTTTCCAATATGCCCCCTAAGTGAAATTTCATGGTACAATTGACTCTAACACAAAATCCCTCAAGAAGGCTTGCGAGACGGGAAGCTTGAGTGTGCTCATAAGCCTGAAAAGTATGTATAAATCCCTCAAGGCAGGCAAACCACCACTTTTGGCTTCGATCGTTCCTTTATTGGACGGATTGCCTAAATGTGCTCACAAAGTCAACAAGCCCGAAGACTCGAGGAAATAAACCCACACCGAAATCCGCTTTGATACCATGATAAAGTTCGATGGACCGATAATCTAGGGGTCGTGTGAGTAAATGGGCCTAGTATACAAACTCAAAGAGGTTCCAACCCAAAACAATATGATAATAGGTAGAATAACTCCTTAGGTTATGCAATAACAAATTTATATTCTATTTTCCAATTTGGGATTCTCCAATAACAATGATGCCCATATGTAAGATATACGCATAACCATGCACAAAGTGCTACTTATGCACAAGCTGGTGAAATGGAAGACCAAAAACTAATTTATATATAGAAAAACCTAACAAAAAAGTGATGCATTGTTGATGAATAAACTATTGGTATTGATAAACAACTGTGTGATATTGATGCACAAACGGCTAGTACTACAAATCCATACAAAAGAAGTTCAATGCGCTATGTGCTAATCATGCATACACCTTAGTTCTCTCTTCTTCCACTCAAAACTTGGCTGTTTGTAAGTAGGTGTTTAGGATCAAGTATAAACAGGATGGATCAATTGATCGTGACAAGGCTCGGCTTGTCCCAATAGAGTTTCACCAACGTCTTGGTTATGACTATCACAACACCATCAATTTAGTTGTGAAGTCATTCCAGTTTTGAAGCATGTTACCATTTAAGTTGTACACTCTCTTGCAATTTCTGATGGTTGGTCACTTCATGAACTCAAGATATATAATGCTTTCCTCCAAGATACTCTTTGTGAGGATATCTACATGGCTCAACCACCACGTTGTGTGAACTGTGAAACGTCTAAAGATGTTTAATATTTTTAGAAGGTTGTCTATGGCGTACCAAAGGCTTGACCAACATCTCTTTCATAAAGGGTTTGCAAATTATGTAGCTAACACTTCCTTATTCATCTGTCAACATAAATTTCACGCCCTTTTATTTCTTAGTTTATGTTTATTCATGACATCATAATAGTTGGAAGCAACTTTAACAACTTGTTCGTGATCTTGGTCTATGGTTTTCCCTCAAAGATCTCAAATTTTTATCTTATTTCCTCGACGTTGAGGTCTTGCCAAGGACCAGTGGTATCCTTTTCAACCAACACTTGTCCACAAATGGAGCCCAAAAAACCGAGGTCGGCACGTAACACGAGGCTCGCAACCAGGGTGTTTGCAAGACCTGGTTGCGCGCAATTCGAGGTGGCGTGCAACAAGGGCTCGCGTGCACCCTGGTTGCATGCCTCGTGTTTCGTGCCCGCCCTGGTTTCCTTTTTTCGGTTTTTCAAAAATACTATTTTGTCCTTGGACGAGCCCTAGACGCGCGTAAATTGGGGTGTAATTACAAATTTTTGCGGGTGCGCATTGCAACCGCCTTTTCCTATTGTGTAAGATACCAATATTGGAAAGATTTGGTAAATCCTATATTTTGGGTTTTTTTATTTTTTATATAATGGATTCACTATTCCCTCTAAAGTATTTAGTTCTCTTGTTTAATATGCTTATAACGTTTCCTTAAGACACACAATTGAAAAACCGATGTAAAATTGTCATTTCAAAACTTTCATGATCCCTTCCTGAACCAAACGTGAATCTTTCGATTCATTTGGCTCTCACGTTCAATTACTTCTATTTTTTAGGGTAAAATTCCATACCATATTTTTTTTGAATGTAATATTGAACCTATCCTCTACTCTTTGCTCATATTCGAACAAAATTGGAAATGAATCAATAATCCAAAATCAAAATTTTTTGAGGACGTTTCTGACCAAACAAAAAAATATGTAATTGTCAGCAAAGTTGTTTTTTTTAATCCAAAAAAAAATTCTTATTTGATATTTTTTTTAAAATAGGTCATCAACTCAGCATTTGGCATTTAAACAAAAAAAAAATTCCCTAATTTTAAGTCATAATATCTGGAAAAAAAAGTATCCGAAAGAAATTGCTCTTAGTTCCACTAAACCAAACATATACCTAAATAAGATTTTTTGATGTCCTGAAAAGCCTAATGAGTTTTTTTTTTTTTGATGAAAAAAAGCCTAATGAGTTGTTCATCCTTCCCCGGTAGTAATTACAGCCTAAAAAAGACAAATAAACCCACCTTCAATTCGTCGACATAACATAACCCTACCATCAGTATTAAATGCTGTTACATTAAAGTACTGAAATTTCTTTTGTTTTTATGACAAAAAGAATGAAAATTGTAATTGATTAATTGATAAATCGGACCGAGCTGCGGAATAATTGATTGATAAATAATCGTAGGGTTGGGTTGTACATGTAGACCCTCTGGTAACAGTCTAAGAGGTTGGTGATCTACATTTGTTTTTCCTGAGGAATTAATGAAATTAATGGTGATCTATATTTGTTGACTTTGGCTAAATTGCCACCTTCTGTTTGTCCTTCATTCTTCATCATCTATCACGTATTACGGCTGCCTTCTAGAATATCCAGATTAGCCACGTGGCTTCTTTTATACTTTGTCCACTGAGCAAGAAAGCTATAGCGTGAACTTATCGTCAATCTATTTTGTCTATATTATAAAGCGGAGACAAAGTCTTCACAACAAATTGCACCACGTGTCATATCTTTATTAAAATAATTAACTGGGCTCTTGCGTATATTAAAAAACACTAATCACAATAGAAAGATAAATATATATGATTTGATAACTTTAAAACACATAGGAAGATATCTTAAAAATATATAAATTAAGATATAACACCTAAGAAGATCTATCATGTATAGGAAGATCTCTCTAATATATACATATATGTATACTATTATTTAATAAAACATGATCGTTATCGTAGAAAAAAAAGGAAATATAGATATAGTCTAATTATTTATTTTTAAAAATTCAGACTTTTTCAAAATTAAAAAAAAAACAAGACTCATAAGTGTATT
This sequence comes from Polygonum aviculare, assembly GCA_934048045.1. Classification (NCBI taxonomy): domain Eukaryota; kingdom Viridiplantae; phylum Streptophyta; class Magnoliopsida; order Caryophyllales; family Polygonaceae; genus Polygonum; species Polygonum aviculare. Next base: position 5,595,933 of record OW204027.1, read on the forward strand.
TTCCGATTTTATCTTAATCTTTATTAAATAATAATATTTAATAAATCATATCTATATTAAGTTGAGTTTATAATCACGTTACCCGTGCATGGTACGGGGGTTAAACTAGTTGATGGAATAGCTGAGTACAGAATCCGAAACTAGTAGATCGTGTTCCTATTTTATAACCACTTTGTAAATTTATTTTTATTTTTTTCAATTTGTACAAATGTCGAAAAGTATTATAAAAATGACTAGAAATATTGCATAAATATTCAAAATGACTAATTTTTCTAAAATAAAAAGAAAAATGGAATTTTGATAAAAAGTTCAAAAAACAATTTATTAATATTTTTTTGAAAGAATTATATATTTTAATTAACAGCATAATATTTTCTCCCAATTTGAAAATATGTATAGGTAAAGAGATTTTATACATATTTAAACCATAATTCCATAAAAAAAATCGAGAGTGTTTTTAGCCGCCCATCTCGATTTGATTGTGGATGATCGGATTTCGGGTCGGCGTGACAGGATTTAAATTGTGGATGACACGATTTTGGGTCAGGGTGACAAGATGAATCTTATTCATAGTGCAAAACTCAAACAATCCTCGAAAAACTCTAGCTTTGTGATAAACCATAGCTTCGAAAATCATTGATATTTAAAGGAAACCACGATAATCACAATAATCATACATAAATGGTTTACCATATTATTGGATAAAAATCTAAGCCATATCACAATATCTTTTTTTTTCAAAAAATCTTTTCTTATTTTATCTTTGCTATTTTTTTTATGTTTTAATTTTGTATTTAGAAATATTTGTCAGAATTTATGGTTAAATATTTTAAACTTAATTATAATGCTTTTTTAATAAATTTCTATTTTTAAAATAATATACAAAAAAATATAAATTTTATTGCAAAAAGGTCCGAATTCCAAAACAACATACTTTGACATTTCGTAGTTTCAAAGGCATTTTTGCAAACTTTTTTATTAGGACGGGCAGGATCGCAAATTCACCTAAAAATAGCGGTATGTAATAAAATTCAATTTAAACGGTGTTTTTTTAACTTGTATATTTGAAAGGTGTTTTTTTTTATTTTTTACCCTAATTATATGGAGTTATTATAGTGAGCTAGGTATAATTTTCTCATATGTCATTTTAGTATTTGAAAATTTCTTTTTATCAATAATTTGAGTTTTGGTCACTTTGTTTAAATAAATTAATTTTTGTATTAATAAATTCATGTCATCAATCCATCAATTGGTGACATTAATTTTGTTTAATTATTGATTAATTTATCAAATTTCAAATTTAAATGAACTAATAACTTTTAATAGATTTTTTAAAAGTTATTCAATAATCTTTTAATTTATTTCATTTTCATTTTCATATTCTCATAAATTTAGATTATACTATAAAGTTGTATCTTTCTAAGCCACCACGTTTGATGTATATATATCATATATATTTAAATCATATTATATATATAATATCAAATCAATTTTTATTAGCCGAATTCTTTCTAGACTAATTTTATATATCTAATTATTTCATTAACGAAATTTATTTAAGTCATATTATGTATAATATTAATATAGTGGTAGGTTCTATAGTGAACAATCTTCTATAGAGAACAAGTGAACAAATCTCATCCGTAGGATGAGATTTGTAATGGATGGTGAGATATTAGTCCACAATATCCAAAAATAAGAAAATCACAAAAAATCTTAAATAGGAGAGATTTTCTCCATCATCTACCAATTATAACTACCATAAATACAATTCTGTAAAATCAGAATTTACGCTCCATTGTAGATCCAGAAGAGACGCTCCCAAAAATCATCGGCCTCCATTGCAGCCTCCACCACTTCGCCGGCCACCACGTTGTCGTCCTCCATTGTTGTTCGTCGTCCGTAGCGTAGTTGCCCATTTGCAGTCCCTCATTTGCCGTCGTCGTGGCGGTTCGCCGGCTTGTATTGCGGTAGTTCTCCGTCCATTACGCAGAACCGATCGTGGTGATCTCCGGCATGTATTGTGGTGAGCCGTCCATTGCGCAAGCGCCCATTCGCAATCCCCATTCGCCGTCGTCGTGGTGGTTCGCCGGCTTATATTCCGGTGGTTCGCCGTCCATTGCGCAAAACCGCCCATCGGAACCACCGCATCGAACCACCATGTCGCCAAAGCCACCACGAACCACCATGTTGCGCATTATTAATCGTATAAATATTGCTTAAGGTAATTTTGTATATAATTTTTTCATTATGTATATGATTGATTTGATTTAGTATATGGCGTGATTTTCTGTATAAATTGTTTACGTGACCTATTTCTACACATCAAAATGTATATAGGTACAATAATAATGTATATGACAACCCGAGGAATGTATATACGAAATTTGTCTCCACTTGATTGTTTGTGACCTAATTCTATGGATTAAGATGTATATAGGTACAATAATATTGTATATGATAACCCGAGGAATGTATATAATTTTTTCATTATGTATATGATTGATTTGATTTAGTATATCTCCACCGTATTTTGCCGGTCACCACCATTGCGTCGACCACATCGAACCACCATTGCGTCGGCCGTCAGAACCACCAATTCGCTGGAAGGTCTCCTCGAAACCACCACATTGAACCACCACGTCGCCAAAGCCATCACCAACCACCACGTTGCCAATTATTGTATATATGTACAGTAATATTGTATGTGACAACCTGAGGGGTGTATAAACGAAATTTGTTGTGGTTAAATTGTTTATGTGACCTATTTCTTCAGATCAAGATGTATATGTGTATAGTAATATTGTATATGAAAACATAAGGCATGTATATACGGAATTTCTTGTGGTTAGATTGTTTATGTGACCTATTTCTACAAATCAATATGTATATATATACAGTAATACTGTATATAACAACCTGAGAAATGTATATATGAAATCTATTGTATTCATATGTTTAATCGTACATTAATCAATTCTGCCGGAATATTGTAAATATAGTGTATATAATGATCTCATGATGTATATACAAAACTATAACATGTGTATATAGTTAATAATTCGTACAAGACATATGGATATCCAATATGTAATTAACGCTTGCTATAGTTACGAGATTGAGTTGAAATTTGAAAATTAATTAACAATTGTTGCTATAAATAAGGGATTCCTTTTGTGATTTTTCTATAAATCCGAAAATTAAAAGACTGTAAATATAGTGTATATAATGATCACAAGATGTATATACAAGATTATAACATGTATATATATTTCATAATTCGTACAAGACGTGTGAATATCCAATATATAATTAACACTTGCTATAATTACGAGATTGAGTTGAAATTTAAAAATTAAGTAACAATTGCTATAATTAAGGGATTTCTTCTTGTGATTTTTCTATAAATCCAAGAGGGAAGGGGGCGGTCGATGCGGTTTTCTCACATTTACAAACAAACTAGTTTAACCCCCGTACCATGTACGGGTAATGCGATTATAAACCCAATTTATTTAGATATGTTAATGTCAATGATCACTTTAAAAATATAGAATCATATATATGTATCTTCGTATTATGATTAATGTTTTTTTACCAATAGTAAATCAACTCATAATATAAATAAGTTGGATTTGCTCAAAAATTACTTTACGTTAAATATAACGTTTTATTAAATAATAATTCTTAATATTTACAATAATTCTTGGTAAGGGCTAATTCTTAATTTTCGGGATAACTCATAATTTTCGACAGTTTTTACGGGATAAGATTATATGAGATTCTAACTACCTAATTCATACAGATGAAGACCCAACTGATTATTTTTATCAAATCGTATATATTTATCTTTCTATTGTGATTAGTTTTTTTATATACGCAAGGATCCGGTTGATTATTTTATTAAAGATATGACACGTGGCGCAATTTTTTGTGAAGACTTTGTCTCCGCTTTACACTATAGCCAGTATAGATTAGACCCATTTTAAAAACAAATTACTAACTAGTCGGTATAAAAGATTTTTTTTTTAATTTTCTCTCTCTTTCTTTCTCTCTCCTTTTTTTTTTTTTTTTTTTTGTTAGAGATCTGGATCTGGATCTGGGAGACGCGATCTCCCTCTTCGCCCGATGGAACGCAATCCCCTCCCCATCTCCGTTGCCCTCCCCGTCGCCACGCTCAATCGCCAGTACGATTTCGACGGCGACGATGACGAAGAAGGTTTCGCGAACAGAGATGATAGGGATGACGAGGGGCCACCAGGCTATCAAGACGAGGCGATTCGAACCTAGGGTTTCGGCGGATCGGAGGCTGAATGGATTTGGACGACGCGGAGGTGATGGATCTGTGAGGAATCGACCATCCGAGAGTCGATCGAGAGCGGATTCCCGTTTGGATGCGGAAGTTGCAAAAGAGCATTGTGATCGAGAACGTCGAGATGAGACAGCAGAGGTTCGCCGGCATTCTGAATTAACTTGACATCGTGGCGTTTTTGGCGAGCGATCGGTGCTTGGAGGATCTGGACAAGGCGATGAAGACTCCGGTTTCGGAGATTGTTGTGCTAGACAATTCCCTTTTCAAGGAGGTAGATCCGGCCACAAGGTTTGATGTCTAACTTTACAAACGATGTCTCTTAATTTTAGGCATTTGATTAATTGGATGAGATTGCTATTTAGCTTTTGGCAAATTGATTTCTAGATTAGTTAGATAGATTTCATGATTAGCAGTAGCAATCGAAGAAGGAAAATAGTGATGAATTAGTTACTTTATTTGGTCTGGAGTGATAGTTAATCTATTTGCAATGTGATTGGAATGTGATATTTCATTACAATTATGAACTTGAAATTAAGACAATTGATTAGTATAAGTCTGGCTTATAGTGAAGTTGTAGACAAGAGTGGAAGATGAGTTTGAAGCTTCCATGGTTGTGTGTAGAGTGTTGACATTGTTGATGTTACATTGTTATTGTGTTGAACAAGATTGAAGTCGATCGGTTTAGGGAGCTCGAGATTGAAGGCGATTGGTGAGCTGCGTTTTGGTTTCCTTGAGGATTGATTGCTTTCGATTGTTGTATGTGGTTCCCTGTATTAAATTTTGGAGAATGTACTTGAAGGTTTATAAAATATAATTAGCTTTGAGTTCAGCAGAAATCATACATTCATGCCAATTAATGTGCTTAGAATGGATGGGATACCATCTGATTCATTAGGTTTAGGGAATTTAATCAGGCAGAATTCCATGGACATATGTAGATAGAGTTTAGAGAGTTGAGTTTATGAGGGGTGGTAGCTGTTGTAGATCAATGTGGATTCAAGCTTTTGCAACATTAGTCCCTTGTAGTTGGCTGAGGGTTGTAGCTAAAACAAACCTAGGTTAGTCCCTTGATGAATGCTTAATCTAGCGCCTGTGATATATGCACAGGACACAACCATATTATGATTAGTATTTAAGTCAGCATGACTTGGTATTGCCGAGTTCTCCATCTTGCTTAATTGCTTGTGTAAGTAAGATTTATGTGATTTGCAGGTTATTAGATTCTTATTAATTGTGTGAATTTTGGATGCAGAGATGGTGATCTGGCTCGGAGGATTGGTGCTGCCACCGCGTTGGAAGTTAGGGCTAGTGGAATTCACTACACCTTGCTCCTTGTCTCGTTGTAAGTGGTTCATGGATTTACTTTGCTATGGTGCCACAAGTTTTGACACTGATAACAACATGTGCATATGCTAGCTACTATTTCTACCAATATTAAATAAAATAATTGAAGGCATGGGCACATAATGTACGGCCAATTGCTGATAATGTTGATCAACAAATGTTTTCAACCTGTCAACTCACAATCTGTGCAAATATTTTTGTAAATATGTGGTTACTAGCTAGGACTATTTAGTGTCAATGTTGAAAACCACAAGCAAGGGTTACTAAGACTATTTAGTGTCAATGTTGAAATAATTTATTTTGCATTGTTAAATCTGTCTATATATTACTTTTAATTATGGCCTATTAGCTCAAAAGGTAGAGCAACGTGCTTAACGCACGATAATGTGTGTTCAAATCCCACATAGGCATACTAATAAATTCGGACGACAAGATGCATACGTGATGACAAGTTAGGGTGATGACAAGTTTTGTACGTGATAATAGGTTTTTTGTACGTGACGATAGGTTGAGTGATGACAAGTTTTTGTACGTGATGACAAGTTTTTGTGTACGGCAACACGTTTTTGTATGCCTATGACAAGTTTTTTTATAAGCGGACAAGTTTTCTACGCGATGACAAATTTTTCTACGCAATGACAAGTTTTTCGTAAGGGATGACAAGTTTCTACGCAATGACAAGTTTTTCTTCACAATGACAAGTTTTTCTAAGCGATGACAAGTTTTTATGCATGGTGACAAGTTGTTTTCAATCTTCCGATGACAAGATTTTTGGATGACAGGATTTTCGATGACAGGATTTCAGGTGGGACGCGGTGGCACGCTTGTAATTTTTTTTTGACCAGGGGTATTTTTGGAAAACCGACTAGATAGTTCCTTTATTTTTGTTCCCACCTATCCGCTCCACAAATCTCTACAAATAGGCTACATATCAAATTTTCTCTAAATCCAAAAACTAATTAACACTCCCTATAATTAAGGGATGAGGTTCAAATTTGAATTTTGGTCAAATTTCTATATGTAATCTGGATCATCCATTGGAATAACATCTAGAGGCCTACAATTGTTCACTTGTTTACTCATACTTAATTGTCCACTATTGAACTTTAATCTATGAATATAAATGTATTCTTTACGTCAAATGACGAATCTTGAATAAAAAGAATATTGTCAACTTTGAATACTAATAATATTATCATACATTATTTTATCAATTAAACCCTACGAATATTGTCAATTATGTCTCATATAACGTACGTGAAATGAACTAGTGAGATTCTAGATTTGCTTGATCGTTGATTTGTAAATTTAGTTTTAATAGAAAAAATTAGACTGAGAGACTCGTTCTCATCAAAGATTTTTACACTATTTGATCCAGATATAAAACAATCTTTACTTAGCCAGCATATTTATTGAATCTCTATAAGTGTTGTTTGACTATGTAATTTCAAGCTTAATTTACTAATATTTGTGTAGGTACAATCACACCGGCTAGTGAATAATGTAAACATGAAACTTTTTCGTATAGAGTGATACGAGCTGGCCTTTATTGCACCCTTTCTTTTTAAGTTTATCTCGTGGTGTTCCTTTCTTATCAATTAGATTTATTAAGAGGTTAAAACACTCTTTCATGTATTTCAACTTATTTCATTTTTAAAGCTTATACTCGAGATTTCTGATGATTAAGGGTGTACGTGAATTCCTTATCAATTTTACTTTGTCTTCGTAGATTTTGTTGTCCCCTTTTTCTGGTTGAAATTGTTGTCCCCTTTTTACTTATGACATAATTATAAATACATGAAGTCTACCAATTAAGTTGTTGACTTTTGACTTTCATACTCATTTCTAAGAGAATTTCCTAGCTTATTCTGAAAAATGATCAGATTTAAATAACAATCGAACCAATTCCAACTTTGCAATAAGGTCGGAAAAACTTGAGGGTCACGTACATTACCAATCACTGGTTTAAAACTTGAGGAACACGTACATCACCTAACACTGATTCAACGTACGTGGCTCATAACGAGAAATCAACTCAACAATAAATTTGCTAGCTACATCACATGTATGAAGGCATACATAGTAATAAAGTATCATATTCTATTAATCAGTAAAAAATTTAATAAGTTATACTAATGAATAATGATGGTATAATTTGTAAACCCAAAGTAATGGCAATCATTCATAAGCGCATATTAAATCAATTAATTGTATTAATCATTAGTTATTAATTAATAATTGGAGGTGCAACTAAATTTGTATCGCTAGTTTTGTTACTTAGAAACAACTTGTTTAAGTTATGATGTGTTGATTAATGACGAGTTAATTAATAAGTCAACTTTTAATTTGTGAATATATATTTTGAGATTTTAAGGAGGTGGTAACACGTCAATTATATTTTCAATTAATTTGTTTAGTCTCCTTTCGTTGATCTTGAACACTTACTTTTTTTTTTTTTTCAAAGACATGTTTAATAATCGTAATCTTATTCAAGAAGATGGCAAACGCATGTGATGACGTACTAGTCGATGCATTGACCCGCTAGGCCCAATCTAATTTGCTCACTTGCATTTTCACTCAAACTAAAACTACACTTTTTCTGTAATCTTTGTTAAGCTTCTATAAACATCATAAAGTATTTACGACTATCGGATCATCTCTTGCATGCTATGAGTGAGCAAAACTATCTTATTGACCCAATTCGAGAATATCCATTTTATAATTATTCATATCCGACATGATCTAGCTCATCTTTTTATGACTAATATCAAAATCATCGATCCAACATTACTAACATACACTCAAAAATTTCTATAATAAAATATTTTTTTTGGGAACCATATATCTCAAATATTATGTTGGATACGTGGTTCAAATATCTAAGTGGGTTATCCGATCCGGATGGATAACATTATACGATATTCTTGTATATATGTACGGATAAGGGTTATGTGAAACATTCATTACCGGATATCGAGCAACCATAATCAAACACATCCATTTGATCACCCAAGTGGCTAATCTATCTATCTATATATAGGTCAGAAGGGTTGAGGTTAAACCTGTCGACCGGGTCGGGTCGGACGGGTTCGGGTCGGGTCGTTCCGGGTTTGGGTTGAGTTTGGGTTCGGGTCAATCGGTTTACGGGTCAAACTGGGTCCGAGTCGTTTCGGGTTTTTGGGTCGGGTCGGATCAACCCAACGGGTCAAGAGTATCAATTTTTTGACCAAAATTTAAATAAAATATTATATAAATAATTAAATATAATAACAAAATACTATTTTTAAATATTTTAATAATAAGTATATCATAATTTTCTAAAATAAATTTTATATATTGTAATATAATTAAAACCTTTGGGTGCACAATTACCCGTCAATCTGTCATTTCATTATATTAGAGTGTATTCTAAAATAAGTTTTCTTCATTATAGATTTCTTAACCCAGCGGGTTTGACCCGACCCTAACCCAGAAATTTTCGGGTTTACCGGGTTCGGGTTCAAACTGGGTTTCGGGTTCAAATTTTCGGGTTGAAACCCAAAATTTTCGGATCGGGTCGGGTTTACGAGTTGGGTCAGCTTTTGACTGATCTAGTTGAGGTCATTATATTCACGGTTTATTAAATGGGGAATGATCCAAATTAATCTCGAAAAATCAAGGTTATTGAAATATAATCTAAAAATAATTTTACATTATATAGTTTACAAATTGTAGCATTTTGTAAGCAATAGTAAATTTGTTTTTTAATTAGATTTTAAACGGGAATTTTTTTTAATGAAAAATGAGTTTAGATAGAGTTTTACTCACGAAAAGGAAAATGTATACAACATAGGAGTACCAAAAGGAAACCAATTTTTTATGGCACCAAAAGTAATTGTCAAAACCACGAGTATACCAAATAAGGATTTCACTATAGATTAATGTCCATTACATGAAACAACATGTTAAATTTAATACATAATTTTGTATTGTATTAGCTATATTTTTCCCTTACGACAATATATTAGGAGATGGGTTGAGAGTTCTTGAATTCTATTTTTATCTCCGTTTTTCACATCAATAAAAAAATCAACTTTCACAATTCTTTATTCTATTGGAGCGAGCTAGTCAATTCAAATCATGAATCTTAAATATCTTAAATTTGCCAAAAAGTGTGGGCTGTACTTGATCATTAAAAAAAATAAAAAAATCTTTGGGGTACTTATTTGGTTTTGACAATTCCTTTTGATGTCTTGATTTTTTTTTTTTCATTTTGATAATCTTGTGGTTTATGTACGTAATTTTCTTTCCATAACCCATTTGTCATCCACTTAATATACTTTCCTTGTAAATTAAAAAAAAACGTTTAAAAAATGAAAATAAAAATAGCTTAACTATATTAAACAGTAAAATACTCACAATATGATCAATTAAGTTCTTAATTATTATTTTTTAACGTGAAATGTTTTCAATCTTTTATATAAAGAAATAAATTAGCACCTAATTCGTAAGTGAATAGTAAATGGGTTTAAAAAAACTTTTGGTAAGTGAAAGAAAGTTAAATAAACCATAGGGGTGCTAAAAGAAAAAAAAAATCGGACACCAGGAGGAATTGTCAGGATTAAAGAGGTACTAAAAAGTATTTCCCCAAAAAATTAGATATTCTTGCATTTGAAACATTGTCGTGATTAACATAACGCAAGTTTAACCCATTTAGATAAACTTGAGTGAGTAATTTTATAACATGAGTTTAGCCTAAAGACTGCTTGTACCTTGCAAAGTTACAACTTCTCAAATAATTCTCCACGACAGATTATTACTGAAAATCGGTCAAATAGTGGAAACAAAGGAACTTGTAGAACTGACTTTTGCATGGTGGAGAATTTGGTACCATCGCAATAGGCTTGTATTTCAACAATCAGATAATGATTTCATAACGAACCTAGGTCAGTTTATAAAATCCCAACTCCACAGCTGGACCCAAGCTAAAAAAATGGACAGGACAAGAAAATGATCAACTACAGATACGACCAAGGTGACAACGTCAATAAGGAAAAACAATCACCTGGCAAAGTCCAAGCCCAAGTTTTGGCAAACTTAACTTTGACGGATCTAAGCTAACTAATGGATCCACAGCTAGAGGCGTAGTAATCCGTAATCCAAACGCATACGTGATCAAAATAATGTGGAAACATTATGGAAATATATCAGTACCAAAAATTGAAACACTGACTTTTGAGAGATGAAATTAGGATGTCCAAAGAATTAGGAATAAGAAGACTAGAGATAGAGGGCGATAACCTAACACTAAGTAATGTAGTTAACAAAAAAGAACAAAACACATGAGACATCGAAATAATAATTGCAGATATACTAGTCTCGTTAAGATTGTTCGAGAGTGTATGAATTACCCATCTTAGTAGAAAGTGTAATGTTGTGGCCGATAAAATTGCTAAACGGGGTCATAGTCTCTCAACTAACGCTATTATGAATTTTCCAAAACTTAAAGTTATCGTCCAATTGAATGCTCTAGGATGTTCTCCTTGAGAGGATCTCTTAATTTTTACCGACTCAAAAAAAATAAAAAAATAATTTTTGTGAGTACCAGTAGATAGATTGTAGGGCTACAAAAATGTCATTGCCATTTGCCGGTCGCCAATTACCAATTGCCATACAATCTTCCTACTTGATCGAGTTATATGACAACATTGAAAAGGACGTCGTTTTTGTATATTTAAAACCCATAGCTAGATTCTTGTAACCACTAATATAGATAACATAGACTCTGTCATCAACATCATTAAGATAATAATATGTCCTATCTAATTCAATTAGGGAGCTCATGCTCAAGAATTATAAAAGGACCAATATTTGGTGGAAAAATATCCCGGCTACATAGTATTAACATAATACTATAAGTTAAACATGTAACGTAAAACATGTCACCAACTAATATGTGTTCTACTCCAAATGGAATTTTTCATTGCCTAATGAAATACGGAGTAAGAGATTAAAATAACACAGACAAATGGTGAATTTTTTGCGGGGTGCCCACGTTCTTTGTATGTTTTAGCTAATTCCATTACCAAATTTAATTAATGAGGTCAAAATCCAAAACCAGGAAAAATATTTAAACATCTTTTTTGGGTTCATCTTCTTCCAACCTTTGCTAATTTGCTAATTTATCTTTTCTTCCCAAAAAGTCTATCTCAGGAAACCAAATTACCCTTTTTTCGAAAAAAAATACAAAACTTTTGTTGCATTTTATATTTCCTGGGATTCATCAATTCTGCAATTTTTTTTTGTGTGTGTCTTTTCAAGTACCTTTTCTCTGTGTATTTCTTGGTTTACATAATTGTAGCTTTCCACAATTTAGTGTACGTACCAAACCCATTGATTAAATTTCCCCACGCACACTTTTTTATTTCAAAAACGTCCCTATCTGGCTGCTGAATTTCACTGCTTGTAATTTTTGGGTCCTTTCTTGTGTTTTTTTGGCTTATCTTTTTCCCTTACTGACAAAAGAAAAGAAAATTCAATCTCATTCATGGCAGTTGAGATTTGAAACTTGGGGTTTTAGTCATCGGAATTTTGCAATTATAGTTCAAATATTTTAAATAAATCGTAAATAATGCATAGTTCCCATTCTATATTGCTCCTCTCAAGGTCAAGGGGCTCATGGAATTGCAAAGCAAAGCAGCTTCTTCTTCCTCCTTTCTTCCTCTCAGAGTCCACGTTCAAACTTCAAAGCTCCCATCTTGAAGTGCAAGTCAGATGATATGGAAAATTCAAAAACTTGAAATAATATATTGTTAAACCCTCTTCATTGTTGTGAGAAAAGATTTCACCTTTATAGATTTCCAGACATCTGACCGGTAAAATCTCAATTCCCCTTCTCTTTAGCAGCCTTTTCCTGTTTATTTTTTCTCTCTTTTAAATATATAGCAAACAACAAGCTGGGGCTTTGTGCTTGTGGGTTTGGACCTTCTTGTCTGAGGAAAAAGAATCTCCTATTTTCTCCTGGTGTCTGTGATAGCAGAGGTTTGATTTGAACCCAGGTGCCCTTTGAGAACAAGCACAAGATTTGTCTGGAGGTGTAAATGGGGCGTGTGAAGAGGAGGAGGAGAAACCTGCATTTCAGCAAGATCTATGCATTTGGGTGTGGGAGGCCACCAACAGAAGAGGATGTGTCACAGATTGGAGGGCCTGGGTTTTCAAGGGTTGTGTTCTGTAATGAGCCAGAAAGCTCTGATTCCTTAATCAGAAACTACCCAGATAACTATGTCAAGACAACCAAGTATACGGCTGCAAGTTTTGTGCCCAAGTCCTTGTTTGAGCAGTTCAGGAGAGTTGCCAATTTCTACTTTCTTGTGGTTGCTATCTTGTCCTTCACTCCCTTGGCTCCTTACAGCTCCGTGAGTGCCATAGTGCCTTTGATTTTTGTGATTGGAGTGAGTATGGTTAAGGAAGGTATCGAGGATGCGCGGCGAAAACTGCAGGTATTGATGTTAACAGAATCACTGTTTTTGTGTTTTGACTTTGTTTGTTCAAGTTTTGCTTGTGGGGGTGTTTTGTGTGATTTGCTGATCTTTAGATAAGGACAATCATAGGGGAAAAGAGAAGGAGAAATGGAAGCACTAATTAAACAGCACTTGGACCATGATTAATTTTTGTCAGATGTTCCCCAAGTAGGCCAATTGAATTGAGTGAGTTAAAACTTCATAAATAGCATGTCAGATGTCACCCTCAATTATAAGCCTAAAGAGTTATGCTTTATTATCAGGTGATCTTGTGCTAAGCTAACCTGTGTTTTAGGAGTTGCAATTCTTGAAAGAATGTTAGTTTTTACATTGAGGTGATTTCAGCAATGAAATACTTTGTGGGTCTTCAATGAGTCTAGTTATTTTTCAGGATATAGAGGTAAACAATAGAAAACTGAAGGTGCATCAAGGGCAAGGGATTTTCAAGCGAACGGAATGGAGGAATCTACTCGTTGGAGACATAGTCAAGGTGGAAAAGGACGAGTTCTTTCCATCAGACATTGTTTTACTCTCCTCAAGTTATGAGGATGCAGTCTGCTATGTAGAGACAATGAATCTTGATGGAGAGACCAATTTGAAGCTGAAACAAGCTTTGGAACCAACCTCATCCTTGACTGAGGACTCCAATTTTCAGGATTTCAGGGCTACAATAAAATGTGAAGATCCTAATGCAAATCTCTTTGCATTTGTTGGAACCATGGGATATGAGGAGCAGCAATTCTCCCTTGGCGCCCAACAACTCCTTCTTCGAGGGTCAAAGCTGAGGAACACTGAGTATGTTTATGGTGTAGTTGTCTTTACAGGCCATGACACAAAAGTTATGCAGAACTCGACTGAGCCTCCTTCAAAGAGGAGCAGAGTTGAGAGGAAAATGGACAGAATCATCTACTTGCTGTTCTTCTCTTTGGGTGTATTGTCAATTATTGGATCCATTTTCTTTGGTGTCCAAACAAGTGATGACTTAAAAGATGGTACAATGACGAGGTGGTATCTAAGGCCTGATGACACCAGTATTTACTTCGATCCTCAGAGAAGCGAAGGTGCTTCAGTCTTGCACTTCCTAAGTGCTCTAATGCTTTACAGTTACTTGATACCGATCTCCCTATACGTGTCAATAGAGATTGTTAAGGTTCTCCAGAGCCTTTTCATTAACAGTGATGTTGACATGTATTATGAGGAAGCCGACAAGCCTGCAGAGGCTAGGACTTCAAATTTAAATGAGGAACTTGGTCAAGTTGATACAATCCTCTCTGACAAGACCGGGACTTTGACTTGCAACTCTATGGAGTTTATCAAGTGTTCTGTGGCAGGGACCGCTTATGGGCGTGGTGTCACTGAGGTTGAAAGAGCCATGGCTAGGAGAAGAGGCACGTCTTTAGACGGTGAAAGTCAAGAGTCCTCTCAGGATTCTGGGAGTATGAGTCCTCTGGTTAAGGGGTTTAACTTTACAGATGAGAGGATCATGAATGGTCAATGGGCAAATGAGCCTCATTCGGATGTGATACAGAAGTTCTTGCAGTTACTTGCTTTATGTCATACAGTTATACCTGAGGTGGATGAGGAGACGGGAAAAGTGTCATATGAGGCTGAGTCACCTGACGAGGCGGCTTTTGTTGTGGCAGCAAGAGAATTTGGGTTTGAGTTTTTTAAGCGGACTCAGCACACTGTCTCTTTGCATGAGTTTGATCCTTACTCGTGTAGCAAAGTGGAGAGGTAAACAGCATTACTCACTCTATTCACCAAAGAATGTCATTTTGAACTGAAGTTGAAAAACTTGTCATAACATTTACAGTTGAACAAAACCACCTCGTTTGAAGCCAGTGAATCAAAAAATTGCATGCCAGGAGTCAACATCAGTAACTATCAGTAATTCTAATATGACAAACATTTAACAAGATTGGATGACTCAAATGACATTATTGTCTGCAAGGAGGTTACAGTAATAGTAGGAGCTTGTATCTTTTTTCACAGTTGGATGAGAGATGCTTACCAATTTTCAATTGATTCTTGCAGGACATATAAAGTTTTGAACGTCTTGGAATTCAACAGCACGAGGAAACGAATGTCTGTCGTAGTAGAAACTGAGGAAGGGGAAATATTACTATTGGCAAAGGGTGCTGACAGGTTTGTTTCTTACAAACTCTAATAAACTGCCTGATGACAAGTTAAATGTATTGTGGTCTAAAATTAGTTTATGCAGTGTCATGTTTCCAAGGCTATCAAAAAGTGGAGCCGAATTTGAAGAACAAACCAGAGATCATGTCTATGAGTATTCTGATGCTGGCCTGAGGACACTGATTCTTGGCTACCGTGTGCTCAGCCAAGAAGAATACAGAGAATTCAATGACAAATTTTCTGAAGCCAGGGCCTCGGTTAGTGCAGACCGAGATTTGTTGGTTGATCAAGTGACAGAAATGATAGAGAGGGATTTGATTCTTCTTGGTGCTACTGCCGTTGAAGACAAGCTTCAGCCCGGCGTGAGTTTTTCTGGCGTTTTCGATAAGCTGTAATTTAATCTAGCTCACAGTAAACATGTTTTTATATCTTTTTCGGGTGATTTTTGTTCAGGTTCCGGAATGCATTGACAAACTTGCTCAGGCTGGGATTAAGTTATGGGTTCTAACAGGAGATAAGATGGAGACTGCCATCAATATTGGGTAATTGTGCTCATCATTCTCTTTCTGATTTCTAATCTAACTCAGCAGGTTCTGCATTTTTCACTTATTAACTAAAGAATATGTTTCGTTACAGGTTCGCTTGTAGCTTGCTGAGGCAAGGGATGACACAGATTATAATCAATGTGGAATCATCAGAAATTAAAGCTCTGGAGAGGGAAGGAGACAAAGAAGCAATCTTTAAGGTTAACAACATTATGAAAGTTCATTGCTGAATCATTTGAAACTTCATCTTATTTATGTTTCATTAATACATCCTGCAGGCTTCAAAGGAGAGTGTAATTGAGCAAATTAAACAAGGGATGTCTCAACTGGAGGCGGCTTCCGGTTCAGAATTTTCAGCCTTTGCTTTGATAATTGATGGAAAATCCCTTACATATGCTTTGGAAGACGATGTCAAAACCTTTTTCCTTGAGCTAGCTCTTCGTTGTGCATCTGTCATCTGTTGTCGTTCTTCACCAAAGCAGAAGGCATTGGTGAGCTTATGAAACCAATTTCTGAAGAGCATAATGTTTTGATGATCTTTATAGTCAAGAGACAAAAGATTAGTTTTTTCTGAGAGATTGGAAACTGAATACATTTTTCAGGTTACTAGACTGGTTAAAAACGGAACTGGTAAAACGACGCTGGGGATTGGGGATGGGGCTAATGATGTTGGAATGCTCCAAGAAGCTGATATAGGAGTTGGAATCAGTGGCGCTGAAGGAATGCAGGTAACTTAGTGTCTTTTTTAAATATAGAAATTTACAGTTAGACCTTAGTAAATCTTCAGTCACCTGAAAAAATATTTATTCTCAGGCTGTCATGGCTAGTGATATTGCAATAGCTCAATTCAGATACTTGGAGCGTTTGCTCCTTGTTCATGGACACTGGTGTTACAGAAGGATCTCATCAATGGTAAGAAACCATACCAAACCTTTTTTTTTGGTGAAAGAAACCATACCAAACCTAATCAAGCTTCACATGTATCTAAAATTCCTTATCTAACTAAAAAGAATGGTTTGTTTTTTTTGGCAGATTTGCTACTTCTTCTACAAGAACATCACTTTTGGTGTCACTCTATTTTGTTATGAGGCATACACTTCATTCTCTGCACAACCAGTGTACAATGATTGGTTCTTGTCCCTCTTTAACGTATTCTTCTCATCACTCCCTCCAATCGCCTTGGGAGTATTCGATCAAGATGTATCAGCTCGTTTTTGCCTCAAGGTAAACCAAGAAACCAATCAGTCTTACTGATGGCTATAGTAGATTACTATGCTAAGCATTTTATACTCCATTTATTTTTCTCTGCAGTTTCCTCTACTATACCAAGAAGGGGTGCAAGACGCCCTCTTCAGCTGGATCCGAATCATCAGCTGGATGTTCAATGGTGCATACAGTGGCGTCATGATCTTCTTCTTCACAAAACGAGCCCTCCAAATCCCGGCCTTCAACAACGAAGGCAAAACCTCGGATCTCTCAATCCTAGGAGCCACAATGTACACCTGTGTCGTCTGGGTCGTCAACATCCAGATGGCCATCTACTTAAACTACTTCACCTTAATACAACACATTGTCATTTGGGGTGGGATCCTCCTTTGGTACCTCTTCCTCTTGGCATATGGTGCCATGAGCCCTGACCTCTCCACAACCGCTTACCATATCTTTGTTGAGGCCCTTGCCCCTTCTCCAAGGTATTGGTTGGTTGTACTCTTTGTTGTGTTAACTTCACTTATCCCATACTGTTGCTACTCAGCCATCCAGATGAGGTTCTTCCCAATGTACCATAACATGATCCAGTGGATTAGGCTCGAGGGGCGTGCTGACGACCCTGAGTACTGCAGTATGGTGCGTCAGAGATCGATTAGGCACACGACTGTAGGATACACAGCTCGTCGTATGAACCTTGAAAACAAGTAACAGGGCTTGTTAAATTTTGGTATAGGTTAGCATTTTTTGTTGTTGTAGTTGTTTAGATTTCGAGCCTCGGCTACACAAGCATAAGTTATAATGTTAAGAGAAGAGGTTGGAGAAGAAACCTCCCAAGTGTGTAAAGATCTTCTCTTGCTTCATTCTTTTGGTTAAAGCACCAGAACATTGGCGTGTATAGTGCAAAGAAGGGAACTGTAGAGTTAAGATAGTACTTTTTCATTTCCATTTTTCAGTTTTGCTGTATTGTATCTTGTACAGTTAGGTTGTAAAACAAGTTGGTGATTTGTATATTAGCGTTGGTATTACTATTACTTGAAAGATACTTCAGTATATATGCTTTAACAAAACAAGAATCATTCCAGCCCTAGTGAAATTAGGGCTTCTTTCTTGATTGCATCGATACAATGATCTCTTATTAGCCTTGGATAATAACCTAGCTGAAAATCCAGTTATGAAACCCAATACCAAATCCCTCCCACTATACATTGAAAGAAAACATATCCCTACATCTTCCTGCTTTCCTGCACGCCATTGTTTGAATCTTTGCTGTCAACTTTTTAGCCCAACATGGCTTCTGACTTGATAGGCTGATGTTGTTCTCAAGGGCTTCAAATGACTTATGATGGTGCGTTCGGTCCACAGAATGCATTACATTCCATCAAGTCTCGCATTATAATGCAATATGAATGCATTACATTGCATCCAACCTTGCATTATAATGCAATATATAATGTAAGATAATGCATTCTATGGTGTAATAATCCAAACACAAACGGTTTGCTCCACATGGGATTCCAGACCCAGGGGAACGAGGATATTTGTGATGTTTTGCTTGGAACTTGTCTATCAATTCTCAGGATTCAATCTCAACAAGAAGGGCCAGCAACAATCTCACTCAAATGAGAATGTACAAAACCATGGCTTGATAAAGAAGGAGAGTTACACCTTCCCCAAAAGCTCCCAAATGCAAACTCACCCTCCAATGAAAGCTCCTCCAGAACCTTTTCAACCTCCTCCATACACATTCCTCCATTAAAGGACAGCCCATCAAACTCTAGCTCTAACTGGATCAGCCTAAATGACCCAAACACATCCTCTGATGCACAGTATTGATGACCCTCTAGTAATCCTGCATTTGCTCTTCTCTCTGCAGCTCTCCTCCTCTTCCTCGTGTGTCTTCGGATCTTCTTGATCGCGTACTCTCTCGTCTTTTGGGCCACCTTACAGGGAAGATCAAGTAGAAGAAAGACGACGATTTGGAGGACGAAGCACTCGCAGCAGCACGAGATGACGACGCAGTCTGCAACAAGAGCATTACAATCCTCCATAGCTAATCCTAGGACATTGAAGAATGAAAGAGGAGGCCTTTTATGTCATGATGTAATATAATTGCTTGTGTTAAGGAATATGTTCCTTAGACTCAATGAAGGGTATGCAATCTAGAAGCCCAAAGGAAAAAATAAAGATGTAAGAAGGGAATAAAATCAACACTTGTTAAGGCAATAATTAGACGATGATTGGAAGGGATGACTTTGAGGACTTGAGGTTTAAAATATTTTAGAGATTGGATTGCCTTGTAGAGAAACCATGAACAGCTTTGTTAGTGGTTGTCAATGACTTTGATGACTTTGATAAAAGATTGTTTACTTGAACTCCAAGGAACTCACGAGTCATGTTACTTGTTGCTTCAAGCTTTGTGCTTCTTTTTGTAACCCTTTTCTCTTTTCTTTCTTTTCCTTTCCGGTAGGCGCCTGCAGAAGTTATTTTACCAATATCTTTGCTGGGACACCAAGAATAGTTCTTTAATGCACTCTTCATATGAATATAACTTTTCACTTTCATGGCTTATTTTTCAAGTGCGTAGCAATCTTTGCCATCTTAATCTGAGTATTGGGCTCCTCTTATGACAATGCAATCATGAGGGCCTCCCAGAATAGTCTATTGCATGTATGAGAATCATTTGTTTGGTGAACAGGTGTTTTTTGACGTATAAATTATGAAGCAAATGCAGCCTTAGTGGTATTGGACCTTTGCAGAAGGTAAAATGAACAACATGAGCTGCACTCCTAACACATCTCCTTACCAACTACCAAATCACGTAACCATAGAAAGAAAAAGAAAAGCTTATTTATATCAGAAAACCAGAAATCTTTTCTTTCTTTACAAGAATGTGCAAAATTTTGTACAACAGGAGTGAAAAGTGGGTGTAAATACAAGATCAGGATTCTGGGTGAACAAAATGAAGGTCATAGCAAGAAGTGAACATGAAGCTGCTATAACTCACCTAAAAGCTACTCCTTGCTATCTTCCATAATTTCCTCACATTATTTACATGTCTACTCAACTCAATTGCTCTGGCTACTCGGCCCTGATGAGTTAGGATACTGGCTACTTTGCCCTGATGAATCAGGAGTGGTTGAACTCTGCCCAGAGAATGCAGGATTCTGGGTTTGCAGGGTAGAGAAGTATGTGTTCTGACTTGGGGCCGAAAATTCTGATCCGGGCCCATCCCGATTCAGGTTTGAATGTCCAACGTTCCGGGTGGCCTCACTGAAGTAATCTGTGCTCAAGTCTTGGTTTCCAAATGCCATCCTTCGGAACCATCTGATCTCTGAAGACATCTGTGAAGGATCGTGCACTTCGCTCTCTCCCACTCTCATTCCATTGCTCAGATCAGCAGGCGAAAGAGCATCAAAAGCCCTGATCACCTGCATTGACCAAGTGAATTCGGCTTAATATCAAGCTTTCTAGTTGCCAAGTCCCTTTACATTTTAATGGGCGAAGAAGGATTGTTTTTTAAATGTTTACTTACCTGTCCCATTCGAGGTCGCTTTGATGCCGAGTGTCTCACACAAGCGGCGGCAGCTTGAATCATCAGGAACATTTCACTATCAACATAGTTCTTTTCGAGCCTTGGATCTACTAGACCATCTAGTTGACCAGTATCAAGTGCATGATTAAGCAAGGGCCTAGCCTGGAAGATTCATATATAATTCCTTAATATTAAAAGGCACATCAAAGAATCTGACATTGTTAGACTGAAGCAAGGATCCAAACTTTTGATTCAAAACATACCCATTGAACGAGGCTTTCGTCTCCAACAGGTTGAGCCTCATCCACAGGCCTGCGCCCAGTTATAAGCTCCAAAAGAACAACCCCAAACGAGTAGACATCTGATTTCTCGGTCAATTTACCGCTCGTAGCGTATTCAGGTGCCATATATCTGAAACACAGGAAATTGACGATGGTTATACTTAAATCAGGCATGTTTGGATTTTGGCAACATCACACATACACGAAACTATATACCGACCCAAATGTCCCCATGACACGTGTGCTAATATGTGTATCCATATCGAGTGCCAACTTTGCAAGCCCAAAATCTGACACCTGTGGGAAAATTGAGATACAATGGCTTCAAAAGATGGAACTCAAGAAAGAATCTCAAGATTATAAGGCTATGATCACTGATTCTTCATACCCGAGCTTCAAATTTGGTATCTAGAAGGATATTTGACGACTTAATATCCCTGTGAATAATCCGAGGATGGCCTGTAGTGAACTTAAATTACAAACTGGAAATTTGTACAGATCCAAACTTCAAATTGTAGATTCAATAGTTTTAAAATAATTAAGTCTTACAATCTTCATGAAGATATGCTATTCCTCGGGCTGCTCCAACAGCAATCTTAATACGAGTTGCCCAGTCCAAAACATTACTATTTTGTCCTACACAAATGATGAAAACAGGGCATGTGACATTTGTACCAGGATTTTTCAATCAAACTATAAGATTCATGGGTTAAGTCTTACCGTGGAGATGGTAATGAAGTGTTTGATTTGGCATATATTCATAAACCAGCAATTTCCGACTATCAAAAATGCAGTAGCCAACCAATGAGACCAGATGGCGATGGTGTACGCGGCTAATAATTTCAACTTCAGCCTTAAATTCTCTTTCACCTTGATCTCCTCCACTTTTGAGCTGTTTAACTGCAATTTCTCTTCCATCTGCCAACACTCCTTTGTATACAGAACCGAAACCACCTTCACCAAGAAGATTAATCGCAGCAAATCCATTGGTGGCTTCGAAAAGTTCTTGGTATGTGAAGCCTGTCCTTGAATGTCCTAATGTTCCATGACTGAGGGCACCACTGTCAGATCCACTTATAACCAATGGAGTAGAGGGTTCTGTCTTCATTATCAAATTTGAATCTGCAATACCACATTACAATCTTAGTCATCTTTCCTACAAACTCCTACAGTTTACAAGATAAAATTAATTTATCCAAAATTATAGTCAATCTGCAAGCTATACATGACAAATATGAAGAAAGGTTAGACCAATCCTGTACACTGCAGAAAGTCCATCAAGGATAAATTTGAATGGCTTTTGGAAGACAAAAGAGTGCGAACAGGGGGTTGGGTACTTTTCTGGTAAGAGTCACCTGCTCTTATACCTGAGCTACCAAGGGGGTACACGAGACTGAGCAGGTGATGTAAGAAAATCTTCCAAGTGATGATTTTTCGACAATTTCAATTTTGAAGTAAACATCATTGCCTCTACGTTAGAAAGGCACGCATTGCTTAGCAGGAAAATAAGGACGAACTCCAAATATAGAATCACCATTATATGTTGGCAATGGACCTACAAACTAGAATTTGCCAGAATGACAGAAGGAATACCACAGTACTACAATCAGTGAATGAAGTGTATCAATCAACATGTAATTAAAACTAAACATGGTTGGAACTTCCTGAGATATTGAGCGGCAGGCATCACAAATTCATTGCAGTAAAAGTACAGTGAAAATGTTCATCCAAGAAGAGCTATTCTTGTTACAAGTCAAAAAACAAGCAAGCAATGAGCATCAATCCACCAAGAAAATAGACTATGCTATACAATTGACAAACAGCAAATTACCTGGGAGTGGTGAGGAACCATGGGAGTAAGCATGAACATAGTCACTCTTGCGTTGAGACCCTCTTCTATTTCTCTTGACTATACACCAAACGATGACTCCAATGAGACCAAGAATTAAGACCCCTACTCCAACACCAATAGCAACTATCCCACCCAACGGAACTCCACTGCCACTTCCAGTATTTTCCGTTAAATTGCCTGGAGGCGGAGCAGCTAAGGACGGGGTTGCTGGAGGTGGAGGAGGGGCGAGAGGTGGTGACAAATGGGAGACCGGTGGGGATAACTGAGTTGGCGGTGCAGGTGAAGTACTAGGAGGAGGTGACTCTGCTAAAGGAGGAGAAGTTGCTGGTTCATTTGTTGATGGAGGGGGCGTTTGAGTTGTAAGAGGCGGCGATGTTGATGGTGGTGGGGCCGATACTGGAGGCGGAGAAGGCGGTGGTGAAGTTGTCGGAGGAGTGGCTGATACCGGAGGAGTTGATGGAGGGGGTGATGTGGCCGGGGCAGGTGGCGGTGAGCTAGCAGGAGGTGGTGATGTGGCGGGGGCAGGTGGTGGCGAACTCACCGGAGGAGGAGGTGATGTGGCAGGGGCAGGTGGTGGCGAACTAGCCGGAGGAGGCGGTGATGTGGCGGGGACAGGTGGCGGTGAGCTAGCAGGAGGAGGACTTGAAGCTGAATTTGGAGGT
This sequence comes from Polygonum aviculare, assembly GCA_934048045.1. NCBI lineage: Eukaryota > Viridiplantae > Streptophyta > Magnoliopsida > Caryophyllales > Polygonaceae > Polygonum > Polygonum aviculare. Next base: position 5,619,302 of record OW204027.1, read on the forward strand.
GGGGTTGTGCTTGGAATCGGTGGCGGTGCAGAGGCGGCGGGAGGAGGTGAAGTAAGTGGTGGAGGAGTAGCTGAAGGTGGTGAATTAGGAGATGGTGATGAGGCCGCCATTGGAAACAGTCAAATTTTCATGTATACAAACAACACATCAATCCCAAATGATCAAACTGCTCCTTGTGGAGAGCAAGGGTTTGATCAAAGCTTCAAGCAAATGCAAGGATTTTGAGATTCAATAATCAATCAAATCTTGGCAAACGTGAGCAAGACTGTCACGCAAGAAGAACAGTCCTGGATTTGCAGTGACAAGAATTTCTCAACCACTCAATTTTGCCCTAATTTTATATCAGCAAACCCACCAAAAATTGCAGACACACATCATACTCAAAACCCTACCTAAAGCAAGCCTCTCAACAAACAGAAACCCTTATCACCATCAGCCTTTGGATGCTTTCTCTACAAAACCCAAATCAAGAAACCCAGATCAAAAGAAAGGGCAAACACAGACCACCCAATACAGCAGCAATTTTCAGTTTTGAAAGAGAAACAGCTGAACCCAGAAAACTTGAATCAACAAACTCAAGAAGATGGCTGAAGCCTACCTTTCTTTGCTGAATTATTCTAAGGGTATGGAGGAATTATTCGGTCAGTGCAAGCCAAAGGATGCATACAATCGGAAGACGGATTCTTTGTGGAAAGGGAAGTGCGAATAAAGCGGTTAATCAGTTTGCTCTCTCCTTCCTTGCAAGTTGCACCACCACTTCGGCTGTGTTGCCGTGTGGGGCCCTTCCAAAATTGAAAGGGACTGCCCTTTCCCAAGCAAATCGCTTCATTTTCTTCGACTTTGTGTTCATGTTCAATTCAAACTCGTTTCGCTTTCCTCCCACGTCAACAATACAACAATGATGACGAAAAAAACAATTTACACCATTTTTGTCGTATTTTTCTTTTTTCGAAAAAACGAAAGCAATGCTTCATTTGTACACTCGTTGGACCTAGTCTTTGTGCTTGTTTTTTTCCAATAAATTATGTCATTGGATGTATGACTTAAAGGCATGAACTATGAACTGAAATTTTATGGCAGAATACATCTACAGACCCTTGTATTTGAACATTTTTTCCTATCAGCCTCCCATACTCGTACTTTAAAATGTGCAAATAAACCCCCTTACTACCGCTTTTTTTTTTCCTATTGAGCACAAATGACACTCGGCCTCGATACGTGATATACACTCGCGCCAGTTGCCTGCCACGCAATAAAAAAAATGATATTTAATACCTCTTCCTCCTCCACTTAAGCATACTTTAATTTGCCCCTTTCTATTTTTTTATTTTTTTTGGCGGCCAAGTACCCCCTTCTCCTCATGCCCTCAGTGAGTCGGTGCTATTGAAATGCTCAGGCCCCAATTCTCTGCCGGTATTGAAATGCTCAGGCCCTCGGCGCCGATGGCGCGGGCGAGCTTTGAGACGGCGCGGAGCACGGAGGCGGCCGGGGCAGAGGAGGTGGCGATGTGCTCGAGGGCATCGCCGGCGAGGAGGGCCACGTCCTCGCCGAAGACCTTGTGGTTGGTGGGCTTGCCACGGCGGAGGTCGTCGTTGTCCATGGCGGCGGCGGCGGCCATGGCGGAGGCCTCGTAGCCACCCACCATCGCGCAGGCCGCACCCGCTTCCCGTCCGCCAGGAGCGAGTAGCGCATCGCCTCGTGGATCTTGGGCGGGATCTAGATCTGGCCAAAGCCCTTTCTTCCGAGATCCACCTCCATTTTCACTACAATGCCCATTTCCCTGTCTTCGCCGTCCTCCGCCCCTCAATTGGCGGTCCGCCATCCTCACCATGGAAGCGGATTTGAGAAGAAAGGGCTTTACCCATTGGTGTACTCAAAAAAGAAAACACTCAGCACAGAGAATGGGTAAACAACACGCGCTTGCCACGTATAATAAAAGTGTTTAATAGGAAAAAACTGGCGTCTGTATATTTATTCTGCCGAAATTTTATTATAGTAAATAATTAGTTTGTACATACAATAATTAGTCTGTTAAAAAAACAGGAAGGGTGAAGTGGACATCATCCATCAGCTCAGCTGACCACAATGCACATTAATTTGCTAAGAAAATAAGGGCTTGATATTGCTATTTAAAAACTTCGAAAACAATTTAATTCGTTAAAATTCATTCATCTTTTCCTTAATGTATTTATTCAAAAGTGCTCATGCTCATGCTCTTGCTCATAATATTAGTTATTTCATCAAATTGACTATCTTTTACTACTTTATATCCACTTTTGGGTTAATTAGTAGTTCAGCCATTTTACTTGTGAGTTGTGACTACACTTGGGCTTGGGCATTCATGGAATCATGGGCTTCATCCGGATCCGGGCAATTTTCAGCATAATTCATTCTTGCCCACTCTAGAGCGTTCGTCGACCACTTAGTCAAAAGTTGTTCATCACTTGAAAAAATAACAAAAAAATCGAGGATGACCAAAATTGATTTTGGTCTTTATATATCATTCTATCACGTGTACACATCTTCTTGAATGGGTACGGATTTTCTCCATTTTACAATTTATTCTTAATATAAATCTAGAGAATTATTATTAGTTGTCCAAGTTTTTACAATACTAGAAAAGAGACAAATGTGCGCAAAAAAAAAAAAAGACAAATAAATAATAAAAGAGAGGAAAGTGGTGTATGGCCGACCATAATGATGACTAAATGGGCTAGCCATTGCATAATAGATTATGTTCCACCTTTCTCTAAGCTCTCATTTTTAAGTTAAAATCAACTTGTCATTTAAAAAATTCAATTGACTTTTTTTTTCCCAATAATAGATTATGTTCCACCTCCATTCAACCTTATCTCCAACTCCATCTACATACAGTTAAACCTCTATTTTTTTTTTGAAAAGGTACAAATTCAGAGTACCAAATAAAATTGGTAGTCCGAGAGGCCGTAAACGGCTTGGAAACTCACAAAGAGCCACAAATGGCAAGTAGGATGGACGAAATGAAGTACAAATTTTCAAAAAAAAGGAGCGAGGTAGTTTGGATTCGGGGTGAGTAAAACACTAAAATAGTGCCGCCGACATCAAGTCGACCCATCATGGGGTGCGAATGGACAGCTGACGTTCCCTCCACCAAGATGAAGGATCTTCAAAAGTCTCTGAGCACCAAGCAACTTGGCCTAGACAAATTCGGTCCGAAAAAATTCCAAACAAAACTCCGACTTTTCGAAAATTTATACAGAGAGGGGCACAAGCCAGCCTACAAATCATTGAAGCTTGACAAAAAATTCCAATCAGATAGACTGGACGGTAATTCTCAAGGAGTAAGGTAATGTTCAAGGAATAGGCTGTCATCAAAGAGTCAACTATGAAACTTAAGAACACCATGATTTGTTCATTAACAAATTGTTCAATAAATGGGTTTTCTTATCAAACCTGCAAACAAGGTTCCTACTCAAACAAGTCTTTCCATGCAGTTTCATGGCATTACCACGTAGTTCAGATTGTGCAAACATAAGTTCCATTTTTTCCATTCGAGCACCACTATTTTTGGCCTCCTCAACCATAGTGGGTGTGGGTTCATTTTGTTTGTAAGGGCTCAAAAAAGCCCATTGTTCAAAAAGAGGGGTTCATTTGGGAAGGTTGATCAGTAGATGGATTTTCCATCAATTTGTTCCAAGTACACCTAGCACTTTCCAGTTGATTCTTGCAATAAATGGCCTCCATTATCATACGCATCACACCAGTATCAACAAGATTGAAACTCAGCAACCGCACACCTTTGTTACATTGGATTGTCAGTGCTCTTTCCGGCGAGAAACGCCATCAACTACCCTGTAACTCCCCTCGGCCATCGATAAGATTAAGACTCTTCCTCCTACTTCTCCATTTAGGTTTGATTTTGCGGATCTAAGGGTCATCTTTGTATTTCTCCAACGCCACCCTCTGAGTAGTAGTTCCGCCCGCACTAGTCTAGATCTCGAACAAATCTTGAGCCATGAGGAGCCTAATCCATCAGCTTTATGCTGTTTTGAAAGACTTTGAGTGGGATTGCTCGATATTCGTTTGATTTGGGAGAAGAAGGGTTGGGATTTAGGGTTGGAGTTTGGGGATTTAGGTTTTGGGGATTTTTCTGCCGAGAGCGTTTATCGGGGGTCACATCACTTTTTATTAATAGGATCGGGACTAGAGTATTTTATTATTTTATAGAGATATTAATTCATCGATAAATTAATATTTATTAATTTATAGAGATTTTAGCTATAGAGATATTCCAATAAAATATTATCTTATGTAACTAAACTAAACTTAGGAAAATTAGCTTAAAATAATACCAACTACAATAGAATCATATTTTACTATGTTTGAAAGTTCTCTTAGTTATACACATATGTAATTTTTCATATATTATTAATTTATGATTTATTGGGACTTTATATTTCTATAGGGGCTTTTTGAGAATTTATTATCTTATTATCTAATCGAAAAGCGTCAAATTTTACACTAGCCGAAGTCGGAACCGGAGAAAAGTATTAACTTACCTTGTTTATTAGTTTATCGGGTATTAATTTATGGAGGTTGTACTGTATTTAGCTTCACCTCCAACCAGGGGCGGACGTACTACAGGCCCATTGGGGGCGCTTGTCCCCTCTGGGATTTTACATTTTTAAAGTATTATATAGAATATTTTCTCCGTTTCGTAATTAGTTGTAAATACGTTTTTGTTTTATAATACTTGTTTATTTTCACATTTGTGCGTATTTTTTCACTTATAACTTTGATAATTAACTTTATAATAATACATACCCGTTGTCTATGTTTCTTTACATAAATAATGAATTCTACATTGATATGGGTAGTTTTGGGAAAAATTCTTAATATATTTACAAATGGCTCTATGGAAAACTATTGTAAAACGGAGGCATTATAAATAAAGCTATCCCAATGATTATGGATAGTGTTGTTGTTTATATCTCCGATGTTCAAAATTTTACCGATTATTTTTTCCCATCATTCAACGAGCTATATGTACATAAAAAAAATGATTTTTTACATTGGAAGAAGAGTGGTTGTATTTAATTACTTATTTTAGTTATTCAAATTATTCTTTTATTATGTATATTTTAAAATATTTTATTATTAACAATAATACATGTCACTTATTTTTATCTCGTCGCCTTCCTAGTTACAGTACTATTTTGCCCCCCCCCCGACAAATATTTCTGGGTCCGCCACTGCCTCCAACACCATTTATTTATATTGAATGGACTATTTGGGATCTCGAAAAGTTATAAGTTTTAGTTATATGTCCATTTGAATTGTAGAATATTTATATTTTATAGTAGCGAGATCCAAGATACTGTTTTTTCCTACACAACTATTATCACTTGAAACAACAGCTAAAATAATGAACTTTTAAGTTACTTTTATATTGTTTGATTTTTAAGAGCTTATTAGAATTGAATATAATAAAATTATATGGAATATCTCATCTATATCATCATTTTCATTATTTATATATAAACTGTGCGTGATTATGAGATTTGACACTACGGACTATACAAGCTAGCTAGTTTATAAAGTTTCAATAAACTATTATAAACATCAACTAATCCAAAATCTAAAATCATCAATCAATCATCAATCATCAATCATCATCATCATCATCAATCAATCAATAAATTTATACCTATAAATAAAGGTTTTTAGCGTAATTAATGCCCCGCATTTTATACAATTTTCTATGGTTTTCGGGTGTATGAAATGTGAGCTGATTGAATGCCGATCCTACCGTTGGTTTGTAACCTCTGCCATGAAGAAATGGCGTTATCAATGTGTGTTGAAGCAAGTCGCCTCCGCCGCCTTTCACCACCGCCCTGTCGCACTCACGGCGCAATTTAGCAGACCGTCGGAGCTACATCGTCTCCTCCACCGCCGTCAACTCCATCATCATTCGCTCCCTCAAAGACCACTATGTCGAAGTCTCCAAAATGGCCCCTCCACCTGTACCCCTCTCTTCCCCCGCTTAGGGTTTTACCTGCTTTTTGAATTTTGTAAGTTCAAATTCCAATTGCTGTCTCTAACAAATTGATCGTCCGCAGAAGGTGAGCCCTTCGGAGCCTTTCACGGTGGTCAAGGGCGCCCTGGATTCCGACGGCCCTATGCTCAAGCGAACCTTCCACAACGAGGAAATCAGCGTTTATGTCACTTGATTGATTAATATAGTTCCAGGATGTGGGGATGAGGAGGATGATGGGATCAATCAGCTGTTCGTTCATGTTGATGTGTGGAAGCCTGGCCAAGACAAGGCCCTGCATTTCCTCTGTGGATTGTATTCTGACGCTTTGGGGCTTCATTCCATTTCCATGAGGCCGAGGCTCGACAATTCCGTGTTTCTGGTTTCCCCCAACAGATACGCAGGGCCGACTCGGGGGAATGGGGTATATATATATCGCTTGATTAATTTAATTTTAGTCTATTTGCTGTTAATTAATTGGTTGGATTTCCTGCACCGTGCTGTATGAACAATGCGCGCAGGGAGAGAGAGGATCCCAACAAGGAGAACCCATAGACGAAGCAGGAGCAGAAGAAGAAGAGGCTGAGGGAGCCCGCTGCGCCTTCATGACCAAGAATTATTCATTTGTTCTGGGTAGAGTGTTAGGAAAGGTGGCAGCAGAAAACAGCCACAGATGGGTGGTCAAAGCAAGTGCAAAAGATGAACCAATTTGTTTGTCTTCTTGGAGCATCTCAATTGATCCTGTAAATTCAGTCTCCCTCAATCTTAAACTCATGACTACTTTCTTGCTTACTTTCTCCTTATATAAAGTTTTGTTAGTCATTTACCGCTGCTCCAAGAAGAAAGAAAACAATCTTAAGGCTGTGGTGAAGAAATTCAGAGGCAAGGCGGTGTATGGCAAATAATGCTACGGCTTTTGGTAAATAATGCCCAATTCAGTTGGCTTAATTTAATAATCAATGTATAATCCTCTATATATTATAAAAATGAAATGTTTGTATTAAAATTATATAAAAGAGGCGTATTAGGTTAATAAAAAATTATATAAGTATAAGGTGTCTGCTCTCTCCTATCCATATAAGTAAATCCAAATATATTACAATCAACGAAAGTATATTAAAAGAGTGATTCAAGGACTCATTTTAGTTGCTCAAAAAAAAAATGACTCATTTTAGATCATCAAACCCGTTTTTAATGTCAAATTAATATATGAGATAATCAATAATTCAAGGCTGACCTCCTAGGGTAGCCAAATGTTTTTTTTTTTTTTGAGCAAAGCCAAATGGTTGTTAGAAGCACTAACCCATTCAATTTGATCTACCAAAACGGTCAAAAGTTAAATAACAGTTACATTAATTCTCAACCTCTACACGTACTCACAAGTAATAACTATTCTCAATGAATTGAAAGTTGAAACCCTATTTTCTCAATAGAGTGATTGGAATGTTGAACATAAAGGTTGATACATTATCGATGATCACCTTATACTTCATAACAATGTACCCACAATCCACTCCAATTTCAAAAATCAACCAGAGCTAATGTGAATGCACGTATAATCAACTCTCCAAAGGTGCATGCTTAATTAGTTGATCAACTCCGACTAGAGGGGTCAAACAGGTCGGGTCGGGTGGATTCAGGTTCGATCTTTTCGGATTCGGATTGAGTAAGGGTTCGGGGCAATCGGGTTACATGTCAAGTTGGGTCGGGTCTTGACAGGTTATTGTGCGGGTTCGGGTTGACCTAACTGTTCAAAATTTTGAATTTTTAATGATTATTAAAATAATATTATGATTAAATAATAATGTTTAATAATAAATTATTATTTTTAATAGATTTCATAACAATATTTTATTTATAATAGTTTTTATGATAAAATAAATTATAATATTCACGAAAAAATATATTTATTCTACATATATATAAAATATCGGGTCGGATTGGGTTGAAACCCGAAACTAATCTAAGTTGAAGCAACATGTCGTAAATCGCCAAATTTTACACTGACCCAAGTCATGACCGGAGAAGAATATTAACTTATCATGTTTATTAATTTTATAATTTTACCTATATTTTTACATTTAAATCAACATAGAAGAAATACGTATAAAAAGAATGTTGCCCCCGCGGAACCAAAACTTTGTGAGTTTTGGTTGTATGATCTATTATGTGAAAGGCTCGGTAAATTTATTGGTGGTATCTATTATTGTTATAATAAGATAATCCAAAGTTTGAAAAAGTTCCAAACGTCACTTACCAGTAATAAACTTATACTTTGCTAAAAAAAATTATACTAATTACTCATCCACAAATACTTGGGATTAGTTTTGTGAGGATGTGAGAATGATCTTTCAGAGGAAAACATGGGTGTATATAAAAGAGGAAAACATGAAATTTAAATCTAAAAAGGTAGTTTCCTAAAAAAAATTCTTAACATAATATAAGATATGATTTTTGGCCGATCAGTAATATTTTTTCAATGTGCGGGTAGTTTTCTAGATTATTGCCCGTACCCTGTATGGGACACGATCAGTAATATTTTTTCAATGTATTATTCAATTGATAAAGGAATGTATAATAATATTATTAGGAATTAGACATTGATATCGTCTTTTTTATTCAAAATCATTACAATATTTTATTAATACAAAATCGTGATTTGATGTTAAATAAAAATATCGATAAAAAACTATCATTTTATTTCAAAATATATTTGATCAATTAAAAAATCATATGTGATACTATATGAAATCTCAAGTCAAATATTTTATCATTATCGAAAATTGCTTACGGTGCTACATATTTTCTTAATTATATATCCAAACAAATTCTCAGTAAAATAATGAGTACATGCAAAGTACCCGTTCACCCGTTAGTTATTATTTTTTAATGGCTTCCATACATACATATAATGTACCGTAATAAGAAAGACTTAAGAGTTAAGACGCACAATAACTCTATCAAATATTTTTCTACATTTAAATCGAATTATATGAAGGACGTATAAAAAAAACGCTGCCCCCTACCGTAGGCAGGGGCCGGAAATACTATACTAGTAAACCTATAAAGAAAGGTTTTAGGCGTAATGAATCCTATAGTTTTTATTGGCCGATTCTATGGGCACAAAAAAAAATCCTCCGCGCACAGGAAATCTCACTCTTCGTAAAGCGTAATGCTTCATGAAGCGTCAGAGCACCGGGTAACCGTCTCGGGAAAGACCACGCTTCGTAAAGCGCTGAAAGTCCGCTCTCCGTGAATAGCCACTCTTCGTGAAGAGTGATATCGGCGCTCTTTGAAGCGCCACGCTTTCTAAAGCGTGGGAATGCTGCGCAGAGCACGCCCGCGACCGAAGACCCTTCGTATTTCGTAACTATCTTAAAAATAAAATCTAGGGAAATTCCGCGTGGTAACCACGAGGTTTTGCGAATTCCGCGTGGTGGGCAAAGTTTTTTGAGATTCCGCGGGGTGACCCTGAGATTTTGCAAATTCCGTGTTATAACCTCGGCATATTTTTAAAATTACAAAATATATAAAAATCGCCCCTAATATTTACTTAATTACATAGAATCACCCTACATTTTATTTTTTCAACAAAACTAGCAAATCTGTTTTCTTAAAACACTTAATACAATAACTATCACTTGATACACATAATATTTATTATTTTTAAATGTTATAAAAAAATGCCTAAATTTGTACAAACATTAAAAACACCATCATTTTTTTTGCACATTTTTTCATGTCACTGTATATGTACATTATATTTAGAAAACCAATTTTATATTATTTTGAAAATAAATTACTTGAATTAGTGCACCTACTTTAAAAAAACACTCCCTTAAAATATCAACTATTATAAATTTTGGAAAATGCGGTTCTTTTTATAATAACAAAAAATAATTTTTTAAAATAATAACATATAGTTACATGGAAAAAGATTAAATAAAAGTATATGATTGTATAATTATAAAATTAAGTGTTTTAAGAAAAAAGATTTGCTAGTTTTGTTAAAAAAATAGTGTAGGTGATTTTATGTAATTAAGTAAATATTAGGAGTGAGTTTTATATATTTAAACTTTTTAGAATATGCCGAGATTATAACACGGAATTTGTAAAACCTCATGGTTACCACGCGGAATCTCAAAACACTTTGGGCACCATGCGGAATTCGCAAAACCTTGTGGTTACCATGCGGAATATCCCTAAAATCTATCTATCTCAAAGAAAAATTATCCATATCATATGACAATCTCTCTATATATTGAAACAAATCATAATACCACCACATTCAGAACATCATTTATTAAAAAAAAGCATAAGAAACAATGTCATCTAGTGAATCAGATTCATCGTATCAAGAAAACTCATCCATCGAGTCGGAGATTTCGGATGAGCCCTATGACCTTTAGAATGTTTTTCAGAGGAGGAGTCGCAAACGCGACATGAAGAAGGAGAAGAAGAATCACAAGAAAAAAACGATACAAATGAAGTATGAAATAATATATGTTAATACATGAATGAGAATTTTTTATTATTTAATTTTATTATCTATACTTAACTTAATTAGCTTGTCTTGTAGTAAATAAATTAAATCACCAGAATGATCAATTATATGTGTATATGTATAGTCCTAAGGCTTGAATTGGGGGGATTGACGAAGAACAACAGCTGCCTGAACTGGGGGGATTGATGAAGAACGATGGCGGGGAATTGACGAAAAACGACGAGTGAGTAAATGCCACAATTCGCTTCTTACAACGATCCGCTTTATGAGGATACAAATTCTAACGCGTCACGAAGCGTAGGTTTTAGGCTCGGATACCCGAAAATTCTGACTCATCAAGAAGAGTGATTCTTTATGAAGAGTGGAGACCACTCTTCGTGAAGCGTCACTCTTTACGAAGAGTAAGGTTTCTTGTGCGCGGAGGATTTTTTCCGTGTGCCCATAGATTCCCCGTTTTTATTTCATAACAAAGTGTAATAAATACACATAGGATTCCTAGTACATATAGCAGTCCTCATCGATAGGAGCTTGAAAGCGTACATTAATATAGTTAGCATAATTATATTACCTAAGTCCATTAATTAAGCATGCATACATGTGCACATACATTATTGGCACTACCCCACAAGTTAAACTTGGGTGAAGCGGAGGTAGCCTTTCCCGGAGGGAAGGTCGACGGTCCGGTAGCCTTGAGGGAACATCTTCTTGGCTTCCGCGTCGGAAACGCTTGGAGAGATAACGACATCGTCTCCGACCTTCCAGTCGACGGGGGTCGCCACCTTGTGCTTGGCCGACTTCTGGAGCGACTCCACCACCCTCACCACCTCCTCCATGTTCCTCCCCGTCGTCGCCGGATACAGGAAACTCAACTTCACCTACAAACACATAGGTAATATATGTCATGCATGTGCATGTAAGTTTTTTTTAATCTTTTGCTCAGTTCGATTAGCCGGAGTTAGTCTACGTCCGGACTGGGTACTACCAGAGATTAAGGAAGACTCTCCCTAATGTCTTCTCTAGCATATAGCGAAATTCAATCTCTTCGGATTTCGAGCTCATGACCTCAAAGTGAGCCAATCTCATTTTTAACCGCTGGGCGAAGGCAGCTTGGGTGGTATGTGCATGTAAGTTCATAGTTACAAAAATAATAACGTTACGTAACGCACCTTCTTGTCGGGACCGACGATGTGAAGAGCGCGAGAGGGGAGTTGGGTGCCGGAGGAGTCCTTCTCCTCGGGGTCGACCATGTTGAGCTTGGTGATCACCTCCCGTTTCGGGTCCGCTATGATCGGGTACCGAACCTTGCTCCCCGGCTACACCGGAACGAAACGACGTACCGGTAATTAGTAACACGTACAATTGCAACTAATACGTTCATATACATAATCATATACACACTTACGGTAAAGGCTTCGACGTCTTTGATCCAGTCCTTGTGGGAAGCGACATCGTCGCAAGAGAGGCCCAAGAGCTTGACCCCTCTCTTGGTGAACTCCTCCTCGTACTTGGCCATCTTTCCTAGCTCCGTCGTGCAGACCGGAGTGAAATCCCCTGCACGCCCAACGATCGAAACCTCGATCAACAACTGATCATACATGATCATGCATTAAAGGGTAATTTATTATATTGTTAGTTAGAGAATAAACCAGGGTGGGAGAAGAGGATGACCCAGCCGTTGCCGATGAAATCATGGAGCTTGAACCTGCCATGGGTGGTCTCCACTTGAAGGTTTGGAATCTCGTCTCCGATTGTAAGGCCTGGCATTTTGTAGCTTTGTGTACACTACATAGTAGGTGTGTTGATGTTATATATGATGAAATATGAGTAGTTTAGTGAGTAGTGACTTAGTGAGGAGGTTTGGAGTTTGGGCGTTTGACTTGGCCTTGAATCGAAGAGGAAGTGTGCATGTGGAGATCGTGGCATGGATTTTGCATGGCCTACCTTTTCCTCTTCCACGTGTTCCTACATCTTTCCACGTGCCACCTTCACGTGGACATCCTCTTCATACGAATCTATTTGTTCTTTTTAATAATGTATTGTTTTGGAATCTTCGATCATGTGCTTAAGTTAATTTGTGTTAGTGGACTCGTGGGTCGTGACTAATGATATAATATACGGAGTATTTGATAGTTACAAAAACGCTAAACATAAGAAATGTTAGGTAATAGAAAACAGCTACTTTCCACTACCATTTCTGGCTGGCCAGCCACCATTGATGATTAGTGCCTAATTATTAATATTTGATCGGGTCCATTGTATTATACCAATCGTGTATCTCATTCTCACCTATAAATAAATCACTAATCCTATGTGTTCATTCTACAAGCCTATGTCTGCACCCACAAATCCTCTGTCACGGAAATCATATTATATATCTAAGCAACCCAAAGTTTGGTCATCTACCAATCTACCATGCATAAGCATAGAAATCACTTCCTAAGCAATAACAAAAAAGCAAATCCCAATCCTTTAAGCAAACAGAAAATCTATCTCCTGATTCTGCTACCAATCAACTTCAATTCTCAAACCAAACGGCCCTTTCCTAAAAACCTTTGACGAAATCTTCCCCAGTTTACACCTAAAAAGGAAATCATAATAAGTGCACGAGTCAAATTGTGACGTAGAACCCTGAGTTTACCTGAGGCAAAAGAATCCTACAACCTACATACCATGGCTTTCAAAAATCCTACATATCAAGCAACTGTGTCTGTTGTGGTTCTTCTTGCTCCTTGAGTGTGTCAACTTCCTTTGGTCTCAGAAAGCTCGGTTGATTTGTCGACGACAACAGCCTCGCCCACATTCGATCTGTTATCACCACATTGTTCTGTTTCTCATTGATCCGCTGAACATTTCCATGGATGAAAACACAGCATCAGTTATTAGTTAAGGAAAACATTTTCACATAAGAACAGGATACTTACATAGAATGGTATGTAGGAATGTCTGCTGTTGACGGGGCCGACTGTGAAGCCCGTGTATCCGGCCATGGCTCCATGGATCGCGCTTTGGGCAAGCAGAGTGCAGTATACGTTGTCTGATGCGTTGCTTGGAATCGCACGGATCATATACGTCGGATCTGCCGAGAGCAATAAGTATGAGAATGAGCTCATGATATGAACCAAGTGTCTTGAAACAAAAGGGAGCTCAGAACTGACCAATGTACTTGAGATTTATGGTCATCTTCATCTTTTTAAAGTATCCCTGAACAGGAAAATGAACGTGCGTATTAAGAGACTTCTAAATTCTGAAAAGAGCTAATGCCACCAATACCATATAAGGTCATGATTCAAATGTACAGATTCTCACCTTGATTTGATCAGATATCCACAGGCCAACATCTTGAAGCAACTTGTTACCAGAAGCATCCTGTTGACCTAGATTATCCTTTGCTTCAGAAAGAAGTTCTTGCCCTGCACCCTCAGCGATGACAAGAACCATATGACCATTCTCTTTAAACATCCTATGTATGTATTCAAAGAGTCCACCCTCTCCTTCCAGATAAAACGGGGACTCGGGAATTAAGCAGCAGTCCACATCCCGGCTAGCTAGAGTAGCATACATTGCTATGAATCTTATACATTAAAAAGTTGTGTACGAAACGCATTTAATGCACATAATAAATCTTATATTTGTATTGTACTAGATATATAAATTATCAAGAATAACACCTTAGCATAGTGGTTAAGGTCATCTCCTTTACCATGTAGATCCATGGTTCAAACCCCATTGCTACCTTTTTTTATAAAGGTTTTTTCAGATAATTAATACTACACATATTATGTAATCTATATAGTTTTTCTTCTTTTTTAGGTAATTAATACTACAAATATTATGTAATCTCTATAGTTTTTCATCTCACGTTAATGCATTCAAGATTTCACATTAATCAGGTCATATTAAGTGCAAAATTTCACATTAAATACGTTTTTAGACGTTAGGCTTCAATTTTCGGTCAAAAGACATAGCTGTTACGTACATGTATTTGATCCTAAATTATATTTAAACCCTTTATCCGTTTTCCATTGCCCACCAATAACGTTCCTCTTTTAATTTTTTTGTATCAACTGAATATTAACTATGTTGCTCCAAAAAAAACTGAGTATTAACTCTCTCCCTCATATATATCCCCGTTTCATTCCTTTCTCTCATCCTTGCACTGATTTGATTTTTGCAGCTTGTGCTTTTGGACTTACCGGTAGTTTCCTTTCTCTATATTTTCTCTATTTTTATTATGTTTACCTTCTAAATTTGAATCCAACACTCTCAAAATGCTTTGAACTAATACTATGACCTTCAATTTTACAGCTATTGAATCTTGAAGATAGCAAAGATGCTGTTTATGGAACACTAGATTCTTGGGTTGCATGGGAATAGAGTTTTAAAAAGCAGTTCGGTAATCATCTTTGTTTAGTTTTTTAATCTCTGTATATGAATGTGAGAGAGGTTCTAAAGAAGTTTGGTCGTAATATTAGGCTTAATTAAGCTAACTGATGTGAGGGCATATTCAAAGAAATTGTTCATTGCACTGAAGCATCTCAAAAATTGTGGTGTACTTCATTGTGACATAAAGCCCGACAATATGCTGGTATGTGCTTCAGTTTTTTGTTTTCCCACTTAAAGTGGCACCATCTTATCACTTATCAAAATTAAGTGTGGCATTTTACTGATTGTGTTATGAAAAAACAGGTGATCGAATGATGCAAAGAATGTGCTGAAGCTTTGTGATTTTGGTAATGCAATGTTTACTGTTAACAATGAAGTGACACTCTATCTTGTGAGCCGTTTCTACCGTGCACCCGAGATTCTCCGTATGTTCTTCTATTGCTTCGTGTATATACAGTTAATTTGTTTATTACTCCTTTTTCTTTTCTGCAAGCTAATTCGATCTTTTTTGTTTTCCTTTTTTTCTAAACCTCTGCAGTTCTTGGATACAGGGGTGCTTATAAATTTCCAATCCGTTCATTTCGATCCGCCGATCCGATCCATGAAAATCCGAGTCCAACGGAAAATTATCCGAATCCGGTCCGATCCGAGAAAATTAGTCGGTTAATGGACCGGATATGGAATTGAATTTCACCCCTAAAATCCGGTGGAACGTGATCCGATCCGATAAAATTATATATTTTCTAGCGTAATGTAATATTTTCGGGTTTTAAGTTTAGTTTTTTTTTTAAAATTACATGTCAAATGGTAAACCGGATATCCGTGTCGGATATCCGACCCGATCCGAGAAAACTGACCGGATATCCGGATATGTACGGATATCACTTTTGAGATAAAAAATCCGGTAATATCCTATCCGTTTAGGCTAAACGGATCGGATATCCGTCCATGAACACCCCTACTTGGATTGGCTTATGTTCATCCTTCGGATATGTGATCAATAAGTTGTTGTATGTATGAACTTTATAGTGGCAAAGTCCTATTTCCTTTGTGCCACAAACAATGATATGCTTCGTCTTCATATGGAGCTCAAGGGTTCTTTTCCAAAGAAGAGATGCTTCGTCTTCATATGGTGCCACAAAAAAGTTGTTAAGAGAATTGGTTTAAATTATTAGGATTCATTTATTAGAAAAAGTATCAAAGTTCTTTTCACTTTATTATCACAAGTAATGACTAAAATATAAATATCATATCCTACTCTACATAAGTTAATTAATCTATACAAAATCTGTATATTGAATATATATTAAAAGAAAATCACTCCTTCTTCCAACAAAATTAAAAAAAATCACATTTAATATAATGTTCCGTGCGTAGGCACGGGCCTGTTCACCTAGTTGAATGAAAAACGGTTACCTACGCATGAATTTAAAAAGGGTGAATGTGAAGAGATTGCCCGTAAGAAATGGTGAGCCGGAATAGAGAGGGTTACTGTATAGTAATTAGTAAATTACACGTCAATGAATTTGTTGACCATTCAATAAGGTTAATTTATTATTGCGTTTTCTTTCCTCTTCCTTGGGCGTGGTTGAAGACGGGGAGTCGGGGGAGATGCCCGTGTCAAAACTCCAATCGACGCCAATAAAACCGCCCCGCTCCCCAAGATCACTTCTCCAAGATCCTCGATGGTCGCCGCCCCGCTCCCCAAGCCTTCCTCGCCGAGTGCTGCCTCCAGCGCTCCGCCGACGCCAAGCGCTCCTCTCTTCGCCGGTCCCTGTTTCCACTCTTCTCCGCCAACTCCTCGCAGTTCAGTCGCTTGCGAGTCCTCACGCCGCTCAGCCTTCGTCCTCACGCCTCCAGGTACACGCCTCTGCTCCCTCTTTTGGTGTTGGTAAATCGGTCTAATCTCACTCCTTGCTAACATGGAGGCCATGGCTGTTTGGGGAGGAAGACCGGTGGCCTGAGAGTGACTGTGTGGGAGCCTCTGACCCTTCTGTACGCTCGGATTCGGAACTCTGTTTTTTTTTTCAATCTCCTCCAGGTACACGCCTTCCTTCGCACACCACCTGTTCGACGATT
Organism: Polygonum aviculare; assembly: GCA_934048045.1. Lineage (NCBI taxonomy): Eukaryota > Viridiplantae > Streptophyta > Magnoliopsida > Caryophyllales > Polygonaceae > Polygonum > Polygonum aviculare. The sequence goes on from OW204027.1 coordinate 5,636,281, forward strand.
TTGCTGAGAGAGGGCGTCACCCCTTCAACAAACAACAATTAACCAGCCATGAAGTTGGATGTTAATGTGCTTAGACACCTCTCCAAGGATGATTTTAGGGTTCTCACGGCCGTTGAGATGGACATACATGCCCATTGAGTTGATTTGGTTTTTCTCTTTCTCAATTTTCTTATTGATGACTCCATTTCAGCATGAGATCGTCCCAGTCGAGCTCATAGGCCGCATTGCATCTCTCAAGTAACCATCTCACTCTTCTAGGGTTGCACTTTTGTTTTCCAAAATTTAAACTTGCTTTTTAATCTTTTGTACTTTTTGTTTGTTTAGGCATGGAGGACTCCATTTTCTGATTGTAAAACTCTTTACTGTTGCAGGCTGATCATTGTGGGTCTTCAAAGTTCTGAATGTATTACTTGGGTTCAAGCTGGTTTGTGTTAAACTCTTTACTCTGTATAGCATCTACCTTAATGATTTGATAAGATTATAGGATTGTCGATGTAAAGGTTGTCTAGGTTGATCTTTTGGCATGTACAAAGTGCAAGCTTAAATGCAGGAAGATGAGGTTTGGTCAAATCATTCAACCTCCCATAAAATCGCAAGGTATGCTTTTTATTCTTGATTGATGTCCAATATCAGGCTCTCCTAAAAATGTACATACAGTATGTGTTTTGGCATTGAATTTGGCAATTGGTTCTGAAAATGCAGGTTAAGAGAGCTACACACATTGAGTCAGTTGTGAAGCTCAAGGGTCTTGACATTGAGACAATCCAGCAAGCATACACGGTCTGAGACAAAGATTCAAAGTTATATGGGTGAGAGTCAAGTTTGTTTGATCTGAGTAGTTGCAAAGTTAGCTTACTTCGCTTTTTTTTTCCAGGCTTACTTCATGCAGATTGACAGTAGCTCTGAACAATTCTGAAGTTTTCCCCTCCAGCAGTTCTAAAAGTATATCTAAATCCTTTGGCCAAAACTAAAATGAAGAGGTTCTCTCCCTGAAATACTGTTTTGTTCTACTCAAACGTTCTTTTGTACTAGGAGTGCACATCTATGAAGTGACCAAATTATTTATAAATGGAGAAAATGCTTGCCTACTTGCTATATGTTAATTGAGCAATTCCTTTCGTACACTGGTAATTAGTGGAGGTTGAACTTTAAACCTTATGGTAATTTGGCAATGAGGAAATCATTTTACTGATTTCTTTGTTAATATGAATCTATTTGTGTCGAACAGGAAGCTTTAGAGGTTCATGATGGTGCAAGCAAAGGGGAAATACACAATTGGACTTGGACAAGATTGCATGGCATTTTGCACAGATATAGAAGATATCATTTCCATGAGGTTTGATTGCATACTTTTTCATTAAAATGTATAACATCACAAGCTATTTTACTGATTTTTAGTAGATATACTGTTATGCTTACATGGAGTTGGGCTATTGTGGACAAGGACATATTTTTGTCTTTTTTTTTGCAGTGTCATCTATTGTTTCTTCATATTCCGATTGACGCCATATCTAAAGAAGCAAGTGATGTGGTATCTTGATTCTGCAGATATGTACCCCTTTGTAATTGTTTATGAACCAGAAAAGGTATATTTGTACTACTAATAACTCTACCTACTGTGAGTCTGTGACTACTTTTTACATATAATTCATTCAAAGATAACTATTACTTTATATTTTACTCATCTACACCTATTCAATGAATCCAGCTTTTAAACTAGGGCAATGGCCTCCATAATTTTATAGACAGACAATAAGTACAGCATGACCACAACTTGACGCTTCTTATGAGTTATGCCTACGCTTTCATTTCCAAGTGTCCAAGTAGATGTAGATATGTATTCATGCAGATGATACATCACTCCTAAAATCAGAGAAATGCAATATGTAGCTCTGCAACCTTAGAGACCGCTGACCCAGCTGAAGGACCAAGAACTCCTCTTTTGTAAGGTCCATAATTCAATTTTTAACGGAATCCTTCCAAATTAACATCCCTTTTGTAATGTCTAAGCAGGTCAGCGGGGAGCTTCCACTGGGAAATTATGGTGCAGATCAGATCATGGCTTCTTCCCTGCACATATGTGTTCATCCGTACCCAGTATCTGACCATGGTATATATGGTTTCTGATCATTATTTTCTAAATTTGTCATCATAGTTTGATTTCTTAAGGTGCTATATAAGGAAAATAGAGAGTGAGGCCTTCTTTCCTTTTTCTTGGATATAGGAAACACAGGGTGGGATGGCAAGAGAGAGGGAAATTTTGGGTCTGAGGCTGATGAGTATGCTGATCCTACCAAGTCAGAAACTTGCCTTCCTTCAATTGTTTTGTATTCACTCTTAGCTTTGAAAAATTCATCTAATCTCTACATGACCAATATGTAATATGACAAGGTTGATGAAGCATGGCAGCCACTCTCCAGGAAAGTACCCATTGCATCTAGCAAGATCAACCCGTATCGTATGGTGATAGTGCAGCAATACGGCCCCGAGCAAGCTTGGAATGTGGTCAACTCAATAGCCTATGAGTTATGGATATGATCCATTGGTGTTTCTAATTTGGACAGTAAGTTGAACCATTCATAATGAAATTAAGAATGCAAAAATGTTTTTCAAGCTTGCTCGGTTCAGGAAAATCTTCCGGAGCAGTTGATGCCATAACCTAATTTATAGGTTATGGGTCTTATGGCATCAAATTCTTTTCAATTTAAAATCAATATATCATCTCTTTCTTTTCTCTAATTTTTACAAGTTTTTTCAATTCTCCAAGATATTTTCCTGTGCCTTGCTCGGTTTAGGGAGTGAATTGTACCTGAAATGATCATGTAGCTATTCATTTAGGTGGGTTCACATGTGTATATACTTTTTCTAGCGTTTAAATTCAAGAAACATATATAATTACCTGAATTTGTAGTGGTAAACAAGTGCTTACAACCTTCAACTCAACCACAAAGTGTATATTCAAACCACCTAATTGATTCAACATCTAACAAAATTGTTGTTGCAACAGTAGAGAAACTGCATGCTATTTGAAGGGATTAGAGAGAACCAACTTATATGAGTGATCCATGCCTCACTACTCAAATGGAGTATGCTGATCAGATCAAAGCCATGGCTCCCAGTTCAGGCTCACAGTTGGAAGTGGTCTCCTTTGAGCATAGGGTGGGCCGTGGGCCAAGATTAATTGTGATGTATCGGTTCATGATCGGGCCGGACTGGTATTGGAGTGGTTTGTCGACTCTCAACAGGTGGTGGCTGTTTCGTGGGTTCCCGTCAAATCCAATCTGGAATGTCGGTGGAATTAGCTGCAGCGGAGACTATCAAATGAGGCCTCGAAGCGGCTCCGTCGGTTGTTCTTACGCACGTTCAAGTGAAGTCCTGCCTTGCTCTTATTTAAAAGCTGACGGCCATTTTTTCCCTTAGGCTAGATTTTGTGCAGTGTAAGTGACGAGTGGCCCATTGGCTCGACCATTGAAAACCATCAATTCCTTTAGGGCCTGTTTGGTACTATACCTTCGGTATAAGGTATCGGGTTAGGAATCGTCTAAACCGATTCCACATGTTTGGTTTGACAAAAGGAATGGGAATGAGCCATTCCCATACCCTCCTTATATACTACATCCCATACCCTGCTCAAAGCTAAGGTTTTCCTTATATACTACATCCCATACCCTGCTCAAAGCTAAGGTTTGAGTGATTCCCTGTCTTTCTCCTCCTCTTCCTCCTTCTTCCTCCTCTTTCACTCTGTCTTCCATCTTCTTCTTCCTCCTCCTCTTGATACTTCTTCCTCCTCTTTTCATTCTTTTTGTTTCCAATTCTCTCCGCTTATCCCTAATTTCTATATGCTGATTTTTTTCCCCTTTCGTATGATCCATCTTCTAGGTTAAATATTGGTTTGGAGTGTTGTTTTATGGGCAAAGTGAATTTGTGGGAAGGGGTTAATTTTCTGTGATAGTGTACTGGTTAGATATGGTGTAATTTTCACAGAGGATGGGAGAAATGGGTGGTTATGGTGGCTAGAATTCCAAAATCAAAACCCTAATCTGATTCCCAAATCTCATTCTCAAAACTTAACCAAACAATAAAATTGAGGTATGACTCAATCCCATTCCTATTCCAACCTCATTCCTCATTCCAACCCGATTCCCGGTATAGTACCAAACGGGGCCTTAGTTATGTTTCAAAACTTTTCTTATACTATTATGTATTCTTATAAAGGAGTATGCATGTGAACTCTATTTCTTAGTAATTTTACAGGTGCTTTATTGAATAGTTGAGTCTAACTCTTGCCCATATTTCTTTCATTACTTGATCGTTTAAATTCAAATAAGTTTGCAGACTTCATGAAGATGTGTAAATCCAATGCTCCACTAATGATTCATGTAAATATCATTATAGTTTATACTACAGTATTAATTTTGATTGAAATATCATTATAGGTTCCACGGTCCAACGAACCTGTGTGTGTGCATTGGCCTTGCAAGTTGCAAATAAATTCTTGCATGAAAATAGCACTGTGGTATGTATGAAATCATTAATGAACACAGAAAATAGATTTATTTTTCTCTCTCAAGAAAATCATTTTCCAAAAGAAGGTAGATGGTAGTTACAGATCTTACCAAGAAGAATCTTGCACACATGCACATGAACTCTGTCCATTTTAGTGTCATATATACATTCTGAGTCTCTGACATACACCAGAAGCTAGAATTTAGTGCACATATCTACAAAACAAACTCTACATAATTCTAAGGTCATAAATATAAATATCAATGATCCCCTGATACTCAAAAATCTACCATTTTTATCATTTCTCTCTTCTCTAAATCATCTCATACTCCTCCTATTTGATTTTGTGATACCCACTTAAATATCAATGAACCTCTTTAACCAACTTTTTCACTTTTTTAACTTTCCAACACTTATTTATTTACCTATATATAATTATAATTATACCCTTTATTAAATAATTTATAATGTTTTTTATGTGATTAAACATCATTAGGTATGGCTATATTTTTTTTTATCCAAATAAACATCATTAATTAATTCTAAATAGTTATTTTGACTAATGAAACATGTTATATTAATTTTAACAAACTGCTATTCGACTAATTTTATTTTTATCTTCAGGTATAGGATTCATTTTTATTTGATTTTATTTTAATAAACTCCCTACTCACCTTCTTTTTGGGTTGAATTTCTGATTTTTGGGTAATTTTATTTTTGGGTTGAATCTATGTTTTTGGGTTATTTATGCTTTATGGGCTGATTTTGGGGTATCGTATCACGGTACCCTCACATTGGTATCACTTCATTTTACTTTTGTCTTTTGTGATGATGCCCGCACGATACGTCGGTGGAACGCTCGATATTCATGGCCTAAGAAAAACCCAATGTAATAAGTCCAAACATGGCATTGATCAACTTACACCAAGTGACCAACTTACAAACCAACTCGGGGTCTAGGACAACAACAACCCATGAAATCGAAAAGATAAATAATAATATAGTCGACGTCAATCAGTTTACCCAGTTTGTGATCTTTACTGAATAACTCGATCATAATCTTGAACTTAGTCACCGAAAATGAATTCCTCATAATTGATACAAGTTGTGAAACTATTAATTTGTTTTGCCCAGATCTTTGATCTCTTAAATATGTTCCCTTTTTATCTGATTTCGGATAGGAAAATCCGATATATATGATTGTACGATACAAATTATTTTAAAGGTGTAAATTTGTTTAAGTCAAAAAAGAATTTTATTCAAAACCAAAAAAAAAGACAATTTTTCCTTTCTGAAAAGGCGTAAGACGTACTAAAACTCTATCAAATGTGTTTCTACATTTAAATCAAATTATATGAAGACCATATAAAAAGGGGGCCGGAAATACTAGTCTAAAAATAAACAAATGAAAACCACGTGTAATTAATGCGGAAATGCCCTAAACGGCTAAACAAGTACATATAACTTGTGATTTAAAATTAAAGGCTCGTCTACTTCACATAATAGGAAAACGTCCATTTCAATGTTTTACATGAAGAATTCATGCATGAGAATTCAAAGAAGAACCACTTGTGGCTCTGATTTAATCCAGCTTGACTTCACCCTCTAGTTTCTTTTGTTTACTTTTGGGTAGACCTGACAAAATCCGATCCGAACTGAAAAACCCACCTGATCCGTCCGAAATTGTGTGGGTCATAACCCGAAACAATAAACCCGAAACCGATTTCAACCGAACCCGATGACCCGAGAATTTTTTGGGTCAAACGAAAAACGGGAATGGTGAAAAAATTTCACACCTTGTTGGGTTCGGTTGTAATGACTTATCTTCCTCTCGTCAATAGCCGAGCTCGACTCGAATTGATTGATTGAAAGATGATTCTTTATGAAGAAAATCAACTCAAGGAATTGATTTTAAACATGAAACATACAAATTGATTAAAGATGTACTAAGTTAGTGTCTCTTAAATTGATGTATATATACTTTTCAAGGTTTGAATGATATATATCATTGAAATTGTATCTATAAGTTTTGAATTGATTTGTTAAGTTGTTGTAGGTTGCATTAATGTTTATAGCTTTATCAAAGTTGAAATATGTAAAAATTGAGAAATATTATACTTTTAAAATATGTAAATTCAATTTATAGCTTTATCAAAGCTTGCAATTTACTAAATTGCAAGCTTTCTTCTTCTAGTCTAGTATATGTTTTCTGATATATGTATACAAGAACTCTAGGATTTAAACTTTCATACAAATTACTTTCTATAAATTTCATGTGTTCATTCTTTTTTTCATAATCAATTTTGAATCTCTTAGGATTTGAACTTTGAGGTTAATCATTTCTTATTGAAATTCTTCTAGGGGACACCATGAATGTGTAATTGGAACTTGTTTTTGATGTCTTTGTGTTATTCACCGGCCCCACTTAGTCTAGGACATGATAGATTACAAAAATCTTGTTAAAATAGTTAGATATCATGTTATGATCAACTATTTGTAATAGTAAGTACAAAGTTGGAGTGTAACTTTTGTATTAAAAATATAAATCCTGATATTTATGTTCAAATTAAATTAAATTATAACTCTATTAGTAAATAAGCGAGTTATGAATTAATATTAACATAAAAAATAGATAAATTATTAAAATAAATTTGAAAACCCAGGTTCTTTAACCCGTTGGGTTAATCCGACCCCGCAATAAACCCATAGTTACCCGACCCATTTGGACCCGTTAAAGTTGTGACCCAAAATAACCTGACCTGGCATGTTGACCCGAACCCGACGTACCGAAACCCGAACCTGACCCGATTAACACGTCTAATTTTGGGGCATGTTGAATATTCTTTCCCTATGACATTCAAGTGTGTGTATGTATATATTGAAGGGATTGATTGGAGTTATTTTTTTTTCATGCTTTATTTTAATTTTTTTTACATGATAAAAATGATATTTTTCTTCTGGTATTTATTTTTTTAGTACAAAACAGAAAAAAAAAACATCCTTCAAAAATTTGTTACAAGAAAACAACTAAGTAACAACCAAATAAGAAAAAATCGGCTAAAAAAATAAAGCATGAGAAAATCACTACATCCACCAAAGAGAGAGAAAGAAAAAAACTACACTTTTTTAATGAAAAAGGATTTTAGATACCAATACTAGAAAGATTTGGTAAATCTTAAAATTTGAGATTTTTTAATTTTTTTTGCGACGGGTTCATTATTTACTCTTTAAGGTTTAGTTTTCTTCTTTAGTATGCTTATAATGTGGCCTTAAGACACACAATAGAAAAACCGTATGAAAAGTATACATTACATATTTTAGACATGATTATTCTTAATTGTATAAGTGTTGTTCAAGGTAGTTGTGTTACAAGGTGACTAAGCATCTATTCCCGGTGTTACCAAAGGCGGTTGTTTGATACTACAGTAGAACCTCCATAAGTTAATACTTGATAAATTAATAAACACGGTAAATTAATATTTTTCTTCGGTCCCGACTTGGGCTAGTGTAAAGTTTCGCGATTTTTGATAAGATAATAAGATAATAAATTTTCAAAAAACCACTATAGAATTATAGGGTCCTAATAAAATCATAAATTAATAACTATATGAAAGTTTACATATATATAAGTAAGAGAACTTTCAAAACTTAATAAAATATGATTCTATTGTAGTTGGTATTATTTTTGGTTCAATGACAATGTTTGGTATTATTTTAACTTAATTTTCCTAAATTCAAGCTAGTTACATACGGTAATATTTAATTGGAGTATTTTTATCTCTAAAATCTCTATAAATTAATAAATATTAATTTATCGGTGAACTAATATCTCTATAAAATAATAAAAAACTCGGGTCCCGACCTTATTAATTTATAGATGTTTAACTGTATATATTGGTCGTTTTTATGGTTGTATGTTTGTCCATAGTTTTGTTCATTGTTTTATATTCGAACAATATATTATCCTGTTTAAATTGTTGTATTGACATCATTATCACATTTTTCAATAAAATAAGATTATAAATCACCCACAAAGAATAAATCTTTAATTTAAATGCTTGTAATTATAATAGTAACATTGGTTATTCAAAAACTAATTTAATAAAGAAATTGGAAAAACATCTTTTCATTCTATAAATTAAATATTTACAATATAAATAGATATAATGTAATTCAATAACATATATGATGTATAGCCTAAACTAATAATAAGGGTATGACCAATTATAAAATAAGCAACTAAGATCTTTCATTTTTAGACCGCACAATTTAATAAAAAAATGTATCCTATAAGATAATATATAAATAATATATATCTTACGTTCTTTTCAATAATAATAATAATAACATATTACATTTAATAATGACCTTTTTATTTAATAATAGCAATTTAATCTAAAATGAATTTAATAGAATCAAACAATATATATAGTAAAAATTAATAACATAATGCATTCAACAATAACAATATTTATTCAAAAATAATTGTATAATCATAAATAAGTTTAATAAGATAATACACAATATAAAATAATAATGTATAGGCTAACATCATAATTAATAGCAATAATATATTTGATTGAACATGATATGGTTTAACTAAAGGAAAAAACTATATTATGTAGGTTTTAACGTACAACTCTACATTTGATATATAATGTTGATGTACAACACCGTATCTATGTACAAAGTTATAATTTGATACATATATGATTATTTTGTATGCACATAGAACGATTTTTAATATACAAAAAAAAACATTTTTGATGCATACAATTAGACCTGTCAAAAGCTAACCTGACCCGCATATCCGACCCAAAAATTTAGACCCGTGACCCAGCTTCAACCCAAACTGATTGAAACCTGAACCCATTGGGTTGGACCCAATTTTTTATAGTTTAACTTATATTACAATATACTCTATAAAATATATTTTAGAAAATTATGATATATTTTATTATTTTAAAATGATGTTTTATTATGATATTTTATTATTTAAATAATATTTTATTTAAATATTTTATTATTTAATTAATATTTTCTTTAAATTTTGGTAACAAAATTGATACTCGACCCGTTGGGTTGATCCAACCCGACCCGAAAACCCGAAGCGACCCGACCTAGTTTGACCCGTAACCCAAACTCAACCCGAACCCGGAACGACCTGACCCAAATCCGCCCGACCCGACCCGATTGACATGTCTACCTACAATAGATGAGTAATTCGACAAAAAAAACAGATTTTGTCATTTTCTCTCTCTCTCTTTGATTGGTAAAATAATCTATGCCCTTAATTCTTTTTCCATCCAACAATTATGGGTCTTTCTCGTTTCGTAAGAATGGTCATTGGTAATTTGATAGGGTTGTAACTGAACCGAGTCGAGTCGAGCCAGTCTTTATATTATTCAGGTTTCATTCATTTAAAACTATGCGAACTAGTTCGAATTCGAGCTCAATTTTTTGTTTGTCTTTGTTCGTTTAAGTGTTCATCGAGCTCGAGTTTGGGTCGCAAACCACTCATCTAGTTTGTTCGCGCCTTCGCGGGGAAACTAAACGAGCTAACATGTTTACATATAATTAATTAACAAAAAAAAGTTGGATTATATATTTTACGATTTTAGGTAAAAAAAAGTGAAAAATAACTAAATATGTGTACATGATATATATAGAGTTATGAAAAATAGTTCACCAAAAAAACATAACAATATTTGGACGAGCTTGGTCATGAACATATAGTCAAGCTGGTTCATGAATAAATGAATCGAGTTTTCACGTGTTCGTGTTCTGCTCGTATATCTTTTCAAACTGTTTAGGTTCAGCTCGTTTACAAATTGAGCCGAACACCGTATATCTCACGAAAGACTCATTTCATTTACATCCCTAGCCATTGGCACCCGATCGTGCATGTAGACAAGCTAGAATAGCAACAAGCTAGCTGTATGTTGGGTTGACAGATAAATTGTAGTTATAGTTTTTCTAGTTTATATACGGAGTAGTTCTTTTCGCCGACACTAATACTGTAATTAGATCCTGTATTATTTTAAAGAGCTGAGAATCTGTTTTTTTTTCTTTTGAACCCGCCAAAAATCAGTTAGTTCAGTGTCAAAACGAGAGGGAGATTTTGTACATTTTTTTAAAATTTTGAACAAAATTAGGCCACAAAAACAGAAAAAGGAAAGATATTGTCTCGGATGAAGTACGAGATATCAACCACAACAACTGATTACAATACCCTTGTACCACCAGTCAATAATGTCACAATGCTTATAACGTTTTTTTACCCCTATAAATACAAACCACTCGTTCTCAATATGCTCACCCACAGATCTCCTAAACTCTCTTCTGCATTCACACACACCAAAATTAAGAAGAAGAAAACATTGGTGAACGTACTAAACGAACATGATGATGAGCCTCATCTTCATAGTTGGGTGCCTATCCCTCTTGCTTCTCCCTCTCACTTGCCTATCCATTTTCCACTCCTTCCAATTCCAACAACAACAACACCAAAACACTTCTTCAAATGACGTTGCCAACAGCAACATTTTCCACTCTTACCTCGCCAACTCCAATCTAAGCTCCGTCTTGAAGCTCCTCATCAGCCCAAGCTCGACCCATTCAAAGGCCTCGTCCGCGGCCGGACCCGAACGAGCCGCGACCGATCGGTGTAGCGTGTGCCTGTGTAGGATCCAAGCAGGGGAGGCGGCCACGGAGGTGGCGTGTCGCCACGTATTCCACGCGCCTTGCTTGGGCGCGTGGATAGGCACCGGGCGTGCCACGTGCCTCCTTTGCCGGGCCCGGGTTGGTTCCCTGGCCGTGGACGACGCCGGCGCCCAAGTGCTTCTCTTCCGCTTCTGCTCCTTCAGTAGCGCCTCCCGCCAGGGCCAGGGCAACGAGAATTGGTGGCTTAGATGAATGAATAAATGTAGAACTAGTTGATAGCATCAGGGGCGGACAGGGGTCTTGCACGGTCCGGTGCCCCCATCCCAATAAGTTTGTCCACCTTTTCATTCTTTCCATTTTCATCCATACTTTTTCATACTTACCAATTTCTTCTACCCAACTAATCTCTCTCCATCAATCTAATCAACAAATTCATTACACTTAAACAATTCATAAGTTAAAAAAACCACAAAATTAGAATAAAATTAAATAACCAATTTTTTTTTTTTAACAAAATGACACCCCATTTATAGGGGTTTTGACAAATTTTTTTGGGCTCCATTTGAACCTCCATGGCTACTAACTCAATTGGGTGTGGGACAATCTTCTTTTTTTGGGCTCCATTTGGACCTCCATGGCTGCTAGCTCAATTGGGTGTGGGACAATCTTCTTTTTTTACTCCATTTGCACTTGCATAAAATATAGTGCACATACAAAAGTTGGACAATTTGGCTGGGACAGAGGGAGCATGTGTTTATTACTTATGTTTAGAAGATATTTACATGTCTGATATGTATAAGCCGTGAAGTTGAGGGTTCATTTGCAAAAAAAGTGATAAGTTGAGAGGTACACAAAGGTATTCTGCCTTACAAAAAGTATTTTATGTATGTAATAGTACTAAATAAATTAATTTTAAAATAATAGTTCACTAAATTATATATATATATATATATATATATTAAGTCGACTATTAATTTATAATTTTGTTTTCCATACTTATATTCATTAATTAGACAATATTTGATAAGAAGACTTCTTGTGGTAAGGACAACCCCTTATGCTGAGAAGTAACTTTATTCATTTGATTACATCCTTACCTTATAATGAATGATCCATATTATTTTAAAGTTATTAAGAATAACCTCTTTAATATTAAATTTTTTTATTAAAAATATTTTTGATTTATTTTCATTTTTGAAAAATCGAATAATATACAAATTATAGTTATAGTAACAAAAAATAAACTAACAATAGGAAAAAAGTGAAGTTAAATTGACTGAATCAAGAATTATGAAATAAGAAATATATATATATGGGAACAAAGTTTTTAATATTAAGTTCCTTCTCTTGCTTGGCAACATCCTGTGAGAAACCCGATTACAATTTATAAGGTACTTTCGTTCATTATTGAATAGCATAAACTCCCATATCCAAGCTATCAAGTGCTTATCTGGTTTATCAAATGGATTCATGCGAATTTTTTAAAAATTCAGGAATTTGGCAAAATACATCTTCTAGTTTAAAGATTTTATATTGAAATTTTTTCATGAGTTACAAAGTCCATAAACTCCCATATCCAAGGTATGGATTTTTCAATTCTTATATTTCATAATAACTCAATTACCTAGGATGGGGTGGGTAAGACTTTCTTCCCCCATAATTCCTTTAACCAAATATATTTATAAAATCCATATGAAGTAGAAATATCACAATTGCTAATGTTAAAACTCCTCCGACACATTGGTGGAGTTGTTTTCTTTAGATTTGTTTTGGCAGAAGGAGAGATGGTAGTTTCCAACTCATCGAGGGAGCGTTTTATTAATATTGAAAAAGGTTAAGTAGTCATTGAATGAGGGATATCTCGACCCCTAACATCATAGGAAAGAGCATAATTAACACCCTCTGACGAGTCAATCAGTATATGAGAACCTAGGTTAAAAGTAAGAGCAAAAGAAGCTAAAAATTAGGTCTGTTATAGTATTAGCTTCCCTATAACATGACGAACTTAAATAGATCAGTCTCTACTAACCAAGTCTCGACACTAATGAGCCAGACTAGCGAGTGGATGACTACACTTCATAGACCGACCCAAGTGAAGCATCACCAATTGAAAGTCAACTTTGAGAAGGATCCTCCTATAGCCCTTACTCCAAGCAAGACTCAAACCCTGTAAAACACCCCTACAACTAGGCCATAGGGACACTATAAATCTCTAAATATAATTATGCACAAAACCCACACATGTCACCTACTCTCATTATGTCAAATGACTTCATCAGTTGCAACAAGCCTGTCATCAATAATAAAGGCATCTGGATTAAGCTTGACACAACCCTCGAGAGGCCGACCCTAGGAAATGTAGACCTCCTCACGTTGTCGATTGGACTCAAGTTGGCTAGAAACGAAGACTGCTCAATCGTAACATGCGGTTTGTTGTAAACGGAACCAACACTCTCTTCGCATGAACGTAACGAAGCCTGTCGTTATGCTATTTCCAAATCCACCAAATAGCCATAGCAAAAATATTCGCCCAATTGACACCATTATTATCCTTTTCATTGCAAGAAAGATTAAATGAAATAATTGTATATAAAGGGTGATTAAAGGTAGAAAGGAAATATAAAGAGTGGTTAAATGTAAGAAAGTGTGAAATAGGAAAGGATCAAATATAACTTCCTTTATCTATTACAATATACATAATCATAACTATATACTAAAACGGAGGTTAGAAATAATATTTAGCCCGACACGTGTCACATTCTCATTGGACCGCATCACTATCTTTATTAAAACAATTCAATTTGTTTAATTGGTTGAAATTTCATTGTAGATCTCACATTAGATTTTTTTTTATCTATTGATTTGCATTTTAATTATTTTCTTAAAAGAAATAAACTTTAAATATATACATAATTTTGAAAAAAGGTAATACTCCGTATAACATATGTTCGGTTTAATGTAATGTCCACATAATTATCATGTTCCGTTAATATGTACTTCTTTTATTCTTTATATGGGGTAATACTACTTAGAAAGAGTCAACAAACAAGCACATTACTTTATATGGTGGCTGGACACGTAATAATTTAATTGGTTAATTTTGATCGTAGACTTCACATGTATGTAATATATAACAAAATATATATCATTGAAATTATATCAAATTTTCCTTAAATATATAATGAATTGATCTTACTGTATACTAAATTGGAGATTAAAATAATAATATAGAAAAGTACATGTCAACTCCAATTAAATAAATAATTAGTACTATAATCCATAAACATTAAAATAAACCCTACAAATCTTAGGAGTACTCAATCATTATACAAAAATTGTATTTCTACAAATGATTATTCGATTAAAAGAATATGTTATCGTAGAAATATTTTATCATTAAAGTAAATCCAATTAGAAAAAACTTAAATAAAATAATACAAAGTTGTATATCAAACAATTTTTTTGAATAACTATACATAAATTTTAAACTAATTTTTTAGTTAAATCATATTCGTACCTTGAAGGCACGGGACTAATACTAGTAATATACTAAAGCGGATGCAAATTCTACTGCCATATTGCGTCACATCACTCCCTTATTAAATATGTTATCTTATTAAGTCTTAGTTTTATTCTAATGCGTTATCTTGATCTTATTCATATTTTATTAAATTATTAATTCTATCTTAAAATTTGAGTTGTTTAATTAATATTTTTATCCAAATATATAAATCTCAATCTTATCATTATGTCAACGTAATTAATAAACAGATCATAATTTTATTATTTTTACCCATTTAACTAAACAGTATATTAATTATAAATAATTTTTATCAATCATCAATGGTTGTAAATTTTATCACTATATTTACATCATATCTTCCTTTTTATTAAATAATATATTAATTTTTTATACTATGACATGATATTGAAACCCAATAAAAATATTACATGATATATTTACCCTAAATATCTCTGTAATATTACATACTAATTACATTTTAGATAAAAGATAGATTTCTTAATTAATATAATGATTCATTAATATTTTTTCTTGATATTATACAACTATTTGCTTACAACATAACAACAAATATACAAGATAATTTATTTTTTGATCTTATTTTATATTTTATGTTTAGTTATATTTTTAACATACAATCTATCTAATATGTTCTGTTTCTATCTAATCTATCTAATACTCCATGTTTTATTTGTAAAACTTTGGTTATCTATCTTGTATACGAAGTAAACTTGGCGCGGTGTCACTATATAAAGTTGGGCTTCGTAGACGCGTTTCTCCAATCACAGACCACTCCCTTCCACGACACCATTATGGCCGAGACCACGTCGGCGACCATACGTCCTCTGGAGGACGAACTTAGCGCTCTGAAACTCGACGAGCGAGATTCCAACATCCAGGTACGAACCCTCTGTAACTCGCTCTCTAGTTATTTTGTCTCCAATTGATCGAAGCTTAATCTAGGGTTTTGGTACACGTCTATACACATCCAATTGATTTGTCTAGGTTACGCCTGCTGACACCCCATACGCATCAGCGACGAGATTCGAGTTGTTGAATCTGTCGCCCGAGTTGATGAAAGGATTGTACGTTGAAATGAGGTTCGAGAGGCCGAGTAAGATCCAGGCGGTGACTTTGCCCATGATCCTGACCCCTCCGCACAGGAACTTGATCGCTCAGGCGCATAACGGCTCGGGGAAAACGACCTGCTTTGTTCTTGGCATGCTTAGCCGTGTTGATCCCTCTCTCAAAGCTCCTCAGGCGCTTTGTATCTGTCCTACTAGAGAATTGGTCTTACAGGTATTAAGCTGAATAGATACTGAGATGGGAATTTTTGTTTGTTTGGTTGCTTTTTCAAATTGACTGATGAGAGGGAGTTTGTTACGTTGTTGTGTGGTAGAATTTGCAAGTTCTGATGACAATGGGCAAATATACTGGCATTAGCGCGGAACGAGCGGTGCCAGGAGGCGATCGTGATGCTCGTCTTCCGGTTAATAGAAGACCGGCAATTACATCACAGGTTGTGATCGGCACCCCGGGAACAATCAAAAAGTTGATTTCATACAACTTAACTCTAGTTCATTGCCTCTGGTGTTTATGAAGATCCTGGTTTTTGATGAGGCTGATCATATGTTAAATGAGGTAATTCTGTTACATTCTAGTTCATTGCCTCAAAATGTGTTCTTACATTCTATTTCATTGCCTTCTTTACACTTAACTCTTGAAAGTAGGGGAGCTTTATATGGATGAAGAGATGAATGAGCAATTACGTTTGAACATACATACATATAAATCTGTTTTGTCTCAAGCATTGGGACCACAGTTTTTTTATCCTATTAATGCAACTTCTTGGGTTTTCTTGGCCTTATCTTCTGCTTATGTTGATTGTGAAGACACTAGTTGTTGGGTTTTCATTGTATACTTTTGATCAACAGTTCTCATACTAAATGCAGGATGGCTTTAGAGATGATTCATTGAAGATTATGAATGACATAAAGCAGAGTGAGGCTAATTGCCAGGTTGATTGCCTTTTCCTTCTATATAAGTTTTTGATGACTATGACTTGTACATCAAAATTTTCATTGTGATATATTTTGGTGATGATGTAAAATTCAAGAGTTCATTAATCAAGATTATCCAAAAGATTTAATAAATTCCTTTTTCAGGTGCTGCTGTTTTCTGCAAACTTCAACGAAAATGTCAAGAACTTTATTACTAGAACAATTCCTGACTACAACCAGCTTTTTGTGAAGAAAGAAGAACTATCGTTAGCTTCAGTGAAGCAGTTCAAAGTCCATTGCCCTGATGAATTGACAAAGATTCTTGTAATCAAAGACAAGATTCTAGAGCTGGCACAAAAAGTGGGTCAGACAATCATATTTGTCCGTACAAGGAATAGCGCGACTATGCTACATAAAGAACTTGAGGCTCTTGGCTATGGAGTAACTAGTATTCAAGGTGCACTCCAACAAGAAGACAGACAAGATCGTAAAGGAGTTTAAGGATGGACTCACTTCGGTCCTCATATCTACTGACCTTCTTGCCAGAGGGTTTGATCAATCACAGGTTTGTATACATGAAACTTTCATTTTCCTGTATAAATGTCTCTGAGCTTGTCGAAAAGCTAAGATTGTCTGTTTTTTTTGCAGGTCAACTTGGTTGTTAATTATGATCTTCCAGTGAAACATGATCCTCGTTCTACTCACCGATCAGACCCAGAACCCGATTATGAGGTTTACTTGCACAGAGTGGGACGAGCAGGGCGTTTTGGTCGCAATGGTAAAAACGCTTGTTATCCTTTTCCTTGTTCCATTTTTCTCGTATTTTTATCTTGGAAACTTTGTCTAAGTTTGTTAGTTCCTATGACATGTATGCAGCGGTGTTTAATTTACTCTGTATGGATAATGACTACAAGCTGATGGATAAAATAGAACAGCATTTTGGAATGCAAGTTCCTGAGGTACAATGAATGATCCTTTTCTGTACATGAGATTGATTTCCTTACCCTGGTATATTATCATGTTTTCCTGTTTCTGAATTCCTTTTTAACTGTCCTTGCTCTATATTCAGGTGCCGTCTTGGAAGTCTGAAGAGGTCTTTGAGGCTGCTCTTAAGGAGGCAAAGCTGCTCTGATACCGGAAATCAAAGAACTCGTGCCGACAAGTTATCAAGAGCCCGATCTTCGCTGAGTTTAGGAAAAGATGAAGTAGTGTCTATATCCTCCAAGGCCTTTGTCATATAGAGGTTTAAATGTTTTTGGGGGAGATACATTAGCTTAGCAACTGAATCAGTAGTAACTTACTACGGATTGTGTATATAAATTTTTAGTTAATCTTCATCAAAATTGTGTACTTAAATTTTGTAAGTAGTTCTCAAATCCAAGGGACTTGAAGTATTCCGTCTCTCGTAAATAGTGTACCATAGTAATTCAAGTATAATTGTCTGTAGAGGTGAATAAGATAAATGCATGTAGTTGTATTGTGAATTTTATATGTTATGTTTGTGTGTCTGTTGATAATTGTGGATAGAGGTAAATAAGATAAGTGCATGATGTTGTGCTGGGAGAAATTTGTCAC
The DNA here is from genome assembly GCA_934048045.1 of Polygonum aviculare. Taxonomy (NCBI): domain Eukaryota; kingdom Viridiplantae; phylum Streptophyta; class Magnoliopsida; order Caryophyllales; family Polygonaceae; genus Polygonum; species Polygonum aviculare. The sequence goes on from OW204027.1 coordinate 5,654,548, forward strand.
AAGGTAAAGTGTGTTAGACTATTGTGCATTCACCATAGCAATAGTATAGTGTTAGACTATTGTGCATTCACCATAACAATAGTATGAATTTATTTATTGAACTACACATGTAAGCCATTCAGCAAATCCAATTTTGTACACTGAAAATTTGTTGAGATGAGTTCAGTATAATGGATACTTACACAATGCCTCTCACTTGCTCTTAGTAACCATGGCTTCGTAATTGACCATGATCAAAGACGCACATATTCAACTCAAACGCAATCAAAATGTACAGAGGAGAACAGAAGACTTAGTTAAAAAATTTAGGGGGTAAAAAAACACCAAAGACATCCCCTATAGCTGACCCTTTCTTTAGTTGAACAAGCACAAGTGCATAATTGTAGCTAATTTCAATCACCAAAGTTCTACCCCAACAGTAATACCTCTTCAGCTGATCAAAGACAAGCTCGGTATCACCTGCATACAATAAACAGAAAAAAGCATTGTAAATACATGTATACAATGCCAACACAGCTGAACATATATATCTACAATTTCATCCAACCTTTTTTGGTCATCTTGGCCCTGAAAGCCGAGTTGCTGACAGAACTGTGTATCTACTGTTATTAATAGTTGGTAACGAACAGTCACTATCTTCATTGCCTGGTCTAACCATACCCGAATAGATCCGAGAAGCCGTCAGATGAGAGACCGGAGGATCAAGAACCGGGCATAAGCCTTGCAACATTTGAACAACTATACTCATAGACGGTCTCAAAGTTATATCTTCCTGTATACACCACAAGGCAACTTTCATCACAGTACGAACCTTCTCATGATCACACTCATCATAGCTCAACCTCGTATCAAGGATCTCAATGAGCCTTCCTTCTTCCATCATTTTAAAAGCATAAGATGGGAAATAAGATCTCTCTGAAGTCATACCCGGTTCATAGTTCTTCCTCCCACCGATCATCTCAAGCAAGAGCATCCCATAGCTGTAAACATCGCTCTTTTCTGATATCAAAAAGTTGGTTATCCATTCAGGTGCAAGATACCCCCTTGTACCTCTTAGAGTAGTCATCACATAACTCTGCTCCTTGTTCATCAGCTTAGCCAACCCAAAATCCGAAACCTTTGCAACAAAATTTTCATCTAGAAGGATGTTCTCGGGTTTGATGTCACAGTGGATAATCTTGGCTTCACACTCCTCATGAAGATAAGATAGCCCTTTAGCTGTTCCAAGTGCAATGTTGTACCGCTTCTCCCAATTCAACACAAGACGGTCTTCTTCATCGTTGTTGAAGATCCATTTGTCCAATGACCCATTTCCCAGGTACTCGTATACGAGAAGCCTGTGAGAAGATTCTGCACAAAAGCCCTTGAGCCTCACAAGATGCACATGGTGAATGCTCCCTATTATATTAACCTCAGCCCTGAATTCTTTCGTCCCTTGCCCAACTCCCTCCAGTTTCTTGACTGCAAATTTCGTCCCGTCTTCTTCAACTCCCAAGTACACTGATCCAAACCCTCCTTGGCCTAGCTTAACCGAGAAATCATTTGTCTTTTCTTTCAAATCAATAAATCTATAACGAACAGGCATTCCGACTACACCTTCAAAGAAGCTTTCTTCTTCAGCTGAATCCTCTAATAATAATCTCTTTCTACTCCTACGGTACCAGAACACAGCTCCACCAAGCGCCATTATCACGAATAGCGTCACAGCAATTGTAGTCACTGTAATCGTCGTGACTGAAGAGCTGCCATGTTTTCCAGCTCCAACATTAGCAAACTTAACCAGAAGTGTGTAGCCAGAGGCATTCACATTCACCTGCTGCAAACTTCCGATCTGGTCAAACAAGAAACAACTATTGGTACTATTGTCAAAGAAAAGTGCGCTGCAAGAACAGTTAAGTAGGCAGGAATGCTTGCAACCCTCAAGACTCGTGTTCAGTGGCGAAATATAATCAAGGGCAGCATAGTCAAACCCTTCACCAACAGCCTGAAGCTCAACAGAAATGTCAGACACATTGCAGACCGGCATAACTGGAGGCTTACAAAAAGGATAAGAACTGAATGCAGAAGGGCAATGACACTGATCAGAACAAATTTCGAAAGGGTCACATGATAGAGGATTGCTACATGAGTCACGAGGTATCTTCACGGGCTGACCATAATTTGCTCTGCCCTCAAGATTAGAGAATTGGATTGACCCATCATGACCCAACTCAGCAATCCAGGTTGCATTCTGATCATACTGTTTTGAGATGTTGAACTGCCAGACCAAATCACCCGTTTGGTCATAGAAGTCCCATGAGTTAGCCACAATGATTGCAGATGAAACATTCCCACCAACCTTCTTAACTATCTTTCTAACGTCTTTAGACATAGACCAATAAACCTGTGGAGAGTTGTCATATCCCACATAAAGAATAGCATCACCAGATATGAACTCAAGATAGCTCATCAAGTTCTTTTTCGGTTCGCTTTCAAGTCTAACTCCTACTGCTACCCTTTGCCCTGATATAAGGGTATCAGTGGGATGATCAAAGCTTTGCCATAAAACTGTCCCATTTTTTCCAAGAATAACCAGATTACCACCATCCTCCAACTCCATTGCTTCAGCTTTATCTCCTGAGGTATTCGTAGACCATACGAAACTAGCAGAGCTCCCCAAGTAAGCATTTCCATCAGTACCAAACACAAACTTATCCGAAGAACGAACAGGTGCGTGTCTACCGGCAGTCCATATAATCTTTTGGCTGCTCAAGTGTAAGACAGCAAGAAAATAAGAGGAAGACTCCGCATAATTGCAGAAACCAAACCCAAATGTTGAGTTGTTTGAAAGGAGGAACAGGCCACCATGATCGGTCCAGTCGGCTTGAGAAGTTTGGAAACCAGGAGTTAAGGAACCAACATACTGAATGGAAGCAAGGGATGATTGAAAGAGAAGTACTAGGCAGAAACAAATGGCAGTGATCAAGGACAAAGGAACCCCAGAAATCATGTCCCAGGCTGTTGGATTAATTCCCAGAATTTATACACGAGCATGAAGATTCATTCAGTTCAGCTCAACTCAACCACATACCACAATGAGCCACCCTAGATACGCAATGTGAAGAATTTATCTGTATAACAGCAAGAATTGACAGAATCATCCAATTTGAAAGATTTACATAGCAGAGGGTTAAGCAACCTAATGAAGAAGACTTCCCAGAAAATCAAAAGAGGGAATTCCCTTGTATACTAAACAGGGGCACTCAGAAAGAGCACAAAGGCTGAAGATGAAAGTGGGTTGCTTTGCTGGTGCCAATGAAATGATATGAATAAAGAAACCATAATGAGCATTAATGGGTTTCGAGCACTAACCTCGTTCAGTTGCAGGTGAGAGAGGAAGCTTCGGTTCATCTGCTGAAAAGCTTCTACTCTCAAATCGATCTCCTTTCCTGTTTACTAGAGAAAGAAGCAGGACGGACCAAAATAGGGAAAAAGTTGGTATTCAAATCGACTACTTGCCACTTCCGTTGCGCTGTATATATCTATTCTATACACTAGTAAAAGGCAGGGTTCTCATATGAACAGTAATCAATCATTTATTTTAATGTGTTGGTCTCTTTGTTTGGTTCTAAAGCAGTCACGTTTAGCATTAGGTGCAATTTGTATTAATATACTTTGTATTTAAAAATTGGGTATTGATAATTGCAAATGCGGTAGTTGTAATTGGTGTGTTTGCCTTGCTTTTTGTTCAGATTAAACAATTCCATGCCTGAAGACCCTAGAAAGATACAAAAGTGTACCCACTAAGCTTGTCTTTGTTCTATGTAATGTTCAGGAAGTTAGGGTTGATATGGTGTTTTTCAGCTATAGCCTATAGTGGATCTTGTTCTATTTCCCTCTGTGACAGGTGTGCCCTGTTTTGAGGTCGAGGGATATATGGATAGTTTGTACCAGTGAGTGTTTGATGCTGAGAATTTAGCTTATTTTATAATGTGATTTTTATCCATGTGCTTTGAATAAATTGAAGTATTTTTGACAAATGAATGGTGAGCAATTTTGCAAGATTTAGTAGCCTAAAATTATCCTTAGTACTTTTTCGGTTATGATCATATTGTGTTTAGGAAATCTTTTTTTTTTTTTTTAAACAAGGTAAACATTAGGCTCCCTTTCTGAGATAGGGTCAGCCTAGATCATCCTTTCGGATGATTTTACTAAACTCCTTCAGGAGAAAAAAAGTTTCCGGAGTCCAAGCTTCTGGAGACGTCCTTGTTGAGAAGGGGGAGTTAGTGAAGCTGTTGAAATAGTCCAGGAAGGAGTCTGGAATTTCGTGTTTGGCCAGAAAATCTGCAGCTTGATTACACTCTCGATAGCAATGGAAGATCTGAACCTGCCTGAATCCTCGAAGGATGTTGTGAATATCATGAAAGATTGTACCGAGTTGATACAAGAATGGTGGAGAAGATCATGAACCGACAAGCAAGGCCAAGACCATTCCACAAGTCGCGAGCATTCAAGTTCAAGAAGGATTCATGGAGGAAGACGAGAACAAGAAGAAGGCCTAGACCTTACAAGAGGTCCCGAGCATTCAAGTTCAAGAAGAACAAGAAGAACAAAGCCGTCGGAAACCAATAGAAGCCTCAGGATCGACCCCCAGGGGGTCGAGATCGACCCTCCCAGGGGGTCGAGATCGACCCTCCCAGGGGGTCGAGATCGACCCTCCCAGGGGGTCGAGATCGACCCTCCCAGGGTCGAGTCTGAGGGCTTGCAAGATCCTCTCAGGATCGACCCCCAGGGGGTCGAGATCGACCCTCCCAGGGTCGAGCCTGAGGTCCATCCGAACGCGTCCGAAGCTGTTTCCTTTTAGCTTGCGTCCCAAGCTGTTTCCTTTTATTGTTTTCGAACTATTTCCATATTTTTTGATTTCTAGATTTGTGATTATTATTATGAGATATTATTTATATCTTATGATAATAATTTAGGATTTCTTTTTCTAGGATAGAATAAATACTCTAGTTTTCCCTTATTTAATTTTTTGAGCGTATTTTGAGAAGAGAACAGAGTTCTCTTCCTGCGCCATTGTTGACCTACGACATTGAGAACTTGGTTTGATTTATACAAACTTTGCTTTGGTTCATTCAAGTGTTCATCCTTGCGAGTTGTTGATTGTGTTCCCATTCGAGAAGTTCAAGACTATACTTGGTGCAAGGTCTAGATCCATCGTTTCCGTTCGCGATTGTGTGACGTCAAGGAGCCTTCTTCTAGCGTGTCATACATCAAGTGGTATCAGAGCTCATCCGATCTTGAGTTACACCGAGTTGAGTCGAGTTGCTTTTCTCAACAATCTGCGAACTACATCAATAACAGAAAGTTGCACACGTTCGTCTTCGTTTCTGAAATTTTCGAAATTTTTTATGAGGTAATTTCGAAAATCTGATTTCATATTCTTGTAGAGAATTTCGATACGAGTCTAGGCATATAAGATTTGTCGAAATCGGAGTTCGTTTGACCCCTGAAAATGTCAAAATACCAAGCTGTGTTCCAGAAACCCTAATTGGCCGCCGAGATTTTTTTTGCTTGCTTTGAGCCCAAGTTTGGTCTTTGTTTGTCATCCATGAAGCTATGATGTCTCAAGTTGATATTCCGAGTCAAATTGATCTCTTTTATGGAGATTATGATCCGTATTCATATTTTTCTTGGGAAGAGAATACTAATGCTTGCTTGGAGTATCATGACTATGATGGTCTTTCAGGATTCATGGCAGTTGTTGATTCTTTTCGAGGAGATGCTTATAATTGGTGGTTGAATGATGTTTATCAACGTCGTCTCCATGGTCTTGAACACATTGTCTCCTGGAATCAACTCAGATTTTTGATGAGAAGAGAGTTTGTTCCTATCGAGCATGCTAGACGAGTGGAGATGTGCAACAAGTGTCATCAAGGTTTCTATGATCATTCGCCTCTTGCATACTTCATGGAGCTTGAAGAGTTGCTTAGTTTGGCTGGTATTTCACTTAGTTCTCAACAACTATGCTCTCGGTTCTATGATGGTTTGAATTGCATTTACCAAGCGGTCTTGGAGAACCAACCAAGAGATGATGTTAATGAGTTGGTCCGAGTTGCTATGGCTTTTCATTATCGTGCTCAAAGATTTGAGGAATCTGAGATGGCGCGGGCTGCTATGAGCATAGCTCCACCTCAAGTGGAGGAGGAGAAATCAATTGCCCTAGCCGAGAAGGTGGCTCCCATTGCTATTGCAACTTATGACGTCGAGCCATCATCTTGCATCGACGCGCCAGGGATTGTTAGCACGGTTCAGCAGAAAATACTTGTCCAATCAGACTCAAATTTTGTGGAGCATTGTGATATTGATGTTGAAATCTCTCCGCAAAATTTCAGCCAATTTAGAGATGATTTGCCCCTGGTTTCGCCACAGCCATTGCCGAACACCGATTCCTTGACTATGCTGATCGTTCCTTAAGTTTCCCTCAAGCTTTTAACGCCAAATTTTGTGGGTCATCTTGATACTGCAGAATTAGTCTCTCCACAAAATTTCAGCCAGTTTGGAGGTCGTTTGCTTGGCAAACCATGCAGCTTGTCTTTGGATGATTCTACGCCGTTATTACTTGATTCTTTTGATCATGTGCTTGTTGATTGCTTTGCTTATTATCATCCGGAGTATGGAGCTGAGTACAAGGTGAGTTCTTTGCAAAAGTTTGAGTTCTTCTCTACACCTTTCGACAAATCGAGGACGATTTGCAGTCAAGTGGAGGAGAATGATACAAGAATGGTGGAGAAGATCATGAACCGACAAGCAAGGCCAAGACCATTCCACAAGTCGCGAACATTCAAGTTCAAGAAGGATTCATGGAGGAAGACGAGAACAAGAAGAAGGCCTAGACCTTACAAGAGGTCCCGAGCATTCAAGTTCAAGAAGAACAAGAAGAACAAAGCCGTCGGAAACCAAGAGAAGCCTCAGGATCGACCCTCCCAGGGTCGAGCCTGAGGGCTTGCAAGATCCTCTCAGGATCGACCCCAAGGGGGTCGAGATCGACCTTCCCAGGGTCGAGCCTGAGGTCCATCCGAACGCGTCCGAAGCTGTTTCCTTTTAGCTTGCGTCCCAAGCTGTTTCCTTTTATTGTTTTCGAACTATTTCCATATTTTTTGATTTCTAGATTTGTGATTATTATTATGAGATATTATTTATATCTTATGATAATAATTTAGGATTTCTTTTTTTAGGATAGAATAAATACTCTAGTTTTCCCTTATTTGATTTTTTGAGCGTATTTTGAGAAGAGAACAGAGTTCTCTTCCTGCGCCATTGTTGACCTACGACATTGAGAACTTGGTTTGATTTATACAAACTTTGCTTTGGTTCATTCAAGTGTTCATCCTTGCGAGTTGTTGATTGTGTTCCCATTCGAGAAGTTCAAGGCAATACTTGGTGCAAGGTTTAGATCCATCGTTTCCGTTCGCGATTGTGTGACGTCAAGGAGCCTTCTTCTAGCGTGTCATACATCACGAGTTCCCAAGGAACCTTCCAGATACGCTTCAGGGCATTGATAATTGTAAGGTTGTCACCCTCAATGATGATTTTGGAAAGATGAAGCTGATGAGCATTGTTGATAGCAGTGAGAAGAGCAAGTGCTTCAGCTTCCAGAGCACTGCTCGCTCGGCAACATTGTCTAGAAATGGACATCACCCTTCCATCTTGTAGCCGAATGATAGCCAAGGTGGAGGCCCTCCCATCAGTTTTGAAAGAGGCGTCAAAGTTGATTATGACCAGGAAGTACCTACTAGGCCTTTCTGGCTGGATAACCAAGGCAGTCAAGATCCCAGTTATAAGTTCAGCTCTTTGGGATTCTCATAAATAATAAATCGTAAGTTTTCAGGGTTTGCTCATTTATATATGCAGGTTAATGTAGCTCATTTATATATGCAGGTTAATGTAGTGTTTATTTAATCCGGAAGTTAACCGATTTTCGGATTAGCGCATCTCTAAATTCAATTGTAGTAGCTACAGCTCTTTGTCTGGAAAAAAGATCTATATGCGATATAATTTTGATTTGAAATTGTTAAATCTCGGTGGGCCATACATGACGTGGGTGGTTCACACGTCGGTTCGTGCGCATATGCGCGGTAAGCTTGATACATAAGCACATGAGATTCCACTCTAAAATCAATTGGCAATAGGGGGAGTAGCTTATGTACTTATATGGTGGGTGGTTTCACATTTGATTTCCAATGGGGAAGCACATCCTACTTCCACACGTCATGTATGGCCCACCGTGTTGGGAAAACTCGTATTTTCCCTCTTCGTGTGATTAAGATGGGCAAATGGGACAACTAATATACAAACTAATTTGTATATATTTTGAGGAAAGAGATTACAAACACTAATTAATTTTATGTGGAAACTCTCACCCGAACTCGATACTTACACTCTCACCCACCCGAGGGCTTCCCCTTGGCCACTCTCACTTATACACTCAATTGATTTCTTAGCTTGAGTGTTTTGCCAAAATGTTACACATACATGCCTATTTATAGGCCTTGATGTTGGCTTACAAGGTCTAGAATTCTCTACCCACATTCACAAATATCAATGTTGATATTTGTTACAAACTTTCTTCATAATTCTAGAATAACCTACATAATTCTACTACTCCCTCCGTCCCGGAAAGTTTGTCCATAAAACGCATTTGCACGCGGATTAATAAAAAGTGGAAAAATTTGATAAATTATGGGAAAATGTGTTAAAGTTGATGGAAAGGGTATAAAAAGGAGTAATTTATAGGATTGATTGAGGGTAAGTTTGTAATTTTATAGGAAAAAGTGATAAAGTTAAGAGGAAAGTAGGATAATGATGGTAATATATAAGATTGTATGAGGGTAAAATTGTAAAAGTATAATGATATAAATGAAAATAAAGTAGAGATGGACTAACTTTTCGGGACGCCCGAAAAGGAAAGGCGGACAAACTTTCGGAGACGGAGGGAGTAGTTAATTCTAGATTCTTCATCTAATCTCATATGCTCAGCAATTCTAGATATTTCTTCTAACTTCCATTTTTTTCTCCTTATTGTGGACCAAGAAAATATTATTTTGGATCATAAACCCACTCCCAAATATGGAGGGAAACCCAACACACCGAGATTTAACAGAAATGCATAAAAAAGGAGTGTAGTATAAGAATGACAGTAAAACTACTGGTATCTATGTAACTTAAGATGTCTTAATTAGTTGCCCGACAATTGGACTCTAAACAACACATATGTATTTCACTCTGCAGGAACTTGGTGTCAATTGCATAGAGAGTTAATGCCATGTCATGAATTTAATGAGTTGTCAGTGAATTGATTAAGGTCTTTGATGTTAACACCTCATAGTTAAGGACAAGATAGTAGCAATCCTTACTGAATTATTTAATGACTTTGAGGTGTACTTCCCGTCGTTGTTACCATTATGCCGTCCTTTTCTCCCCTTTTTTAATGGATTTCCTTTGCAAAACCAGTTAAATTCATTCTCATGTCATTACACTGTTGGATTGCAATTTTATATGCAGGTGCCAGGTGGACAAAAAGTTGATCACCTCCAGACACTGGGATCGATGCTAGATAACTCTCATATTGTTATAAATGCGTTTTCCTTTTCCTTCAGGTTCGTTGTCATTTCCCAGCCAGTTCAATTCTTGATAATACTAACACGTCTGTTGGAATATGCTCTGTATTATTGTTCTCTCAGTTTAGCTATTGTTTATAAAGGTGAATTTGAGGTATATGGTCGAGAATGTAATCTCTTTTCTAGCCTCTCTCTATCTGCTAGAAGGCCTCTCTTTTTCCGGTCGTGTGGCCACTGTTATTAACTTTTGTTCTACATAGACCTCTTGTGTTTCCCTGTTTTTTTTTTTTTTTTTTTTTTTGAAACGGTGAGAATTAGGGTCACACCTTAAGGCGGGATCCCTAGGGCATCCTTACGGATGAGAGCTAGAAGCTCATGATGGTTCCAGATAGTTTCCCATGAGAGACTGTGGCCCAGAAACGCAATTTTATCGGCCACAGAGTTACACTGCCTACTCCCATGATAAATATGAACTGACTCGAAATCCCGCAAGGATATGAGAATGTCTGTGATGATTCTTTCAATCTCCCATGGGCATCGGATTTGTCCTAAGACGGCTTTGATAACAATGATATTATCTCCTTCTATTTCCAACTTTCTGACATTCTTCTGTTTGACCTTCTTCACTCCATCCCACAGTGCCAATGTTTCTGCCATCAAAATCGAAACTTTCCCATATGTTCTGACAGACCCATCAATTGGGTTTCCGGTCTCGTCTCTTATAATGGAACCTCCCGCTGAGTTACCATTAAATAGCTTAGATCCATCAAAATTTAACTTTGCATAACTCCAATCTGGTTTCTTCCAACCTCGCGCTTTGATTCGTGGTCGGCTTCTTGAACATGCACCCTTATTCAGACTTGTTTCTTCGTCCTCAACCCATTCTTTCGCCTGCTTCCATTGCTTTAGATGATTGCGGATATAAAGGCTAAGGTCTTGTATGATATCGTTGGGCGTTTGTTGGAACAATAACTTGTTTCGCTGATGCCATATGCCCCACCAAGTTACCGCTAACTCAATGAACTCTTCTTTCCTCAATTTGTTATATAGCTCAAATAATACATTTCGAGGGTTCGTTTGTGATAGGTTCTGGCCTCTAAGTACACGTTCTGTATCAACATTTATGCTCTTTATTGTTTCTAAAGTATGTGGGCATTCAAGTAACAGATGTATCGAGTCCTCATGTGTAGCGTTACACATGAGGCATCCTTGAGGAATGACAACTCGTTTTTCAATAAGCCTTTGTTTCGTGGGCAGTCCATTCATGTCTATTTTCCAAAGGAAATTCTTTACTTTTGGGTACGTATCCAATTTCCAGATCCATGCATTGGGATTCAAAGCCATAGTTTCTTCTTTGGTTATTAGACTTATTGCTGATTCCGTGGAGTACCAACCATTTCTGCTTGGGGCCCAAATCAATTTATCGTTTATATCATTTTCGGGGATTGGGATTCTTATTATTTTCTCCATCACTTCATTAGAAACTACATGAAGAAGTTCATTTATTTTCCATCTCTTGTCTGAAGAGATGAAATGTTCGACTTTTGTTGCCACATTTACGACATTATTTGTAGTTGCCCACTCTATTAGCGGTTCATCCGTGAGCCATCTGTCCTTCCAAAAATTAACTGTCCGACCATTTCCTATTTGCCACCTCAAACCTTTCTCGAATTCTGGCTTTAGTTTCATCAATTGTTTCCATTGCCATGAGCTATTCGGCTTTATTTTGTACTCCGAAAACGTGCTTCCCCTCAAGTATTTTTCTTTAACTACTTGTACCCAGACATTGTCTTGTTCGGTAAGAATTTTCCATAACAGCTTCATTTGGAGTGCCTTGTTCATATGTTCCGCTTTCCTTATGCCTAGGCCCCCATATGCCTTTGGTTTACATATTCGGTCCCATCCTATGAGTGGCTTATGTTGTCTGTCTTTATTCCAGAAAAAAGTTCTGTTTATAGTGTCAATTTCATCATTAACCTCTTTTGGCAACATGAAGCTTTGCATTAGGTAACTCGGTTTTGTGGCTAAATTTGACCTGATTAAAACTGTTCGTCCTTCTTGAGATAATGTATTAGCTTTCCATTTCGTTAGTTGTCTTTGAGCTTTTCCAACAATGTCCTGAAAGCTTTCTTTCCTCACTCTTCCGTTAATAATCGGACACCCTAGATATTTTTCTAAATTTTCCATCGCGCTTATTCCTAGTGTTTGTTTGATACTTTGTTTCTGTTGGTTAGCCACTTTCTTAGAGGTGTGAAGTGCTGATTTATGATAGTTTACTTTTTGTCCTGTAGCTGCACAATACTCTTCGATAATCTTCTTCATCTGGTTACATGCATTGTGGTTTCCTTTGGCGAATACAATAATATCGTCTGCAAATGCTAGGAATGGCACTCTCCAACCTCCCCTTGCTATTGGAAATCCTATAAGCGGCTTTGGGCACTCACTTGCTTTCTGAAGTTTTCGGGCAAGAAGTTCAGCACCAATCACAAATAGGTATGGCGATAGCGGATCTCCTTATCTGATTCCTCGTTCAGGCACAAATGGTGCAGTAGGTCCATTGTTCACCAGGACTGAGAAGGATACAGTACAAACGCACTCCCGAATCCATTTCACAAACTTGTCGTCGAAACCAAATTGGTATAGGATCCGGAACAGGAATTCCCAATCTACCCTATCATACGCTTTTTCCATATCCAACTTTACTGCCATCCATCCTTCTTTTGCTTGGCTTCCTCTAAAGGAATGAAAGATTTCATGAGCTATAAGCACGTTGTCTTGTATTGCCCTTCCAGCAACAAAGGCCCCTTGCAGCGGGTGGATAATTTTAGGCATAACCTTCTTTAATCTTTCCGTTAGGATCTTGGCGATTATTTTATATATCGTCGTACATAGGCTAATAGGTCTATAGTGGTTTGTCGTCGAGGGACTATCATTTTTTGGTAGTAACGAAATGAACGTATGGTTATTTTGTTTCAATATCTTTCCTGAATGGAAGAAGCCCTTGACTGCTCTTATTACAGTTGGGCCAACAATGTCCCAGTATTTCTTATAGAACTCTGATGTCATGCCGTCTGGTCCTGGAGATTTGTCTGAACCGATTTGAAAAACAACATTTTTTATTTCTTCATTCGTCACTTGTCTTGTTAGGCTATTATTATCTTCATCTGTTATTTCTTTGTCTATGAGCGTTAAGTATTCCTCCAGGATAGCGTTATTTATCTGTTCTTTTTTATACCGCCTGCAGAAGTCATCTCTGATTTCTCGACAAATGTTTTCTTCTCCCACAATTTGGGTGCCGTCACTCAATGCGATTGTTCTGATATGTTTATGGTTTCGCCTCCCTGTTGCAATCTTGTGAAAATATCCTGAATTCGAGTCTGTCAGTTTTACATGTTTTGTCTTTGCCCTTTGTCTCCAGTACGTTTTGTGGAACTGTAAAATGCACTCCTTCTTTCGCAGAAACCGAAGTTGTTTTTGAATGAGTGCTGGTTGCGGGGATTCAACAATTCGTTGTTGTAGATCAAGGAGTGTGTCCTCGATTTCGCGTAGTTGTTCAAACGTATTCCCAAACGTTTTCCTTTTCCATTGTTTCGTATGTGCTTTGAGCAACTGAGTTTTCTTCATGAGTTGGAACATGAAAGACCCCTGGAAGCAAGCCCTCCAAGATTGTTTCACCACATTCCGATAGTCCTTTCTCATTAGCCACATCTTCTCCATCTTGAATGGCGCAGCTTTACTTATTGTACCGTTCGTAATATCAACGGATATTTTGCAGTGATCAGAAGACGTGAAAGCGTGGTTGTGGGTTCGAATTCCTGGAAACCATTGTAATATACTTTCACTAACAATTACTCGATCCAATTTTTCGTAAATGTTATCAATTTCTGTTTTGTTCTTTCTCCAAGTGAACTTATTCCCTGTGGTAGGTATGTCACGCAGGTCACAAGTGTCTTTAAGGTTTCGAAGCCGTTCAAATCTACTAGCCGTAGGCGTACATCCTCCTTTTTTGTCACCGATTTCTTGGATTTCATTTAAATCGCCCATGATAACCAGGGGGATGTCAATTTCAAGTACACAGTTAGTAAACTCTGTCCAAAAACTGTCTTTCTGAGTCTCGTTCGGGGGAGCATACATAAGACATAACGCAAATACACACCCCGTTAGTAGATTAACATGTTTCATAATAATATATCTCGGTCTGTGGACTAGGATTTCAACATGTTCGCTTCTAAATTGGTGTTCTTTCCACATTACACATATGCCACCGGCCCTACCTTCAGCCGGGGACCATACTAAATTGTCAAACCCTGCACGTCTCCATACTTGATCGCTCGGAAGCTTCTCTGTTTTTGTTTCCACAACAGCCATAATTTGGATTTGTTCAATTTTACAAAACGAATCAATCTCAGGCCAGAACGATTTCCTACCTATACCTCTGCTATTCCACAAGGCTACTTTCATTTATAACTTATTTTATAGAGATTGCCAGCAACTCCCTTGAGTCGAGTACAATGTATGCTTATTACGTCAAGCCTTTTTCCTACTTGTTTCGGCACCTGTCTTTTACCCACTTGTTCATAAAGATTTCTTGTCGGGAAACTAAAATATATGAACCCATAATCATTGATCAAAAGGCATTTTTGGGCACTTAATCTTAGCCAAAGAGCTCCACCTGGTATACTAAATGAGCGCTTACTTTTGTCAATAATCTGTACATACGGGTCCAAATTTCTTCTCTCACAATTTGCAAATATTATATTTCTTCTATACAATACATGATAACATACATTTTCTACATAAGGATTACATGTTTTACAAAACAGGAATTCATGAAACATCCTTAACCACCAGTATGCGCAAAGCCCTTCATCTGAATCATCCATTCGACATTCCCGGCATGAACAAAATCGCTCCTTACTAATTTTCCTAATGGTACCAATCTTATTAGAATTATCATTAAGGTTTCTTTCCCATGAGTTGTCCCACAAGATCAGTTTTCTACACCAAAAACTCAGGTTGCCCCTGATAGCTCCTTCATACTTTGTTAATACCTCACCTTTGCTACTCGCCACTGAGCATATGGGTCTAAATTTCCAGATGCATGAGCTGGTGTTTCCTCCTTTCACAGAGACTTTCCTGACAGCTTGTTCATGCTCAACGCAGCTCCAGACCCCTTGCATGGGCCGTGCATTAGTAGGCCTTCTCATTTCCTGCATACTCAACACACAACAGCAATAGCACATGCTTAGGGTATCCCAGTAGACCAATAACTTATATTCATCATCTTTCCAGATTTCCATACATTTCGTTTTAAGAACACGCCAATTCAATCTGGATTGACAAGTATTTGTACAAAAACAGCAGTAGCTAGGTACAATCCTTGCTCTTTTCATTTGATTATAGTCGCACCAAATATAATCATTTTTCACATCAGCATGTTCCTGGCCAGATTTTTCAACACAAGTGTTGAGAGCCAAATCCACATATCTACAAGGTTGTTGCCAATTACTTTCATCAAACTCCACACGATGTATACCAAACACCCACTGCAATTCATCCATACGCACGTGCCTAGTTCTAAATATTCTTTTGATTTGAAGATTGGGTTTATCATCAGTAATAATTAGCTTCCAATTAGTACCTATCAACCATGGATACATCAATCCCAATTTTAAGAAGTGCAGAAATGTGCTACTGATTTCAAAATAATAAAGCCTCAAGCGGCAGGATTCATACTGATTCCTTGGGCACGGTTCTAATTTCGACCTCGAAAGGTCAGCCTCTATAGGCTTATTGTAAGCTCTACCCTTAAAGGTCTCATAGACCATGGTAGAAATTGGTTCCGGTTGGGCAATAAGTTTCGTCTTTTCACATTGTTTCTTCGCAAGTTCTTTATCGAAATAGAAGTCAAATCCAACATACCATACAGAAACCAAATCAAGCATTGTAACAAATATACCCAAGCAGTGAATGAGAGGGTACAACCTGTTCGGAGTCGGGGTTCGACGCCTTTCAGAGCTGTTCCAGAGGGAGGAAAAACACTCCTCCCAGTCTTCTTTCCCAGCGTTGATATCCTGCGATTTATCCATCTGTAGAAGCTCTCTCGCCGCTCCCACCATTCCCTTGTGAAACAGAAACGAGCAGTGTGCTTGGCTTACCAACCCTAGCCTCCATAGCGATCTTGGTTCGTCCAAGGAGAGACCTCGTCTTTTTCTTTGAGTTCTCCTCTGAAGCGAGATGGGTTCAACATCGTTGGGAAGTTCCTTTTGGCTTGCGGCCTGAATTCGCGTTTGTTCGTCAAAGCCTCCCTTTGGTCGGTATTTTTTCGGATTTTGGGATGAATAACCCCAAATTGATCTCCAGTTAGGGATTCTAGTAACACGAATTGGGATTTTCAAGAGGAGAAGGTGGATAATTTTGACGATTTGGCTTAGGAATCGAGATCTAGGGTTCTTGATTTGGCACTGTTCATGGTATTGGGTTTCTGGGGGCATCGGGTCTTTTTCTTGTGTTTCCCTGTTGATTCATCTAAAACTCGTTTATATTTAGAGTCTATTTGGATAGCCAATAAAAATGTATTAAAATACATTATGGTTGGTTTAATGTATTAAATATTTAAATTATGTTTGGATGAATAAATTTATGTATTATGTTTATCTTTTATTTTAGATAAAATAAATCATTTGCCCCCATTTTTTTGGGGAAGAAGGGGTGGAGAATGATCTAGATTGGAGGTGGAGAAGGATCTAGATTGAATAATGTATTAAATTGGTTAAAAATCAAACACATTTTTGATTCATAATGTATTGTTTTGAAAAGGCATAATACAGTTTAAATTTTAAATCAAACCAATGCAAAATAATACATAATGCAATTTAATGCATAGAAATCCAAACAGACCCTTAATATTAAAGCGACCCAATTACTTGTTTTGTTTAGTGGCTCTACTCATTTTGGGATCCTACGTTGTATTAATATTGCGTTACTTTCTCTTCTAGGAGATCCAATTGCTGAAGAATAAGAGCATCCACAATGGAGAATAGAAGGCTTGATTTCTTATTAATTTAAGAAAAGATAAAAGCATATTTGTCAGAAAAAATCAGAGAAAAACAGGGAAACATTTCTTCCTTTTCTCACTTTATTTCTACTGCAAGAAATTTCTTCTGCCCATTTCTCTGCATGTGTCAGATTTTTATTCTTTTCTTTTATTCTTTTTAAGTTAAGAAACCCTCCCACTCTCTCCATAGTGGATGCTCTAAGGTTGCCATTCTCCCATTTCAAAAGTTGTTCACTGACTGACTGAATGCTATTCTGTATGGCTATCTAATTGATTTGTGAGAAAGTGATTCCAACTACTATAATATTTTAATATGGGTTAACTACATAGCATCTTAGATGGGCTATGACATGTGTGGTTGATTTGCATTCAGAGTTTATAGTTTGTGTGGTTGATTTGCATTCAAGCTTTAAAGTTTGTATTGTATGTTTACAATTAGGATTATTACAGGCCAAAATTGTCACATATTTGTGCATTTTTTGGGAGTCTTCTACTTAGCGCGACTTTCCACATGCGATGAGGCCTACCTAGCATGTTAAATTTGATATTTTTTTTTGTAAGAAAAATGACTTGAAATAATCCCAAGTATCAACATTTAACCAAAAATAATCCCATGTTTTGATATTGCTTTTAGCAATCCGAACTATGTCAATATTAACTGAAATCGATATCGAAAGATTTTCCGGTATACATTCCGGTGGGTTTAATGACATGGCGGTCGGAAATGTGATGTGGCGAGAAATCCTTATTATTTTAAATTTTTAACGTTCCATGTCATACCTTACTTGCCATGTCAACCATTATAATTATTATAATGAAAAAATAAAACACAAATTAACCAAAAAAAATAACAATTGAAAGTATCTATTTCATTAAGTTACACGGCATTTATAATTAGGAAAGTAATTAACAATTGAAACAAAACAAAATTAAAATCAATTGAAAGTATCTAATTAATTAAGTTGGCATTTGTTCATCGTGTATTAACCGGTGCATTCCTCCTGAATCGCCGCCAACCCGCCAGTTCATCGTGTATTAACCAACTGCCGTGGAACTTAAAAAAATAACAATTGAAAGTATCTAATTCATTAAGTTCCACGACATTTGTTTCACGACATTAAGTTCCACCGGTGCATCGTGCATTACTAACTTTTGTGGTGGAGGTTCTGAATCGCCGCCAGCCCGCCGGCGACCCAAGACGCCGCCCTTCCATTCAAGGCCAACCCTAACTACGCCCAAAACTTGCATAGAACGCGAATCGGCCGTTGTTCACCCAGACCGCCGCCATTCCGTTCCCGAACCTCACCACCCAGGTCGCGTCGAACATGGCCGGCCAGATCCCGTACCCTAATTCGGCCGCCGCCCCTTAGTTCGAGCCATTCGCGACTCCATTCGCAACCGTCACGTCGCCACACCAGTTCGCACCGCTCGCCGGCCAGTTTCCGGCGATTTCCGACCCCGCCTTGCTCGTGGCGAACCCTAACGTCGCCCAGTTCGTGCCGCCCCTTCACGCCGCTGTCGGGAACCCAGATTTGCAAATAAACTGCGTCGGTGATTATAGATCTGTTGTCGGGAACCCTACCGTCCCCGTCCGGCCAGAGGTTGCAGCATCGGCCTTCGCCGATTCCTCCCCAGGCGGCGCTCGTCGGTGTCCCGCCACCAGCGGATCTTCATCGTGTATATGTTCTTGAATGGAGGCTATTGGCTTTAATTTTTTATTCATTCAATTGTTAATTACTTTCCTAATTACAAATGTCGTGGAACTTAATGAATTAGATACTTTCAATTGTTATTTTTTTTTGTTAATTTATGTTTTAATGTCTTATTATAATTATAATAGGTTGACATGGCAAGTAATGTGTGACATGGAACATTAAAAAATTTAAAATAATAAGAATTTCTCGCCACGTCACATTTCCGACCGCCATGTCATTAAACCAGCCGGAAAGTACACCGGAATTCTTTCGATATCGATTTCAGTTAATATTGACATAGTTCGGATTGCTAAAAGCAATATCAAAACATGAGATTGTTTTTGGTTGAATGTTGATACTTGAGATTATTTCAAGTCATTTTTCCTTTTTTGTATAAACACAAGAATCTAGATAAAAATGGGTATGTATTTTAGTAAATGCACTTTTTTTTATTTAAAATTAAGAAAAACATTTTCAAATGTTTGGATTTGGAATTGAAAATGCCAACATGAGGCTAAAACTCATTTTATTTATGAAATACGAAGTTACCAACACTTCTAAATGACAAAATTAATCCCTTTTCACTCCCCTCAGACATGTGAACAAAAACAGCGTCCACAATCACCTGTCTTATAAAATTAGTAAGAAGACTAACATAGTTATCCACACCTCGTGGTGTTACCATGCTAGTTTGACAACGGAATATTTGGATCTTGCAAGGCGGATACGGCGAGAAAACATGAAAACATCCAACTCGTCTAGCAATAATAAAAGAAATAAAACTTATGCTATCGTCATGAATCAATCCCAAGAACGAAATATTACAAACGAGTTTTAACAAAACTCAAAACTCATCTTAGAAGTCAATTTCATCAACATCTTCATTATAGAGGATTTCTCTTAGTATATCTAGATCCCATGATTTATCAAATTTTTATGTAGTTACCGAGGGGTTCCCTCTTCATCAATGAGACTAAGGCTCCGTTCGGGACTGGCGTCCCGAACTAGCTGGGGCGGAATAAAAGGGGACACGCTAGGGTAAAGACATGTTCGGCTCCTTAGCGGAATTGCGAGCGGGGGCGTTTCTGGGAGCGTGAGACGCTCCGGTTTTGTATGCTTGCCCCCCCCAGATGGCAAGCGTTTTCATCCAGCTGGCTACGCTCCCACCAAGGAAAAAGAGTGACCATTACCCCCGATGCCCCCGTAACCCTATCAGAGGCGATTTTGGGCGAGGTGAGGCGAGGCGAGGCGAGGCGAGCGGCGATCTTGCTCAAAGGTACGAGTTTGCTCGATTCGTGTAATCTTTCGTTCTCGCTTTCGATTTCCAGATCGTCTTTCGATTTCCCTTCGCCTTTGTTGCATATTGGTTTTCGTTTGAGTTCCTTGCCGTCTTTTCCCCGATACCCCCAATCTCATTTCACTTGGCGCATCGGCTATTTGGGCGAGGCGAGGCGGCCGGCGGCGAATCTTGGTCAAAGGTACTCGATTAGGGTTAGTTCATGTTCAGTTCTCATACGCGATCTCTTGAGCTTTTCGATTGATTTACAACATGCTTGGTACTTGTTGCAGATTTGTCTTCGATTAGGGTTAACTGTGATGCGAGTTGGATTGGGAGCAGATTTAAGTCTTCCAAAGGTACTGCTATAAACTGTGGATTGAAAGTATATGCTGTAATGGCTTGAAACCCTCATTTGATGATATGTTTGGGATTTGATGATATTCTATAAACTGATACGAGTTTGAATTTCATGATATGCAACTCATTTGATGATTTTCGTAGCAACATTAGTTAGGGTTTGTTTGTGTTGTGGAGTTGGGTTTCATGAGATGATTTTGGTCAATTATTAGGCTCCGTTTGCACTTTCTGCTGATTTTGGTTGTAACTCAGTGTGGAGTTCATGAGATTTGGATACAATTGTATGTGTTTGTTCAAAATGATTGTGGTTTAGTTGAACTTGTTTTTTGGTTACTTTTGAGGATATGCACATGGTATTTTAGTTAGTGGAGATGGATTGTGATTGTGATTTTTTTGGTTGTAACTGAGTGTGGATTTCGTTGTTTTGATTGTGCAACTGGATCATTGTTTTTTTGTTTCTGTTGTGGACTTTGCATCTTCGTGTAAGTTTTGATTGATGTTCCAAAGGTGCTGATTGATTGGTGTATGTGTTGTGCAACTGGATCATTGTTTTGCTTGAATGGACATGCTTCCTGTTTTTTTTGTTAGGAATCACAATGAATACACTGAATAATGGAATCTGTAGCATATGGATCATTGTTTTTTGATCATTAGTTTTTTATCTACTGAATTTCATTTATCAAATTGCCTCCTTTTGCTTTGTTGTTTTGTAATTGGTCGTAGGAACTTTGATTGTTTCATCCACCAGTGAAACATGAAAGTTAAATTTTGTCTTTGCTGATATGTTGTTTTGTAATAAGTTGAACTTTTTCCCTTTGCTGCTTTGTTGTTTTCTAATAAGTTCCATTAATCTTGTGTAGGTGTACAATGGTGTCTCAAGATACCAACTATGATGATTCGGATGGAATCCCTAGTCCAGATGTGCTCGGTTATTGTAGATACTCAACTGAGGTAACTTATGAACTTGGTTTACTGTTTTTGCCCTTCTCAATTTCCTATTTTTTTTTATCTTGTTATGACTTTCCTTTACCTATGCATTTGTTTGGGGTCCACAGGAAGAGACAGAGGAGCCGAATGAAGAGGATGAGGTGCAGTATTTGAAGCGTCGTGTCCAGGAGCTGCAAGAAGCCCTTGGTAGTAACCACAGTGCGAGACTAAGGTTGGAGTTCGAACTCATTAACGCGAGGGGAGCTGCTGAGAGGTGTATGGAAGCGAGCGAGGCAGATGCTTCCACTATTGCTCAGCTGTCTGAAAGCAATAGGGAAATTGTTGCCCAGCAAGACGCTGTACTGAAAGATGCACAGAGGTGGTATTTGTGCTCCTGTTGTTTAATTCTCGTAATTGCTATTTACATAGATTATGTCTTCCGTTGATGTGATGGTCTTTGGTGAATTACGTGCTTATGTAACTTGGTCGTGAACTACTGTTGTTTGATTACTTTATGATGACACTTTTATGTAGGCAAGTTATGGTGAATGGATTACTTTAGATAATGTATTTCATGCCTGCAAGTTTATATGCTGTTTTGTTGAATGATATAACCTATTTGATGCATGGAAGTTATTTGTTCACTGGAAGGTTATGAGTCATTGATCTTCTTTTTATGATATTATTTTGAATGATAATTTATTGAATACATGTTGAAATATTTTTGAGCCATTTTGATGTCTTCCAAAACTGTAGCATTTATTACATGTACTGGAGGGTAGGTTTGCCCTCTACTTTTTTGTTACCTTGCTCTATAAAAACACACATCCGAACACTGCAATTGGGTCACCCATTTCAGCAAAGTCAAACATCCAGGATAACTGAGGTGAATGTTGTTAGAATTGTTTCATCTGAGTAGTAAGTAGTACTTCACAATCGTTAACAACAATTACTGAGGTGAATGTTGTTAGAATCCAGGTCACTTCCTAGAACAACAATTACTCCCATATGCAAGAAATAGGTAACACCAAAAGATTCATACAATATAACGCATGCAATTAGATAAAAAGGTCCTAAAGAAAGGTTTAACAGCAGAGTTAAACATAGGTCAATCAAACAAGGGGTCAACATCAGAGTTCAACAAAAGTACATCACACAAAGTCGTAAACATAAGTTCAACACATCGTCTAAAACAACCAAGACGTCATAAAATCAAACAAGGGTCGTCTCCTCATCTGCACCATCATTCCCGTCGACCTTCCTGAATCTGTAACGCAGCCATGTAAGCCTACAATCATCACCCTTCAAGGCCAAGAACAATCAACGGTTTTGTTCATCATTCACTTCATCTACGGCATAGCACCACAGTTTGGTCAACTGTTTCAGGGAACCAGCCTGCACCATCCTTTCAATAACATCCATTGCTTCTTTCAGACTGGAATCTGTCGCCACTGTTGTGTTGCTCTTCGAATCAGCTTCCGCGAGACTGAGGGCACGTGCGGTGTTGAGCTCACAATTGATCAGCTTCTCTTCAAGGAAGGCGGCTCCTTTCTTCTTCTTTTTCTGTGGTCGGTGGCTCGTCTCACTATGGCTGTCCTTGCGGGTGACAGCCATGGTGTCCTGAGAAGCATAATCAAGAATCTGCTGCTGAGAAGACGCATTGAAATCCATGAGCAGCTCAGTCTCGTCCAAGTTGTCATTCATGGCCACGAGTTCCTCCAGTGTAAAACACGGTGCTTCACTGGTTGCGACATGGCTAGTTTGGGTTTGGGTCACGTCTGGCACAACCATACATGGAGAGACACAATGCACACCGGTTGCCACGATGCTCCCATAAACAGTGTCCCAAAGCTCGCTGAGCTCAGGGTCTGGTGGATTAGTTTTGAAACGCCTGTAAGACTTGTCTTCCTGCACACATTCACATATGAGACTTCAATTAGCACCATTGTTTCTCGAAATAATATAGTACAGCGAAGAGGTCGTTGCCTTACCTTAAATTTCTTCAACCACCACTCGTCAGTTGCTGTTGTCGTTCCTAAAGTAGGATCCCATCCCAAACCAGTCTCATCCATACGTAATTTACTCCAAGACCTCCAAGTCTTCTTCATGTAATCAAACTTATTTTTACAAATCGGACCTTTGAATTTCTTCTTAAATTCCTTCCCCAGCTTCTTCGCTATTTCACCCCAATTGAAATGCGTGTCCACCCCATTCTGTTTGTGATATTCCTGGCATATACTGAGAAGTGCCTTGGCCTCTTCCGGAGTCCAGGCACCAGTCTTCTCAATACCCTCTTCGTCGACGTTGTCGGTTCCCTGGGACGACATTCCACTTTCTCCAAGCCAACCCAAATCAACACACATCCATCCCACAAAAAAAATAAAGTGCACAGCATAACAATTACAATTTCAGAGCATACCACATCATGTGCGTTTCAGAGCATACCAAAAAACCGCAGACAAGCCTCACACATAATGACTATATACAACAAACTGAGTTCACACATTTGTGAGTTGCAGACGACATATGTGCATTTTAAGAATAGTCCCTACACCTACCAATTCTCAGATATGCATCGCACATCATGTTCAAGCAAATATATGCAATTAATATCAACTCTATAGATTTGGGACATAACAAAGCAATTCCATGAATTCGTTCCAACAACGACACCAAAAGCAATTAGCATGTAGACACCGAAATCAATTAGCATCACACATCCTATTCAAGCAAATATATACCCTAACCCTACGCGTACATCCAAAAAACCGAAACCGAAGCCAAACTTCCCAGGTTTTAGGGATATGCAACTCGTACCTTGTCTCCGACGAGCGCTAAATATGCCGACGGCTTCGGATCTGGGCTCTGGCGACACCACTCCTGCAAACAACGCAAAAAAATTGGACCCATTTTTTTCAGACGACATTCAAGTGCGGAAAAAACGCGGAACCCGTAAATACCGCAACCTACCGTGCCTCCCTTGCTCGTCGCTGAAAGTGACGTTGGTTCGCTGTTCCGGTGAAGAGCGGCGACCTTCGAGAGCGAGCTTCCGTCTGAGCAACTATAGACCGAATGCGATTGTGAGGTGGATGTGTTGGATTTTGACCTAAGATCCCAATTTGGGCATCCAAATGTCACGTGCGCTGCACGAGCGGGGCAAAAATGCTTCATAAATTGAGGGCATTTTGGTCATAACACCACCCAATTTGCTCAACCCGCTACCACCTTTCCCGAACACTCATTTCAACTTTTTACTGATTCCGCTACCTAATTCAGTCCCAGCTAGACACAAAAATCCAACTGCCAGTTCCAGCTTACACTACTCTGTACTCCCCAGTTCCAGCTTACACTACTTGTGCCAAACGGAGCCTAATGCATTTTTGTTTGGCTTAAGCTTTGGATCTTTGCCTAAGAAAATTTCCAGAAACATATTATTTTTCCATGACCTACTTGCCAAGACAAACTAGATACAAAGTTTTTCTTAAGACACTTATGAGTTTTGACAATTCTCAGGATGTGTTACATTTTTTTTATATAGTTCTAGAGAGTCTTAGGCTATAGGTATTTTTCATTCACTATTTTAACCCATTAATTTTCTGGTTCAACTATGATTTTCTGTAAGAGTTTGATTTGAAGTGATTGATGACGACTCCAAGCCCCAAGAGTTGAACGATGGATGAAATTACAAGACTAGGGGTGAGCAAGCGGATCCGATCCGACCCAAAATAGTGGATATCCAAATTTTTTTAGGTCAAAATTAGCGATCCGTGTCCGATCCGAAATTAGCCGGATATTCGTTAAGAAATATCCTTTTGGAACGGATATCCAAGTTATCCATTTTAGCATTCTTTTTCAAATTATATTATTAAAAATAATAAAATTAGTTATGAATAAAAAAATAACTATATTGTAAGAATTGAACCCAAAATGAGTTAAATCTTCGGAAAACATCTTTTAGTAAATCTTTTACTGGATATATTACCATTTTACCAAAATTTACATATAAATAATATAATACTGGATATATCGGATATTTGTTTACTCAAACTGCCGATCCGTATCCGATCCAATACGAAAAAATTTCCAGATCGAATCGGATACAGGTAATAATTTAAGCTATCCATTTGGATACAAATTTTATTAAGCTAGACTGACGAATCGGATATTTTTCTCACCCCGTATTACAACTAATCAAGGTAAGTTAGTGAATCTAAACATACACACCGAGTTCCACACGGGAAAAATAAAATTAAAAAAATGCCGAGAAATTAGACAAGTTCGGTGACCGACTGAGCAGTCACCAGTCCGTCTCACACTCGCACCCGAGGGTGCCTCCCACCGCGTATAGAAAGAAAGATCCCCTCTCTCCTCCACCGTCGAACCGCCTTAACGCAACTCCGACGGCAAACAATGAGCAGCATCAAATCCAGATCCCTGGCCCCTCATCTCCACCAACCGATTCTCTGCACCCGCACACACCAGATTGCAGCCCTAGCTCTGGTAGCCACCACCTTCTTCCTCACACGATTCTTCGATCGCACCTTCTTCGCTCCTCGCCCTCCCTTCGACGCCTTCTCACCTCCCTCCGACCGCCTTTCCGTCCCCCGTGGCGCCCTCCGCTTCGACTCCGGCGCCTCGATCTCTTGGCCGGAGCGTGGCTTCGGCTCCCGCCTCGATCTCAAGATCTACGTGTATGACGAGAACGAGATAGACGGATTGAAGTCGCTCTTGTACGGCCGTGATGGCAAGATCTCCGCGGATGACTGTGTCAAAGGCCAATGGGGAACTCAGGTCGGTGTTCGCCCTATCTTTTCCCTCTTTGTTCGTTGTGGATTGACCTAATCGTGTACAGCATTGCTATTTCATTTAGTTAAAAGATTTGATCAACTTGCATCCACGAGAATGTTGATTTTGGCGAGTTCTAGTTTGAATTCCGGTTGATCATGTTAGTTAAAGGATTTGTATTCATATTCTGAGAATTGAACTAAATGTTGCTCTCCTGAGAACTTTGGATTTGCAGAAGAATAGTGGAGATGTGATACAAATGTTAATTAAAAGAATTGAGCTAATCAGTCATGCTGTGTTTTGGTTGATTGTACATTTCTTCAATTTTGAAGTGTTGGACTTAATTTACATGCTTTGAAGGTGCTAATATGGGTGCTCTGTTGCCTGGGATTTAGGTCAAAATTCACAGGCTACTTCTGGCATCTAGGTTTCGAACGATGATTAAAGAGGAGGCAGATCTCTTTTTTGTCCCGACTTATGTGAAGTGTGTTAGGATGAAAGGCGGTCTAACTGATAAAGAGATCAACCAAGCCTATGTCAAGGTATGATCTTGTATCAGTAGCGGTCATGTTGATTTTGATACAAATATCCTCAGGATGGTCTTAATGTGGTGCTATCTGCCTTCAGGTGTTGAGTCAAATGAAATACTTTAGGCTATCTGGTGGCCGTAACCACATTTTTGTATTCCCAAGGTATTCTTAATATAACAGTGTTATTATTATCTGAGGACAAGAAGGAGATTAGGTGTTCTTTTTCTGAATAGGTTGCTACTAAAATTCCCCTCTTCTTTGATGGTTCCTTTGAACAACTTTCAATAATCTTCCTTCTATGATGAAATTTTGTATATAAGTAATATGAGAGAAGTAATAATCCTTTGTCCATAATCCATATCCTCCATCTTGGAGGGGACTACTTTTTCTGAGAGATTTTGACACATTTTAATTTTTACCATCTTTTTTCATGTCTTTAAATTTAATCTTGTGTAAGTCAAAATTCTATTCTGTACTCTCTCCTTACTTTTGAATGTTGTCACCCCAAAGATGTAGGTATTTGTAATTTCTAAGCATGCAGTAGAGTTGTCACCATTGCTGATGTTATGCATCTATATTGTAGTGGAGCTGGAGCTCATTTATTCAAATCTTGGGCAACATACATAAACCGTTCAATAATCCTGACACCAGAGGTATTGTGCATAGTCTCAAGCATTCTTCATTTCAAGCATCAAGTTCATCTAATTCCAATTTGCTTCATATTGCATAGTTCCCTGACCAAGTGATAAACACTTTCAAACTTTGATAAGAGGATGCCTATGCTCTAGACTATTAAGGCATCATTTCAGAACCTATAATAGCTTCTCAAATTTGTAGATATGCCCTTTCAAGAGTGCATAGCATGCTGCAAAATATATGATTGCTTATTTCTGGGAAATTTCCTGCTAAATTATACTCATCTCAGGGTGATCGTACTGATAAGCGAGACACAAGTGCCTTTAACACGTGGAAGGATATCATAATCCCAGGTAATGTTGACGATGCAATCACTGGAGGAGCTAATGCAATCCAAACTTTGCCTTTATCAAAGCGCAAGTATTTGGCAAATTATCTAGGCCGTGCACAAGGAAAGGTTGGCCGTCTTAAATTGATTGAGCTTGCAAAGCAGTATCCAAACAAGGTATGTTGCTTGTATAGATACAAGTTCTTTCACCCGAGATACTTTATAAATACCATGACTGGTTTCTGTGGATGTTTGATTATAGAAGCACTTATAATCCCTGTTATGATATGTGGCCGAGGCCCTGCTTTTTTTCTTTCATATTGTGAGAATTCTGGAGAATTCACTTTGTTCTTATTTACTTTAATCATCTGGCCATTCTGAAAATGGTATATTGATTCTATACACAGTTGGAATGTCCAGAGTTGAAGTTCAGTGGTCCTGATAAACTAGGGAGAAGAGAATATTTTGAGCACCTGCGGAATGCAAAGTTCTGTCTTGCCCCCCGAGGAGAATCATCTTGGACTCTTCGTTCTTATGAAGCTTATTTTGTGGTCTCTCTCTCACACCCACAAATGATTCCGTGTACTTAATTCATTGTGCTTTGATCTAACCAAGAATAATTGTCCTGAACAGGAATGTGTTCCTGTTGTTTTATCCGATGAAGTAGAACTTCCCTTCCAGGACGTGATTGACTATTCTCAAATTTCAATCAAACTGCCATCAAGTTTCATTGGCCCACAACTCTTAGAGTATTTGGAGTCCATTCCAGGTTAGCACCATTGTCTAATAGTGCTTGCATCCCCTGTTTTTTCAAATATAAAATGTCCATAACATGTGTTCCTTTTTCTGTATGTTCAGATGAAGAAGTAGAGAAAATGATTGCCCGGGGAAGACAAGTTAGGTGTTTATTTGTCTATGACCCAGAAACCAGACCATGCTCAGCCACTAATGGAATCCTTTGGGAACTTCAAAGGAAAGTAAGAAACTTCCATCAGTCAACTGAAACATTCTGGTGGCACAATGGAACAATTGTGAATAGAAATCTTGTTCCATTTTCTGATTGGAAACCTCCTATGCCCTTGCCTTAAACTCTGCACATAGAAATGATGCTTATATCGGCTGTACCATTGTCGTTCAGTATTAGAGAAGAGAGATTCTCTGTTATCAAGCTGAGAGTGAGAAGTTATCAGATGAGTAAAAATCAGCCTTGAGATGGAAGACATTATTGACAGTTTTGACATCAAACATAACACTCATCGCAAATGTGCTGACTGCCCTTAAGTTTCTTGTAATGTTAGTGTATTACTATTATGATAGGCTAGTCATTACTTTATTCACCTTGCTAAATTTATAGTTCTGATTTTTGTCCATGTAATGAGAATTGTCAATTAAGTTGGACCTCTTTCATAGGGAGGGAGGGATATATATAATTTCTTATTAAAAAAAAAAGAGAGAGAAGAAGGTTGCTCGTTGAAGGATATATTGTCTGATATTTTTAGTCGTCTCAATCAATATACCATTTTATTCAGTTAATTGCTATTTTTGATATAATGATCAACTTATTATTATTTTTAGTGGTCTGTGAGAGACAAGATGCAAATCGTGTTTTTTTTTTCTATTCTTTTCGATTTGAAAGAGGGGTAAAATACAAGAATAATATTGTCAGGCCATGAATGTGCCAAGACTGATGCAATCAGTGAATCTCATCCACAAAAATGAAGATATCTTTTGCAAAAGAATGAGAAAACCACAGGTGTTCATTTATGAGGGTAACTTTACTCCAGAAAAAGGTAGGACTTTCCTGGAAGAACTTCTTCAATATCTCTTCTTAAGTCCTGCATATTGGTGGAAGGCAGACAAATATGGCATCTGTCATTTCTAGCAAATGCTATTGCTTTCCATGGAAAACAAAAGCAACAATCCACAAGCACAATCTTCTTCATCCTTCAGATGAACTGGGTCTTTCAAGAACTACTGTAACTGCTCAATATAGCCAGGGAGAAGAAAGATCTTCATCTGAAACGGAAAAGAAGCTTTCTGGGTTGAACAGAAGATCTCTCCTGCTTTCTGGGGTACCTGTAATTTCCACCTTATCAGCTTTGGCATTGCCAGAACAAGGCATGGCTGTTGTCAAACAAGGCCTTTTAGCAGGGAGGATTCCAGGCTTGTCTGAGCCTGATGAACAAGGTTAGTTTTCTTGGTATTGGTTTCTTCACACAGAAATGTAGCTTGTAGTAAAGAATTGAAACTCAAGAGGGTTTGAACATAGGAAAAACAGAGGCTTTATCATAACTTGATGGCCATACATTGGAGCAATGCTTGAAATTGCCATTTGCATGGTGATATTACTAATTAGAGAATGAAATTGCTCAGACAGGTTGGAGAACATACCGGAGACCTGATGAGAAGTCTGGTGGGCATGGTGTTGGTTGGAGTCCAATCATTCCTTACCAGTTCTCGGTCCCTGAAGGTTGGGAAGAGGTAATAATCAGATTGTTTTTAGGTGGATATGAAAACAAGCATGATTGCAATTGTTTTTTTGGTGTAACTACATTGAAAACTGTTCAAATCTGATGGTTTCTTGGTAGTTCAGAAGAGAGGTCATGACTTGCTCACCTGTAATGCAGGTTCCTGTGTCTATTGCCGACCTTGGTGGTACAGAGATCGATCTGAGATTTACGAGCCCCAAACAAGGAACCGTATTTGTCATAGTTGCTCCTGTTCTCAGATTTGCAGAAGGTAAGTTGCTCCATGCTCCTTTTTCTCTGACCTTGCAATGTGCTAGGACTACAATCAGCTGATGGCTTCATATTAGGAATATACGTTTTGATTCTGTGTAAGAGGTTAATCATTGCACTCTTTAGTGTAATGGCAGAAATTTAGTTATGGAATGCTAAGTTGTGTCTTCTTGGTTTGGACACAGAGCTAGGGGATAATGCCACTATAGAGAAAATTGGACCGCCGGAAAGGGTCATTGACGCATTCGGGCCAGAAGTTATAGGAGAGAATGTTGAAGGAAAAGTGTTGAGCACGGAAGTGAAGGAATATGATGGTAGAAAGTATTACCAGTTCGAGTTGGAGCCTCCACACGCTCTTATCACCGCCACTGCAGCTGGAAACCGGCTCTACCTTTTCAATGTATTGGCAAGCGGTAAGTAATCGTGGTATAGTCAGTTTAAACGACACATGCTTAGAGAAGATGGACTTACTGCCCATCTTATTCTCTCTGAAAACCTTAATGAATGTATGATTCACACAGGGCTGAAGTGGAAGAGAAACTACAAGGACTTGAAACAAATATCTGACTCTTTCCGTGTCGTCTAAATAGGCAAGTCTTGTAAGCATACACTAGAAATGCGCCATTTTGCATAGCAATATAGTCCTTTGAGCTTCATCATGAATGTACAAAACTCTGTTGGCGATTGCATGTTTTAAAGTCACAAAATTTCATATATGATAGTGATGAATTATACACCATTCCAGTTCTGCTTTGGTTTACCACAGATCTGAATGTAACAGAAAGTATACCCTTTCAACCTTTTACTTGCACAATTTGATTTTGTACACTTATTTTTACGATGCATTATTGCATATATATGAACAAGAAATCTACACAGGTATGCATTTGGTGAGCTCTTACAAACGTTTACTCCCACTTGCTCTTCAGCTGATTAGTATGCATAAAATCATAACTCAAAATCGAGCTTCCATCAATTCTCTTGAGCACAAATCTCTCAACAAGAACATAACAAGAAAACTTTGCCCACCAACCAATTCCTCCATACTCCTCAGTCTTTACTCCTCTAACATGCTTTCCCTCCATATCAGTCCATCCTCCTCTTTCCTCCTCCCACATCATTCTTTCAACAACCAACGAGCTCAGCCCGACGCTCTCTGCTGAGTTATAAATGTTTCTGAACCACACAAACTTACCATTCTTGTCTTCCATCTCATCACGCAGCGCGTCTTTTCCTCCGAGCTTGACCACTTCCGTGGGCACCACAACATCCATTGTGACGCCACTTTGCCCGCTGGTGTTTTCACAGGCGAAGATCCTCTCCCATCTTTGCTCGAGCGTCATCTCATAGAAAACCGACTTCTTCACTTGTTCCTTGGCTGTCTTTTCTTTGATGAACATGAAAGGAATGTACCACTTGCCCACAACCACAGGCTCAGACGCTCCATGGGAGCTCGGAAAGTCAAAGTCTGGGAGGTGAGTGCGCAAGGCAGAGTCAATGCCGTTGGCTTCAGTCAGTGAGAAGAAGCTTTTTGGAGTTCTTGAGCTGACGTTCCACCCCTTTCGCCTTAGGAAACGAGGCGGGTGGCCTTTAGAAGCCACGGATTTGGCCAAGAAGCTGCTTCTGCTGGTGCAACTTTGGTATGCTGAAAACTCAAACTGTTGATAGGCATCTTGTGGGTCTAGAGCTCTTGGCTTGACATCCTGTGCACATTTGCACATGAAAAAGCAGGCTGGCATATCTTCATCCTTTGAACTTGCATACGCGTGCCTGCACAACCCGAGAATACTTTAATTGTTGGTATCATTCTATAAGGACAACAATTTCATTTCATATAAGATAGGAACAGAACAAGCTACCCTCTGTGACTTCCATTGGCCTTGATAGCATAATATCGGTTCGAAGAGAGTGGCTGATTGATGACAGGGATGAAGTAAACATCATTGGAGAAATGAGCATCACTTGAATGGTGATGAACAACAAGGAGCTTGTCCTGAGGGAAAGGAAGGCCCTTGATCTCGCCGGCTCTGAGCATCCCGAAGCAACATGCTGGTGGCGATTCCTCGTCTTGGATTACGAGATAGCCGGAGTTCGGACCCTCCTGAGGAGGCGTTGAGAGAGCTTCTGGAGATTGCCTGTAAAGGGAGAGGGGTCTGGTAACATACATTGCTACTCAAGTTCCCAATTCTTGACTTAAGTTCTTATGGTGTATATATATACATATGATAGATAAATATAACTGGACCAGTATAGATGAATAGGATAAACCAAACGGTACTCCATATATGAATAAGAAGACTATATCTTAGTATTAAAGGAGATTAGACGTGTGAATTATGTGTTGACTCAAGAATTTGTGATCCTAAGATTTCAGAATATTAAAGAGTAAGGAATACTCATTTGAGGGCAAACAAGATAAGAATTGGAGGAATATGCCATGTAGGTGCCTTGCATTTCAAGGGGCTTATTTGTCATTGTGGATTCTTGACTTTTGAAATGGTCATGGCCCTCAATTTCCTCCCTACCCAATTTGATTTTTTCTTGCAAACATTTAATAATAGCAAGCTAATTCTAAGTTGAATTTGTCACAGTTAAGTAATATTAATCCTTAGGAGCTAAGATTGCACGTCCTGGTAACTTTGTCAAATGGGATATATCAAGTTACTTTGCAAGAGTTTTCTTGTCTGCTATTACCAATAATATTTCATAGAGTCTTCATCTTGTCATTTCCTATGTGCGCCCTTCATACAACAGTTTGAAACTAGAATGATTAGCGACTAATGCCTGAAGTCTGTAGAACTAGCTAGCAAGACGTAATTCCAAAAAAAGTACATTAACCCGGTGAAAATTTATTGATCCAATGACTGTCTAACACGTTTATAGACAAATTGAAATACAGCCAAAACCACTAGGGCCTGTTGTATCAAATCTATTTAACACTTCTTTTATTTTGTATGAACCAACAGGATGTCTGTCTAAATCCAAGCCAACTACAGTCGAAAACAAATTTCGGGCATGTTATAATATCAAAATTTGTTATACCTAAGAAAATTTCTTAAACTTCAAAACAATGTCCTTAAATGACGGTAATTACCTGATAAGACAAGCTCGACGATGCTCATTGTTTTTGACAAACAATCTGGTGTAAAATGTGGAACCACGTATACAATAATATTTGGAACCAGTCTCTATCAAATGCGTCATCACACAGAATTTATAAACCAGAAATTCAAGCATTTCAAACACGTGATTAGTACACCAGCTTGCATGTTATATTGTTATATGATTATATCATCATAATCAGCTAATTAGAAATCATTTCCTTTAAAGTATGAACCCTTTTCATTCTGACAAGATCGTGTGACCAATTAACAGTAAAAACACTGAAACTCATCACCTGCGTAGTTTTTGGTATAAAAAGTGAAAAACCAATATAAGGTTGAATTGGGCCGGTCAAGTAAGGTACATTTTTCTGCCTTTAATAATCTCTGGCATTTAGCCTGATCTAACAAATCATCAGGTAGGCAAGATCTTAGCCAATACAAGTACCAAGTCCACTTATACAAACCGCCTGTAATAGTTGACAGGATCAATGTTATAATGGCAACTACTTCTGAGTTGAGATTCACCACTATTGATCATTCCATTCGATAGAGAACGTTTACTCGTTCAGGCCCTTTGGAGCTGCGAAGTGATCCACATTAAGCTGTTGTGCTTGTTAATCCTCCTCGTCACTGCTGGTATATGTTGAGCACAAGGACTGAAGCCCAGAGCACCCGACATCCTTGTCCTGTTGCTGCTCTTTCTTGGATTCATCGTCCTTTGCAGTCTCGGATGGGTTTTTCTTGCTCACAACTACAAATTTGACTAGTGATGAATTCGGTTTGACTTTGCGCTCAGCGTCCCCTGTCAAATTTGAATGGAAAAAGAACAGGTTAGCAACACCAGTTATGTAAAAAAACTTCCAAAAACGCATCGTCAAAGGTTAAATTCCTTCTAGCAAGGACTCCAAATCAACCACCACAAGTTAATGCATGCAACTGACTAGAAGAATGAGACTGAAACAAACTCAAAGTATCAAGTTCTAGCCTTATATAAAATGAAAAATAGGCTAAATAGCCATCAAACAGGAAACAAAGCAAACATAAAATTAGACAAGGAAAGAAATGACATGTATAGATTTTTGACTAACCATTTGCTTTTGCCTTGCTCAAATAGTCTGTTGGTTGAATTGGTTCTTCTTGGGATACTTTTTGCCTCTGAAATAATATGTTCATAAAAAACATAATACATCAGGTGATTTGAAAAGGAAAATACAGTATCAAGTTTAAATACACGAGTACATGCAACAGACCCTATCACAGGGCCAAGTTTAACCACTTCCAGTTAACCAAGATCATATGGAAAAAAATAAAAATGAATTGCAGTACCTTTACGCCATTATTCAGTTTTCCAACATCATCATTAGGCAGATTATCAACTGCATCCTCATCATCGAACTCCTCATCGTTGATCCTGTGCACATAATCTTGAGATTTCTGCATCAAGAACAAAGAAGGGAAAAATAACAAAATCAATACATGATCTAATCGAAAACTGCACAATTATGAAGAGTAAAGAAAGTGCCACAAGGATGCTCACTGACTTGGAAAAAAACTGATTTGACAAGGGCCTCATCCTCTTCTTCCAACTCCTTCCCCTGTAAAAAAATTCTCAGTAAGAACCTCACAGACACCATATCATACAAACATGAGAAGCCAAGTGAAATTCAATACTTAAACAGATACAAATACTATTTAGAGGTTTTGAACTTCATGTTTTACACATATCATAATTGAGAAACTCCATCCTCAGCAGAACTTCTTTTTATAGAATGAGTTCAAATCACTGAATGTTAGAGATATTAGTTACTACTATCCTATTATCAATCATAGGAACATGCATTTTTCATAATACTAATGAGAAGATTCATTTTGATAGTTGAGTAAAACATTTTCTGCATATACAGATTCAGATCCATATTCAAGAGCAGCTTCAAATATATCACAACAATGCATAGTTCATGACTACTTCAAGCAGCTAGAATTACCTCATCCACTGCACTGCGCTGTAAAGCCTCAAGCATTGCATCCACACTCACTGATGCATGTCTTGACTGTAAAGGAAAAAAGGGAGAATTAGCAAGATAACATCATAACACTGCACAAAGAGAGTTATAGTGCATTACTAGAAAGAAGCATTGGATATTTTCTATGAGCTCATAAGAAGCGTTACATTGTATGTACCTTCATAGACTTCATCTCATCAAGGGTAGCAAGGATATCCATTTCCCGTTTTGAATCTAAAGTTCGGTTCTCTAAGGACTTCATTGCATCACCTACTTCTTCTTCATCTCTTTTCCTCTTCTGCTTGTCTGCGCTCTGATATAGCAATAATATTCCTCATTTAGCAAACTCAATAAAAAGCTTTCAGAAATCCAAGAACAAAACCATACTAATTATTGTACATATTCCTCACCTCATCTTCATTACGCCAAGGTTCAAAATTCCGTGACGCCCCCGACTCAACAACATAATCAGAGTTCTGAGGATCTGTCTTATACGTGATTTCAGCGGAGCATTTTGTACATTTAAAGTAGAACCTGAATATTTGAATGCCCAAATAGGTCTGCATTGGGACAAAATACGGAATGTTATTAGCTACAGTATATGACCTCATAGAGCAAATTGAAATGCAGGACATAATATGAACTAATCTAGTCCAACCTCACGATTTGATAAAACGAAACATGGTCACCAAAATCCAGGCACAAGTAAAATTCACTTGCAAGCGAAAGAAACCAAATTGAATGTAACATACCTCGCCAATAACATCTTCCTTCCTGGAATTAAACTTGGTACCCTTGTAAATGTAATTCCCACATGTTTTACAACGAACGCTCATTGGAAGCATCATCCGAACTTTCATCTGCTGGTTCTTAGGCTGCCTCCTCCTCGGAATCTTCGCCGGATCGAAATCCGGCGGGTAGTACTTGTTCAAAACCTTCCTTTCTCCCATCTTTCCTAAGTGAATTCAAACCACTAATTCGCCCAAAAGAGACAAAAAGAAACCTAATTAGTTTCAAAGCTCATAATTTCACACGATCAAATCCGCAGAAACCCCTATTGTAGAAACTAGGGCTGCTCAACAGGTCGAAATCAACACATATCTATAGCCTAGGGTTAACTTTAGAGTAAGAACTAATTAGGAACCACGGAGAGTTGACATAATAATGAAGACTTATTCGCAAACAAAATTGAATCGACAATGACAAGTTCGAACCAACCAATTTTGGACTTTGACGACGATGCAGAATAGGCGATATGCCTGCTGGCGATCAAGGGCTCTCTCTCCCGAGACGATATGCCGTCCTGATTGTCGGCTTCATCACACTTGAATCAACTTTCCTCGTAATATCTCTCAAAAAAGAAAAAAAAATCCTCGTAAAAACCAAATTATTTTAATTTTAAATAATTTTCCTCGTCAAATTATTTTGGGCCTGCAAAACGACAGCCCAAGTTATGTTGGGACCGTGATGGTGGGTTAGTGGGTTGCTCCATAGCATGTTCATTCGGTTAACTTTTTTTTTTTTTTACGGAGTACAAAGCTTGGCAGTCAATTTCTTTCCCTGTATTTTTTGGAAGGCGAAAATATTAATGATGTGAAATACTTAATAAACTAGTACAAACTCCGTACCATGTACGGGTAATGTAAATATAAAACCGAATTAATCGATTTGATATCGAATTTTGATACGAATACGCTTTTAACTCGGGAACTTATAATCCAAATCCGATAGACCAAAGTCCAAATCTATTGACCTATATATGTACTTTTATTCATACAATTTTAATTCTAAAATAGTTCTATTCGAATTTATATTATTAATGAATATAATATTGACGCATGTGAAAAATTTTCACTATTCTTCAAGATTCAATAATGACAAAAATGTATACTAATTAATAAGAAAAAAATTGTAAAGAATATAAAAGAAAATCACTTCAATTTCCTTATTCGTATAAGGAAATATAATTGATTAAGATATTAAGTATATATTTAAGGAAATTGGATAAGATATCAAAAAGATATATAAGTTATTTTTTGAAAATCAATGCAAAAATAAAATCATTATTTTATTCAGGATTGATGATGTGGCGCAAATTTTAACAAAGACTTGGATTCCGCTTTATACTGTATTATAGTAGATATAGGTATTATGTATTGTATATTCCAAAAAATAGCAGATAAAATAAATATACAATATAAAATTATTTGATTTGGTTCTATTAATTTCTTATAAGAATTATATAATGATAATATGACTTTTCTGTTACATTAAGTTTTTTAATCGAATGAACATGTGTAGGGTTAAATGTTTTTTATAAGGATTGGTTAATTATTATATAAATAAGTAGTTTTTTTTTAATGTTATATACATTTTGGAGGAAATTTAAATCGAAAGCATATGCATATATATAAATACTTTTTATATGTGGAATCTACAATAACTTTTAACGAATGAAAATAAGTAAAATTAATTTTTTACCAACTAAACGGTTATATTTCAACACATTCAAACGATTGAAAAAAATGTTGATGTGGTTTGATTTAGAAGTGGCATATCTTGTTTTATATATCTTATCTTATCTTATATACATATAAGAATGGGTTTTGATCTCGCTTAGTGCATCAATCAATTGTGTTGTGCCCCCCATTTATACATACTAGAATTCATGACCCGTGCTACGCACGGGTTTAAGAACTATTTTGACGCTTTATTAATCAACTTTAAATGAAAAATTGTTTGAATGTGAAAAATGGACGAAGGTATGGTAATATG
This sequence comes from Polygonum aviculare, assembly GCA_934048045.1. NCBI lineage: Eukaryota > Viridiplantae > Streptophyta > Magnoliopsida > Caryophyllales > Polygonaceae > Polygonum > Polygonum aviculare. The sequence goes on from OW204027.1 coordinate 5,692,360, forward strand.
AAATATAATAGACTATATTAAGAATAAAATAAATAAATATTCCATATGGATCGGAGTAAATCAAGCATGGGCTTTAGAGCTATTTTGACGCTTTATTAATCAACTTTAATTGAAAAATTGCATGAATGTGAAAAAAATGGACAAAGGTATGGTAATATGAAATATAATAGACTATATTAAGTATAAAATAAATAAATATTCCATATGGATCGGAGTAAATCAATTGAAAATATAATTCACTTGCGAGACAAACACTCATTATTATTTGCATCTAAAAGCCACTTACGTACATATAAAAGATATAGAAAACTATAAAAAAAACATATGAAAGTTTAAAAAATTCACATATTTTATGATTTAGGGTATAAACATATTTTGTGATTTACGTTAAAAAAATATCCCCTAAGCTTGTTAAAAAAAACATATTCTAGTTTGATATACTTAACTTGTTGGAATTCATGACCCGTGCTAATTATATGGAAAGATGAAGCTTGTTGGAATGATTGGAGTCGGTTGAAAAATATCAGAAATGATATTTGTTAGGAGTTATAGGTTTGAACTATTTTACAAAAATATAATTTTAATTCACTCCATACTAATTGAATAGGTACAATCTTTGTTGATGTAATCCATTTATCACAAAATATATATGTAAATGATTTGTTATAATGGTGAATTATCATTGACAAAGTTGGCAAATCTCATGTACGCAAAAATTACGTAATATTATGTATAGGTAAGCTTTTAACATGCATTTATTTATTTTGTTTAGGTTATGTAACTAATATAAGTTTTTTCCGGGATCTAATTTGAATCAATGTAAATCCCGTTCGTAGTAAGAAAGTAAAAATTACTCTCGAATTGATAATTATGTTGTAGGTTTTAAAAAATATTTGAACAAAAATGATGCTATAGAGAATTGACCCCAACCATTGGATATTTATAAGAAGGCTCTACCACTATGCTATTGTAGTTATTTTGATTATTATTACATGGTGTTTATTATATAGGGAATATTGCAACCATAACTAAATATAGCAATAAATGAAGACACCACCCAACTTTTATATGTATATAGATGTATATAGATGCTCAAATGTAAGCCACTTCACAAAACTAATGTAGCACATTTGGTATTAAGTAGGTTGATGAGCTCAAAAAAAAGAAAAGGTAGATGTAATCAATTACACATTGTTCGAATCTTGCTTCCCTACTGTCTTGAACTTTATTTTGTTTTTAAAAATCATTCTTTCAAATTTCGCTTTACTAATATTATATGATAAAGTGGTATATAGATAGTAAATGTGATATATTGGCGATTCGAAACATAGGCTATTTATGAATATGTTGCATTGTCCATGGAGTGTGAGCATCATTTTCTATTGGCTAATGTAATTGAAATTAATATCTCTTTCTTTTTCCTAAAAGATAAATCTAAGGTATGAACATGGAATAAAAAAACCTAATAATCAATAAAAATAACAAACTAATAATTGTTATAAAAATATCTTAATTAATTATAAAACTAATGAAAATAATAATTCACGTGAGTTATTGACTTCATCAAATATGACATAATCTTCTTTCTTCTTCTTCTTATATATATATATATAAGAATGTATTTTTGTCCTGATTTTTACATCACTTTACCGTCAGACCTCTATTCACCAATGTGTATATTATTTTCCTTAATAATAATTTCTATTTTCTATGATAAAAAATAGAAACTTCCCTTTGCTAATGTTATAGGATAGATGAAGTATATAGATAATTAAGGAGATGAAACATAGGCTATCATCATAACTATATACTAAAGCGGAGGTTAAAAATAATATTTAGTCCAACACGTGTCACATTTTCATTGGACCGCATCACCCATGTTTAATAAAATAATTAAATTGGTTTAATTGGTTGATATTTGATTGTAGACACCACATTAGATTTCTTATTATCTACTGATTTCCATTTTAATTTTTTTTATTAATAAAATGAACTTTAAAATTTGATTATAGACCCCACATGTTTGTAATACATGAAACAATATATATTATTGAAATCATATCTACAAGATTTCCTTGAATATATAATTAATTATTACTACACTGAATTGGAGATTAAAAAAATATATGTCAACTTCAAATAAATATATAACTAAATTAAGAAAATAATTATATATACATAAGCATTTATAGATTCTACATATATAAAAATTATATATACATATGATTTAGACTTGAATTTGTTTTTCCAAGATAACTACAAAATAATTGTTATTATAAAAACAAGTATTCAATCCTTATTCAAATTATAATCCTATAAATCTTTGTTTGATTAGAATAATATATTATAACATAAATAATATAAAATTTAAATAAAACCCATAAGAAGCAAATAAAATAAAATAATACAATATTTTGTATTTTTTGGGTCGAAATACAATATTTTGTATCAAATTATCATTTTGAATAACTTTATATAAAATTTAAAGTAAGTTTTTATTTAAATCAAAACCGTACCTTTAAGGAATGAGAGTGAGACTGATACTAGTTTATTACCTAGAGTGGGATGATCATTTTCTATTGACTAATACAATTATGATTAATTTTTGTTTAATAACTCTTGCTATTTTGTAAAAAACAATATAATTTTTTTTAGGCATGAACATGAAATGAAAAACCTTATAATAAATAAAATAATAAACTAATCAAGGTGAAAAGGGAATGATGATATAATAACCAAACTCAATAACGGATACAAGTTAATTGGATGATTTTCTCTCTTTGATTTCATAACAAATTGCTTGTTTTTTAGTTAGACTCTAGATAAATTTCTTCAGAACCCCCCCTTTTTACATTAGTAGTACTATATATAATACAGGAAGTCCGAATCTTTGTGGTACGACCTTTGCTTTCAATATACTTGCTTTTGAAGGTTAGAATTTGCTTTGATTACCAAGACATAAAAGTGCTCGTCAACCAATATAAGTAGTATTTCCAACTTTTTCCCTATAACAAAATGTTACACAAATAAATATAATAATGATATCCTAGCAGATCATATTTTTGAAATAAATAACTTTACTGTAGAACCTAAAACCATATTTTTTATAGATAAATATATAAAGTTATATATTTCATTTAGATAAATATATTCATGTGCTAATATTTATAGTTTCTTTTAGGGTAAATCTAAATATTTTCTTAGTTAGTATGTGTAACACCCCGTCTTGCTGACAAGGCGTTACTCAGTAGTAGACCTCACGAGGCTCTACCAAGCTGGGTTGGCAACTGACATTCGGATCTTGCAACGCTGGCACGGCGAGAAAAACATAAAAACATCCAACTTGTATTTGAATGAAATAACAATTGTAATTTAAAACAAAGTGTCATGCACTAATCCCCAAGAACGAATCCAAATTGAAACACTCAAATTCCACCACTTATCCTAAAAGGCAACCATTTGAACTCCCACTTAATATCATTCAAAGTCAAATATTAATAAAACTAGCAATATTAATAATAACACCCAACCCCCGTACTATGACACGCGCGCTATTGCTCCGCACCACCATTGCGCCGAGGCTCGATCACGGGATCCTGATTACCTGGAATGAAAAAAATGTTCCCCGAGGGGTCAGATCCTATCCTATCAAGTCAGAATCAACATGGAAGTTACAAGATGTTTCAAAACCGTTTTTCTAAGGTCAGCAAACAAGTCCGCAATCGCACACATATCTCTAGTCCAGTCCTAGGTCCAGTTAGTCAATCAGATAGCATCACATATGACACGCAATCAGAAACTCTACCTACGGTACGCAACACTGCCCCTATAACACTGCATACTGTTACACTACCTAGGCTATGCGGCACTGCCCCTATAACACCACATGCCATGACAACGGCGTATCGATCCCACGCCGGACTCAGAGACGGGCCATCTCGTAACCATCCATCCTCAATCCGACAGTCCATCTCATCACAACCATCCATCACAACTATCTACAATAAGACTCCACCAGAGCGCTGCCCATCATAGAGAAAACAACGACGAAAATATGCATATATAGATAACAACTTTCAAAACGGGTTTCCAAAATCATTTACACATAGCACACATATCAAAACACATTAAAAGATCGATCGGTACTAGTTCCCAAAACCAATCCCATAACTACCACGCAACCCTAACAGGCTAGAACAGGATTGAGCAAGTCGAAATTCGACTTACCTGAGAGACGAGAGAATTTCGCTACAAAGGAGGAAGGTAACGGACTCGGAAAGATCAACCACCTATAATTGGTAATTAACGCGCTCTTAGGACAGAACAATTATTATTATTTAAGAGAATCTATGGAAAACCCGGGACAAAAATATAATCCGGAAAACGAACCCGACTTAACACCGAGTAGCCCGCCTAACTAGTTAACAAACTTACCATTAAAAAACCACCTAAATATTTAAGGTACCCAAAATCCGAATAACCAAGTCCCGAGACCCACAACCCAAAAATACCCAAAGCCTAGAGGATTAAATAACACCCACTAATTACTTTTGAAAAAAAACCCACTCAAAACCAACACGTCACCTTCTCTTCCTTTCACACCTAAAGCTACAGATTCAACCTTTGAATTTCTTTTTTTTTCTGATCACTTGAGCGGACCCCACCCTCTTCTATTCTATATCATCACGTGGCCCCCGCTTGCCTTCTTCAACCTCTCGCCCCTGTCAACCCAAAAATTCGGATATGGCCCTGCGGCCCCGAACACCGACGGTACGCCCGCCTCTACCCTCACTCTTCACCGGCACCAATCCCTCTCGCACCCACACTGACCTGGCCCTACTCTGCCCCGCCCGACAATGATGGAAAGGAGTGGAACCCAACTCACCGAGAAACGACAGGGAACGACGGCTCCGGCGGCTCAGTTCCGACGATGCCGCGACACGAGTTGATCTGGAGGAAAACACAACGGGAAGACTCCTATTTGAGATGTCGAAATAACCAGAAACGAAGAAGGGAAAGGAATAGGTTTTACCGAACCACGAGAACTCCGGCGAAAACCGACGACGAAAATCGACGGACACGGAGGCTTTTGGGGACGATTAGAGATTCCTGACTGATGACCGCTCCGAAGAACGACAGACAGAGGGTAAGCAGGGGAATTGTACGAGATATAGAGGAAGAAGACAATGGCGAGTCTAGCTTACCGGTTTGAAGACAAAATATTCGATCCCAGAGAGAATTGGAGTAGGACGTGAGAACGATACGCAAGGAACCGGAAGGCCAATTGCAAATATAGGCTAGGGAGTTCACGAGAGTGGTTACGATCCTAATTGATCTCTAGGAGGTATTAGTTAAGATAGGATCATGCTGTTTCAATTTAATTAATTTGGCTCTAATAGCTATCTATACCCCTGATAGAATGGATAAGGAAGTTTTTTGGCTAAGATCTACTATACGCTAATTAATTAAGTTATCTATATCTTTATAAGAGGTTATCTATTACTAGATATTTCAAGGTTATGCACTCTATCCCGAAGACTAGAAAGAAATAGCTTGCAGGTGAAGAAAACGGGATCGATACAAGATAGATTGGGACCGAGTATTATAGTATGATATTCATAGATTGTATAGACAAATATTAATTGGATAGATTATAAATATAGATATATCTTGTTAGATTCTTTTATGATAAATTTAAATATTTTCATAATTAATACGGTATTGATAGATTGTATAGATATATATTATTTGGATAGTTTATAAATATAAGATATTATTTTAATAGATTATGGATATAGATAGTGCTAGCAGATGACCCGTACCTTATACGGGGGTGTTATTTATTTATTCATTGCGTTGTGTATGAACTTACTATAACAATTACAAATATTATCATATGTATACTTTGTTTTAAAACGATGTTTATTTATTTGAATTATAAAATGAAATAATTCTTATACATCATCAAATATATATAAATGTTATTTCTATATTAACTTTTTGTACTTACATAAACATATATTTAAATAATTGAGGAAGAATGAAATAAGATAAGATGCATTATCACATTTTATTAACAATTGACACAAATCTTTGACACTTAAATTAAATTACGTAAACTAACTTTATAATAAAATAAATAATTGTAAATAAAATTCGGATTAATATAATATATATTAAATATATAGATAATATTTAGTAAGTTAAATAGAAAACCAACCTATCTCGTATATATGTTATTGTTTTCTGAAAAACTAATTAAATAATTAAATATATAAATATGTAATGCAAATGTGAACGAATTATTATCTTAACTAAGAAATCTATCATTTTTTTTCTAAAGTGTAATCAATATGCAATATTAGTGATATATATGTTAAATATAACATCTACTTTTTTAGTTGATATTTTAATATGATACGATAATAAAAATGTGTTTAATATATTATTTTAAGTAAAAGAATACTTGTCTTAAATATAGTGGTAGAATTTGCTACCATTGATGATTTTAAAAACTACCATAATAAAATTACGAAAAAATAATTTAAATTTAATATGACATTTAATTAAATGGGTAAAATATTATGATTATGATTTATAGATTGTGATGAAAAAAATATTTTGTAAAATAAAAGGTTTATGATATATCTATGTGTTAGGAAATGTGTATAATGATAAGATAGAGATTTATACATTTGGATAGAATTTAGTAATTAAACAACACAAATTCTATTATAAATTAACCTTTTAGTTAAGTATCTATAAGATGACGATAATATCAAGATTTGATAAAGATAGTTTTTTTTAAAAAAGGTGATGTGACGCAATATGGCGGCACAATTTGCTTCCGCTTTAATATATAGTAACTAGTTTAACCCTCGTACCATGTATGGGTAACTTGTTTATAAACCAGTCTATTTCATGAACTTCTTCAATAGAAAATAATATAGGTATATTGTTAAATAGAAATTAATCATTTAGATATAGATATAGATATGAAACTTGAATTTAATAGGTAGAAAATTATGAAGTATAAATATAGTCTAATTATTTGTTTTAAAAAAATACGAATTTTATTCCAAAATTATAAAAAAAGTCCAAAAAAATAGTCTCATAATTGTATTTTTTCGATTTTATCTTAATCTTTATAATTTTGAAATAAAATTCGGATTTAAAAAAAATAATTAGACTGGATCTATATTTCATAATTTCCTACCTACTAAATTTAAAATTTCTATTGTGATTAGTGTTTTTTTTATCAATGATGGTAAATCAACTCATAATATAAATAAGTTGAATTTGTTAAAAAAGTTACTTTATGATAAACATCATATTTTTTAAATAGTAATATTTATTGGAAGATTACAACTAAGTTTTGGTAAGGGAGAATTCTTAATTTTCAGGATAATTCATAATTTTCAATAACTTTTAAGCATTTGTTTACGGTATAAGATTAGATGAGATTATTACTTCCTATAGAAGATAGATCTTATATCCAAATTTAATAAATTTAATTGGATTATCATATGAGTATTTTCAACGTGTGTCACATAAATTTTGAAAGCGTTATTCTGTCGGTCAATATTTACCGAATCAATACACCATATCAGTTTCAAAGACGACCAATTATTGAAAGTTTAGAAGTATTGTTGTGATTTGGTGAATACCCTTTAAAACCCGAATAAATGGTTGCAAGCGTTATAGTACGAATTATCATATGAATCATATATATTTATCTTTCTATGATATAGATTTTTCTTTGTAGATATAGAAACTTTTATTAATTATTATATCTTCCTATTGTGGCAATGATCGTATTAAATATTATATTTTTCTTTCTATATGTTCTTTAAAATTATTAAATCATATATATTTATCATCCTATTGTGATTAGTGTTTTTTTGTATATACGCGAGGGCCCAGTTAGTTATTTTAATAAAAATATGACACGTGACGCAAATTTTTGTGAAGACATTGTCTCTGCTTTATACTATAGGTAGTATAGATCGATAAATAGATTTTAATATATCAATATATGATACCTAGATAAAGACATATGAAATTTTTTTAATTGTAAAATTATTAAGGATATATAGTTATTGAAATATAACTAATTTATCATTAATTTGATATGAGGTGATGCCAGAATTATCTCAAAAGATCTCGACTTTAATATATAGTATAGATAGTGTACACATTATGTCTTATTATATGTGTATATATATATTATTTGGGTTATATGAACTTTAAAAGAAATATCGCTTTTTTTTGAAGAAAAAACATTTTTCATACAATAAAACTTATATTATATTTTCCATACAAATACTTAATTATAAAATATCTATTATTAAGAGTAATAGCCGTGTATCACACAACAACTTAAACTAGAGTACATATTAAGTTCGACAAAAAAAAAAACTAGTAATATTAATATGAATAAATTTAGGAAACTTGACATTTATTTGTTAGTAGATTTCTCATTTCTTTTTCTAGGATTCATCAATTTTATTTCAGGAAATAATTTGAAGTTATATTTAAAATTAGCTTATTTTACCGTCCAGAAAAATATATTATAAATTTATAACTTTGATAAAGAGAAACAACAAAAAGCCCGAAAAGATAATAATATATAAATGAATTCAAAATAGAACTCCAGAATTCTCTCCCGTCTCTCCCTGTCTCTGATACCACAACTCGTAACTTCCCCACTTGAACTCCTCGAGCAACAATGGTGAAAATAGTAGAAGACGAGGAGGAGGAGCAAGAAGAAGAAGCAGAAGCACAGCCATCTCACACCACTACGCCTTCCCCTTTCCCGACCCCATCCTCCTCCGGCCACGAACACCACCGCCTCTCTCCACCGGAATCTCCTCCTCCGGCTTCCCCAGATTCCCCTTCCTCTCTCTCCTCCGATCAGACCTTCCATGGCTTCTCCCCCAAGCCCTCGCCTCCTCCAGAACACCACCCAGCCCCGACCCCCGCCGTCGTCAGCCGCCTGATCCGCGACGAATCGGCTCCTCCGGTGACGGTGACCGAGTCCGGACCTGTTTCTGGATTCGCCTTTGAAGGCGGGGACGGGGAGGACAGAGGACGAGAGGGAGGTGCGAGGAAGGGAAAGGCGCCGTCTTCGTCGTCGTTATCGGCTCTGCGGAGGCCGAGGAGAGTTGCTACGCTGAGGAGGGCGGCGCTAGGGCTTAGGGTTTGTGAGTTTGTGTTTTGTTTGATTTCTTTCTCTGTGATGGCTGCTGATAGGAACCGTGGTTGGGCTCTTGACTCGTTTGATCGCTACAAGGAGTTCAGGTCAGAAAACTGTTCTCATCATTATTCATCTAGAATTTCTTGGACATCCATATGATGAATTAATAGAATTTATGGATTAATTTTGCAATGAGTTTTAGTTGGTGGAGTTTAAAGCTGAAGCTTGTGATTATGTGTGAGCCCAGGTATAGTATGTCTGTGAATGTAATGGGGTTTGCATATTCTGGGCTACAAGGCTACAGTCTGGTTTATCAACTCACCACTGGAAAGCAAAATGTATGGGGCGGCCACTTTAGGTGTTATTTTGATTTCTTGGTGGATCAGGCAAGTTGTTTCTTTCCCTTTTTTTCTTCCTTCTGCTGTGCCCTTGTTTTTTACTCAACCTTTTGTGTGGTTTTAAGCAATGCTTGGCTTCATGTTTACCTCGACTAGTTTGGTCCACAAATGCCTATAGTCACCACTACTTTTCTCTATGTTTTTATGCAATAATGCACTTGTGTAGGACCAATACTGCCTTTTAATTATAGGGAAAAACAGCTTATCAATGGGTCAATCTTTGGATGATTAAGCTTACTTGTGAGATCCACCACTATTATCTTATCTCATTTTCTGAAGTCTTCTTCACGACCACGGTTACTTCGCAATGATATCCTTAGTTATTGAGCTATTTAGAATTAGGTCCTTGGTTGTTTGATGGTCATTCATTTGGAAAAGACGATTATAGTTAACTTCTATACTTGGATGTACTATTTCCGGTTTGAAAGCTGTGTACCTGTGTGTAGAATGCAATTGTTCCCCATTCTCTTGTCCATCTACCAAATGGCTGATATTCGGAGGATGGGAACTTTGGCCCTAAGTTAAGAATTCATTATTCTGCCACTTTGAGGGGACCATATGTCAACATCAGTTATGACTTGGTGAGGAACCTATTCTTTTTTGAAAACCCAGAGTATCCAACAGAGAGTTAGCTTTGGATTAGGAAGCTTTGCCAATTGTTACTGGAATTCCATTTTTTTTTTCTCAACTTTACTAAAAGTAGAATTTGCTGCTTTCGATAATAAAAAATATCAATTACTGTTCGTGGGGATATTACATTTTATGGTAGTAAACTACCGTATTAAGAACACCTTTTTCTTTCTCCTTGTGCCGTATTGAAAACATGTATTTCTTCTCCATCTTTCTTTATGATGTAAAGGACTTCATATTTGTGAAGTTAATTTAATGCGGTCCATGCATTATGCTCGCTTCCTGGTGAATGATAATTGAAATGTTTCCTGTCTTGAAACTACTCCGTATAAGCTAAACTGAAAATGAAACTTAGAGCTCTCGATCTTGTAGATATCATTATTGACATCTGTGCATTTGAGGATTTCAGAATAAGGAAGTAAACATAAGGAACTCAATTTCGTGTCCCATGGATTTACATTTCTACTGTTGATGACTTGATGATGAGTGATTGATGATAAAGGAATCTTTTGCAGACAGGGAACCTTGTTCTGCCAGCTTACTCTGTTATACTCTTTATACTGTTGTTGCTGTATGGAATTCTTATTTCAAGGAATCGAATATTACTAAAAGGTCAAATGCCCATTGGAAGCATTTATTACATGATGATTGATAAGTAATCTGATTTTTTGGAAATAGGCTCTAATCTGCAGTAAGTATTCAGATTACTGCTCATATCCTCTGTCAATCAAGAAACCTAATGTCATCTTCTATGATTGGTTGTTCAACTGCAGATATTGGCCTACCTTCTGGTATCAGCCTCATCCTCAGCTGCAACGCGTGTTGATGACTGGATATTGAACTGGGGCCAGGACAAGTTTCCTGCTATGGCTAGCGCATCTGTAGGAATGTCGTTTCTGGCATTCCTGGCCTTTGCATTGAGCTCTTTGATCTCCGGTTATATACTTTGTACACTTTGAATAATCTGTGATGCCCATTTTTTGCTGCATCTTGTGGTGCACTATGATATTCGAAAAGTGTAATAAGTTTTCAAGAATGAAGAGGGGAAAGGGGCAGCAAGAGGGTTCCTCTAGGCTCTAGTTAGACTAGGAAAACGGTATTTATATGAATATGATAGTTTCATGTAAAGGAAATTGATTGTATTGTAATTGTATCTAAATGCAAGCATAGTTTTCATGCCATGTAATGTAAATACTTTATGTTGTAAACACATAGCAGAGAAATCGCTGCTTCAAACTTGATAATAATGAAAGTTTAAACCATGTTGATGCAGCACCTTATTTTATACAGTATGTCTTCTGAATTCTATATTTGGGGTAAAATCCAGTCACTATTGGGAGATGAAACCAGAAAGATGAACTGGCTGAAGCAGTTACACTTTTTGAGTTTTCATCCTTTCCTTTCTATTCATCATATCCTTGTCTCATTACTTGGCATCAAAGGCAGTTCATTCCTTGTATAAGGTAGAGGATTGAACTATTTGTATTTAGCATCAACCATAGCTTAATCAGTATTATATTTCCAAACATATACCCATGGAGAGCTTCCACTTTTGGCATACCCTGTACAATGAAAGCCTGGGTTCATGATGAATTTGGCTCGCCTACTACCATTCTTAATTTGAAATTCGACGTCCTAGCCCCACAGATTAAGGATGATCAGGTTCTTCTCATCAAAGTGTCAGCGGCTTCTCTTAACCTTGTTGATTTCAAGAGAGTGGCCAGATTCTCATCTCCCTGTATGTAATGTAACTTCTTCCTTGCTTGATATCTTATACAACTTTTATTATTATTTTATTTGCAGCTCACATGCCCCTGCCAGCCTATGACGTTGCTGGTGTGGGGATGATAATAGTTAAGAGCATTGCTATGAAGGAGATGAAGTATATGAAGATAGGATATTACTGAGCTTTTATAGAGAGACAGGTGGTGTGTTGATTACTTGATTGTTAAGTTGTTATAAAAGTGGTTTAGTACCAAAGAGTACACCGTTTAAATGTGGTACTTGAAATTTAAGTTCTTTTTTGGTCAGAAACCAAAATGCGCCTTGGATCATCTTCCGCTGTAGCCCGTTGACCAATGCAGAGGGCGAAAATGGCACCACCCACGAAGCTATGCACCGTTTCCTCCCTCCTGATGGCTGTCCTCTTTGCCGTTTCTGCCTCTTTTCAGTTCAATGACACCGGTAAGCCCTTGCTATTTTCCCCTGGAAAAAGTGACAATCTTTTCCTTCCAGCCATAGCTAATTTTAGGGTTTGGCTTGTATAGATTGGTATTTCTGGATTCCTCTGTATATTTGCGGGTCTACTGTTAATCTAATGAGCTGCTGGAGCACCCCCAATATCTCAAGCAAAACAATCCAACGGATGGCAAAGCTGTCATTTTGGCTTGGGATCTTCTTGTTCATCAAAGTGATTGTGGAGTCTGACAAGGTGGGCATGATCTGGTCTCTGGATTTAAAGGAGAGAGTTGCCAGGGAGAAGTTGGGAAGTGGGCTGGTGCTTGTTTCCATGATCTTGCAATTGGCTGCTTCTTCTGTTCATCACTTGGACATTCAAACCTATCTCTACTCTGGTAATTTACAAAGTCAACCCGCCTATTCAGCATCTCATACATCATATACATAATGGAATGGGATTAATTTAGCGCTTTTGAGCTAGCTAATCATGTGTATGAACAGGTATAAGAGTGATTGTGGGATTGACCATGATTTGTGGGGTCTCCTTGGTGTTTCTGGTTCTGTTCACTGGCTGCATGATTATGCACTCAGTTTCCTCAACTGTGCAAGATGATCCCAATGCCCCCTGGCAATCCAAGCTTGCAAAATATGTTGACTCGGGTGATTACTTTCTATCACCTTTATTTTACCATGTTGAATGATTTGTTGAATAGCCTTTTCAGTTAGTTGTGCAACAAATTCATAATGGATACATTGATGTTTGATATGAATAGGAGCTGTCCTTATTCTAGGGATGAATTACGGCTTGTTCTTTGGGCTCTTTCTACTTTTTTTCACTTGGATGATTTTGAAACCACTCAATTCACTTGTTCCTGCGCGTAAGATGGAAGATAAACTCCAAACATCTGTAGGCTATGGTAATCAATCATCCACGTTCGTACAAGAACAGTCATGCGATACATATGGCTTCACCTCAAAAGGCGGGTACCAATTATGCTAACTAAGAATAATTGGCTTTGCAGGCATGGCAGCACTGGTTGGCATCAGTTATGGTCTTTCCTTAGTTTTCCATGTATACTACAAAGACGAGATGAAGTTTTGATGGACCAAATGTGCACTAGACTAGGAACAGAAGGCTGAAATCAGGCACCAAGTTTGGCACAAGCAATAAATCTTGAGACTTGAAACTCTGTTAATATCTCAGCTTTGGTGAATGCTATCTGTTTATTCAATCTTTTAGCAGCATCTTGAGGCTTCAGTATGTGCAGCCAACATTGTAGTGTTGGTTCTATAACTTTTGAGTGGAAGCCTTGTGCAAGTGGAGGGAATACATCAATTTCCATTCTAAATATAGTAGGCTTATATTTGTGTATGTGAGGAGTTCAGCTCTCAGCCTGAACTTCATTCACTTCTCTTGATGCCCTACTGACATCTGAAAGAATCTCAGCTGCAAGTACACTCTTGGAACGTGTTAGCTTTCCCTTTGGGTATTCAGACTCTCTTTGATGCAACAAATTGTTTCTATGAGCAAAGTAGAAGGCTGTTTTGAGAAATTTGTTGTGGAATAGCTCAGAGGATGGTAATCGAGTCTCAAATTTGCCAAGGATGAACTTAATTCAAGATGAGCCCACACCCACTTTGTAAAGAAGTTGAGACAGGGTATCACCTTTCGGGCACTTGCAAATACTGTTCAAGAGGTGATGATTTGGATTTTCAATTGAATCGACAAGAGGGAGAGAAAAACCTACATGGCTGGCTCAAAGATGGAAGGTACTATACTGAACTAGACTTTGCTTACAGCTAGAAATAAGATGTTTTTTGAAAAACAATACACGTCCCTGCTCAAGCTTGCTTACAGCTTATTATTGAGCATGTTATACGTATTGTTTCGGTAAAATGGAGGGGATAAGCTTGCTTATGGCATGCTCCATTTTAACTTCTGTCCTTAGATTAATGCAGTTCAATTTTGTAAGTGTTCTATTTGTGTTAATTATATGAAATTTACCAGTTTTAACAAAAATGCGATAATATGCACTATAATTGCTTGCTCATTGCCTGGATATGGGTCACCCATTTCCTTGTTGATATATGTGAATTTGTGATTTGTACAAAATTTAAAGGTTCTTCTTTGGCCTGATATAGCAATGTAGCAATGTAGTTAGATAATAATATGTAGCTTCGATGAATCGATATGGGTCACCCTTTCCCTTTAAGATAAATGTGAGTTTGTGATTTTACAAAATTTAAAGGCTCTTATCTACCCAATTGCTTCTTGGAGGCAAGCTTAGGTTAACCTTAGAAGACAACTATCACAAAGAAAAAACGGCACAACAGAATATTTTCAAATAAGAATTTGTTTCAATGATTTTTTTTAATCTTTTCAACATAAGTTTTTGTTGTTTCTGCTGTTTCATGATGCACAATTCTGATTGCTTGAATTTGCTTCTGTAGCTTTCTCCAGGGGGTGCTAGATGCTTGCTTGTTTTGGCAGATCCTGTTTGTTAATGTTTTTTTTTATTTGACATTTGCTTTGTTTGGTAATTGCTGCTTAACTTGCTTAAGACCCTTCGCTCCATAAATCCTCTTGCTTAAGACCTTCATTAAGACAAATTGGTGTGATAGCATTATTATCGTTTCCATTAATGCTGTCCTTTCTTTGAAATGTGAGTGTATGATCTTTGTTTTCTCCGAACGAGTCTAACGAGTCGGTATTAATCAGCTAGCTCGTTATTTCTGTGAGATTATCTTATAGTAGTGCTATTAAAAAAAAAAAAGATGACAAAAAGCCAAAAAAAGATGACAAGTAGTGCTATTAAAATGACAACTGATATTACCATTAGCACAAGATCCTCACCCATTACATATATATGTTGACATGCTAACAGATGACAGTTCATGTAAAGCGCATGTAATTTAACGAGGATATGGAAGTCTTTTTAGGCGCCCGAATTGGTCGGTGATTTGCATGAAATTTATGTTGCCTTCGACATAAACGAAACAAAATCGGTATTCATCTTTACAAGTCTTCAACTAACAAAGATATTTCATTACAACTTTACCGCCCCCTACATTATCTGGACACATCTCAAACGACTGACCTACACAAGCTATTGTAAACTTGCTAATATAAATACAGAAACTAGGTGCATTGCTATCTATATTTATATCCATATATCAATGACTTGATATCACCAAGTCTATAGTAAGTACACACAAAAATATAAAGATGAAGACGATTGCCCTTCTACTATTACTCTCCTTACACGGCGCAGTCTCTAGCTCTCAACTAGGAGAATGGCATCTCCTCCTCAAGAACACCGGCGTGGTCGGGATGCACATGGCCGTCACCCACCTCAACACCGTCATCCTCTTCGACCAGACGGGCGCGGGCCCCTCCAACTACACCCTCCGGCACCCTCCAAACGGGGGCGGCCACTGCCTCCCCAACACCCGCCTCTCATCCTGCTACGCACACTCGGTCGAGTACGACGTCTCCACCAACACCATCCGCTCCCTCGTCCGCCTCAACTCCGACCCCTGGGGCTCCTCCGCATCCTTCCTTTCCTCCGGGACCCTCATCCAGACGGGCGGGTACCGCCGTGGGTCCCGCTCAGTGCGCTACTTCCGGCCCTGTGCCGGGCCCAATCGAGACTGTGACTGGCTCCGCGCCTCCTCCTCCTCGAACCGACACGGATCATACCTCTCCAGGGGCCGGTGGTACGCCTCCAATGTGCTGCTCCCCGAGGACGACCGAGTGATGGTTTTGGGCGGAAGGGACGAGTTTTCCTACGAGTTCGTCCCGAAGAGAAGACCCGGGGAAACGTACTTTAACCTGCCGTTGTTGCGTAGCACTTATGATAGCAGAGAGGGCGGCAACAATCTGTACCCGTTCGTGCATTTGTCGTCGGACGGTCACTTGTTTATATTCGCCAATAGGGATTCGGTCTTGTTCAACTATCGGAGGAATCGAGTGGTGAAGAGGTTCCCCAGGATTCCCGGAGATGGTGGCCGGAATTACCCGGCCTCTGGCTCCTCCGTTCTTCTCCCTTTAACTCACAAAGACAACTTTCAAAAGGTACCTACATATCTACACATATTCTTGCGTTTGGCTTACTTTTTAATTTGTTTTTTTGGTTGAGGGTACTACCCATGAGAGTCGAACCGGTGACCTCTGGGTACTACCCTAGAGGCTTAACCGATCGACTAAGTGCCCGTAGGCACGTGCGTTTGACTTACTAGTACTCCCTAGTATGTACGTAGCATGCACTGAGAAATTGAGGTTTACTGAAATCAGCCATTTTGCATACCTTAACTCAACACTCACTATCATATGTATGCATGTGTTGTGGAACTATGTTAAGGTGGAGGTGATGATCTGTGGTGGAGCATCGCGTGGTGCGTTTTCGGCGGCCGAGGGAAACCGAAGCTACGTGGAGGGGCTGACCACGTGCGGAAGGATGGTGATCACGGGCGAGCGCCACAAGTGGAGCATGGAGAGGATGCCTGGCCCGCGCCTCCTATGCGACATGATTGTCCTCCCGACAGGGAACATCCTAATCATCAATGGCGCTCAAAGGGGGTCGGGTGGATGGGAGAACGCGTACCACCCTGCCTTAACCCCCCTTCTCTACACCCCCTCAAAGCCCCTCGGGAGGCGCTTCTCCAAGCTCGAGCCCACCAAGATTCCTAGGATGTCCCACTCCTCGGCCGTGCTCTTGCCTGATGGTCGCGTCCTGGTTGCCGGTGGAAACCCTCACCTACACTACGAGTTCAGGAACGTTAGGTACCGATCTACACATATATATGGAACTCAAATCCTTTGTCTCGTCCCACGTCCCCTTTCCGTGTCCCTCGTTTCTTATTGGTCGAAAGTATGGGTCCCCCCTATATTTTCCCTTTAATTCTACCAAAATAAATAACTTCAACCAATAAGAAAGAAGGGGACACAGGAAGGGGACACCGGAAAGGGACGGAGGATTTGGATCCATATATATGCACCCTTAAAGCATGTGGACGGCGTAGATAATACCTTGTTAGCGAACCATGTAAATCTCTGTGTCTTTCTTCTTTTATCGCTCTCGTTATAACATGACCAATGATCGGTTTAGGTACCCTACGGAGCTGAGGCTCCAAGCTTTCGTTCCTCACTACATGAACAAAATGTACGCTGACTATAGGCCTCGTAATGTGAGCATCTCCACCGGAGGCCGTGGTGGCTTTGTTAGCAACGTTGTGAGGTACGGGGAGGACTTCCTCGTTCGGTTCTGGCTCGCAAGGGGGCCAGGTAAGGTTTCGTTTAGTGTGTATGCACCGCCCTTTACAACGCACTCGGTAGGTATGAACCAGAGGATGCTGAAGCTGGGGTGTAAGGAGATGACGAGGGAGGAGGGCGGGTGGGTGATGGCCCTCTTGGAGGCACCGCCGTCGCCCAATGTGGCTCCTGCCGGTTACTACATGCTCAATGTCATGAACGAGAGAATCCCAAGCGTCGCACAATGGGTTCGATTCATGCATGATGATTGATCACGAGTGAGAGCAACCTTAACATAGTCTGGTTCAGAGAATAAAAACTTCTAAGTTATCATGCTTTGTAGATGCAGTATTGGTTATATTCATGCGTATATCTATGCATGCGTTAAATTTTGATATAATGTATGTAATTCTATGTTATTTTATTGTGAGAATAGTTTTTATGAAGAACAAGATCATGTTGAAAATTTGATTAGAACCAAGATTGTTGGTGCTCAACAGTTCTAGACGTTCAGAAGTGTAAGACAAAAATTAGTTGTGATTGTAGATGAAGATGCATTATAATTGCTTTGCTCACTGGTGAATGGATATCGAGTATGGACCACCCGGCCATTTCCTTTTTGATATTTGGGAGTCAATGATGGTACAAGAAGGTTCTTAATTCATTGGCCTAATACCTAGGACAGAAGCTTTCATTGATCATAATGTGAACTAGGTTGTACTCCCTCTGTCCCGGTTTGTTTGTCCAGTATTCCATTTCGGGCATCCCCTTTTGTTTGTCCACTTTCCATTTATATCCACTCTTTTACCCCCATTATTCCACTCTCTCACCTACTTTATCTCTTTTCACCCCAATCAATCACACCTTTTACCCATACTATTCAACTCTCTCACCTACTTTATACAACTTTATACCAATTTTCCCAATTACCCATACTATTTTATACCGTTCTTAAAACCCGCACAAATTGTCCTTTTGGACAAACAAAAGGGGACGGAGGGAGTATTATATTTGGTCATTTTCCCATCATGTTAATTATGTTAAACATGGTTAGTGGATTTCCCTGTTAAAAGTTACTGGAAAATGCCTTATAATTGCTCTGTACATTCACGGATCAATTTGCCTTTTTGATGATGTGATTGTACGTAAGTTGCAGATTTTCCTTTGGCCTGATATGACCATGTTGATGTTGATTGAGACATTAGCGGTAGCAATGGATCAGTTACAACTTCTTTCATGGTTCAACATGTTTTTCTGTAGGATTGCATGCATTGTATTGGGATTTCCCTCTTAAAACAAGAGGTCTATATTCACTCTTATGCTACTGAAAGCAGCTAAAGGATATTTTTAGTTTCAAAAGAATTTTGTTTTGAGTACTTTGTGCAAAATTGCAAATCACCAAGACCCACATTCTCTGTGAAAAGTCATTAATGTAAAAGTACATGAAAAAAACGTGAACTTACTCGTGCAACTTCTACAGCAACTTTTCACCCTTGATCACATTGGCAATAACAACTAATGTTGAGTCTGACGGAGTTTTGACTTGCAAACACTTTTGTAAAAGTACATTTTTAAGTCTATGTACACATCACCAAGACCCACATTCTCTGTGAAAGGTCATTACTGTAGCTGGCTTGTTTCCAATCTATTCATCATTCATTCTCGTCTCATTACTGGACATTGGAAGAAAGATCAAACCTTATATAAGGTAGAGGAGGGCTGAACTATTTTTTATATAGATCAACCATATATAGTTCAATCATCTTTACAGTTCAAACTTAATTAACATGGAGAGTTCTTCCACTCTTAGCATACCCTCCACAATGAAAGCCTGGGTTTATGACGAATATGGCTCACCGACCACCGTTCTTAAGCTGAAATCCAACGTCCCGGTTCCACAGATTAAGGAGGATCAGGTTCTTGTCAAGGTTTCATCCGCTTCTCTCAATCCAGTCGACTGGAAGAGAATGGACGGCTTCTTTAAGGACACCGACTTTCAACCTCCTGTATGTGATTTCTTCCCTTCTTCTTGCTTCGTAACTTATCCGTCATCCTTTGTATTATATTTGCAGTTGACATACCCATGGTTGATGTTCTATTTAGCTCGTATCACAACTAGAAACTCAAAGCTGAACCAAAAGAGCACTCTCTTATTGTTTCTTTCATAATCTGCTCCAATGAAATGTGATATGAGCTAAATGAAAGCGTTTATACAGACTGTCCCAGGCTATGATGTTGCTGGTGTAGTGTTGAAGGTGGGGAACCGAGTTACGCGCTTCAGCGTAGGAGATGAAGTCTACGGAGACATAAATGAGAAAGCCTTGGAATATCCTAGAGAGTCTGGCTCCTTGGCTGAGTACACTGCTGTGGAGGAGAAACTGCTGGCCTTGAAGCCTAAGAGTTTGAGCTTTGCTGAAGCTGCTAGCCTTCCGCTTGCAGTTGAGACCGCCTACGAAGGCCTCCATCGTTCAAGACTCTCTTCCGGACAATCTCTCCTTGTTCTTGGAGGTGCTGGTGGAGTTGGCACTCATGTGATCCAGGTCTGTTTGAATCCTTAATTACTAGCTCTTAGAGATTCTAAATGAGGAATGGATTTCTCGTAGTAATTTTGCTGTTGTCTATACATACAGCTTGCAAAGCACGTGTTCGGTGCATCTAAGATTGCAGCTACATCAAGCACTAGCAAACTGGAGCTGCTGAAGAGCTTGGGTGCTGACATTGCAATAGATTACACCAAGGAAAACGTCGCAGAACGCGAGGAGAAATTTGATGTTGTCTATGACACAGTAGGTAAGTGTCTGAATACCGTTTTTTGTCGTAGATTAGGACAAATCTGTTGAACAAAATGAAAGAAATATAAACAGAACAATGAGCTATACATGGACCCATTGCCCTGTCCTAGAGTGTGTTCTTACTTCAACTTTGTGAAAGAGTAAATCACCTTACAGCATGCTGTGTACAGCGCGTCTGGTTTCAAGCCTTGCAGAACACTTGCGCCTAGGCAAAACTCGAAAAATGGTTCATGTCATGATCATCCATATCCAAAATGCAGTTAGCATTACTCCTCATTACAACTTTCATGTGCTTGTAAGTTGTTGTAGCTGAGTCCATTGCGCAAACATTTTGATGCTGCTTAGGCCAATACGACGTGGCAGCAAAAGCGGTGAAAGAAGGCGGAGTAGTGGCAGGCATAGTCCCTGGAGCAATACCAGAACAAATGGCACCACTTCATTTCATATTTATACTGACTTCCAATGGTTCTGTTCTTGAGGAGCTGAATCCTTACTTTGAGAAAAGGGTGTTAAGGCCGTTGGTTGATCCGAACGGTCCGTTCTCATTTTCGCAGACCATCGATGGATTCGCGTACCTCATGACGTGCAGGGCTACTGGGAAGGTGGTCATATCTCCAGTTCCATGAAGCTGGCTGGCTAAACTGGGTCTGTTTGATGTCTGTTGTAAGGGATCTTCTCAGTTGGAATGTGGAATTTTATCATTTTTTTTTTGCCTTTGATGTGATGCACTTAATGTTGATGTTTGATGTAATGGGTACTATGTCACAAGTTCTCAAGGTAAGCAGAAAACAAAAACCTGTCTGTGCCTCTTTCGCAAATTTAGACCTTGAATCCTTCGACACGAAGACACGCCTTGTGAGCTTCAATCCATTTCGCGCACGCATCTTCACCGCGCTCCACTATGCACTCATCTCTCAGCTTCTTAGTATCAGGGCACGCACAACATATCTTCTTCTTCGACTTTGTGTCTGCCTCAGCAGATTTTTTAATGGCTTTTTGGCTTGGCTGTTGCTCTTGCACAGTAAAAGCCGCCATAGTAGTTTGAACTTGTCTGTGGGTACTCCATACTGCTATGATTTTTGCTTCTTCCTGAAAGAGAGGCAGCAAACCAAATGAAACACAGATGAAAGGTAGACTTGATTCACCTTAGAAATATACTACCTCTGGTAGGAAAAGATTGTCATTTTAGCCCCTAAGACAGATGAAGTAGCGTCAATTGTCTAGTGAACAGACGAAGTAGTACTGCTTACACAAGAAATTGACTTAATTCAGTTAAGACAGATTCTTTACACAGAAAAGTCCCTGACTCTGTACATGTCAGCAGGTAACTAATCACAAGTCATTTATCAATAATCTAGGGTGTTTTAAACCTAGATGATGAGAATCACCCAAACCTGGAAGCCACAAACATCATCAAGCAAATAGCAAACGGGTTTCAATAAGTATGCAACCTAGAATCCGATAAAACATTAAGCCTGCTGTATTCCCTAATTCATGGACAAATTGTCGCCTTCTACTGCAAATAGATAATTCAGCAATGGCAAATTGAAGCCATTAATAGCTGAAAGCTTGAGCTCAATAATAATGAATACTAGCTCAAAATTAGCATTTCATATAACACAATTTCATATGGAAACATGAAACGAAACCACAATACCACTGAATCACAAGTCAATCCGACTGAAAAAACATAATGCAGAAGGCTTTAGGGTTTGACGTTTTAGGGTTTATCACTGAATCACACCCTAGTTAGTAGATATGCAAAGATCCAATCATCCGAAGCATACAATCAGGGATAACAATATTAGAAGTTTTCCAGATTACGGGGATGAACACACCAAGAAAAGAAATTACAGAACTAAATTGAAAGTCAAATGCCGAATCCAATTGAACCGATCGATGCAATTGTCATACAAATAACAAATCGATTGTGCGCAATGGAAATAACACGAGATGCTGTACCCGATCCCACGTGAACAAGAAGAACAAAACGGATCTTGAAACAGATTCAAAAAGGCAAAAGGCAACAGAGATTCAGAGACATTCAAAACGGAAAAAGGGGGAACAACGAACACAAGCATCAAGTAGGAATTGCAGAACCCTAAGATTGGATCGGAAAATCACCACAAGTAAGAACCGAACTCGAAAACAGACCTCTTTTTCGAAGGTCCTTGTGTGATGAGGGGCAGGGATCAAGACTCGAGAGATTGAGAATAAAGTACAGATTTTATAGCGTGTAACATTGCATTTATATGTTCTTGTTACCGGGATTTGTCGGGGACGGGGTTGCTCCTGAAATTCCCATGAGTTTTTTTTTTAATCCAAGAAATTCCCATGAGTTGGAAAACGGAAATTTGACTGAGGTTTAGCATTGTTTGTACTAAAGTTTGACATATTTCTTAACTTTGTGATTTATACAAAATTTGTGCAATAACCCTAAAATATATACAAAATTTGTCACATGCCTAATAGATTAAGATTATGTATTAATCTATAAATTTGTGAAAGTAAAAAGAAAACTAAAAAGGGTTTGACGATTCTTCAAGTATAATTTTATCCGGTGTTAATATTAAATATTATAATAAAATAAATTTATTTTTCTTATTCACATTATTATCTTATAAATTAATTAATTAAAAAATCAGATCACTTATTTCTAAATTGAAAATATTGACAATATAAATAGTTTAAAATTTGACAGTTTCATTACATTACTTTGATTGTTTCTTGCATAAATAATTTTGATTGTGAATAAATTTCAAAATTTGATATTTTACATTATTTCTTTTATGAGAAAAAATATTTTTATAATATAAATAATTAAAAAATTTCAATGGTCAATTGGTCATTGATGAAAACTTTAAAACAATTATCAACTCAAATAGATGAATTATACTGCCTATTAATTTTTAATAGATTAATAAATAAGGTTAAACTATAAAAACAATTGATAAAATCAAATATGTTTATTTAACTATAGTATATAATCTTAAGATAATAGATAAGGTTATTTTATAAAAATCTTATAACCTTTAATACTAATATTTATAAACAACCTTTTAAATCTATTTTATTAAATTAAATAAATGCATTACATGTTTTCTTGAATTTTCATTGATCATGTTGACCAATGAAAAGTTTAAATTATTCACATTACCAAGATTAATTTACGTCATAAAGGAAATAAAAGTAAAATATCAAAATACTAAAGAGTATATTATTTTTTGATCAATACATTATTTGATCAATCATTGTTAAATAAAGAGATTACATTATTTTGAAAATTAATTTTTTATAAATAATAACTCAAATAAGGAATTTAAAATTATATAAGTAGAATCTTAAGAGTTTTTTTTTTATTTTTTCAAATCGTTTTTCACAAGTTTAATATTTAAAATTAATATTTACTTTATTGGACATATGATAAATTATGTGCATAATATAGGGTTATTACGTGAATTTTATATAAACTTCAAGGGTACCGTGTGAAATATGACAAACTTTAGTACATCTTATGAATAACGGTAAACCTCAGGGTTTCCGTGTGAAATTTTCGATTAGAAAATCTCATATTTAATATTAATTATGTGTTTGGTTAAAATTTTGGATTTAAAAACTAATGATTTTCAATTCTTCAAAATCACAAGAACTATAATTAGTAATTACCTAAGGAGGGGTGGGTAAGATTTTCTTCTCTTATTTTTTTTCTATAAAATCTCAATTTTATCCCTCACAATATTTAGTGAATTTTTTATTTATATGGTTATAATCATAATTATATTTATATACCTAAAAGTCTAAAACTTCACACATCTTACCAAACAAAATGCATGATTTGAATTCATATGAATTAAACTGTAAAAAATTGTAGTTCTCATGAATTATAATTGTAGTTCTCATGAATTATAATTCTAAGGAAACTATTTCACATGGATTAAATTTATAGGAATGACACTTTTCATATCCACCCAGACAAGCACTGAGTATATCACATTCACATAGGATAAAAATCAAAATTCAAATATACATCAACACTATAACCGGCTATAAAAATCAACTTTTTATTACAGTGATGTGATCATATTTTGAGCTTGTTTATCTAGAAGGATGTCCTAAGACGAACTAGATCCACATTAAGTACAATAAGTTTTCACCAAAAAAAGTACAATAAGTGTCATGTTTTTTCCTTATAAAATGATACTCTTCCTGATCAATTACCGCTTTACATGTTGTTTTATAACTTTTTACTTTATAACAATTATAAGACGTTTTTACTTCTCTCTTTTCAATCTACTTTTTACTTTATTAGATTCAGTTTTAATCCTTTTGAAAGCCTACCAAATTTTCCGTCCCCTTCCGGTGTCCCCTTTTCGTGTCCCCTTGCTTCTTATTGGTCGAAGTTATTTATTTCGGTAGAATTAAAGGGAAAATATAGGGGGCCCATACATTCAACCAATAAGAAACGAGGGACACGGGAAGGGGACGTGGGACGGGACAGAGGATTTGAATCCACTTTTTCGTACATGACTCACAGATAACTCTGCAATAGCCTTAGCTCTGATTAACGATGACATTCTTGGTGCCACTAGTGCCAGAATGTGGGATAAAATAGATTGGACGTGGACCACCTTCTCACACCTACTTCCTCCAAATGTTATTGACATGTCGAAACTTCCTCTGACATTTTCTTTACCAAATCTATTGTCAAGCTACTTACTCGGGAGCCTGAGATTATAGATTTTGACTGGAAACTCGTTTGGAAAGCACCAACGCACCAATGAGTTTGTTCCTGATACGGACCCGGTGTGAGTCTCGTATCGAGCCCTTGTTGGTCAAGGGGGGAACCCGCGTCCGGTGTGGCCGCGAGGTTCAAGCAGGTCGCGCTGGTAACGCGAGAGAGCAAGGACACCAAAGAGAATTAGGGCAAAGGTCTAATTTCTCTGATTAATTTCCTCAAGGAGACAATTAGGAGGTATTTATACCTATGCCCTAGACGGTTCAATAAAATGCATCTCAGGAAAGAACCGACAAGAAAACCCGAGAGGAGAGACTAGCTCTTGTTCCAAAAATTACAATCCAAATAAAATACTAAATCCAAATAAAATAAATCGCTAAAACAAAAATTACAAATCATCGCGGAACCGGATCGGAAGTCGCTTCTCTCGCCGTGGCCGATTCGCTCGCTCAGGATCGACCCTCAGGGGGGTCGATCTCGACCCTGCCTGGGTCGATCCTGAGACCTCGTTCTCCACCCGGGTCGATCCTGAGAGCTCTTTCCGCGGTGGGCTCGTGCTCGACCCCTCCTGGGTCGATCCTGAGGCTACTTCATGTGCTGGTGCCGTATCAGTTCCTCATTGCACTTGGCCGCCAACAACACCATTATATGCAATGAAACCAATTTCAAAAGACACTTAGCTTTATCGAGCAATTGTCCACGATTTCAGCTAGAAGAAGCTCCTATTCATGTTGTTCGAGACTACGTGCTATACGTAACATATGCAGATGTCTCGGGGGCAAAACGGTAGATAACAATTTCTTCACCTTAAGCTTCAAACCATGACTTGAACTAAGTTTAAGAGTTGCGGATGCTTGGAGCACACACTTCGGTTTTATGATCTGGTTCAACAAGAAACTAAGGAACCATTTGATATATAGTAATTCCCCAGATAATGCCAATAAAGTTGTTGATAGTCTTGTCAATTTATCCGTTGTATTAGATCAGGACTTTGTTTTGTTAGAGAAACTCCTCTTTCTATTGTCCTTTTTTTTATTCGATAAGAATTAGGGACCCTACTTATAGAGAGAAGCCTAGAGTATCCTTTCGGATGAGAGCTAAAAGCTCATGGTGGTTCCAAATTACTTCCCATGAGAAAGTGTTGCCCAAATTTGCGATTTTATCGGCCACACTATTACAATGTCTTTCCACATGAGAAAATATTGATTGTCTTAATATCTTGAAGAGATACAAGAATATCTGCAATAATTTTCTCAATTTCCATGCAGGGATAACTTTCATGCCTTTGCACGGTTTTGATCACTGATAGATTGTCTCCTTCAACTTCTAATTTTCGTACCCTTCTATTTTTGCTTCTTCGATTCCATCACGCAAAGCCAAGACTTCTAACACAAGAGCTGATACATTCCCGTATCGGCTCATTATCCCACTGATTGGGCATCCGTTATCTTTAATTATCGATTGTCCTAACGAGTTCCCATTGTTCAGCCTGGATCTATCAAAATTTGATTTTACAAAATCTTACAATTATTGTATAAGGAAATACCGAAAATTTACAATTATTTTAACCCACATATGTAAATACTGAAATTTTACAATTACTATATAAGGAAAGGATAAGATACATAACATATTAGATACATTATAGGTTAAAATTATAACTAAATAAAAATATATATATATCTATTGAAAATTATAGAAAATGGATTTTCATTATGTGTACAATTTTGGATAGATTTTTTTAAGAATTGATTGATAAGCTTAATTTATAAGAACATAATATATTTTGTAATTTTAGATTTGGCAATAAGTTTGATTTGGATACAATTCTTAATTTTGTAATTCTTCTAGTGGCGACAATTTTAATGTTGTAATATTGAATCAATAAGCTTTTCTATATGTACTCGCATATAAATAATTTATTTGTTTCATACATCCAAGCAAAAAGTAATATGTCCTTACCTAGTAAAGGAACAATTGGAACTAAAATTTTGATCAAGCAAAAAGTGTCGAATTAAATAAATTTAATTGAAATTAAGATTTTGATCAAGACACAATTTCATAAAAACATTAAGATTGAAATTGAAATTAGTAGATAAAAAGATTTCGAGATTTTTTTTTTTTCTTAAAGTTATTATGTATGAAATTAAGATTGAGTTTAAAGTGTTTAATAGATAAGAAAAATTATGTATAAAAGTTAAAGTTTATTTTTTTGAGAAAAATTAAAATGGAAATCATTAGATAAAAATAGTTCTAATGAGGGGTTTATAATGAAATTTCAACCAATTAAACAACTTAAATCTACTACAATACAATATAAACCAAAACCTAAGTCTCTGTAAAAATTTGTGCCACCTCATCAAGTATGAATAAATTAATGGTTTTATTTTTTTATATTATTTTTTTTAAGAATAACTCATTTATCTACTTGTTATCTTATCCAATCAAAAAAATCTTATCCAATTTCCTTATATCTACTTTATATCTTACCCAATTTTTTATAACTTAAGATTTTTGCCTACCTTGATTTTTTTAACATTATACCCTTATATGAACAAAAAAATTACTTTAATTTTTTTTAATAAAGTTAACAGTTTTTCCTTATTAATTCGTATATGTTTT
Source organism: Polygonum aviculare (assembly GCA_934048045.1). Classification (NCBI taxonomy): domain Eukaryota; kingdom Viridiplantae; phylum Streptophyta; class Magnoliopsida; order Caryophyllales; family Polygonaceae; genus Polygonum; species Polygonum aviculare. Next base: position 5,720,162 of record OW204027.1, read on the forward strand.
TGTCATTATTAAATCTTGAAGAATAGTGAAAAAACTTTCACATATGTCAATAGTATACTAAATAATTATTTTAGAATTAACATTGCATTTAATAAAAGATATATATATATATATGTCAATAGGTTTGGACTCTAGTGTATTGAATTTGAATTGTAAATTCTCGAGTTAAAAGCGGATTCGTGTCAAACTTCAATCTCGAATCGGTTAATTTGGATTTATATTTACATTAATCATACATGGTACTAGGAGTGGGCACGGACGGGAAACCGGAAGTTCGGTTGACCGGATATCGGTTAACCTGATATTCAGTTACTAAATTATGATAATCATTACCGAACCGTTAAGTAACGGTTAACCGATATCGGTTAACCATGAAAACCGGTCGGTTAATCGGTTAACCATTATTTGAAAGTGAAACTCTTCATTTTAAATACATGCATTTTGACTGATAAATATCGAAATTTATAATCAAAACATGTCGTTGGTTGGTGCGGATTGGATCGATCAAACAGGGTGAATGGATGCGCCGTTTATGAGGGTCGTGCTTCTGTGCGGTTGCAAAGCAACGTATGCTAGTTAGCTAGGTTAAAAGATACTACAGAATTTTAGGTTGGCGAAAAAAGAGATAGAATTTTAGGCTTATCAACCTTTTCAAAAAAAAAGATAGAATATCACCAAACTAGCGGGTGCAAGTGTGCAACCGGAAAAAGCTCGTAAATAATTGGCATATCGGTTAATAAGTTATAACTAGTTATTAATTTAAGACATTAACTATTTTGGAAGATTAATATTAAGCAGTTGTAATTAATTGTATTTGAATTATAGAATAGATCTCTTATTAAAAACGCTTAATGCTATCAAATTAGCTTATTTATATTATTTTCTTTCTAAAAATATATATTAATATTTTATTAATCGGTATATCGATTAAACGGTTGAAAAAATATGACTAACCATTACCGAACCGTTAAACCGTTTAAAAAACCGGTCGGTTAACCATAACCGGTTTTCCGGTTTTTCTTGTCACGGTTAATCGAAAAAAGCTTTCGGATACTAGTTCAACGGTTACGGGTTTTTTTGCCCAGCCCTACATGGTACGAGATTTGTACTAATTGTTTTAATAAAGATGAGTGATACGGTCCAATGAGAACTTAACACGTATCGTGCTAAATACTATTTTTAACGTTCGCTTTATTATTATATAATTATGAATCATGATTGAATTTGTTTCTTATTTTATTAATTTTATAATAAAATGTCAATTTTGTTGTTTGTAAAAAGTCATTGCCTATTTTACGGCTTTTCTATATAGCGCACCCTCAATTGCTTTATAGCGCACCCCTTCGTCCATTAAAAAGGGATGGACGGTTCACCTATATAAATCTAACTCTAATTATTTACAATAATGCCATCGTCATTTTGGGTTGAGAAACTTGTTTGCTCTCTTCTCAAACCCTCCTGACTGCGCTCTCGGCATCCCACCGCCGCCGATCTCGGCCTCAGTGCAACCCCCACCGACTGCGATCTCGGTCTCAGCGCAGCCCCCACGCCGCCGTTCCGCAACCCCTCAGCGTGTTGATATACCAAACACTGGTAAGCTTGTCCCTAAATCTCCTTATGTCGCCGTCTTCCTCTTCTCCGTCCACGCCTGAGAGCACCGATGCCTCTTCCTCCAACTACGATCCGCGCGCACCGACACTAGCCACCAACCAGCCGCCGGCCCACCTCCTTCAAGTATAAACCCTAAGTTCGATTTGATTTTCGGATTTGCGAACGGCGAACTCCACGTTCTGACAGATTGTCCATTATGAATAAATGGAGAAACGCGCTATGTCCATAAAAATACCATGGACAACATTTAAAGGTCCACATGTTTGTCATGGACGAAAATCTAATGTCCACTACAAAATGTTGGACAAGTTTCTTGAACTACGATTATAACACTCGGCCGTTCAAAATGTATGGACAGTGTTAATTTGTCCACCAGTTTTCTGTGGTCATGTATAAACCGTCCATCCTTTTTTAATGGATAAAGGGGTGCGCTATAAAGTAATTTAGGGTTGCGCTAAAAAGCAACACCCCTATTTTATTATTCCGAGCTTTGAATTGAAATTTGTCAGGTGTTCTTCTGATCAAAGTGAGAAGAACAGATGTTCTTTTTGGCCTCCTATAATTTCCAATATTTCAGCCTCTCTCTTTCTATCTTGCTCCTGATCATATTACTGATGATCTTGATTAACCCTAAATCAACAACTGCTATAATGCAGGAGCGGAATCTGATAAAGGCGGATTCAACCTTGTAATTCGAGAACGGGATTCTTGGAAGGTACTTTAATCTCCAATTCTCCAAATTCTTGTGCTCACAGATTAAAGTTGGATCGAATCGCTCGTTCGTGTGAATACATGGATTGATTAGGGTTATGAAGACGAGTTTGGGCTAATTCCTTTTCTTTTCTTCTTTTCCCCCTTTTCTTCAACAGTCGTTTGAAGACAAGTGCCTTCTTAAAGATCAGGACCACATTACGATGCTTTGACTGGATTCCCATGGTGTGTGTCGGTTCTTCACGTAGCCAAGTATGATACACTATTTTAGCCGTTTTTTTTCACTTATGGAAGCTAAAACATGGTGCATTAGATGTAGAAGTTTGAATATGCATTAGATGTAGAAGCTCTTTTATCTAATTAATTAATGTGCATTATGATTCGATAAGCCAACCACTTCTTTTTTCTCATACAAAGTGAAGTGTCTCAAACGACATGGACATCTTACTTTGCTAAAAGTGAGCAATCTTTAGCTACTGCTTTTCCATGGTTATACATTCCAAGATAAAGAACTTCAGTAAACATTGCAATTTCCTTTTGATCTTCCACGCAAAACTTTAAGTTATGATTGCTGATTTGGCGCTACCCCTCTTAACAATTCTTGTATAAATAATTCAGTGTCCTGAGATTTAGGTAGTTGACCAAGTCTTCTAGCATGAGTGATCTGAATTCACTTGGCAACTATTTATCACAGTGGAAGGAGTATTACTAAGATTTAGGGAGCTGACCAAGTCTTCTTACAGAACTTCGAACTGACTTGCTAAATCTTTATGATACCCAAACTCAAGCTCTTTGATGAAGGGATTTTACCTTCCAATGTTATTAGTGGACAAAAAAAACCGCTCAACAACTGGAAATTTGGTTGTTTTTTGGTAGCTATTGTGAAGCGTTACGAAAATTGAAAGCTCACAATTCAGTGTAGCTATTCCAAGCATAGGTACTATATTTCTCATGAAAGAAATCTCAGGAGTAGTATGCATTTTAACAAGGTAAATCCCATGAAATTTGATCTGTTACATCAGAATCTAATGGAAACTCCAAAGTAATGAATTGGACCAGTGTCTTAGAATTATGGAATGTGATGCTTGCTAATTTCTGCTCAGCAGCACTTAAACAGTGGTTCTTTAAAAGCATGTATATATATATGCTTGTTGTGATAGGTGCTTTTTGTAGCAAGTATAAAAGGATAACAAGGGTTACATCACTTACATGTAGCTAATAACTTCTTATTGCCTAGGTACAGTTATTTAGAACACTCATGCTAGTATTCAGGACTGCAATTGGTACAACAAACTGGTATAGAAGAAATGCCTCTTTGCTATTATTAGACAATGCAATAATGTCAAATAAAATAAAAACAAGTTCGAATGGTAACATAATATTCTCTTTAAAACATAGTTCATGTAACTGATTCAACCGACCAATTCTCTCAAATCAACCCACCAATCAGAATATTCTATGAATTCACATGTGTTTATCTGCACCGCTGAAATACATTTATCCTTGGCTTAGGCATATTGCTTTGAGTCTAAACACCAGCAATAGTAATCAGACCTTGACATCTCCAAAAGTTGTTCAGGGGTCATCCTTTGCAGTTCATTTTCTCTCCATGTTGCGAAGTTGTTACGGTTCTGCGGGTCAGTAGCAAGTGGGCAGCTCTCTGATCTATGATTCTGGTATCTCATCCTCATATAAAGCCTCATTAATGAAACACAGTCTTCGTAAGGATCCTGAATGCCAGTCTGAATATCATAACTGTGAGGGGAAAATCCTTCCATTAGCACATCTAAGTTATAAGTATCATCAAAAAGTTGAAAACTATGAGCAGAGGAATTATATCAAGTATGTACCCGAGGTATGCTTGTGATAGGTGTTTTAGGGAGTTGCTGAGCTTGCTTGTTTTCATAAGCGGAGGATATTTTGCTATATCCCTGTTGTAATAGCACAATCTCATCATTATTTCATTGTAGAAAGTGATAAGACAATCTAGTCATTCTACACAATATCAGTACTTCCATACTTGTGCAAGAATTTTACACATGGGCCTTAATAGAAGTTTTCTGTCCCCAGTTTGAAGATATTTAGTTTGGTGGAATTTGAATCAAGTACAAGGGTTACAATATCATGGTTGGATATTTCATTGTAGAAAGTGATAAGACAATCTAGTCAATCTTCTTACATTTTCGCTTGAATGAATAGTTATACTTTCGTACCTGATCATCATTGTTGGATATTCGATCCCTAGGCACTCAAGATCATGGTCCAATGTATGCCCCACAAGAATCTTAGCTTTACTTCCACTAGGCCGAATTTTCCACATCGGCTCACCATTGCATAGAAAATCTTGAATTTTCTTTTGAACTTGCTTTATTGGCATTGCATCTCTCAAATGTTCCGGTCTTATACCTGTGGTCTCGTACCTGGGAGTATTGCAGTAAAAGACATAGAATTGGTCAAGATGTAGTGGAACCTTTGTTTTGTACCTAAAACTGTTTGTTCAACTTGTTTCGATACCTGTAACTAGTGACCTGATACTGGGGCTTCACATAAGCTTGAAAGATTATATTCTCACGATCATCAGTAAGGCAAACTCTTGCACATAAATCTACGGAGCCATCACTGCCTCCACCAACCATCTTGCAAGCTAAGGCAACTGCCTGAAGGCCTCTTCTTTGGCCATTATCATCATGAATTCCCAAGCTTGCCATGCGAGATAATATTCCCTGGAAGAGAATAAAGTTATTTAATTTCAAGCTTTTTGCAGATCTAGATGAACTAGCTAGTTATTGACTGAGATCCACAGAAAATACATTGTTGGGGCGAGAAAGCTGGCATCTTGCCCTGTGCATCCTTAATGAACTTGGACTTTCTAGAATAGTGAGACAAATGCTGCATCCTTGGATGCTGAATATCTTTGCACATTCTACTTTCGGCAGTGGACCTAGAAAAACGTGATCATTAGTTTGATCTCATCGGATTTGATTATAAATCTGATCATGTTTAGACGGGAAAGTTACCTATAAGATGCTCCCTTAGTGATTCAAATGATCTGCAGTGCTTTTTGCATATTCCACACATGGGTTCATGGACTGAATGAAAAGATGTTCTCATGTGATCCACCAAGTGTTCCTTTTTGTTGAACTGTCTGAAGCATGCTGCACATTTGTTCCTGCTTATTGAGGGAAAAAAATTTCTGATGTTAGATAAATAGTTTATGATTATGACACGATGAAGAAAAACATCTGAGGAAAGAAATAGACGAATGCTTGCCTTAAAGTTTCTGAAGACTCGACTCTGTAGTCCATGGTAGGATTCGGTGTGCAACAGTTTTTTGTGATGTATAAGAGAATTGCTATAAGGTGTTGATGTACAATGGAAAAGGAATTGGTGGTATTTATAGTGATAACTATGATAACTAGTGCTGGTATAGGGGGCGAATAAGGCCCCACTTGGGCTTTGATATGATTCCTTGAGCGTTGTCATCATGTTGAAGTTCATGAGGTTCAGGACTTGATCTTAAGGCTTCATTCCTATAGCATCAAAATTATGTCAAATCTAACTATCACGGCTTAAGTGTACCATCGAATATTGCTCCCTTTTCTCTCTGTCTGAGAGCATACCAAATCAGTGCTTTTGGTTAATGTCTTAAGTGGTCCTAAACTTCAAAAAAAAAAAAAAAAAGATTTCTGTGAAGTCTGATAGTTTGCAATTTTGCATGGAGTTGGACTGTTACATCATAGTAAGGTCTACGCTTTCTTTTAAAAGATAATATTTGTAATAATATTGATGGAAGAGGACGCTCAATGTTCATGATTTTAAAGAATTTGTATGTCTATTATTGAGTTCACCTTTGGTAATTGTTTTTTTATGTTCAGATGAATAATAAATTGTGATCTATCCTTTCACCAGTCTAGAGTCTTTACATGTTAATTCTGTAATGGATACTGCCTATATAGGTTTTACTAAAGATTCAATAGCTAGTATTTCTTCTAATATGCTTGGAATTGGAAATAGACAGTTCTTTGTATATAAGTATCATCACATAAGCTGTTAAATGCCGGTAATTGTATTTGGTTATATTATGACATATGATGCTTGAACATCTGCAGGTCCATGAGAGAATGGATTGTAACTTTTACCAGTCTATCACTATGCTCCATAATTTCTCTCTCAAATCTTATCTGGAATATTTTGCTTTATTCACACCGTAGATCGTACTCATTACTTTCCCTTTGGAGTTAGGACTGCAAGCATTGCTGTCAAGTTGAGCGTGTGATATTGTTCTTTTCTTATTTAAGTTACCTTTGGTAGCCGCAAATACCATAATGTGCTTTGTGGTGCTCCATTATTTTCAGCATTTAGTAAGATAATATTTGGGTTTTTTGCCCCCTATGACATTTTATAGATCTTTCTTGCATAGCTTTCCAGGTTGGCTGGGAAATGGTTCAAAAGATAATTTTAACATATATCTGCACTTTCTACCTCATCATGCTAACAAGATCTGTAATCTTACTAGGAATTTATTCTTTTACGTTTCAGACAAAGTCACCCCATAAGAGGTTAGGACATTTGACATGACAGTTATGGTGGATGATGAACTCTTAATGGGTGTTTACTAGATGGGGTAATGATCCTCAATTTCGTACGACTCTTAAGTTCACCCAGATAAGTCTTCCCTTTTCTGTTTTCTTTTGTGAAAAGTTTTTCCTTTTTCATCATGTGCACTTAGAGTGCACCTCATAATATATTATCCCGCATTATAATGCCATATTTAATCCAAGATAAAGCATTATGCATTGTACTCTAAACTATACCCACAACAACACCAACTATCCAGTGTATTCTGTGTGTGCATGGTCTAGAGGTCAATCTGTTTAATTACTTCCATCTTTGGTAATTAAACGGGGTTTTACCCTCTTAGCCCTCATAGAGGACATTATTGCTACAGTTAGTGGTTCTGGTCTAAACTATTTAAGGGAATGATCTTTTTTGGTTTCAGACAGTATGTGGTAGGATGCAGGAATGATGATAATGCTCCTTTGTATATCCCATCCCCTGTAAAAGAAATTTTGACTAGAACATAGGGGAATGTCACTAAAGAAAGGATAGATGCTTTGTTTGACTGGAGTGGGGTCTGGATGGATTCGGTCTTTGAGCTTTGAAGATACCCAAGAGAAAAAGGAGGCAAGAAATAAAGGCTTTCTCTCTCCTTTTTTTTCATGAATCATCCTAGTCAAGATTCTTGCCGCCTTTTTCTTCAAATCATAAGCAGGTGAAGGAGGAAGAGAAAAGGTAGAGAAGGTTGCATGGAAAGATAACTCAATTTTACGTGATATTAAACTGAAAATCAGTATGGTGATCACTAAATCTAAATGTATGCATGGAAAGAGCCTTTGGTTATATGCAAGGAGGGAGTCATTCTTAATGTATTTGGGAAAGCTGGTATATGCTTTGGGATCTTGGAACCCTCTCTTGTCTTGTCCTCACCGGCTGTATAATGAAGAGATCTTTCTCTCAACATTCAACACAAGCTGAAAATCTTTTGCACAAAGAATTAATACAACAATCGTGCAAAAGATTCGGCTGCTTTCAAATTTCGGACAGTCAAAAGTAGAATTCCTCATCCACACAGTTCCAGCAATGCAAACCACGTTTTCTTGTGAGTGGACCGGCAATTTGTTTACCATGAGGAGGGCTTTTCGTAAGCATGAAGAAGCCATGCTTGTTTGCTCCCACCAGCAGAAATGGAGGTGACACAAGTCTTTGTGGCAAGGGGGTAGTAATTAGACTACATAATGACGTAACTACTATATACTCTTTTGAGTGGTTTAACATGGGGATACGATTATTTCATGTGTTTGAATCACTTAGTGCACCTTTTTCTTGCTTGCTAGATGGAACTTTGATATGGGGATTTATGATCAGTAAAATTGCCATTGTGGAGCTATATCAATGAAGTGATTGTGATGATTATTTTGGTTGGTTATGTTTGTCAGAAGAACTAGCAATCTTTATCAGTATTTCAGCTAGTTTTATGTTTGGCTGCTCCGGGCTTCCTCGTCTTGACGACGTTATTAGATTTCAATGTTGATCTATGCATGTATGAAACCCTTTTTCTATTATATGATGCATTCCAAAGTACTGTTATTGCCCTGAACCCCTAGTGCATGGATTTATGGCCATTTGTGTGGATTATTACTTTTTAAGTTTCCTTGAATAGAGGTGTTCAATGCCCTTGATCTTGTACCCTAGGGTTTTCTGTTGTCAAGCTCAACTCTCAAATTCTGATGTTAGTTACAATGGATTGAAGGTCTAAATACTGTGATTTCATCTTCAGAAATTTCCATGGGATACTTACACTGGGTAAGCCATGTGATCTAATTTGCATAGTGTTTATTTGCAGGATAAAATGGCAGGAAGGAACCGCTTTTTGACACTATGATGTCAAATGGTCATGACAGCATATGTACTTATGAACCAAATAAATGAAAGTACACCCTTTTAGGGCAAAAACCAATATGATTAGCCCAAATGAGGGGTAGGGACTGAAAGCATTCACGGATACCAATATGATATGCGGGTCGGATGGTCGGATGCTTAACCCGCATCACCATCCGACCCGTTTCATCGGTTTATTAGTTATGTTTGCGCACTTGAGCTTATTGTGTATGTCATCGTAAATTATGGAATTTGTATAGAATACTTGACCAATTTAAATGATTTGCTATAGCTTCGTTGGTTAGGATTTGATAATTTTTGATTTTTATGCTTGTTATATTTTTTTAATATATATTTTACAAGTATATTTTATAGTATAATATAGCTTTTAAACGTGTTGCGTAAAATTGGATAAAAAAATTCGACCAAAAAACAAAATTGGATAAAAAAATTCATGAAGTGGAATGCTTCATGTTATGTCACCGAATCACTTCAAAACCCCCGACGGATGACGATTTTCATGGATGATGGATAGGTTAGATGATAGTATGAGATCATTTATCTATAATCCGACCCATTTTCATCCTTAGCGAGGTACGTCACAATTTACCTAGTAGTTTAAGATTTTTGTAATTTGAGGTACTTTGGAACCACATTTATTTCATTATAAAGGGAAGGCTTGCCAACTTTGATTGATCAGAAAATGTGTTAGGGTGCAGATATCATGCTAGCATACTACGAAAACATTCCGACCAACATAAAATAATAGTACTACATACTACCAAAGAAAGGATGAAAAGGGTGAGCTTTTGGTGTATTTTGATCGATCAAACACCAGATTTGTTGACTATGAGTTATTTGTATAGTTGTCAACCAAGCTCTTCTTGTGCAAATTCCACACGCAAACAAAATATTCTCAACAACAAGTTATGATGCATCGGTTTAATGGTTGTTGTGTCTAGTAAATGAGTGAGTAGTGGAAGAAGCGATCATCGAAGTCAAGCTTCTATTTCTATCTAGCTGTATATTAGTGTTGGGTAGTTGGGGTAATCAGTTGAATCATCAAGTTAGTAGTCTATTGGTTTTTGTTTAGCTAAATTTAAGTCAATTTTTGGCGCAAACCATGGATGCAATGAAAAGCTTATCTATGTATGAGCACACATCTATGTACATGGTTTGACAACTATCACTCTAAAATTAATATCAAACTACCACGTTAGTTGTGCATGTTCGATCATCTTATGCATGTATCAATACTTTCTGAGCTTCTTAGGTGGCGTGTCACTTACTCACCACTTAGTTATCAAGGAAGAGGAATTAGAGGATTAGCCAATGTTTATGACATTTTGTAAAACTGTTATTTTTTTTTTTGAAAACTTATTTCCATACTTGATGATATATAACCAAACATATATCTAACTTTTTTTCCATTACACATCTATACTGTCTATAGTATAAAGCGGAGACAAAGTCTTCACAAAAAATTGCGCCACGTGTCATTTCTTTAATAAAATAATCAACCGGGCCCTTGCGTATATAAAAAACACTAATCACAATAGAAAGATAAGTATATACGATTTGATAATTTTAAAGAATATATAGGAAGATATCTATAGAAAGATATAATTTTCATACGATCACTACCACAATAGGAAGAAATAATTTTCATATGTGATACACACGTACATCAATTTAATACAATGTTATCTTTGAAGCAAATACTACAGTATTATTTAGTTTTGTACAACTTTATCTTTGAACTAACATTTTTTTTGAATACGTGGTATATTCTAGATCACTATAATTACTATTGATTAGTACAACTTTATCTTGAACTAAATTTTTTTTGAATACATGATATATATATGTATTATTTAATAATTTTTTTTGAATACTTGATACATGTAAGGGGTTAAATTTAGATCATAAATTAGAATCATATGTTTGTTAAAATTAGGTAGTTAGAATCTCGTATAATCTTATCCCGTAAAAATTTACCAAAAATTATGAATTATCACTTACCAAGAATTAGTCATAATCTTCTCATAAATATTATTATTTAATAAAACATGATATTTATCGTAAAGTAATTTTTGAAAAAATATCCAACTTATTTATTTTATGAGTTGATTTACTATAGGTAAAAAAACACTAATCATAATATGAAGATAAATATATACAATCCTATAATTTTAACGTAACCATTGACATTACATATCTATATTAAATTGGATTTATAATCACATTACCCGTACATGGTACGGGGGTTAAACTAGTTATTTATTCACGCTGGGCTATACTGAACACTCGGTGGATGTATATCAACAAGGCTATATTGAACAATGCTTTCACACGTAATTGACTTGATTGATGTAAAAATGGGATTGGCATGCATGAGGTGAATGTGATTCATCCCCATCTTCTTTTGCCGTCCATCATGAAGATTTTTTGGATTATTCCCACAATGGTGTGTAGATTTTGTAGTACATAAACTACTAAACATTGACCATATTTTCTAGGAGAATATGTTCTACGTTGAAGATCTACTTTTTACAATCTCATTGATTTCTTACTCTTGTATTGGTCTCAAAGTCCTTTCAAGATTATATATGTGATTTCAAATTTCGGCTTTGACATAACTTCAATCTAAACTTGCATCTTGTAGCTGGGACATTTTCTTGATCTTAACCCTAATAGGACAATCATAAGTAGAAATAATTAGAAATTAAATACCTTCAACACTTTTTGGCTGAAAATTACTAGAAAGTTACTCACGTGGGAGCGAACTTCATATGAACTAGAATTTAGAAGATTTGAGAAGACTATGTTTAGGCTTAGAAATTTTGATGGAGAAAGTAAAACTTATATGTACAAATAATGGAAGTAGAATTTAGGTAGATTTACTTCCTTCAAAATACACTATATGACAAAAGAATCTGAACCCTATGTGATTGATAAAGATTTTGGTAGATCATTCCAACACACAAAACACGATAAGCTCTATGTGTACTCTTGTAAGCTTGGAATAAGTAGGGGCTTCAATTGTATTATTCTCCAAGGGGTTTCATGAACCCTAGGCTTTTCATTAGGGTCAAAATAATCTTTGAGGAAAGTGTGTTCATATATGATCGATTTGATAGTTATCTAAGATCACTACATGATTGTGCATTCGATGATTTTATTGTCAAGATTATCCTTGGTTTGTAACAAGATTAGACATCCATATATGTTTATGGAACATTGAAGACACCAAATGTATAACATTCTTAAATAGTATTTAATTGTGATCAATGGCAGGGACATATATGGCTTCAAATTAAAGTTTGGCAAGTTGGTGAAATTTGAAGGTTTCGATTTTCGATGTTGGCTAAAACAAGATGCATATGCCTTGACCAAAATTGTTCAATGAGAACCAATGGAGGATGTGATCGGATGGAGGAATGTTTGAGTGGGAGATTGGCAAGTGTATGTGTTGTTTACACATAGTAAATGGTATGTTTGATTTGTTATTTGACATCTATCATGGTATAAGGCCAACAAAAGAGTTGTGGGACACCCTAGATAAATCAATGTACATGATCGAGGATGCTTCTTGGAAGAAGTTGCTTGTTGATATATAAGGGCAGTTTACAAAATATAAGATAACGATAATTGAAGCCATATATATTGAAGTCAAAGTATCATTGAAAAGTTACCACCTTCATGGCTGGACTTCAAGTACATGTTGAAACACAAAAAGAAAAGAGTTGACCTTGGCTATACTCAATTGTGCGTTAAAGAATTTCTTAGTCTGAAAGACAACGGAAAGCACAAGGAGAAAGAGAATGGGTTCTAACCATGAATACGGTGGATATCGGTCATCTAAAAGGAAAATCGAGAAGAAGTACCCAAGTAACAATACCAAGTCATCTAAAAGTTATGTGGGAGGTATTATGACGAGAAGCAAAGTCAAGAGTTGGGGTCTAATAGATGATGATCGTAGTCTCAATGAGACACATGCGTAGCCTTTACCAATAGGGCTAACACTTTATGAAAATTTCTCTTCAACTATTGTTTTATTATATTTTTGAGGTGGATAGTATGTTTTATTTCCTATATTATAACTAGAATTTTTTAGCACTTTATCATGAGAGTTTTATGCTATATTAGGGGATTTTTATGAAGACATCCAAAAGCCTGTTAAAGTGAAGAATTCAAAGATGAAAGATGTTATATAGAAGAACCATGCCCAAGAGTCCCAAGCCATTACCTCAGAAGAGATTGAGAGACCAAAGGAACGATACTGGAGAAGGCCACGACCGCGGGCAAGTGGGTAACTGAGCCCGCGATCGCGGTAGAAGTCGAGGACATTAAACTGTTAAGTGATGACCCGCGACCGTAGATCGTGTCGGCCCAATATTTGTTTCGGTTTTAAATTTCGGATAGTTTTTTTTTAAGTTCCAGGTAAGCTTAGAATTCTTTTAGTTTTAGTATCTATCTTGGATGATAACTTTTGTCATAATTTTACCCTAGAGTTTTTGGAGAAAATTATGGAGAACTAAACCCTTTGATTTTGTCCAAACATTGAAGCTTTGATTTATAAGTTTGTGAGATTTTTGTTATCTTCCTTTCCCTTGGTTAATATTATTTCTCTTGTGCTTAATTGCATATAAATGTCTATAAATCTCTCTTAAATTGATGATCACCGATCTGGAATTGATTGTGTTCTATTGCTAGATCTAGGTTTTCTCGTAAACTTGATCTCTGTAGCAACATGATATTCGTAGGACTAGAATTAAAGAGAAAACAAATAATTGTATGTTTTTATAATTAACTTCGAGCTTGTTGTGATTATATTTGCTTTGTATTCAAATTATCCTTGTTCTTCATGTTAATTTTGTTTTGATCATTTCATTCAATATTAAAGATTTCCTAGCTCGTATACGTGCAATTATGTATGCATAGGATAGGAATTAACCATAGGAATAAAAATAAATTGATTGAAAACCAATGATAGGACAAACTTGTCAAATTGGATTTGTTTAGATGAGCTTGCTTGCTAAATATTGATTTAAACCCTAATTCTTTGTTTGCTTTGTTTTGCGTGTTCATTCATAGTATTAGTTAAAACCAAAAAAAACTCCTCTACTTACTTTATAGTTGAAAGAATCTCAATTCTAGAATCCTAGAATCTCTTGGGTTCAGCCCTGACTTGCTTTTTATACTGTTGAAGAGTTTCTCGAACAAATAAATTTATATTCAAGACCCCGTTGCGTATAGCGAAGTCAGGATCGTCCACGGGAGTGAGATTAATGCTAAGTTTAGTCGATAACTACGAAAAGCAAGAAAACAAGGGGGCAAACAACGTCAGGCTCGACCCAAAGAGGGTCGATCTCGACCCTAGGGGGGTCGATCCTGAGAGCTAGACACACGAATCACACAAGAAACACACAATCACGAACAACTAACTCGAATATGATGGAAGGAATTGAGATCAAAGCAAAAGACACGAATTTTAATCAATCTAAAAGGCAAATCCTAGGGCAAAGGCTACCACAACAACAACCATACATGCTTTTAACAAGAATTCACAACTATCATGCAATCTAGATCATAGAAGAGTTAACTTTCGCAAACAATTTCAAGCTATTCAATCAACTTTCGCAAATTAAACAACTTTCTACCTATCCTTCAACCTAGGAATATCAACTTTCGCGAATAATCCTATTAGATATAATCAAGCAACTAACTTTTCACTTTCGCTAAGGTTAATTACAAGACATGCCTTAATTTTCACCAAGGATTAAGCACAAGATAGAATAGATATGATCATCAAGCATTCAAGTCATGAATTCAAGTTTTAAGCATGCATGATTGTGTTGGGTTTTTGCCCAACCCTAGAACTTAAGAGGACTACTCACACATAGCAAAGAAGAACAAGGAAGTAGAAGAAGAAGACATGATTAAACCAAACTTTAAATTCAACTAAAAACCAAAGAACAAGTCTTACAAACCTCAAACTTGCTCTCCAAGTCTTCTCCCAAATCCTCCAAGTCTTGATTGAAAATTGAATGAATGTTGAATACTATAGGTTCAACCTCCTTTTATAGACAAAAAGGAGTCCTAATCTAACTAGGAAACACAAATAAAACACCTTCCTAAAATACAAACTAGGAAACTTGACAATATAATCCGGAACAAGTGAATTCGGTGACGCGCGATCGACCTCACGGAGGGTCGATATCGACCCCTTAAGGGTCGATCCTGAGGCTTGTTTTCCTTGCGCTCTAAGTTTGGTCAAGTGGCTCGATATCGACCTCCTTGGGTTCGATCTTGGGATCGATTTTCTTCACTTTCCTCCTTGACTTTGCTCTTTTAAGCTCTTCTCCTTAGCTCTTCCTCTTGAGATCTTCCTCTTGACTCGTCCATCCTCTCCAAGTCTTGTTCCAAACTCGTCTTCAAGCTCCAAAATACCTACAAAACGACACAAATATGCGTAGTTTCCGAATCTCAAGGAAATACGAAAACTCATGCAAAAAGACTCAAAAACACAAGACTCAACTACGAAAATCAACTTAAACTAACCTATCTAGACCCTAAAAATCTACCTAAAACGCGGACATCAAAACACCCCATACTTAGACTTGCTTGTCCTCAAGCAATAATCATGCAAAATCAAGACCAATAACACAACCTTCAAGCATAGCCCTTGTCAAAACATTTTAAACATAAGTGAAAAAGAAGACAAGTAACTTTAACGTCATCACATATGCATGAATCTCAAGCTAGCCAATCACAATCCAACCTCACAAGGGATATAAATGTGTTTCACTCAACTCTCTTGTGTTTAAGCTTAACTATCAACCCTCATCTCAATCTTTATGCAAAGTCTACTTTATCATTGAGACTTATATCACCAATCTCTCTACCTAGAGAAGTCAAAACACATCAATCTTCATAAGAACTTAGGCTCAATGAAATCTTCATAGAAGACTCATTCGGCCGGGTTGTAATGGGGCTCGGTAAATAACATAAGGTAGGGAGTATTTTGGCCATGTGGTGCTAAATCCGGGAATCAAACTCCTAAATACAACACTTCATACCAAACAACTCTCTTCTTTTTCGTTTCAACTCTTAACCAAACACTTCAATGAAACTCAAACCCAACAATTTCTAACCCAAATTTCCATACTACAACTTATAAACACTAGGAATTCTTGGCTTTGCACTTGTATTATTATTTTTTTTCTTCTCTTTTTTTTTTCTTTGTTGGCTCGAGCTTAGAGGGGGTCGATCCTGAGAGCTTGTTTTCCTGGGGGCGCGAGATCGACCCATATGGGGGTCGATGCTAAGGGCTACTAGCTCGAGCACTTTATTTCTTTTCTCTTCTTTTTTTCAACAATGTGCAATCCAAGCCAAGAATCCTATTACATTACACTTCAACAAGTTGTTTTCTACCCTTTACAAAGATACCTCTTTCAACCCAACACAAGTATCACTCAACAAAAATTACTCCCAACACAATCTAGGTTCAATTCCCGGAAAAGGGTCAAGCTAACATAGGCTAGGGATAATTTTTGTGGAGCTTTCAAACAAAAGGCTAAGGTTTAAAATGGGGCTTCAAGCAAAGACAATTCAAGGTAGGAATGGAAGAATATAGGCTAAAAATACAAGTTCTTAATCACAATCAACATGCTAGAGCAATCTCATAGCGGCTTCAACAAATAGATAACCATATCAATGACAAGAGACATATGCATAAAGAGAGCAAAATCACACAAAGAAAGAAGAGGGAATCAATGAAGTTCTCCCTATAAGGCCAAAATTCTCACTAGGTAAAAATTTTGTTGGATTGCAATTACTTTCACTTAAGACACATATGCTCAATTTCATCACAAGTCACATTCACAATCAAAAGCAATTTCTCATAAACTCGGGCTACACTATCCAATTATGCCAAAGGAATTACATGACAAGCATGAAAATTAGTTTTCATAGGACATCTAAGATGAAGCATTTTTCTATCCTAAAACAAAACACACAAATATTTTTTTGTTTTTTTTGTTTTCATCACAACTAATTTTTTTTTGGATTTTTCAAGATTTTTCTAAACAAACAAACTATCAAACAAGCAAAGCAAACAAGCAAAGACTCAATTATGTACAACATGCGAAACTCCTCTTCCCCACCCCATACTTAAATCATGCAATGTCCCCATGCATGAAAACATATGACAAAGTAAAGAGAAAAGAAGAAGAAGACTCACAAAAACTCTTGGAAGCTTGGTTGGAGATGGAGCTTAGAAGACATGTAAGCTGGCACGACCCTGAGGGGGTTGAGCACGACCCTAATAGGGTCGAGCCTGAGAGGTGCATGAGGGAGAGACTGAGCAAGAGGGGGGTCGTGACCGACCATATGAGGGTCGATCCTGAGGGCTCGCGCATCTCGTGTCAAGTTGTCTTCTCAGGTCCATTTTGAGCTCGTGTTTTGCAATTTTAGAGTCCTGCAAAATCATCACAAGAACCTATCCCAAGCAAGAAGTATCCTAATCTAATCTAAGGGAGGTTAGAAAATAAAAACCAAAAATCTAGTCTAGAAAACGGAAAATCAAAAAAAAGAAAAAGAAAAAGAAAAAACTAATCTAGAAACCGGGTTGCCTCCCGTAAGCGCTTGTTTAACGTCATGAGCTTGACGAGAGAGGCCTCAACTAGTTGGAGGATGTGAGTGCCAAGGTGGCTCGGATGCCCTCATCGCCACCCCATACTTAGAATGAGAAGAGAGGGTGGAAGAAGGTGTAGAGAGAGGTGTACCACAAAGCATGCAAGTAGAGTGAGAATATTGACCTGTATCGACCGGAGGACGGGTCGGTGTCGAGTTGCTTTGTCCGCAGTCAAGCTTCTCTTGTACCTGAAGTGTGGTCGAACTCGACCCCAGCTGGGTCGTGACCGATCGTGTAGGGGCAACATCGAGCTTTAACACCTCGCCTTTCCAAAGATCCTCTTCCGGATGAAACTTGTTAATGGGCACTACATCTTTGGACTCCATGATACCCGCAATAGGTAACCGAAACTCTACCACTTCATCTCCAATTCCGAAAGTAAGGAGACCCTTCTTCACATCAACCTTAGCTCCGGCGGTTGCTAGGAATGGTCGCCCAAGGATAATTGGTACGTCGGGATCTTCCGGCATATCCATGACAATAAAATCATTAGGCACGACAAACTTGCCGACTTGGATAGGGAAGTCGTCGACAACACCGGTAGGCTTCACACAAGAACCATCCGCCATGTATAACCTCATGTTCACCGGTACTAGTGGCCCCATGTTGGTCTTGGACCAAATTGAAAGTGGGAGCAAGCTAGCACTAGCACCAAGATCACACAATGCTTTGAAGCGATAAGCCCCAATACCAATAGTAATAGCAAACTTCCCGGGATCACCGAGCTTCTCGGGAAGGTCCAACGACCTCACCTCATTCGTAAGTTCCGACATTGACCGCTTCCTAGATAGAATCTCCTTCAAGAACTTGGTGTAAGCGGGCATTTCATTCAAGGCCTCGGCGAAAGGAATAGAAAGATTCAAGCCTTGAAGCAACTTAACAAAGCGCTTAAACTTTCCTTCCGTCGCATCCTTGGGCTTCTTCGAAGGGTAAGGAAGTACCTTGGAAGAGGAAGGAGTAGGATCCGGAATAATTGGTGGAGAGGGGTTGAAAGTCGTCCCGGGTGCAGGGTGGGCGAGCTCGACCACCTCGGGGTCGATCGCCCCGTCATCCTCCTCATTGGCAGTCTCAGGCTCGACCATGGAGGGGGTCGATATCGACCCAGGTTGGGTCGATCCTGAGACGGCTTCTTTCGCTGGTTGCTTCGGTGGATCGGGTAATGCTTTGCCACTCCGAAGGTTCATAGCTCGGACTTCACCATTGCTTGCTCGGCCTCTAGGATTCTCCTCGGGTCGGCCCGGAAGTTGTCCTTGAGGTCGTGGGATTTGAGCCGCTAGATTACCAAGTTGGGAATCGACATTCTTCCTCCATGCATCTAAGTTTCCCAATTGGCCTTGAACGCCATCAAGTTTGCGGTCGAATCTTTCAAAGAAGCTGTGAGCCTAAGTCGGTGGTTCTTCTTGATAACCGGGAGGTCTATAAGGAGGAGCCCTTTGCTCTTGTGGAGGAGGTGGATAACTTTGGCCTTGACCATTGTTATTCCATTGAGAATAGTTGTTGTTGTTCCTCCCCGCATAAGCATTGTTTTGGCCTCGGTAGGGTCCTCGCATATAGTTGGCCTCCGCATATGCCTCGGCAGCCCGAACTTGCTCCACATTTGTGCAAGAAGCGGTGGTATGAGATTGAGAACCACATTCTTGACAAGTGGGGGCAGCGGACTTGTAGTAACTCACTTGCTTCTCGAGCCGGTTGATGTTATCTTGCAAGAATTGAAACTTCACATCTTGATCAATTGGCTCACTATTCGGATCATAAAGCTTCTTTGTTTGAATCCGGATGGGTTGTTGGGTCCCATACATGGCATCATAGTTGGTGAGTTTGTCCAATAGAGCCCATGCCTCATCGGGATCCATCTCAATGAAACCGCAATCGGTGTGAAGATTGATGCGGTCCTTTGTAGCGGCGTTGATCCCTTGGAAGAATATCTCTTGAAGAACATAAGGAGGTTGTCCATGAGTAGGACATTGACGAAGAAGCTCCTTGAATCTCTCCCAAGTCTCAACAAAAGTCTCATTAGGAAGTTGATGATAGGAAGTGATGCGCTTCCTTAACTCGGTAGTCTTGGCCGGTGGAAAGAACTTCGTCATGAACAAGTCGTGTAAAGCCTTCCATGTAGTGATGGACCTTGCGGGTAGACTTTCGAGCCAATGGAGTGCCTTCCCGGTTAGAGACCACTTGAATGCCTTAAGGAGCACATATTCAAGTGACACGCCATCGGCGGCGATGGTGTCACAAAGATCGGTGAAATTTTTAATGTGCTCCATAGGGCATTCGGATGTCTTGCCTTCATATTGGGACCTCTTGATGAGAGTGATGAAGTGGGATTTGATCTCAAAGGCATGCTCAATCGCCGGGAGTACTATAGCGGACTCGGGAACTCTAAGCTCCGGATGCATGTATTGCTTAGCGTTCCTTGGAATGGCATCTAGTTGTTGTTGGAGACGGGCAGCAGCCTCTCTTTCTCGATGCAAAGCAGCATCTTGAGCAGCACGCTCCATTTGCATATGCTCCATCTGAGCACGGAGTTGTTCCATTTGTTGAGCAAGAGCCTCAGCGTCGGCCATTGCTCGACGTTCTCGTAGCCTGCGATGAAGGGTTCTCTCTATTTCAGGATCAAAGGGAAAATAGTCGATTTTCCTTCGTGAACTAGAGGGCATATACCTGCAATCACAAACACAAGAAAACAAATTAGTAACACACAAGGGGTATGGGCTATTCCCAAACCCAAATATCAACTAAACTCGGCACTATTGCACACTCCCCGGCAACGGCGCCAATTTGTTGAAGGGTTTCTCGAATAAATAAATTTATATTCAAGACCCCGCTGCGTATAGCGAAGTCAGGATCGTCCACGGGAGTGAGATTATTGCTAAGTTTAGTCGATAACTACGAAAAGCAAGAAAACAAGGGGGCAAACAACGTGAGGCTCGACCCAAAGAGGGTCGATCTCGACCCTAGGGGGGTCGATCCTGAGAGCTAGACACACGAATCACACAAGAAACACACAATCACGAACAACTAACTCGAATATGATGGAAGGAATTGAGATCAAAGCAAAAGACACGAATTTTAATCAATCTAAAAGGCAAATCCTAGGGCAAAGGCTACCACAACAACAACCATACATGCTTTTAACAAGAATTCACAACTATCATGCAATCTAGATCATAGAAGAGTTAACTTTCGCAAACAATTTCAAGCTATTCAATCAACTTTCGCAAATTAAACAACTTTCTACCTATCCTTCAACCTAGGAATATCAACTTTCGCGAATAATCCTATTAGATATAATCAAGCAACTAACTTTTCACTTTCGCTAAGGTTAATTACAAGACATGCCTTAATTTTCACCAAGGATTAAGCACAAGATAGAATAGATATGATCATCAAGCATTCAAGTCATGAATTCAAGTTTTAAGCATGCATGATTGTGTTGGGTTTTTGCCCAACCCTAGAACTTAAGAGGACTACTCACACATAGCAAAGAAGAACAAGGAAGTAGAAGAAGAAGACATGATTAAACCAAACTTTAAATTCAACTAAAAACCAAAGAACAAGTCTTACAAACCTCAAACTTGCTCTCCAAGTCTTCTCCCAAATCCTCCAAGTCTTGATTGAAAATTGAATGAATGTTGAATACTATAGGTTCAACCTCCTTTTATAGACAAAAAGGAGTCCTAATCTAACTAGGAAACACAAATAAAACACCTTCCTAAAATACAAACTAGGAAACTTGACAATATAATCCGGAACAAGTGAATTCGGTGACGCGCGATCGACCTCACGGAGGGTCGATATCGACCCCTTAAGGGTCGATCCTGAGGCTTGTTTTCCTTGCGCTCTAAGTTTGGTCAAGTGGCTCGATATCGACCTCCTTGGGTTCGATCTTGGGGTCGATTTTCTTCACTTTCCTCCTTGACTTTGCTCTTTTAAGCTCTTCTCCTTAGCTCTTCCTCTTGAGATCTTCCTCTTGACTCGTCCATCCTCTCCAAGTCTTGTTCCAAACTCGTCTTCAAGCTCCAAAATACCTACAAAACGACACAAATATGCGTAGTTTCCGAATCTCAAGGAAATATGAAAACTCATGCAAAAAGACTCAAAAACACAAGACTCAACAACGAAAATCAACTTAAACTAACCTATCTAGACCCTAAAAATCTACCTAAAACGCGGACATCATATACTTGGTTAAGTAAATTATGATTATTTTTTTATTAGGTTTGACGACTTTAGCCTGGTCAAATTTTGGCAACGTTGTTGGGGAATCTTTGTTACTTCCAGTTTTAATATTCTTATTAACTTATGTGTGAACCTATCTTATGATCCACACTTAGTATACTAACCATGTTGACTCTTGATTAGAAAGAAGATAAGCCCTTCCATTAGTACTTATCTGGGTTGGAGCAGAAAGTGCATAGATTTTGTCCTTAGGGATATACATTCTCCAAGAAGGATCTAAGCCAATGTGTTATTGAGGGACTAAACCAAGAGACTTGATAGATGGTTGAGTACATGAGTAATGTCAGGTACTTGAGTATGGAAGCTGAGGAGTGTTGGGATTTCTTCTGCGTCATGAACCATTAAAGGATGCAAGGAGAACTATCGTACCTCTACCGATTGAGAATTCTGAAGTCTTTGTTGTACAAACGATCAGGGTTCTTGTTGAATCGGTGAATAAAGTGTATTATAGAAATTGTTCTTCAGGTTGTCATTCGACAAACTCATGTATGTGTCCGAGAAAATACTTAGAGAGGACCATACAAGAGAGGAGAGGAATTTTGGAAGACAACCGCGACTGCAAGCACGATGGCCGCGACCGCAAAATCTACACAGAAAATCGAGATGTGTTTTTGACAAGGCTGAAAAAAAAATCAAAGAGACTTCGTAGACCCGTGACCACGAGACACCAGCCGCGATCACGGTCTACAGAGAAAATAATCCGCGATAATTTTTGGCCTACGCTCTCCCCGAATTCCATGGTCGAAGATGACATGGAGTCCAAAACACTTAAGTACGACATTTCATTTTCTTACGCTAAAGGGTCAATTTTTATATACTAAAAGTTCGTTTATAAATACTATGAGTTCAACTTTCAATATTATATGAGTTCATTTTTTGTGTTCTACGAGTTCAATTTTTATATTTTTTTGAGTTCATTTTTTTATATAATTAGATTTTCTCAAAAAGAAATTTATTTTATTTTAATATTTATTATTTCCAATTTATTGTTTTCTACAAAATAACTATTGTAATACATAAATAAGACAACTAATGTTTGTTTCCAATTTATTGTTTTCTACAAAATAACTATTTCCAATTTATTGTTTTCTACAAAATAACTATTGTTTTCTACAAAATAACTATTTCCAATTTATTGTTTTCTACAATACTATTGTAATACCCTTTATTTTAACTTGTATGCACAAAATCACCCTTTATAATGTTTTTTTACACAAAACCAGCCGTTATTGGTATTTGCTTGCACTAAATTGTTACAAAAACATTTGCATAAACCACTTGCAATCAAAAATGTTTGCAAAATAACCACCCATGTCTTGTATTGCTAATTATTTTTAATTAATTTAAATATAGAACAAAGTTAAATGTCCTTACTTTTTATAATATTTTTTGTTATTTGTGGTGTACTCTTATTCAAAAAAAGCTGTTGTCAACCAATTATATCAATAATTTTAAGTTCAAAAGAAAAATACTAAAGTAACATATATTAGTATGATTACATTTATATTAGATTATTCAGTAGAAAAAAATAAAACCCTTAATTGAAAATGTGTCAATTGAATATTTGAAAATGGAAGAGGTTAATAGATCTTGTCATTACCTTTATTAATTGCACAAAAAAAATTTGGCAAAAAAGTTGATGAATAATTTAATAAAGTATAATTTTTGGTGGTTAATTGCAAATAATCATAGATAAGGGGTGGTATTGTTCAAGAATACTTATAAGGGGTGGTTTTTTGCAAAAGTTTTTATAAAGGGTGGTTTTGTGAAAATAAGTAAAAATAAAGGGTGGTTTTATGCTTTTTTCGCTTTTTTATATACTAAGAGTTGAGTTTTTAATAATAAAAGTTCCTTTTATATATGCTATGATTTCAATTTTTCATTTTCTACGAGTTTATTTTTTCGCAATAAGTTAAATTTGTATTTAATAAGAATTCATTTTTATGTATTGCAACTTCAATTTTATATTATTCAATTTTTATGAAAAAGAATTTGAAATTTGAAATTTAAGAAGATAAAAAAATATCTTTTTTTCAAAAAAAAAAGATTTCTAGCCCTTAAATGTGGTAGTTCAATTTTTATAAACCAAAAGTTCATGAGGCACTAACGACAGGCCTGTCTCATAGATTTTAGTGGCCCTACTCTATATTAAAAATTGGACCCTTATATATTAATGTGATATACCATGTTTATAGCTGGAACAGTTTTGTTGTCACTTTCTTTTATCTCAACTTAAAGTGTTACATATTTGTATCGACCAAAAAAAAGTGTTACAAATTTGAAATCAGTTTGAAATTGGTAGAAAAATACATGAAAATCAGCATTTGATTTACCCACGAAAACTCTCTTAGTTCATCAAAATGTTGTATACTTTGCATTGCTAAAAAACAATATTGACAGGGTCTTTTGCTGTATATTTTCTCTGCTATATGCCATATATATGAACCGGGGAATTAGTAGGTGATTACATAAATAATGTTCCAATAAAACTAAGATCAAAATAGATTGTCCATGGCCATGGAAAATAGGAGAAATTCATGGAAAAAAGGTTTGAAAATTGAACAAATTGAAAGCAAAAGGGCTTAAAAATAGGGAAAAGTTTGGTCGGGTGAGATATTTGAGAGAGAGTGTGTTATGAGCAATTAATGCTCTCTAGTAATTTAATGGAAAAGTGGAGAAGTGGAAAATGTAAACGTATAAATGGAAAGGTGATAAGCAGATACTAGTGTAGACCCCGTACCCTGTACGGGTATAACTTAGATAACTAAGTTACATGATTTAAATTATTAAAATCGATAACGGGTTAAATATTTTTCGCGTAGTTCCGTTCTTTAATTGAAGCTAGCGTCCATTTTTCCGTATGTACAATCCGATTAAATATAATTAGTTTTATATTTGAACAAATATATTCAATATGGGTGGTTATGTGTAGAGAAAAACAAATTATTTATTATGGTATAATTTTTATTTTATTTTAGCATGTAAAAGTTCCCAAAATGTAAAAAAACGAATTTTTTACATCCCAAAATCCAGTGTCGCGTGTCGCTCTCAGATAGAGAGATTTTTTATGGATATTTTTTATATATAGTAGGAAAAAATAGTCGATCGGGACTAGTTTCCAAAACCAATCTCGTAACAACAATGCGAACGCTAACAAGTTATAATAGAACCGAGGAAGACGAAAATCGACTTACCTTGAGAAGGACAAATCTTGATTTTTGTACTTAAAACAAGAAAAAAAATCATAATTCTTTCAACAATGAATAAAAAAAATATATAAACTTCATATCTATAGATATATAAAAGAAAATCATGAATATTTGAATTTAAAGAATGGGTATTGTAAAGAATGTATAAACATGTGTATATATAATTTAAAATAAGTCCCAAAAATATATTTTTTTAAAAGGATTCAAATATATGCAATATTAGATTTTATAGATAGAAAAAAAAAAGTATAATTGTTGGTATAAGATTTGTTTTTATGTAAATTGTCCCCAAATTGTATGTATTTTGATGCACACGTTCTTTTTTTTTGTCAAACAAAACCGGAAAATGCGGCGATTCGGCTGGATTTTGTTTTTTGAACCAAACTTCGCTTTCTTGCGCTTTTTCTTGCTCGGTTTGTTCTTTCTCTTCAGATCAAAATTCGATCTTTTCTTTCTCAACTCAGTGCATATCCTCTCATCTTTCCTTGACCACAACTCGATATTTGTCACAGGTAGTGACCTAATAACCTGACTTGAAAATGAAGACCATTATGCCCCGTGCAACGACACATGGCCCATTTCTAGTATTTACAAATCATAAATGCTAAACATCACCCTAGTTTTAACTCTAAAATCACCAATGTACATATTTTGACTTAAATACCCTTCAATAAATAAAAATCCAAAAAAAGGGAAAATAGCAAGACAACACCGATTTTTGACACTGATGAACGGATTCGCTTGAATCCGCGGATCCTCACACGCCGGCAGATTGGCCAAGCAGTAGGAGCACAATTTTGAGGACTCGACGAGATTGTAGCAGGATTTGCAGAGGAGGACGATTCGCCAATGGCTGTTTAGGATCCGAATCCGGTCGCTAGGGTTTGTGGTGTTGGTTCGGCGTTTACAGGCGTGGCAATCGGTCAGGTTTGGCAATTCTCTGGTTTTCTTCTTCCGGATTGTCTTGTGCTTGGGTGGCCGGAGGTCCGATGAAGCCATGGAAGTCCGACGTCGCCGCCTGAGCACCGCCTCTAGGGTTCCGCCGTAGAGTTTGGTTTCAATGAGCCAGAGAAATGTTGTGCATCAAAAGGTAGAAGAAGAGGAATTGTGAATTTTTGTGTAAATTTAGTTTACTTTTGGGATAAAGTTGGAAAATAATAATGGTGATATATTTTTTTGGGTGACGTTTAGCATCCCTCTTACACACGTAGTACTCCATACATTTTCAGTCAAATTCATGATTCGGGCAATCATTAGGTCGGCAATCATTAGGTCAGGTCGGGCAATCATATATGTGATCTATTTTGTAGTGCCACTTGAATATTGCGATGATTTAATTACATTAATACCAATAATACGTACTTAATTAATTAATACTGTACTTCAAATGAGTAGTATAGCATGTGTACGGCATGCAAAAAACATTAGATGTTTTTTCAATCTAATTTGTGTGACATGGCCCAACAAGTCAATGAAGTAGAAGCTAATGGACAGCTAAAGCTGTAGTTAAGCAGTCCAATTTCGAAGTGGATGGGGTTAACGCATATCAATCAATCTTAGTCAAAAAGAAAATGACATACCATCTTTTATGTTTTTGCTTTACACATACTCATTCCATGGTAAAACCTTACAAATCAATAAGAGACATGGACACAATAAAATCTTTTCAACATATATATATGCAGAGTACAAGTTCTAATCCATGTACTAATTGACGTGGAATTTGGCTCGGAATATTGGAATTTGAATTTATTATTATTTTGATTATTAATTAACATATACTTCACAGAAGAACAAATAACGTACACACATAATATTGACCTCGATCGATGACCTGCGCTCCTACGAGAACAATCTAGCATCCATTTAATTAATATCGTTGTGATTTGTGATTTAGAAAAGCAAAACTAATCTATCTTCCAAAAATGATGGTAAGAATACTTAAACCATACCTTATTTGAATCACTTTGCATTAAAGTCACCTTTAGCAAATCTATGTATATATAAAAGTCATAAAGTTTAGAGTCACCACATTGTGTAACGTAAGATTTTTCCATGTGTGTCATTCTCATGTTTTGCACCAAGATTTTTGACATATATTGACCTATCGTTGCTCCATATTACATATTATTATTTTTTAACTAAGCCATATCATATCCATTTATTAAGCCACATTATATTTATTTAGGTAGATGAGGTTTTTCCTACTAAAAAAGGTAGATATGGAGATTGTTTATAAAAAAAAGATTTTGATAATTATATATTTGTCAATAAATATTTTTATTAAATAGTCAAAATATGTCATTTATTAGTTAATATGTTAATTAGTCTTTTCTTTCTTTATAAAAAATTGATTGTATTTGTATATAAGCTATATCCCTTTCATTTTAATCAAACAGTCAAAAAAAAAATTCTTTTCTTAATTAATATGTTAATTAGTCTTTTTATTTCTTAACTAAAGATTTGATTGTATATAGTTGATCCTTTTAACTCTTTATTTGAAAGTAATCTTTATTTTAAAAAATGACTATAAAATGAATATGATCATAATTTCTTAAAAAATCCTAATTGTGTATTTTATAGTACTATTAGTTAGATCAAAATACTATTTATAGCTTAAAAAAATTAATTTAATTTTTTTATTGAAATCCTGTACAAGGTACGGGATTACACTAGTGACATATATATTATTTAGAAGCCACGTATTCATGTGCATTTTGTTAAAACCATGGGGGTAAAAATTAATATAAGACACGCAAAATATGACTCATCAATATTGTTTCTATACTTACGTTATTAAAATCATAATTATGAGATATATTGAGCATTTCATACATTAGAAATAGGAATTAAGTTAGATGAAAATCTCCCTTATTTGTAAATTGTAAACTATGAACCACGAACAGACACATATGACTCTAAAACAAAAATACGTGAATTTCAAAAGAATATTTGTGGTTTTGTTTTGTTATGCGTTATTATGTGTAGTCATTTAACTATAATATATGATGTTTTGGAATTATGTTATTACATGTATTAATGCGGTCCCTAATAGAGGTTGATCATAGTTCACATATTTCTTTGTTTATATTTCACATATGTATGTTTGTGGTTCATGTTTATAGTTTACAAGATAAAAAACGTTTTCACTACAAAAAACCTCTACAAAATAGGTATGGGCTACGTTGTAGCAAGAACATGAAAATTAAATATTTATGTTTTTGCTAGTATCTTGAAGGAAAAACACGAATAAATGCATGTCATCGATTGAGAAGGACAACACTATACACAATATACTTAGGGTATATGTAAGGGTTTGCCTTCAAATGGAAGATGACAAGTAATTACACATTTATAAACCATCAATAGAGTTAAGAGGCAAAGTTTATATCATTGTATGGTAGCTGCACAATTTGCATTCATATAATATTTGAATATATGTATAGTACACAAACGAAACAATGTATTATCTCTTATCACTATGATTTATCATTATTTATTATATGTATGAGTATTAAAGGCCACTAATTATTATAATTTTTGAGTGAAAGATAGCACATATTACCAATAAAGAAGTACGTTTCTTCGAATTCTTGTTGTCGAGAAGGGAAAACTTCATATAATAATGTGTTTTATGATTACTAAGCTAACCCTTTTATATAAGAAATTCAGTTATTCAAAGAAGACCAACTATTTTAATCTATTTGCTCCCAAAAAGTTTTGCCCAAACCTTCAACTTTTGTATATTTTATATAGTTGAAAAATGAATATCTTTTAAATGACTTTATTGACTAGCACCTGCTAGTCGACCCGAATCTGTCCGATAACCCGGTATGACCACCCCAATTTGACCCATGATCCGATTGACTCGAATCCGAACTCAATCCGAACCCGGAACGACCTGACTTGAACCCACGCGTCTTGACCCGTTCGACAGGTCTAGTAGCCTCGAAGTATTACAAAATATAGTACAAAGGGCAGCAAGTATTTGAAATGTATCCACATTTCGTACTTAATTCATGAAAAAAAACATAAATTTTCGATTTAATAAAAGCCCATGCAATTTTGGCCAATTTATAGTTACTTTTTTGTTCTTTAAGAAATTTTAAGATGTCAAACCTCAAAATTACTAGGGAGAAACTTCCAAATAAGAATTTATGGCTCAATTTCCCAAGTCACACAAGCCAAAATTGCTTCACACTTTCCCCTAATTTCCAAACAAACGATGATAACGTCATCCAGCTGTCACTTTGACATTACAGCAAGCAGTTGAAAAATCCGTTGGCCGCGCCAAGATGTGAACCCCCCCTCAAAAACAAAACACCAAACCAAAACCAACGAAAATTACATCTCACATTAACTCTTACATTTTTTTCAATTACTTACAACAAAAAATACAATACATGTAACTTGCAATTTGCAAAACTCATTTATCATTACAGATAAAAAACCTAAAAACCTAAGGTGGCCGGTGGGAGGGAGGTCGCCTTCTTCATTTGCTTCAAAATCCCTTCTTCAAATCCTCTGTTTCTCTCTCTATCTCTCTTGTTTTTGCCCCTTTTCGAAATCAAATTGGCGTTTTTGTCCCTGTCTTGAAACCCACTTCATCATCAATGCGCATATAAGGAATACCCAGAAAGGATAAGCCCTTTTTGGGAGGAATTCTTGGAATCCTTGTTTTCTCTGAATAAGGTACGCCTTCTTTTTTCTATCTTGATAATGTTAGATTGATTCGTTTTGTATACAATGCCTTGATTTCATTTCTGTGTTGGTTTTTATGTTCATATACGGTTCTTGTGAGCTGTTGTATTGGGTCTGAATTGATCTGCATTGCCAATTTTGCTCTTCTGCCAATATCACTTTTCAGGAAGAACAAACATGCAAATCCCACTGAAATTGTACATCTTTTTAGTTTGTGAGAATTGAGATGTAATGAAAAGGCAATCCGAGTTATGACTATGATACTTGGATCACTTCAACATTTTCCCTAAGAGTTTTAATCAAGTAAAATGAGTCTGGATGTCAAAATGGCAACAGAATAGATGTGATCAATAGGTGATTAATGGTAAAAATACATGTGGTTTTGATGTAGGTTTGTGAAATTTGAAGAAGGGAAATTTGGGTTTTGGCTTCAGATTTTTGCTGATCAATGGAGGGATTAGGCCAAGGTGATGGAGCTTCAAGTTCAAGTGGAAGCAGCTTACAACTCAAGAGAAGCCTAAAACCCAACATGTCTCCACGGAGTCCCTTGAGCCCACGGAGCCAAGATTGCGACTCCATTGATCTTGCAATGGAGGATTCAATGGTGGATAAGTCCATTGACCACCTCTACAGCAACATTTACGAGATGGCTAGCTCCGACATGTCCCCTTCCATGCACAGCTTCACCACGTATGGCAACGAGTCCCGGATTGATGCTGAGCTCAGGCACCTTGCCGGTGCTGAAACCGAAGATGATAACAACGAGGATCATGATGATGAGAAGCCCGAGTTGCTCAAAGACATCGTTGTCGTGAGTAAAGGCGTTAAAAAGGGTCGGCCGGTTCGAGCAATGCCTTTGCCTAGAAGGGTTGTGAAGGAGAAGCCTAGTATGGAAAGAAGGAGGCTTAGTGTGAAGGGATCCATGAAAGTCATGGATTCGGCTTCTCCTCCGAAGGAAGAGAGGAGCATGAGTCCAGATGAAAAGGATCATCCGGATCTTGGGCCGTATCTACTCAAGAAAGCAAGAGATGTGATCTCCCATGGGGACGATCCAAAGAAGGCGTTTGAGCTGGTTCTTAGAGCCAAGAATTCCTTTGAGAAGTTTTCAGATCAAGACAAGAAGAAGAGTAAGAAGATCAACTTGGAGTATGTCATGTGCTTACACATCCTTGCCTCTATGCACTGCACCTCAGAGGAATACGAAAAAGCCGTTCCGCTTTTAGAGAGGTCGATTGAGATCATCCAAGAAGTAGAGGCAGAGCAAAGCCATGCCCTTGCTAAATTTGCAGGCTGTATGCAGCTTGGTGATGTGTATTCTGTAATGGGCAAGATTGATCACTCAATCAATTTGTATAACTCTGGTTTGGAGATCCAAAGACGAGCCTTGGGAGAGCAAGACGCTCGGTTTGGAGAGACGTGTCGGTATGTAGCTCAAGCCTATGTTCAAGCACTTCATTTTGATGAGGCCGAGAGGCTATGCCGTCTGGCACTCGACACTCACACCCTATCCGGGTCGATTGAGGAGGTGGCTGATAGGAGGCTGATGGGCTTGATCTGTGATTCAAAGGGCGATTACGAAAGCGCCCTCCAGAATTACTCCTTAGCCAGCATTGCCATCTCAAGCTGCAACAATGCACAAGAAACCGAAAAGGCTTCACTTGAATGTAGCATTGGGGACGCGTACTTGGCTCTTGCACGATACGATGAGGCCAGCCTCTCCTACCAAAAGGCTCTCAACGTCTTCAAAGCGAGCAAAGGCGAGAATCACCCAGCTGTAGCTTCGGTTTTTGCCCGTCTTGCTGAGCTGAATTACAAAGTTGGCAAGTTTGGAGAGTCCAAATCTTACTGTGAAAACGCTCTTCAGATCTACAACAAGCCTTCACCTGGTTCGTCGCTTGAAGAGGTAACCAGTGGCTTGATTGAGTTGGCAGCTATCTATGAATCCATGAATGAGCTTGATCTTTCCTTAAAGTTGCTGCAAAAGGCGTTGAAAATATACGGCACGAAAACACAAGGGATGAGCCAGCTTAGGTTGATTGCCGGTGTTGAGGCTCAGAAGGGTGTGATCTGTTACATGCTAGGGAACTACAATGAGTCTTATGACTCCCTGAAGAGTGCTGTCCTGAAGTTGAAGTGTTGCGGAGAGAAGCCGTTTCTGCAAGGGATGGCCTTGAATCAACTGGGGCTTACATGTCTTCAGCTCTGTGCCATGACTGAGGCTGCTGAGTTGTTTGAAGAAGCAAGGAGTATACTTCAGAAAGAGTACGGTTTGTCCCATCCCGACACGCTCGGTGTTTGTAGCAATCTTGCAGCCACTTACGACGTTCTAGGCAAGTAAGTAGTTATTACCATCTTTCTGGACTTACACATAGCATTGAGTTTAACTTGGATTAGTTGTGCTGTCATTTATTGCTCTTATTGCAAGAATTACTTAGTTTAACTTGGATTAAAACATATAGGTGGGATGAAGCAATAGAGATACTGGAATTTGTGGAGGAAATGAGAGAAGAGAAGCTGGGAACAGCAGATCCAGTTGTGGATGATGAAAAGAAGAGACTTGCAGACATGTTGAAAGAATCAAGAAGAGGGAGGAGTAAAAAGGCCAGATCGCTTGAGTTCCTCCTTGACAACAACTCCGAGATAGCGAGAGCAACTACAAGGGTCGGCATACGTTGAAGCTATCACAACACTACCTTGAATTCTCAGATGTAAATACTACTAAGTTTGAGCTTTGAAAAGGTACTCAAAGTAAGATAAAAGAAAGAGCTGTTTCAGGAGATGGAGATGTGCACTTCTTTCTTGTTTTCAGGGGATGAATTACACTTGAAGGAAAAGATTGTGACTGAGTTTTCTAGAGTTGTTGGCGTTGTTCACTTTTGTTCTTTTTTCTGACTTGTGCTTTGCTCATGAATCAATAAATGGTCAAGTGTCATTCTCTTTTGTTGTTGCCTAGTACATTTCAATTCTTTACTATCAACTCGCATAGTATTCGTATTATAGAAGCTTCAGGTCCAAATCAACACATTATAAGTGCATGAGCTTAACGGCGAAGACTATGACAAGCGTTTGCTATAGCAACGGGCGGTGTTGAGAGGGATCCATTGATAATGTGGCTCGCTATGTGCCTGTTGGAGGCCTCAGTGTAATGTATACCGTCCCAGCTGACGTACCTGGAGGGATCGTTGCACGGTTTACCATACACCGTCCCATTCACAACAGCGGTCTTCCCACAGTCTATATGATAGCCGTAGAAGCTCCCACAACAAAATGCAAATGGATCAGTCCCTGCAAAGGCACAAGAATTCAATTCAGTCATACACATTTTCTTGCTTGCTTGTACTTGAAGAAAGAAGCCAGAATTGACGGAGTGACTTAACCTTGCATCTTGGCACGAGTAAACAGCTCGTACTTAGCAGTGTACATGTCAAAATACGCGAAGGACGCTTGTGGGTGCTCTACGCTTAGGCTGTCAAGCCTTTCTTTCAGCAGACGGTTGAACTCTCTGGCCACATGGTTTTGAGTTTCGACGCAGCCAATCTGGTCCAATCCGCTCGATTTCGGTTCATGGTAAATGATGCTGTAAGGTAAGCACCCAACTGGACCCGTGTTGTGGATCCAGAAGTTTTTCGCGCCTTCGTTGTACAATTTCTGCCATAGAAAATCACTAAACTAAGCAAATATGGTAGCAACTAAAAGAAGAGTAATTTTTACCTAAGGTTTGGTTTAGTTCCTCACTTGTAAAGCAGTGGTAAATTGATCCAAAATGTCAGGAAGTAATGTGAGGACTTGATCCGGGGAATTGGACTGGAAATTGTAAGAAAGATCATTCTGTCCAATATCAAATATGTACAATGCCTTGGAGAATTCATCAGGCCTTGGAAGATTTCCTAGTCAGTAAGAAGCAATCTTTAAGTGGCCAGCTCACTGTTGTCCAGAACATTAGTTGCTTCTCATCCAAAAAAAATGAAAAAAAATGCAGGCTTAAAAGGGAAGATTATAGGACAGCAAACCTGTGACACCAGGGTGTTTATAAAGCTCTCCGGTATGCGACTTGAGGCGTATGAACTGAGAGACTTGGATACCAAGGTGGAAGGGGCTGTAACCACCGGGACGGATGGATGATCCTCCAGTTGCAAAATTAGCACCATGCCTGAAATTGGTGCCAACCGAATCCAAGTATGCACTCAAGTATGGCAGCCCCAGATCTTCAGCTGCGAAAACCAACATACAAAATAAGTATCTATGTATACACTTGATGGAATGGTATTATTAGAACAGATGGAGAGATGCAGCATGCCTATGAAATCTATGACGAGTAGACCATCACAGGATCTTCCCGGCGGCTTATGGTAAGACGTTTGAGCGTTTAGAGGAGGCAGAGCAGCTGATCCGCCGCCCGTGTCTGAGTTTGAATCTCCAAAGTTGTATATGGCTGGGAATTGGCATTTCCCATGACTCTCAACTCCTACTAATAGAAAAAACAACACAAACCCAATTCCCAAAACCAGACTCTTAGTAGCCATGTAGATTTTCTTCTACAAAGCAGATGTACTGATATTCTAGCTGTTTAGACATATCTGTAATACCATTTAAATAAATACCAAGAAAAAGAAGAGCATGGATGGGCCATCAATTGATTGTCTGATGTCATATCCTTGCTTATTTAAATTGACCTCCTCTTGTGCACATGTGAGAGTTACCAGAGTGGTCTGCTATTTTGTTTTTGTGCAAAACCACTCACTTGTGTACAAAGAATAAACACAGAGTGATACAACTGTTAGATCTTGCCTCTGCCCATCAATTACCAAAAACAACAGTTACCAAAGCTAGTAGAAAACAGCAAAAAATATTCCCTTATACAACATAGTTCTAAGGATAAGAGTGAATGACACTTGCAAGAGGTTAGCATCAAAGAACTGGCCTACCTATCAAGTTGCTGGCTCATCAACCAAACCATCGCATGCTACTGGCCCCAACAAATCCGATTTCGGTCCCGCGTTAAGATCCTCAGTAAGACCCAATTGGTGAGGAAACTCCAGCTAGCATGTAGGCTTAAATGCATTACGGTCCCAAGGTAGAATTCCTATGTCAGTTGATAGCTATTGATATGAGATAATTCATTTCTCCATCTTACTTTATGACTTGATCACTTTCAACAAGACAGTTGATCACTTTCTCCATCTTAATTCATTTCTCGCATGCTACTTTATGAATTGATCACAGTGTTAAAAAAAACTATGAGCTTAAAGGAGTCCTGAGGTACTTGGTTTGCACTACAAGTGCATAAACAAAAATATATAATCAGAATTCTAATTCAACTAGATGATAGCGGACTGCCACTCCTGCAAGCCTCAGTTTCATAGAATCTTAGGAAAATCGCGCTATGCTAGGAATTCTTGTATTCTTCTTTGTCTTTAACAAGACATACAGGAATTCTTGTATGTCTTTGAATTACCGTGATCATGAGAAGACAAACCAATCTCATACATGATACATGATATATACTTAATCATCCATAGATTCGTGAAGCCAAAAATGGATCAATTACATATACATACTACTAGCCTTCTTTGTATCTCTCAGATAGAAAGACCTCATGTAGCCATACATTGGAAAAGAAAAATTACAAGTATGCAACTATCCAAGCAAACAGAAGGCAGAAAATTCAGCTTGGTACGATTTTAAGGAGCTCAATGTCAAACAAAAGTGTTTTGTCTATGAGCCCTTGGTTCCTCAGCACAAAACTCAGCGCTCGTTGTCCCTGCAACAAATCAAGTACAGTTCAATCATATCTCTTCAATAACCCGTTTCCCATAATCATCAAAGAGAAGAACATTCCATTTCCTTACCGAAAATGTGGTTGGCTTCGGACCCGACTTATCATAGTCATAATCTGGATATCCCAATTCAGGAGGAACTATGATCCTGCGTATAAATAAGCTATAGATGGATATATTGGCAAATAACAAAACAAGCAAGAATTACACACATCTAAGAGCTGAAATGCATTTGATTGAAATGGGATTTGGTGATACAGAACCTTCTGACACCTCCAAGAGCCATGCCTATGATAGCCTCCTCAAATGCAGGTATGACCTTCCAAACAACAATTGCAGGTGATCATAATTTGCATTGTCCATATATCCATCTTACGGATCCTAATCATCTACAGTAGTAGAATGTAAAAGAAGAATATCATTGCTTACTTCTTGAGACCCGACTTTAAACTTGAAGAAATCCTTATCACTCCCCTGCATTTGAAAGCAGTTCAAAAAGGCCAACACAAAACCTTAATTGGACTGAACTATGTCAAAAGGAATGAAAAGTTGCAGTTATAGCGGCTTACCTCGAAAGAACCACCTTTGGTCTTATTCCTAGCCTCAAATATGCGACCGTAGTATCCTATGGTGTAACCATCCCAATCCACCTGAATTTTTTTCCCATTTGGTTTCAGTTACAAAGCACATGTTCATAAACTATTCGAAGGGATGATCAAGGAATCACTTCTACTAAAACAATGAGAAGTAATACCACAACAATATCGCCTAGTTTAGGAGTAGCACCTGCGCCAACTCTCAAATCCTGCAACATACATATGGTAAGTAGAATTAATTTCATCTCAAAAAAGTTGAAAGAAGAACAGACAAAGTGAAAGACCTTGTACTGAAGACCAGAATCAGTGAGTGTGTAGTCCGGATAGCGCATCTTGGTTTTGCCATAATCTTTTCCCCTTAACGCAGGCACTGAATAGTACCCGCATCAAACCAGCCACCAATCATCAAAATCATCTTCACAAATTATAAAGAAACGAATACGTGTGAATCTGAACTAGGAAGAATTTACTGTCAGCATAATCAGAAGGCGGAGCAGCCGAGGCTGCTGCTGTAAGCAATCCGAATCCGACTGAGCTGGAGACGAATGTTAGTAACTGTCGTCTTCCTTGGAGAAGTGGCTGTTTTGTCTTCTCGACAAAATTCCCACCTTAATAACATAACATAAAACGATACAAACACAAATGCACATTAGTATTCTGGTAAGATTGGTTACATGGTGTGTTTAGAGTAGAAAGTGATGAAGACCATGTGAATGGAGGTGGATTTGTTGGTTGGTTTCAGATTCCTCCAAGGAAAAACAGATTATCTGTCGTCTCCAATTCTGCGTAATGGGAGACAGAATCTTGTAGTTAGAGAGATGGTACATATGAAAGAACTAAAGATTCATTCCCTGATTATGTAGAAAAGGAGGAAGCGAATAATACCTTGTACAAGTTATGATTATATAAGGAAGGGAAGGAACACTTTGCTGTGCTTAAATAGCAGCAACCATATCCACTTACTGATGTCATTTCTTTGTCAGTCTGTGATGTCTGCTTTCTGAGACAACAAACACAAGATCAATCCACCAATAATTCATCTCCCTACAGAAACTGCATGCCACAATTAGATTACACGACTTGAGCTCTTGCATAAAGAGAGGTCATTCTGTGCAAGCCGAGTTTTGATTAGTTGGAGTGATTCTTGAGTTCAATGCGGTTGGTTATATATTCAACACCCTTGAATTTAGGAAATCTTAAATCTTAATACCATCAATATACAATCTAAATAGTATTCAGTATCAAACTTGACAGAAAATTAGGAAAGGGTAAAGGTTGCTCATACCCATAAGCTGGATGAATTGGTACTGTTCAGTTTCAGGCGGTGTCTTCTTCTTCCTCTTCTTCAGCCCAAATCTTCTTCTTCTTCTATGCAAACAAAGAAGCAGCAGATATGTGTCTGCAATTCATGAGAGGTAGAAATGACACGTGACAGAGATTGATTGGCTGTAGTTTCAGCCGATAACAGAATCCATTTTCAGCTGATACTCATCGGGCCTAAAGGCCCAGTAATGTCGAAAGGATTTCTTGCATGGATCTGAAGAGTTCAGACTAGAGGTAGAATGGGTTTGTTCGATTTGGGCCAATCTTGCTACACCCTCTTCAGTCTTCAGTACAGATGAATTGGTCAACCATGTAAATGCTAAGCTTATTTGCAAAGAAACTACGATTCACTTCCACCAAAAAAAACGCCAGGATTCACGTACATCACATGGCAGCACGTACTTTGCCACCCAATTGCAAAATGAAACAGATGGCAATTTATATAATTTAACTTAATTGACTTTTATATAGTATTGGAGTGAGTACGTGGTCAAGTGGGTTCCTCATACATAATCTTGTAACACGACCAAAGATCAATAGGCCAACAATCAAGCCAACTTTCTCCAAACAGACTCAAAAAGTCTGCTCTTGCTAAAAACTACAAACCAACAACAAATCAATGGCTGAAGCAGCATTGTTCAGCCTTGCTTCCAGGCTCTTAGCCAAAATTGTCTCCCCTGCTTTTGTGAAGGCATATGAAAGGATTTGTTCGATAAGGGCGGCAAGCGATGAGCTTGAAGAGCTCAGGGATACCATGAAAACAATCCATGCCAAGCTTCTTGATGCTGAGAAGAGGCAAAAGGAGTCTGCTGAGGTGAAGAACTGGATCGAGAGGGTCGGGGATGTGCTCTATGATGCCGACGATTTGTTTGATGAGGTCGCCACTGATGACCTTATGAAGCAGCAGATCAAGGGCGGGAAACGCGTAAAAGAGGTACGAGTTTTTTTGTCCAAGCTAAATCCAATCGTTTCTAGTGACTCTGTTGCTAAGAAAGTCAAGGGTATCAGACAGAGATTGTGCAACATCTCTAATGACATGGCTCTCTTTAATTTTGTGAGTCGTACTGAAGATGAGAGGTCGATTCGAGGTTTGAGGAGAGGAGAAGAGACTGGGGGTTTTGTAAACCCAAATGAGGTCATAGGCAGAGACCATGACAAAGAAGTTGTTCTAGAATTCCTCTACGACGGGTCATATGCTGATCGGAAAATCTCACTCATTTCCATAGTTGGGATTGGGGGTATGGGGAAGTCAACCCTTGCTCAACTAGTTTACAACGATGGAAAGGTTCAAAGTGATTTTAAAAACAGGTATTGGGCATGCATTTCTGATATCTTGGATGAGAAAGAGTTAACTGGAAAGATCTATCAATCGCTGACCGATGAGGATCGGTATGATAGCTTAAGCTTGAATCAGATGCAAGAAAGGATCAGGAAGTTCCTGGATGACAAGCAGGGGAAGTTTCTTCTTGTACTAGATGATTTGTGGGACGAAAATCATACTAGAGGAAGCAAGTTGTGGGATCTATTAAGTAGTGATGTTGCAAAGGGGAGCAAGATAATCATCAGCACAAGAAACTCATCTGTTGCAATGGCATATAAAGCAGACAAAACTCTTGTGTTAAAAGGCTTATCGAGCGACGCATCATGGGCGTTGTTTAGAAGAATTGCCTTCAGTGACGAACAAAAGAACGACCCAGCTTGGATCCGTCTTGGAGAAATGATTTTGAGCAAGTGTGTAAATGTCCCTTTAGTCATTAAGACTTTAGCCAACCTTCTTTGTGTTAAGGATACGATGGAGGAATGGATGTCCATTGAAGCTGAAGAGCTCTCCAAGATAGAGCATAGTGGCAACACAATTATGTCTACACTGAGATTGAGCTACGATCACCTACCGTCGCACTTGAAGAACTGCTTTGCTTATTGTTCCTTGTTCCCAAAGGATTCTAAGCTTGATGATCTTAGGTTGATATATCTTTGGATTGCCCAAGGATATGTCAACCCAAAAAATAATGAGACCCTGGAGACAACTGGGCATGGTTATTTTATGGAATTAGTTAGGAGGTCATTCTTGGAAGAGGAAATTGTAGACACCAACTCAAATGGCATTCAGTGCTTAAACAAACTTGAAGGTCTGAGAAGTTATAAAATGCATGATTTAATCCATGATTTGGCAACAGACGTCGCTAGAGAGCAAACTATTATACTGACTACAGGAATACGTCAAATTCCCAAGAAAATTCGACACTTGAGTTCTACATATGAGGCAGATTATACACTGGTCGAAGCTAATCGGCTGCGTTCTTTTTTGTCCTATGATCAATGCTTTCATAGCTCGGCAAGTCTTAATCAACAAGTCACAAAGTTCGCATTCTTGCATGCATTAGATCTTGGGTGGCAGCTCATTTTAGATGATCTTCCAAGTTCTATAGGGGAGCTGAAATACCTGAGGTATCTTAATCTGTCAGGTACCAGGTTCAAACGTCTTCCAGGTTCTATCACAAAGCTGGTGAATTTGCTGACTTTAGACATCAGTTTTTGTCAGGACCTTGAAGAGTTGCCCGCAAAAATCGGAGGATTAATCCATCTGAGGCATCTTATAAACAGGCGCTGTGAGAAGTTATGCACATTGCCGCCTAGCTTTGGCGAATTGACATCCCTTCAGCACTTGAGTATATTCAGAGTGAGCAAAAGTTCTGGTGTTGATGCATTGGCAAGACTGAATCTCCGAGGAAAGTTGGTGATCACCTATGATGCGAATGGTGGATGGTGTAAAGACGATCCAATGTTGGCCAAAAACATCCGAATTCCGGATACCCTGGAAGTGTTAGCTATAGAGAATTGCCCAATCATGAGAATGCCAACTTGGTGGACGGAAGATCCCGCATCAAGGCTGCCTAGACTCGAATCCCTGATTCTAGAAAGTTTTAAGAACGTAAAGCATCTACCGCCTCTCCGATGCCTCCCTTGCCTGAGGATTCTTCAGCTGAATGATTGTCCTGAATTGGAGTACATGGAAGAGGGCGATCAGGTTAGTTCCAGTACAGGGGCGCCCTTCTTTCCTTGTCTTAGAATCCTTGAGATAAAGAATTGTTGGAAATTGAAAGGATGGTCAAGGCGGGTAAACGTGGATCATGCTATTATGTTTCCCTTTCTTTCAGACCTAAATATTTACGACTGTCCACTTCTTTTGTCCATGCCACGAGTACCACGGCTTCAAATACTGTCTCTGTCTTATACCAGAGGAGAGCTGGTACCACAGCTGGTGTTAACCTGTAGCAGTACACCATCATCTTCTCTCAAAGAGATTACAATTACAGCTTGCGAGAACTTTGCAAGCTTCCGAGCTGAAGGCCTAACCTCTCTTCACAAACTTACGCTGGAGTTATGCTCTGGCTTGACCAATATAACATTAGCGCCCAATTTGGTCGAGGAGTTCACCGTCGACGATTATTCAACAATGCGGAGATTTTGGGTGGATAAGGAGGAAGAAAGGATTGTAGATTGGGATTCCTTTACAAACCTTCGCCTACTAACTGTGGACCAACTTCCTGAGCTGGAGAAGCTCCCCGTTCACCTTCAACAACTTGTATCCGCTGGCAAGCTACAAATCAAGAAGGAAGGGTAAGTTGCTACTTGCTAGCTAACTTTTATATTCCACCAAACCATGCATACTGTCTCCTGTTTTTATGATGATGTGATTATAAAAAAACTTAAAACATGCTAATTTTCTACAGTATTGATTTACCCGGGATTCAATTTCAATTAGGTGGATTGACCGTCAAGTGTAGAACCCCTCAAAAAAGAACCAAGAAGGTGAAACCGTCTTCTCCCAACCTGAGTGCAGCTGTTGGTGGGAGTGGACCACTTCCCTGCAGAAACAAATCTCCAATCCGGTCTATTGGTTGGAGTATAATGAACTCCGCTGAAGGTGGACCTGCTTTCCAGGTTTGTAGTATGTGAACACTACATTTACCGACTAATTGTCGGTTTTCAGGTGTACTGGATTATTGTTTTAGCTGAATTATTGCCTTCTTCTCATGGAAATGCATGTTCATTGCTTGAATGCAGGATATAGAACTTTTATCTAGCTTCACTTGGCTGTGTATACTTTATATGTATAATTCATGTATATAGAATCAATCCTAAAATTTATTTCTGTACAGGTTGCGGTTACATTGGCAGCTTGTGTTTATTTCCTTTATGACAAGTCCAAGAGCCTTGGAAGGGCTTCTCCTTTTGGGTAAGTGATCTAAAAAATGAAAAGCATTTCCAATCTGTATGCTTCTTTGCTTTGTGCTCTATACTAGTTCTATCATCTATCTCCTTCTTTTCTTTTATTGATGGGTATTTTTTCCTGTGTCATTGTAGGTTTGGATCACTTGTGGCTGGATGGATTTGTGCATCTTTTTTGGGTCCAATGGTACCTACATTTATTCTGCCTGCGACATGGACCCTTGAGCTCTCGACATCACTGGTAGCATTTGTTTTCATGTTTCTTGGATGTACTTTTCTTAAGTGAACTAGGGTCTACTCACGACAGTAATTGTATCGCTTCTTTTGAGTGTTAAATTTCGGGATTATTATATGCAATTGCATTTTGCTACTGGCTATAAAATTATCAGAAGTTAATGGCTGTTGTTATAAAGTTTACATACCTTTGTTTCAAATTTTGGGCAAGAATGGATTACTGTTTCTTCACTGCTGTGCTTTGGCAGCCTGAGCAGTCCGGGCCTGCTTGAAGAATTGGAAGCTTTGCAATCTTTAGAGCCCACTTGACAAAGTTGAACATCAAGCCAAGATTTCTTCA
Organism: Polygonum aviculare; assembly: GCA_934048045.1. Classification (NCBI taxonomy): domain Eukaryota; kingdom Viridiplantae; phylum Streptophyta; class Magnoliopsida; order Caryophyllales; family Polygonaceae; genus Polygonum; species Polygonum aviculare. The sequence goes on from OW204027.1 coordinate 5,762,272, forward strand.
CCTTAAGGGAGAAGAGAAGGTAAATACACAAAGGTCAGGATGTGCATAGAGCTCTTTGGATGTCCGTTCGAATTTGGTTCTAAAGATAATCCAGACAAAGGAAATACCTCTGCTGGTAATAATGGGTTGTTCAGGAAGGAATACTCCCTGATACCTATTTGGGGTCCAAATTCCACTTCTGGTAATTCTTTTAGCATGACATTCACCTGCAACAGATGAGCAAACTTTAAGACAGTAGAACTTGAAAACAAAAAATTCGTAGTGAAGGAAAAGGTTTAGAAGTACCAGTAGAGACAAAAGAATAATTCAAATGGAAGCAGAATAAATAGTTTGGTGATACTGACAGGGCCCCATACCTCAAATACATGATCAAGAGGGCATAGAAAAGGTTGTGGTGTCATCAGGGAAGATTATAGGACAACAAACCTGTGACACCAGGGTGTTTATAAAGCTCTTCGGTATGCAACTTGAGGCGTATGAACTGAGAGACTTGGATACCAAGGTGGAAAGGGCTGTAACCACCGGGGCGAATTGATGATCCTCCAGTTGCAAAATTAGCACCATGCCTGAAATTGGTGCCAACCGAATCCAAGTATGCACTCAAGTATGGCAGCCCCAGATCTTCAGCTGCGAAAACCAACATACAAAATAAGTGTTTATGTAACACTTGATGGAATGGTACTATTAGACCAGATGGAGAGATTGCAGCATGCCTATGAAATCTATGACGAGTAGACCATCACAGGATCTTCCCGGCGGCTTATGGTATGACGTTTGAGCGTTTAGAGGAGGTAGAGTGGTAGGAACCACTCAAAGGAGAATCTCCCAAGAGGAAAATAGTACTATGTATTGAATTAGAGAAAGACTCATGTAAGAATGATAAGTACTGATTATGGTACTTATGGTGCTTATGGTGCTTACTGTAAGTACCCTAAGTACCATAAGCCCTGTTCGGATAATGGTTTTTTTTTAATGATAAGTACCTTATCGTACTTATGATAGATAAGTAACGTAAGGTCCCTCCCCCCAACTTATTGTACTTATCCCAAATCATAAGTATCGGACCCGTCTAAAAATAAAAAAATCTACCTAAATAAAATAAAAACATTCCATACATTACCCTTCAACCCTATCCATATCATTCATTCATCAACATAAAAAACGTGTAACCGCTCTTGCTTCTCCATTCCTTCCTCGTCGCTCCTCTCGATCGTCCCTTCTCTTGCCTTTTCCGACCGTCGGCCCGTCGCCTGCCAGCCTCTCTTCTCCTGCCTTCTCCGACCGCGGTCCGCTGCTTGCGACCTTCTTCGGTCGTCCTCCTGCCGCCGCTCACCTCCTCCGGCCGCCGCTCGCCTCCTCCGGCCGCCGCTCGCCTCCTCCGGCCGCCGCTCGCCTCCTCCAGCCGTCGCTCGCCATGATTACTAATTTAGTTATGTCAACTTTGCCAGATCAATCACAATTCACAATGGCTTATAAAAATAAGAGAGATAGGAAACGGAAATTTCAATTGCCTCATAGCAAATGCACTTTACAAGGCAAAGAATTCTTCACTGATTCCTACCCATCATTTTCCACCTTGACTCATACAACTTACACCAGTGAAAACCTGCGGAACTTCTGTTTGGCATCCATGATTGCTTTTTATAATTAGCAGCAGACTTGGTTCTAATGGATGATTCATGTAGTTTTAGCCATAGAAGATTTCAGCTTTGATGATCTAAGGATTAGATTCTCAGTAATTGCAATGGAATATATTATATACTTTGTGATCAGTCCACGTGGATCTGCTCTGGGGATGGTTACACAAGTACCTTCAAGCGAGGAGACCTCAGTTAGTAAGAGACAGCTACTGGCTCTCGCTTAGATGTTTGCATGGGAAGCCAACTTTCTAGGGTGATTGGACCCTTGTTCGTTTAATTAGGAGCTTCCAAGTACTCAAGCATTATTTTCAAGTCCGGTCTCGAATTATACAATATCGAACCATCAATCACGAGATACACCTAAAATGATCCTGGTTATGTATAGTGCAATTGATCTATATATGCCACTCGATCATAAATTAATTAACAATAGAATTGGGTAGAACTATAGCATAACATTCATTGGTGGTGGATACACTTGAGCAAACAATTAAGCTTTGTGAACTAGCATAGCGTTCGTTGATGAATTTGATGAAATTAATTATTGTGGGAAATTGAATTGATAGGTAGCGAGTCTATGCACACATCACGTACGTAACGGTGTAAAATTTGACACATACTAGCTAGCTAGCTAGATAAGCCTAGCTCACCAGTACGTACAAGTTAGGTCATTAGTAAAATCTATAAAAACAAATTATAAAAATATAAAATACCAGTTCGAAAGTGCTACTCTAAAATGAAATAATAAAATCTATAAAAAAAAAAATTAGTTCAATATTCGAAAATCATTTACCTAAAAGTGTTACTACTTATCAGGAGTTCAAATGAACAGTATGCTCCAAACAAAGATGATAATCGAGTCAAACATGATAGTATCGCCTGTTGTTCCATAGCTCGGTAGCAATCTCATTTCGCAGTCCCACCATACCTCCAGGTAACGCATCATCACCCTCTTCGGGTAATAACGGGGCTACGTCATCTACCTCCAGGTCATCCTCCAGCAAAGCATCGTATCGCTTGTGTTTCAGGATATGGTTGTGGATAGCAAAACATGTAATGATGAGGTCAACTTGCGTGGACACGGCATATTGTGGCATCCAGGTTAAAATCTTCCATCTCTTCTTGAGTACCCCGTAACAACGCTCGATCGTGGTTCTGAGTGAGGAATGAACCTTGTTGAACACCTCGGCCGCCGACTCAGGGATGTGGTTGTGGAATTGAGATTGATGATATTTTGTGTTGGAAAACGGCACCATGTAACCTTGTTTATCGGCATAGCCCTTGTCCACCAAGTAATATTTACCTACATATAATGAATTAGACGGTGAAATCATTTTACAATGAGGCAAACAACGAACATAATATTGAATGACAAGTACCGGTGGGCGGGCGAGGGAAGTTCATCCCCGGAGTAGTCAAAGCATGGTCAAGAACTCTTGCGTCGTGTGCACTTCCTTCCCATCCAGCTGATACGAATGTAAAGTACATGTCGAAGTCGCACACGCCCATGACGTTGAAGGATGTCATCCCTTTTCGTCCGCGATAAGGTTGTTGCATGCTTTTTGGTATGCAAGCACTCACATGTGTCCCGTCAATACAACCTATCGCTCCCTAAAGATAAAAAAAATCATTTAATGTAAACAATTAAACAATACTAGACATTTGAAACTGTTGGCAGTTATACCTGGAACAAGGAGTAACGTCTTTCGGAATTAATCTTCTCGGGGACTGTGGAAAATGTCGGATCTCGAGGCCTTAACAACGTACGAGCATATCCATTGAACCCTCGCTTGCGCCCTATGATGGCGTTCAACACCTCATGCATGATCCTAGATATTGTGTCCCCCGAGCGTTGAAACCTCTCGCACACATCTCGGTTTGAGACTCCCAATGCAAGAGTGTAGATGAAAATGCCCACCTTCTCAAAGATTGACATGTTTCTAGAGTGTCTCAAACCATGGTTGCTCTCCAACTCATGACATAATGCCTCGAAGACGTGTGGCTCCATCCTAAGTGCATTGTGACACCTAACTCCATTGTCATGGTACAATATTTGTTTAATCCACATATCTCCCGTGAACGCAGAGTCATAGCAAACCACCTTATGCACGTACTTGAAATAATGGTATGAAAGAAGATGAAATTGACACTTTAAAAACAATCGAAATGCCTTCTCAGCCTTTTTGTGTCTGTTGCGCCTTGCAATAGAGCGTTGTGACATTTCTCCTACCTATTCAAAAAAAAACATAAGTGCATAGGATAAATACGAATGACATACCATATCGCAAATATAAATATTTAGAACACAAACAAAACTCAAAACATACACCAAACACAAAATAAGCAAACAAATAACATCCTTGCATTTCAAAAATTAAATTGTTCATTCACAAAGCAACCACAAAAGCAAAGGCAACATGGTCAAGGACAATCCAATAAAAACAACCACAAACAATCCAAACAAAGAAACCAAAGGCAACATGTTCAAGGACAATCCAACCAAAACAACGACAAACAATTCAAACAAATAAACCAAATGCCCTAGAGGGTCCCCGACTTGAATTTCAGCCATCCAGTCCTAGCCTTGTCACTCTTGAGACGCATAAAGAGCTCACGACCTTCTTGGTTAGACACCTCTTGCATAGCAACGCACCAAAGGTGTCCCCCCTCCTCAAGAGACTTGTTTAAAACCATATCATCCACCACAACAATTGCCTCGTCCAACTCAAACAACTTCTTCCCTTTTTTTGGCGTCGAAGAAGCCTCCTCATCATCAAACATAGTTTTATATTTCGCGACTCCTTCTCCAAAGGCCTCAAGGTGTTGTTGATAGAGTGACTTGCTGCTTGATTGTCTCTTCCCCTTGAGCTTAGATTGAGAAGACACCTTTCCACCAACATGAGTTACACCTGTACCGCTCCCTTCAACATTCAATGCTTGAACATTAAATCCGGTCAAGTCTACCGGAGGTAATTGTTCATCGGACTGTGTTTCCTGAAATTGGGAGTACTCCTCTTCCCACACCGGCTCAACATCGCCTTCAAGAGTGGGTGGTGCATCCATAGTTGGTGCAACACAGTGCCTTCCCGTAGCAACAACACCGCCATAGACCTCATCCCACAACTCAGTCACTTCGGGAATTGGAGGCTCATCTCGAAACCTCTTATAGTGAGGCTTCTCCTACAAAACAATCCAAGCGATCTCAACTATTAAAATACACCAAACACTTATTCATTAAATTTATAATATTGAATGGTTCTCATATTATATCATACCTTTATCTTCCTCTCCCACCATTCATCAGTTGCATCAATCGCTTGTCTCTCTACACTCCAACCAGCACCAGTTTCTTGGTTGCGAATGTAATCCCAAGTCTTCCATGCTCTCTTTATGTGCTCAAACTTATTCCTAGCAATCTTTTGTGTAATTTGTAATCCAGTTTCATTGTTAAATTTCTTAACTATGTCGACCCAAAGTAATGGATGCTCATGTCCATTCCTCCTTTGAAAGTCACGACATATCACAATCATTTGATTTGCTAGTGTCTCATTCCAAACAAAGGCTTTTTGCCTGACTTTCTTCTCTCCCTTAACAAACATAATTACACATACATCAATATGGAACACAACTTCAACCAATCATAACATTCATACAACACATTATAAAAACATTCAAAAATTAAACATGACTCAAAATAGCAAACCCTATACAGTTTTCAATTAAAAAAAAACAGATTATACAAGTTTGAATCAAAATAGAAGAACCCTGTATAATTTTCAATCAAAAAAATCACTCTTACAAGTTTCAATAAAAAAATCAGCATTGCAAGTTCTTTCAATGAAAAAATCAACACTATACAAACAAGTTTCAATGAAAAGAGATAAAAAGTGCTTGTCCATGGCCATTTGTACAACTTCACGAGAAATGGAACTAAAAAGGAGATTCAAAGATAGACTTGGATTTACAATGCAATTTTTGAATTTAAATTGAAACTTATAACACCAATAAAAAACATTGAAAATCGTCATAGGGAAGTGTGTACACCAAGTTAGCTAATTACTAATCTTAGCAAAAAAAGATGATTACAAATCTTATACAACTCAAAATCACGTACTGTTGTCGACTGTTGTTGACTAATTTCACGTACTGTTGTCTACTGTTGTCACCTACGTTTCGTTTAATTTGGACTTTTCTTTCTATCTAGCTTATATTAGTCATGATCAACTCATAATTCACACTTTCTTTGTGAATTAATTAAGCAAAGAACTTTCTTTGTCCATGGGTTATTTCAAAGTACATATAAGTTTGGAGTACTGGTGGTAAAAAAAGAGACAAAAAGCGGGGAAGTAAACACAACACAAGCCACTTTCAAACTTATCGGATGCAATTCATCAACATTGATTAAAGAGTAGATAAAGGAATTCAAGGTGCATGCTCTTTCATAGGGTTTATAAGTTTGGAAGTAGGATGATAATTTTGCTTATCGTGACTAACCTGGGTGGCCATTGATCCGTTCAACAAACTCCAACCGGTGGCTGAATGGCGGGTGAATTCCGGCGGCGGGGACTTCCGACGGCGGCGGACTTCCGGCGGCGGGCTAGGGTGGAGTACCGATGTGGTGGCGTGGAACTGTCCAGGGATTTTTTTACGTGGCTAGAAGTTAGAGGAGCAGTAAAGAATGAAACCTAACCCTAGAAATATATATGGGCCTCATATCCTTTTTTTTTTTAAGAAGATAATTAAACCCTTTTTGGTAATTTTACATTTACACATAATCCCATAATCAACTCATGTTACCGAACACATGCTTTATTATCTATCTGATAAGTCGTTAGCTTCAGCACTATTATCAGCATCTAATATCAGCATCAGCACTGTCAGCTTCAGCCGTCAGTATCAGTGTCAGTATCAGTACAGAATAGCCGAACGGACCCTGAGTCTTACCGTAGGAAATAGGAATGGATCTCGGCCCTTGATTTTATCCCCATCCCACGGCTGATATTATATTTTTTTATCTCACGCGCCTAGTGTAAAACACGCTATATCTCGATCTCGTTCTTCGTCTAATTCCACCGCCTCCCCAAACTGGTTCTTCGTCCGTCCGTCTCCCTAAACTCGATCGATTGAATCTTTCTGCCCAATTCCTCCGCCTCTGCCTCCGAAGACGACGACGGCGTCTTCCTCCGCCATCCTCCCCACCTTCCTCCACCGCATAACCGGAGGACCGAAGCTCGACCCTACTCCGATCCCTGACGACTTCCTGTCCTCCTTCCCTTCGGTCGATGACAACGAACTCGCTCCAATTGGCGATCAGACCGCACTGCTTCTCGCCGGCCATCACAACCTCGAGTTCGGAGATCGAGGTCTCTGGAGCCAGGGATGGAAGCGAGAGGCGGAGCCAAACTGTTAGGGCGGCGTCATAAACGGCGGATCCACGCCGGCCGAACTCGCGCTTATGGACCTCGATCTGGTGTGGATTTGCAGGTTCACAACTCCAACAACCAAGCCGACTCCATGGCGTCGCAGGCGAATGGCGACAACGACGAGGAATCTGATGAGGCCTTTGTCCACCTGCCTCTTCGGTCGAGACCGGTGCACATGATTTGGCCAAGGTGAGATGATTTTTTTGCAAATGTTTGTTTAATTAGTCTGTTTGTGCAATTGGATGAATTGATTGTTTCACATGAGTATTATGATGTTGCTTGGTAATGATCATCTGAAGAAAAAACCTATAGATTTATAAATGGACTAACAGGTGACTTTCTCCTCCAAACATTTCTAACAGGTGGCTTTCTCCTCCATTTTACAATTTCAAATGGACTTCATGTTTCTGCCTTTTCTCCAAACTCTGAAGTGTTCGGTGGTCTTGTTACTTCTCAAATTCCTTGCTTTTTTTAAGTTCCTCTGATGTTACAGCTCTTGATGAAGGGATCTGAGAAGTTGATATACTTGGCCCATAGAGTTTTGAGTTGAGGGAATGCAATCTCAAGCCATGTTTGTCCTCCCATTGAAATGGATAACTCCTGCATTCCCATGGTCGTTGTGGTTATTCTGTACCTAAATGTGAAACTAGATATCCTCTTGTATGCTAGATTGTTTGGTTAATATATTGTGATTCCATTTGGTGCTAAAGTCTGAATGATTAGTGCTTGTTTGGTGTAGCTAGTAACATATATAGCATATTTAGAAACAATTATTTTGATTAGCTGTTAAGTACATAGAATGATTCACAATTGAAATTGGAAACTCAAAACTGAGACTTTCATTTTAGCTATATATGCAATTCTTAATGTATTTTTTTTTGATCCGAGACTTTCATTCTTTATGTATTTTTTTTTAATCATTCATTTTAGCTGAGACTTTCATTCTTTATGTATTGCAATTCTATATGCAATTCTTTATGTATGTTGTGCATCTTATGTGAATAGGGCTAGTTAAGAATTCTTTTGTTGTTTCGACCAAAAAAGAAAGGAATTCTTTTTTTGTGAACCAACCATATTGTACGTTAATGTATAGATTTAGATTGACCATAGAGTTGTACAAATTTGACCAATAAGTTGCACAAATTTGACCATTGAGTTGCACAAATATTGATGAACCAATTGAACATAGAACTCAACACATTGGCAATAGAGTTGAACAAATATGAATGAACAAATTGACCATTGAGTTGCACAAACTTGACCATTGAGTTGCACAAATTTGACCATTGAGTTGCACAAATATTGATGAACAAATTGATCATAGAATTCAACACATTGGTAATAGAGTTGAACAAATATGAATGAACAAATTGACCATTGAGTTGTACAAACTTGACCATTGAGTTGCACAAATAATGATGAACAAATTGACCATAGAATTCAACACATTGGCAATAAAGTTGAACAAATATGAATGAACAAATTGACCATTGAGTTGCACAAACTTGACCATTGAGTTGCACAAATTTGACCATTGAGTTGCACAAATATTGATGAACAAATTGACCATAGAATTCAACACATTGGCAATAGAGTTGAACAAATATGAATGAACAAATTGACCATTGAGTTGCACAAACTTGACCATTGAGTTGCACAAATTTGACCATTGAGTTGCACAAATATTGATGAACAAATTGACCATAGAATTCAACACATTGACTGTTACAAAATATGACATGAATGCAAAATTGATCATAGAGTTGCACAAATAAGCAATAGAGTTGCACAAATATGGTTGCACAAATCGGCCATAGAGTTGCACAAATTGGCCATAGAGTTGCACAAATACGGTTGCACAAATAGGTCATACGGTTGCACAAATCTGGACGCGCGTGCCATTTTCCGAAAAATACGGCCGTGCCGTTTTTTTCCCTTTTTTTTCTTGAGCCCTTGATCTCTCCTCATCCAATGACTATGATTCATTCCTATTTCCTACCATAATAATCATTCCTACCGGATCCGGACCCATTGAATTATTCTTTTCTGATGATTACAAAGCTTATGGTTACCACCTTATATAGGCACTAGCCCAAAGCCTAATCCCCAGAATTACTCCTATTGGATAATCTTATAGCTAGAAATTAGGAAAATATGCTAGACCCTAGGGATTTATTGCAAATATAATTACTACGTAGAATGCTGATTTTTAGGGAGCTGATTGCTGATTTTTTGGTCTCCTAAAATAAGTCTTCAGTGGTCTGGACTGTTCTGGAATCTTAACATTGCATCCTCCCCGGAAAGCCGACTTGTCCTCAAGTCGAAAACTAGGAAACTGTTGTTGCATCAAGTCATACTCCTCCCAGCTAGCTTCTTCCTTTGGACGGTCTTTCCATTGAACAAGTAATTCAAGCACCTCAGAGTTACCAGATTTGTACCAACGGTGTTCCACCACCTTTTCAGGCTGCACTGTGAGTTCAAGAGAATCACTTAGTGGCGGTGGAACTGCAGAGACTGCAATGTCTGAACCATGCATCGGACGAAGGAGTGAGACGTGAAATACCGGGTGGACCCTTGAGCCAGCCGGGAGTTCAAGTTCATAAGCAACTGGGCCAATCTTCTTCAAAATCTTGTAAGGTCCAAAAAACCGGGGCGAGAGTTTCTGATTGACACGACGTGCCAAGGAGCGATGCCTATAAGGTTGCAGCCGAAGAAGCACGATATCACCCACTTCAAATGACAGATCGCGACGGTGCGCATTGGCCTGCTGAGACATACGATTTTGAGCCTTCACCAAGTTTTCTTTTAGGAGCTTCAACATATTATCTCGAGTCTCCAATTGCTCCTCCAACTCCGGAAGCCGAGTTTCGCCGCGAACAAAAGGTTGTACTGGTGGAGGATCACGCCCATAAACCAGTTGAAAGGGTGTTGTGCCAGCTGATGTATGGAAGTTGGTGTTGTAGGAAAATTCAGCCCATGGCAGGAATTGCCCCCATCGATGTGGTTGGTCCATAGCAAAACACCTTAAGTAAGCCTCTAACCCGCGGTTGACCACCTCCGTCTGACCGTCGGTCTGGGGGTGGTAAGCTGAGCTCATTCGAAGAGTGGTGCGACTCAAGCGGAATAACTCAGTCCAAAAAGCACTTAAAAAGACAGGATCACGGTCCGACAACAATGATCGTGGAATCCCATGGAGTCTCACAATATCCTTGTAAAACAAATTGGCTACTGATTTGGCTGAAAAGGGGTGAGACATACCAATGAAATGAGCATACTTGCTTAATCGGTCCACCACCACGAGGATTACAGTCAGACCGCCTGACTTAGGTAGGCCGGTAATGAAATCAAGGGAAACATCTTCCCAAATCTGATCTGGAATTGGCAGTGGCTGCAGAAGTCCGGCCGGTACTAGGGTCTGATGCTTTGCTTTCTAGCAAATGGCACAATTTTGAACATAAAGCCTGACATCATTCTTCATGTGGGGCCAATAACAAGATGCTGTCAACCTCTTAAGAGTCTTAAGAAAACCCCCATGACCAGCAATTGGAACATCATGGCACTCTGAAAGAAGTTTCTGTCGCCACTCCTTAAAATCAGGAATCACAAGCCGATCTTTGTAGTAGAGCCGTTCGTTCACCCACCTGAATTCAGGAAAAGTGGAAGGATCAGCTTGTTTGCTGTCAATTATTTCTCTGGTGAAAGGGTCAGATTTAAGTGCTGAGGTCCAATCTGAAAACTCCCGAGTAACCGGAATGGCTAGAGCCAGAAATTCAGCTTGCTGGGGTCTCCGTGACAGGGCATCGGCACCGGAATTTTCTTTGCCGGGTTTGTACTCGATGTCAAAATCGAACGGCAGCAACTTCAGAAGTAAGCGTTGTTGCTGGTTGGTGGTAATGCGCTGATCGAGTAAAAACTTCAGGCTATGATGATCTGTTCGGACCTTGAACTTCGACCCTAACAAATAATGTCGCCACTTTTGTAGTGCAAGAACCAAAGCCAACAATTCTCGATCATAAGTGGACTTGAATCTGTTAGAAAAAGAGAAGCCCTTACTAAAGTATGCAATGGGGTGCCCACCCTGTAGCAAAATAGCACCTATTCCCTCCGAAGAAGCGTCGCATTCCACTATGAATTGTTGGCTGAAATCAGGCAATCGGAGAACCGGGGCTGATGACAAGGCATTCTTAAGCACTTAAAAAGCATTTTCAGCAGCTTCTGACCACTTGAAAGCATTCTGTTTTGTGAGATCTGTCAGAGGCCTCGCCAATAAGCCATACCCCTTCACAAACTTCCTGTAATAGCCTGTTAACCCGAGGAATCCGCGCAATTCTTTGACTGTTGAAGGGCGTGGCCATTGGATAACGGTAGTAATCTTGTCCTGATCGACCGCCACCCCAGCTGCATTAACTTTATGCCCTAAAAATGCGATCTCTGGCTGTCCAAAGAGGCACTTTGAAGGCTTGGCGAAAAAACATTGATCCTGCAACAACTGTAATGTTAATCTAAGGTGTTGACAATGCATTTCCTCCGAAGCACTATATACCAAAATATCGTCAAAAAAGACTACGATAAATTGGCGTAAATAAGGGCGAAAGAGATCATTCATAATAGCCTGGAATGTGGATGGCGCGTTTGTGAGGCCGAAAGGCATCACAAGAAACTCATAATGACCCGAATGAGTCCGGAATGTTGTCTTGTGGATATCGGCTGGATCAACCCGAATCTGGTGGTACCCGGATCGCAAATCGATCTTAGAAAATACAGAGGCGCCATGAAGCTCATCCAACAGATCGTCAGTGATCGGAATTGGATATTTATCTGGAATGGTGATCTGATTTAGTTGGCGATAATCGATGCACATTCGCCATGTTCGATCCTTCTCTTTAACGAGCAAAACCGGACTTGCGAAAGGGCTGGTACTTGGACGGATAAATCCACTGGACAGCAAGTCTGCAACTTGTTTCTCTATCTCAGATTTCTGGTGGTGTGGGTATCGATAAGGTCTGATGTTGGGTGTTCTGTAATTCGGGACAAGGGGTATGGAATGCATGTGGGTTCTTTGGGGAGGAAGGGTGTTTGGCTCTTCAAATACGGTGTGAAACTCTTGTAAGATGGGTTGAATGGCTTTTGGTGGTGGTTGAGTGGAATGATTAGTGGACAGTAATTGGAAAGTGCTGAGATTTGTAGCATTAGGGCTCGGTTTGAGACCGTGAAGTCGGTGCTTCTTTCCATCACTACTGAACACCAGGAACATCTCCTTCCAATTTATGAGGATCGTATTCAGAGTGGCCAACCACTTGACTCCCAACACCAGCTCGGTGGACCCCATGGACAAAGGGTAGCAATCTTGTGTTATAACGCAACCCGGTAGCTTGATTGTTACGTCTGGACAGATCTGATCACAACTGACGACATCACCATTGCCAATGGTTACTCCGAATTCAGCCACACTCCGAGTGGGAAGTTGCAGCTCCTTGGCTAGTGTCTCAGAGATGAAATTGTGGGTAGACCCACTGTCTATCAATATCAGAATTTGGCGATCCTTTACGGTACCTCGCAACTTCATCGTCGTCGTATTGGATTGGCCTGAAATCTGATGAAAGGCAATTTCAGCCTGCTCCTCATTCGCCGATGCTGCACCCAATAAGGCCTCTTCTTCATCAATCTCTAGGGATGTATCTTCCAGGTCCCCGGCATACTCCATGGTGGAGAGTGAAGGCTTGCACACATGGCCGGGTGAGAATTTCTCTCCACATCTGAAACAGAGACCTTTCTCCCTGCGCACTTGTCGTTCATTCTCCCCGGAACGGAATCGGTGAGATTGTGAGGTCGGGCTGGGTATTTGAGTAGGACGGGCTGCTGAATTTTGTGGGTTTAAAGCTGAATTTTGTGGATTTGGCCGGTTGTAAGAAAATTGATTTGGGCTGGTTTTGTTGAAATTGGTGTAGGGTTTTAAGTTGCGAGTTTGACTCACTTTGGCCTCGTACTCCATGGCTAAACTGGCTGCTTTGAAAACAGATCGTGGCTTCTGTATTCTGACTTCTGTTTTCAAGTCATCACGCAGACCATTGAGAAATATGCCGAGTAGGCAATGATCAGGCCAGTCACGAACCTTGCGACCCTCCGGGCGAATTCTTGCCGGTACTCTGCTACGGTGCCGGTTTGCTTGATGGCACACAAGTATTCATCGGGGTTCTGAAACTCAGGGGGCCCGTAATTCTCTTGGAATATTTGAACGAGATCCTCCCAGAGTAAGATTTCACCTTCACCGTTAACCCATGCGTAGAGGTCGAGGGCGTCGCCTTCGAGGTGCATTGCAGCGACCTCCACCTTCATGTCATCCGGGATTTGGAAATACCGAAAGTATTTTTCGGCTTTGAGGATCCACCCCCGCGGATCGCCACCATCAAATTTTGGGAAGTCGATTTTCGCCCTTGGACGGTAGTTGTAGTGATTGCGATGGTGGTCGTCCTCCTCGACATGTTCCTCCCAGTATCTTGGCCGTTGATGATTGAACGCCTGTCCTCTTGGCATCTGCGCTCTACCAGGGAAGGAGCCTGCTGGACTGCCGTCAGCCCCACGACGAACTTGAGGCAATTCGTTGGCTGATAATTGGGCAGAGAGGGTTTTTATGAGAGCAGCGAGATCGTTCATAATCTCCGGTGTAGGGGTGTGACTTGTGGAAGGTGGGGGGTCTTCGTTTTGGTGGTTATTGTTTTGTGGACTGGTGTTTTGCTGACCGTTAGCGGAATTGGAGCGGGTATTCACCATTGGATCGATGGCTCTGATGCCAAAATGGTAGGAACCACTCAAAGGAGAATCTCCCAAGAGGAAAATAGTACTATGTATTGAATTATTCTTTTCTGATGATTACAAAGCTTATGGTTACCACCTTATATAGGCACTAGCCCAAAGCCTAATCCCCAGAATTACTCCTATTGGATAATCTTATAGCTAGAAATTAGGAAAATATGCTAGACCCTAGGGATTTATTGCAAATATAATTACTACGCAGAATGCTGATTTTTAGGGAGCTGATTGCTGATTTTATGGTCTCCTAAAATAAGTCTTCAGTGGTCTGGACTGTTCTGGAATCTTAACATAGAGCAGCTGATCCGCCGCCCGTGTCTGAGTTTGAATCTCCAAAGTTGTATATGGCTGGGAAATGGCATTTCCCATGACTCTCAACTCCTACTAATAGCAAAAACAACACAAACCCAATTCCCAAAACCAGACTCTTAGTAGCCATGTAAAGTTTCTTCTATAAAGCAAATGTACTGATATTCTAGCTGTTTAGACATATCTGTAATACAAGTCAAATAAATACCAAGAAAAACAAGAGCATGGATGGGCCAGCAATTGATTGTCTGATGTCATATCCGTGCTTATTTAAATTAACCTCCTCTTGTGCACATGTGAAGGTTATCAGAGTGGTCTGCTATTTTGTTTTTGTGCAAAACCACTCACTTGTGTACAAAAAAAAACACAGAGTGACACAACTGTTAGATTTTGCCTCTGCACATCAATTGCCAAAAAGAGCAGTTACCAAAGCTAGTAGAAAACAGCAAAAAATATTCCCTTAAACAACATAGTTCTAAGGATAAGAGTGAATGACACTTGCAAGAGGTTAGCATCAAAGAACTGGCCTACCTATCAACTTGTTGACTCTTCATCTAAACCGTCGCGTGCTACTGGCCCCAACAAATCCGATTTCGGTCCCGTGTTAAGATCCTCAATAAGACCGAATTGGTGGGGAAACTCCAGCTAGCATGTAGGCTTAAATGCATTATGGTCCCTCGGTAGAATTCCTATGTCAATTGATAGCTTTTGATATGAGATAATTCATTTCTCCATCTTGCTTTATGCCTTGATCATTTTCAACAAAACAGTTTGATCAAAGTGCTAAAAAAACTATGAGCTTAAAAGTGTCCTGAGGTACTAGTCTTGCACTACAATTGCATAAGCAAAAATCATAATCAGAATTCTATTTCAACTAGATGATAGCGGACTGCCACTCCTGCAAGCCTCAGTTTCATAGATTCTTAGGAAAATCGCGCTATGCTAGGAAACAGAATTCTTCTATGTCGTTAACAAGACATACAGGAATTCTTGTATGTCTTTGAATTACCTTGATCATGAGAAGACAAACCAATCTCACACATGATATATACTTAATCATCCATAGATTCGTGAAGCCAAAAATGGATCAATTACATATACAAACTACTAGCCTTCTTTGTATCTCTCAGATAGAAAGACCTCATGAAGCCATAAATAAGAAAAGAAAAATTACAAGTACGCAACTATCCAAGTGAACAGAAGGCAGAAAACTCAGCTCTGTACGATTTTAAGGAGCTCAATGTCAAACAAAAGTGTTTTGTCTATGAGCCCTTGGTTCCTCAGCACAAAACTCAGCGCTCGTTGTCCCTGCAACAAATCAAGTGCAGTTCAATCATATCTCTTCAATAACCCATTTCCCATAATCATCAAAGAGAAGAGCATTCCATTTCCTTACCGAAAATGTGGTTGGCTTCGGACCCGACTTATCATAGTCATAATCTGGATATCGCAATTCAGGAGGAACTATGATCCTGCATATCCATAAGCTATAGATGAATATATTGGCAAATAACAGCACAAGCAAGAATCACACACATGTAAGACAGTAAGAGCATAAATTAATTTGATTGAAATGGGATTTGGTGATACAGAACCTTCTGACACCTCCAAGAGCCATGCCTATGATAGCCTCCTCAAATGCAGGTATGACCTTCCAAACAACAATTGCAGGTGATCATAATTTGCATTGTCCATATATCCACCTTACGGATCCTAATCATCTACAGTGGTATAGGGTAAAAGAAGACTATCATTGCTTACTTCTTGAGACCCGGATTTAAACTTGAAGAAATCCTTATCACTCCCCTGCATTTGAAAGCAATTCAAAAAGGCCATCACAAAACCTTAATTGGACTGAACTATGTCAAAAGGAATGAAAAGTTGCAATTATAGCGGCTTACCTCGAAAGAACCACCTTTGGTCTTGTTCCTAGCCTCAAATATGCGACCGTAGTATCATATAGTGTACCCATCCCAATCCACCTGATTTTTTTTCCATTTGGTTTCA
Organism: Polygonum aviculare; assembly: GCA_934048045.1. NCBI lineage: Eukaryota > Viridiplantae > Streptophyta > Magnoliopsida > Caryophyllales > Polygonaceae > Polygonum > Polygonum aviculare. Next base: position 5,778,461 of record OW204027.1, read on the forward strand.
GTTACAAAGTGCATGCTCATAAATTATACTAAGGGATGATCAAGGAATCACATTTACTAAAAGAATGAGAAGCAATACCACAGCAGTATCACCTAGTTTAGGAGTAGCACCCGCACCAACTCTCAAATCCTGCAACATACATATGGTAAGTAGACTTAATTTCAGTTCAAAAAAGTTGAAAGAAGAGTGGACAAGGTGAAAGACCTTGTACTGAAGACCAGAATCAGTGAGTGTGTAGTCCGGATAGCGCATCTTGGTTTTGCCATAATCTTTTCCCCTTAGCGCGGGCACTGAATATTTCCCGCATCAAACCAGCCACCAATCATCAAATTCATCTTCACAAATTATAAAGAAACGAATAATTGTGAATCTGAGTTAGGAAGAATTTACTGTCAGCATAATCAGAAGGCGGAGCAGCCGAGGCTGCTGCTGTAAGCAACCCGAATCCGACTGAGCTGGAGACGAATGTTAGTAACTGTCGTCTTCCTTGGAGATGTGGCTGTTTTGTCTTCTCGACAAAATTCCCGTCTTAATACATAACATCAAAACAATTCAAACACAAATGCATATCAGTATTCTGGTAAGATTGGTCAGATGGTGAGTTTAAGTAGAAAGTGATGGAAGACCATGTGAATGGAGGTGGATTTGTTTGTTGGTTTCAGATTCCTCCAAGGAAAAACAGATTATCCGTCGTCTCCAATTCTGCGTAATGGGAAATAGAATCATGTAGTTAGAGAGATGGTACACAGGAAAGAACTAAAGATTCATTCCCTTATCCACTTACTGATGTCATTTCTTTGTCAGTCTGTGATGTCTTCTTTCTGAGACAACAAACACATGATCAATCTACCAATAATTCATCCCCCTACAGAAACTGCATATCACAATTAGATTACACTACTTGAGCTCTTGCATAAAGAGAGGTCATTCTGTACAAGCTGAGTTTTGATTAGTTGGCGTGATTCTTGAGTTCAATGCAGTTGGTTATATATTCAAAAAACTTTGAATTGGAAAGGGAATTAGGAAATCTTAATACCATTAATGTGCAATCTAATATTCAGTAGCAAACTTCCGACAGAAAATTAGAAAATCATGATAGTAGAGGTGGGTAAAAGTTTGCTCATACCCATAAGCTGGATGAATTGGTACTATTCAGTTTCAGGCGGTGTCTTCTTCTTCCTCTCCTTCAGCCCAAATCTTCTCCATCTTCTATGCAAACAAAGAAGCAGATATGTGTGTAATTCATGAGAGGTAGAAATGAATCCATTTTCAGCCTATACTCATCAGGCCTAAAGGCCCAGTAATGTCGAAAGGATTTCTTGCATGGATCTGAAGAGTTCAGACTAGGGGTTGAATGGGTTTGTTCGATCTGGGCCAATCTTGCTACACCCTCTTCAGTACAGATGAATTGGTCAACCATGTAAATGCTAAGCTTATTTGCAAAGAAACTACAAAGTCGGGATTCACGTACATGGCAGCACGTACTTTCCTACCCGATTGCCAAATGAAACAAATGGCAATTTATATAATTTAACTTATTTGACTTTATATAGTATTGTGATTTGTGAGTGCGTGGTCAAGTGGGTTCCTCCTACATAATCTTTAACACGACCAAAGATCAATAGGCCAACAATCAAGCCAACTTTCTCCAAACAAACTCAAAAAGTCTGCTCTTGCTACAAAGTACAAACTACAAAGTCTACAAACACACAACAAATCAATGGCTGAAGCAGCATTGTTCAGCCTTGCTTCCAGGCTCTTAACCAAAACTGTTTCCCCTGCTTTTGTGAAGGCATATGAAAGGATTCATTCGATAAGGGCGGCCAGCAATGAGCTTGAAGAGCTCAGGGATACCATGAAAACAATCCATGCCAAGCTTCTTGATGCTGAGAAGAAGCAAAAGGAGTCTGCTGAGGTAAAGAACTGGATCGAGAGGGTCGGGGATGTGCTCTATGATGCCGACGATTTGTTTGATGAGGTCGCCACTGATGACCTTATGAAGCAGCAGATCAAGGGCGGGAAACGCGTAAAAGAGGTACGAGTTTTTTTGTCCAAGCTAAATCCAATCGTTTCTAGTGACTCTGTTGCTAAGAAAGTCAAGGCTATCAGAAAGAGATTGCGCAACATCTCTAATAATGACATGGCTCTCTTTAATTTTGTGAGTTGTACTGAAGATGAGAGGCCGATTCGAGGTTTAAGTAGAGAAGAAGAGACTGGGGGTTTTGTAGACCCAAATGAGGTCATAGGCAGAGACCATGAGAAAGAAGTTGTTCTAGAATTCCTCTACGACGGGTCATACGTTGATCGGAAAATATCACTCATTTCCATAGTTGGGATTGGGGGTATGGGTAAGTCAACCCTTGCTCAACTAGTTTACAACGATGGAAAGGTTCAAAGAGATTTTAAAAACAGGTATTGGGCATGCATTTCTGATATCTTGGATGAGAAAGAATTAATCGGAAAGATCTATCAATCATTGACTGATCAGGATCAGTATGATAGCTTAAGCTTGAATCAGTTGCAAGAAAGGATCAGGAACTTCTTGAATGACAAGCAGGGGAAGTTTCTTCTTGTACTAGATGATCTGTGGGACGAAGATCATACTAGAGGAAGCAAGTTGTGGGCTCTATTAAGTAGTGATGTAGCAAAGGGGAGCAAGATAATTATCAGCACAAGAAACTCATCTGTTGCAAAGGCATATAAAGCAGATAAAACCCTTGTGTTAAAAGGCTTATCGAGCGACGCATCATGGGAGCTGTTTAGAAGAATTGCCTTCAGTGAAGAACGACCCAGCTTGGATCCATCTTGGAAAATTGATTGTGAACAAGTGTGTAAATGTACCTTTAGCCATTAAGAATACGATGAAGGAATGGGAGTCCTTTGAAGCTGAAGAGCTCTCCAAGATAGAGCACAGTGGCAACACAATTATGTCTACACTGAGATTGAGCTACAATCACCTACCGTCGCACTTGAAGAACTGCTTTGCTTATTGTTCCTTGTTCCCAAAGGATTCTAAGCTTGATGAACTTAAGTTGATATATCTTTGGATTGCCCAAGGATATGTCAACCCAAAAAATAATGAAAGCTTGGAGACAACCGGGCATGGTTATTTTATGGAATTAGTTAGGAGGTCGTTCTTTGAAGAGGAAACCGTAGACACCGACTCAAATGTAGAGTTCATTAAGTATTTAGTGGAAGTTGACGATGACACTAAAGAGAGAAGTTACAAAATGCATGATTTAATCCATGATTTGGCAACAGACGTTGCTGGAGAGCAAAGTATTATACTGACTACAGGAATACGTCAAATCCCAAAGAAAATTCGACACTTGAGTTCTACCTATGGGGCAGACGATACACTGGTTGAAGCTAAGCGGCTGCATTCTTTTTTTACCCGTTCTGTATGCTATGGAAGCTCGGCAAGTCTTCATCAACAACTCACAAAGTTCACATTCTTGCATGCATTGGATCTTGGGAGGCAGGGCATTGAAGAGGTTCTTCCAAGTTCTATAGGGGAGCTGAAATACCTGAGGTATCTTAATCTGTCATGGAACAATTTCAAACATCTTCCAGGTTCTATCACAAAGCTGGTGAATTTGCTAACTTTAGACATCGGTTACTGTCGGCACCTCGAAGAGTTGCCTGCAAAAATCGGAGACTTAATCCATCTGAGGCATCTTATAAACAGAGGCTGTCCGAAGTTATGCATAATGCCGCCTAGCTTTGGCGAATTGACATCCCTTCAGCACTTGAGTATATTCAGAGTGAGCAAAAGTGGTGTTGTTGATGCATTGGCAAGACTAAATCTCCAAGGAAAGTTGGTCACCACTTATGATGCGAACGGTGGATGGTGTAACGATGATCCAATGCTGGCCAAAAGCATCCAAATTCCGGATACCCTGGAAGTGTTAGCTATAGAGCATTGTCCAATCATGAGAATGGCAACTTGGTGGACGGAAGATCCCGCATCACGGCTGCCTAGACTTGAATCCCTGATTCTAAGAAGTTGTAAGAACGTAAAGCATCTACCGCCTCTCCGATGCCTCCCTTTCCTGAGGTCTCTTCACCTGAAGAGTTGTACTGATTTGGAGTACATGGAAGAGGGAGATCAGGTTAGTTCCAGTACAAGGGCACCCTTCTTTCCTTGCCTTAGAAAATGTGTGCTATGGAATTGTCGGAAATTGAAAGGATGGTCAAGGCGGGTAAACGAGGATCATGCTATTATGTTTCCCTTTCTTTCAGACCTAAATATTTACGACTGTCCACTTCTTTTGTCCATGCCACGAGTACCACGGCTTCAAATACTGTTTCTGTCTTATACCAGAGGAGAGCTGGTGCCACCCTGTAGCAGTAGTAACAGTACAATTTCAGTTTGCGAGAACTTTACAAGCTTCCGAGCTGAAGGCCTAACCTCTCTTCGCAAACTTAAGCTGGTGTTATGCTCCTTGACCAATATAACATTAGCACCCAATTTAGTTGAGGAGTTCACCATCGAAGGTTATTCAACAAGCCGGAAATTTTGGGCGGATAAGGAGGAAGAAAGGATTGTAGATTGGGATTCCTTTACAAACCTTCGCCTACTAACTATGGACGAACTCCCTGAGCCGGAGAAGCTCCCCAATCACCTTCAACAACTTGTATCCGCTGGCAAGCTACAAATCAAGAAGGATGGGTAAGTTGCTACTTGCTAGCTAACTTTTATTTTCCGCCAAACCATGCATACTGTCTCCTATTTTTATGATTATGTGATGATAAAAAATGAAAACATGCTAATTTTCTATTGATCTACCCGGGATTCAATTTCAATTAGGTGGTCTCACCGGCTTCGTCAAAAATGAAAATGGAGCACCAAGTCCCAAAATAAGGTGAGAATTCTTGGTTGCCCTAATATTCACCTTGTTGATCTCGATACTGGCTCTTGGATGTATTCATGGGTGAACATATAGCAATTAGATTTAATGAGAACTGCATTTAGAAGCTGAACATTCACATTTCCTCGCATTAATCTTGCCAGAGCAACTGTTTCTCAGGAAAACCCAAATGTGACAAAGCATGTTCTGCTCTTGGGTGGTTCACTTTGGATCAAAACAATTGTTCTAGAAAGCATTCATTTGATAACATCTGAACAAGTTTATCTAAGAACTATAGCGGCATTTCTGAGGGCTAGGTATCTCTGCACATAATCATTAGGAAGTGACCTCACGAGTTTGAAGACTTCAGCATTAGCATAACGCATCTTGGTCCTTGGATCAATAAGGAGCCTACACGTTAAGGGCAGAGTGCAATATTATGTGTAAGAAATGTAGACTCTGTTGCATTAAAAATGCTGCACAAGTAGTTGCATCTAATAGATGATCCATAGGAAAAAGAGTAAGACTTATCTCCTGTAAAATTCCACTTTTGACTATCAACAAGATTCCACAACACCCCATTTGAGTGCAAAGTTATGTCATTTGATCTTGGGCTTTATCAGTTATCCAGGCAAATATTCAATTTGAATTTTGAGAGCTCTCTCTCAAACTCATTCAGCAGTATCAAATAAATACTACAAATTCCATCTTATGTTCCACAAAGCTAAACCCAGCAATTGCTGTTGTTAGTACAACTACAACACAATATAAAAACAATGGTGATGAATTATATGTTTTTGTTTAGCATGATCTTCTTATATTCAGTAACCATCTGTACACTCATAATCAAAGAAGAAATCCTTAGAAAAATCAGGTTCTGGAGTTTTGTAAATGGTTTAGGGCATTTGGTTGGATCAGAAAGTCATATTTGGGTTTATGACAAAATTTCTTCTATGATGCTGATGTTCTTTAAAATAGTTGATTTGCATTTTACCAGAAGGAAAAAGAGGGAGGAGATGAAGTAGCAGCAACTCGCAACCAAAAACAGGCAAGGAGAAGCATCTGAGAGAATGAGAGAGGTGGGCCCAATATCTGAGAGAGGTGGCTTCTACTGTTGACATCTAAAGGCTTCTTTACCCATTGCAAATTTAAAATGACAACATTTTAACAGCAACAACAACACTGATGCTGATCAAAATGAACAATCCAATGAGACTGCCGGAAAAGTAAACGAAGAAGGCTGGTTCAGTGACTATGAAGAGGCAGTCATTGTCATCTTGTTTTCTATATCTTTGTACACCCTATGGTAGCAACCAGAGTTTTAGACCTGGTAAGGAAAACCCTATTCTTAATCACTATGGAGAATCGAGAATGTACTTCGTAATGAATTTTTTTTTCCAATCAAATGCAAAGTTATCAGGATGGCAGATATCTCAGATTTTTGATATCTCAGATTTTTGTTTGGGATGCCTCATTCCCGAAATTGTGTCCTACCGAACACCCCTTTAAGAGTTACCACATAATGAATGGATATAAAGGGCTCATTCTAATGCTATTAAGGCCTATTCTTAAAAGAACATAAATTTCCATACAAGAAAAAACTGATGAGAAAAACACAAAGGTAAGACCTAATACCTCATAGCCTGTAATATCGCAAATCCTCTTTGGCGGATGCATTGACGGCGGCGTCTCTATATTGACATCTACAAAACAAAGAAATAGACACTACCAATTTCAGCAGAACACGAACAATAAAGTACGCATGTTTATCAGATTGTTGTCGGGATGGATAAGAATTTTTGGTGAAGAACACATCCTTTCATTCCCATAAAAGAAGCAATCAGCAAAGAACAGTGTTCCTTCTACAATGTTTATTAAAACTTCTCTTGATTTCCTTCTCACTTCCCAGGCAAGGTGAAGCTCAGCTAAAACTATAACCACACGGAAAGGATAAGTCCGTTTCCAATGTCGAATTAACCAATCCATGCCCAAAATAAACAGATAGTCCTCAACATTCCATTCCACTAGGTTAACATGAATGATGTGACCATAATATGCAAAGAGTGATAGAGAGCGATCCATCAAGTCACAAAATGACCTACAAACTGGATTCAAGAAGTCATCTTAAGCCATAGCTTCGCAACAGTGAGAACCTAGAATGGAGGTGAATAGCGCAGAAGAAGATGGGAGCATACAGTTGGGGATGTGGGGAGGGTGAGAGGAGTAATTCTCGGCCTGAATAATCTGCTTAAGATGCTTCCAATGGCGTCCCCTAGACTGCCCTTTAGGGTATTTGTCATACATTTAAATTTTCTTGAAACTGAGGTGGGTCGGAAGAACCAGCTCCGCCTCCACCACTTCTTTCTCCATCGCTTTCCCTTTCCCTTGGCAGAAGAAGGCTAAGGAGTGCCCCCAATTGATGATCAAAGGAAATAGCATACAAATATATTCAGTCAGAAGAAGGCATTACAGAATCTGGATCTGCACGAAACAGCTGCAACAGATCGCTCAACAAACTTGTCCCACGACTCTATGAGAAGGACAAGTTCAATTGTGAAGGACAAGTTCGAACCTGTCAACTTTGGAGACGGATTTGTAGATTTTGACGAAGAAGAAGAGACGATATGTTGCCGGCGACCAAGGATTCGCGTCCGAGTTTGGCTCTGTGTATTTCGCGCTCTCTGAACCTTTTTCTTGAAGGGTCCGTCCTGATTGTTTATCAGGTGAATCACTTTTTCTCTACAAAACAAAATCAGTTGAATGAAATTGGGCCTATTGAAAGACAGGTTTATACCTTATAGAGTTATAATGTTTTTGAGTTAATAAAAATTAATTACTCCGTAACAAATAACTTTCTCAGCCCGTCGACCTGATTTGAATGAGAATGTTTTGTAAGAGGAAATTATAATTACAGCTCCAAACACCATGTTCACCAATCACCATGACACCAACAATCCCCCGATCACGCAAATCCCCCCTATTCCCCTTTGGTGGTGTATGTACGTATCTTTTATTGTAGTAGTATTTTTTGATCAATTACAATTCCTATTGCTAATTTATGGTCATTATTTACAATGTTTTAGATTATGTTTTTTATTTTGAAATTACATTTTCTTTACGATGAAATGAAAATTTTATTGTTGAATTTTTGTGAAAATTATGATTTTGTGTTATTTATTGTGTAGATTGTATAATTTCATATTCTAATAAAATTTAGATTTGGACTACGTTGAGTCGATTTCAAGGTGGGCGAATGCTAGACATTCTTTTACGGGAGCCACTGAATTCTAAAATATGAAGAAGCTGAATAACCCTGCAAGAAGATATATTGACACATACAATCTTTGGTTAATGAAGGTTAAGGCAAATGCTAGAAGAGAAGAACCGTATCAATGAGTACATGAAAAACACAAGCAATCATTGCCATGTGCTATTATAGCCGCTTCCAGAAGATGTCAGCATTCTACTAATATACTATAAAGCATGAGAGAGAATTTGAAGTATTCCACTAATATACTACAATATGAGACATCGGTAACCTTATTAAACAATCTTCATATTTTGAAGTATTGTTACATTCTAATAAGCTACCTCTCCACTTCTCTCCCACTCTCAAAGTCCCACTCACGCAATGATATGCTTGTTTGTGTCCCGTCAAAGAATCATTGATGCATCCAGGAGCACCTCTCAATTAACAAGTGATCAATATTTAACATCAAAAAGCCAGTCATACCATTTCTGACGTCATGGAGAAAGCACCATGATCTAGCAACTAACAAGAGAAGAAAGATTTGTGAAAATCCATAACAGAATAGGAGTCTCCTCCGTCATTCAACGTCTTCTGAGCTGATTAATGTCAGTTCAAAATCTGTATCAGCAAAAGAAAATTTTCTAATGAACAGGTTTACAAAAATAGGCAGGTTGTGCTGACAGTTCACCACCAACCACCTTCAGCTTAAAATCCAATTGTTCCTGGAGGATTATGAAGACGATCAATTCTTCAACTATAGATTACAGCTGTAAATTGCAGTGCTATCCAGATTGGATCAATCAAAATCTAAGTCAAACACCATAATTAGAAGTCCCACCTTTTCTCTCAATGGAAAACAAACAGCCTTAAAGCAAGGGAATTCATCAATAAGTGGTTTGAAGATGCGCCTAACGACTTCAGTAAGTGTGAGATTTTTAACCTAGATAGACAATCATGCCAACATCAAAATGTTAGTTCATCAATTCCAACTAACACAAAAACGAATCCATGACTTCATTATGCAGGTTTTGACAGTAGGTTTATTAAGAAGAAAATATCCATGGTATGCACAATCATATGGAGCACACAATGAAGGCAAAAAATAAAAAATATCAGAATCCTAAGTGGATGGACGGGTAGGATGAATAAAGGCACTATTGTATGTAAATGAATGGTCAGGATGCTCCAACTCCCATGCTATTATATATGGCCAGGATGCTCCAAGTGGGCTCCTACGTTATCTTTAACACGACCAAAGATCAACAGAACAACAATCAAGCCAACTTTCTCCAAACAAACTCACAAAGTCTGCTCTTGCTACAAACTACAAACAAACCACAAATCAATGGCCGAAGCAGCGTTGTTCAGCCTTGCTTCCAGGCTCTTAGCCAAAATTGTCTCCCCTGCTTTTGTGAAGGCATATGAAAGGATTCGTTTGATAAGGGCGGCAAGCGATGAGCTTGAAGAGCTCAGGGATACCATGGAAACAATCCATGCCAAGCTTCTTGATGCTGAGAAGAGGCAAGAGGAGTCTGCTCAGGTGAAGAACTGGATCGAGAGGGTCGGGGATGTGTTCTATGATGCCGACGATTTGTTTGATGAGGTCGCCACTGATGACCTTATCAAGCAGCAGATCAAGGGCAGGAAACGCGTAAGAGAGGTACAAGTTTTTTTGTCCAAACGAAATCCAATTGTTTCTAGTGACTCTGTTGCTAAGAAAGTCAAGGCTATCAGAAAGAGATTGGACAACATCTCTAAAGACATGGCTCTCTTTAATTTTGTGAGTTGTACTGAAGATGAGAGGTCGATTCGAGCTTTAAGGAGAGGAGAAGAGACTGGGGGTTTTGTAGACCCAAATGAGGTCATAGGCAGAGACCATGACAAAGAGGTTGTTTTAGACTTCCTCTACAACGGGTCATATGCTGATCGGAAAATCTCACTCATTTCCATAGTTGGGATTGGGGGTATGGGGAAGTCAACCCTTGCTCAACTAGTTTACAACGATGGAAAGGTTCAAAGAGATTTTGAAAACAGGTACTGGGCATGCATTTCTGATATCTTGGATGAGAAAGAATTAATCGGAAAGATCTATCAATCGCTGACCGATAAGCGGTATGATAGCTTAAGCTTAAATCAGTTGCAAGAAGGGATCAGGAAGTTCCTGAATGCCAAGCAGGGGAAGTTTCTTCTTGTACTAGATGATTTGTGGGACGAAGATCATGCTAGAGGAAGCAATTTGTGGGCTCTATTAAGTAGTGATGCTGCAGAGGGGAGCAAGATAATTATTAGCACAAGAAACTCATCTGTTGCAAAGGCATATAAAGCAGATGAAACTCTTGTGTTAAAAGGCTTATCGAGCGATGCATCATGGGCGTTGTTTAGAAGATTTGCCTTCAGCGATGAACGAGAGAGCGACCCAGCTTGGATCCGTCTTGGAAAAGTGATTGTGAGCAAGTGTTTAAATGTCCCATTAGCCATTAAGACTTTAGCCAGCCTTCTTTGTGTTAAGGATACGATGGAGGAATGGAAGTCCATTGAAGCTGAAGAGCTCTCCAAGATAGAGCACAGTGGCAACACAATTATGTCTACACTGAGATTGAGCTACGATCACCTACCGTCGCAATTGAAGAACTGCTTTGCTTATTGTTCCTTGTTCCCAAAGGATTCTGAGCTTAATGAGCTTAAGTTGATATATCTTTGGATTGCCCAAGGATATGTCACCCCAAAAGTTAATGAAACCCTGGAGACAACGGGGCATGGTTATTTTATGGAATTAGTTAGGAGGTCATTCTTAGAGGAGGAAACCTTAGACACCAACGAAGAACGCCTTTGGTATAAAATGAGACTTAGCGATGACAATGAAGGGAGAAGTTACAAAATGCATGATTTAATTCATGATTTGGCAACAGACATCGCTGGAGAGCAAAGTGTTATACTGACTACAGGAATACATCAAATTCCCAAGAAACTTCGACACTTACGTTCCACATATGGGGCAGATAATCCACTGGTCAAAGCTAACCGGCTGCGTTCTTTTTTGACCGATTCTGCATGCTTTTGTAGCTCGGCAAGTCTTCATCAACAAGTCACAGAGTTCGCATTCTTGCATGCATTGGATCTTAGTATTCAGACCAGTGTAGAGGTTCTTCCAAGTTCTATAGGGGAGCTGAAATACCTGAGGTATCTTAATCTGTCACATAACAATTTCAAACGTCTTCCAAGTTCCATCACAAAGCTGGTGAATTTGCTCACTTTAGACATCAGTTTTTGTAAACACCTCGAAGAGTTGCCCGGAAAAATCGGAGACTTAATCAATCTGAGGCATCTTATAAACATAGGCTGTGTGAAGTTATGCATAATGCCGCCTAGCTTTGGCGAATTGACATCCCTTCAGCACTTGAGTGAATTCAGAGTGACCAAAAGTGGATGTGTTGATGCATTGGCAAGACTAAATCTCCAAGGAAAGTTGGACATCGCCTATCATGGTGGATGGAATAAAGACGATCCAATGCTGGCCAAAAGCATCCAAATTCCGGATACCCTGGAAGAGTTAGTTATAAAGCATTGTCCAATCGTGAGAATGCCAACTTGGTGGACGGAAGATCCCGCATCAAGGCTGCCTAGACTTGAAATCCTGTGTCTAAGAAGTTGTGAGAACGTAAAGCATCTACCGCCTCTCCGATGCCTCCCTTGCCTGAGGTCTCTTCACCTGAGGAATTGTCCTGAATTGGAGTACGTGGAAGAGGGCGATCAGGTTAGTTCCAGTACAGGGGCGCCCTTCTTTCCTTGTCTTAGAATCCTTGAGATAAAGAATTGTTGGAGATTGAAAGGATGGTCAAGGCGGGTAAACGAGGATCATGCTATTATGTTTCCCTTTCTTTCACGCCTAAGTATTCACGACTGTCCACTTCTTTTGTCCATGCCACGAGTACCACGGCTTCAAATACTGTCTCTGGATAATACCAGAGGAGAGCTGGTACCACAGCTTGTGCCAACCTGTTGGGCTCCCTCCTTAATTGGAGCAAATTAATCAAATTAGCCCATGATGATAGGCCTAAACCAATTAATCAAAGGGTTGATCCACCAAGAAGAATTATCTAGATTTATGGAGAATGTACATAGGTGGATGAGAAAAATCTAGAGAGAACAATCTACAATTTAGGAGAAAGTTTGTAAATGAAAAAAGAAAAAGAAGACTCTAGATTAAGATCTTTCTAGATTAGGGCTTAATGAGGAGGTGAGTGGCACTCCTCACCTATAAATACATGAAGTGTGTATCACTTTGGGCATCCAAGTGATCAAGAGCAAGTGAAGATCAAAGTGAGAGTTAGAGTGTGAGTGTGCCCACAAAAATACTAAGTCTTGTAAAACTCTTTCCACATAAATATAAAGTCTAGTGTTTGTAATTAGTTGTCCAATTTCCCATCTTAATCCGACGAAGAGGGAAAAACCGAGTTTTCCCAACAGTGGTATCAGAGCCAGGTTCACTCGACGTCAACAATAGCTCGTCCGATTCAAGATGGAGGCCATTACTACACACGACGGTGAGATGTTCAAGCTCACGTCGGACAACTACTCGCATTGGAGAACGATGATGGAAGACCACTTGTATTGCAAGGATTTGCAAGAGCCCATCATCACCAAGACCAAGCCTCAAGGAAAGAATGCCAAGGAGTGGGATCTCCTAAACAGGAAGACGGTCGCAATGATCCGTAAGTATATCGACAAATCCTTATTTGAGCATGTTGTTGATTATACAAATGCTTTTGAATTATGGGAAAAACTTGATTCCCTGATTCAAAAGAAAACGCCTCGTAACAAAGCCCTCTTAATGCGACGGTTGGTAAAGATGGAGTATAAGGATGGGCAAAGCATGATTGAGCACTTGAATAATTTCAAGGGGCTCGTCAATCAGCTAAATAAGGCTGAGATGAAGGTCGAAGACGAAATGCAAGCCCTTATACTCCTAAGTTCTCTTCCAGAGAGTTGGGACACTCTGGTGGTTACTCTAAGTAACTCCGCACCAGATGGGAAGCTTACCATGGACACCGTCAATGATAGCCTTCTAAACGAAGAAGCTAGGAGGAAGGAACGAGGCCAGAATGCTCAGTCGGAGGCGAACGTCGTGCACAACCGAGGCAGAGACGAGACACGTGGGCGCAGCAGAACCCGAGGCCGAGATCAATCTCGAGGACGATCCAAGTCACGCTCAAGGGTTACTTGCTACTATTGTGGCAAGTCGGGCCACATCAAAGCAGATTGCCGAAACCTTAGGAGGGATCAAATGGCTGGCAACGTCAAACCTGATCAGTTCAACCCGACAAAGAAGCAAGGCGAGAAGAGTACTAGTGCTGTGGCAGATAAAGGTGAGGACGTCTACCTCATAGGGGAAGAAAACTTCCTTAACATCGCCTCTAATGACAGCTCTTGGATCGTTGACTCCGGTGCTTCCTTCCACGTCACCCCTCATGAGAGCTTCTTCTCATCCTACCAAAGTGGCGAATTTGGTAACGTCCAGATGGGAAATCAAGGAAGGAGTAAGATTGTCGGTAAGGGAGACGTTACCTTGACATCGAACACAGGATGCAAGCTCGTCCTTAAGGAGGTAAGGCATGTCCCTGATATGCGCCTTAATCTCATATCAACTGGAAAGTTGGATGATGCCGGTCTCGCGAATCACTTTGGAGATGGCAAATGGAAACTCACCAAAGGAAGCTTGGTCTTGGCTCGAGGAACAAAGGAGGGGTCATTGTATGTCACACAAGCAAAGGTTCACACCGGGGAAGTGAACACATCAGTAGCTGACATGGAACTATGGCACAGAAGGCTTGGGCATATGAGCGAGAAGGGTCTTCAAATCCTCGCTCGTAAGCAACTCCTCCCGAACTTGCAAGGTAACATTCTCGAACCATGTGTTGATTGTTTGGATGGCAAACAACATAGAGTTTCCTTTCAAAGATCTTCACAACCTAGGAGAAGAAAGCATATCCTAGATCTTGTGCACACCGATGTATGCTCTATGTCCGAAAAATCCCTTGGTGGTGCATCGTATTTTGTCACCTTTATAGATGACCACTCAAGGAAGGTTTGGGTAAACCTGCTGAAATCCAAGGACCAAGTCCTTGAAGCATTCAAGGAGTTCGTTGCCCGAGTAGAGCGTGAGACGGGTAAGACGCTTAAGAGTGTGCGATCAGACAACGGTGGTGAGTATCGAGGTCCCTTCGAAGCTTTCTGCAAAGCTCATGGGATTAGGTTGGAGAAGACACCGCCTAAGACGCCACAGCTAAACGGGCTTGCTGAGAGGATGAATCGAACGATTGAAGAAAGAGTTCGATGCATGCTCTCTCATGCCAAACTACCCAAGTCGTTTTGGGGAGAAGCTGTGATGACAACGGTTGACGTCATCAATCTCACACCATCAGTTCCTCTGGAAGGAGATGTCCCAGAGCATGTATGGTCAGGCAAGAAGGTCTCCTACAATCACCTGAAGGTGTTCGGGTGCAGGGCATTTGTTCATATTCCCAAGGATGAACGGGCCAAGCTAGATGCTAAGACAAAGGAATGCATCTACCTTGGATCACCACGAGATGAGTTTGGCTACCGACTTTGGGATCCAGTCAACAAGAAGGTTGTAAGAAGCCGAGACGTCGTGTTCTTTGAGGATCAGACGATCGAAGACATCCAAAGATCGGAGAAGCCAAGGTCAAGAGCTAGTAGGAGCCAAGATGATAGTTCTCCTCCTGCACGACAAAATGATCCAGAGGAAGCAACCGAGAATGAAGATGCTAGTACAAGAGATGATGACCAAGAGGAGATGGTGGAGCCAGAAGAAGAAACTAGCACCCCGCCAATGCTCGAGCCAAGACGATCCACCAGAGATAAGAGACCGTCTACGCGATACAACCAAGAGGAGTATGTGACACTCACGGATCAGGGGGAGCCTCAGAGTTACAATGAGGCCATCAACGACATCCACAAGGAGGAGTGGAAACGAGCCATGCAAGAGGAGATGCAATCCTTGCACGAGAATCATACTTACAAGCTAGTGGAGTTGCCTAAAGGGAGGCGTGCCCTGAAGAACAAGTGGGTGTATCGAATCAAATCTGAGGTGAGCAACTCAAAGCCCCGATACAAGGCCCGACTAGTTGTGAAAGGATTCAACCAAAAGAAAGGCGTCGACTTTGAAGAGATATTCTCTCCAGTGGTGAAGATGTCGTCAATCCGAGTTGTGCTTGGTCTAGCAGCTACTTTAGACTTGGAGATTGAGCAACTCGATGTCAAGACAGCTTTTCTCCATGGCGACCTTGAAGAGGAGATCTACATGGAGCAACCAGAAGGATTTGCGGTCCCAGGCAAGGAGAATCTGGTGTGTCGACTAGAGAAGAGTCTCTATGGTCTAAAGCAAGCACCAAGGCAGTGGTACAAGAAGTTCGACACCTTCATGGCAAGCCATGGCTTCAAGAAAACCATGAATGACCATTGTGTCTTCATGAAGAGGTACGCTAGCGGTGACTTCCTAATACTCTTGCTCTATGTCGATGATATGTTGATCATAGGTCATGATCATAAGAAGATAGCTGCTCTAAAGAAAGATTTGAGCAAGGGGTTTGACATGAAAGATTTGGGGCCAGCAAGACAAATTCTTGGGATGAAGATCACTCGTGATAGACCGAAGAAGCTACTTTGGCTATCCCAAGATCAATACATTGAAAAGGTGCTGGAGAGATTCAACATGCATAAAGCCAAGCCGGTAAGTACTCCCCTTGCTGCACATTTTAAGTTAAGTTCAAAGCAAAGTCCAACCAGTGAGACGGAGAAGGAAGAGATGAAGAACACTCCATACGCATCAGTCGTAGGCAGTCTCATGTACGCAATGGTGTGCACTAGGCCTGACATCGCCTACGCAGTTGGAGTTGTAAGTCGTTTCTTGGCAAATCCAGGAAAGGAGCATTGGGCAGCAGTCAAATGGATCCTCAGATACCTACGAGGTACAACCAAGAGATGCTTGTGCTTTGGAAATGGAAAGCTGGAGCTAAAAGGCTACACGGACGCAGACTGGGCCGGTGACCATGACTCTAGGAAATCAACATCGGGCTACCTGACTACTTTTGCAGGGGGAGCTGTCTCGTGGCAATCCAAGCTGCAAAAGAGTGTCGCCTTGTCTACCACAGAAGCAGAGTATATTGCAGCTACAGAGGCCTGCAAGGAGATGCTATGGATGAAGAATTTCCTACTCGAGCTGGGAGTCGAGCAGAAGAAATACACCTTGCTATGCGACAATCAGAGTGCTATTCATTTGGCAAAGAATCCAACCTATCACTCTCGCTCGAAGCACATCGACATACGATATCATTGGATTCGAGATGTTCTTGAAGAGAAGCTACTACAACTAGACAAGGTGCACACGGATGAGAACTGGTCAGACATCATGACCAAGGTAATAACGACTAAGAAGTTTGAAGACTGCTATCAAGGCGCTAACATCTTGACACCTCCAAATTAAGTCGGGAAGGGGGAGATTGTTGGGCTCCCTCCTTAATTGGAGCAAATTAATCAAATTAGCCCATGATGATAGGCCTAAACCAATTAATCAAAGGGTTGATCCACCAAGAAGAATTATCTAGATTTATGGAGAATGTACATAGGTGGATGAGAAAAATCTAGAGAGAACAATCTACAATTTAGGAGAAAGTTTGTAAATGAAAAAAGAAAAAGAAGACTCTAGATTAAGATCTTTCTAGATTAGGGCTTAATGAGGAGGTGAGTGGCACTCCTCACCTATAAATACATGAAGTGTGTATCACTTTGGGCATCCAAGTGATCAAGAGCAAGTGAAGATCAAAGTGAGAGTTAGAGTGTGAGTGTGCCCACAAAAATACTAAGTCTTGTAAAACTCTTTCCACATAAATATAAAGTCTAGTGTTTGTAATTAGTTGTCCAATTTCCCATCTTAATCCGACGAAGAGGGAAAAACCGAGTTTTCCCAACACAACCTGTAGTAGTAGTAACAGTACACCATCATCTTCTCTCAAAGAGATTACAATTTCAGCTTGCGAGAACTTTACAAGCTTCCGAGCTGAAGGCCTAACCTCTCTTCGCAAACTTAAGCTGGATGATTGCTCTGACTTGACGAATATAACATTAGCACCCAATTTAGTTGAGGAGTTTACCATCGACAGCTGGTCAGCATTTACAAGCCAAAAATATTGGGCGGATAAGGAGGAAGAAAGGATTGTAGATTGGGATTCCTTTACAAACCTTCGCCTACTAACTATAGACGAACTTCCTGAGCCGGAGAAGCTCCCCAATCACCTTCAACAACTTGTATCCGCCGGCAAGCTAAAAATCAATAAGGAAGGGTAAGTTGCTACTTGCTAGCTAACTTTTATATTCCACCAAACCATGCATACTGTCTCCTGTTTTTATGATGATGTGATGATAAAAAAAAAATGAAAACATGCTAACTTTCTATTGATTTACCCGGGATTCAATTTCAATTAGGTTGTTTGTCCGTTACGGTCTTCTCCCAACCTGAAGTGCAGCTGTTGGTGGGAATGGACCACTTCCCTGCGGAAACAAATCTCCAATCTGGTCTATTGGTTGGAGTATAATGCAATTGCTTTCCAGGTTTGTACTATGTGAACATTACATTTTCCGACTTATTGTCGGTTTTCAGGTGTACTGGATTATTGTTTTAGCTGAATTATTGCCTTCTTCTCATGGAAATGCATCTTCATTTCTTTAATGGAGGCTATAGAACTTTTATCTAGCTTCAGTGGGCTGTTTATACTTTATATGTATAATTCATGTATATAGAATCAATCCTAAAATTTATTTCTGTACAGGTTGCGGTTGCATTGGCAGCTTGTGTTTATTTCCTTTATGACAAGTCCAAGAGCCTTGGAAGGGCTTCTGCTTTTGGGTAAGTGATCTAAAAAATGAAAAGCATTTCCAATCTGTATGCTTCTTTGCTTTGTGCTCTATACTAGTTCTATCATCTATCTCCTTCTTTTCTTTTATTGATGGGTATTTTTTCCTGTGTGTCATTGTAGGTTTGGATCACTTGTGGCTGGATGGATTTGTGGATCTTTTTTGCGTCCAATGGTACCTACATTTATTCTGCATGTGACATGGACCCTTGAGCTCTCGACATCACTGGTAGCATTTGTTTTCATGTTTCTTGGATGTACTTTTCTTAAGTGAACTAGGGTCTAGTCACGACAGTAATTGTATTGCTTCTTTTGACTGTTAAATTTTGTGAGTTTTATATGCAATTGCATTTTGCTACTGGCTATAAAATTATCACAAGTCAATGGCTGTTGTTATAAAGTTTACATAGTTTTGTCAATGGAGTGAGATAAGCTGGGATCGGATGAATAATTCAAAAAGCAATGCAATTCTGAATTATGGTTGAAACTTGAAACTTGAAAGGTTGTACCTAAGCTTCTTAGCATTTGTGTTTGGTGTTGTGTACTTGTGTTCTGATGAGCCAAATTTTGTAATATATCCTTCAAAGTTGTGGGTTGTTTAACTCCACTTAAAGTTAAGCAAACATTTGTAACTGTAACTTTTGATTATCTAAATCACAAAACAAGGAGCTCCATCTGTGTAACTACAACTTAATTTAGCGATGCGTTTATTTCCCGAATCTAAACAAATGACAATTCAGTCAGTCTGAGGCGCGAGCCAAAAGAACAGAATTTCTCTTCTGCTGCCTTATCTGTGAACCTGGAAAAAGCATCTTGCATTGAGGAGAACTGAACGACTTTAACATCTTTGAATGGTTCCAACACCGTTTTCAACTGTCATTCAAACACATAAGAGATCGTGTAAGCTGCATTTTATGACAACAGTCACAACACACATGTTGATTAAGTAATAGAAGACGAAATTTCAAATTTTGGGCAAGAATGGAATACTGTTTCTTCACTGCTGTGCTTTGGCAGCCTGAGCAGTCCAGGTCTGCTTGAAGAATTGGAAGCTTTGCAATCTTTAGAGCCCCACTTGACAAAGTTGAACATCAAGCCAAGATTTCTTCACCTTAAGGGAGAAGAGAAGGTAAATACACAAAGGTCAGGATGTGCATAGAGCTCTTTGGGAGAAGAGAAGGCTCTCAACGTCGTCAAAGCGAGCAAAGGCGAGAATCATCCAGCTGTAGCTTCAGTCTTCGCCCGTCTTGCTGAGCTGAATTACAAAGTTGGCAAGTTTGGAGAGTCCAAATCTTACTGTGGAAAAGCTCTTCAGATCTACAACAAGCCTTCTCCCGGGTCGTCGCTTGAAGAGGTAACCAGTAGCTTGATTGAGCTGGAAGCTATCTATGAGTCCATGAATGAGCTTGATCTTTTCTTAAAGCTGCTGCAAAAGGCGTTGAAAATATACGGCACGAAAACACAAGGGACGAGCCAACTTAGGTTGATCGCTAGTGTTGAGGCTCAGAAGGGTGTGATTTGTTACATGCTAGGGAATTACAGTGAGTCTTATGACTCCCTGAAGAGTGCTGTTATGAAGTTGAAGTGTTGTGGAGAGAACCCGTTTCTGCAAGGGATGGCCTTGAATCAACTGGGGCTTACATGTCTTCAGCTTTGTGCCATGACTGAGGCTGCTGAGTTGTTGGAAGAAGCAAGGAGTATACTTCAGAAAGAGTACGGTTTGTCCCATCCCGACTCGCTCGGTGTTTGTAGCAATCTTGCAGCCACTTATGACGTTCTAGGCAAGTAAGTAGTTATCACCATCTTTCTGGTCTTACATTTAGCATTGAGTTTAACTTGGATTACTTGTTCTTTCATTTATTGCTCTTATTGCAAGAATTACTTAGTTTAACTTGGATTAAAACATGTAGGTGGAATGAAGCAATAGAGATACTGGAATTTGTTGTTGAAATGAGAGAGGAGAAGTTGGGAATAGCAGATCCAGTTGTGGATGATGAAAAGAAGAGACTTGCAGACATGTTGAAAGAATCAAGAAGAGGGAGGAGTAAAAAGGCCAGATCGCTTGAGTTCCTCCTTGACAACAACTCGGAGATAGCGAGAGCAACTACGAGGGTCGGCATGCGTTGAAGCTATCACAACACTACCTTGAATTCTCAGCTGTAAATACTAAGTTTGAGATTTGAAATAGTAAGTAAGAAAAAAGAAGGGTTTGTTTCAGGAGATGGAAATGTGCACATCTTTCTTGTTTTCAGAGGATGGATTACACTTGAAGGATAAGATTGTGACTGAGTTTTCTAGAGTTGTTGGCGTTGTTCACTTTTGCTCTTTTTTCTGACTTGTGCTTTGCTGATGAATCAATAAATGGTCAAGTGTCATTCTCTTTTGTTGTTATCAAGTACATTTCAGTTCTTTACTATCACCGACTCGCATAGTGTTAGTAGTATAGAAGCTTCAGGTCCAAATCAACACATTATAAGTGCATAAGCTTAACGAGGAAGACTACGACAAGCGTTTGCTATAGCGACGGGCGGTGTTGAAAGGGATCCATTGATAATGTGGCTTGCTATGTGCCTGTTGGAGGCCTCAGTGGTAGTAGTACACCGTCCCAGCCAGCCTGTAGTGGTAGTAGTACACCGTCATCTTCTCTCAAAGAGATTACAATTGCAATTTGCGGAGAACTTTACAAGCTTCCGAGCTAAAGGCCTTACCTCTCTTCGCAAACTTAAGCTGCTGTCATGCTCTTTCTTGATCAATATAGCATTAGCACCCAATTTAGTTGAGGAGTTCACCATGTGCGATTGTAAAACAAGCCAGAAATTTTCTATTGATGATAAAAAATGAAAAAATGCTAATTTTCTATTGATTTAGTCGGTATTTACCTTGTTAATCTCGATACTGGCTCTTGGATGTATGCATGGGCGAACATATAGCAATTAGATTTCATGGGAACTGCATTTAGAAACTGAACATTCACATTTCCTCGCATTAATCTTGCCAGAGCAACTATTTCTCAGGAAAACCCAAATGTGACAAAGCATGTTCTGCTCTTGGGTGGTTCACTTTGGATCAAAACAATCGTTTTAGAAAGCATTACTTTGATAACAGCTGAACAAGTTTATCTAAGAACTATAGCAGCATTTCTGAGGGCTAGGTATCTCTGCACATAATCGTTAGGAAGTGACCTCACGAGTTTGAAGACTTCAGCATTAGCATAACGCATCTTGGTCCTTGGATCAATGTAAGGAGCCTACACGTTAAGGGCAGAGTGCAATATTATGTGTAAGAAATGCAGACTCTGTTGCATTAAAAATGTTGCACAAGTAGTTGTCATCTAATATATGATCCATAGGACAAACCAAAAGAGTAAGACTTATCTCCTGTAAAATTCCACTTTTGACTATCAATAAGATTCCACAACACCCCATTTTAGTGCAAAGTCATGTCATTTGATCTTGAGCCTTATCCAAGCATATTTTCGATTTGAATTTTTAGAGCTTTCTCTCAAACTCACTAACAGTATCAAATAATACTACAAATGCCAGCTTATGTTCCACAAAGCTAAACCCAGCAATTGTTGTTGTTAGTACACACATTATAAAAAACAATGGTGATGGAATTATAAGTTCTTGTTTAGCACGATTTTCTTATATTCAGTAACGATCAACAGTAAACTCGTAATCAAAGAAGAAATCCTTAGAAAAATCAGGATCTGGAGATTCGTAAATTGTTTAGGGCATTTGGTTGGATCAGAAAGTTGTATTTGGGTTTATGATCAAAATTTGTCCTATGATGCTGATGCTCTTTATAATAGTTGATTTGCATTTTACCAGAACGAACAAAGAGAAAGGAGATGAAGTAGCAGCAGCTCGTAACCATAAACAGGCAAGGAGAAGCATCTGAGAGAATGAGAGAGGTGGACCCGATATCTGAGAGAGATGGCTTCTGCTATGGACATCTAAAGGCTTCTTTACCCATTGCAAAATAAAAATGACAAAATTTTAACGACAGCAACAACACTGATGCTGACCAAAATGGACAATCCAATGAGACTGCCGGAAAAGTAAAAGAAGAAGGCACTATGAAGAGGCAGCCATTGTCATCTTGTTCTCTGTATCTTTGTATACCCTATGGTAACAACCAGTGTTTTAATCCCGGTAAGGAAAACCTAATTCTTGACCATCAACAGTATTTCATAATGAATGGATCTAAAGGGCTCATTCTAATGTCATTAAGGCTTATTCTTAAATCAGCACAAATTACCACACATAAAAGGTAAGACTTAATGGTCATTGAGGTGAGATTTTCTTTACATAGAAAGAATGAATAGTTTCAACTAGCATACCTCATAGCCTGTAATATCGCAAATCCTCTTTGGCGGATGCATTGACGGCGGTGTCTCTATATTGACATCTACAAAACAAAGAAATAGACACTACCAATTTCAGCAGTACATAAGAATTTTTGGTGAAGAACACATCCTTTCATTCCCATAGAAGAAGCAATTAGCAAACAACAGTGTCGAATTAACCAATCCTTGATGAAAACCCCAAAATAAACAGATAGTCCTCAACATTCCATTCCACTAGGTTAAGGTAAATGATGTGACCACAATATGCAAAGAGTGATAGAGAGCGATCGATCAAGTCACAAAATGACCTACGAACTGGATTCAAGAAGTCATCTTAAGCCATAGCTTGGCAATTAGAACGGAGCTGAATAGCGCAGAAGAAGATGGGAGCATACAGTTGGGGAGGTGGGGAGGGTGAGAGGAGTAATTCTCGGCCTGAATAATCTGCTTAAGATGCTTCCAATGGCGTCCCCTAGACTGGCCTTTAGGGTATTTCTCGTACATTTGAATTTTCTTGAAATTGAGGTGGGTCGGAAGAACCAACTCCGCCTCCACCACTTCTTTCTCCATCGCCTTCGCTTTCCCTTGTCAGATGTTCTACAAATAGGCTGAAAAAAACTCAAAAAACGAAGTATCCCAACACTACAATGTCGTACTACTGTCTAGGGCTGGGCACCGGGACCGGGAACTCGAAAAAGTGTGGACAGGGGACCGGACCAGGAACATCCGGTCCCGGTCCCGGTCCGATCCTGTACCGGATTGGACCGGATCCTTATTTATAAAAAAAATAAATACTTTTTTATATAAAAAAATTATAAATTGTTAAAGAAATCATATATGATTAATGCAAATATATTATTATTAAGTACTCCCTCCGTCCCACTATGTTTGTCCTAAGCCACCATTCACACTTTTTTTAAGTGTTGGGAAAAGTTGTTTTTTTGGGTATAAAGTTGATGGTGATAGGAGGAAAGAGAAATGAAGATGATGAAAAAGTAAGTTTATTAGGTAAAAAAGTGATAAAGTGTTGTGTGAAAAGTGATAAAATAGTGGATAAAAATGGAAAGTGGGGGATTTGGACAAACATTTTGGGACGGTAAAAACGACATGAGACAAACATTATGGGACAGAAGGAGTATATAATATAAATATAAAACTTAAATATTAAAAATAAAATATATAACATTAAAATTAATATAAATTTTATTTAAATTTTATTTTTTATTAATTTTTTTAAAAAATCCGGTCCGGACCGGAACCAGAACCGGAAACCTCCAATATCATGGACCGGGGACCGGACCGGAAACCTCCCGATCCAAACCGGATTTTGCACAGCCGTACCACTATCTAGTAGCTGAACAACAGCTGGTGAATCATTTTCCTCCAGATCAATTGATTATTATTTACACTTGGTCCTCCTTAAAATCTGCCATCATGTGATAGGTGAATTATTTCAGATAGACTAGCATGACTGTATGATAAGATTTCACCCTCCTTTTACCTTAGACAGAATAAAGTATCCTACAAGCTTGACAAGAACTCTAGTGCAGAAAAGAAGTTTCGGGCAAAAAAAAACAAACACTTCTTAAAAATACCTACATTATATAATTACAGTTTATAGATACTCGTTCAATCTACCAACAAAAAACACAAGACCCTAAACTTTCAAAAACAAAAACTCAAAAAAGTAATACAACATTTCCTCACACCTTAATTACACATTTCATCACCCAAAAGGACTTCATTCAGAATCTTACTGTCTCAGCCTTTGTTTGAGTTGATCACCCGCAGATGCTTCACTATCAGATTCTCCAAACCCTTTCCTCTGAACCGGTTCGCCGTCAGAATCGAACCCTTCAAATTGCTTGAGCTGAATTATATCATGATACATCGGGAACAACCGTGTCTGAAACGCCCGATACGTAAAATAAGGCAGAAGAGACGATGCGACAACAAGAATTGTCACGAGCCAGTACAGAGGGCTCGGGGCGCAGGCTTCAACAAAAACGTGAAAGGCAGTAGTCGAAAAGACGGGGTTCATTGACCCGTATATCATCATGAATATGTACCAGAATGCAATACTGCCCCAGATGAAGAAATGTTGGATCCACGTGAAGTAGTTGATAGAAAGCGCCATCTGGCAGTTGACTACCCAGACGACACAGGTGTACATTGTGGCCGCCATTTCTGGGTAGTCTGAAACACGCCCATCGCTCCTGAAGGGCTGCGGGATTATTGAGGAAGTTGTGAAGTAGAAGATGATTATGGAGGAGATGATCCCGTTCCCCATCCAACCGAGTATTCGAGGCCAGCTGAAGAGAATGTTCTGGACTCCCTCTTGATATAGTAAGTAGTACTGCAAAGACAAGCATGTTTTATGCATTATAAAAACCGAAACCGAAAATTCAAGTGCCGTTTGGTAAGCCCAGAATTGCAGTGATAGAATGTACTTTGGGCGATAAACTAAACCCGTAGAAATTGAATACTGCATCCTGAATTTTAATGCGACATTACAATACAAATAAGAGCCATAACATAATGAGGTGATTGATTTCTTTTGTGCATGCGGTTGCACATTTCTATGAGAGGATAGATTTTACAAGTACCTTGAGACAAAGGCGTGCAGAGACATCCTGATCGAACACTCCAAGAGCAATCACCGGAAGTGAAGTAAAGAAGACGTTATACGATGACATGTACCAGTCATTGTATGCAGGTTTCGCCGAGAAAGATGCATGGGCCTCAAACCAAAATAGGGTGAAACCAAACGTCAAATTCTTGTAGAAGAAATAGCATATCTGCATACAACAAGCAGTACATTATTACTCACTATTAATTGGTACAGGGAATTTTGGAAAACATAAGGCATGCAGATTTCCCATACAATTACTACTACTATACTAGCCTAATTCCTCTATTGTACTGAAAATCTAGGGACTAGATTTGGAGGTTGAAAAGTTTTGGATTTTCATGTGTATCGGGCCCCACTTGTGTAGACCCCTAATCTCACACCGGCTAGGCTTACTAATCCAGCTACATTTCCATTTGCACGGAAAGATCACCATGAGGACTTGAGCTCGAAGGAGCTTGACATGTTATTGACCATATAAATTAACATTTTCGGATGTAAGGTGAGATATTCAAAATAATAGAGCATACCATCATTGCTAGACGTCTGTAGCACCAATGCCCATGCACAAGTAACAAACGCTCTAAGAAACGGAACTGTGCTATTGAATAATCACTTGCCATTGCAGCCTGCAAGGAACACGGGTCAAAGTGACACCATTCAGTTAATGATGAAAATTTCAGTTTAGAGAAGAGACTGAACGTGGATATACTATAAAAGAAGACACACAGAAAATGCTTTGAAATTTCCATGTCTCCAAAATACTCTCTGTTTAATATCTTAATTTCATTTCACTAAAAAACGCACAAGATTTTGATCTTTTTCCGAACATAACAAATCTTTCAAGTTGTAGCAAAACACTCAATTACAACATGCAGATTGAGCATCAATCATATTTCAGATATCAAAATCAAAATTAACAGGAAAGCACATGATATGGCATTTTGTTCACAAAATTAAAAGCAAAGTGCCAACTCTCATCATAGATCAGAAACAAAAGCCCTCCATGTAATCAACACTAAAAAGTGTTCCATATAACTTAAATATGATTAAAGAAACCTAAACGCTATCTAAAGACCAACTTTTTCACCTACAATAAAATTCCTTACATTTCTAGCATTCAATCTGAAATCAAGCGCATTAAAAAATCGCTTTAATTCACTTCTAGAATAATAACATAGCATGCTGCTAATAAGTTCTAGGAACAAAGGTGGGGAACTCTATTGAAAAACGAGCAGTATTATGACTCTGACCTGCATTCCTTCTACACCACTAATACCAACGCCAATATCGGCCTCTTGAAGCATGCCAACATCATTTGCACCATCACCAATTGCCAGTGTAGTATTTCCTGCCCGAACTTTGACCAATCTCGTAACCTGCAAATCTCCTACAGTTATATCAGATTACTTTGATGCAAAAGAAACTGACTGTCGTGAAGCGATGTAAATATGAAGCTTAGTCTTATTATATCAAATAAGTGGAACGTACAAGAGCTTTCTGTTTGGGGGAAGAACGACAGCATATGACAGAAGCACACCGAACTGCGAGACTTAAGAATAGTTTATCCAGATCTGTATCAAGGGCAAAGGTAAGGGATTTTCCATCAATTATCAAGCCAAATAGGGAGCTTTGGTTGCTTGAGGCGATTTGAGATCTCCCATCTTCGATTTGCTTCCTTATACTCTCAAGAGAAGCCTGTTATAGTTCAGAATTTCATTATTCAAAGAAAGAAGCTTTTACACAGCTGACAGTTGTAGATCTACCTTTGCAACAGCCTCCTTGCCACTTTGCTTCTCCAGCGCAATTATTTCAGGCGAATCTAGTGTTATTACAATTAGTTTCATTCCCTGTTTCAGTAGGCTACAAGCATATCTACAAGCAACAAAAAAGACCATGTATGATTACACCATCCAAAAAAAGATCCAAGAGATTTGAAATTATGGAGCCATACCCTATATTTACTGCTGTTTCCATCTTATCACCAGTTAAGACCCATATCTTTATGCCTGCTTTGCCAAGTTTGTCAATGCACTCAGGAACCTGCACAGTTGACCAAAAAGATTCCAGATTACGAACCCATTGTAAATCCAATCCACCAAAGCAGAAAAGCATTACATCAAAATGGAAACGTTTACAAGATTATATTGCATTACTTACCCCTTTCTGGAGCTTGTCTTCAACAGCTGTGGCACCAAGAAGAATCAAATCTCTTTCAATCTTATCAGCGGCTATATCAATTGATTCATCTCGGTCTGCAGATACAGAAGTTTTCGCTTTCCAAAACTCTCCTTCCCATTTCTTTAACTCATCTTCTTTAAGCTCTCGATATGCAATTACCAGCGTTCTTAAGCCCGCCTCAGCATATTTATTGATGTGATCCTTTGTCTCCGACTCAAAGGCTCGGCCATCATCTGAAAGCCGCTCAAACATAACACTGAACACAACCACAAATTTAAAGCAGTTCATTGGTAAAATGTTGTCTAGTCTACAATTAATTACAGGAAACTTGTTTGCAGTGACCCACCTGTCTGCACCTTTGCAGAGGAGCAAAATCTGGTTCTCTTCATTGCGTATGATGACAGACATTCTTTTACGGGAGCTACTGAATTCTAAAATATGAAGAAGCTGATAAACCCTGCAAGAAGATATATTCACACATACAATCTTTGGTTAGTGAAGGTTAAGCACAATGCTAGAAGAGAGGAAACGTATCAATGAGTACATGAAAAACACAAGCAATCATTGTCATGTGCTATTCCATAAGACTATAGCCCCTTCCAGAAGATGTCAGCATCCCACTAATATATAAAGCATGAGATGGTTTGGAATATATTAAAGAACGTTTATTTCAAATGCATTTTTAAATCCATCCCCCGAAAGGGGCAAAAGACCCTCCAATATGAAACATCATTTTCCTCAACAATCTTCATATTTTGAAGTATTGTTAAATTCTAACATGTTCACTAGAATCTGAAGAAGCAAAAGCTACCTCTCCACTTCTTTCCCACTCTCAAAGTCCCATTCACGCAATGATATGCTTGTTTGTGTCCTGTCAAAGAAATGAAATCCAATCTGTCTAGCAGCTATTACAAAAGCTGCTTCATCTGGAGATTCAACTTCATACATAACTTCACCAGTTTCTTCATTGACATCAGGGATTGCAGTATGACATAGGGCCAACACACGGAAGAACTTCTGTATAGTGTCCTTATTAGGCTCAGTTACCCACCTCCCATTCAAGATACGCTCATCTTCGAAGTTAAAACCTTTAATATTCTTACCAGAATGAGCAGGTTCATCTTGTAAGACGTCAGAATTTACAGGTTCACCTTTACTCCTTGCCAAAGCAAGTTCCACTTCTGTCATGCCACGTCCATAAGCAGTACCAGCTATTGAACATTTAACAAATTCCATGGAGTTGCAAGTCAATGTACCCGTCTTATCAGACAGTATGGTATCGACTTGACCGAGTTCCTCATTCAAATTTGATGTGCGAGCATGTGCTGGCTGATCCGTCTCCTCATAATACATATCCTGATCACGATTTATGAAGGTACTCTGCAAGACTTTCACAATCTCAATGGATACATACAATGAAATAGGAATCAAGTACCCATACAGCATGAGACCCGTCAGGAAGCGGAAAAATGCAGCTATAGCTGATCTCTTGGGATCATAAAACACAGTTGTATTATCTGGTCGAAGATACCATCTTGTCATTTTTCCATCACGAATATCTTTCTTCGTTTCAAATCCAAAGAAGAAAGATCCAATAAAGGAAATCAGCATCAGAGTACTAAAAAGGACATATATAATCTTATCCATTCTTCTTTCAATCTTACTTCTCTTTGAAGGAGGATCTGTAGCATTCTGCATCACCTTAGTATCATGTCCAGTGAAGATTACAACTCCGTACACATATTCAGTGTTTCGTAGCTTGGAATCTCTCAAAAGAAGCTGCCCTAGAGAAAGTGGATACTGCTCTCTTTCATAGAACAGTGTTCCAACAAATGAATATAGATTTTCATTTGGATCCTCACACTTGATGACTGCTTCTTTGAACTTCTCAAAATTGCTCTCGTCCTGCAAAAAGGTTGTCACTTCCAAAGCATGCTTCACTTTCAGATTTGTTTCTCCATCAAGGTTTGCTGTCTCTACATAACAAATCCCATCCTCATAGCTTGATGAAAGTAAAAGAAGATCAGCAGGAAAGAACTCATCCTTGTACACCTTGACAACATCACCAACTTGAATTTCCTTCCATCTTATCCTACAAAACTTGTTACTCTTGCTATCATATACTTCTGCTTTCCGGTTATTTGCCTCTATATCCTGAACACATGAAAAGCCTTGTTGAATATATGAGTCAAATTGAATAAAAGAAGACAGCAATGATTTACATAATAGTACACATATTCACTGGGTTCAATGTCACGATGCCAGCAGTATGACTTCAGGCAATGAACAAACTTTGAGGGATAGAATTTTCAAAACTCATACAGCAACCCTTGTTTCACAATTAGTAGTATAACAATTTTGACATGGAATTCAATACGGAGCATGCACATCGATAGCTTACTACAGATGGTGCAGCCAAAATTACTCATGACACTGAAACTCAATGTTATTTTTCTGCACCAGAAGGGATATCACGACTAGTGGGGAACATCTGATTTAGATCCTAAAATTCTCACAGAGTCACAGGTAGAGCACACAGATCAATTTGCTCCTAGAAGAAAATGATCAATCTGATCAACAACGACTCCAAATAAAAGGGCAGCAACGAAATATATTTATAGCCTCATTTTATTATACACGAGTAAATGAGATGATAAATTCAGGTGAAAATCATATATATGGCTCCCATACATGAGTTAGAGACGTCAATAAATTACTTTGTCAAATTTCATAATTAGCAACTAGATTACAGCGAATTTACTCATCTTCATTAAAGAACAATGATCGATCGGGTATGCCAGAACCAACGAACAAATAAACCACTTCTGATCACAATTCACCACCAAAAATCCACTGCAGAAGAGAATTCCATAGAATCACAAACAAAACCATACAAAAAAAAAAAAACAGCATCACCTGTTTCATACGCCTCCAATCTTCCACAGCTTCCTTAGCCATAGTCACACCAATAACTACAATCAACGGAATCAGTACACTGACAGCTGTATACGGTGCCAGTGGACTGAAAGAAACACAAGCCACAACAAGAAAATATATGTTAGCCACCCGCCTAAACTGCTCAAACAAGGACTTGGGTATGAAGTTAGCCGCCGTGTATTTAGTTGTGGACACATAGTTCCCCCTGTAATTCTGCAGAACAACTTCTGGGTTATCCGGATCATTACAATGCACGATCCGCGAGTACCCTCTCTGTCCAATCTGTGTATGATCCTCATGAAACGAAGGCCTCAGACACGAGAACGAGTACAATTTAGTCAGGCGCAGGCCCCTTCCTCCCCTATCCCTCATTCTTTTTTTCTTTTTGGTCCCCCAACAAAACCTAAATCCAAACCAAACCCAACAGCAAACTTATATCAGCATTTGGTATTGAGTTATTACACCTCAAGAGTAGGTGAAAGCAGCTTCCTTTCCAACAAAGCTCCACCATCTAAATTCCTTTCTTGGGTAGAAACAACACCAAGCCAACAAATAGCTAAACACCAACCACTTCAATGCCTTCTCATGACCCTAAGGATTTCCGGAAAAACACACACTCCACAACAATTCAGCGTTGTCGGTGGAAAGCAAAAGCGATGAATCACCCTAAAAGGGGTGGAAGAAGCCCCTTCAGTCCCACCCACTATCCACCAAACAGGGAAATTTGGCTTGACTTTCTTAGCTAAGACAATTAAAGCTCCAATTGCGACCAAGTAGCTAAACCAACACTCGAAAGTCCAAACCCAGACTTGACAAATCTCTGATCTACAGATGCAGCTCAACTCGGAAAGCGCAAATCTGAGAAGGGGGCGGAAGGAAGGAATCAAAAACCACAAAAAAATGGGACCTTTATGAGAAGAGTGAAGAAGAAGAAGAAGAAGAGATTTGGGGGAGAAGAGATCTGGGTACAGTTGAGGATTAGTTATAAAGCGTTGTTGTTGTTGTTGTAGTTGTCGTTGTGCTCTCTCAGTAGAGAAAGCTAGAAAGAGTCTTCCACTCAGGCAAAGCAAAGGGTCTTCGTCTTCGTCTTTGATTTCCACTTTTTTCTCTCCTGTATTTTCTTTCGAGTCGTCGTCTCCGGGTCCGGGGCCCTGTGTGTGTGCCACCGTCTACTTTACGTTTGTTTTATGGGATGATCTCATCCCTACACGTGGCAGCGTGTGGAGGGGTTCGTGGAATGTTATTGTATTCATTTATGTGATTTAATATGATGAGAGGGAAATTATTTAGGGTATCTTTTTGATAGGGTGATGTTATAATTTGGCATCTACCCATAGTGTACGCCGTTTTTATAGGTCATTTGACACGACGTATTTGTTGCCATGCTATATGTATTTATTATTGTTCGTATTTGATTTTTCTTGAAAGAGTAGTTTTAGGTTGAGAACCCGACAATAACCGAAATAACAATGCATAAGAGCTGGAGAGAAAACTGGGGAGATTAGGACGAGCAAAGAGAGTGATTGGTATTTTGTTTTTCTAGATCAGTTTGTATCGAATTTGACAGGATCAGGATCGAACCTCATTGAGTATTTTTAATTTAATCTTTTATTTATATTATTCTACAACTTCGATTACGAGAGAAATTTTGATCTAGACTAGGGAGTGCTTTCGGCTCACAAGATTTTACAGTAATTATTAAATTGACTTGCTCACAAAAAAAAGTTATTAAATCGACGATCTTGATTATTATATCAAACTTATATTGTTTTTTTTTATCCATGTTTATATTGTTAATATAAGCATATTTGTAGTGACAAAAAGTTATGTTGTGAGACCCTTTTGACCGTCAATTAGTACTTTGAGTAAACACCTTAAAAATCTTTAGTTAATAAGTTTGTTGGTAAATGTTCGTGTAATAACCGCAAATTTTATAAATAAGGGAAATGAGTTTTTCTCAAAACCTTTATGCGTACAACGAACGAAATGTCGTCAACAATAATTTCCTCGCTCGATTAAGATTAAAACTTATTGAAATTCAATTATGGAAAAACTAGTCACCTATATTAAATTATTCTTTTTGAAATAATTTATTTAAAATCGTAAGGAGAGTAAATAAAGAAGAAGAATTTAATTAAAGATGAAAGAAATTAACAGTTGAATATTAATTAAAATAATTGGGTAGGCTTTTAAATAATTAAACCCCAATAACCCCTTGGACCAACTTTGACCGGCAAAAATCCCGGTTCCTTTCTCCGGTCATACACGCGAGTTTGTGCAGCAAAAAAAACCCAAGCGGTACCCTGCCATCCTGCAACCCATTACTCTTGAGTGTAACTATGGGAAATGCCTATGCAACATTTGAGGATACAACTATTAGCACTCATGTATTATGTCTACGCATATCTTAGGCTTAGCAATATTATGATCTGTATCTTTGCTCTTTCCTATCTTGTTTAGGTAGTTATCAAAGATCCTCCTTGTATGGCAAGTATTCTTATCTCTAAAGATACTTACCTAGTTGATATTACTCTTGTATTTAAGCAACGCTTATGCTGAATAAAAGATTACTGAATTCTTCATAAACTTATATGGTATCAGCCTTCTCCCTGGGCAATATCATCCTCACAAAACCCTAGACTCACCGGCGGCTCATCCTTTTTTGAGCTCCGATGGCTGAATATTCACTCACCATACCAAACCCCTTTCAAGCTGATCATCCCTTCATTGTGGTTCAATTTGGAAGCATCATCAAACTCACCCCAACCAACTATATTACGTGGAAGGCTCAAATCGAAGCTACGTTACGAGGCTTTGGCCTCTACCCATTCCTTGATGGCTCTCACGCAGCCCCACCGAAGACTCATGTTGGTACCAATGCCCTTCAAGTCCCGAATCCTGCGTTTTTGACGTGGGAAAGGCAGGACCAAATCCTCTATGGTGCTCTTCTTTCATCTCTCACAACACCGGTGGCTTGTCTTGTCACTCAGACCACCACATCCAAAGGTCTTTGGGACGTGCTCAAGCAGACATACGCCACGGCCTCCCGGGGTCACAAGAAGCAAGTCAAGGCTAAGCTCACATCGCTCAAGAAGGGTACCATGTCTATAGCCGACTA
Source organism: Polygonum aviculare (assembly GCA_934048045.1). Taxonomy (NCBI): domain Eukaryota; kingdom Viridiplantae; phylum Streptophyta; class Magnoliopsida; order Caryophyllales; family Polygonaceae; genus Polygonum; species Polygonum aviculare. The sequence continues at coordinate 5,811,703 of OW204027.1, forward strand.
TATGCACTCGGTTAAAGCTTCTGCCGACGTTCTTGCGTCTCTTCAAGCACCCGTTGGCCAGGAAGATCTCACCGACTATATTCTCAAAGGCTTAGATGATGCGTACAAGCCGATCATTGATGGCGTTAACATGAGGGACTCACCCATATCCTTTGAGGAGTTGCATGAAAAGCTCTTAATTCATGAAACTAATCTCAAAGTTGAGGCCTCCCATGTTGACTCTCCAGCTACAGCACTCATTGCTCAATCCAAAGGCCATAAGAAGCACAAGGCTCCGTACTCTCCAATGCATTGGCAACCGTCACACCAATACCCTCCTCCACCACCACATCACTGGTATCCTCAACCCTCACAAAATCGCCCACAACACCCTCCACCATACCCTTCCAATGGTCCTCCACAACACTCAGCCCCACCACAACATAACAACCCTCCCAAACCTTTCAAAGGTCGTTGCCAAAACTGCCGGATCGTTGGTCATGTTGTCTCACAATGCCCTGATTTCAAGCGTGATAATCCTCACGCCAAATTTCAGTCCTCGGCCCGGTTCTCTCCTCAAGCCAACGTAGCCACCACTAGCCCATCTCAGCCCTGGATCGTGGACAGTGGCGCCTCCCACCACGTCACCAACGACCTCAACAACTTGGCCCTTCATTATCCATACCCGGGTCCTGACGAGCTTTACGTCGGCGACGGCTCAGGTTTGAACATCATGCATTCGGGCTCTCTTTCTTTATTTGGTTCAAATAAAACTTTCAAACTAACTAATGTTTTGCATGTCCCTAAAATGTCTAAGAACGTTATTTCGGTTTCCAAGTTTTGTGCACAAAATAATTTTGGCATACTTTTCTTACGTGATCGTTTTTGTGTGAAGGCGCTTACAACGGGCAAAACAATTCTTGAAGGACCTTGCATTGATGGAGTTTACGTGTGGCCTAGACAAGTTCCGACAGCCTATACCGTTAGCCTTCATCAATCTCAAGTTCTTCATCACAAGTTTGGTCATCCATCATCTTCAACAATCTCTTCTTTATGTCAACGTCTTAACTTAGGTTTTTCAAGTTCCATTGATAGTTGTTCTTCATGTCAAATAAGCAAGAGTCACAAACTCCCTTTCAAGGAGTCGACAATTGCGACTAGCTCTCCCTTAGAAGTTGTTTTTTCGGATGTTTGGTCCTCTCCGGTTTATTCTCATGATGGATTTAAGTATTACGTTATTTTTGTTGATCATTTTTCGCGTTATACTTGGTTGTATCCTATCAAGAAAAAATCAGACACCTATAACATGTTTATCAATTTTAAGGCCTTAACCGAAAATTATTTTAACACAAAGATTAAAACACTTTACTCGGATAATGGTGGAGAATTTGTTGCTTTGAAATCCTTTTTATCTACGAATGGGATAACTCACCTTACCTCTCCACCTCACACACCCGAACACAATGGTATTGCCGAAAGACGACACCGACATATTGTTGAAACCGGGCTTGCCCTATTGAATTTTGCTCAAATGCCCATCACGTTTTGGCCTCATGCCCTTCTCACCTCTGTTTACTTGATCAATCGTATGCCCACAAAGAATTTACAAAATCAGTGTCCTTACTTTGTGTTAACAAAACTTGAGCCAAATTATATGAAATTGAGAAGCTTTGGTTGTTTGTGCTTTCCTTGGCTTCGTCCCTACACCGCTCATAAACTTGAAAACCGGTCTATACCATGTGTATTCATCGGCTATTCGAGTACCCAAAGTGCATACCAATGCCTCGACCCGACCACAAATCGGATTTATACCTCTAGACATGTCAAATTCGTAGAAAATGACTTCCCTTACAAAATCTTAGCCAAACCTTCGACCGACGAGTCACCTATAGGTTCGGAGTGGGGTTCAATCTCCGTTCCTTTGGTGTCGAGTCAGCCACATCCTCCAACCCATCCAACCAGCTCGATTGACGAGGCATGGGGTTCAATTGCCTCGGATCTCGCAGCTTCACCTACTCCCTCCCCTTCCTCTCCGCCAAACCCGTCGGAGCCTCAAACGAACCCTACCTTGCCCTCCATGTCCTATTCGCAACAGCTACCGTGTCCCAACACTACTCAACCCACTGAAGCCCAAGCCCAAACTCCTACTCTTAGAGTCTATTCCCGTAATCCTAACCGTCAAAGAAACTCCTCCAATTTAGTTCTACCACCTACGTCCTCCCATGCAAATCACATGCAACCTCCACTTAATCCCTCCATATCTTCACACGGGCCCACCAATCCATCAAATCATAATCCACTACCACCAAATCCTCCAAACAACAACCCAACTCCACAAAATCCGCTCCCTCTTCCTGAGCCTCATGGCATGATTACTCGTTCCATGAATAACATAACCAAACCTGTGCAAAAACTTAATCTCCACGTCCAAATAGCCTCACCCAAAGAACCTCAAACTATAACCCAAGCTCTTAAAGATCCCGAGTGGCGACTTGCTATGCAAAAGGAATTTGACGCGCTTTGTGCCAATCACACGTGGTCCTTAATTCCCTCTTCTCCCGAGCAAAACTTGGTTGGGTGCAAGTGGGTATTCCGGATTAAGTACAAACCCGATGGCTCTATTGATCGGTACAAGGCTCGGCTTGTGGCCAAAGGATTTCATCAACGTCCAGGCCAAGATTATCAAGAGACCTTCAGCCCGGTGGTCAAACCGGTCACCGTTCGAGTTGTTCTTACCATTGCTATTTCTCGGGGTTGGTCGTTACATCAACTTGATGTGAATAACGCCTTCCTCCAAGGAACCCTGCATGAAGACGTTTATATGGTTCAACCACCTGGGTTTGCTGATCGTGGTCATCCTCAACATGTATGCAAACTTCGCAAGGCAATCTACGGGCTTAAACAAGCCCCTCGGGCCTGGTATAACGAGCTCCGCCAACACCTTCTCAAGCTTGGGTTTGTGAACTCCATTGCTGATGCTTCGCTATTTATGTATCGACGGGATTCGCAAGTGGTCTACTTACTTGTATACGTCGATGATATCATAATTACCGGGAGCGATGCAAGTCAGGTACGTGGTCTTATAGTCGATCTTGGCCGCAGATTTTCTCTCAAAGATCTTGGCCTCTTGTCCTACTTCCTTGGTGTTGAAGTGTTACCCAGGTCTGATGGTATTTTTCTCAGCCAACGTAAATACATCTTAGACCTCTTACACAAGGCTGGAATGGAGCACACTAAGCCGGTCTCAACTCCAATCTCTGCCTCGGTAACTTTGTCTAAATTCAGTGGAGATCCAATTCCCTCACCTACTGAGTATCGGGCGCTTGTTGGTAGTCTTCAATATCTTTGTGTGACTCGCCTCGACATCGCCTTTGCTGTTAACAAGCTCTCCCAGTTCATGCAGGCTCCCACATCAGATCATTGGGCCGCTCTTAAGCGTCTCTTGCGCTACTTGGCTGGCACACTGGAGTTTGGTATTCACATTTCCTCTGCCTCCCAAATGAATCTTCACGGCTTTTCCGATGCGGATTGGGCTGGCGATCGTGACGATTACGTGTCTACCACAAGATATCTTCTCTACCTTGGTCGCACACCGATTTCATGGTCCTCTCGGAAGCAAAAATCCATAGCTCGGTCGTCCACCGAGGCAGAATACAAGGCCCTTGCTGAAGCCTCTTCTGAGCTTGTCTGGGTCACTTCTCTCATGCGTGATCTTGGTGTTTCTTTGGTTCAACAGCCTGTCATCTATTGTGACAATCTTGGCGCCACTTATCTAAGTGCCAACCCGGTCTTTCACTCCAGGATGAAACACATAGCTCTTGCATATCACTTTGTACGGGAACAAGTCACACTTGGTCGCCTTCGTGTCTCCTTTGTCCCTACTGCTGACCAGCTAGCAGACGCTCTCACGAAACCTCTTCACAAGCCTCGGTTTGCTCAGCTTCTTTCTCGTCTTGGGTTGTCCACATGGCGCCGCGATTGAGGGGGAATATTAGCACTCATGTATTATGTCTACGCATATCTTAGGCTTAGCAATATTATGATCTGTATCTTTGCTCTTTCCTATCTTGTTTAGGTAGTTATCAAAGATCCTCCTTGTATGGCAAGTATTCTTATCTCTAAAGATACTTACCTAGTTGATATTACTCTTGTATTTAAGCAACGCTTATGCTGAATAAAAGATTACTGAATTCTTCATAAACTTATAACAACAACACGTCTAACTCATCATCTCTACCCGAGGAACTATTACGTATAACCTTGGAGAAACTTTTATGTGATGGGAGAGTGCAGACAAGGCTTCAAAATCCATCGATCTCTACTGAGAAGCTCTTGCGTGTGATTTGCAAGACTTCTCCGTAACTCAAACAAGAAAGGGATGCAGACAAAGAGGATTCAATGCACATCACCCTCAACATTTGGTCACCCCTTTAACCCCCTGAATTTACCAATCTTCCCCCCCCTCTTCCACCATTTCAGTTGAATTGGAGTTTACTGAAGACCATTCCATCACCCTCTTCAAATTCATTATCAACTTTCGTTTCTTTCCTTCCAGCCCCGAAAACCACTCCGAAAATCTGCTCAAAAACTCCCAAATTTCCCTCTTGTTCAAATTTGAAATTTCAGCCATTCCCCTGCTCCGGCGAGACCGAGCGGTCATCCGCTCCCTTCGACACCATCCACCGCCAGGAGGCGGTGCTGTCCGTCGCTAAATCGCTGCCGAGACCTACGGCCGTTCGTCGTCGCCAGAAGGCCGAAGCCTGCCCTTTCGTTGCTCCCGGAAACCGCCAGCATCTCCCCACCGCCGCTCGACATTGTCCGCCGCCGAAGACGCCGGGGAGCCACCAGAAGCCGACGCTGTACACCGCCGGTCGCTGCTGTTCTGAGGAGTTGCCGTAGTCGTCGTTGTCGAAGCCGCGTGTTGTTGCTGTTGGCCGCGTGAAAGCCGAAGAAGAAGGCAAGCCTTCTTGCCTTTGTGGTTGTTTTGGGTTTAAATGGGCTTTTGTTGCTGATTTTCTTTTAGGCCCATTAGTTATTAGCAGCCCATTTAGTCTTAAATACCCAATCAATTAAACCCATTCAATCACTACTAATACTTATAGGTCCGAAAGTTTACCAAATAAGTAGATCACTAACGATAGATTATGTGTCATTGGAAAATTAATTTCATGAGAGGATAAAATAATTGTAGATTTAAAATTAATGGTAGTTTTAAAACTAAGCTTAATAAAAATACTACCAATGATTTCTCAAGGCAAATACAAATATAATGTTGGGTTAGGTCATGAACGTATATATTTATGTTATTTAGAAATAATAACTTTATTTGGCTTTAATAAGATTATTTCTAGGAAATAATATTGTAGCCAAGTCGTAAATAAGAAATAAGCTAAGTAATTATTTAATTTACCCTTGCTACAAAATATTAAGTTATTAGTATTGAAAGTCTAAAACCATTTTATACGGGGTCTAAGAAATGTTCCTCGTCGGACTAATAATTATAAACCATTAATGAAAAATGATTATTTTCACCTCGTGAATTCTTATAAAGAATATGATAATTAGATAAAATACTCTCTTTAAATCAAGAAGTAAATTAAATAATAATTAAATTCGTGCTCACTCGTCTTGAAAACCGCGCCCAATTTAGGTCGAGTACTCGAGTTGTCGTAAGCTCTTGAAACGGATCCGTAGGACTCAGATCTCGAAACCCAAAGGCAAGTGGATGGTTCTCTTGCTCTTTATGATTAAACGTGAATTTCCTTCCATTCCGTTTAATATCCATATAATTGTTGGGAACACCTTGTTTGCTAAATAAAATGAACATAGGGTTATTTTCTGTTTAGAAATAATGACCCCATTGTTATTTATATTATTGCACTGCGCTAGCCCATGGACTTAGGACCGATGATTGTGGCCTCTGATTTTTTCAAGTCTCTTTTCGAGACTTTGTTATGGACTAGAATAGGGATTAGGGGTGAGAGACTCGTCTCTGCTACACCTCTCAAAAAGATGTATTAGGATGTATTTATACCCTAATACTGGGTCATGACTTTGCCCGCTCTACCGCTCAAAGGGGTGATAGCACCCTAGTTAGGTTCTCAACTATGTGGCTCTAGACTCATTCAAGGGGTCGCCGCATATAAAAATCTTTAAATGAATTGCTGAAATGAGTATTCCTCAACTATGTGGTTCTAGGCTCATTCAAAGGGGTCGCTGCATACAAAAACTGAATTGAATTGTTGAAATGGATATTCCTCGGGTGGCCCTTGACTCTTATGAGTTGCCACATTCGAAAATCGTTAAATAAAATGTATCGTTGTATTACTCAGAGAAGATAAGTCGATGTAGGTCTCTATTAAACCTTGATGTGTATTAACAAGTTCCCAACAAAATCTTAATCATCTTTCCTTCCTAGGAATCACTTCCTTGTGATTTCCTATTCTTAAAAGAAAGCGTTATTCACCTCCCTTCGGATTCGTTCCTTTTACCTGAGTTATATTCGAATGAAACCTCATCCTCTAAATTATATCACACTCTCATCTCAAAAGAACCCGATTTGTCGTGCATCGCTCATTTCCCTTTGGACCTTGATGCCGGTACACTTAGTCTTTTAAGAACCTAGTAATATTCTACAACTTGCTTAGTCTCACATTAGACTAATACCACTTTTTTTTCTTCCCGGCATTGGTCGGTTGGTATTTCTTGCTTTTATGGAAATATCAGGAAGTAAATATAGGTTTGTCGAAGACCAAAGACGAAGACTCGAGGATTTAAAGGAGGGAAGATTTTCAAGAGATTTCAAGTTATTTTAGAGCTTCTTGTTTTGTTTTTGTGAAGAATCTTTTAATCGTCAACTTTATTTCCGCCGCAAAACGAGTTAGATGTGTTCTCCACTCAAACATTGTTATTTCGTATCATTGATCATTGATTTATAGTCATGTATCAAACATTGATCACTTTTGATGCAATTTAAGTTCAATATATTGTCTTTATGAATCGAGTTGTGTTACCTATCGCCTTGGGTAACTTCGGATGGGAAAATTCGAGGTCACTAGCATGTAATACCCATAGTTGTAAAATAGGGGTGTTACAGTTATGGTATCAAAGCCGAAAGTTTTTAAAGTCGAAGTTCTTTTCATCTTCTTGTAATAGAACTCAAGAAGGCACGATGTATCTGTACAGATCAAACCCTCATATGCATGACTCGGCTAAAGTCGTCGTGCGAAGATCAAAAGTAAATAACCCTAAACTAACAAACCAGTATAGTAATCAAGTAAGGAGTGGAACCCAAAATAATCAAGTGTTCTCAAGCAAATTGTAACACCCCTATTTTAACCCAAGGGTGTTACCGCCAGTGATCTCAGATTTTTCCATCCAAGACCACCCGAGGCTGTAAGTAACACAACACGGTTCAAAGTAATATAAAACAGGATAGTTATATTACATTAAAGTGGTTCACCGTTTACCACATACTTGAAAAGGCGTTCAAAGGTTTGAAACGCTAGTGCTTTAAATGGAAACGACATTAGATAATAGTGTAGCGGAAATTAAGACAATAATATTATACAAAGTAGCTTGGCGAACCCAGAATGTCCAAAAGACTTGAAACCTTCCTTCCTTCAGATCTTTGAGTCTTCGTCTTCAATCTGCTACGGTCTTGCCCTTGTTACCTGATATTTCCATAGAAGCAAGAAATATCAGCCGACCAATGTCAGGAAAAAAAGAAAGTGGTATTAGTCTAACGCGAGACTAAGCAAGTGGTAGAATACAACTAGGTTCTTAAAAAGGCTAAGTTGTCGGCATCAAAGTCCAAAGGGAACTGAACGATGCACGACCAGTCGGGTTCTTTGGCAGTGAGAGAAAGATACAATAGTGAACGAACTTTATTCGAATGGAACTCCAGCAATGAAAAGTAAAGGAATCTGATGCGGAAAGAAATACGAGATTTCTTTTAAAGAATAGGAATTCACAGGGAAGTGACTTCCTAGAAAGAAAAGTTATTGTTCTTTGCCTGTTGGGAACGTTATTAATTCACAGCAAGTTTGAGAGGACTCCATCGAGTATATTCGAGGAGCACTCAAATTCATTCTCTATCACTAATGTGCACAGGTACTTATCTTTGTCTAAAGTCATAAGGCAATACAGATGCAGTGTGTGACTTTTAAGATGGCAGCTCGCTCTGCAAAGAGACGATGCCTATAGAGTAAGGGAATGATCCCTGGCACTTAGCTAGAGTGCAAAGTTCACCCCTCCAGCGGTGGAGCGGGCAGAGTCATGACCCAGTACTGTGAGCCGATAATAAATATACCACCCAGTACAGTTATAAAGAGATGTTGAGAGTCAAAACTCGCATCCCTAATTCCTACACTAGTCCACACAAAGTCTCGAAAGAGACTTGAAGCAAGCACAGACCACAATCATCGGTCATAAGTTCATGGGCTAGCGCAGTGCAATAATGTAAATAACAACAGGGTCGTTATCTCTAAACAATAAAGTAACCCTATGTTCATTTTATTCAGCAAACAAGGTGTTCCCAACAAACTGAACAGGATAACGAAAGGAATCAACGATTATCGAATATAAAGAGAGTACGAAGGGAGAACCATCCACTTGCCTTCTATTTTCGAGAGTTAGGTCGCTACGAAGACAGAATTTCTGAACGAACGCTCCTAGAAGCTTAACCTAATTCGAGGCACGGAATGATAACGAAATAAATTAATAAGTAATTTATTTCTTAGTCTAGGAACTCCTCGAACATTAGTTTATAAATTTTAAGTATTCGGCTCATAAGAACGTTAGAAGCGAGTTTAGGATTTTTGTAAAATCATTGGTTTATGAACGTCCTTCATAAAATTTATTTATAAAAACGCTTCTTAAGGAGATTAAATAAATACTTAATTAAGATTTATTATTCATAATAAAATAATATTTTATAATTATAAATCTCAATTAAGAAAAGGGTTCAAGTGTATTTTTATAAAGAGGTTGACTTAACTTAATTGCATGAGTTATAAATAATACTCTTTAAACTTACTAAAACTACTAATGGATCCCTTATTAAATCATTTATTCTCTTAACTTTAAGTAATGAGTCTCTTAATTAGTTAGTGAACCTACTAATTGGGTTTTAACTTCGGATCTCTTTACCAACTAAAAAAAAGGACCCATTTAGCTCTTTAACTAGATTTAGTGGGTCAGTTCATTTGATTGGCCCAAAAACAACAATTTAACCCAAACAAGGCTGCTCACCTCTCCCTTACGTAACAACACAACGACACAAGCCTCCAACAACACAACGACGACGCAGCCCCTCCGACAGCAACTCCGGACGGCGGACGGGAAAGCGGCGTAAAGGCGGTCTCCGACGACGGCGCGTACGGCAGACTCGGTCGGATTTCACCGATGAAGAGGGAAGGGAGGAAAAATTCAGATTTGTTAAGTTTATGAAATTTGGGGGTTTTGGACAGATTTTTGGATGGGGATTGATGATTGAAGATTTCGAAATGCTCAGGGGTTATTGAGAGAGAAGGAAGATGGAGTTGAAGATGTGAATTGAAGCTTCTTGACAACCTCACTTATAGGCAGATTTTTACCCAATTTCGTACGCAAGGGAAAACAAGATAGTACATGGTGAACGACTAGGGAGATGGACGAACGTCTGGGTTCTCGGCTGCCACAGAGTTTGACTGAAGTGAACATGGCGTGGTGGAGGAGAAATCGTAGGCTGACAATGGTTAAAATCAATTTTGTCCAATAGCCCGAAGGAAGTGTATTTCTAGTTAGAAGAATTTTGTTTGTGTAACTAGCAGAAAGTCTTTGTAGTTTAGTTGGTAGAAGGAAGGGAAGGGGTAGGAGAGGTTAGGGGTTCAAATCCAACCCGACTCCATCTCTTTATTTTTAATTTTGCCCATTATAATTAGATTAACACTTGATTAGATTTTGTAACAATTAATCCAATTTAATTAATTGTTGCTACTTAATAATATTAATCTTCTCAAATTACAATTATGAGTGAAAAGACTCAATTTTATCTTTAGACTATAAATCTCTATTTTATACTTTAAAATTATATTGATCGATTAATATGTTTTCTTGAAAGCTTTAAATTTGTCGTTACGAAAACGAATTCATTAGAATTGTTCTTATACTTCCAATAGAATATAGTACATAATATCTTATAAAAATAGCGGATATTACACAAATTCAGTTCAATCAAATCATAGTTATGATAATCTTCTATTATGTGCCCCTTAAGAATAAAACATTATAAAAAGTCTAAATAAAAAACTAAATCGTAAAATACAGTATAAGAGTCTTATTTATATTCTATATACAATATAAGAGTCTTATAAATCCTGGCCTAAAAAGTTAATCAGTATGCTAAATACAAAATTTACCAAATTTTTATAAAATTAGTCACTTGCAATATATAGTAAGGATTCAATATTGGTTAATCGGATTTCAAACATTAAGCCTTAGATTCATTGGCCATTTCACTAACATTGTACAATTAATGATCAATAGTTTTCTTCGGTTAATAAATGAGCAAACACATATACAACACTTGTACTTGCGACAAAGAGACTTTGACACCTAAACTTCACGCGTTTTCAGTTTCACACCTCCACTCAACGTTTTGTGATCCATTAAGCATTTGGTTCTTGATATGACCACGAGAGTGTCACATAGATAAAAATATAATAACAATAACAAAAAGAGAAAAAGAAAAAATTGGGGGTAATCTTAAAAAATTGAGGGTAATTTGAGAAGGGCCTAAAACATATACAAACACTTGAACTTGTCCATTTTGGTCATTTGGACACCTGACCTTTGAAACGAATCTATTGAGCAACCTAATTTGTCAAAGCCTACCTATTAAATACCTCATCCTTGATTACGGAGTGTCGTAGTAAGTACGTGCTAATACTTGAACATGATTAAGCAAAAAAAGGTAACATAATTATAAAGCCTAATTGTTTAATTAATTGTCACATAAACTCGTCACTATACCACATTGGCGTGCAAGTTTCTTTATACACGTAAGCTTAAAAATATCCGACTTTTAATGAAAACACTCTTAAATCAAGTGTACATCACACATGCAATGTCACGTTAGAGACGGGGTGTTTAATAGGTAGACTTTGACAAATTGGGATGCTCAATAGGCCCGTTTCAAAAGTAAGGTGTCCAAATGACTAAAATGGACAAGTTCGAGTGTCTCTATATGTTTTAAGCCTTTGAAAAGCCTTCCTTCCCAACGCCGATCACCACCACCACCTAAAATGCCATGAATTATTCGCCATCGTCACCGAAGTCTATAAATTCCGCCCTAAACACCTCCCTATCTTCCCCAACAACCCTAGATTTTCCCCAAAAACTCCCAATTCCACCCACCGCTTCGTCCGCTCTATCGAGGATCAAACCCTAATTTGCCATCCCTCACCCTCCCTTAGATCCACGACCTCCTTTCGTGACCGTTCAGTTGACATTCTCAACATTCTATTCTCCTTCTCTTCGGCGCCGCAAGCGGAGCCCTCATCGCCACCATCGCTTCGACTATTTGCAAGATTTGGGTGGAGGTGGAAGAATGAGGTTTTTTTTTTATAAGGTAAGAGATTAGGGTCGTCACAAGCACTATTTGGGCTCGCCTACTAGGCCGGCTAAAAGGGTAGGCCAAGAGGGGTGCTCGCCATGGGCCCCGAAAATTAGAGGCCCCGTTTTAAAAAAACTTAATATTAGTGAAATTATATTCATTAAAATTTAAAAAAAGCCCATTTAAGTATCTAGTTTAAAAAATATATTTGGATTATAACATGTTCCTATTGAAGTAATTATGATAAATTTTTACAATTTGTAGTTACTCTCGTTCTATCGATCATATTTAGGTTTTTGTAATTGTTTGTATTTTATGTTAAATGTACACCTTCAACATACCTATGGTTCTAAACAATCGTGCTAAAATATTAATATCATATTTACTTTATATTATTTTTCAACGTAGAGGATTTCTACGTCTATAAATTTTTATAAATATAACTAGTTTATTTATTTTAAAAAAACTTATAAATACAATGAAATAAGTCCCTAATTTAAAAATATGGATTAAAAATCCTTAATATTAACAAGGTTTGATTATATTGCATTAAGTTAATACTTTTTATAAAATTGTATTAAAAATAATATTTTTAAAACTACAAATTTATGATTCATATTAGGGGCCCCTAATTTTATTACGCACTAGAGGCTCAAAAATGTTTGAGACGAGCCTGCCCGCCTAAAGCATTCGTAAGGGAAGTTTCGAGCTCGAGACCTCATGGATATGAGTGCTCAATTAATGAGCTGATACGTCAAGTGCGAATGAGGGTTTTGTTTAATTATTTTGTTGTTGTTATTTATTATTCAAATAATAATGTGGCGCTTATGAACTTATATGTGACACTAAAATTTATCACGTCACCGCCCATGTTTAATCAGTCACAAATATTGAGTTGAAGTGTTAAAGTAATTTAACCGTATATGTATTTAACCGCTAATAAACTAATGATTAAAAGTTGAACTAATTAGCTGGAGGAGCCAGCTTGTACTATTTTTTCTAGCGGGTCTGTGTTTTATTTCTTTTTTTTGTTGGTCAGAAGTGTTTTATTCCATGTTCATTTCAGCTGATTTTTATTTATTTAATTTTGAGGAAAGTTCATTTCAACTGATAAACAAACAACCCTAGGAGGAAGGAACTGAGGGAGAATCAGGACGGACCGACGGAATCGGGAGCAAGAATCCTTCAACGCCGGCATATCTTCTCTGCCTCCTCGTCAAAGTCCACAGCTTCTTCTCCAGAATTGATCAATTGGTATTGAGCTTGTCCTTCTCAATCGAATTTTGCTTCTTAATGTCTTCAAGTCAAGTCAACTGTAGTTCATATTGCTCAATTGTCAAAGATCCAATTTTGCATTTGCTTTGTACCGCCGGCGCCGGCGTGATAACTTACGCTCGTCGGTGGGGGTGGCCGCCCCCACATGCCTCCGCCACTGTCTGGATTTTCTGCAGAAATTGCACTCAATTGTTTCTGCTTGGATGTAAATCACATCAAGGCAGCTTTTTCGTTTTAGTATTTAGGGAAAATTGCAAGTGCTTAGAATGCATTTTTTTCCCTTGATTGGTTGCTACTATCACATAGTTTCTTATTAGCAACATAGTTATTGACTTAAATGCTGCCTGTTTTTCTCCCCAAATGTCTCAAAAAGTAAAAATTGGAGTAAAATTCATATGTGCACTTTAGTGAAACCTCACGGCACCACGCCCGTTTTGCCAAGGAAAACTACTTGAGGTTGGTTTCATAATGCATTCCCCCCATGTTACATTGTTACATCCACAACAACATTGTCCCCATAAAATCCTGCTGTGGCAGAATCCGGGGGTGCACCCTTACTCCGAACGCGTCAAGAGGGTGTTTTCTAAAGACCCAAAAAATTAAAGCAAATCCAACACTCAAGTGAAAGCATATATAGCATCAAAGTGAGAAAACACAAATGCACCCTTCACAAAACAAACACGCAATGAATCTAAGGGTCCTCTGCTCTTAATACTTTCCTCCCAGCATCCAAATTTCATTTCAGTTAGTTATGTTGTGCTTCTCCACTTTGCTGCTCTTTTATTCCGATTGACAAGTAAATATAACTGTCTTATTTTGTTTCTAAAAGCATCCTATTCACCGATTGTTTCTATATCAGCATTATTAAAAAGGAAAAAAAAAAACACCGTAAAACAATATTAGACTGTTAGATCACTTTCTCCATCCCTGCTGTGCTAGTTGTTAATATATCAGGCATCTCCATATTGATGTTTTTCTACCTTCTACTTGGTAAAGTTCTTAGTTGGGCTGCTGAGTTTTCAGTGTTTAAGAAATAGATGTTGATACCTTCTCTTTGCATATGGTTGAGAGAATTTCAGTTCTTATTTTCTACTGATTCTATCTTCTGTAAATCATGCTAGATAACTGCAAAGACAGGTCCAGAGTTGGAATCTATTTGAGCTGTATATTGTTCTGTCCAATACAAGTGCCCTTTAGAAGCTGAATCATTCTTCTTGACGTTTGTACATCTAAGAACATATTTTGGGGGGAAAATACTTTTGTCAAGTGATTGGTTTGTGACAGAATGTTGAACAGTAGATAATGTTGCCAAGTCAGCAGAAGTTTGAAAAATATGATGGTACTTGCCCAAAATCTTCATTTGTATTTGATCTTGGTGATATCTGAAAGAATGGAGGATGCTGCTTGTGATCAATAAGGAAGTACTATGAAAGGGATGATGGAAAGAAGATTTCCTCTTGATTCCAAGGATTACAAGTTGTATGAGGAAGTGGGAGAAGGTGTTAGCGCTACTGTCTATAGAGCGCTTTGTGTCCCATTCAATGAGATAGTTGCTATCAAGGTTCTTGATCTGGAGAGGTGCAATAATGACCTGGTATGTATCTAAACTTTTGTTGCTTATTTTAGGTGTGACACTTCTATGACTTTTCATAGGATTCTTATTACCTTCTTGGAATATGGAAATTCAGATTTCTTTTAAATATCTTGAAAGTCTTATGCAACAATAGAAAAATATCTGAAATAATCCGTAATCTAAAACAAGAAATCAAAGGAACAAGGAGGTTACACGCCATGGAGTCGCTAGTATTAATCCTTCTCTGCTATTCCATTTGGTAGAAGATATTTCTTTGAACTGCGGGCCATCGTTGGACAGCCTGTATGGCCACAAACAAGAAAACGATGAGCCTAAATCATAGGATGATTGGGTGCCTTTTGCGTTATTCTTTTAGCAGCCTGTAAGTCAAATGCCTTGGGGGATTATTGTATGTCCTTATTTGTTTCAGGATGGAATACGACGGGAGGTGCATACAATGACCTTGATTGACCATCCAAATCTTCTTAGGTCTCATTGCTCATTCACTGCTGGACATAACCTTTGGGTTGTCATGCCTTATATGGCTGGAGGATCCTGCCAGCACATTATGAAATGCTCTTATCCAGAAGGTTTCGAAGAGCCTGTTATTGCTACAGTATTGCGTGAAACTCTAAGGGCTCTTGTTTATCTCCATTCCCAAGGGCATATCCATAGAGATGTTAAGGTGAGATAGTAAAATTGTGCTCTGATGCCATTTTGTTTTTTGCCCTAATTTTATTTTGAGATATCGAATCTGTTTTAGGCTCTGATAAAAAACCTACCTCATGTTTCTTCTTCCTTTCAAGAATATCCTGACCAATTTTTTTGTCAAAAAAGTTGTTTTGCATCCAGATGTTTCCTATCAGTTCTTCATTGAAAAAAGTTCATTAGAAAGTATGGAGCATAATACTGATATTAAATATGTCATTCCCTGTTATGTTTATTATGCTAGACATAGGTTTCCATGTTTCACCTTTGGTTGAGTAAACTGATGCTAAGCTTCCTTGTGAACTCTTTGTCATAGCTATAGAGGCTTGCTGTTAGTTCAAGAGGATTTAGAAATTTGTCGCCCCAATAAAATTGCTAAAATCTATATAGGGGAACCATGAATGTTTCTTGCGTTTGTTTGGGTTAGACTGGCTCACATGCTTTCTGTTGGTAGTGACTGATGGTTTTGAGGCTACAAAGTTATTGTTTCTAAGCTATTTAGAAAATAAAGGAACTACTATGGGCCTTTGACCTTTTATTTCATAAGCTCTATGATATTTTCGTTTATAGTTAATCAGTTAGAAGTTACCAAAAAATATTACAGAATGTTTTGTAAGCTGTGCTCAATTGATGCCTTCAGGCCAATACCATATAGGACGGACTAACATCTTTACTGTTCTTATACTGTCATATACCTGTCCACTGTATTGGCGTACTGCTTGTCCATATCGTTTGATTTCTATTAAAGATGCTATGCTTAACATAACTAATTTGTTGGTCTTCTTAGCTATTATTTTACTAATTTGTATACTTTTTGTACTTTATTATTTTTTACAGGCTGGTAATATTTTACTAGACACAAATGGTACTGTCAAATTAGCAGATTTTGGAGTATCAGCATGTATGTTTGATGCGGGTGACAGACAGCGATCTAGAAATACCTTTGTAGGAACTCCATGCTGGTAAGCATCTTGCTGCGCCGTTTCTTTCTCATGGGGTATGGGCGACACTATTTCTCAATCATGGAAAACAATATTAGATTTTTTCCCCTTCCAACTTCCATAATGAACATTTGTCTCATTCTACTATATATGATAGCATTCGCAAACCTTCCAAAACATTTCAAACTTTCAACAGTAAGTGATCTGCCAAGTCCTTTCTAGTGTCTATTCTTCGTTGACATTAAGGAAAATGTAAACATAGACTTATGATAATTAATTAGTTAAATCCGATTGCCTCCATAATGATGAATGTACTATTGCATTAGTTAAACTAGCTAACCTTGGTTTCACATGGTATGTTATACGCCTAATAGTGAAACAATATTCCTGAAACAAGTTCGTGCTCTTCACTCTAGAGTTTTTTAGACTTCTCTGTTTGTGGGTAAACTTGTCATATTGCTTAACATATCAAGTGCTTTATCATCAGTTGCATAATCTGTATAAGTTATGCTACTTTTGGATGTTAGTGCACTGTTACTTTCACAACTAGATACTAAAATGCTGCTTTCACGAAGTGCTTAAAACAAACAAATGATTTCTCGTGTAATTTCTTCCAGAGGGCATCTTTTCATCTCTTTTTAGCTTATTACTTAAAGTGAAATGTTGAAGTGTGCTGGATTTATATGGTGTTTCAGGATGGCTCCAGAAGTCATGCAGCAGCTGCACGGCTACGATTTTAAGTAAGAGCTTTTATGTCTGCTGTCCTGTTACACTGTGCTTAACCTAATGTTAGCACTAACTAACTTCTTGTTTGCTACTCTCCTTTTCGTTCATGCTGTTACCAGTACGTTTAGGACATTTAGGAACTAATCTACCATAGTAGGCCATATTTAATAGTCTAAGCGCAGTTATAGAATATGGATTTTAGCCACTGTACACGACTCACTTTGTTGTTTATATTGGTTAAATAGGGCAGACATATGGTCTTTTGGAATAACAGCACTTGAGCTTGCTCATGGCCATGCCCCTTTTTCGAAGTATCCTCCAATGAAGGTATCTATAATTAGTGATCACTAATCGGTGTGTGAATGGCTTGGTTATACTGGCCAGTGGTTACAGTAGAGTTCACTATTTTTCTCTTGAAATTTTAGGTTCTGCTGATGACTTTGCAAAACGCTCCTCCTGGTCTTGACTATGAAAGAGATAAGAGATTCTCAAAGGTTGTTTTCCATAATTTATCTCCTTTTTTGTAATTATCTTCAGTTTGAACTTTTGTATTGTGTTGGGAGTTTGTATGGTGCACTTATTTATGTTTGTTCCAGTCCTTTAAAGAAATGGTGGCTGCTTGCTTGGTGAAAGATCCAAAGAAACGTCCTACATCAGAGAAACTTATGAAGCATAGTTTTTTTAAGCAAGCAAAAACACACGATTATGTAGCTCGCACCATTCTTGAATGTCTTCCTCCCTTGGGTGAGAGGTTCAGGACATTGAAGGTCATTTGCTTGTTTCATCCTTTTTGCATATCTCTCTTGAAGTTTCAACTTTACTTACTGACTGTTGCAGTGGTAACAATAGCTTATCCAAACTTACTTGAATTGATTAGGCAAAAGAGGCAGATCTCCTTGACCAAAACAAGGCCTTATATGGTGATAGGGAGCACTTATCTCAGGTAAACAATCTAGTTTCTTTATTCTGATATAAACAGATTAACTTATGCAGTCGGACTCTGATCCCTGATAGCTATATACTATATTTGCCCCACCTGTGGGCCTTGGTTTGCTTCATATTGACTTTGGGTGTTTGACGTACCTAGTATGGGTATGAGAAATTTTTTGTTGACATTAATATCAAAGATATGAATTTTGGCAATGCCGAGTGACCTCTCTTCATCCATAGATTCTAAGCAGAGAACTAATGCTTTGTAGTGCGACATGTGTAATGGCAATACAGAGTGACCTCTCACATGTTTCTATTGCATTGCTTTTCTGAACTTATACATGCATAATTAGTAGCAATCTGTATGGTCATTGTATATGCTTGCCTATTTACATTGCATAATACTTCTAATATATATTGTATATAGGTAGCTCTATCTTTATGTATAACTGATGTTTCCTTTTGTTCTGAATACAAGATTAACTATCTTGATGGAGATTGTGAAGGTCAAGTTTTTTTTCAGTTTTGCATAGTTAACTTTTCAACTGTAGACATATAATTGGCCATCTCTGTTATAATTAACTATTTGTGTATAACTGTATAACTGATACAAGATTAACTGTAGACATATAATTAACTATTTGTGTATAACTGATGTTTCCTTTTGTTCTGAATACAAGATTAACTGTAGACATATAATTAACTATTTGTGTGCTTGCTTGTATCTGTTATCGTGCTCCTTGGCTCAAAAGTCTGTTTTTATCTTTACAGCAAGAGTACATCCGTGGGATCAGTGCCTGGAATTTTAATTTGGAGGATTTGAAGAATCAAGCTGCCCTTGTAAGTACATCTGTCTTTGTCTGTGGTTGGGCAGGTGCATTAATCTCTTATTTATCTTTTACTTTTTCAATCTCTAGATGGTATATTGGAGTTGCAATTTTTTTGGATGAAGACTTATTCCTCTGACCACCACCAATGCTTCTTTTTCACCACCTTTATGTTAATAGATTCCGGATGATGATGGCGTTTCATGCCAAGAAGAAATAGACAGGCGTGACGATGCCACTACCACTGTAGATGGGCCTTCAGCAGAGGAGACTAATGAGTCAGATTCTGCACGGAATCATGATGTAATGTGTTCCTACTTCCTAATAGTTCCTTGTATCTTACCTTTCTATTTCCCCCGTTTTACTTGATGGAATGCGAACTTTCATATGATATAGCATGGATTAATGATATGGATACCACATCTTGAACTTTCATTACTTAGCTTGACTGTATTTTTCCATTTCATTCAGGATGGGTTTGATGATATTGATAGCTTGGAGGATTCACTTGCTTCATTTCCTATTCAACCCTTGAAGGCACTGAAGTATGCGTTCATATTTTTGTTAAATACTGGTGTGCTGAAGAAGGGAATGAAAGGGTTACACCTAGGAATTACACAATCAATATTCATCATAGAATGTTTATAGAGTTTGCTGCCACATTGCACACCAAACTTTCACACTGGGGGGCAGGGGTGGGCTAATCTAATTTATGGTAGCTGAAATCATTGAACATCGTGAATCCAACTGGTTTTGACATTCACATAATATTAGGAGGCTCTACTAGCTGATCCAGAAAAGTATATGTTCAGTTACTTGATGAGTATATAATCTCTTCTCACATTCAATACAGAGGTTATTTTGATGTTGGGGAGGATGATGAGAATGTTAAGAGTCCAAGTAAACAATCTGATATACAATCATCACCGCCAGGAGAGAACCATCAAACAGGGAAAAATGATATTGGTAACTTGCTAAGATTCAGTTCTCTGCCACAACATGTCAGTGTTGGACAGAAAAAGGTTCTTAGTGGCCCTCTATTACCAGAGAATTCTGTTTCAAAAAGAAACGTCGGTGAAGGAGATAGGTAATCCAACTCTTCCTTCCCGCAAGTTCTTTTGCCCTGTGGCTTATCTACATTCTCCTTGTCAAACCATCTTTCACAACTCTTCGAAATGTATCAAATGACCTTTTGGAGGACTGGATTAAGAGGTCTCTATTGTGACCCATCCAATCAAATTGTTTCCATATCCGGAAATGAAACGTCCTCCAAAATGAGTTCTATTTCTTTTCCTTTTTATTTTTTACCAGTTGTTCTGCCAGTCTGCATTTTGCTTTTCTTTATTTCTATCTGTCACTATTATCATCTGTCTGCATGTTTTTACAACACATTATTGACCTAATGATATTGGAATTTTATCATAGGGACAGTTTGCAAGCAAGTTGCCAATCTGATCGGAATTATAGTGGTACATTGTTCTTTCGCCAAAAGAGGGATACAAATACCCCCGCACCAGGTATTCTATTGATATCTGCAATTGTGTTAATGGACCATGTTCATTGTTAATCTTGCAAAGTTGATAATGTATTTTTATTTTATTTTTAGTAGAGGATTCATCAGATGGAGCTGTTATCCAGCGCAGGGGTCGTTTCAAAGTTACTTCAGCTGATCTTAGCCCTAAGGTATATTGAAATAAGCAAGATCCTTTTTTTATTGGTAGCTTGAAAATTTATTCTTGGTTACTTTTTATGTGAATATATCACAAATATAACATTCCCTAGAAGGCAAAACGAGAATGTTCTTCCTGAAATGATAAACGGACATGTTCATATGCCCAATATCTACTTTCTATATCCAACATTGTTTTGTTTTGTGTTATGGTCTGATAACATATTTTGTTGAAAGTGTTCAGTCTTACAATGTATTTTCCTTTAAATTATTATATTACATGAATGTCTGTACCAATGCATCCCCCATGTGCCTTGCAGAATTCTACAAATAGCTTCTTTAATCCTGTTTCTGGAAACTCAGTCGGGCAAGGCAGTCAGAATATCTCTGCTGCATCAGTTCTTCCAGCACTTCAGCATATATTACAACAGAATAATATGCAAAGGGTATGCATTGTTTACAATATTATTTTTAGGGAGAATGTTTATTCAAACTCTTACAAGTTCTCTTCTGGTCTGGTGAACTGAAATCTCTGACAGGAAGAAATAGTTAAATTGATCAAGTGTGTGGAGCAATCCGCTGGTAAGAACTCACTGCAGTATCTATATAGGTTTCAGTTGTTCTCTTATACATCTTGTAAGTGGCTATTTTTTTTTGCCAATGCAGGTAATTCGATTGAATCGGCTGATGTTATGAGTAATGACAGTATTCAGGTAAGAAGCTCTAAAGTCTAAACTGTTTTATGGTTTTAAGTCCTATGATAGTGAATCACATCTAGATATGGCCTGCGGGTCAACATTGGGAATAGAAGATTGTGCAGCAGTTCTTTTATATATATCATCTATACTTCCAAGCTCAGATGTTTGATTATGTGCAGTACTCAATGTAAAATTTCTCTTGTAACATTGTAGGGATCCCCTGTTTCTGCTCGACAAGGAGAGCTTATGGGCCAGGTTATCCATTTGCAACAAAGGTATGCTATAGAGCTGAGCTCCGTTATCTGATTCAAAATTGTTTATATGGTTAAGTGCCATAACGAAGCTTGTGCGTGACAGAATTGGAAGCCTAGTTGAAGAATTGCAACGCCAAAAGCTGAAAAATGCACAGGTAGAAACACAATGTTGGACATATTTTTTGCTGAAGATTCAAACGAAGTTCTTGTAATTTCCAACATATGTTTGATGTTTATTGTCTGCTTTTGTAGTTGGAAAGGCAGTTGAGTTCTCTAGCCAGGAACCAATAGGAAAAACTGAAGTTGATCATCCTCTAGGCAAGAAAAAAATGACAGACAACTCTGGAACCTTGCTTGCTTTACATGGGAGTGCTAATGGCTGTTGAAAATGGGGATATGCAACAATTGGTGAAATTCTGTTGCAGTTTAAGATATGTGATTGCTGTGAAGAGGTTGTTTTAAGTGAAAGCATGTTTGTGTTGGTGTAAATGTGTGGGATGGCCAAATTTTGGGAGGAATTTCGTTCTTCATACGCATACGCAATGTATTTATTCTATTCTGGTCGAAATTTGAGAGAAGAAAGTGGACTTGATTATAGTAGAGTGAAAGTTTTTTTTTTTATTGCCTTAATTTGCATACCTCTTTTCCTTACAATATGGGAAGGGATATTGTGTAATGGAATATCTTTGGTGAATTATTAACTTTAAAAGCATACTAACGTGAGTCCATACTCAATCTAATACTACTCGGTACATGTTGATGGAAACTCAGCATTTGATATACAGTAACCCTAGACCCCAAATCCAGATTAAATCACCTCTCTAATCTCTGTTTTTCTTCTCCAAATCTTCAATAGGAAGAATAGTAAGCATCATAAGGCCCTTGAGTGGCCGATTCAAGCCCTTGAGTGGCTGATCATCACAATTTACAACTATAAAATGAAACATTTGAAAGCATATACAATTATTAGTGTAATATATAGTAATATATCTTATATATTAACTTTTACATGATAAATCTAATCAACTATTTTTTTTTCCTGTCATGTTTTTTAATTAAATTTAATTAAATTGAACCAGTCAAATCTTAGCTTACCTACTTGTAAACTTGGAACTTTTTAGCATTAATTGCACCAACTCCAATTTATTCCTTCATCTTATATATATTATACTTGCCATGATGCCACTATGCCACTATTTATTTTAGGCTTAAAACATATCTAGCTCCCTGACTTCCGCAAATTTGTCACTTAGACACCCCACCTTTGATTTGGACCTATTGAACACCTGAACTTATATTTTTTTACCTATTAAACACTCGTTTGCTGACATGAACACAAAATTCTGCCACCATGGCGCCATGTGTATGCCACCTCACTCTTTTATTTAAAACAAAAATCTAAAACAATTAAAGGTGAGGTGTCTAAGTGACAAATTTGCGTAAGTTCGGGGGTCTAGGTATGATTCAAGCCATTTATTTTATCAATCCTACCTATCTCCGTATAAAGTTGTATTTTGTCAATTAAATCATATTATATTCAATCTATTATGCTATTTTTAGTATGAGCTTATACTATAATTTATTTTTATTTTTATTATTATTATTATTATTATTATTATTATTACTACTACTACTACTACTACTACTACTACTATTATTATTATTATTATTATTATTATTATTATTATTATTATCATTATTATTATTATTATTGTCATTATTGTTTTATACTTTATATTATTCCAATAAGTGTATTTCTGATTATATTGTTATTATTGAATATTATATGTTATTACTTTATACTATATGTATTATACTTTATTTTACTAAATTCATTTTTCAGTTAAAGTGGTATTATTAATTAAATTGTCACTATTAAGTTTAACATGTTACTCTTATTGATAAGTACATAGATTGATATATATATATATATTAAATATTAATTATCGTATTGAATAATGCTTGAGTAAATGATGCAGCCTAAACATGAAAGATTTTATTTAGTTATTTTATAATAATTCATTTTCATACTATTAGTTTAGACTATACTATATGTTATTAAAATATGTTATGTCTATATGCTTTATAAAATTATATTGATTGGGAATTAATTCTATAATAATGATTTAGATCTCGATTTTTCTTATTAATAATAAAATTTTATATCATAAAATAATTATAAGATTCCTTTCGTAGTTTCTTTATTATGTTATTTTTTGGATAACCAACGTCAATATTGTAACTAAAAACTTACAGATTAAGGATACAATAGTTGATATTTGATGTATAATCTCAGTATACAAAAATAAGATCATATTGTCATTGCAACTGTTTAACCAAGACAATATATTGTTGGAATGTAAAAAACAAACAAAACTATAGATATAATTTAATCGTAGATTTTGAGTTGTTTAATTAAAATTCTATCATAATATATAAATTTAAATCTCATTATTCTACACTCCTAATTGATAAATAGATCTATTCTAAAAATTACATTATATTTTTCATAATTATTTTAAAAGAATTTTTAATAACCATCAAGGTGGACAAAAAAACCTAATTGTTTCTTAATTCAAGGACCTCCAAAAAAATAGAGCAGGGCCTCAAAATCTTTGAGAGGCGCCTGGGAACTAGTATGTAGATTTTATAGTGATGCAACTAGCTAAAGATGATGATGTCATCCTTGGGCCGGATTGGATGAGGCGCTATAGAGATATATTGGATGCACATCGAGGTACACTTACTGTGATTAATGCGGATGATGGGATTTCACACATGTGCCAAGAGCTACAATAGGACGGGCTTGGAGCGATGGTTAATTAGTATGTTGAAGGCAACCAAGATGCTCAGTTATGGTTGTTTAGGGTATTGGTGTTATGTCTTACAAGGGGTCATAGAGGGAGCACACGTTAAGGACATACTTGTAGTTTGGGAGTGTGAGGATATCTTTCTAGATAAGCTTCTAGTTTACTGCCTCAATAAAAGGTAAATGTTTTTATTGACTTGAAGTCGGGGACAAGACTGATCTCGAGAACTCCATATTGAATGGCTCCAATGGATATGAAGGATTTCAAGGCTTAATTGGACAAGTTTGAGGATGTGTGCTCGAGTGCATCACCGTGGGGAACACTAATGCTATTTGCAAAGAAGAAGGATGGATGATTACATATGTGCATTGACTATCGGGAATTGAATAGAGTTACCTTAATAACGAGTACCATTGTTGTGCATTGGTGATTTCTTGAATCAGTTGCAGGGTGTTACAATGCTCTCGAATGTGGAGTTGAGGTCGGGCGACCATCAGTTGAGGATTCAGGAAGAGCACATTCCCAAGACCGCTACAACCCTAACAAGGACCCTCACCTCAACTGAAGACTTTCTATTAAAAGCAACCCCAAGACATATATAACTAACAAGATTACAAGACAATAACCATGAATATAATGGTCAAAACTTCATGGCTCAACAACTTAGGTTGAGTTGGTTAGGCCGACCACAGCACTATATATCTGGACATATACTTTTTTATTTACCATTAAATAAAATGATCTCCCTAAAATGATTGAAAAGATACATCATGCAAAAGTAGTATAGGAGAAGAAAAGCCATGAGGGAAAAAAGGAGCAACAGTATGTAAATACCCATTACAAAGACAAAGCCACGTACTAAATCACAACATCACAAACTATGATGTAAACTAAGGTAATAGTCAAAACCAAACACACACACACACACACACACAATCTGTCTATCATAAAGCCTTGTTCCACTTCCAAACCTCCAACAAAAACGGAAGTATCGGAATATCAATGGAAGTATGGAACGGTTTCATGGGTTTATTCTATCAGAGAATACACAGATGGTTGTAAGAAATGGTGACACAACTTGTCATAAAAATTTGACAGTCGAGCACACACCTACATCATCTGAGCTAGCTAGCCTTGTACACCTATGGAGAAATTGGCCTTTTGCGTCGGGATTCAATTCTCTTTGATGCCTGGCCCTTTTCAGTCAATCTTGCATCTATTAACATCTGCCTCTCACGACATTCTACGCTGCAAAAAGCTCGCAAGTCCCTGCAATTAAGCAAGAAAACAATCATTCACTATACTATTGAAATCTTCTAGGGTTTAACGTATAATACCCAAATAAACTCACTCCTTGATAGGATAAAAATAAACTGGATTTTCTAGTACTTTTGTATAAATTAAGATCCATTCTTATGGTAGATCTGTGTATAGAAGGCCATGCATATAAGATTTAGTCAAATCTTGGATGACATAATTTTAGGCTTAATACATTAATAGGCCCCTCTACTTGTACTTTTTTTCAATTAGACCTCTCTACAAAAAAAAGTTCAATTAAACCCCTATACTAGACTCACTTTTTCCTATCGGACACTTGAAACTTACATGGATGAGCGCGTGTTGCATAAACTACTCTCTTGCCTTTCGCGCGCGCTTAGACTTGTGATCTTCCCTATTCTTCTTCAAATTCATATAAGCTTAATCATATGTAACGACCATATGAAATTAATGTCACAATATAAGATTTTATTATTTTGGGTCATTTGGCATAATTAGGCTTAGGTGGTGTCTAATTAGCATCACGTGTCTTTCGTTTTTTACTACGCCAAGCTTAGTTAGAGCATCCACACTAGAGAAATTGTAGGGATTTCTTAATCAAATAAGAAAAAAGAAAAATAAAAGAATTCTGACTTTTTTTGACAAAATCAGAGAATAGCACAGAAGATATTTCTTCTACAAGAAATAAAGTGGAAAAAAAGAGAAACATTTCTCTGCATTTTTTAAACCCATTTTATCTTTTTTGAAATTGATAAGAAATCTTTCATCCAAGTCTCCATTGTGGATCCTCTTAGAAAATAGACCTAAACGTTTGACACACATAACGGATAAAGTCTCGGATGATATTCAATAGGAGAAAATGGGCCTAGTACATGAGTCTAATTGAGCATGTTTTTGTAGGGGGTCGTCTAGTATGAAAAAAAGTATAAGTAGGGTGTCTATTGATGTATTAAGTTCATATATTATTTCTCTCAAAATTATATATAATTATGTAAATTTGATCTTATCATCCCATACAATTTATCAAATCCCAACAAGCTTCCAAAACCCTTATTTTCCCAACTATACATAAACAATCATTCTCAATATCACAAGCAATAACAAATTAAAGTTTTCTACACCATACACACAATAACTAGCCCTAATTATTTTCATGCCTTCTGGATGCTCTAGTCGACCTCAAATAATACTTGTAACGATCATAATTCATTTCCATATCAAAAAAAAAACACAATAACTAGCACCATTATGTACTTAGCTTTTCTCTACAAGACTACAAGATGCTTATATAATTGACAGAGTTAGCAAGAAGCAGATCCAAAAGTTGTATAGATATTACCTATACATATAAACCTCACTTTCAAGGGAGATCTTCTTGTTACAAGAGTAGCAATTTTCGAAAAAGTTATGAGTCCAGTCACCCCCTGCAAAAGGCAACTGTTCTTGCACTAGCGGAGAGCAGATAGTAAAGATCGATGGAGGACGCGCCTGGTCGAGAGGCTTCGAAATCGGGGCATCCGGAACAAAAATGGACGGTGACCATCGGCGCCATAGATCTGGAGAAGGGGCTGACGGACGACTAGGCATGGGAGCAACAACTTGGACGTCGATGCTCCCGGGGCGTGATCGCTTCATAGGCATGTTCGATCTGGTTCGAGAGAAGAAGCAATTAAGGAAGAAAATTGGGGATTTGGATTTTAGGGGAGCAAGAGAATAGAGAGGAGCTATGGT
Source organism: Polygonum aviculare (assembly GCA_934048045.1). Lineage (NCBI taxonomy): Eukaryota > Viridiplantae > Streptophyta > Magnoliopsida > Caryophyllales > Polygonaceae > Polygonum > Polygonum aviculare. The sequence continues at coordinate 5,838,698 of OW204027.1, forward strand.
TTAATGAGTATATTGCTTGTAGGATTCACGTTTTGGGCGAGTGTATTTATATAGAGGAAGCTCAATACTAGTGTGTGGGTCCCACCTTGACTGGCCAGATTTGCTTGAGACTCATGCAATGTACAAGCCTACAACAAGGAAGTGAGTGCATATGGTAATATACTTTGTATGGTAAGGTATATACACTAATAGAAAGGATTTAATTTCATCATGTATCAGCCTTATAAAATGACGTTGTAGGTTCAAGGTATTTGATATCTATATGATGGGAATGATACAAAAAACATTAGCACCATCCACGTGCAAAAATGATAAATTATTCGATTATATTGCTTTTGCTTGAGTTTACGAATAATCAATCGTCATTTACGTTAGAATTCATAATATGAAAAAGATCACATTTCAATGGATTCATTTGTCGTTCAACCAAAAAAAAAAATGATTCATTTGTCGGTATTGCCAACGAAATTTTAAATGGCCAAAATGTCAAATGGGTACTAAAAAATACCACTTTTGGACACTTGGGAATTTAAAAAGTATATTTGGACAAATAGGTACTGAAAACAAATATTTGGACATTTGAGTATTAAAAAAGATTTTTTTTTGTCATTTTAGTACAATTCTACGAAAATAATTAAATTTACATGCAACATGAACTTTTTATTACTTTTAAAATGTTATTATATGTTAAAACTAGTATTTCATATATAATTAATAAAACTATAATCAAATTGTATTTGAAAAAAATCTGAAATCAAAGTTGAAAATGCTTAAACATATAATAAATTATTTAGAAATAACATTTTGCAAGCGAAAAAGAGTTTTATTTGCTTTAAAGCATAATTTCATTATTTCATCATAATGTTTTAAAATTACGAGTAAATTTGAATCGATTTTTATTTAATAATGTTTTAAAATTAAATTAACAATATCTAGCTAACTTCATTTGAAAATTTTTAAGCTGAATTTTTTTAGAAATTTTGAGTAATAATTACTTGGAAAGGATAACAAATAAAATTAATTTCAACATAAAAAGAAAATTTTGAATGAGAGTCAATTTTTTAGTCTAAAATTACTGAAATGACCTATGTTTGTTTTCTTAATACCTCAATGTCCAATTTTTGCTTTTTTAATACCTAAATGTCCAAAAGACTGTTTTTTTAATACCCAAATATCCAAAAACAACTCTTTTAAATACTAATATGGTATTTTGGCCAAATTTAAGTGTTAGTTGGAATTTACAACTGTTGATATCAGGAACCGTCACCGCGTTGACGGTATGAAGGTGCCACCCCCACCCCCATCCTAAATCTAATAAGTAACCAAGTCCCCGGTAACGTCATCATCACGTTGAGGGTAGACGCAAGTGGGTGATGTCCAATCCAAGTGGGAGACGTCCCATCCAAGCAAGTGGATGGGCAGCACCGCGGCCGCCGCCTCAACGAACCAATAAGTGCACGACACGTACTTAGTGGACTCTCGTCCCACATCAACACTTCGCTAGATCCCAGCCTCGGGCTCGGCTATAAATAGCGAGTTCTGCACACCAAATAGAGGATCGAAAGACCTCGTGAATCAACACTATTTCTGGAGTCAAAGATCCTTGTTGCAATCCGATACACTAAACGTGCAAAGAGAGTTTGATCACGTACACTTGTATTCCTTCATCCTACACTTCCTGAAATATGACAAGAGTTTTACCCCCTTACACTCATCGCGTTGTTTGCTCCAAACACTACTTCCTGTTATCCTTGTTGTTGTCTCGGTTGTTTTTACCGCTATCATCGCGATCACAAACATTGTGTTTTCAAGTTTCAACACCAACTAGAGCCAATTATTTTTGTTATTTTTTGACGAATTAGACTATTGGTCAATAAACCCCTTTTCGCCACTTATTGTTATACTAAAATAGCTTTTTTTTATAAAACTTGTATCATTAATTTTTTATTTAGCAAAAATAGATACATATAAAATCTTATATTGTTTTATTTAAGTTATTTCTTATAAGATCAATTGTAATGATATATTATATGGTTTGTTTTATCTAAACAAATATTTTTAGAATTATAACTATAGTATAAAGACTGGATAACTATTTTATCAATAATTTTTTTATTTTATAATTAATTTTTATATTACAACTATTTTGATAAAGTTCAATCTAAATTAAGTGTATAGAAATAATTTTGTATATGTGGAATTTATAACAACACTTTAATCAATAAAAAATAAGGCAATTAATATTGAGTTCATATAGTGATGATACGCTTCAATTATATATTTTAATATATATTATTATTTATTTATTGTATATTTATTTAGAGTTTATATGTTTTGTTTTATATTATTAGCATTTTTATTATTATTACTATTATTATTATTATTATAATTATTATTATTATTATTATTATTATTATTATTATTTTTATTATCAGTCCGAAAGGTTTTACAAAAAATTAGTGGGAAGCTGAGATTCTATCTGGGCCCCCACTCCTTTAGCAATAGCAAAACCTATTCTAGTAAAAATAAAAGTAGCAGTGCGCGCCCCAATATTCTGGGTCTTCGAGAACTTTTGGATGCGCTTCAACAAGGAGATAACATATGTCTCTAAATCTTCCAATGAGGAGAAAGAGAAAGGAAGGAAACTATATACCCAAGCGCCCCACACTTATCTTGATATTTGAGATGCTTACGACGCGTTGCCTTTGTGACCACTTGCTCGGGCACAAAATCAGACATCCCAAATTGGGTCAACGGAGAGGATCCGGCCAAGTCCACACACATATCAAGCCCCCCCCCCCCCTCCCACGAGTAGAGCAGCATGTCAGTAGGATGGAGAGGCTTGTCCTGCCCGTTACGTAGCCCAATATCGACCTCTTTACCAGCAAAAATCCCGGATCGGTAACAGATATCAACAAGGGTGTCGTGAACAACATTATGCCGATGCTTATTATTATTATTATTATTATTATTATTATTATTATTATTATTATTATTAGGGTCCGGATCCGGTAGGAATGATTATTATGGTAGGAAATAGGAATGAATCTCGGCCGTTCATCAAGCGGGGGGAAAAAGCCCATACACGCGCGCGCCCATAATCTCGGCCGAATAATTCGCGTATTATACGCGAATTATACGCGTTTTTTTCGTTTTTTTCCATTTTTTCCCGACTTTTTCCCATTTTTTTTTGATTATTTTTCGTTTGTGCAACTCAATGGTCACGTTTGTGCAACTCGATGGTCACGTTTGTGCAACTCAGTGGTCAATTTGTTCTTCAACTCTATTGTCAATGTGTTGAATTCTATTTGTGCAACTCAATGTTCACGTTTGTGCAACTCAATGTTCACGTTTGTGCAACTCGATGGTCACATTTGTACAGCTCAGTGGTCAATTTGTTCTTCAACTCTATTGTCAATGTGTTGAATTCTATTTGTGCAACTCAATGGTCACGTTTGTGCAACTCAATGTTCACGTTTGTGCAACTCGATGGTCACGTTTGTGCAACTTAGTGGTTCAATTTGTTCTTCAACTCTATTGCCAATGTGTTGAATTCTATTTGTGCAACTCAATGGTCACGTTTGCGCAACTCAATGTTCACGTTTGTGCAACTCGATGGTCACGTTTGTGCAACTCAGTGGTTCAATTTGTTCTTCAACTCTATTGCCAATGTGTTGAATTCTATTTGTGCAACTCAATGGTCACGTTTGCGCAACTCAATGTTCACGTTTGTGCAACTCGATGGTCACGTTTGTGCAACTCAGTGGTTCAATTTGTTCTTCAACTCTATTGCCAATGTGTTGAATTCTATTTGTGCAACTCAATGATCACGTTTGTGCAACTCAATGGTCAAATTTGTGCAACTCTATGGTCAAATTTGTGCAACTCTATGGTCAATTTGTTCATTCATATTTGTTCAACTCTATTGCCAATGTGTTGAATTCTATTTGTGCAACTCAATAGTCACGTTTGTGCAACTCAATGATCAAATTTGTACAACTCTATGGTCAATTTGTTCAACTCTTTTGTCTATTTTTTCACCTCTTAGGTCTATTAATTTCACTTTCCAATCACAACAACCCCCACAAATTAATAGCAATTCTTAACAAATTTCAAACCAATTGCTCACAAATACCTGTCCATACGAGGACTTAATATTGATTCTTAATTATATTGATACTCATGTGCTTGTTTTACAACCAAACATAGTCATTTCAGTGGCCAAACATTTCTATCGGTTGTATAGTCATTTCAGTGGCCAAACATTTCTATCATTTTTCTCATAATTCATCGACATTAATCTTCAAACACAGTTACACAGACAGCACAATTCTATCATTTTTCTTCCAAAGTAGCTAAAAAATTTCAGTTTTCTGCACACGAGACTAAAATATTGAAGCTATAACTTGAAGCATTGCAATCTAAACACCAATTTTGAGCCTGCAATTCCTAACTTCTTCAAACTATATACCAAATCCTAACTCCACATACAAACTCACTAACAGATCCGGATAATTACCAACATAAACACCACCAACATAAACATCACATACAAACTCAGATTCAAGTAACACAAGAGGAAATACAAACCACTGACTGATCCTTGCGAGCGATGGCCCTCTGGGACGTGGTGTCCAACGAGACGACCGCCGGAGTAGCGCGGATGTGCCTCCTCCGCTTTGGACATCGCGGACAGCCGGCTCAGGCGGGGAACGAAATCGGTTCGGCAGATCGCCAGAGGTTCAGCCAGCTCGGCGACCACGAGATCGACTGCTTCTGGCCTCGATTGCTCAAACTCCGGTGGTAATTGCACCGGAACGAGCCTGGATGCGAGGTCGGCGAGCACATACACGAGTTCTTCTTCGGCACCTCCTTCCTCCTCAAAGCTTCTTGATCTCTGAACGAGACCGATGTCGGTGAGAATCGCACCGATGTCGGCGGAGGCGGCGAGGAATGGTGGAGGCTCACGCGCCGAGGAGAGGACGAACGCCGGAAAACAGGGGAGGCGGTTGAGGAGGTGGCGGACGATGACGCCGGGAACGGAGGATCGGACGGCGATGAGGAGATCGGGCGTGCGAATGAGGCCTTCAGTGGAAGGGCGAGTACGGCGACAAGGAGGCGGGGGGAAGAAGGCGATGAGGAGGGAGAGGGAGGAGGGGAGGGCGGCCATGTGGGAGCAGAGGGAGTCCGTGATTGTGATTGGGCGATAGCAGGGCATACACACGGAACCAAAAACAGTGAGGGAGGAAGAGAAATTGACGGTACAGATCTATATAATCTAACGGATGAAATCCATTCCTATTTCCTACGGTAAAAACCCTTCCTACATGACTCTTTCTCTTATTATTATTATTATTATTATTATTATTATTATTATTATTATTATTATTATTATTATTACTCCGTATTATTTTAACCTTCAATTTAGTATAGTAAGATTAATAAATTATATCTAATATTTATTTATTTATTTATTTTATAAGGAAAGGAATTAGGCTAGACCCTATACAAGATAAGAGGTAATATCCTAGAGCATCTTTACGGATGAGGTCCACAAGACCTAAATCAAAACAAACAAGCAAAGTCGAGACACAACGGAAGGAGTTGATGATGAAGTCAGCAACATTATTCGCTTCTCGTGGAACATGAGAGATTGTTCAGCTCTAAAAGTTCCCTAGCAGCCCAAGAATGTCCGTCTAAATCATTTCCACTTCCCACAGGTAGCTCCAGCTCCCCAGTACAGTACCGCTCTAACGACTTGCAGATTGTCACCTTCAATAACCAAGCGGGGAATGCCACGGTTGATGGCCTCCAAGATCCCCTATCGAAGCGTTTAGGCCTCCGAGAAAACCCGAATCAAATGTTAGTTTGTTTCTGAAGAACCATATGCTCCACTAGCTAGATTCCAGCTAAGTCTTCAAATTCCTTGGACGTTGTCTTGGATTTTATTTCTTCTATGGCTCCTTGAGTGAGAGGCTTTAGAGGAGCAAGGCTCAGCAGATGATGGTAGTGTGAGGCTTTGGCTTGAGACTTTATGCGAAATGAGAATTCTCAAAATTTAGACACTATTTGGAAGTAACGTCTAAAAAAGATCTGTTTAAGATTCGTTGGGAACTTTATTCGTGCAAGTAATAATAGTGAAAAAGCCTTCGTCGATTAATCAAATCTATGACCACCCTCATAGCACACGTGTTGTGCATGTTTAGAGTGGAAAATAGAAATTTTCAAACTTGACAACTAGAATGGTTTTCCAAGTTGTACTAGCAATCCTCGTCATTAATTAATGTGCATTGGACACTTATCTTATTAGATCATAAAACAAAGCAATTTAATTAACGACTTTTAAGGTGATGACTCATTGGAACTTGACCACATATCATAACTATATACTAAAGCGAAAGTTAAAAATAGTATTTAGCATGTCATGTTTCAACTTCTCATTGGACCGCATCACCCAAAAGTATTAAAACAATTTAATTTGTTCAAGTGGTTGAAATTTCATTGTAGATCCAACATTATAACTCTTCTTATCTACTGATTTCCATTTTTTTTTTCGAAAAACATAAACTTTAAATTTTATACATAATTTTTCTTATCTGCCAAAAAACTTAAAAATTTTGATCCGATATTACAAAATTAAAAATGCCACCAATAGATAGATTTGCAAAATTAAGATTTGTATCCAAACGAAACGTATTGCAAAATCTAAAATTGCAAAATATATTATTTTCTTTTAAATTAAGCTTATTTATCCAAAATTTAGAAAAATCTATCCAGCATTGCTTAATTGTACCACATCACCCGTCTATAAGATAAAGTTGAATTGCATGAAAAAGATTTTGCCAAAGACCCAACTAATAGCCTAACACGTTGATTTCCTATAATTTTCTATACCAATTCCTCTTTAGATTCAGAATATCATTATCTTTGAAATATATTATAATAAGATTTTTTTTTTGGTCTATTCATAAATATAGAGGCAAAACATTATGATCAAAATAACTACATAATTGATTTGGGTATACCAAGTTGGTGCTTTGCATACTAAAATATAAGTTGATATAAATTGCATAATAATGTATTTTATTGACTATAAAATATAAGTACATGATTTGCATAATAGCATATTCTCATTCAATCATTTAACAATTAAAAAATTCTGATATTCGATGAAACCAAATTATGTTAAAACTTTTAGTATACATTTCACGTTAATATTCAATTTATTATCTATCTAAAAATAAAACTAAAGATAAAAATCGTGCAATATAGGACGGGTACAATACTAACTAGTTAGGTTTTATATCCATAAGCTGCAATTCTATACGTGGGGGCTTATCCGGCTTAGTTTCAGTAGACGGGCCGACCTCTCAAACCAATTCCTCGCACAGGCCCGAGTTCATTCAACTTGAGTAGTACACGGCCGTCCAATCTTGAGAAGACGGTGGAATTCATTGATTTTTAGTAACGAACCTAGATTGCCTCGCCCCAAGTTGATTGATTTTTAGTTAGGTTTTATTCTCAGGCGGTTGCAAAGTGAAGGTGGTAATGGGTAAAGCATCATCGTCCAATTGGGTAGGGATAGCGAAATCGAAGAGGAGAAAGCTTGAAATCTGCAAACGGGCATCATCATCTTCAAAGCAGCGGCGTTATTTACCAGAGGGCAGAGGATGTGACTCATGAGATCCTGGTGAGGCTTCCTATCAAACCAATCCTGAGGTTCAAAACAACCTGTGGCATTCTCTCATTTAATCCCCTTCCTTCATCGACTTCCACCGCGCACGCCCCCGTCCTGTTGAGGACGACCACGCCAACGAGCTTATAAGGTGGTCGCCATCCAACAGGACAACGACGATGCCGGACCATTCAACACTCAGGCTGCGGTGTACAGCGAAAGGCGCGGTACCTGGAAGCCAATCATGCTCCCTCCCAAGCGAGTTCCCTATATATCTTTTTAATTAAACATATATGTTTCCTAGTGTGAGCGAGTTCCCTAGCGTCACTCAAAGCTTGATAAACCTGCCTGTGCAAGCGTTGCTCAACGGGTGGTGTCACTGGGTGTCCGATCACCCGAAGAGTTGCATCGTGCGATTCGACTTGGCCGAGGAGGTTTTCGGGTTGGCACCAGCACCGCCAGAGAACGCCCGTCGCTCGATAACATTCTGCGTCGACACCCAACTCTTGGTCCTTGACGATCACCTTGCTGAACTCATCCGTATGAAGCGGTACCAGGCTAACTGGATCACCGGGATTGATGATCGTATCGACGTGTGGATGATGATGGAGTACGGAGTGGAGGCGTCGTGGACCAAGGTCCATTCTTGCCAGTTTTGAGTCATAGAGCATCCCTTGAGGGTTTTGGGCATGTCTTGCTCGACCGAGTCCAGGGCTGGTGCAAGTAGTATTGACAAGATATTCTTCGAGGCTTGGCAACAAATACCGACTCCTTGTTCTTCGGTGATGTCATGTGATGCTTCTGGCCGTGTCACAAGGCACCATGATTTCACGCGTGCCTCTAGCTGTTGGAAGCCCTTGGGACTTTCGCCTTACTTTGAGACTCTTCAGCCTGTTTCTCTCAACTCCCCCGATGATACACCACAACCCGCAGCCACGGACCAACCCACAAGACCGACAAGAGAAAGACGACGTCCAAGTCGTTGGAGTGATTACTATTATAATTATTATTAGTTTTATTTCTCTATTTATTTGATGTATTTTTTTATAAACTAAAGTTCGCTTTCTTCTCGGGTTTTCTTTGCGGTTCTTTCCCGAGTTGCTTTTTGTTGAACCAATAGCTTGTTAATTCTCCATAATTAATAACAAGATATCTAGACTATTAAGGATCGATTATTAAGGTTATTAAGAACATGGATGAAAATTCAATAATAGGAACTGTAAGAATATTTGACAGAGTATCAGTTCTGATGGCTTAAGCCCTATGGCTAGTGACTCAAACTAATTAGAATGATGAAGCTATAATATCTTAAAAGAGAGAGAGAAGGAGAGGTAGCTAGGTTAGGTATCTATATTATAGTGAAATATATACATTCCAGTGTATAAACATACATACATTCCAGTGTATAAACAAGAGGTCTGCTCAACTCAATGGAAGAATGTGCAAAGCTTCTCATCCATCATGTCAGAAATTAAAGTGCCTTCTAGGTAGATGGAGGAAGCATAGTAAAGACTCAAGTAGATGGTTTTCCAAGTTGGCCGGACATTGAAGCTAGTGTAATGAGTGGCTTGCTTGTGGTCGAAAACATCTAGGTTATTCTAGGATTTTGTAACTTTCTTATTTAAAAATTAGAATGAATCACCCTTTCCTTTAAGAAAAAACATATACGTAAAGCTAGAATTGAATTGAATTAACTAATATGTGAAAAAAAGATAGGGATGTATAGGAAGATACATAGCCTGCTTGCTTGGTAGCAACAAATTACTAGCTACTACTCGCGCGTGATATAAAGTGGTATTAGAGAGATAGAGAAAGCAAGAAAAGAAGTGGCCGGGTCAGTGTAGAATTAAGCAAAGTGGTGTTCAATTCCTTTATTGTTTTTTTGATCAAAGTGTTCAATTCCTTTATTGTCCTTGCTCGCGCGTGAACAGCTTTGGAGATGACATTTGAATACATGAGATGTTATAAAGTTAGGTGAGGCCATGTTTTCCATTTCTGTCTTAATTATCATCTTCCACATGCAGTTTGTTTGTATACACTTTTGCACATTCTGATATGGCATTTAAAAGGACCCAAAAATGGAGATCCATGATAATGCCACTTTGACTTAATTTCTGAGTTTGTGAGATTTGAAATTTTTCATCAAGAGAAGGAAGGGAGGAAGCAAGCAAACTAATTAAGGAAAAACAGAAACTGATCATATCTGCAATGACATTAAAATTGATTCAGAGGTGTAAATAATTAAAGTGGTTCCATCTCATCTAAGGCTACAACAACATGAATTATTGAAGAAGAGGCAGGCGAAGAAGGCACAAGCTAGTGGATACTATATATAAAACTGACTACAATTATTCAGAGGTGTAAAGAGGCAGGAGAAGAGGCAAATTAAGGTCAGCCCTATCTTTCATCTACTGCTCGCTCGTTCGCTCTCGCTTTCTTCTTCTTCGCCAATAAGCCCTAACTCGCTCTTACTCGATCCTGCTCACTACCTTAGGGATGTCGACGACAAGCAACGCAGTCAAAGCCGTTGTTCTGAATCGGATGAGAGCCCCGCTGCTGCTGCTGATCATGGCGCAAGCCGGGCAGGCAGGGGTCAACGTCATGTATAAGCTGGCCGCACTTGACGGGATGAACCTCCGGATCCTCATCGCCTACCGCTTCCTATTCGCCTTCCCCTTCATGTCTCTTCTAGCTTTTTGTATCGAAAGGTATGTAAGCTTATTTTTCCATCTATTTCTTCTCTTCTTGGAGTACGTAAGTTTAGAGCAAGAAAATAAATTTTAGATACAAAATTTAAAACCAAAAATCATCATTGTTTTGGATGATATATAGTTTGGATGATAGTTTGCAGTAAGTAATAAATTATGTTGTTTGATCGAAAAATATAAAAAAATCATCATTGTTCAAAATCATCATTGGATAATTTTTCGAAATGAAAATAAATGAGAGCATTTTTATCATTTTGAACTCCTTTTGAACTTATTTGGTCTCTATTTCTAGGCATTGCTGCAAATGAAAATAAATGAGTGCTATAAAGATTTTAGACTTTAATATATTAAAATTATAGAGTTTTAAATGCTACAGTATTTATATAATGTAATTTACAGGTTTTCTTAATTGACTTGTTTTGTGGTTCACAGGAAGAGCAGGCCACCATTAACCAGGAAAATTATCTTCCTATCTTTTCTTTGCGCGCTTTTTGGGTAAGTTTGGCCTACCTTTATGGGAAAAAAAACCCCTTAATTAATTATATATAGATGTATATGTGTATATTAACACAAGTTGCTGGTCCTGGATTTGAAGTGGCCGAGAAAGAAGAGAAAGACTCTCACGAGACCCCAACCAAGAATTAGGTGGGCAAGTCGCAGATTGACTTCTTCGTGACGAGAAGAGAGGTTAGGGGAAGATGCAAAGATTGTAAAGTCATTCCTTTCGAGGGCCTATCTACTCAACACAAGTTGCTGGTCCTGGATTTGAAGTGGCCGAGAAAGAAGAGAAAGACTCTCACGAGACCCCAACCAAGAATTAGGTGGTGGCGTCTCTCAGATTCGAACGTGCAGAGACTCCGTGAAGAGATTGTTGGGGAAGCGGACACTAAGGGAGCTTGGCAAGTAAGGGGTGATGCTAATGAGATGTGGGGCAAGATGGCAGAGTGTATTCGCAGGGCAGCGTGTGGAGTGTTGGGGGTGTCGAAAGGCATTTCGGGCAACAGAAAAGCAGTAGATTGGTGGAACGACGAGGTTCAAGAAAAGGTTAAGGAGAAGCAACGCGCCTATAAAGCGTGGGTGCGTAGTGCAGATCCGGAGAGAGAGGTGAGATTAGGCGAGTACAAGGTAGCAAGGAAGGCGGCCAAGAGAGCGGTGGCGTTGGCTAAAGAAAAAGCTTTTGAGGACATGTATAAGGCTTTAGATGAAAAAGGGGGAGAACGTGTTCTGTACAAGTGGGCAAAAGCTCGGGAAAGGAGAAGTAGAGATTTGGACAAAGTGAAGTGTGTTAAGGATGAGGATGGACGAGTGTTAGTGGACGACCTACAGATCAGACAAAGGTGGGAGAGGTATTTTCAAGAGCTCTTAAATGAGGGTTGCGAGGCGGAGGAGAGTCGTCTCAACCTTTCAGGTCGGGAAGAAAACGATTTCTGCTTCTACAGGCGTTTCTCTGTAGAGGAGTTAAGGGTCGCTATTCGCCTTATGGGTAACAGGAGAGCTGTAGGGCCAGATGAAATCCCGGTGGAGGTTTGGAAGTGTTTGGGAGTAAGGGGGCTAAAGTGGTTAGTAGCCCTCTTTAATGTTATTTTCAGTACGGCCAAAATGCCCGAAGAGTGGAGGCTCAGTAAGCTGATCCCCGTCTACAAGAACAAGGGGGATGTGCAACAGTGTGGAAATTACAGAGGTATAAAACTGCTTAGTCACACGATGAAAGTGTGGGAAAAAGTTATTGAGCTCAGATTGAGGACGATAGTCAGGGTGTCAGAAAATCAGTTCGGTTTCATGCCCGGGAGGTCGTCTATGGAGGCTATCCATTTGTTGAGGAGTCTGTCAGAAGAGTTCAGAGAGAGGAAGAGAAGCCTACACATGGTGTTTATCGACTTGGAGAAAGCGTATGACAGGGTCCCGAGAGAGCTAATTTGGGATTCTTTGGCAGCAAAGGAAGTGTTAGGCTCGTTCACTAGAGTAGTCAGAGACATGTACGAGGGTTCCATGACCAGTGTGTCGTCCCCGAGCGGAGATACTGAGTACTTTAGGGTAAAGGCTGGCCTGCACCAGGGCTCGGCTCTGAGTCCATTCCTTTTTGTGCTGATTATGGACGTGTTGACAAGAGATATTCAGGGGGAGATCCCGTGGTGTATGCTGTTCGCGGACGATATTGTGTTGGTGGATGAGTCTAGAGCTGGGGTCAACAGCAAGCTTGAAGTTTGGAGGGACAGATTGGAGTCTAAGGGATTCAGATTGAGCAGGTCTAAGACAGAATACGTGGAGTTTAAGTTCAGCGAGGGGGTAGACTCAAGTGAAGACGTTCTGTTGGGAGGAGAAGTTGTAGCTAGGAAAGAGAGCTTTAGATATTTGGGGTCAGTCTTGCAGAGTGACGGTGGTATCGATGAGGACATTACACATCGGATTCAGAGAGGCTGGCAGAAGTGGAGAGCAGCGTCTGGGGTTCTGTGCGATAAGAAGGTACCATTGAAACTGAAAGGGAAGTTCTATAGGACAGTGATTAGACCAACGGTGCTCTATGGGGCGGAGTGTTGGGCTACCACGAAGGCGCAGGAACAGAGGTTATTGGTAGCTGAGATGCGGATGTTGAGGTGGATGAGTGGGCACACTCTTTTAGACAGAATCAGGAATGAAGTGATCAGAAGCAGAGTGGGGGTGTCCAGCTTAGAGGATAAGTTACGGGAATCGAGATTGCGGTGGTTTGGGCATATCCAGAGGCGGGGCCCTGAGGAGCCGGTTCGTAGGTGCGAGAGTCTGGACTTAGGAGCTATTCGTAGAGGAAGGGGCCGACCGAGAAAACGTTGGAGAGACAGCATCAGGCAGGACGTCAGACATCTAGGGTTATCGATAGATTTGGCAGTTTGCAGGGATATCTGGAGGGAGAAGATTCGAGTCGTGGATGGCTAGTTCCCGAGCAGACGACTTGCCTTGATCTTTTGATATGTCTGGGTATTTGTTTGTGTCAGTGAGGTGTTTTTTTTTTATGTGCTTTTGTGCTTTCGTGTGTATGTTTTTGGGTGCTCGTGGTTTTGTGGTCTACCTTACTTTGCTATTTGTAGTATTTGGGTCTTTTGGACGCCCCCCCTCTGCCTTTAGCCAGGGGGGGCCCATCCTGACCCCCCAGATTCCCGTGAGGGAATTACACTGGGCCTATTGTTGTTGTTGTTGTATATGTGTATATTAAAGAGACATGTTAATTAGGAAAGTTTAAGGAATCAAATATTATGAGATCGAGGTATTTTGTACGTACTAAAAAGGAATTAATCCCAGCTAGGTACGTGGACTGTGAAAATCACATAAGGAATCAAATATTAATAATGGTGTAGGTAGTAGGTACCACGTGGGTGGATTATCCAAAAATGCATGAAATAAAAACAAATTACTCTCTCTTTCTCTAACCTAGCTCTCTCCGTTCATCTTTTCTGTAACTTGTTCATCCCCACTTCATGTCCAAACTTCATACTCACATAGCAAGGTTAATTAAATATGGAAAAAACTTGTGCAGAGCTTTATACCATATATATATATATACTACATTACTACAGCTAGCGGTGAACAAGCTACATTAATTCTGATCGAAAAAAACAAGCTACATATATTAATGACATTAATGATAATTGTTTGAACTTTGCATGTGGACGTATATTAGTATATAGAGGATCATTAGCGCAAAATTTGTACCTTGAAAGTCTGGCCTTAACCTCCGCCACGTTCGCTTCTGCCATGCTAAATCTCGCTCCTGCTATAACGTTTGTTCTCGCGGTTGCATTCAGGTTTGTTCAGCCTAAATCCTTTCTGTTCTCTGTTTTTGATTAAATATTGTCTATATATATATATATTTAAGTTCTCATATTACGTATGTACAGATTCGAGAACTTGGCTATAAGGAGCGTTTCAGGAAAAGCGAAGGTTGTAGGAACCATCCTATCCATTTTGGGTGCGATGGTTCTTACCTTCTACAAAGGTTTCACCATCAACCTATGGAAGACAAACATCCACGTTCATGGCCTAAAAAATGCGACCCATCCACACAAGGATCTAGCCATAGGCGGATTACTCAGTCTTGGCAGCTCCGTTTGTGTCGGTTCCTGGTTTCTGATTCAGGTAGGTATTAATTCACCATTTTGCTTCTTGCACAACTAGCTGCACAAGTGACATGAGGCCATTTTGGATCTTAGATTTGTTACGCCCAGTGAATAGATGCTTATAAATAATAGGTTGTTTTGAGAAAAAAAAAACATAAAATTTATATATTACTTCACACTTTTGTAAAACAATTCTTATAATATCCATGCACTAACTTGTTACCTTTTCTAGAATTTGAAGATCAATCGTCTAGATATTTTTGGATATAATCACGTACCAACTCTAAGTTTTTTCATGGAAATAAACAATTAATTCAAAGATACATGCCAATTCAAAGGATCGGAACAAAAATATGAAAAGTTATATACCATATTAATGTTTTTAACTATTTATACGATTTATCATTTTGATGCTTGAATTTTGTTTTTCATTAACGAATCAATTCTAACTTGATACACATCTTACTTTCTTCTCAACATGTACATAGACTATCAATATATAGCAAGTTAATAATATTATTTCTTTCAAAAAGTTCATAATTTTATATATATTTATTTAATAGAAAACATAATTAAATAGCAGTTTGGTCCAAATGGCCAATATTGAACAAAAAATTGCAGCTATTAGTTGAGCTACTAGCATTAATGGTGTGGCTACAACTTAAAATGACCCAATATATAAAATGTTGTAAGGCAATTTAAGTTAGGCTAGAAGAATATGAAGAAGGGAAAATTTTGAAGAGTTTTTTTCATAAAGGAAGAAAGAATCATTTATACAATACAGTGATTAGATATAAAAGAATGGGAATTCTTAAAATTTGAGAATAATGACAACATTATTAGTTTTGTTTGAAATAAGGCTATTATTGTAATTTAAGTATGTGACATTTAATAATTTTCTGTGAAGTTTAGCATCTCCCAAAAAAAAGGTAGGATGTTATTTTTTTTAATGAAAGTAGGATGTTGTTTTTGGAGCTTACATGATTAATGATCAATTACTCATATTGCTCACTACTAATTGTAGGCAAAAATTAGCGAGGAATATCCAGCAGCTTATTCGAGCACGGCCTTGATGTGTACAATGGCCGCGCTCCAAGCTGTTGTTATTGCATTAGTAGCTGATCACGACTGGGAGCACTGGAAGCTTGGTTTCGATATTAGGCTTCTCACCAGTGCATATACGGTAAGCCAAGTTAGCTAACTAATAAAAATGATTTTATTTAATCAAAGTTAGGGTTTTTCTTGTGATTTCTGCATCCTTCTCAGCTTCTACACTAGGTTAAACTAAGGAATGGTTTACCTTAATCTGGAGCGTTGAAAATCAGCATCGAACATTGCAACAAACTCGTAATCTTTGACATAGTGACAACTTATAGAGCTATAGCTGATTTCAAGTTTCCAGAGCCTGTTTAGTAACCTCTTTCCTTACATGTTTGTGGTGATCTGAATTTCTTCATGTCTACTGGTACAAATCACCTTGAAATGTGAATTTTAGTAATCTCTTTTGTAGATTTGTTATATAATGATGGGCTGAAATGCTAGTACGTGTAGGAATGATGATAATCTAGCTAGAGCTTAGCTATTAATCCTCTGAATTCATTTTGTCATTTTATAAGGGAAACCATTCCTCAGTTTAACGTACGTAGTAGTTTCTAGAAATATTATTTAGTCATGCATGAATATGATGTGCAACGGGCTAATTGGATACATAACTACTTATTGATTGTATATGTACCTACGTTTGTATGTAGGGGGCGGTTGGATCCGGCCTATGTGTGGTGATCCTGTCCTGGTGTGTGACTCTTAAGGGACCGTTGTACGTGTCGAGCTTCAGCCCTCTGATTCTAATTTTAGTTGCAGTTGCTGGTACGTTAGGGCTGGGCGAGACACTACACTTGGGAAGGTACGTACGTACGTACTTTCCGAAACCGACCTGGTTTCTACATTTGCATATATATTATTGATTGATTGATTGATCGATTGAGCAATTTTGTGTGTCGGTTGTACAGCGTATTAGGAGCAGGGATTATTGTTGCCGGGCTGTATGCCATGCTATGGGGCAAGGCAAAGGAGCCCAGGGTGGCTTTGAAGTCTGATGGTGAAGATAAAGGCGATATAGAGGAGGGATTTGACGAAACCAGCCCTGCCCCTACTGAAAATGAAACTGTGAACATTGCAACAAATTCGTAATCTTTGACATTTGACAACTTATAGCTGATTTCAAGTTCCTGTTTAGTAACCTCGCTCTTTCCTGACAATTGATGTTTGTGGCGATCTGGATTTCTTTATGTCTACTGGTACAAACCACCTTGAAATGTGAATTCTAGCTAGTAATCTCTTTTGTAGCTAGATTTGTTATATAATGATGGGCTGAAATGCTAGCTAGCACTCGTGCTAGCAAGGTTCTGCATATGTATAAATTTTGGCCCAGAAACCTAGCAAACTCATGACGACCCCTAACAACTACTATGACAAATAAGAAGAACCTATTGAAATCACATAATGGGCTACCTTAATTATATTCTCCAAATTAAGGGCTTGCTACACTTTCTCGATGCTAAGGGCTTAACTAGTTTTTACGCATTTTGAGAGATAAAAAATATACTTTTACTTAAAAAGTACTTTCAAGGAGAAAGTGTAGCAAGGCCTAAGTCAGCTCACGATGCTAGTTCCTCTTAATCAAGCTGAGAGTCAATCAAGCCTAAAACTGCCACAGCAAGATCAGAGATCACATTAATTTAGCTAAACATTAAAAGTATCCACTGTTGTGCTCGTTTTCAAATCTTCCTCAATTACGCGTTCAGAAATCAAATTAAGAACAAAGCAAAGAACGAAATCAAAAGCAAGATGAATACAAGAGATTGGTAACGCAGTTCGAGTAAACCCTACTCTGCGGAGCCTCAATCGGGAGACTGAACCAAGTTTTCACTAAGCAAAAGAACAAGCACAAACATACACACACAGAGACGGCAAGAGTTTGGCTCAAAGACAGGAAGTTAAGGAGATGCACAAAGCAAAGGGAGCGAAGGCTGCACAAGCAAGTTCACATAGAGCTTTGTTTGAAAGAACAAGACGATCAATTTGGTGAAACTGCTTGAAAGACCCTATATATTATTCATCAAACGACGTCGTTTTTGAGTTCACAGCATCGCGAAAAATTAGCTCTGTTTCGACATTCAATTTGGTGGGTACTAATTCAGTCTGTACCAGGAGATTCTCTTCTTCTTTCATGGATGCATGGAATTCGAGAGGCAAGCCTTCTTCCTTTCTTTTTATTGGCCCCTTTTCAATCCGTGATGATCTCTTTCAATTTCCATTCAAAGATTTTCCTGTGCTAAATCAATATATACACGAACAAGACGATCTTTGTATAAGTTAATGATACGATTTAGCACTAGTGTTGTTCAACAAAACATAGTAGAAACTTTTTCTCGTGAATCTCATCTGCTTAACCCCACAAGCTACAATTTTTCTGGGTCTTATTTGTGGGTTGTGAAATTTTTCTGGGTCTTTTATGTTAACTTTTTTCATTCTTGTGCACTTTAGAGCTGAAACTAAGACTGGAATGATGTAGACACAACACTTCTCGGAAGAATTTCCCCTTCATCTCTTTTGTAGGATGTATTTTATGGCTTTTGATCTTACAAGAGACTTTCGGCTGTTTAAACCTAGTAACTCAAACTGAATCACTAGGATTTTTACCCCTTGGGCATGATTCAGTTGTCCCTTCTTGTATAATGTCCATACTAAAGTTAATACAGAGTGACATAGGTGGTGTATTTTCACCTATCACTTTAAGAATACGTGGCTACCACATGTTGAGTCATTGAAAGATCAAGGTGTGAGTAAAGCCAGCAACATCAATTCAGTTAGAGATGAAAAAGATTTTACCCCCTTGCATCCAAAAGTGTACTGAATTTTACCAACCCAATAAGACACAAGACTTGAAATTTCAAAAGACAGATCATTTACCACCTACCAAAAAATAATTTGGTAACAAAAAATGAAAGAACATAAAGATGTTGGAAAAAGAACTGACACCACTCAAGAGTAGATGAACATTAGAATGCCCATGCTCTTCAATTGTTGTTGCCAAACTTGCTCAAAATGTTGGATGGCTGTGATTTTAGGCTTGAGTTTAGTTCTACCCTAACCCTGAACTTCTCGCGTCGGAAAGGTTGTGTGAAGGGCCAAGGATGAGTTTGGATTGTTGGGTTCTAGGGATGCAAACGCAGCGGAAAAACAATAACTTTGACCCAAGACTAAGACCCATCGAACCCGACCCGATAAATACTAGACTCTTGACCTTGATCATAGTGCATATACTTTCATGGATTACATCTGATAATGCATTAGAGTACATTTTATATAATGCAGTATCAGAGGCAATCCAAATGCACCCTAATTTGTATTTTAGTCTTGGGTTTAGTAGATTGGCAAGAGTGTTTAACCCTAGACTTTAGGATGCTGAATTTGGAATCAAACATGTAGGGACAATAATCATTTGAAGAGGGTACTATACCACCCTCTCAGGCAAAACACAGCCTTGAAGATTTCTGATTTGTCATGAGAGTTGTGGGCTTCCTGCTTGGAAGGATTAAATGTATGAATCTTTGATCAGTCTAGTCACATTAATTTCCACTTTGTAAGGGTTTCTCTTCTTGTGACATACCAAACAAAAATTACCACTTTCTCATTGTGAACCTACTATCCTTCAAAAACTCTCTTAAGTTTGCATCTACTATCATTCTTCCTAAGTATAATAATGTTGCATTCTAGCACAAAGAAACAGTGTCTGTGAGCATTAATCTTGAGAGAAAAGTTTGGATGATTTGTTTGAAATAAACACGTACATTTATTAACTGCTGAGTACTCCGCTATATATCGAGGTTTCACCTAAATGAAACTCCAGTGAAAAAGGAGTTCTATCTCTATGTGACTATGTGAGTACTATTGTGTCTGGTTGACTCAATAATAAGCAATAGGATTTAGGAGCAATAAACCCAAACTCCATGGAAAAAGAAATATCACTTAAAAAAAATTCACCATTTTCACCTCTCTGAACTGATCACAGTAGGATGAAGACTCCTTTTCACAAGAGTTTGTTTTTCCTATTGAGAACAAAGTGAGGGGACCTTAAAAAGGCAGTGTGGAGTGCTCTTTGATCTTACTTGTCCACTGCCCACAAATGCTCTCTTTTTCTCTATACCTCTCTCACCAGTAAATTAATTCCCTTTGGAGTATTCTACCCTTTGGGAATTACCAAGGTTAAATCCAAGGGGAATAATTTCATTGCTGTTTTGAAGCCTTTCTCCTTTCCTTTTCCACCCCCTCAGTCAGAGAGTCTGTTAAAACACCAGCCTTTTTGGTTGCATTATATATGTGCTGTGAAAGGGACCTGTTTCTTCCCCATGGGCTTTGAACTCAACTGCCTTTTGTTTCCTCTGCAGCTTCTTCTTCCTATATCATCTGAAAGGTGAATTCTCATCAACAATGGAGGAGAACCCACGTCCCCCTCGGCCCAAGAAGCGGACCCACAAAGCCGAACCAGCCGAATCAGCGACACAGAAACCGCCACCAACAGAAACAAGAGGATGCTCAGTTGACTGCTCGGGTCAGAGCTGCCGGTCATGCTCGGCTGCTATGCTGGCTGATTGCGTGGCGCTTTGTTGTTGCCCGCTCGCCGTGGTTAGTCTCTTGGGGCTGGCTTTTATCAAGGTGCCATGTGCTATGGGAAAGAGGTGCTTTGGGAGGAAGAAAAAGAAAGGGAAGCAGAAGATGGAAGTCTGTGTTGATAGTGTTAGTAGAAAAGAGAGTGGTAGTGTTAGGGGAAATGAAAAGGGTAGTATTGTGAAGGGTGAGGAGTTTGGGGTGAAAAGTGTAAATGCATTTGAGGGGGAAATTATGGAACAGGGAAATTTGTGTGGAGAGGTGATTGAAGGAGACAATGAGCTGTTAGAAATGTGTCAAGTTGGGCATTTGGGATTTGGGAGAGTTTCATACACTGGAAGTGGAACTCACTCACCCAAATGATAGGGGTGAATAAGTAAGGCTTTCAGGTGCAAAATTCGCACACTTTCCTTCCATTTTCTTAATTGAAAATTTCAAATGTAGATTGGTTTTTATATCACCCCTTAGTCTTTACTCTGTTAGTCTTTTGAGTAATTACAAGTGGTAGTTTAAAAAAAAAAAGGTCATGAATGGCTGAATAGTGAATACTGAGTACAGAGCTAGAGTTGTTTTCTTTCTAAGCCTTTTGTTGTAGGCTCCAATCCATGCGTGTATGTTGTTGATGTAAGAGAATTCATGTTGGGTAGGCAGTAAGTAGTCTTTATCATGTGTTATTCACCACATTTGTTTTCCTAAGTTGTTTCTCCCAACGAGCACAATGCATAAGAGTGCATGATGACCCTTCTGAAAATTAGGTATTTGAATTTGGACGAAAAGAAAAAACAAATTCTGCTTTAAAAAAATAAAGCAAACCGCTAGAAGGAGGGGTTGAACCTCCGACCTTGTGGTTAACAGCCACACGCTCTAACCAACTGAGCTATTCCAGCTTCGTTGTTAATTTACATTTTTGTTGAAAATAAAGGTCTAATTGACTGTTTAGGCCCATTCCATTTGCTTTTTCCTTGTGGTAAGATTGTAAGAGATTCGAATTCAGGTCCTCATTTTGGATCCAAACTTATCAACTAAGGGTGGAACATATTCTAGTTGAATCTCATACCTATGATATTTCTCCGGGATTTGGTTCATTTAAGTCATTGTGTAAACTTCAATTCTTTTTATTGATTCAAGAACTCACGAAAAACACATTAGTTATGGTGCATTATATATTATATAATATATATATATATATGTTTTTAAACTCTTTTTTAAACCAAACAAGCCACATATATACATGTGATGCATGTGGAAAAGTGAGCCACTTTTTGTTATTTGATTGGCTATTAAAAGTGGGTTGTTTGGCCTAGAATATTCTTTCACAAAATAATAGCTTTTTTATAATCTATATGTCATCGAACAAAGCCATACTCTCCTTTTATAAGAAATGAAATTCAATGTACTAGACAAGTTCGGTAAACTGAGAGGCTGAAACAATCGATAAAGAAAAAAAATAAATAAAAACAAAACTCCAAAGAACAAGGTAGAAAACTAATAGACACCAAAAATTAACGAGTAAATTATGGGTTTAGTCCCCAACGTTTCATTAGTGTTTTATATTGGTCCCAAACCTTTAAAACGTTCCAAACTAGTCCTTTATTTATGCTAAAGCGTTTAATTTCTAGTCCTGTGGTTAATAATTTAAACCTTAGTCCTATTTGGCAATTTGAGGTGGCAATTTTCATCTGACATATGGATTTATTTTTTAAAAAAATCAAGGTTTTAACTACGCTATTTTTTGTTAGGGTTTGAGAGGGTTCTACGGGGAAATTTTGTAAGGAGGATTGCGAGTTGGCTCTACAAACTTGAGAGACTGAGAGAGGGCTTCAATTTGGTGAATGAATTGATTGAACAATGAAGAAGCTTGAGTCCATCAAGAAGTGGTGGGAGTGGGATCCTTTGTTTGATCAATCTGAATACGGTATTAGATAGTACACACAGAGCAACAAATTAAGGAGGAAGGAGACCAACATGCCCCCAGTTTTTTTGGATATCATGTTTCTGTGATGAGTTGTATTGTAAGGGATCACTTCATTAATTAAATTAAGTGCCTTGTTGCACCAAAACTAGTGCAGCTCAAAAGAATTTGAGTTAAAACCTTTTTTTTTTTTTAAATAATCCATGTCAGATGAAAAGTGCCACCTCAAATTGCCACCTCAAGTTGCCAATTAGGACTGGGTTTAAATTATTAACCACAGGACTAGAAATTAAACGTTTTAGCATAAATAAAGGACTAGTTTGGAACGTTTTAAAGGTTTGGGACCAATATAGAACACTAATGAAACATTGGGGACTAAGCCCATAATTTACAAAGCAAAGTAGGGATGGGTTATTCCAGACCCTACAAAGTAGCATAATCGATACTAGAAAAGATGAGTCAACTCTATCCTAAGAGTGCAAAATCACTAATTTGATAATTAATATATTCTACATTTTCTCCCCTCTTTTTGTGTCCTAGAAATTTCACATGCCATTCGAGAGAAAATATTATCTAGGTATCTTATTAAAGAAATGAAATTTAGTTTGAAGTTAGTTTTAGAAAACCTATCTTGGCTTTCAAGTTTAGAGCTAAAAATCAACGTAACATATAATATTTGGCTTAAAACATATGTATACACCTTAACTTGTCCATTTTAGTCAGTTACACACCTCACCTTTAAAACGTAAACATTGAACACCCGAACTTTCTAAAAACTACCTATTGAACACCTATTGGCTGACACTGTGATGTTGTGCACTACACGCGCGCCACGTCACTTGCACATGACACCACATCATTTACACATGGCGCCACGTCATATTATTAATAATAAAATAATAATTTATTTAAATAATATTTAACTAATAAATTTTATTTAAATAAATTTCCAAAATAATATTTTATTTAAATAATAATATTTTATTATTTTATTTATTATGTAATACAAAAATTCTATTATTTTATTTATTATATAATACAAAAAATTCTATTATTTTTTATTTTATTTAATAATAAATTTTATTATTTAATAATAAATAGTATTATTTTATTACTATTTCTATTATTTATTAATAATACATTATTATTTTATTACTAAGTTTATTATTTAATAATAAAAAATATTATTTTATTACTAAGTTTATTATTTAATAAAGTTCAGTCCGTTCAGATTCGGGTCAACCGGTCGGGTTTGAATTTTCGGGTTGAAACCCAGATATTTCCGTGTTGGGTCGGGTGGGGCTTGCTTACAAAAAAAAAATAGAAAAATAGAAAAAAGAATTTTATTATTAAAAATATTTTATTTTTAATAATATATATTTTTTTTCCATGTCAATGCCACGTCAACTTCATCACTCGCCCTCCGTTGCATCTATTACACGCATAGTGCCACATCAGCCAAAAGGTGTTCAATAGGTAGCTTTTAGAAAGTTTGAATGTTCAATGTTTACGTTTTAAAGGTGAGGTGTCTAACTGACTAAAATGGACAAGTTCAGGTGTCTACATATGTTTTAAGCCTATAATATTTATGTTAGACAAATCTATAGGAAATACACTACGAAGAAACTCTTTTTATAAGAATATCTATATTCCACATTTTGGTTTTTATGGGTTCAAAATAAGGTGGATACCCACTTTTGAACTATGATTAGAGTTCACAGTCAAACCATTTTTCTAGGATCCTGTAACAAGATCATCTTTATTAACAACTGAAACAAAGTTTTTCTTTAGTCGTATTTCACACTTTAGAAAATAAGTTTATGTTTTTTCATTCAATAATCATTAGATTATTCCATTTTATTATTTGTTTTTGTAGAGGAACAATGTTAAGATAATATCGTATCTCTTGTTTAGATTTTCTGTTCAAATCAATCTTTGTTCTTATCTAGTAATGCTGTAACTAGGGTTTGTTTTGATTACGTATCTTTATAATTCACAGGCCCTATGTAAGCCTTTAACCTCTTCTTAATAAAAACATGAACTTCTGCATTCTCTTATATGGTATCAACCTACTCTCCTGGGCACCATTAACCTACGTAATTTTCATCCAACCTACTCATGGCGGCTGAACTTCCTTCCGTTCTCCCCAACCCCTACCAAACCGATAACCCTTTCCTGCTAGTTCAATTCCCACACATTCACAAACTCACCCCTACCAACTATCTAGCATGGAGTACTCAAGTCACGCTCACCCTTGAAGGCTACGACTTGTTTTCCTATCTTGATGGCACGTTCCCTGCGCCTGCTGCTGAGATTGTTCGAGACAATCGCAGTGTCGCGAACCCTGCCTATCTTGCTTGGAAACGTCAGGACAGGCTCATCCAAAGTGCCCTTGTTGGCACACTCTCTGCAAGTGTGTCGACCCTTGTCACTCAAGCCCGAATGTCCAAAAGCGTATGGGATCTCCTCAAATCCACGTACGCAACGGCGTCTCGGGGTCACAAGCAACAAATCAAACAGAAGATCCGGACTACTACCAAGGGCTCTCGTATCGTGTCTGAATTCATGCATGGTATGAAAGCGGATGCTAACCTCCTTGCCTCACTTGGCTCGCCCATGTCGCAAGAGGACCTCACCGACTACATTCTCCGAGGTCTAGATGACAGCTTTCAGTCCGTGATTGATGGAGTCCACAATCGAGACACTCCAATCTCGTTTGAGGAACTTCATGAAAAGCTTATCGTCAAAGAGTTGGCCCTCAAGCACGACGGTCCCAAAGATTCCTCTCCGATCACTACTCTAGCTGTGAACAAGGCGAAAGGTAACAAACACAAACCCTCTTTTCCTATGCAATGGCAACCCTCTCTCCCTCCTCAGCCTCCACAAAACTGGACCACGAACACCAACCCTACTCCTCCACGCCCTCCCACAAGTCCACGACCCCCTAACCCTAATCACCAAAAACCGTTCAAGGGGCGGTGTCAATACTGTATTGGCCTCGGTCATGTAGTCAATCACTGCCCTAAGTTCAAAACTGACTACCCTGATTTCACTTGGCCTTCTACTAGCCGCTTCCCTACCCAATCTCCGCCCCAAGCTCACACCCTCACCACTACCAATCCTTCCCAATGGTTAGTTGACAGTGGCGCCTCCCACCATGTTACCAATGACCTCGAAAACATGTCCTTCCACCATCCCTATTCCGGACCCGACGAGCTCTATGTTGGCAACGGTAATGGTCTTTCTATCACTCATTCCGGTTCAAGTTTGTTAAAATCGGTGAATCATTCTTTTGAGTTGAAAAACGTCTTTTGTGTTCCACACATGACCAAAAATGTTATTTCTGTTTCACAATTCTGTAAACAAACAGGTTACTCTATTCTCTTCTCATCAAATTCGTTTTTTGTGAAGGACAAGATGGGCACCACCATGCTTAGCGGACCTTGTGTCGACGGCATCTACATGTGGCCTTCCACTTCTCCTCACATCAATGCCGCCACCTTGCTTTCACCTCATCACTTGCACCATCGCCTTGGTCATCCATCTACAGCAGTTTTCAAGAAAATTCAGCATGTTTTTCCTTCTCTAGCTAGGTCGTTTTTAATGTCTGAATGTCATGATTGTCAAATAAATAAGAGCCATAGGCTCCCTTTCTATTCTTTTACAATTGTTGCTTCCACACCATTTGAAATTTTGTTTTCTGATGTTTGGACTTCACCTATGTTATCCTATGATGGTTACAAATAATATATAATTTTTGTTGATCAATTTACTAGATACATATGGCTCTATCCATTGAAAAAGAAGTCTGATGCTCAAAATACGTTCATCAAATTTACAGCCCTCGTGCAAAACTTTTTTAACACAAAAATAAAAACCTTGTTTTCGGATAACGGTGGCGAGTACATTGCATTACGAGATTTGTTAAGCAAAAATGGCATTACACATCTCACCTCACCTCCTCACACACCACAACATAATGGTCTTTCGGAACGGCGTCATCGCCACATCGTTGAAACCGGGTTAAGTCTCTTAAGTTTTTCTGGCATGCCCTTAGATCATTGGCCCTTTGCCATGTCTACCGCTGTCTATCTCATTAATCATCTTCCTACTCCGGTTTTACAAAATGATTCACCATTTTTTCGTCTCTTGCATAAGCCACCGGATTACACCAAACTCAAATGCTTTGGCTCCTTGTGTTACCCTTGCTTACGTCCCTATACCCACACAAAATTTGATCCCAAATCAATAGCTTGCGTTTTTGTCGGCTATTCCACTACTCAGTCAGCCTACCATTGTCTTGATCCAAGTACCAAACGCCTATATACCTCTTGTCACGTCCAATTCATTGAACACAAATTCCCCTACAAAACCAACCCGACCTTGGTGCATAACGAGTCTAGTTTGGGAGATGAATGGGGTTCAATTTCCTTTCCCATCCTAAATCCGAATGCACCAGCCCCTCCCATTCATCAAAACCCTAACATGCCACTGTCACCAACCACGCATCCTATCACCCCTTCTCACTCCAATTCACCTCTGACTAATGCTCGTATCCCATCTCTATCCAATCCTACGTCCCACTCTTCTCATACCCCACCTACTCGCTTCCCCTCTCCCACAAACGCACATGCAAACCCCAACAGCCCACCTACGTTCAATAATACTTCCCATGCAAACCATGCCCCTCATACTTCCCCTTCTGCCGTCATTCAATCCCCATCACCCAACCCTAGTGCTTCCGCCCTATCCAACAATTCTCCCTCCACCAATTCCGCTCCCTCCCCTTCACCATCACCCTCGCCCAACCCAAACCCTAATCCGAACCCTGGCATTGTCACCCGATCCATGAACAACATACATAAGCCCATCCAAAAACTCAACCTCTCCCTCACCACATCTCATCCCACCGAACCCACAACCATAACTCAAGCTCTCAAAAGTCCCGAATGGAGAGTTGCTATGCAGAAAGAATTTGAGGCTCTTTGTGCCAACAAAACCTGGACTCTTGTCCCGCAGTCCTCTGAGCAAAATCGGATTGGTTGCAAGTGGGTCTTTCGTACCAAATTCAAACCAGACGGTAGTGTTGAACGACTCAAAGCACGCCTTGTTGCCAAAGGCTTTCATCAACGCTCTGGTCTTGACTATTCTGAAACGTTTAGTCGAGTCGTGAAGCCGGTGACTGTGTGTCTTGTTCTCTCCATTGCTGTCTCTCGACAATGGCCAATCAAGCAACTAGATGTTAATAATGCCTTCCTTCAGGGCACACTTCATGAAGATGTGTACATGGTCCAACCTCTGGGCTTTGTAGACAACTCCTTACCACATCACGTCTGCAAGCTCCACAAAGCGCTCTACGGCTTAAAACAAGCCCCCCGGGCCTGGTATACTGAACTCAAGCAACATTTGCTACGTCTAGGATTCCTGAATTCCGTAGCTGACACATCACTCTTCTATCTTCAACGAACTGGCCTTACTTTGTATCTTCTTGTATACGTTGATGACATTATTATCACAGGGAATCAACCATCTAAAGTTCAAGCCCTACTCGACGCTCTTGCATCTCGCTTTTCTCTCAAGGATCTTGGAAACCTGTCCTATTTCCTTGGAGTAGAGGTTCTACCATCACCTACAGGGCTGTTTTTGTCTCAAAAAAAGTATGTTCTGGACCTTCTTCAAAGTTCAGGTATGTCCTCTACAAAACCGGTGGCCACACCCTCAGTTGACTCCATTCAACACGCCGCTGATGTGGGTGATTTGCTACCATGTCCCACCGACTACCGCTCCATCATCGGCAGTCTTCAATACCTTGCACACACACGGCCAGACGTCGCTTTCACAGTGAATAAGCTGGCGCAATTTATGCAGCATCCCACCACTGAGCATTGGAGTTCTCTTAAGCGTCTCCTACGCTACTTGGCCGGCACTAGTGACTACGGTATTGTAATCTCAGCTTCGTCTCCACTTGCTCTTCATGCATTCTCTGATGCGGATTGGGCAGGCGACAAGTCCGATTACAGGTCCACCACTGGCTACATCATTTATCATGGGTCGACGCCTATCTCTTGGTCCTCCCGCAAGCAGAAGACAGTAGCTCACTCTTCCACCGAAGCAGAATATAAAGCTATTGCCGACACTACCTCTGAGCTTCTATGGGTCATTGCCCTGATGCAAGAACTTGGTCTCACTCTTCATCAAAAACCAGTCCTCTACTGTGATAACTTGGGAGCAACTTACCTCAGCTCGAATCCGGTATTTCACTCCCGAATGAAACATATAGCTCTGGCCTTTCACTTCGTACAAGAACAGGTTCAACATGGCTCTCTTCGTGTTGCTCATGTACCCACATACGATCAGCTAGCTGATGTCCTCACAAAGCCACTTCCTCGTTCAAGATTCACTAGCATCACCTCTAAGCTCGGCTTAGCTCGAAGACCAGTCAATCTTGCGGGGGAATGTTAAGATAATATCGTATCTCTTGTTTAGATTTTCTGTTCAAATCAATCTTTGTTCTTATCTAGTAACTAGGGTTTGTTTTGATTACGTATCTTTGTAATTCACAGGCCCTATATAAGCCTTTAACCTCTTCTTAATAAAAACATGAACTTCTGCATTCTCTTATAAACAAGATCAACACTTTATGTCAATCATCATAAAACCTTTAATATTTGACAAATAATATATACACCATTTAACGATAGGATGTATAAAATTATGTTTAGGTGTGTCTAACACATCATTCTATGATAATTCATGCTGCTAAACATGAGTTTGTGATTAAGAAAGAAAAAGGATACAAAGGGGGCAAAGGGTGTAGCTGAGATTAAAGGTGACATCACTAGTGCTTCAAGGGAGTTCAAGCAAGCCCGATAGAAAGTGAAAATGGTCTCAATCTAGGTGGATTAAACTGAATTCAGATGGTTCTTACGTTTAGGGAGATAATGTTGGTCAGAAGTGGTGGCATTTTGCGTGGCCATATAGAACAATTCATTCGTGTTGTTACAACTTTTGGCTAGTGTGGGTAGCTTTGCATTTAGGGCTGAACTCCTTGGTGTTTTGCAAGGTCTTGTTGAGTATGTAGCCGAATTTAACTTTGAAGAGTCGAAGAAGAAGAGGCGAGGCAAGTGCTGCGAAGGTAGAAGAGAACTCGCGAAGAGTTCAGGGCCGAGCTCACCCGCGACCGCCGATTGCGGTCCCGCGACCGCGGGTCTGGAGAGAAGAGAAACGCGGGTGTGCGCGAGAACGCGCCCGCGTTTCGCCGGCCATGCCCGAGTTTCGGCCACAGAATCGAAGCCCACGAAGCGCGGGCAGGTGCGCGCAAAGCGCGGCCGCGCTTCGGTGGCTGAACCCGCGCTTCGGGAGCCGAGGCTCTGGACGGGAAGCGCGGGCAGGGGGAGCGGAAACGCGCCCGCGTTTCGGGTGGCCTAGGCCGCGTTTCGGGCCGCGTCCCGCGAACATGTCTAGGGCTTCGGGTTTTTTCTTTCGGGCCTCCTTTGTTATTTGCCTGATATATATTTGACAAACACTTCATTGTAATTGTATCCACAATATTGATAGAGTGAAAACCCTGACTTGGTAGTGCCCCCAGACGTAGTCCTCGCGACGAACTGGGTCAATAATTCCTTGTGTCCTTTATTGTTTTTCGCTTTCAATTCTTCGTATTGCTTGATCTATCTACAAATTTCCTAACAACTGGTATCAGAGCTTCAGGTCTTGCAATTGAAGGATGGATGTCTCGAAGATTCCCATAGAGAAGTTTGATGGCAAGGACTTCGGATATTGGTGGATGCAAATTGAGGACTACTTGTATAGGGCTAATTTGCATGCCCCTTTGGGAGATCAACCGGCGGACATGAAGGCGGATGACTGGAAGCTATTGGACCGAAAGGCGATGAGTCTGATCCGCTTGTCGTTGTCCAGGGATGTAGCTTGTCATACGATAAAGTCGAAGAGTACCAAGGAGGTGTTGAAAACCTTGTCCGATCTCTACGAGAAGCCCTCGGCGATGAACAAGGTGCATATCATGAGGAGGTTGTTCAATTTGAGGATGAAGGAAGACACTCCGGTGGCCAAGCATTTGAATGAGTTCAATATGACAATACAGCAGTTAAGCTCTGTGCAAATTGACTTCGATGATGAGGTATGTGCCCTAATTCTTCTCTCTTCTTTACCGGATAGTTGGGGTGGGACAGTTACCGCTCTAAGTGCTACGACGGGCAAGGAGAAATTGAAGTATGATGATGTGAGAGACCTGATTGTTGGCGAAGAGGTTCGCAGGAAGGAATTAGGTACTGCATCAGGTTCAGCGTTGAATGCAGGGAACAGGGGTAGGTCTGAATCAAAGAAAAAGTCATACAGAGGTAGATCCAAGTCTAGAGGAAAGGACAAGGAGAAGTCTACCAAAGACAAGAGCAAGGCTCAATGCTGGAATTGTGATGAGTTTGGACACTATAAGCATGAGTGCAAGGCACCGAAAAGGTCTGCGAATACAGTGGCTGATGATAATGGTGATGCATTGATCTTGAGCGTTGGGAGTCAACTGGACTCATGGGTGTTAGACTCTGGAGCTTCGTTTCATTCTTGTAGCGATGCAGGTGTAATGAAGAATTACAGTGCAGGCAACTACGGAAAGGTCTATCTTGCTGATGATGAGACCTTGGAGATAGTAGGCAAGGGTGAGGTAGATGTCAAGACACCGAATGGCTCAACTCTGAAATTGCATGGAGTCAGGCATATTCCGGGACTGAAGAGGAATTTGCTATCGATTGGCCAGCTGGATGATGAAGGTTACGAGGTGACCTTTGGTTGTAGTACATGGAAGATCACAAAGGGGGCTATGGTGATAGCTCGAGGGAAGAAGGACGGTACTTTGTACACTACAGGGGAAGTCCGTGATCGTGTTTCAATCGCCAAGGCTGATGGTGATGTGAATTTGTGGCATTGTCGATTGGGTCATATGAGCGAGAAGGGGATGAAGGTTCTTTGCTCTAAAGGTTTGCTACCGGGTCTTAAGTCTGTTGAGATCGGGTTGTGTGAGGACTGTGTTCTTGGCAAGCAGCGCAGGGTCAGTTTCTCTAGAGATGGCAGAGCTTTGAGAAAGCAGAGATTGGAGGTGGTTCACAGTGATCTATGGGGACCGGCGCCGGTAACGTCCCTAGGAGGAGCCTCCTACTATATGACCTTTATTGACGATTGCACAAGAAAGGTATGGGTCTATTTCTTAAAGCAGAAATCTGAGGCATTTGATTACTTTAAGAAGTGGAAGGCTCGAGTTGAGAATGAGACAGGTCTCAAGGTGAAATGTTTGAGGTCTGACAATGGTGGTGAGTATGAGCTCCGGGAATTCAAGGAATATTGTGCTGAGAAAGGGATCAAGATGGAGAAAACTCTGAAAGGTACTCCTCAACAGAACGGGGTTGCAGAGCGCATGAACATAACCCTGAATGAGCGTGCAAGAAGTATGAGGCTGAAGTGTGGGCTGCCAAAGATGTTTTGGGCAGAAGCAATCAATACTGCAGCGTTCTTGATCAATCGGGGACCATCAACTCCTTTGGAGAATGGTATTCCCGAAGAGGCATGGAGCGGCAAGAAGGTGAATCTGTCCTTTCTACGAATCTTTGGTTGTACTTCTTATGTGCACATTGCTGATGTTGAAAGGAGTAAGCTGGATGCTAAGTCTGTTAAGTGCACATTCGTTGGATACGGTGGTGATGACTTTGGGTATCGTTTCTGGGATGAACAAGCCAGGAAGATTATTCGTAGTCGGGATGTCGTGTTTGATGAAAAGGTGTTGTACAAGGACAGGCAGAATGCATCAGAGGAGAAGAGTCTGAGTCCAGAGACAGTTGATCTTGATGTTGACGATGATATTCCGAGTTCAGGTGGGAGCGATGAGGCTCAGCAGGAAAACGACGACGGTAGTGTGCAGGATGAGTCGTTGGGCAGTGACACCGAGCAGGTGACTGATAGTGAGCCGAGTACACCGCCAGCAGAGTTACGCAGGTCAGTCAGAGATCGCAGATCGCCTGATAGATTTTCGCCTTCTAATTTCTATCTATTACTGACAGACAACGGTGAACCTGAAAGTTATGCTGAGGCTTCCAACAGCAGAGATGTGAGGAAGTGGAAAGTTGCTATGGATGACGAGATGAGCTCATTGAAAACAAATGGTACATGGGATCTCGTCAAGCTTCCAAGGGGAAAAAAGGCGCTGCATAACAAATGGGTTTACAGGGTTAAGCAGGAGGCAGATGGGAGTCAGCGTTACAAGGCCAGGTTGGTTGTGAAAGGTTTTCAGCAGAAGCATGGGATAGATTATACTGATGTCTTTACGCCTGTTGTAAAGATGACCACTATTCGATTGGTGTTGAGTATGGTGGCAGCAGAAAATCTAGAGTTGCAGCAGATGGATGTGAAAACAGCTTTCTTACATGGTGATCTGGAGGAAGAGATCTACATGAAGCAACCAGAGGGGTATGTGGCCAAAGGTAACGAAGAGATGGTGTGTAGATTGAAGAAAAGTCTATACGGTTTGAAACAGGCTCCCAGGCAGTGGTACAGGAAATTTGATGCTTTCATGCATGAAATTAAGTATGTCAGATGTGAGGCTGATCACTGCTGCTACTTCAGGAGAATTGGACAGGACTACATCATTCTGTTGTTATATGTTGATGACATGTTGATAGCAGGAACAAGTGCTCGAGAAGTCAAAAAGATGAAGGAGCAATTGTCCAGTCGGTTTGCCATGAAAGACCTTGGAGATGCCAAGCAGATTTTGGGGATGCGTATTGAGAGGGACAGGAAGGCAGGCAAGGTGGTTCTCTCACAGGCTGAATATGTGAAGAAAGTGTTGCAAAGATTCAATATGGAGAACGCCAAGCCTGTCAACACTCCTTTGGGCACACAGTTCCAATTGTCAAAGAGGGACAGCCCAAAGGATGATGAAGAGCGCGCCCAAATGGAGAAGACTCCTTATGCTTCAGCGATTGGCAGCTTGATGTATGCAATGGTATGCACCAGGCCAGACATAGCACATGCGGTGGGAGTTGTGAGTCGGTTCATGAGCAATCCGGGGAAGAAGCATTGGGAGGCAGTGAAGTGGATTCTGAGGTACTTGAAGAGTACCACAAGCAAGGCTCTTTGTTTTCAGGGGAAAAAGGTTGAGCTTGCAGGCTATGTTGATTCTGATTATGCTTCCAGTGATCTTGACAAGAGAAGGAGTACTACAGGATATGTGTTTACAATTGGTGGTACTGCGGTCTCTTGGGCATCTAAGCTGCAGAAAATTGTTGCTCTGTCTACCACAGAGGCTGAGTATGTTGGTGTGACAGAGGCAAGCAAAGAGATGGTATGGCTACAAAATTTCTTGAGTGAGTTGGGGAAGGTGCAAAGTGACAGTGTGCTCTACAGCGATAGCCAGAGTGCAATTCACTTGGCCAAGAATCCGGCGTTCCATTCAAGGACGAAACATATAGAGGTGAAGTATCATTTCATAAGGCACCTTATAGAGAAGAAGGTGTTGCAGCTGGAAAAGATTCAGGGGGCTAAGAATCCGGCTGATATGTTGACCAAGGTGGTACCCTTGGAGAAGCTGAAGCTTTGCATGGCTTCAGCTGGCCTTAGTACTTGAGCTGATAGGCCGGCACTACCATTACCGGAAAGGGGTTTGAGATATTGACAGTTGCAATTAGGCTCCAGGTGGGAGATTGTTGAGTATGTAGCCGAATTGAACTTTGAAGAGTCGAAGAAGAAGAGGCGAGGCAAGTGCTGCGAAGGTAGAAGAGAACTCGCGAAGAGTTCAGGGCCGAGCTCACCCGCGACCGCCGATTGCGGTCCCGC
Source organism: Polygonum aviculare (assembly GCA_934048045.1). NCBI lineage: Eukaryota > Viridiplantae > Streptophyta > Magnoliopsida > Caryophyllales > Polygonaceae > Polygonum > Polygonum aviculare. The sequence continues at coordinate 5,872,589 of OW204027.1, forward strand.
GACCGCGGGTCTGGAGAGAAGAGAAACGCGGGTGTGCGCGAGAACGCGCCCGCGTTTCGCCGGCCATGCCCGAGTTTCGGCCACAGAATCGAAGCCCACGAAGCGCGGGCAGGTGCGCGCAAAGCGCGGCCGCGCTTCGGTGGCTGAACCCGCGCTTCGGGAGCCGAGGCTCTGGACGGGAAGCGCGGGCAGGGGGAGCGGAAACGCGCCCGCGTTTCGGGTGGCCTAGGCCGCGTTTCGGGCCGCGTCCCGCGAACATGTCTAGGGCTTCGGGTTTTTTCTTTCGGGCCTCCTTTGTTATTTGCCTGATATATATTTGACAAACACCTCATTGTAATTGTATCCACAATATTGATAGAGTGAAAACCCTGGCTTGGTAGTGCCCCCAGACGTAGTCCTCGCGACGAACTGGGTCAACAATTCCTTGTGTCCTTTATTGTTTTTCGCTTTCAATTCTTCGTATTGCTTGATCGATCTACAAATTTCCTAACAGGTCTCACCATTGCAAAAGAGATGATAATTGAAAGACTTCAAGTGGAGGTGGATGCAAGGGATTTAACTTACTTCATTAGCCAAAAAGCAACACCAACAAATAATGCTTATGCTATGATTGTGAAATGCAAGCTAGCAATTGGTGAATGGAAATAATTGGCAAGTTAAGCTTCAGGTTGTTAATAGGGAGGCAAACAAGGCAGTCGGTTGGTTGGCTAAACTTCAAGATATGTTTTTGCATTGTTGAATGATGCTCCTGCTGAACTTCACGATATATGTAATGCGGACAATATAGTTCTTCCTATGTAATTCTTAAGTTTATCTAAATAAAATGGCTTTGGTCTCCTTTTCTACGGAAAAAACATATCCACATTTTTTGACAAAAACAAATATCTACATATTAGCAAAAATATGTAAGTTATTACCTATGTTAATTTAGTTGAAAAGTGAGCATTTTATAAATTAACTAGTTTATTATCCGTAATGTGTACGAGATATGTCTGACAATAGTTTGATAATGTAGAATTCAAATAATACAATATTGCATGCCATGCCATGTATGAGCACTTCACTATTGATAATGTTTTTTTCTATTCGAGATCATGACATTATTTTTTAATCCAAGATCGTGATTTGGTGTTGTGGAATTTTTTTAAATTAATATTATATATAATATGATTTAAATAGTGATTTAAATAAGGATCATGTCATGATACATACACCAACTTACTTGTTAATTCATTTGGCTCAATCAAAATTGATTTAATGTTAATATCACCCAATAGATATTATGTTGACTTAATACTATTATTTTAACATCTATAGATGAAATTGACATCAAATAAGGATAAAAAATACTCCATTATTTTGATGGTTTTAAATCAAATGAGAACTCTCCTTATCACATAACCTTCCGTGAACCATAAAAAGAACTAATTATACAATATATGAACCCAAAATATAAATACGTTAATTCCAAAATGATGTTTGTCATTTTGTGTTATTATTTATAGTAATTTGATCCCTAATAGAGGGTGTTTTCGAATTGTGTTATTAAGTTTATTAACCTAGTCCCTAAAGGAGGCTGATTGTATTCCAAATATTTCCTTTTATAGCTCACATATTTAGTTTTTTGGTTTGCGTTATAGTAATTTATATCGATAAAGAACATTTTCATTGGAATCAACATCATTATGACATGAAAATATACAAATAGAAGAAAGTATTTATATTTTCAAAAACTAATTTGTTAATATGAAATATGATCAAAATTAAATTGAGCTAAAAAAGATACAGATTTAATATATCAGATAGATGGCGCACTCTCCAAAATGGCCGCAATATAAATCTTTCTAATGTTTGTTTTTAAGATGGAAACATGACTCAAAATTATCTTAAGTATCAATTTTTAATAAAAGGAATCATCCTTTTGAAAATCACCATCAAAGATATGAACTATCACATCATTAGTTAAAAATGATCCAAAATAATTTTTAACGAGTTTTACATGGAATCTATGTTGTATCAATCATAAATTCGATATACTAACTTAATATTTTACAATTGTTTATAATATTTTCGATCGTCATATCGTCACTTCAATAATTGTTTTTTGTTATTAGGATAGTTCGTATATTTGGTTGGACATTTTCAAATTTTAATTATTATTATTGTTGTAAAAAAATCATACTTCAATTATTATTTTGAGTCATTTTAGATTGATGAATAAATGAAAAGGAAATTTAGGTAGTGCAGTCCTAGTCGCTAGTGGGTAAGCGTGTAGGTGAGATTACTACGACGGTTATCATTTGACCAACCATCCTCAAACTCTCTCTACCTTCATTCCTAAATCTTCGTCTTTCCGGTCGTCGCTTCTTCCACTGATAAAAGGTATCAAGCTTTGCCTTCATTTTCTTTTAAGATTTCTTCTGTTAGTGATAATGATTTTGAGTTTCTGAGGATCATACAAAGCAAAAAGGGGAAGAAAAATATTGGATGATCAATGGACATGTTTTGCTTTAACAGATTTTCTGTTCACGGATAGGAGGAGATTACAGTTTCGACCAACAAGTTGCAAATTAATTGACACTATTTTTCGGATCGGACAATCGTACTCTGCTTAGAACTTCGAAGAAATGAATTTGCGCAAGTGTGGTGTTTGAAAACCCTAATTTCAATTTACTTACAACTTAGAAGAGACGAATTTGTGCAAGTGGCGATATTTGAAAACCCTAATTTCCATTTGCGATTTGGAAATGGTTCAGAGTGCAATTATACAAATAATCGGCTCAATTGAATTCTGCCTGATGTTGCAGGTGTAGGGATTTAGCACTTTAGAATGGCTGAATCAGCTGGTATTGCAGCAAAGAAACTGATTAAGATCGATATCAGCTCAGACACCGTGTGTCCATGGTGCTTTGTTGGGAAAAGGAACCTGGACAAGGCTATAGAGTTGTCGAAAGACGAGTTCGACTTCGAGGTTGTCTTCTACTTTGCACCTTTTTCATACTACACTCGTCATCGTTCTCTAGTGCAACTACCACATTTTGAATTTTCGACGATCTTGATTGTTTGACGTTAAAATGAAAACATTGCCAGGTGAGATGGCATCCGTTCTTCCTTGATCCGTCCGCGCCTAAAGAAGGTGTGAACAAGAGAGAGTTCTATATAAAGAAATTCGGCTCTCGCTTCGAGCAGATCATCTCTAGGATGACACAGGTGGGTTTGGTAATTTAATTTGCTAGTGCAGAGTATTTCATTTTTCTTAGCACAACCAAATTGGCATCCCACGAAAACTCAAGCTCTCGGGTTTTGCAGGTGTTTAGGGGGCTTGGACTGGAGTACAACATGAACGGGCTGACGTAAGGCTAGTTTGCCCTTGCTGCGTTACGTTATAATAGACGAGCTTCCTTAACTGTATTCGCGGTTGAAGAACGTTTTTTTAAACATTCGCATCTTCTTGATATATATGTTCAGGGGAAATACTTTGGACAGCCATAGGCTTATATACTTTGCTGGGAGACAGGGCCTTCATAAGCAACACGAGCTCGTTGAAGAGCTCTTCATTGGGTACTTCACGCAAGCAAAGCACATAGGTGACAGGCAAGTCGTTTTGTTGTTCTTCTTTTTGTATGGTGGTGTGGTTTCAAATACAGTTTCGTTTCTATGATATCCTATTGTCTCTTAGTAGTAGTTTTGTTTATTCTTTCGATCCAGGGGCTTTCTTGTGGAATCCGCAGAAAAGGTCGGGATAGAAGGAGCTGCACAATTTCTCCAAGACCCTAGCAGTGGTGTTGCTGAGGTTTGTTCTTTCCTTCCTTCCTTTAGTAGAACGCAAGTACTAACAATCGTTATGTTTGCCTCCACAAAAGCACGTAGACTTTGGCTTGGAAGATTTATGTTTGCATTTATATTTGTTTAAATTCCCTTTTCCAAAGCTTGAATGATGGGTAGTTTCTTCAAAGATATCCATCCACTTGAGAGAGCAAACATGTTGTCGATGGTACCAGCCATTTACATTAACATGATCCGTAGACCGTAGCGTACATATGGTCTGGTACTATTTCTCTTGTAAAACATCCTTGAATCTCAGTCGAAGCTAACCTGCTCTTTTCATGCCCTGTGGTGAATAAAGGTGAACGAGGACTTTGAGAAATACTCTGCACACATAACTGGAGTTCCATTCTTCGTGGTAATGATATGCTTTGGCAAACTCTTTCAAGTATTTACCCCCTTTTTTTCACATGATTGATAAACTTGTTGTGGGGAATGTGCAGATTAACGGTAACCAAAAGTTGAGCGGGGGACAACCACCAGAAGCCTTCTTGCAGGCCTTCAAACTGGCTGCAAATTAGCACCAGCACATACATACATACACACGTATATCAAACTGGTTGTTGCTAATAAATAGAGGCCACAGACTGCTGTTCTTCCAACATTGTGGTGGCCGTGCTGAACTTGGTTTTCCTGTAATCTATTATGTCATTATTCTCCATGACTTGCTTTGCTTTGCAAATATATTCGAAAAATGGCTGTGCTGAACTCGTGTAATGCAATGCACAACGAAATAGCATCTAATTCAACAATCCACAGCTACAATTGAGCCTTGCAATCACTATACCAACAAACAAAAACCCGGAAAAAAACTGATAACGTACAAATTGCTTCAGCAAATTTTAAATGAAGGAGACATCAAACAATGGAGACCTTGGCACCGGCGGCCTCGAGCTGCTTCTTGGCGTCCTCGGCTTCCTCCTTGGAGATGCCCTCTTTGAACTTCTTGGGCAGGCCCTCAATGAGCTCCTTGGCCTCCTTGAGCGCCAGGCTGGTCAAGGCCCTGACGGCCTTAATGGCTCCAATCCTGGCATTGCTGGGCACGTCCTCGATAACGACATCGAACTCGGTCTTCTCCTCGACGACGGGCGCCTCCGCGGCTCCGGCGCCGGGAGCGGCGGCCACGGCGGCGGCGGGGGCGAAGGAGGCGGCGGAGACGCCGAGCTTGTCCTGGAGCAGGTCGACGAGGATCCTGGCCTCCTCGAGAGTGAGGCCGGAGAGATCGGAGCCGAGTTTCTGGATCTTCTCCGGCGCCTCCACGGCGGCGAGAGGGCGGAGATTGGCGGCGCGGTGGGAGGTGAACGGGCGGAGGGGTTGGAGCTTCGAGGTGGAGAAGGAGGTGGTCGTGGGGATGGAGGGGGAGGAAGGGGAGCGGAGGGTCAGAGTGGAGAGGGCGTTGGTGGTCGCCATTGATGGGAGCAGGGGAGAGGACTGAGGATAATAGGATAAGGGGATTGATGAGAGAGAGATTGTCGAAATTTTGCGAGTAAGCGAGAATGGATGGATAGGTAAAAATAAATAATGCAGAGCGAGTGATAGATGGGTGATTTGACGCTTTTGCCCCTGTGCTATTTGAGATATTACATTGCGCGATTAATAAAAAAAATGGGGCATTCCGAGAATCGAACTCGGGACCTCTCGCACCCAAAGCGAGAATCATACCACTAGACCAAATGCCCTTTTGTTGTATATTTGGACACGAGTAACATCTAATACAACTTTGGATAGGAAGAACTGAACGCTTTGTCAAGAATCACTGTAATCAGGCACGGATGCTTTGGTGGGCTGGGGTAGGCTCCAGCCCACCCTAAAAAATTAGAAAAAAAATTAAAATAGGGTAAATTAAATAATAAAAAATAAAAAATAAAAAATAAGGTAAATTTAGTAATAAACTAGTTAAATTAAAGTAATTTAGCCCATCCTAATTATTTTGATGATAATTAGCCCATCCTATTTTACAATCCTGGATCCGTCCCTGACTGTAATGCTATCAAAACGCAAATTTTAACTCAACCAAGAATATAAATGCTTTTCTTTCTTCTATCCCAGTACGTAAACCATCAACAATAATTGTCATGTCAAGCTGTTTTGTGACAAGGTTAGAAATGTGATGTTTCGTTCGCTTAGTGTGCGATTATTAGTTCGAGTTTTCATGTGTCTTTCAATGCAATTATTTGGCAAATTGATCAAGCAAATTATAGTGACTAAAAATGGTTTTAACTAAAAGACAGCACATACAATGCGTGTAATTTAATTAGTTCATTGGTACAGACAATATAATGCTGTTCATTTTTGCATGGACGATGATCAATGCATGTTTGCAACCCTGCACATGCACCTTCAAGGAAATGTATTCATACAAGTGTCCCCGCTTTTCCCGAACTCCCAATCCTACCCTTTTCTTTCCTAAAATTTCTTTTTTGCCCCAAACTTTCGCGAAATCGCCCTGAAACCTAAAGTTTAGCAGTAACTCTCTTCTTGTTCTAGTCTCACTTTCGCCGGAAGTGGACCGATTTGAACTGAAACGAGACGTGATTGTTGCTATAAGATCATAATTCTTAAATTCTCAGGACCTTATAGATCATAATTAAAATGTTGAATTTGATGCCTCTATAGGAAATAATACCCAAATGGTGTCCTTGATTTGCACTAAAAAGGAAAAACACAAATAAGGTCAAAAACTAAAGAAGTAACGCTCTATGTAACACGCATGCGGTTTCACACTTACGGTTTCGCATACGTGTATAAAAAAACATTCGCAACTCCCTAGATGCTTCCCCTCTACAACTCTTATAACGTATGATCTATCTTGTGTTCATAGTCCATAATTATCACCTCCTTTTCCTCTCTTTCTTTCACTCCCATTACTCACCACTCTCTCACTCAAACACCACCATGATCCATTTCCCAAATCTCCCCACCAAATCTCTCAACGACCTCCATCTAGTCCTTCCGAACAACGAGCTCCTCCGGTTCGGCAATCGCATCCCGAGCCCATTCCCGGCTCCATTAACCCCTCAGCGGTTCGATCTCAACCGCTTTCCTTGTGCGGATGTGGACTCTCCACCGGGTTTGACTTTGTCGAGCGAAAACATGCCGGACGACGACACATTCCTAACCCTAGCTCCTCCGCAACCGCTTCCAAACGACGCTCAGAGGCGGAAACGGGGTCGAAGATCCGGCCAGGAACCGAAGATGCCCAAGTGCAGAGAAGTATCCAACCGTTGGACTGAAGAAGAGGACAAGTTTGTGACGTTCATGGTTTTTAATATTTTTTATTTTATTTTATTGAACTTCTTATGATTAAATTGTTGAAATCTTTTAATTTTGTCAGGAAGCTAAGAGAAATAGTGAATAGCATAGGAGAGCAATGGTCAAGAATTGGAAAAATTATGAGAAATCGAGTTGGGAAGCAATGCAGGGAAAGGTGGAACAATCACTTGCGCCCAGACATTAAGGTTCTTCACAATTTTAAATTTATTTTATTTACTTATATCTCTACTATATGTACTTATTATGAGATCATGAATCAATAGCTGTGTTCATGGGTCTATTTCAAAAGCAATGCTTTTAATCTTCAACACAGATTTAAATTCATACATTGTATTTGTATAGATATTTATAGATTTCTTGCTGTATGGTACATTGTTAGCCAGGAAGTATAGCGCTGTAATGTGATTAATTATAGAAGGAAAGTTTTGCTTGCAAAACCAATCAATCCCAATATTTGCACCATTTAATGGAAAAATTATATTATATTAGAAAGAATATATTATTAAAATAAATTTGGAAAGAAATAAATTAAATAAAACAATACAAGATTTTTATATCTATTATTTTTTTGATAAATTTATGTAAATATAAATTATTAATTTATAGCTAAATCAAAATCAAGGCACGAGGAGTAATACTAGTTACAACTAGATCCATGGTTTTCTGTTCAAATCAATCACTATTAATTGGTTATGTTTGAATTATGGACCAAGTAAGATTGATTGTACCTAGTGAACATTAATGCCTTTTTTGTAATCCTAACTTTAAAGTCTAAGATTCTCTTATTCAAATCAATGCTCATTGATCGTGCTCTCGGCCGAAAAAAATTCAGGCAAGAGGTTTTTTTTTTATGGTTTAGGATCACATTGAGAGATTAGACTTTTATTTGATTTTGTTTTATTACTGCTATGATATTGGAGCCTAGAGGGATAAAATAAAACAAATAAGAAAGATTAGGGGCAATTTTGAGAAGTAAAATGAAAAACAGGGAACAAAATAGTAAAACAATTGTAAGAGATTGATTTGGAACCGGAAGTAAAAATTTGTCCTTGGTTGATTTGCTCTTCTTGTATATATGTGTAGAAAACCGCAAAATGGACGAATGAAGAAGAGGAGATAATCGTAGAAATCCATAAGAAGGAAAGCACAAAATGGTCCAAAATCAGCAAGTTCCTCCGAGGACGCTCCGAGAACTCACTCAAGAACCACTGGAACTCCACCAAGAGAAAGATCATTTCCAACGGCATCTTTCTCGAGTCCTCGCCATTGCAACGCTACATCGGCCTTAGATCCGGAGCCACTCCTTGGAGACCGCCCGTCGTTTGTGCTCATAAGGATTTGAGCAATAAATCGGGTGTGGGCCCTAGTTCCCGGGCCGACCAAGGCTTGATAAGCGGTGATCAGCCCTTAGAGGAGGCTCACAAGGAAGGAATCGTCTTGATTGACTTCTTTGGCTGATTAGGGTTTGCTTAGAGATGATATATAGGATGTGGTGTTAGAGTTTGTTGAGCTTATGTTGGTTTATCTAGTTTGGAGCTTGAGTTGATGTTGATTGAAGAATCTCTTGCACTATAGGCATTTTGCATTCATGACTAGTTTTGTGTTACTAGCTCATGGTTTTATGGATGTTTAATGCATGAAGTGTATTTTAAAATTCGACCAGAGTGGTGCTAGTGTTCACTGCCATTATTTTTGTCATCAAAGTTTAAAGTGAAGGGGACGGTGTTCCGGTCTATATTCTTAGAAGAGGATTTACATATATCTCACATCAAGGAGATTAGTGGAGGGTTGAACTTGTAACTTGTTAAACTGGTACCTTATCTTGCTCCACTAGACCAACCCCTTGAGGTTATTGTTACAATTTGCATACTAGCCAAGATCCCACTTCTTGCTTAAAATATATTCCATCCAACTCGTGAATTCATAATTTAATTGAGATATACTCTCAACTAAAATATATTCCATCCAACTCGTGAATTCGTAATTTTGAATGTTAAAATAATGTACGTATAGACTTGTCAAATAGGTCAGTCGGGATCATGTTGAGTGCGTGTTCAGGTCAATCAAATTGTGGGTCAAGTCGGGTCGAGTCATGACATGTTATCGTGCGGATTCAGGCTGGTTAATGGGTGAAGAATATCAAAAAAAATTATGATTATTAAAAATAATATCATTATTAATTTTTTTTTTAGTTTTTATAATATATCATAAGATTTAAAAATATATAACAAATCGGACCAACAAGTTGGGTTTGGATTTCAACCTAATAACATTATGGTTAACTGTTTTCGATTTTTGTAATGTTTTGTGTTCACTTTTACGGACAGGTTTCAATCCACCAATTTTCGGGCGTTTTTTTGGGTTAGTATAGATTTTGACAACTCTATGTTGCAAAATCCCTTTTCATAGGCCTAGCCAATAAGTAGGTACAACATTCGTATACATTTGGAATATAACATTTAAGTTAAGGGTGAAATTAGTTAATTTACCGTGTTTCACCATCTAATTTTGAAGTATTAATGGTAAAAATAAGATGCACAACCACTTAATACACAAAAATAAAAAAACATGTATTATGTAAAATACCTATGAGCTAGAGAAATTGGAGAGTACATATCAAACTAAGTTATAAAATACCTCTTAGGAAAGTTCTAAGAAAAATCTATAACAACAACACTAATGAATATATATTACTAAGCGAGATTTGAGGAGTCAGGATCTATATACCCCATCCCCAAACCTCGCTCGATGTGATTGTTTTCTTTTATGTGGCCCTTAGCTTTGGCTTCATTTTCCTTGCTTTAGTGTACAAAAAGACACCAACCAATGCCAATGTTGTACCTACAATTTACAATTGGAGAAAATCATACTCAGGGAAAAGAATTGTAGATATTGAGGGAAAAGAATTGTACATATTTGAATTACGCATGTTATCACACAATTATATTAGTATTAAGTAGTCACATCACATGAGTAGACTTCATGGAATCATTTTATAAAAGTTATTCCATCCGTCCCACTTTGTTATCCAATATGACAAAATTCACTCTTATTAACGAAAGTTATAAAGTTGTATTAAGAGATTGGAAAGTATAATGAAACGGATAAAAGATGAGATTGAATAAAGGTGATTTTCTAATTTAGTAGTGTAAAAAGTTAAAAAAAGATGAAGTAGATGAAAAAGTGGGTAAATTTGAGATTGAATGAGGGTAAAATTGGAAAAAAGTTATTGATATATAAGCTAGGAAAGTGGAGAAATATTTAGGACAATGAAAAAGAAAAGTGGAGAAACATTATGGGACAGGGAGAGTACTAGTTTTGCTAATGTAAAAGTAAGAACTTGTATTTTGAAATTTAAAGAATATATCAAAAAGGTATTAAGTGAATACCTAACGAATTCGCAAGGGAGACCGATGTTTGAAAAAAGATGACAGATGAGACAATAACAACAACGCGCTTTAAGCAGTTCCCGACTGAATGAGTGACCGGAGATACCATATGTAGGATCCCATATGAAACCTACCAAGATGACAGAAAACCATGCATTACTTTGTGTTGCAAGAACATCGATCTTAATTTTACTATGTGTATTTCAAGTGAATACCTGTTGGTAATAGTGCAAAAACAATGCTGACAAAAGAAGTCTTGTGCCAAGCAGTTTGATTGTTAGGCCTTGGCTATCCTGCATGTGGATATGGCACATCAATTGAAATTCAAAGTTGTGTTTGATCAAAATTCTATTTTCATTTGTTATAGCTTAAGCTTTGTAAAATGGTTTCATTTAGAAAACTTACAATAAATTTAAAATAATGTACAATTGGCAACTAATCACGTAGGACAAACAAATGATATCACATTAGACTAAATTTGTTGTACGTTCGGATTATTTTAGGACGTTTCAAATAGGATTTTAGGACAATGCCAACTCTATTTTAAAGTTAAGAAGTGTATGAGGTAAATAAATCATACAAGTATACTTACCATTGCATGATGCAAATAGGAAGGAGTGAATTTGAGACCATCAATAAGAGTCGCAGCAGGCATCAACAACATGAATGACATTATGGTCATTACAGAGAATAGATTGATATCATCCAATGTCTCCTGCATAAATGCAAGATCCACATACTTAGAATTCATATTCATAGTCATGGAGACGGAAATCTAATCTTGTTATACGTATATTATAACCTCCTTATCGATCATGAGCTTTTTACTAAACACATTCCGCGACTGATTGACCAAATTCGACACCATCACGCTCCAGAAACCTATCCTGTTCCACATTCATCTCATTAGCCAACTCGATCTATTAAGATCATATCAACACAAACATGATAGTCACGAATTATTGTTATTAACATAGATTATTGTCAGACCAATCTCATATGCCAAAATGTTGTATAGTTCATATTACCAATTGAATGACACCTCCGTGAGAGATGCCAATGCAACACCACCAACTATAGGAATGAGAGACGACAATACCCAAAGACTAGGATTCTGAAAGGGAAAATTAACAAGGTTAGCTAGTTATGCGCCAAGTGACATCAATGATCATGAAAACGAATGACGATTAAAAACGAACAGCAATGAGATAAGTATGTAAGACATGGGCTTGCCTGGCCGAGGAACAAGGCGGAGAGAATAACTGTGAAGAAGGGCTCCATTGCCTTGATTGTGTGGGTGAAGGACACTGATACATTTCCAAGGCTTATGTTTGTTAGTAGATTTCCTGTTGCATGAGCAACTGCTAGAGGTAGAATCATTGAGAGCTGACCACATGCATGCAACAAAATCCAATACTCTTTAATTGGTTAAGCAAACAATATTCCAAGGACTAAAAAACAATCTATCTAAAATCACCAAACTAAATTATATACGGGGACGGAGCTACATTGGGGCCGGTGGGGGCCATGTCCCCCAATCCAATTTTTTTACTTTATATTGTACCTCTTTTTCGGGGTTCAATTTGATATAGTATATGCCTTAATCCGATATCTCAATAAAAAGTTATGAATATTTGAAGATTGAACATTTATAAACAATTTTAAGTCATTTACTTAGTACTATAAGTTATAAATTTACTATGTTTAGCTAACATAGTCAGCCCCCTTAATAAAGACGGCCCCCTCAATACTTCTATCCTGACTCCGCCCCTGATTATACAGTACCTCTAAAACTTATAGCACAACAACATGAATCCATTTCATATGATCCGAAAATTAGTTGATCCAACCCATAGAGAAATTATTCACTCCGACCAAGCTAGCTTTTCCGAATACTTAATTACGGATCAAGATTTTGAGACATATGGATATCAAGTAAGTTACATAATATATATGGATATTTATACTATGTTTTGAGAAGAACATACGAAGACTTGATGAAATACATGGTGTTACTAGACTTTCATTAATATGTTGAAACAAAAGTTAGAAGAACATACGAAGACTTGAAGAAATGCATGGTGTTACTAGACTTTCATTAATATGTTGAAACAAAATTTATAATTGGAGTAATCCTAGACCATCCAACTCAAAAACGGATTCGTAGTCCCCATAACTCAAATTTCTCACTCCTGCACCTCATTAAAAAACACATTTCTATTTCACCCCCACAACCCACATCTCCACTTTTTTCTTTAAACTCTCTATCTATATTTTGTTTTTACCTTTATTTATCTAATTTCATTATTGATTTCGGATATTATTTAATAATACGGTGTAATAATAAGCTTAAAAGTGAGTTTTTAACCCTTAAATCATGTTTATTACTCATCCACCTCATTATAAAAACTATTTTTATTCTTTTCACAACCCACATCTCCATTTTATTCTTTAAAACCCACTAAAATTTTTTATTTTTATATGTATATACCCAATTGCACTATTTGATTTCACATATTATTTAATAATATGTCATAATATTCCTTTTAAATGTTTAAATTTAATTAATTTAAGTAGTTATATCAACTAAATTACTATGGCTCAGACCATATTAATTGCGCGAATAAAGTGTTTGAAAATTAGATTTAATTTCATCTAGTATAATAATTATACTATGGGCCCTACCCCTTTGTGAGTTTAGAGCTCTGTTGTTTCGGACTTCTATTTGAACCCTACAAACCGGGTTCTTATTTTAAAAGTACTATTTGGAATAGATTTATTAGTTTTTAATTTAAAAACCAACCATTCCAGATGGCCTAACACGGATTACAAAGATTATTTTTTCCAAAAAAGTGAATAGTTTGAATGTTTGTTCAATCAAATATCATGTACCTGATATCTAACGCATGGAAACAAGATATATACGAATAGAGGGTTTTCCAAAAAATAAATACAGGAATCCCCATTTATTGTCTTGATGTCTTCATTAATGATCGTTACCATATTATCTATATAATTTACCTTGTAAAAAGTGAAGATAAAAACTTTAATTGTAGCTCCAAACTAATCCATAAGTCATGAGTTCAACTCTCCTTGATACAAATTTTATTTATTTATTTTTTCATTATAGAACAACTTACTTAATGTCTTAAAATGATCTCAAATTAATAATGAAATAATTATAGCACTTTTTCAATAAAAGAAGACTAATTTATAATTTAAAATGAAATAACTACAACATCTTACTTAACAAATTTCAATAAAGTATGACTAAGTTATGATAAAACAATTTTAGCATTTTGCTAACATGTAGTAAGGAATAAAGTCATTTGTGATATTTAAATGTTATAAAAGACCTAATAATATATAGTTTTACATATAAGTTGTTTGTATTAATTCTAGCATGATAGTCATGACATTACTACCTTTTTTCAAATTATACATAAGAACTGCGTTTATACCCATCACCGTAAACTTAGCCTTATACGAAGATATATATATATATATTGATTACTTGCATGCATTTTTAGTTTTTATCATTATATTCTTATCATATAATATTATAAGAAGGTTTTAATGATCAATTGATCATAAGTGTGAGCCTGTGAGGTGTCTAAGGTATGTCATAAAAATATGTTAGATAATCATAATATGTAATCATGATATTTGTTATATTTGTTTGACATTATCACTTAGATGACAAATATAGAACTATGTTGTTTATGATGTTGATGATGATGGTCACGTGGATGTTGGTTTGTAATGCAAGTATAAGAAAATTGGATTAATTCATATATATATATATATATATATATATATGTATGTATGAATCCATGTAGAACGATAATTTCCCTACCAAGAGTCCGTTTGGTAAATCACTTATTGACTTATAAGCATTGATATTTATAATTTCACTTATAGACTTATATTTTGAAGTGTTTGGCATTGTAAGTTGCTTATAATATAAAAAAACAGTTATAACATAATAGGATAAGTCTGCTTATTTTCATTTTAAGCATAGGGGTGTTGCTTTTTTTTTGTGCTTATAAGCACCAAAATAAACAATGAGTTCTTTGACCAAAAAAAAATAAACAAAGAGTTATTATAAGTAACAAATAAGCACTTAAAAAAAGCCCTGCCAAACGGACTCTAAATCTGTTAGCTAATAAATGAAAACTATAAAGATGATATAAAATAGAATTAGGATTGTTCATCGCAGATTGAATTTTTTTTTAAATCTTCATATCTTCTTAATTTATAAGAATATACTATATTATATACTAATTTTAGTTGAAATGATAGAAAAAGTACAAAGTTTATAAAATTAGAAAATACAACATTAATATAAAAAATAGCAAACTATATGACTAAAACATTAAGAATGTATTGGAAATTATTGTTTGGAAATTAAAATAATCATAAATTAAAATAGAGAAATAATAAAAGATGATCTAAGGAGCAATATACAGTAATAGTGCTAGTTCAATTTGTAAATCACAACTAAAAACCCACCAGTAAAGCGTTCCTAGGAATGAAGTGGCCGGGCCGGAGCATTATTTTACCCAAACTATCATCACTTGTAAAATTTAGAGCTTAAAACTACCAACCCAAAATTAACAAATAAGTATAATCCAAATGAATGCATTTATAAACCTGAGAATATGTAATATTCGGTCTAGTGTGAAGATTGAGCGCCCACATGAGCATAGAAAAGACACTGCCACACCCAAATTGAAATGCTGATACTGTGGCTGGAAATGGGTAGATCTGAAGAACCTGCACAAGTAAAAAGCGTTATTGATCCGCCTAGCACGGTCAGTGTGAGATTAATCGGGTGCTAGTAGCCCCGGATACCCACGATAAATTTAGAAAATAATGCGTTATTAGTTTCACCTTAAACCGAGATTAATTAGCTTAAGTGTAAGGCCAAGATAAGAAATTAGACAAAAAACCTGTTTGTTAAGTATGTTGAAGTAAATGTTCAAGAGATACCAAACGGCAAACAAGGCCCCAAGCTTCAAAGTTTGAGCCAAGCCACTCAAATTCACATTGCTACCATCTGTGCTCTCTGGAACAGAAGTTGCTTTTGGCACAAAGTTGACACATCTTGAATGCACAAGTTTGTGTGAAACAGAGAGATGGGTCATGAAATTGGATGAAGAATGGATGAATGCCGAGTCCAGGGAGACTCGAAGAGGCGCGCTTAAACATGGGTATGTTTTCGGGTTTCGACGAAGACCTGGTTTGGATTCGAGGTAAGAGGATGGAGAAGTATGCAATGAAATAGTCTGCATTTTGTCAAGAGCTTGAACAAGTGCTAGCTTTATAATGCACGAGAAATATATGCTTGTGTTTTTAGATCTTCTAGTTTTTTTTGGTAAATTAGATCTACTAGTTTTTTGTTTTGGTAGAATTTAGATCTTCTAGTTTGGTAATTGTGGTATATATATATTTGAATACTAGCATGTGTATGCTCTTAATTATATGGTCCTACATACAATATTTTGTGGTGGACGATTGTTAGGAGTGAATGTATACTCCTAAGGGGTCGGCATATGTATACAATAGTGACAACTGTCTACCTACCTAGCTAGAAAATGAATGGCCAACTCAATGTGATAAGAAAAGACAATCTTGATTACAATTTCAAATACATAACTACTATTTATAACTCATAAAAACCTATAATAAAACACCAACTTCATATATTTTACATATTAGTCCCTTATTCACTAGTTCACATGTCTACTGCCCCTCCTAGTGCCGGCCACCGTCCATTGCCGTTGACTTTCGACCACCATCCCTAGCCGTCAGGGGTGGAGGCAGGATAGAAGTAGTGAGGGGGGGCGACTATGTTAGCTAAACATATTAAATTTATAACTTATACTAATGACTTAAAATTGGTTTACAAAGGTTCAATCTTCAAATATTCATAACTGTTTATTTATATATCGGATTAAGGCATATAATGTATGAAATCGAAGCCCCGAAAGAGAGGAACAATATAAGGTAAAACAAATTTGGATTGGGAGGGTCATGGCCCCCACCGACCCCAATGTAGCTCCGCCCCTGCTAGCCGTCGACCACCGACGTCCTCCTTTTACTTCCAACCCCTTGGTTTGAAACCCCCTTTATCTATGTAAAACGTACAAACCCTATTTTCAAACCCCAAAATTATTTCAATCAAATATTGGTCAAAACAAAATTTATCCAAGAAAAACAAAAAAAAACTCAACAAATCTTGACAATTTCATCACTATGGATGCATATTTTCAATCAGTTTATCCATTTTTATCTCAAACTTGATAGATTCATATATAAACCAGAATTGGGAAATTTTCCTTGCATTGATGAAACGTATGTACAGGAGTATATATAGACCCAATTTGAGCCTTGGGATACAAGGAATGATAACTTCCTATTTTAGGCCCTGTTTGGTATATCTTCTGGAATCGGAATGGAATCAAGAATCGGAATGGAATCAGGAATCGGAATGAGCCATTCCTTGAGCTAGGTGTTTGGTATGCTTTCGGAATGAACCATTCCTAGCCATTTTGTTTTTGTTAATAGTTATATACTTTATTTTTGAAACATATTTCATTTTTTATAAATACCTATATACTTTAGTTATTTTTATTAATAAAATATAATATAAATAATAAAATACTATATATTTTAATAATAAAATAAAATAAACTAATACAATTTAATATAATATAATAACAAAATATTGTTTTTATATATTTTATTACTAAAATATAATATATATAATAAAATATTTTTTATATTTTTTAATAATAAAATAAAATATAAACAATAAATATATATTTTTAATAATATAATAATATAATATAATAAAACTGTTGTTTTTATATATTTTATTAATAAATACATATTTTTAATAATATAATAATATAATAACAAATTGTAATAATAAAAAAATATTTTTAATAATATAATAATATTATAACAAATTATTATTATATATTTTAAAAATTAAATATGTAATATAATAACTAAATAATATTTTTTATATTTTAATAAAATAATACAATATAAGATAATATGATAACAAAATTTATATATTTTTTAGTAATAAAATATAATTTACATAATAAAATATAATAATAATATGGTTGTAGTGGGAGGGAGATGAAATACGTGACTTGTGGAATGAGTGATACCCTAAGTTTTTTGATGGAATGAATTTGTTCTTTGGGCTTGGAATGGCCCAACCCATGGAATGAAACTGATTCAAGTTTTTTCTCTAACCAAACACAAAATTTGGAATGGGTCGTACCCATTCCCATTCCCATTCCCATTCCTCATTCCATAGGAATGGAACCAAACGGGCCCTTACAAGATAGAATAATATTCAAGATACAAAATCTATCTTAAAGATATTATATGCTATCTTTTATCATAAACCCAAATTAAATTTCAAAAATAATAATTAGGGAAGATTAGATAAGTTCAACTGTTTGAAAAAGTGTTATAGATCATTCTGACGTCAAATATTGTTTGAAACGGAATATAAATCTCAATATCTAACCATGAATTAGATGTGTGTTCGTGCGTTTTTTTTCCAAACCATGGTTTTGCAAAAGAAAGAGGAGAGTGGGTTGTTCGAGGAGAAGGACTAATGTGCAAATTATAGACAAAAAAGATTAGGACTAATATGCAAATTATAAAAAGATTAGGCTTTTTTGTTATTTCTAGCGTGTTACCAATACTATAACCCTTTCAAATATCTATCTATCTAATATCTATCTATCTATCTATCTATCTATCTATTACTATATACTAAAGCGGAAGCACATTTTGTCACCATATTGCGCCACACACCCCCCCCTTTTTAAAAAATCTATCTTATTAAATCTTGATTTTATCATGCCCTTATAGATACTTAATTAAAATATTAGTTCTATATTAGAATTTGTGTTGTTTAATTAATAATTTTATCCAAATATATAAATCTTTATCTTATCATTATACGCATTTAATTAATATATAGATCTATCATACCCCTTTTATTTAAAAAATTATTATTTTTGTATAAATCAAAATCATAATATTTTACCCATTTAATTAAATTTTATATTAAATTTAAATTTTTTTCGTAATTTTATTGTGGTATTATTTAAAATCAACAATGATGGTAGGCGGTAGCAAATTCTACCACTATATTTAGGACAAATATTCATTCTATATTAAATAAACTTTTACTATCATATCATATTAAAATATCCATAAAAAAAGTATATGTTATATTTAACATATATCACTAATATTGCATATTGATTACATTTGAGAAATAAAAAGACAGACTTCTTAATTAAGATAATAATTCGTTCACATTTTCATTACATTTTTAGATTTTTATTATTTAATCATTTTTCAAAAAACAATAACATATATACGAGATAATTTGGTTTTCTATTTAACTTATAAAATATTATTTATATACTAAAATATTATAATATATCAATCCGAATTTTATTTAAATGTATTGACTTTATTATATAAGATAGTTTATGTAATTTATGTCAATAAAATGTGATAATGCATCTTGTCTTATTTTCTTCCTCAATTATTTAGATATATGTATATGAATGTACAAAAAGTATAAATACATAAATACAGTTTATTTTTATATATGATGATATATAATAATTATGTCATTTTATAATTCAAAAAATAATTGTCATTTTAAAACAAAGTATACATATGATAATATTTGTAATTGTTATGAAATAAATAAATAAATAAATAAATAAATAAATAAATAACACCCCCGTACAAGGTACAGGTCATCTGTTGGTTACAATCTGTTTTTAATAGCTAACTAGCACAAATCTCGTACCGTATACAAGTAAAGTAAATATAAACCTGAATTAACCGATTCGAGAACAAATTTTGATACGAATGTGTTTTTAACTCGATAACTTATTATACAAACCCGATAGACCGGAGTTTGAACCTATTGACCTATACATGTAATTTTTTTTAATACAATGTCAATTTTAAAATATTTCTATTCACTTTTTCATGGTTATATTATTATTTAATATACTATTGACATATGTAAAAAAAAATTCACTATTCTTCAGGATTTAATAATGACAAAAACGTATATTAATTAATAAGGAAAAAGTGTTAAGATATCAAAAAATATCACGTGAATTAATGTTTTTATTCATATAAAGATATAATGTTTAAAAATCATGTTAGGAAAAAATCTTAAGATATTAAAAATTGGATAAAATATAAACAGATATAAGGAAATGTGATAAGATATCAAGTAAATATATGAGTTATTTTTAGAAAATATAATATGAAAAATTAAATTATTATTTTATTTAGAGTTGATGAGGTGGTGCAAAATTTAAAAAAGATTTAGGTTCTGCTTTATATTGTATTACATAGTAGTAGATTATTGGAGTCTATATGTAACTAGTTATAACCCAAGACTTAAGGGTAATTTTTTTATTTATATGAATTTATATATAATTAAATTTTTATAAATGAAATACATGGCCTAAAAATTATACTCATGGAAATCTCGAATGATACTCATGGATAGTCTCGTTCTTGACTTAAAACAAGTTCTCATATTCTCGCTCAAGGGTTATGATTATGTCCTTTTTGACATCATCATTTCCTTGATGGATACGTTTGAGAGCATCACAAATCTCCTTAGCAGTGTCATAGCCAATGACCTTCTTGATCTCACTGCTAGTGGTGAAGAACCTTCTTGGCACGCTCATTCTTTTCAAACTTTTTAAATTCAACATCGTCATACTTCGTGACTTCTTTCCCCTTGCCATCAGGTTTGAGAAACTTCTCAGGGCCAATAGAAATCACTTTCCACAATTGTCCATCAAGAGAGCACATGTGGGTTTGCATTTGCTTAACCCATCAATCGTACTCTCCAGCCTTGAGAATTAGAGGCTTCCAAAAGGAGTCATGGATAATGGTGTTAGTGGTAGACATCTTTCTTGCAAGGTACTAGCAAAATCTAGAGTTAAGGCTCTAATACCAATTATAGGATCCGTGTTAGTACTACAAGTTGTCGATACCTATGATGTCGTCGACCGAGTTAACAACCTTAAGTTGTGCAGCGGAAATTGAAACACAAGAAAGACTTAAGTTACCAGATTTGAACACGCACGAAGATTTAGAGTGGAAAACCCTCTACAAATCAACTAGTTTGTATAAGAAAAAATCACTTGCCTCTCAAGCTTCTACTTGGTAGGACTTGAAGAGTGCTTCGACTCGTTATATTGATTTCTCAGGCTTATAAAGGTGTTCCTACTTCAAGATGTGAATCCCATGCTCTGGCGAAGCCCACTCCCTCTCTTGCAAGTACTCTTGCCTAAGTACTCAACCCTCACTCAATACAACCCCTCTCGCAATCAACCTCCCACAGGACCGAATCCCACAAACATGTCTTCTACACCAAACACTCGCACAGTACAAGAACTCTCTCAGAACTAGTACTCTCATAACTCTCTTCCTTACATCCTCAAGAACCACGAATTGTATATATATACCTAGAGAGATTGTTGCACAATTCATCCTTTTTGCCTAAGGAAGGAATTGCACACAATCCTTACAAAATCTTTCCTAAGACATAACAAAATCTTCCTAATTATTTCCCAATAATCCATGAAGATATTCAGCTTTTCTACACTTCTTCTTGCCTTAATAAAACCTCCAGAATCCTCTTCCGTGCTTTCCTTAAACCTTTCACGCGTTTCGTCTTTTATAGAACTCTACGCGTTTTCGGACTTCTGGGCAGTGAGGTTGGCGGGAGGTCGACGACTTTTGATATCCTCTTTGTGAAGTCGGCGAATCCTGTTTTGGATTCATCAGAACACACAGTTTCTCGCCAAATTTCTCCAGATGACTTCTTGACATTCAACGATCTTGGATGACTTCTAGCAAGGTCGATGACTCCTGTCAGCAACCTGTTTGAAACCATCAAAACACACACGGCCATTTCATTAATAAAACTATGTCATTAGGTTTTCATAATCGCATAAACTATGTCATATAGTTAATTAGCACTCTGAAAAGGGTTTCTTAAATATCTCAAACTATTAATGCACGCAAAAACTCTTGAGCACACTACCCGTGCGTTCTAATTAATTTTATGTGTTTAAACTTCAAATTACTGCGAATACAAGATAGTGCTCATGCCAAAATCATGTACCATAAAATTCAGTTATTCACACCGAAGGAATACGATAAGTTATAAATTCCAGTGTACCTAACAATCTGACATACAATGATCGATCTCCCATTATAATTATTGTTTTTTGGGAATTTTTAGTTGTACTCCTGTGTTTTTTTAGCCACTTCTCATAAGGTGCCAAAAACATTTTCAAAAAAACGAAAAAGGAGTGAGTGTTTAGTAAACTAGCTCAGTTTCACTCATTTAAAAAGTTGTATGTCTTTCAAAAATACATCCGACCGAAAAAAAATGTATTTCAAAAATACATACAACTTTGTGCTCAAATAAGTTTGTGCTTTGCATATTGATGATTCGATTTGTTTTTTCAAGTTGTGCTGTTTGTTTTCTTTTTCACTTAATCGATCACTTTGGTGACAAATGTCCTCTTGTAGGAATGTGGGGCTATTATGTGTAAATTTAACCCAAATAGTTTTTAAACATCGGGAAGAATGTCAACAAGTTTAGATACCTTTGGTAACCATATGAGTTTTTAGTTATAAGTTTTTTTAAAACTCAAATATATTTTTAGTTTGAAACTTCAAATTTTAAAAATTATTTGTAATTATGTTTTGAAAAATTATAGTGACCTAAAAATTCATAATATTTTATATCCTAGAAGTTAATATAATATATACAAGATAATGTAATGATAATGATTTATATGATCGGCCGCAGTGGCGGTGGTAGTGGCGACAGTGATGGATATGGTGGTGGTGGCGGAGATGGCAGCGACGGAGGTGGTGGTGGTCGTGGCGGCGACGGCAGCGACGGTGGTGGTGGTGACAGCGGTGGTGGACGTGATGTTAGCGGTGGTGGTGACAGTGATGGTGGTGGAGGATATGGCGGTGGCAGCAATAGTGGTGTGGTGGTGGCGGCGTGGCTGTGTCAGTGGTTGACCGTCAATGTAATATCAATGATGGTATCGATGAAAGTGAATATGACTTTATTTTTTCAAAACATGATATTGTGATTTCGGGTTTTGAGGGCTTGAGTTTTGAAAATATAAAGGGATTTTCATTTTCATAACAATTTTACAAAACAGGTTTTGCTTTAATTTTATGAGTTGAAAACCAAAAACTTGAAACTCAAATGACCCGCACCATGTACGAGAGTGTTTTTTGTTTTTTATTATCTTGTATATGAATTCACTATGATAATTACAATTATTATCATGTCTCTAATTTGTTTATCTTTTAGATTATAAAATAACATAATTCTCATATATCGTCATACATTTTTTATTAAAGTATCGTATTTGTATATTAATTTTTTTAGGCATACATAAACATATATGTATATATATAGATATATATATATATATCGAGGAAGCATGCAATAAGATGAGATTCATTATTAATTTTATTTAAAAACTGATATAAATCTTTTGAACTCTAAATTAAATTTCATAAACTAATTACATAAATAAATCATAATTTAAAATAAATGTTTCATTGTAATAATATGAGATTTTAATATATAGAGAATATTTAATATGATAAAACAAGCAAATTATCTTATGTAGTGGTAGAATTTGCTACTAATGATGATTTTTAGAAAAATTTAGAACAAAATAACAAAAATAATACTTATTATTCATATACTATTTAACTATAAGGGTAAAATGATTTTTTGTAATAAAAAACTTAGGATAAATTAATTTATTAAGTAAATAGATAAGCATATAGTGATAGGAGTAAGATTTATATATTAGGATAGAATTGCTTAAGCAACTAAAAATTTAGGATATAACACATATTTTAATTAAATAGGCATAATTAACTTGATTATCATATTAATGTTTTACAAAAAGTTGGAAGGGAGTCGAGCAACCAACTGAGCTCCAACACCCTTATTCAAGGTAAAACATAACATATGATAGATATAACTACAAAATAGGTATAAGATTAAGATTATGTATTATGTTAAAACTATGATTCATAAGATAATTATTTAATAAGGAGGTGATGTGGCGTAATATGATGGTAAAATTTGCTTCCGCAGTATTTAGTAATAGATAGATAGATAGATAGATATTACGGTTTCCATGTATTCTCCTTTAACATTGAACGTTTTTAGCCTTCGAGCATTTAGTCGAGTGGTTAAGCCTCGAAGGGTAGTACCCAAAGGTCACCGTTTTGACTCTCATGAGCAGTGCCCTCAACCAAAAAAACATTGAACGTTTTTACGAAAATCATGCTAAATTATTGACCAATTTCTTAAGTTGAATAAAATCGAACCCAATACTTAATTTGCAACAACTTAATGGCTAAGTCACGAAAATACCCCAATCCATGCACTAAATTATTGCCTTCTTTACACAAATATAGCATATGGCCCTAGTATAGAACCGTAGAAAAGCTACAGCGCTATTTCTATGAAAAAAACGAAATTTTAACGTCTCTTTTTGGGGCCCACTCTCCTTGCAGAGACATAACTTCCCACTACTCACTCCGTCTGATTTCCACCACTTTCCTCGCGTCCTCAATCGAATCAAGTTTCTTCGCTCCTCAAAATTCTTCTGCTTCTCGACAATTCCGTTCCAAGACGACGAAACTTCCCGGAGTCCGGTCAGCATTCTCGTCCTTTTGACTTCCTATTTTCGTGCTATATAGCAGCTTTGTGTGTTTTCGTTGATTTGTTGCTAGTTCCGGAATTCTGCCGACTTGAGCATTTCGCAGATCGAGCTCTGGTTAGGGTTCTTCATCGATGAAATTCGATGTTTCGTTTCTTAAGCGACTTGCGTTTGCACGTCGTGATTTTGTATTTATGCTCTCTGATGTTCGACTAGGCGATCGTTGTTTGTGGTGGTGTGATTTCGGTCTGTGAAATGATTCCTTTTGTCTGAAAACCTAATAAGAGAGGATCTCGATTACTTGCATGTACGACGGAGCGTAAGAATGATGGTCATATTTAGGGATTTCGGTTGCTGGTTGTAGATCATCAGGTCGAAATGGGAGAAAGAAATAACGTCTGACATTTTGCCTTGTCTGTTTATTATTGGTCCAGAAGACCTAATCTTACTCTTTTGGCACTTGGAACGAAGGGATTGGGAGTTGATTGTCTTTTATGTTGTAACTTTGCTCACCGGAAATGCTGCTCCCAGATTCCGGTTTCATACCCCACCTTTATGTCTAGCATTAGATATAACCTTTGTAGTTTACTGTCTAATCCTCTGTGTTGTAATGAATTTGGTGCCATGCATTACTTAATAGTATTTAGCCACATTTATAGTCTTACATGTTTCATTAGTGAAATAACTTTAATAAGTGTGTTCTACCTTTGTATACACAGATGAAATGGTGGCTATAGGTGATGAAAGGCTAGTGTTGCAAAACCGGGGACGTTGCCTGCCCATTGAGATGCCAAAGTATAAGAGACGCAGCGTTTCTGCTGTTCGTGATTTTCCTCCAGGCTGCGGACCAAATGCATCGAGAGCTGATGGAATGGATGGTCGGAAGAGCAATAAATGTGTCCAAATAGATGAATCAAAAGTGGCTTATGATAGGAAAACGGAGAAAAGAGCTTCTGAGAGCAGAGATAGGAAAGAGGCAGTTGTTTATAGCAATGGCAAAGGGGATAAGAAAAGGAAACTCATTTTTCTTGGAAATGATACTGATTTGTATGCAAAAAGAACGGCATATTCAGATCATGCAAAGGGCGTAGGCACTGAAAAAAGTTTGATGGCTGCACCGAATTGTCCAAGGCAGCAGGGAGTTGCTACATCATCTTGTGTGGGTGCAACAGATAGAGGCTGTGAAAAAGGCATTGGTGGCAAAAAACTGAAGTCACGTTTCCTTGAACCCATAAAGAATACTGACGAAAGGAAAGGTGTTGTTCCAGGTAAACTGCTTAGGGAGAATGACAGAAACTCTGCTGTGAATGACAGAGGACAGAACCATCTTTCATTGATGGCACAATCACTTCAGGTTGATGCTAGGCTTTCTCCTGTTAGTGCTTTTTCTTCTTCGGTTGATGGAGCTGCTCGTAATAAGGTTAGGGAGACACTACGCTTATTCCAGGCGGTTGTTAGAAAGCTTTCCCAAGAAGAAGAAACCAAACCAAAAGGGCAAAAACAGTTCAGGAGAGTTGATCTGCAAGCTTCAGTGATGCTGAAGGAAAAAAGCAAATATAGTAATGCAGGAAAACCAATCATTGGGCACGTTCCAGGAGTAGAAGTTGGTGATGAATTCCATTACCGTGTTGAGCTTATGATCATTGGACTTCACCGCCCTCCACAATCTGGCATAGATTCTGTGAAGGTATGTGATTGGGCTCTTGCAACAAGTGTTGTAGATTCTGGAGGTTATGACAACAGGGTGGATGATTATGATGTGTGGGTTTATACGGGTCAAGGAGGAAACTTGATTGCTCGAGATAAGGAGCCTGAAGATCAGAAGCTCGAGCGAGGAAATCTAGCGTTGAAGAACAGCATTCTAAAAAGGAATGAGGTAAGGGTTATCAGAGGAGTCAAAGATACAAAGCCTTTGGATGAAAGACGTAAAGAGTCCACAACATACACTTATTTTGGGTTGTATACTGTGGAAAGATATTGGCAAGAGAGAGGACATCATGGTAAATTAGAGTACAAATTTGAGCTGAAGAGAGTTCCGGGCCAACGTGATCTTCCTTGGAAAGAAGTGAAGAATTCCAAGAAGTTTAAAATTAGGGAGGGTCGCTGTGTAAGTAATATATCAGCAGGGAAAGAGCAGTTTCCAATTTGTGCTGTCAACATCATAGACGACGAGAAACCCCCTTTGTTCACGTATATCTCACGCATGAAATACACTGGTTGCAAGCCTTCACGTCCTCGAGGGTGTGACTGCACAAATGGATGCTCGTATTCCACTCATTGCTCTTGTCTTGTCAAGAATGGAGGGGGAATTCCTTATAGCACTTATGGGGCGATTGTTGAAGCAAAGCCCATTGTCTATGAGTGTGGCCCGTCTTGCAAATGCCCTCCTTCTTGCCATAATAGGGTGAGCCAACACGGTATAAAATTTCAGCTTGAGATTTTCAAAACCGAGAGCAGGGGCTGGGGAGTGAGATCCTTGTCTTCCATTCCTTCTGGTAGCTTCATTTGTGAGTACATCGGGGAGCTTCTAGAGGACAGGGAAGCCGAAAAGAGAACAGGAAATGATGAGTATCTGTTTGATATTGGGCAGAACTGCAATGATCACTCTGTCTGGGACGGTCTAACAAGTCTCATTCCTGATACTTCATCAAGCACTCGTGAAGTAATGGCAGATTCGGGTTTCACAATTGATGCTGCAAAATATGGCAATGTGGGAAGGTTTATTAATCATAGTTGTTCTCCAAACCTATATGCACAGAACGTGCTATATGATCATGTCGATACGAGGATGCCCCACATAATGCTCTTTGCTGTCGAGAACATTCCCCCTTTGAAAGAGTTGACTTACCACTACAATTACAAAATTGGCCAGGTTTATGATAAACATGGGAATGTCAAAGTCAAGAATTGCTATTGTGGCTCTTCGAACTGCAGTGGTCGGATGTATTGATGATCTTCAACTATACTGTAAGTAATTTTTGTTCCAAATTATTTGTTTTGCATGTCATTTGATTGTTCATTTACTGGGAACAATACCAGCAAAATGTGCTAGCCTTCATGGATATAGTCTGCAAAAGATTAGAATTCTTGTTCTTCTAGTCATGTTCTCATCTTTAATCAAGGCCTGAACCTGCAGAATGTGGTTACTTTTTATGCAGTGGCTGTATTTTTCTCCTAAATTCTCATTCCTATTTTCAATCTCCTCAATTATGTGATTTTGTTTCATTAGTGAGGAGAAACTTCGCAATGGGGCATAATGTGTTGGCGTTGGGGTTTGATTGTGTTTTGACACTGCCAATCGGAAACCCGGTATCGAAAGATTTTTGTGATTTCACATGTATATATGATCGTATACCCACAATTTGCAACATTTCTCTTGAATTTTGTTGAAAACATTCGGTAACAAGCTCTTTCTAGGCATGCTGGTGCTTCTTGTCTTAGCATGACATTTCTATTAGCATATTCAGTAATGTTATAGGCACATAAATTAAGCAGTGAATTGGAACTTGATATTTGCAGGCAAATCTCTAACACGGTGACAAGAAGGGGTTCACATCTGCGAATACATAGTGACATGGAATGGAATTTCTCTTACAAGTTCAAAAGGAGTTAGCAACTTTTAAATTCAATTTTGAAGGGAATATGTACATCGATCTTCAGCTCTTGTTATCATTCAGTCGGACTGTCTCATTGCTTGTACTGCATTGGAGCCATTCAGCGTCTTGTTGATGAGATTATGTACCCCTTATAGAGGAAGTCTAACATTTAAATGAATAAAACCTCGCAGGGAATTACTCTATTTCCTGACCAAAAAACAAAGTATTGACTGGGCTTTCGACCAAAAAAAGAGTTTTTTTTTGGCTAACATTACGCAACTTCATTCATTCAACAGAAAGAGACAAATCATCCTCCAACAATTTATATAAAGCAACAGGAAAAGAGAAGTTTGGAAACATAAAACTGGTGCAGCCGGACGCCATTGTCCCAGCCAGTGTTGGATTCCCTCCGGACATGAATCCATTTGCATTTAATGAAGAATAAACTCCTCTCTAGCACCAGTGCAATTACAGAGCCCCAACGCCTCTCGTGGAAGAGCGTTCGTGAGTCCTGTCAAGGCAGCCGCTTCCAGCCCCCATCTGATTGCTTCAGCCTCTACCATTTCCACCGAACAGCCAGCTTGAATTCTCCTTGCACCAGCAAAACAGATATCCCCACTCGACAGTGTACACACCACACCGATCCCACAGTCACGCCCATTGATAGCAGCGTCGCAATTAATTTTGGCCCAACCCTCTTGAGGCCGTTGCCATCGTCTACAAGCAGTAGGACCTTCTGTCGAAGGGAGCAGCATAGCGTTATAGGACTTGCCAATTTAGTATTGCATTTTTTTTTGGGGTTTTGAATTGAGTATCTGGTTGGATTGTGGTTCTTTAAGGTTTGTTGAAGTTCAAATAAATCCTTTTTCTAGAAAATAGTAAGTCGCATTTTAGCCTGGACCATTAACTTTCTCCCATAAGTGCGAAAAGTGGTTGGGTTGATTTAAAACCGTGTTGAAGCTCTACTACCTGAATGTATATAACCAGTAAGGCAGTAAGTACCTTTGTCACTCTGTCATGGTTGAACCCATTCTCACTTGAAAGAAAAAACCATCTAATCTCCATGCTTGAGTCTTACTTATTTGTATGGATTTTGCAACTTCAGTGATGTGATGATGATGTGGAAGTCTGGGGCCTTCAGCCTTAATCCGGAGCATTGATTTTGCTTCCTAGAAGCCTTAACAAAGAGTAGTGATTTTGCATCCTTTACGTTCAAAAATATATCAATAGGAAAAGAAGCTAAATATTGATCAGCTAATACACAACTGATTACAACTGTCTATTCTTTCTATAGAAGCTGATCCCTATTTTTTTTTTTAGTTTTCTTTCATCAGAACCATATTGAAAGGAATCTGTACATCAATTTGGAGTTAAAAGGGTTTTGCATGAGTAAAACAAATTGCCATTTGGATGGATCCCGTGCTACAAAGCCAATCAAACGTCCATGATATGAGATACGAAGTATTTCGACTAACCTTACATCTTCACACAGCAGCTCCACGCAACACGTGCTCTGTTGGTGTAGATTCCAGTGTAAACACAACAGCGCTTGTTCTGCTTGTTGTTTGAAAACACATACCAAGATTCAGGGAGCACTTGACTGAAAATAGATCCCCTGTTAACAAGTAAGAGAATTAATTGTTCATAAGTAGGAGATAGAGACATGACAGACCATTGCAACCTCAATTCCAAAGAATATGTACAAAAACACTCCTTCCTCTTTTCAGTTTCATTACCCTGTTATGATTCAATAGCCTGAAAATCCAATAAATTTCAGCTTTCAAATGCGTTCAGATTCAATTACTCTTGGTCAATTTAAGATCAGTCATTAGATACACCTAAAGGGTTCATCTCAATCAGAAAAACACATTTTCGAATTACCACCAGTTGTCATATCCATGAGAATGTAACTGATGGACTTCGGTACAGAGAGCAAAGCAGACAATTTGACACTGTTTTTCAATTTCTTTAGAGACTTATCTATATCTAGTAACTCAATATACAACTCTTACTCAAAAAAGAATTTGATGCTGTTTTGACAGTAAGTGGACAAATTTAAATTCATATGGATGGACGTGATTACCCACATTAGCTACTCTAGGAAATCATAAAGAAATGATTCCTCCTCGTCAGCTTCCAAATCACCAGCAGTAAGGATACAACCAGCCAGTTTCATCTGTCCAGTGAGCATCTTCAAGGTCAAGTATACTTCATTTATTTGTCCGTGACGCTTATCTTTTACCATGAAAACATGTATGATGTTCTGCACCTCTATCCAGCTACAACCAGGCTGCTTCACCACTCCCCTTCGTCTCATAAGATTCCTCACATTGTTAACATCACCCCATTTCCGAAGCTCAGCATACATATTTGAAAGTAGAACATAAGGGCCAGAGTTAGTGGGGTCTATTTCCATGAGTCTCTCTGCAGCATGCTTCCCTATTTTGATATTTCGGTGAACCCTACAGGCTGCAAGCAAGGACGCCCATATCACACTATCAGGTTGGATTGGCATCGTTTCAACAAGATTGTTCGCCTCCTCAAGAAGGCCAGCTCGACCAAGTAGGTCAACCATGCATGTATAATGGTCCTTCCATGGTACCAAACAATGTAGCCTGGTCATTGAATCAAAAAAATGACGCCCCTCCTCTACAAGACCAGCATGGCTACAAGCATATAAAACTCCAATGAATGTGACATGATCAGACTTCTCGTTATTTTCTAACATTTTCCTAAAAAGGTAAAGAGCTTGAGCTCCATATCCATTCTGAGCATAACCCACAATCACTGCATTCCATGAAACACAATCTCTGTCAAGCATATGTTCGAAAACACAAAATCCATCTTCTACAGACCCACATTTCATATACATATCTATGAGGGCATTCCCTACAAACATATCAGACTCTGGACCAGACCGGAATCGAAATCCATGCTTCACCACATGGGTATGAGTTTGCCTGCCGATGTTAAGATTTGCCAAGTTGGCACAAGCATTAAGGAGATTCCCAAATGTATAGTGGGTAGGCCAAACAGATTCCCTCTTCAAAAGGCAGAAGAGACCAAATGCCTCTTCATTTTCCCCATTTTGTGTATACCCTGCCATAAGAGCATTCCATGCCACTATATTCTTATCTTCCATTCCCATGAATAATGATTTTGCAGCTGTAACACTAGACGCTTTTGCATAGCCACACACCATTGATGTCTCGGATATGACATTCCTAACAGGCATCCTATCAAAAATTCGTCGGGCTTCAACTATCCTACCACACTTGGCATACATGTCAACCAATGAATTCGACAAAACAGTGTCTTTCCTATATTTGTGCACCTTGACAACCTGACAATGAATTTGTCTTCCTTCTCTAATAGCTGCAAGAGTTGCACATGCACTAACCACACTTGCCAAGGTGACCTCATCAGGTTTAACAACAGAATCCATCATCCTCACAAATACTTGAAGAGCTTCCCCAGCAGGACCATTCTGCTCATAGCATGTAATGAGACTGTTCCAGGCCACCACATTTCTCACTTTCATCCCATCAAAAATCCTCTGGGCACTACTGGCATCACCACACTTAGCATACATGTCAACAAGTGCAGAACCCATATACACATCCATCACATAAGGTGACTTTGACAACAACCCATGAATCTGCAAACCCATACCCAAGTCCACCAGGCGAGAACAAGCACTAATAGCACTACCAAAAGAATACTCATTGAGGCAAAAATCCTCCTTGTGCATCTTCACTAGCCACTCAATGGCCTCCTCAGACCGACCATGCTGAGCAAAGCCAGACATGATTGAATTCCACGTGCACTGATCAGGCTCTGGGACAGACCAAAACAGCCTCAACGCCTCGTCCAGGAAGCCAAGCCTCGTCAAAGCACTGATAATGGAGTTACATGTGAAGGTGTTTCTCATTGGCATTCTGTCGAACACCTTCCGTGCATCCCTCAGGCACCCACACTTAGCATACGCATCGATAAGTCTGTTCTGGATGAAGACTTCTGATGCAAAGTGGGTCTTGAGGATGCGCGCATGAGTACGCTTAGCATCCCTGAGCGACTTCGATTGGATGCACCGGTCAAGTAAGTTGGCAAAGGGAGCTGAATTCGGAAAGGACAAGTCGCCGGCGATTTGTCTGATGAACCCATTTCTTGCCATCCCATCACAGGGTTCACATGTGGCATTACTTGTAAGCTGGTTAAATTACGGGCCCAATTAAAAAGTGGGCCCAGCTCAAATACGATAACAGGCCCATTAAACTCCGGCCCATGATCGTCCTTGCTCGTTCCACGCACTCAACTTTGATCGAACTCGAAACTAAATTCTAGTTCTTTCACCCGTCGGTCGTTTGGATTTGGGAAGATAGAGGCTTTCCCAATTTCTTAATCCGGAAGATAGAATTTTTAACAATCTATTATATATATTTAAAACCGCTAAGGATTAAAGCCTCCTCATTGCGCCACATAGGATTATGACACATGTCGCTTCCACATTAAAACATCTAGGATTTTTACACGTGTCATAACGTAATTAAACCACATCACACAATACTTATTTATTGTTTATTCCACATCATTTAAATTAATCTACCTCACCTATATCTATCCACCTCATCAAATTTAAAATTACGACTTTTTTGGATTAAAGTGGATCAAATCAAAACTTTTTTTGAATTAAAGTTATGAAAGTTAGTTAGGATATCGATTAAAGCCAATTTTAACCAAAATTTTAATTTCAAATTATGATTTTGATTTATTCTTACATTTTCAATTAAGATTATTGTTTTTTCTTGAAAAAGTAGATACAAATCAAGCCAAATTATGATTGTAAATTTCAATTACAGTTTCCCCATTGTAACTTATCAACATTATTTTTTCATAATTTAGTACTTATCAACCAAAAAAAGTTGTTAAATACGATTTTATAACCTCTTAATTTTTTCTTACTTTTTACATGTAGATCAAATCACTATCCTGCATCAAAACTAAAAAGGCTAGCACTTACGTATTAAAATGGCTTTGAATATGAACAATATTACTAGCTTAAATACTTAACATATACAGATCGTAGCTACCTAGATAGTAGATGTACTAATTAATTTGAAACAAAGTATTTGTTTCCTTGATTTGTTTAGTCTTATATGTTAAGTTAGAGATTATATAAATATAATTTCTGAAAATTTTGGTAATAACTGTTATTAATTTTGGTTAAAAAAATTAAAAAATTTGTAGCATTGAAAATTTGAAACCTAAACATACGGAAGTAACAACTAGATTACAAATTTTCATTGCCTCAAATTAAATCAAAATCTTAATTTATGTATGGAAAAGGCAATTGTAGGCTTAATTTCTTAATTATGTTTAAATAATTTAAGGATTTATTCCCTTAATTTTCATCTCAACTAAACAAGATTTCAAACCTTCTAATTTCACAAATAAATTTTTCAGAAAAAGATATTGCATATGTATTAGTTATATAGATAACTATCCTTTTTTTTGGTTGACTATATAGATAACTACCTCAATAATCATCAAGTGAAAGTATGTTATGTGTATCCGCAATATGAGATTCTAAATCCTTTGTTTCCAAATTTATATATAGATGTTTTTACCGAAAAATGTTTTAGTTTATTGATAATGTTTATGATGATATGGTTGCTTTTCTAAATTTAGTTTTTAAAAATAAGGTTGTTAATTATAATAAATGATTTAATATAATAATTTTATTCTACTTATATGAGTAATCTGAGTAAGTGGATAGACTTTGATCATACTATGGCAAGTAATTATATACCATTGATATGCATCCCAAAATTTTCTATAAGCAGTTCCGATATTTTAGGGTTGATTTGAATCAAATCTCTATTTTGATATTCCAATAACATAGTTTCTACTTTCATACGAAATGATTATTAGAAAATTGATTGATAACTTTTTAAGGAATTTCATTATATTTCTACTTTCATAGGATTGAAAATATATCATTTTAATTCCGTTATGTTTTAGGGATTAAATTATAATTATTTTTTTATTGCCAACCTCATAGAAATTGGCTGAACTAAAATACATAAAATAATTTTAGAATTTTTTCTTTTCATCATAAGAATAACAACAATCCTATCCTAATAATTTTTCTTTTTTATTTTGATGTAACCATTTTTTTTGAATAATTGCTTAACCACTTCACCGGTGTATCTTGATGATCACAAAATCTTTGAATTATTAATCTCATTACTTATCTTAACTCCTTTGAAAAAGGAATTACTTATTATCTTAACAAACTCACTTTTGTTGCTTAAAAAATCACTCTTTGTTTTATTTTCAAACAATATAAACTTGTGTTTTTTTTTGTTAAAACAAACCTTCTATCTTTACCCATAAGCTCTCTTATTTACTACCCAATATAGTAAGAGATTGAAAAGCTAAAATGATCCTTTTATTTTCGTAAATTCCAAAATGATGCAGAAGTTTATCAAGATTTTTTTTCCAGATCATAAGTTGAAACTTCATGTAACAGTTTAATTTCAATCATTATATATTTTGTAATCACAATTTTTTAGATTTTAAAAAATTAATTTCATCCAAATATAATTATAAAAGTTCATCCAATTCTACTTCTATATATTAACTTATTTGTTCATATTCTTCTATGAGTTTCTTCTCTCTTTACCTGCATCATTTCCCTCTTAAATTTCATAATGTTTAGTTAGCTACATGCCCATCACCAACTTTGTTTTAAATATCGTAGGTATATTCATTTTCCTTTTGATGTATAAAATTATGTCGCTTCATGTTCAATTGTTCATCCATCTTATTTTCCATTGTATGATTTTTTAGACAATGTTATAAGATATTTGAATATTTTTTTATGTACAAACTATAATTTATAACACAAGAGTTTATTATGAGTGTATTTTAATTTATTATAGGATGACAATTGAAATTTTACAAATCAAGCATATTTAAGATCAAAAACTAATTCCGGAAAAATCATGATACCTAGAATGTTGGAACTTTGACCATAGGGCAATAGTTTTATTCCACTACTTAATCTATATGTCTTTTGGGTTCATTTTCCATTTCTTATTCGTCATAATGAGACAATTCAATAATTTTTGAGATTCTTATTATTTTGGTCAGATTTATTATATCTAACTACAGTCCTTTTTAAAGTAGGTGGTGATTGATTTTTTTTCATTCTATAGACTACATGTTAGGAATCAAAATGATTTTATTAGTATATTTTGGGAACAAGTAACTTAAATAATAAGAGTTTAAACATATATATATATATAATTTTATAAAATTCCCGTGCAAGGCACGGGTACTACACTAGTTTTTAAAATAAATATCTCCTCGACGACTTGTGATGAATGCTTCAAAGTTCATGGACAAGCAGATTATGGACCTTTCTAGATCCAAGACCACCACTTCCAACGACGATTTCATCGATCTGATGAACCCTAATCCGGCCAACGACGAAGACCACAACAACAACAACGAGGACAAGCCTGCTCAATCCGCCGCCGTTAAGAAGAAGGACGATATTCTCCCCAATTACGATTTCCAGCCGATTCGCCCCGTCGGATTTCCTTCTCGATCCCCTGAATCTCCCCCCATGGGAGGTGGCAACGCTCTTAATTCTTGGAATCATGCCGATCCCAAATCGGCCTCTTCTCCTACTCGGGTAATTTACTAATTCATCTCACTTTGGCTTTGGAGTTAGGGTTTCAGAGAGTTAGGGTTTTTTATTTATCTGGTATTTGGTAATTGGTAATTGGACCGATTTGTGTCTTAATTTACTCCTTGGTCCGTGGATTAGGGTTTTTCGTTTCTAGCTATCTACCAAGTGCTTGTTCACGGTATTTTGTGCACTCGGTTTGGGCATTGAGAGCATAATTAAGCACTAAGAAAGGTCCTTTTGATCTGATTTTGGTTGAGTTAGAAAAAGGCAAATACCAGTAATCCTTAGAGAAGATGTGTTTTGAGGGATCAACTGCCAAATACTTGTATGATAATAAGACTGCTCCCAATCAAAGAAAATAATTGTATCTGTTGTATGTTGGACCGTACTGAACTGGATACTTCTTGTTAACAATATGCTATAAGTTATAGTTATGCCACGCTTCTCTTGTGATAAAAAATTACACTCACTTTTGCTTGTACATATGGGAAAAATAATTTTAGTCTTAGGGTGTATTGGATAATGTTGCAATTTATGCTACCAGTTATGGTTTAGCTTTGGTTCAAGCTCAAGCTTTTGTTTATTGAATAATGCTGCAATTTATGCTATCAGTTATAGCTCTGCTCACTATAAACTATATGCCATCAGTTATGGTTCACTTAGTGTATAGAAAGTAAGTCCTTTTATAGTTTTGTGGAACCTGGCGATTTTTATTATTTTTAGCTAATGCATTAGCTTCACTCTTTGTCCATCATTTATCCTTCTAAATTTTGAACCATGTTTGATTTAAAATCCTTGTTCTGTTCTCCTATTTTCCATTCATAGCTCCTGTTTAGGAACACGGGTACTATCTGTTTGTGGTCTAGTAGACAGTGTAAACACTTCATTGTAATTTAACCTGTGGCTCTCAGTAAAGCAGACCAAGCAAGTGATGAGATCATTATATTGTGATTTGAGAAAATCCATCATGATAACTATGATAAGTGTGAAAGTAGAGTCTGTTGTGAAATTGAGGTGTTAGCTGTTACTTTGGACGCTTGCTGTTTTTGTAGCCTTTGCTGGCTATGAATGTAAAAGTTTTGGAGTACTATGTAATGCTTGCTTGCTTTTTCTAATTTTTTAGAGGATGCCTCATCTTGTGTGATTATCTTCCTCTCATATCCTCTTGACTTTACATGGTTTGTTTATGTGCTATGTAGGGTTATGGCTATATGAGCTCCATTGAGCCTGACAAAGTTGTTTTGGAGAAAGCTCATGGTGTCAGTGATACTGCAATAGTTTCTGAAATTGATCGTACAATGCAGAGACACACTGATAATATACTGCACGCAATAGACGGCCTTAGTGCACGTCTATCCCAGCTGGAGAGCAGA
This sequence comes from Polygonum aviculare, assembly GCA_934048045.1. Lineage (NCBI taxonomy): Eukaryota > Viridiplantae > Streptophyta > Magnoliopsida > Caryophyllales > Polygonaceae > Polygonum > Polygonum aviculare. The sequence continues at coordinate 5,909,552 of OW204027.1, forward strand.
ACACGTCAGCTTGAGCACTCTGTGGATGATTTGAAGGTGTCCATTGGAAATAGCCATGGAGGCACAGATGGAAAAATGAGACAGTTGGAAAATATTCTCCGCGAGGTAAATTTAGCTATAACTAACTGTTTTCCTACCTTACTTCTGTTCAAAAGAAATGCCTGTGTTTGGATTTGATTGATATATGGACTTAGATAGGTGGATTTATTTCTTCATGGTCATCATCCCAAGTTTGTCGTCTGTACTTGCATTGTTTACAAAGCATGAACATTAGATTATCATGGTTATATAGTTCTTGAAGTTTCTTTCCACAAATAGGAGTCTGGGTGTTGATCTTATTTCTTTTCAACAGTTACAATCCAGTGTGGTGGATCTGAAGGACAAACAAGATGTTATGAATGCACGAATCCATTTGGAAAAGCTACACGTATCTGAGGTCAATCAAACCCCAGAAACTCAAAACACTACCCACATCAACCCTCCACAACAAACAAAACCGGGTCCCGAGCTACCCAATCAACAGTTTCCCATGCCTTCGCTCCAATCACTCCCCCCTGGTACATCTCCAAACGCTCCTCCACCTCCCCAACCAGCAGTTAACCCTCCAATGCAACTACCTACTCAGTACCCTCCAACACCCATGCCAGCTCTCCCTCAACGGGACACATACTTCCCACCAGCTGGGCAAACCCAAGAACCACCAAATCAGCAGTACTCAACTCCTCCACCTCAGCATCAACCTCCACAGCATCATCAGTATCAACCAAGCCCACCTACACCATATCCCCATGGGACTCACCCTTCTCAGCAGTACCAGCAACCAATTCCACCTGTTAATAATCCTCAGCCACCTCAACTTCAACATCCAATGCCCCATCGCTCTGAAGAACCTCATCTCCCTTCTCAGAGTTACCCACCAGCTCTACCGGCAAGCGGCTCCCAGCAATTCTACGGCCCTCCTGCATCCCACATGTATGACTCACCAACTGGAAGATCTGGATCCGGGTTCTCTTCTTCCTCTTCTGCCTACAACCCACCAAACGGCCCTAGTGAGAATTACCCTTACAGCGGCGGATCATCCTCAAACTATGGTAGCAACCCAGGAACCAAGATTCCATCCTACCCACAGCTTCCAACTGCAAGGGTTCTGCCTCAGGCAATTCCTACTGCTTCTGCTGTTGGTGGTGGAGCCAGTTCTGGTGGAGGAGGCGGGAATAGGGTTCCTATTGATGATGTGATCGACAAGGTTACTAACATGGGGTTCTCAAGAGAACAAGTTAAGGGTACTGTTCGTAAGCTGACTGAAAACGGTCAACCGGTTGACCTGAATGTTGTTTTGGATAAGCTGATGAATGACAGTGATGTGCAGCCTCCCAGGGGCTGGTTCGGGCGCTGAAAAACTCGAGTTGTTGGTGATGAAAGGCTAATAATCATGCTTTATTGTACAGACAAGATTGCTCGATGAACATAATTATCCAGTGTGTTGTGACCCTGTCGTGCTTGCACTTATCAAACTTGTTACTTTGTGAGGTCAGCTCTTGCGGTGGACATTTGGCAGTGCTCCTTTTCAGCATCTTTTTTCAGCTGCTTTGTTTCCTTTTTTGAAGAACAAAATATACATAAACAGTGTCTTTTTGAGCTGAACATTGTGGTGATTTTGGTTCTTCGTCTGCTATGTACTTTTGTTATTTTCATTGGAGTGTTATATTATATGTATCCTGATTGGTTGGTTGCTTCTGTTTTGCTCATCTGAGACGTCTTTATGTATTTAAAGAGCCTTGTAAGGGTTTGCTTGTGAATTTACCAATGATGAGTGGTTTCATACACTATCTAGCAATAACCCGATTGGAAAGAAGATAAGTTGTCGGTTTAATTCAGCAGCAGAAATGTTCAACGCTTGGTTCTTCCATGCTCAATTTGTTGGTATTAGACAAAATACGAGTATGAATCAAATGGGCTTTCAAGATTAAGCACGGAAGTTTTTTGTTTGGACCAACCTCAGCTAGAAGCTCTTGCTATTGAATAATTAATGATGAGATCATAATATGTCTTTCTCCATTATATGTAACTAAAAACAGTTTTCTAACACCATTCAACAAATAAGGTAACTAATGACTTTATTATGCTCAAGTTCTGCCTTCAGTCTTTATTACATTCCAGCTAATGAAAATTAAAAAACAAAAGACCCACACTCTGTATTTCACACTTGCAAAGATAGAGTGCACATGAGGATAATAACAAATCATAATTGCTCTCAGCATTGTAATAATTAGTCTACTCTTCTACTCCTTCTAAAGCCAGCCGACAAAAAATATTGATGTTAGAAAATGAGGGTAATATGAAAAAATTCATTCAAACGGAAAGAGTAAAGGAAGGGTATTCACAATTTCCTCATGAGACAGTGAGCATTATGATTCACAATGATGCTGGCCTAGAGTCAAAAAGATTACCATGACTCTCTATGGTAGCAAAAAAATAATATACAAATCAAGAGCTGAGTAAAAATGTTAATCATCATCATCAAGAGTTTCAAGATCAGGTACACAGACAAAAACAACTTTGGTGTCAATTTTACAACCAGCACCCATTACAAACTAGACCGCCTCATTCCCGTTGTATCATTCAAAGTTGAACAATGGAAAGCTACTCCTTTTTGTTGTTGATGTCGTAAAGCACACAGGCATCTGCATCAGTCTTGAGCTGAAGATGGAAAATACAAAAGCAATCAATCCATGAAAAATAAATAAAGGTTTCCAGCCTAAGGTCTTTTAATGAAAAATATAGCAATCAAATACCAGTATCACATTGATTGTTTGATTAATGCTGCACCCAAATAGAGACAAGCCAAAAGGGGGCATACAAGCAAGTTTTGTGTCCCAGATGTAAGAATTACCTACACAAGAAGATGACAACAAATATGAGAAACTTCAATCCTCCCAAAGCAGATAACGGAAAAAAAAGTTCCATACATTAATCCAATCTTACTTTGATCACATCTTCATTCGGGTCTTTGCGAGAAGAAAGAGGATTATATACAAAACCTGTAGCATTAAAAACATTAGTTCCATCCCATTTGATGTAATCAGATTAGTGCTACAATATCACCACACTAATTATCTCACACGCCACACAGCAGTAAGCCATAAAAATCCGGTTTCCATAATACGCCTTGAAAAGCCAGTTGGTGCTGTCCTTTACATCTTTGTGACTAGCCTTGCCCGATAAGAAGGTGCTGAAATCAAACCGTAATATGATGTAAAGTAAACATGTCAGATGATGAAATAGTGAGCTCAAGTAACAATAAGTTAGTTCGATTATGAAACTAATGCGGATACCTATATATTTCTAACCAATGGCTGCTGATGTCCAAAGCAAGCTAAAATAAGAAAATCAAACCAGGCCTGCAAGAAACTCCGTAAAGCAAGGATCAGCTGTCTGTACATGCGCATTAGGCAGCAAATCCTCTTTTTTCAAACTAGGATCAAAGCTGAACTACCTATATACTTGAGAAAGTACCACCAGCAAAGAAGCTGTGCTAAAATCCTGGAACAAGATAACATACAAAACCTTGAAAAGCTATAAACATTGGTTTCCATAATACACCTTGAAAAGCTAGTTGGTGCTGTCCTTTCCGTCTTTGTGACTAGCCTTACCCGATAAGAAGGTGCTGAAATCAAACCGTAATATGATGTAAAGTAGACATGTCAGATGATGAAATAGTGGACTCAAGTAACAATAAGTTGGTTCGATTATGAAACTTATGCAGATACCTATACATTTGTAACCAACGGCTGCTGATGTCCAAAGCAAGCAAAAGTAAGAAAATCAAACTAGGCCTGCAATAAACTCCGTAAAGCAAGGATCAGTTGTCTGTATATACGCATTAGGAAGCAAGTCCTCTTTTTTCAAACTAGGATCAAAGCTGAACTACCTATATATACTTGAGAAAGTACCACCAGCAAACAAGCAGTGCTAATCCTGGTACATGACAACATTCAATTGGCTTGAGATTTGTAAAAATAGCAAACTAGCATGTCTTTGTTTTTGGATATTGAGAGACGACGGACCTATCTGTCACCATGTCCAGAACAGCTCCAAAAGTTGATACTGGAGAGATAAGCACAAGAATCAAAACTAAGATACAGGCTAAGTTACCATAAAAAAAACTAAACATCATAAATCGACGTTGTAATAACATAACATTCCTCCTCCACAAAGAGAAAATGCAACAAAAAACTTTGCACACTCAAAGTAGTCGTGCAAGTATAGGAACACTCTTTCTTTATATCCTATGCCCTTAGGCATAGGCTAAGAATCCAGTTTTCCAAACTACTACCCTAATAAATCTTTGAAAACCAGAATAAGAAATAGTAGTCTTTCTAACTGCATGTTCTAAGCCTGTGAATTGAAGGCATCATCAATAAGTTAGAAAACTGCCATAAGAAATGCTACATTATATTAGGAATCAGAGAGAAGCTAATATGATACACATTTCGTCCAGGTTTCTCCACCTTGGGGCTTCATTGTTGAACAAAACACCGCATATTGTAGGTTTACAGAAACTTAAATCAGAAGGTGTTCTAGCTAATATTACGCATGTAAGAGGACCATCCTGTAATTCCTACCTCATATCAAGCTTTTCAAAAGGGGAAATGCACTTACAAAATCACATACCTTGATTGAACTTGCGAGCAAACCATCCATCCAATCCATCAAACACAAAGCTACAGCAGAGGAGGCATCAAAGTTACATTTCAACCTTGGTTGTACATAGAACAGTTCTCAGGCAGTGGAAAAGAATTATAATTTTTTTTTATCCTTCCATCTCGAAAATAATATTGATAAGTCACGAAGCTGTGGGCTCTGATGGGCTTCTAAAATCGGGGCGGCCCAACACGAATGAAGAAGAAGAAATATCTCATCTCTTCTGACGGAAACGGGTCCCACGTCACAGAGGCATTCAAAAACGACGACGTGTCCGTAGTCAATCCGGTGATCGGAAAACCGATAGAATCCAATGCAACCCAGGGCCAAAACCGTCAATTCCCCTAGTTTTGCGCGCGAAAGAGAGACGTTGGCCGCTGAATCTCCAAACAAATGGCGCCAAAACGGAAAGTGAGTCCCTGTTTCCAACTCAGTTTTCGGCTACCCAAAATTCAACGGGCAGCCCGCCAACCCTCGAGAGGCCTCAAACCCTTAAATTCCCTCCTTTGTGCCCCATTTTTCATTCCACTTTCTTCCCTCCTTTTCAATTATTCGCTACATCTCTCACATTCCCCAAACTCTTCAAAAAACCAAAAACACCAATCTTTTTCCCTCTCTTTTTTCGATTCCGCCATGGGAGTATCGGAAAAGCATCAGGTGGTGGAAGGAGGCCTAGATTCGGAAAGCCGGAGATGGATGATCGCTGGCATCGCATTCCGGTCGCAACTCCGGCCGATTAACACCGGGAAACAGACCAAGGAGAGCAAAATCACCAAGATCTCTGGCAGTTATGGCCGTGAAGAGGAACACGAAGAAGAGTTCTGTGCAACGCCGACCGGTAGGGAGACGAGGATACCGGAGATTACGACGTGTCCGGCCGCTCCGAGAAAGCGACGGCCGGCGGCCTCGGCCACGTGTCACGGTGTTAGGGAGTTCTTCAATCCGCCTGATTTGGAGTCTGTGTTTGTTAGACACGGTTAGAATTCAAGGTCCCTGAAGCTTCTAGAACCGTTAGGAAACATTTAGATTGAATTTTATTTATTTTTCCTTTCTTGTTTGGATTTGGAGATAGGTTTTTAGAGTAGTGGTGGTTTGTTTAAGCAGTAGTGCAGATTTAGTGTTTGATGATGGTTAGAGAGGAGTTTAGCAAGTGTAAAAAGTCATAATGTTGTTTATTTCTGCTTCATGGGAAGTGAAAAGAAGGTGCTTGTAATCTATGTTTTAATTTGTTTTGCTGTTTGGGTTGAGCAAAATGGACCCTTGGTTTTCCTATGTCATGCTTGTAATGGTTTGGTTTGGTTGTTGCTGTGAGGAATTCTTCATATTTGTGTGGTCAAAATATTTGTGACAATTTGCTGTTTTGATTTGTATGTATACGTGACCAAGAACAGACGGACCACTAGTAAATTTCAAAGGCAAAATGAATGGCATGATAATCTTAAGCATTCTCACTACAATTTTTATTTGTTGCGGTTTGAAGAAAGTTCATTCATACCCATTACTTCCAATGGACTCAAAAAAATGAAATGCACCAGCCGGGAATCGAACCCGGGTCTGTACCGTGGCAGGGTACTATTCTACCACTAGACCACTGGTGCTTGATGCTATGTTTTTCCTGCACAGCCCTTTTCATTATCAGAAATCTGTAAGACCCTGCCTATTAGGGAGGAGCTTCTAAGAGCCTTGCTGAATTCTGACTTGATTGGGTTTCATACATTTGACTATGCCAGGCATTTTCTCTCGTGTTGCAGTCGCATGCTCGGTTTGACTTATGAGTCCAAGAGAGGGTACATTGGTCTGGAGTATTATGGGAGAGTTGTGAGCATCAAGATTCTTCCAGTTGGTATTCATATGGGTCAGCTTAAGTCGGTTTTAAACCTCCTCGAGACCGAATCCAAGGTGTCTGAGCTTCTCAAGTTATATCGTGACGAGGATAAGAAGATCTTGCTCGGTGTGGATGATATGTACATCTTCAAGGGCATTACTCCGAAGCTCTTGGCTATGAAGCAACTACTTATTCAACATCCAGAGTGCCGTGGGAAAGTGGTTCTTGTTCAGATAGCAAATCCAGCCAGAGGGCGTGGACGTGACGTCAAGGAAGTGCAAGATGAGACGTATTCGACCGTCAAACGAATAAACGACAGTTTTGGTATGCCCGGGTGCAACCCGATTGTTCTGATAGACGAGCCACTCAAATTCTATGAAAGAGTTGCTTACTATGTCGTTGCAGAGTGTTGTCTAGTTACAGCTGTTAGAGACGGGATGAATCTTATACCATATGAATACGTAATCAGTAGGCATGGAAATGACAGATTAGACAAGCTTCTCGGTTTGGAACCGTCTTCTCCAAGAAAGAGCATGCTAGTTGTTTATGAGTTTATCGGTTGCTCTCCTTCTTTGAGTGGAGCAATTCCTGTGAACCCCTGGAATATTGATGCGGTGGCAGAGGCAATGCATAGTGCCTTGGAAATGGCTCCAGCTGAAAAACAGTTGAGACACGAGAAGCATTATAAATATGTGAGCAGCCATGATGTCGGTTATTGGGCTAGGAGTTTCCTTCAGGATCTCGAAAGAACTTGTAAGGATCATGGTCGGCGTAGATGTTGGGGTATTGGGTTTGGGCTGAGTTTTCGGGTGTGTTAGGACCACTCTAAGTAAGGATCTCACAAAGAGGAATTTGATGGATAATTTCCACCTTTTTATTGTCAATATATTGAATAATAGATAAATACAACTGCTGTAGTCTTCTGACTTATATAGCGAAGACCATAACTGATTCGATAACTGACTTAAACTACTTTAAACTGCCTTAACTGATTATAACTAACTAGCTAGCATAACTAATAACTACTTTAAACTGCCTTAACTGATTATAACTTACTAGCTAGCCTAACTAATAACTGCTGTCTGATGATAACTAATTAATTTCCACAATTATTCATCTTTTTCCTTTTCCTCACATATGTAATGAGATCCTTAATATGAGGAACTGTATCAATACTCCCTCCCTGAAAACTCGACTTGTCCTCAAGTCGAAAATCAGGAAATTGCTGCTGAATACTGTCATAGTCTTCCCAACTAGATTCTTCTTCAGGACGGTCTTTCCAGCGAACTAGGAGTTGTAAGATAGTGGAATCGCCAAACTTAGTCCATCTATGATCAACAATCTGTTCTGGCTGTACCATTAATTCAAATGCGTTGTTGATGGGAGGTGGCAGCGGAGAGGCAGATATGGTGGGACCGTGGGCTGGGCGAAGTAATGAAACATGAAACACTGGATGGATTTTAGAAGAGGCTGGCAGTTCAAGTTCATAAGCCACAGCCCCAATACGACGCAACACCTTGTAAGGACCGAAAAATCTCGGGGACAGCTTCTGATTTGGACGGTTTGCCAAGGACTTTTGTCTGTAAGGTTGAAGACGAAGATAAACGAGAGCTCCCTCATCAAAAGTGTGATCCCTCCGATGATGATCAGCTTGCTGTTTCATACGTGATTGAGCCCTCAATAAATTGTCTTTGAGAACCTGTAGCATTTCATCACGAGTTACCAGTTGCTCTTCCAAGTCCGGAAGACGGGTTTCCCCGCGAACAAAGGGCTGAATTGGAGGAGGATCACGCCCATATACAATATTAAATGGGGTGGCACCAATAGAGGTGTGAAATCCAGTGTTAAAGGAGAATTCTGCCCAAGGCAAAAAGTGACTCCAACGATGGGGTTGTTCCATTGTAAAGCAACGCAGATACGTCTCAAGACAGCGATTAACGACTTCCGTCTGCCCATCCGTTTGGGGATGGTAGGCTGAACTCATACGAAGAGTTGTATGGCTGAGACGGAACAATTCTGACCAAAAAGCACTCAAAAACACGGGATCACGATCAGAAAGTATAGAACGGGGCACGCCATGTAGTCGTACAATATCCTTGAAGAAGAGCACAGCTACTGACTTAGCCGAATAAGGATGATTCAGTCCAATAAAATGGGCGTACTTGCTAAGCCGATCAACAACGACTAAGATAACAGACAGACCACCAGATTTTGGGAGACCTGAGATGAAGTCAAGAGATACGTCTTCCCAAATACGTTCTGGAATGGGTAAGGGTTGTAGGAGACCAGCCGGCACCAATGTCTGGTATTTTGCCTTTTGACGAATAACACATTCTTGTACATACCTCCTGACATCTCCTTTTAATTGTGGCCAATAAAAATCAGCGGCCACACGCTTCAGTGTCTTTAAAAATCCTCCATGACCTGCAGTTGGGGAGTCATCGCATTCAGATAGGATTTGTGTACGCCACTGATTGTAGTTGGGCACCACCAATCGATTTTTGTAGAATAATCTGCCGTCTACTAACTGAAAATCTGCGCAGGAGCTTAGATTGGCCTTTTTAGATGTTAAAATCTGACTAGTAAAAGTATCTTCTTTTAATGCATGGACCCCGTTTGCAAAATCCTTGGCTACTGGAATGGCGAGCGCCAAAAGTTCAGCATGTTGGGGTCTTCTGGATAAGGAATCAGCCCCTGAATTTTCCTTCCCAGGCTTGTATTCGATTGTGAAATCATAAGGAAGGAGCTTCAAGAGAAGTCGTTGTTGCTCATTTGTGGTGACCCGCTGCTCCAGGAGGTATTTGATGCTCTTATGATCAGTACGAACGACAAACTTGGAACCTAACAAGTAATGACGCCATTTTTGAAGAGCCAAAACTAAAGCCAATAATTCTCGATCATAAGTAGATTTATATCTATTAGAGAAGGAAAAACCTTTGCTGAAGTAAGCAATTGGGTGGTGGGATTGAAGGAGGATAGCTCCGACTCCTTCTGAAGAGGCGTCACATTCGACTATGAAGGGTTGCGAAAAGTCAGGTAAGCGCAGAACTGGTGCTGTGGACAGCGCAGTTTTCAATGCTTTGAAGGCGTCCTCTGCTGCATTTGACCACACAAACGCGTCCTTCTTAGTCAGATCTGTCAAGGGGCGAGCAATGATCCCATAATTTTGCACAAAACGGCGATAATATCCTGCAAGACCTAAAAATCCTCTTAATTCTCGAGCATTGGTGGGGCAGGGCCAGGACAAAACCGCATCAATTTTATCTTGATCCATGGATACGTCCCCAGCAGAGATAACATGATCCAAAAATGAAATTCTAGTTTGCCCAAAAACGCACTTAGAAGGTTTAGCGAAGAAGAAATTACCTTGGAGAAGCTCTAATGTTAATTTCAGATGTTCACAATGCTGCTCCCTGGAAGAACTATACACCAGAATGTCGTCAAAGAAGACGACAATAAACTGTCGTAAGTAAGGTCGAAATAAGTCATTCATGATAGCCTGGAACGTAGCTGGGGCGTTAGTAAGGCCAAACGGCATTACCAAGAACTCGTAATGCCCGGAATGAGTTCGAAAGGCTGTCTTGTGGATGTCAGCTGGCTGTACCCGAATCTGGTGGTACCCAGATCGTAAATCAATTTTTGAAAATACAGTAGCCCTATGAAGCTCATCAAGAAGTTCATCAATATTGGGAATCGGGTACTTGTCAGGAATCGTAATCTGATTTAGTTGACGATAATCAACACACATTCGCCAAGTATGATCCTTCTTTTTTACTAGTAATACCGGGCTGGCGAAGGGGCTGTTACTTGGGCGAATAAATCCACATTCCAGCAAGGCTGAAGTTTGCTTCTCAATCTCGGTTTTTTGGTGGTAAGGATAACGGTAAGGTCTGATGTTCGGGGTTTTGGAATTTGGCAAAAGAGGTATAGCATGGGTTTGGATTCGATAAGGAGGTAAAGTGTTTGGTTCGGCGAAAACTGATTGGAATTCTTGGAGGACTGACATTATAGGTGCTGGAGGAGGGTCATCGTTCTGATTGGCGGATAAAAGCTGGAAAGAGCTGAGCATAGACGAATCAGGGTTAGGCTTCAGGCCTTGCAATCTGTATTTTCTTCCCTGAAAATTGAAGATCATAAACATGGTCCTCCAATTCATAAAAACGGTGTTGAGGGTAGCTAGCCACTTGACCCCTAAAACTAATTCTGAATTACCCATTGAAAATGGATAAAAGTCTTGTGTGACAACGACTCCAGGGAATTGAAGGGCTAAATTCTGACAGATTACGTTGCAAGGTATAACAGCCCCGTTACCGATTGTAACTCCAAATCCTGGTACCTCCGTTGTGGGTATTTTTAGTTCTTCCACTAACGTGTCAGATATAAAGTTGTGCGTAGAACCGCTGTCCACGAGTACCAACACTTGCTTGTTACGAATGGTGGCTCTTAGCCTCATAGTCGCAACATTGGACTGATCTGTTATCTGGTGAAAAGAGATCTCTGCAGATCCATCTCCACCCTCCTGCTGATCATATGGCTGAAAATTCTCTTCCTCAGCGTCAAGGGGTGCCTCATCCATATCACCAGTACACTCCATGGTTGAAAAGGATGTCTTACAACGATGTCCAGGCGAGAACTTTTCACCACAGCGATAACAAAGCCCCTTGTCTCTTCGTAGTTGCCTTTCTTAATCATTAGTTCTAGGAGTAGATACCTGGGTAGAATTTGAGTTTGTTGGCATCGATGGGCCTTGTCGGGGTGTAATCTGAGATGCAGGACTGACGTTGGGTCGGTTCTGAGTTGAGAAAGTTCTCTGTCCTTTAGGTTGGCTTTTAGATTCAAATTCCAGGGCAAGGCTGATAGCCTTGAAAACAGTGCGGGGTTTGTGAATTCTGACTTCTGCTTTGAGTTCATCCTTAAGCCCTGACAAAAATACACCTAGTAGACAATGGTCAGGCCAATCTGTGACTCGTGCCACTCTCCTTGCAAATTCCTGTCGGTATTCCTGTACCGACCCGGTCTGTTTTATAGCGCACAAAAACTCATCAGGATTCTGGAATTCAGGAGGTCCATAGTGCTCCTGAAATGCTTTGACAAGGTCTTCCCATAACAGCAATTCGTCTTCTCTTGATATCCATGCGAAAAGATCAAGGGCGTCTCCTTCAAGATGCATAGATGCAATTTCGACTTTTGTTTCGTCAGGAACTTGGAAATATCTAAAATATTTTTCCGCCTTAAGAACCCAGCCACGTGGGTCGCCTCCTTCAAATTTCGGAAAATCGATTTTTGCCCGGGGTCGTGGGATATTTTGATAACCGTTTTGGTTACCGTCATCATCATTTTGTTCATCCCAATGCCTGGGATATTGACGGTTGAAATTCTGATCCCGTTGTCCCCTATTTCGGCCTCGATGTGACCCTTCGGGACTGTTATCATGGGTGTGCTGTCCATGTGGAAGGGTGTTGGCAGATAGTAGTTGAGCGGAGAGCGCTTTAATGGCTGCAGTGAGATCATTCATCAATTCTGGTGCGGGATTATGGCTGGAAGAGGGTGGTGGATCATTGGCTGAGTTTATATTGGATTGGTGTTCATCGGAATTAATGTTCTGTCCATTTGTGACAGAACTGGATCGGGTTTGTACCATTGAACCGAACGGCTCTGATACCAAAATGTTAGGACCACTCTAAGTAAGGATCTCACAAAGAGGAATTTGATGGATAATTTCCACCTTTTTATTGTCAATATATTGAATAATAGATAAATACAACTGCTGTAGTCTTCTGACTTATATAGCGAAGACCATAACTGATTCGATAACTGACTTAAACTACTTTAAACTGCCTTAACTGATTATAACTAACTAGCTAGCATAACTAATAACTACTTTAAACTGCCTTAACTGATTATAACTTACTAGCTAGCCTAACTAATAACTGCTGTCTAATGATAACTAATTAATTTCCACAATTATTCATCTTTTTCCTTTTCCTCACATATGTAATGAGATCCTTAATATGAGGAACTGTATCAGGGTGGTTGCACTCGATACCAATTTTAGGAAGCTTTCAATGGAGCACATTGTGTCTGCTTATAAAAGGACGTCTGTTCGGGCATTATGATGGTACATTGATGCCACAGAATGCAATAGACAAGAGCCCTTCACAAAGGACTATTGAGATCTTGAACACTTTGTGCAGGGACAAGAACAATGTTGTCTTTATTGTCACTGGTAAGCAAAGGAGTACACTTAATGAATGGTTTTCGTCTTGTGAACACCTGGGGATCGCAGCCGAGCAAGGTTATTTTATAAGGTGAGATGCCTTTTATTTATTGTCACGATCACTTTCAAGTCTCAAGATTTGGGGCACATTTGGATCACACTTTGACACTAAAAGTCCTTTTTTTCAAAAACAATGTAGGTTGAACAGAAATGAGGAATGAGAAACATTGATCCCGCCAGCAGATTGTAGCTGGAAGCAGATTGCAGAGCCTGTAATGAAGCTTTACACTGCAATGGTGTGGTCATATGAGGACGCGGATCCTGATTTTGGATCTTGTCAAGCTAAAGAGCTTCTTGATCATCTTGAGAGTGTACTTTCCAGTGAGCCTGTTTCAGTCAAAAGAGGAAGAAAGTTGGTAGAAGTTAAACCTCGGGTATGTATTTCTGTAACCATTATGTCAAATCAATTTGTGAGAATTTTCCTTCTTGTGTTTTCAGTTCAAAAAAAAAAGAAAGAAAAGAAGATAATTTCAAGCTTCCTTTCCCATGTTAGGATTGCTGAATTCAATATGCTCTGATATTGTACCTGAAATCCCACATCACTAATATGTTTGGAAAGTAGGAGTTAGTTTTACAGCTGATGTCAATACCTTGCTTAGGTTTATCATCTAATAAATGTGTAAGCTCATTCTAAACCAACAAGCCATTGTAAATTAAGTTCAACAAAACAAGCCATTGTAAAACTATTGTATGGACTTTGTTCAATGTGTGAATAGCTTCCAAATTTAATCTATGGACACACATTAGCCGGACTGATGATATAATGATATGTTAATTCATTTATTGTCTCATGCCATCTTATAAAAAATCACTCTAGTAGTCTAATCTACTGCATTTTTAACTAACCAACTAACTGCTGATGCATGGCGTGAGCAAGGGGCTTGTAGCGAAACGCCTGCTTTCCCTAATGCAAGAAAAGAGCATGACCCCGGATTTCGTTCTGTGTGTGGGAGATGACCGATCAGACGAAGACATGTTCAAGACAGAATGCAAATATTAACATCTTAAGGTGAGGTTCTCATTAATAACATCAGTGACTAATGCAAGTGATGTTGCTGATAGATAACTGTTCTATTTCAAGGCGAGGTTAATTTGATCAAGCGATATGGATGTACCTTTCACAGCGTTTCCTTCTCAAGAAACCGAGAAGTTATCTTCCAGACGCTCACACAGAATGTTGTCAAAACACTGCTGCTATGGCCTCAAGCTCAAATCTACCACTGCGCTGAGCCTTCAAGGCTGACTAGTACCACAAAGGTCCTGCATTCACAGAGGTATAGGCAAACAATACAAGCATAGAAACCCTGTCTCATACATTAAGGAGTAATACCAAATTAAGTTGTTTGTTTATAGATTGTTTTCATTTCATGAAAATATATACAAGTGAACGAAAACTGAAATTGAAGCCCAAAAGGGCTTGCAACATGCTCGACTCCTTGTACGCCATTGACAAATGCCCCGCCCAATCGCGGGTCAAACTTGCAAATGGCATACAGGGAGCCAGGCATGTTAGAAAGGTAAGAGAAATGCTAGTGTTGATTGATTTGTGTTTCTGAGAAGAACAAGGCAAGTGAGTATTTATAGGCCAGCGGTGTGTAGTAAAATCATGAAATGGGGTCGCATTCCTTTCACTTTGCTTTCACATTGGAGGATGCAGCTTTTGAGCTGGCAAGGCGGAAATTTCTCATGCAATTAGCTCTTTTCCATGATTACTATCTTGCTCCTCGCTTTTTTTCTTGCTTCTGAGCCAATAGGCGTTTTTTTCAGGGCGGTTTAGGGAATGGATGGTCCAGCCATTTGCTCATACACTAGTAGTACACAGAAACGGAAATAGGTCAACAACTTTTATGGACCAAACTTTCATGTGTTCCGGAGGCTCTCATCATCATTACCTTTTCTAAATCATTGTCACAACTCTTTCCATTCTTCTTATGAAACTAATTCGTTCTTTCCATTCTTGTTTATTTTTTGAAAGGTAAGAGTTCGAAGTACCGAACAAGTTTGGTAATCTAAGAGGCCGTTAAAAGACGGCAGTCGAAAACGGCTAAATGAGTTACACAACACTTACATTGACTAGCAAAATGATAATCCAAGAGGCCGTTAAAAGACGGCACCCGAAAACGGCTAAATGAGTTACACAACAGTCACATTGACTAGCAAAATGGTAGTCTGGGAGGCCGTTAAAAAATGGCAGCTGAAAACGGCTAAATAAGTTACACAAGAGTCAGATTGACTAGTAGAATCGACTAGATATAGAACAAATCCTCAAAAAGAAAGAGTAAAACGAGATGGAAATCAGGATGAGTAAAACACTTAAATTATTAGTGTCGTAATAGAAAATAGGTTAACCCATCTTAGGGTGTGCGAAATGAACAGCTGATGTTCCCTCCACCGAGATGAAGGATTTTTTGAAGCCTCTAAAGTACCCAGTACCTTGGCCATTAACTCAATTCGAATTCAATTACAATTCTATATCTTCGGAAGATATAAGCACAAATTAAGTACGAGCCAACCTGCAAAAGAAAAAAAAGATTCAAGCTTGCACAACAAGTAACTTTATGCTTATTTTGCAAGGACTTCTATTTTACTAAATCCACTTTTTCTTCAAATTTTTGCCTTGTCTTGCGAGGACTTTAATTTTTTTTTGGCAAATTTGCAATTGTGTCCCTCCCAATAAATTTTTTTTGCAAAAACGTCCTTAAAACGAGAAAATAACGAAGCATGCTGTTTTGGGCGTTTTTGCAATAAAATTTACATTATTTTGTGTTTTCCTTTAAATAGAAATTTATTAAAAAATCATTATAATTATGTTAAAAATATTCAGCCATAAATTCCGAAAATAATTTTAAAATACAAAATTGAAAAATAGAAAAAGAAAACGAAAATATAAAATAAGAAAATAAGAAAAGATTTTGGAAAAAATAAGATATTGTGGAAGACATGCTTAAGATTTTTATCCAATAATATTGTGAAATAGATTTGCATGTGTATCGTTATTATCATCGTTTCTATATATATGTATGATTTTCGAAGCTAAGGTTCATCACAAAGCTAGGGTTTTTAAGAATTGTTTGAATTATACGCTATGAGTAAGATTCATCCAGTCACCCTAATTAGAAAACCTGCCATCCACAATAAAGATCTTGTCAACCTTCTATAAACTACTATATATCATTGTTTTCATGTTAAAAACATGTCTTATTTTCTTCTAAAAAAACATTGTTTTTTCTCATCTTTCACTGAAGTTTATTTTTACATACAGAAGTGAAGAATTAAGATTTGTTGGAAACAATGAGATATTGTGGAAGATATGGTTAAAATTTTTATCCAATAATATTGTGAAACGGATATGCATGTGTATCGTTAGTATTGTCGTTTCCATATATATGTATGATTTTTCAAAGCTAGGGCTCATCACAAAACTAGTGTTTTAGAGGGTTGTTTGAGTTATGCGGTATGAATAAAATTCATTTTGTCACCTTAACTAGAAAATCTACCATCCCCAATAAATATTCTGTCACCCTTCTGTAAAATACTGTCATTGTTTTCCTGTTAAAAACATGTCTTTTTATCTAAAACAATTTGACTTTTTTGATTTTTTTGGAATTAGGGTGTGTATACTCGACAGATCCGGGAATATTGTTTTCTTTTTTTTTTGTAAGATTTAGATTTGATTTTTAACTTTTATTTCATCATTTAATTTTCGAAATGGATATATAGTATTCTTTGAAATCTTATTTTAATATTAAAATATCTATAAAATCTTTTTATGTATCTATATTTTCAAACTGGGGTAAAAAAAGTTTTTTAAAATACATTATTTTTTAGAAAAAATATTAATATGTTTTTTCTTTTTTCTTTTATTTGACGAAAAATTAGTCATTTTGGGCATTCGTGTAATATTTTTAGGCATTTTTGCAAATCGAAAAAAAAGGTCATATTTACAAAGTGATTATGAAAGTGGGGCACATGGTACTAATTCCTCTTTTGTTCCCCCTTTTCTACACAATTTGTTCTTTAATCCTTTTTCCGTTGCATGTTTTGATCGAGATGTCATCATGGACAATTAGAGATGGGCCACTTCTAATAACGACATAAGAGTACTCAACAACTATGGTTTAGTGGCACTTCAAAGGGTTTCATAAACCAATAGTCATCAACCTTGTACATGTTGATCTATAAGAAGTATATGAAAAAAATAGAACAAAAAAAGAGCTTTTAAATAATTAATCCATTGAAGGAGCCAAACAAAGCAAATCATATGAAATGATTAATTTCTCGCTTTTGAATGGCCTTTTCAATCGAAGATAAAGGTTTCTCAACCAATAATCTTGTCTATCTCTACCGATAAACATGACTTTCTTGGTCAGGTGACCACTGAATAAGTGTTTTATTCTATTTTGGACAAAACCAAAGAACATATGCGGTTATTAGCGGCTACGAGAAATCTCGCAACCAAGTACCATGATGGATAGGGATTGCCTTCTCATCGGAGATTTATTCCTTCTCGACGGAGATTGATGTCTTCTTGGCAAAGAGTAGCCTCTCGGCATTGTTCTTGATCTCTTTATAAGATCTAGAGGGACAAAAGAGTATTTTTATACTTTACTTCACACTCCATGATGAGTAAAGATTGAAAAGAAGAGATGAGATGAACTATAGTATTTTGTTTAGTGTTTGATTTAATTTTAGATTGTTGCATTTAATGAGTTTCTCACACTAAGATTTTAGAGAGAGGTGAGAGTGTTTGGGTCTTCCCCTGTTGATTGAAGCCTTTTATTCATTCTTTCCATTCTTATTTTTTTTTTATTTTTGAACAAGGTAAGAATTAGACGGGCTTCCTTACGGAGGCCGATCTAGAGCATCCAGCTGGATGAGAACGCGAAGTTCTTGGTTGTTAAAAATGTGGGGGTTAGGGAATACGTAGCCCATTTTAGCAATTTTATCAGCCACAGTATTGCAATCCCTAGTCACATGACGGATGCGAATGTTCTCGAAGTCGCGGAACAGCATCCAAATCTCCGCGATGTGCATATCAATTTCCCATGGAACTGAATTGTTTTGTTCTCGTTGGATGGATCAAGAATTATTTGGATTCTCCAAACGTCCTCTTTCTATTCTTAAGACGCTCAGGGTAATATGCCTGGATATAAAAGAAAAGACAATTTTATACATCATAAAGAAGTTGTCTCCTTGGATCCCTCTCTTGGAGATATCCTACTTCAACTTGCTTCAAACAGAATGTTGTATAGTAGCAAAGCTAGTACAAAGTATTAACCTGTAGACATTGAAAACTGGTGATCGTTCCACAAGCATCCACATTCCTATATGAAATTTGTTGAAGGATCAATAATGCCTATCATCTTCTCATTCCCTAGCTCAGTTCCTCTGTGTGCACTGAAAATGGAGATCACCGAAAGTTCGAAACCCAGTTAGCTATGACGAGAACTCCAACCCACTCTCTTTCCAGCACATAAGAGAGGAATAGAAGAACAAAGCACACGGAACTAAAATTCATTAGCAGTGCATAGGGGGGAAAGTTACCTTGCAAATGTCCTATCCAGCAGATTCACCACATATTCTGCATGATAACAAAAGCAATCAAATCAAAATTGTACCTTGTTTATGATGCAGAGTGGAGCATAAGCTTGATTTTCACAATGCATAAATGTTTACTCCTCAATATACAGATGAATGTACTTCCATGCAACCAAAAGTGTCAAGGGATTATTTCATGCTTTTATCTTCGCACTTAGATTCAAAGTGTTCGTATACATCAACTAAATGGTGAGGGTCAATCCATTGGTAGCCTCTGCCAGGAGCCAACAGCTTCCTCTGAACATACAATGACATTCAGTGAACTCAATTGCAACTACGTACAACTTTTGACACTTTTTTTTTTGGATCAATCACCAAAGATAAACAAAAGCAAGTAGTGAACTGAATTTCATTGAAATGACTAGAGCTAGAGATAGGATTGTTTTATAAGCAGTCACTTCAAGAATAACATGAACCAGCATATCTTCTAGTTCTAATCAAAAGCACAAGAACAAAGAAGACGGGCACACTGATATGCAATACTTTATGCATCACCGAGAATAAACATACGTAATTAGAAGTTAGAACTTACATCAGAAGAAGTGCAATGCAAAGCTGAAGTATAGGATAATATGTTACTCTTAAACTGCAGCTGATCCTTGGCTGGATGCTTTTATTATGAACAGCGGGTGGCCGCCTTCTGTTGGACCCCCTAGATAAACTTTCCTTGCATCCAACTCATCAACAGCTTCAGAATCAGGAATGAATCCTTGAGGAGCAATTTCAGCCCTCCATTTCTGCCACTGAACAAACATCTTTGCTGCCTTTTCCGGGTTCATTGACCTTGCTACCAAGAACCTCATTAGTGTCGTATCTTCATAGTCCTACATGTCCCATAAATCACAAAGCACAACCAAGTTTCAAGTTAACATAAGACTGACATATACTGAGATGGCAATGCTAGATATATATATTTTCGGTTCATAAGGACAGACTGATCAGTGAACAAGTGAATTGATTCAAACTAGCTAGATTTCAGCAAAGACACAAACTATATATTTTGAGCAAAGTCTGCAATATCATTGATGCATTCTCTTAGATTTCTTCTGCTATGCTCTTGTGAATGCTTGTCATTCTTCTTCTCTTCCACAGAGTTTTATTTTCATGGTTTTTTATTTTCCTTTCTGAGTTTCTTCAATAGTAATGTAAAGTATATGAATATTGGTAACTAAAAATACTTCCATATGCATAATACAAGGGATATTTTCTTTCGACCCAAAAAAAACAAAGGATATTGTTTCTGTAGTTAAAATAATAAAATATCTTGTCTTTCTCCGTTTCTTGTTCCTTCCATGTCCCGTAAATTTTCAGCCTAAAGCCTAATGTAGAGTAACTAGTCATGATGATGATCCTGAAACTTAATTTTAAGCCCAATTGCAATTCTGTGTGGTTAGCTAGCTACTGATATCAAAATCAATCGTTCCATTCTGCAAACAACCAAGCATAAACTTGAACAAAACACACAGAAATTTCAGCAAACATGAAGAGGGCGAAGAAGCGATTTTCATGTAGGAGTGTTACTTGAGCGGAAGATCCAGGCGCCTGAACGGAGCTCTTCATCCGTGCGATCAGCTCAGCTCGCTCTTGATCCATCCGGGCGTCTGGTTTTCGGTTGAAAAGAAGAAGAAAAGGCGAATGCCCAGTTATTTAGCTCTCTTTTGAGGAAAAGAAATGGGCAGGTGCAGATAAGTTGTGTGACATCTATTCCCTTTTCGTCTTTTGGTTCAATCAATCTTGTTGTAAGTTTGTATATCATATAAGTTCCATGATATGCTAACTAAATGTCTCTCATGTAATTCAGCCCTCGTATGTTGGCACCCACAATGGGGGAAAAACAGATGAAAAAGAACTTTTTTTATTTGTCAGCAAGAAGATACATCAAGACAGTGTCACAGTATTACATCGTCCATTAATGTGTAATGGTGAACTGAATCCATTTTTTCCATTTTTTCATACGATCACACATTCATCAAGAGAAAAAAAAAACCTTGGGAGCTTTCAAAATATTAGACACATTTAAAGATTCATTTCAATGCCCTAGATAAGCCTCTTGATGCAGCTTTTCTGAGCCATGAACAAGCTCAAAAAGGTGGGCATGGCGTGTAATTTCTTCATTGTGCCTCTGCATATGACCAATATCCTATTCACTCCTTTCTTACCACAGTTTGCCTATGGTTAGATCAACATTTGAGGAAATGAGTGGTACAGAACAGCTGTTTAACAAGATAGACGCAAGCGATGAGCTGGAACAGAGCTTTAAATTCTGAGCTTCTAACTTCAATCCCACGTCTTCCCAATGTTGATGAACAACGCAGTACAGCTTGAATGTGGAAATCTCTTACAGTTGGCGTTATGCACCCACAATTCTCAAAGAGCAAACCCTATCAGCCACTGTAACACTGCAATCAAAAAAGTGCACCATAATTACTCCTTTATAACCTGTTCAAAGATTTTATACACTTGAATATCAAAACACTCTTAAAAAGAGCAAGAAGGAAATGAAATTATCATGTTAAATCTTAAAAGTATCCGTATACGAAATGAGAGGCGTACATCCACGAGAGCTGAATCCAAGTAGGAAATGTTGATTTCAACTTAATCTCCCCTGTCGTAGGAGCACCAGAAGCAAATATGGCAGCTGATCCCACCAAATCTACCAGTGTGGTAATTGCTCCACCTTGCAGTTTATTCTGCGTTCTTCAAATTTCAATCCGACAATCAACAGTATACCCAAGGGACCTGAACCAAAGGCAGAAAACAACATACCTAAGCGATCTGAGCCCAAAAAAAACGCATGAGGAGAGGAGACACAAAGTGCAAAGATCCAGCGATCACAGCAATCTCACGACCAAAAGCAAACGCCTGATAATAAAAGAGTAGCAGAGAGAGCATAAGAATTTACACAGCTTAACTGTGAACCCTACTTTCTATGCTAAAAAGTAAAATACCCGGGAAACAAGCAAAAAGCAAAATGAAAGAAGAAGAAATTTATATTAATGAATCAGAGCATAACTATAATTTAATATGCAAGAACAAACATTTGAGAATGCTATTCGTTCATCCTTAGCAAGATTCAGAAGTTTATGGATCTTAAAGCATGAAGTAGGAAAGACATAGATCTTAAAGCAAGAACCTTTTTGTGCTGGACTGATAGCTTATGACTAGGAGTTATTCATCCCTTTTTGCACATTTCATCACTCCATAGATGCCATTGGACATACAAGAACTTTCACAAAACTCAACTGAACAAAATGATCAAGCATTGCACCTCTTGTTGCCCTCACATACATGGAGTTCCTCTCTTGTGTCATCACACAACCCTTGATGCTCTTTCATGTTCCCTTCATAAAATTCCTTGTCAAGAAAAAAACTGCATAGGTCTTTATCAGCACTTAGGCCTTTTCTTCTCATCTCTTCAAATAGTTCCTTTGCCTCTACGTACTTCTTCCTCTTAACAAGGACCTTAATTAGAGCATTATAGGAACTACAAGAAAGATCAAACCCTTTTGCAACCATCTCTTTGTGCATATAGCATGCCTCTTTCACATTCCTTGCTTTACTGTGGCCCTTTATTAATATGTTGTATGTGTTGCTGTCTGGTATCACCCCTTGATCGCCCATTGCCTTGTAAATTTCATAGCTGATGTTCATATTATTTCTAATGCAATGTTGCTTCAAAAGGGGATTATATGTTGCAGCATTTGGCAAAATACCCTTCTCCAACATCCATTTAAGCAACCTTTCCCCATTCTCCAGCTTACCCGACAAACAGAAGCCATTCATTAACACGTTGAAAGTCACAATTGAGGGTTGCACGCCTTTATCAAGCATTACCTGTAGGAGCTGATGGGCCCTGTTAATCTCCCCACACTTGCAATAAGCATCCATAAGCGTAGTATAAGTAACAGTATCAGGAAGCACACTAGCCAGTTCCATGTCTTGAATCAGCTTTTCAGCTTGCCCTACATTACCTACTTTACAAAGACCGTTAATAAGAACATTATAAGTATATACGTTCAGTTCCAGTCCCTTTGCACACACTTCATGAAGCAGCTCATTTGCAGTATAAACATCCCCTTGTTCACATAGGCCATGAACAAGAACAGTATAGGTCACAACATTCGGTGTAATCCCCACCTGAATCATCTTATTATGTAGGTAAAAGGCTCTCTTAATATCACCTGCCTTGCAATAACCATCTATAAGTGTTGTATAAATTACCGTATCTGGTTCGATTCCTCTGTTTAGCATTTCATGGAAAAGCATGTGCGCGTGGTCTATCTTTCCGCTTTGACTAAGTCCATTTATAATTGCAGTATATGTTACTAAATCAGGAAAAGCCTTTTGTCGTTGCATTTCCTTGAAAAGGTTCACTGCAGAGCGCACATTGCCATGCTTACAAAAGCCCATAATGATAGTTGTGTACACTACATGATCCGGTAAAATTCCTTGGGATATCATTTCATCCATCACACTTTTTGCTTCAACTACTTTACCAGCATTGCACATAAGAAGGATTATGCTGTTGTAGGTAAATGCATTTGGCTTCAAACCCTTCTCATGCATCTCATCGATAAGCCTCAGCACCATTTGCAGCTCTCCGACAAAGCAATACCCATTAATGACAGTGCTATAACTCACAACATCAGGCAAACAACCTCTCAACTCCATTTGCACCAATAGGTTGTGGGCTTCTCTAACTTTCCCCGATCTACAAAGAGCATGGATCACTACATTGTAGGATTCAGTATTAAACGAAACACCTGCCTCTAAAAACTCACGATACACCTCCAACAAATCCCTGAGCACTTCTGATCGACCGAATATCCGTATCAAGAACAAATTACACGAACCAACAGAGATAACCCGTCCATAGTTCAGCATCTTCTCAAAGAACCTCCTAGCCTCATCAAGCATGTGACTTTCAACAAGCACCTCGAAAAATATATCAAAAACATGGGGATCCATACCCCACTCCTTATAAGTATAAATCAGCTCCTCCACAAAACAAGCAAACGAATGGCTCACGTCCAAATCAGGTTTCACCCAGAAGTCTCTTATAAGCTGCCTAGCCATTTTCAAGTCCTTGGATGCAACTGCAATATGAATGACAATACAGCGCGCTTCCAACGACGGCTCTCTGCGTGCACACACCCAATCAAACAAATCAAGAACAAGCTCATACTCGCTCCTGATGTTCATGAGAACCCAAATGAGGTGGCTAGCCCTAAACTTGGACTCATACGGCCTCAATACAGTGCGCAAAGGCTCATTACGCCGCTGCTTTATGGTGCAAGAAACGTGTTGCACGAGTTCAGAGTCCCAAACGCTAGGCTTCTTCGGGGAGAAATCGGGATATGGCCTCGTACCAGTCGAATAGGAGGGTGATAGGTTTTGACACCGAAATCTCTCATTGGAAAACAGATGGGGTGAAATAGGGAAATTGAATTTACCCCTCAAGAGTTGACGACGATGAACAAGGAGAGCGAATGTTCCTTTGTTCATTGCTGTGTGAGAAAGCCATCAGTTCAAACTCCAAGTCCATGTATAGGGTTCAAGCTCACTAGCCTTCCACATCAATTCATCTGCCAAGCATAAAAGAAGATTCAATTTCAAGCGGGGAGGATGAGAATTCAGCAATATTAAGGAACAAACTAAAGGGATTCATACGAGCAGGGTAGTTGAGTGGAAATGGCGAGCAGTCGCTGATCGGCGTGGACTGTGAAGATCGTCGGACTCGGGTTCAGGGAAGAGACGAAGGGGTTTAGGGTTGGGTTTTAGGCCTTTGGGCTGTAACTTTCTTGGTTCAGAACAAGGCCTAAGCCCATTCATAACGGGTTTCATGGAGTATTTTTTTAGAAGAACAAAAAGAAGATGCTGTCTTTACGATGTGACATGTTACCGAATGTGGGAATTATTCTGAATTCCTGTTCTTCGTCTCACATCAACTCTTCTTAAAGCTGACCCTGGAACAAACCAGTTTAGGAAAAGATTATCAGTGGTATCACTTCTAAAATCTTGTGTGATATGCGCTGACACGTCCTGTCTCAATATTCAGCAATCACACCAAATTGACCGTGTGTGATGCTTAGCTTCTAAACTAGATATTTATTTAGAATTCTCTATGAAGAGTAAAGCCCAGAAACAAGCCAACTTTCCCAGCTCCTAATATCAGTTTAGCATTGGTAATACCTGCAACAAACACAAGAGTCTGAGCCTGGAAAAAGATTATGAAGATTCAATCTTTGTGGGTCTGCATTTACTTGCATGACATCATAAGCATGGCCAATGAAGCACATGTACACCTTATTACAATAAATACACACAACATAAGTTACATCTTCACACTTGATTGCTCACCAAACCCAACATATACAACAGGCCAACAACTGCTTCTGTATTTACAGTTGCTCTCTATAAACAATCAACAGTTTAATTACATAATTACAGTATCTCCACCATAAAGTTAACCTTTCTTCAGCCAACAACCTGAACCCATTTACCAGAAGCCAAATCCCTGGCAACATCAGACACCTTGTCCTGTTCAACAACCAACTTTCTCAGCCGACTCAAGTTCCCCAGGATCAGCTCGACGGCCTCTGCCTCTAACCCACGACAATGCATGATATCAACACTCTCCAGCTGTTTACAACTCCTGATCATCGAAAGCATCGATGGCTGAGTGAGCTTTCTGCAGCCTCTCAAGCTAATCTCAACCAGGTTTCTACAAGAAGCCATCATTAAGACGAATTCCTTGTCATTCAGCATCTCATTGTAGGAAATGTCCAGCTTTTTCAGCTGTCTTAGGTTTTGCCCAAGAGTTGTTAGCAGCCCGGGGACTTTCTCAACAACATCACAATTGATCAATGCCAATTCTTGGAGACAATTGCTCGTACCTGAGCTGAAGTTTTTCAGCCCTTCTCCTACAATTTAGATACAAATGTCAATCAGAATACTGCATAGCAATCATGTTAGCTTTTTCTCTCTTTTTTCAACTTTCTCTAACAAATTCCAGATTTCAGAATACTGCATAGCAAGCACATGTACACCTTTTTTCAATCATGTTAACCTTTTGTCATTCTATCTTTCATCATTACCAAATAAATTTCACCTACCAACCAAAAAGCTCTGGAATTTGACACACCAATGAAACAGTTAAAAACAAACCATCCTTACCAGTAACAAGACAACAGCTCTGCAGCCTGAGGGCTTTCAAGCTCCGAAACCTAACAGCCATGGCGGAAAGATGCTCATTGCCAAGGTCAAGCGGCAACCTCAAGTCAACTCTCTCCAAGTCAGGCCTGCAATTCATGATGAAATCAAGCAAGCCCTGCCTACTCCCACCATCATACACCAACATAGCCCTCAAGTTGCCACAATTCTCCGCCAGCGTGAGCAACACGGCATCAACAATGGACCTGCAAGCCCTGAATTCCACCTCCTCCACCCCTGGCAGGCACCTCCTGAACGACGACAAGGCCTCTCCGCCATCCCCAACCCCCTCGCAGCTCCTCATCCGGAGGCGCCTGAGCCGGCCGAGGCTCCGCCAGAGCCACCCGAACCCGACGTCGCCGGCAACGATTCCGGACACGCTGAGGCTCTCGAGGCGCAAGGAGGCTGGCGATTGAGAACAAAGGCCGGGGAATTCGGCGACGGAGAAAGGCGAGACGGAGACGGAGACGGAGAAGTCCGTCAGGGAGGGGAATTGAGAGAGGAAGGAGAAATCGAGGGGCCTGGAGAGGGAAATCGAGAGGGAGAGGAGGTAGGGTTTGAAGGAGGAGAGGGAGACGAGCGTGGCGGATGGAGAGGCGATCGGGCCGGCGAGGAAGCGGAGGTGCTTGAGGCTCGCCGGAGAGGCGGCGGCGGCGGAGAGGAGGAGGTGGTCGGACGACGACGGAGGTCCGGCGGAGGTGGAGGAGAGGGAGAGGGAGGAGAGGAAGGGGTAGAGGGAGAGGAAGGGCGTGAGAGGGAGCGGAGGAGAGGAGACGGAGAGGGAGAGGGAGGCGGTGGAGAGGCGGCGGAGGCGGAGCCACCGCTTGGAGACGAGGGAGATCGCCGGCGAGGAGGACGGCGGGAGCCGGAGGAAGATTTCGACGAGGAGCTCGTCGCAGAGGAGGGAGTCCATCGGACGGTGGGGGTTGGCTCGGATCGGGCCGGAGGAATCAACGGCTGAGATTGTCCGTGGCGCTCCCTTCACCGTTTGTTTCCTGAGCCCCTCTCCCTCTTTCGTGTGTTCGTTGGGACGGATATAGCCTATGTTGGAGGGAGGGAGGGGGTCAGGGTGTGTTTGGTTGGATGAATGGCGAATCTTCTATCTGCGCTGTTTTATAAGGAGTATGCTTTTTTTGACTTGCAAAAATGGGAGGTTTTTGATAGGCATTGGGTGCATTTGAATGCAATTTATGTACATTTCTTGTCTTCCAACTTAACATTAGAGCTAAAATATTTTAGCTGAATTATTCTCTCTATCTCATCATACTTATTTTTATAACCTTTTTTTATTTTATAAAAGTTATCACTTTAACTTTTTCCCGATTATTTTTCAAATTTTTCCCCTAATTTATCATGAACATTCAAGACTACTAACACCTGACTAATCTCACGTTGGACGAGCTTATCAATCTACTATAGTACAATATAAAACGAAACATATATCTTTGTTAAAGATTGTGCCACCTTATCAACGTTGAATAAAAAATGCTTTTATTTTAATAATTATTCACAAATAAAATTATTAACCAAAAATTAATAGGATTTTGTACTATAATTGGGTCACATATCATAATGGAAAATTATGTTAGTTAGAATCTCTATACATATTTTTCTGTACCAAGGGATCAACTTCTGATCAAGGATGGAAACTTTGTAACCAATTAAGATATTATCCAATTAAGATCTCATGGAAATTATCTTTTGCGCAAGTCCATATGATTTATATCTTTTAATGTACACTTTAGAAATATGAGGATGAAAAATTATCTTTTACACACATCCCATATAATTTATATCTTTTAGTTATTAAAATAAGGGAAATTTCGGATGGTGCCCCTGAGTTTTAAGTTTTTCCGGATGGTGCCCAGAAAAAAACTTATTCCGCAATCTTACCCCGAGGTTTCGTTTTATTCCGCCCCGTGCCCTTTCTCCCCAAAACTAACGTTTTTTCCCTTTTTCCGTCCAGCCCCTTGATAAAAGAAAAAGGAAAGTTATTTTTAAAATTAAAAAAAAACACGGACACCATTGTTAAGAATCGTCTTTCTTCTTCATATCCAATTGCAGCAAAACACAGGGGGCTGCACAGTGAGAAAGCAAGGCAACGATGAAAGCTCTCATCAATGGAGGACGAGAGCTAGTGGCCAAGCCCCCTCTCTGTTTCAAAGAGGAGAATGAGAATTGAAAAAAATGAAGAAGAAGGACGATTCAAATAGACACAACCTTCTTTTGCTTCTGCAGATTTAGAACCCAAAAACAAAATTATAAATTCAAGATATTGAAAAGTTATCCTTTGCAAAATTGCATAAAACAAATTCGTTAAAATAAGTTGATAAAGTTCTCATCACAAAAGGGTGCGCGCGTAACTAGAGAGACAAACACATACTCTGTCTACTCCTTGAAAGTATTTGAATTGTGATTTGTGATTATGGAGTTGAATCTGCTAATGGGCATGTGAAAATCTCCATGTAAGTTTGTTCTTACTCAATAAGCTTTGAAATATAAGCTGGATATTGAGCATTGTGCTGATTGCCTTTGTTCATGCACACAACCTGTTTGATGAAATGTCTGAATCGGTGTAATTCCCTCTTCATGTCTCTTCTTCCCACTTTTGATTGTCAGAGTGTCTTTACATGTTCACTTGAATGCCCAACCTCTGTTTCAAGGCTTTAGTTTTCCAGAAAATTCAACCAAATGGGAGGTATTGGGGATCTCACATCTCCCTAGTTGAGAAAAACTCATCCACCTAGAAACACCCATTTGAATCTCTTCCATTCCCAAATTCACCCAACTCAAATTACATGTAAGTGGGAGATCTAAGAAGAAGGACGATTCTTAACAAAGAGGAGAATGAGAATTAAAAAAATAAAATCGTAAGAAGGACGACTCTTAAATCAGATGTGGGAGAAGTGAAAACGCTGGCGAAAACGATCCCCGATGGTGCCCATGTACAACTTCTCTTTCTTTCTTTTTTTTTAATTTAAAATAAATTTCCTTTTTTTTATTAAAGGGCTGGACGGAAAAAGTGTCAATTTTGGGGAGAAAAGGGCACGGGGCGGAATAAAACGAAACCTCGGGGGTAGATTGCGGAATAAGTTTTTTTTCTGGATACCATCCGGAAAAGCCCAAAACTCAGGGGCACCATCTGAAATTTCCCTAAATAATTCTCATATAACCAATATGAGCATATGATCATTTTAAAATTTAAAATTTTGATTAGATTCATTACAGGTATATGGTACGGGTCATATAGTGGAGTATGTTTTATGGAGAAGCTCTTTTCTACACTCTATGAAGGTGGGTCCTTTGCACCAACTACTACATAGATGCCAAACAGTGTTCTAGCCCCCATTCAATTTTGAAAAACAAAAAAAAGATATTAGTTTACTCTAATTTAATTTTTAGGCTAAACTACCTATATTCGTCATGTCATACACAACTCTAATTCGTATTTTTAAAATATTTTATTAGAAATAGGATACTAATGAATAAAAATTATAATGAAAACTGTATGAATATATTATTTTTTAATTTAAAGAAAAGGGAGATTGTTTTTCAGATTTGTATCACCAAAATGATACATATCAAAATTATTAAAATATAAATCATATATTCTAATTATAAAATGATTTAGTAAATTTCATTTCACTTTTATAAACCCCCTAAAATTTGTCTATAGTGATTAATAGATATCATTATCACAATTTAGTTTTTGATCCTTTATTTTTGTTGTAATACTAATAACATGAGATATAATTACTATGAATTTTTTATAAAAAAAAATGTTAAAGTATAAAATAGGCTCAATATGATTTTAATGGCATAAAAAATTATTTATTGAAATAAATAAATATTATTAAATAAGCACCATTTTATCGTGAAAGGTAAAAACTAAATTATTATGAAAATGATTGTTTATAAATAATTGATTAAGTAAAAGATAAAAATAACAATTTAGTTATTAAAAAATGCTTCTATTTTTAAATAATTTTATTAAAGTCTAATTTTTTCTAAAATCACTTAATACATAATCATATGAAAAGGCAATTGAAAATATAAGTGATATGTTGAAGATGATAGAATATTTGCCAAAATAAAAATATTTGAAAATATGTATTACATAAATAGATAAAAAGAAATTTAATCAAATTAATAAAACGATGAATAAAAATTAATTATTTAAATATGAGGCGGGGTCAAAATCAACGTCATGGCTTAGAAATGATCGCCTTTTATAACATATATTTTTATTCAAATGGCCTAAATTCCCTATAGTTTTTGCTATATATTGTTAACTTTGCCCTAATTACCGTACAATGTTAGATTTACCCTAATTTCTATTTCCTTATTAAAAGCATATTAATTTTAAGTTTATTTTTAGGGTAGGTTGGAGTGATCCCCAACCCATTATTATGTTTGTCCTTATCTAAACCCCTCTCGGCTAGATTTCTAATTACGTCATTGGTCCTTGGGACCGGGGAGGTTGGTTCACTCCCTAAAGAGAGACTCAAAGACCAAAGAAGAGAGTTCTCATTTGGGTACTACCTAGTGTTTTTTACTGGTTGAAGTAATGTAGCACAAGTGGAGGAGAAAGCGGTATGGGTGAACTCCTCATTTTCCAAGTCAAAAAAAGCATATCAACGTAGGTGTGTGAATCAGATGGTGGTCTTGGCAGAAACACCCGCGTTATAATAAGTTCCAGGCTTTAGGGAGTTGAAAATCTTTAACGCCTTTGAGAACCTAGACATGTCTGCCATGAGCATTCTCGCACACTAGAGCGGATTCATTTGTAGCAATGTTCACCCCAACAAGTATGATAGCTGACACCTCTTCTCTTATTAATTAATTGTCTTATCATTACTCTAAAGACAATTAATGTTGTGAGATCAAATGTGATGACTTGTGGTGGTGCAAGCATCCAGGTGCCACCCCATTAGCCGCATATCTCCAACTTAACTTTATTGTCACTCCTCTAGCTAGGACTGAACATTGGTTGGAAATCGATTGATCTGAAACCGAAATTCTTTAATCTGGTAAATCGAAAACCAAACTAAAATTTTTTGTTCGGTTTCTACTCGGGTTTTTTGGGTGTTTGATAAATACAAGGTTTTTTTTGGAAAATTTCAACCGAATCGAACCAAAATCATGAAAAATATTGAACCGAAAACCGAACCGAATTCCGTCGATTTTGGTTCAGTCTAATTTTCCGTTTTCGACCGAACCGTGCTCAACCCTATATCTAGCTAGAGCATTATACTGATTGTTTCTTGTCCTACCAGTACTGATCATCTATTACTGATTCAAAAAAGCTTTTCAATGATTAATATTTGTAATAAGCAAGATCTAGACACATTTCTTTGAACGAAAAATGTAATCAATCTTGTATTGAGCAACCATCGTACATGCACATGCCATAAATACAGGGGAAAAGTATGGTTACATTAACACATTACATTTAACCCAACTGCTCATATATTGCAAAATAAATAGTCAAGGCGACAACTAAGTGAGCTAGTTTGAGTTACGCACGTCTAAATGATCCAAGAATCTAGAACAAAATCAATTCTCACCCTAAACTTCATCATCCCCATTATCCAACAACCATCTAAGCCACTTGAAGTTGTAATTAACATAGTCGATGTACCACCGCTCAATATGTATTCGAACATCACAGTGAATGATATGTTGGTGGTGGTGATGTAAGGACTCCTGTCAAGATTCCACATGCTAAAGGAGCTCATGTCTCCTCACTTGGAAACACATAGGAGGAATATGTCTGACTTGAGCCATATGCTTCCATGGATGTTGTTCCTCAAAGTGATAGTCCATATGCTCACACACCATCTCTTAAGTGAGCGTAGGAGGACTCTCCAAAAGAGGTAGGTTGAGGTCTGGTGTTGCATGGTAAACTTGGGATCCAAAGTGAGATAGGCGAGTATACCACCTCAGTCCATACAGATAAATGAGGGTTTTTAGGAATGATGCACTCCAATTTTAGATCCTCATTCATGTCATCTTTCAGATCCTCCTCACCGGAACTTATCACCACCTAGTCCAATGGCTCAGTCTAATTTCCTCCCATGTAATCTCCATGTGTTGGAGTCATCCCAAATTTCTAGACCATACTCCTTTAAATTGTTTGCCAAACGGAGTCTTAGTAATCTTTAAATTTTAATAAAATTAATTGAAATTAATTTTATAACTAAGTATGCTTAAATGTTTTAATAAAAATATATTACAACTATCCAATCCCACCGGAAAACACCATAACGGTCTGGTCAAATCGACCTATGACTTTTAATGACCCGATCTATTGCAAACCAAACGTGAAATAATTGAATATGAACCCGATCGGTCTGACTGACCCAATCCGTTTAACAAATCTTTTTTTTTTATATTTCAAGAAGAAAAAAAATTTGTACCCCAAAATTGATTTTTTATTTTAAAGCGGGCCATCTTTGCGCCCCGGTCAGACCTCAGTGGCGCCCTGATTAGAACGACGAACATCTCGTTCGAAGCACACCTTAACGACTACGAACGTCGTAGTCGTAGTGGGTGGATTTTTAAACGGGCCATCTTTGCGCCCCGGTCAGACCTCAGTGGCGCCCCGTTCAGAACGACGAACATCTCATCCGAAACACACCTTAACGGCTACGAACGTCGTAGTCGTAGTGGGTGGATTTTTAAAAGAGTAACATTACTACAACCACGACCATCGTGGTTGTAGTAGATGTATTGCAATTTTTTTATTCAGTGGTAGTTTACCTTGCTAGAAGTGGAGATGTATTTATGTACACTGCATACATACATCAAAGTTTAATCCCATATTTATAAAAAAAAGACATAGAATAACAAGATTTTGTTTAATACTATCAAAAAAATTTGTTTAATGTCAAGTTCACATATTATATTAGATCTTCAACTTTCTTGTTATTTAATTCTTAGTATTTCTATTTTACACGATTCGGACTTTTCATTTATATGTATGTAAAATATATTCATTACTTGAACTATTTTTATTTATTTATTCACTTCTACTAGTATGTTACCATCATTTGAACGTAATGGTATACTAGTGACCTGCGTATTCCTTTCAGCTCTGCAACATTCCTATGTCTAGACTGAGTATCGGGTTGGTACTCCTCCCCACGAGAGTAACTAATGTGTATAGGCAAATAGCCCCTAAACAAAGGTAGATATCTCCAAATCCACTTCTACAAAATGAATGAGCAATTCCAGTAAAATAATAGGTGTTGAAAGAAATTGAAAAAATCTACAAGTTATCGATACTCACATATAAGATGTATAAGCAAACACCAATTTGCCTAGTTCTAGTGCGAGATGCCATACCGAGTTGCCTATATAGATAGGCCAATGCTCCATGTACCCATGAGATATGCCCCGTAAAAGCATGATTGAGAAGTACATGCATCAACTATATGACAAACCATGACCAGACTTGTCAATAAAAAGTGTCGTACCCAACAATATAAGCAAGTAGCCTGAAGCAATCACCTCCGAATATCCCCTTTGTCGCATACTGTCAATTAGGTGCATCAAATCTGAGAGGTGTATACCGCCTGAGCTGATCTGTGAGTTAAGCTTTTGCAACTCCATTCCAAACATTTGAGATATACGTGTTCGTAAGGCTAAAACATCCAACTTTGACATATCAGAACGCATAGGAATCCCATTGATCCTTAAACCGAGTATGAGATTGACATCGTGGAGAGTGATGGTCATCTCTCCCCAGGGGAAATGGAAACTATTTGCTTCGGGGTGCCCCCTTTCAACAAATGTGGACACCAATGCCTCATCATTTCCCTTAAAAGTCAATTCTTGCAACCTTGTCAGCCCACTCTGTTGTGCAATGTTGAGCCACGGTTGACCCAAAGCCAAGCGATTATGCTTCTCCCAAAAATTATGTGCTTGACTTCGCCCGTGGCATTTCAACACTTTATTAAACTAATGAAATTGCATGCAAAAGTAAAATTAGAACACTATAATAGTATTAGTATAATGAAACTAAAACACTTAGAAAGATACCTTTTCACTGTCCTCGCCCCCATCTACACCTTGTGCGACCCATATATCCCTTGCAATATGGGTGTTGAATCTTATGAAAACGACTTATCAATGGGGCCAACCTCTTCGTCATCATCAAGTACGCTTGAAGCATGACCTT
This sequence comes from Polygonum aviculare, assembly GCA_934048045.1. Classification (NCBI taxonomy): domain Eukaryota; kingdom Viridiplantae; phylum Streptophyta; class Magnoliopsida; order Caryophyllales; family Polygonaceae; genus Polygonum; species Polygonum aviculare. The sequence continues at coordinate 5,943,350 of OW204027.1, forward strand.
CTCTCTCGCCACTGTGTTGAGCAGATTGATGATCAGAATTTGGAGGTTCAGAAGTCCCGGCCCTTCGAAGAGAATACGCGTGGGACTTGGCAAGTCTCGGGCATTGAAGAGTATATTTGAAAGGTTGCTGATGTTGCACCGGCTAAAGCGAATGCCGGAGGGGCTTGCGAAAAGGTCTCAAAATTGCCATGATTACTAAAAGTCGGCATACGAAAACTAGTGCTTGGCTCGTAGTTGAAAGGCCCCTGTGATCCTTGAAATAGTTCTTGGAAAAATTCCATACATGAATGAGCTGAAGCTACCAACAATGAAACACTCACATCACTTGTAGTCTAGTAAAAATAAAAAGTCAAACAAGCAAGTACGTATATATCATGGAGTAATGGAGGAACTGTTTGCGATGTGGGAATGTCATATGTCGGCGGAGGCTCATTTGACATCTTTGGTATATAGACCTCGTTGATGGACATCCTACCCTCTTCTACATTCTCTTCGGCATCCTCTTCACTTTCAGATTCCTCTTCCACGTCCTCTCGAGAGAAATTGTTACCCTTCTCTTGCACTTCTTTATCCTCGTCATTTGAATTCTCTTCAACTTCAACTTCAACCTCAACTTCCTCTTTGTCTTCCTCATGTGAGGGGTGTTCAGAACTACCATGTTGATCCTTATTCCCAAAATTGGATCCCCCCTTGAGGAAATTTTGCAGCCCGATCATATGCTCTTATGCCACGATCTCTTACACGCCGATGCCCTTGAGAGACACTTTGAGGCGGCAAAACTCTCGTGGTCTTGTTTTGTGGAGTGGTAGGAGATGAAGAATGATGAGATGATCCTCCTCCAAATACAACCTAATGGACACAACAAATTATGGATTAGTGAGATGGTAGGAGATATATTATGGATTAGTGAGATGGTAACAGTCAAACCTATAGGTTACAATATCTCAGTTTCCCCATTTTAATTCTTATAAAATTATCATTAAAATCCACACTTAAAACAATAGTACAAGCAATTTTATATTGTTTTGCATTACATGAATTTGATAGTCATATCTAAAAAACGGTAGTATAAATAATTGGAATAAAAAGACTCTAAACCTAGAACATGCACGGGCATCATACTCTAGTAGTTTCAATATATAACATGGATTTAAACGTAATATACAATCTCAATCTATAACATGAATTCAATGGGATTTGACATGATTTGAATTAAAAGCAATGTTTGATCAACATTATTGAAATGGCTAATTTTAAAAATAATACTATATCTTATATTAATAATTCATTATTGAAATGTACCTTAACCCCACTTGCTGCCTTTCCGAATAAATTTTTCTTCTGTTTAGGCGCCATTAGACTCGACGGAATCAATCAAAGTGAGAATGGAGGGGGAGCTATTGAAGAAGAAGTATGCCCGAGAAGAATTAGATAAACACACAAGTGAAAGGGTCTTATGGGAAAACGAATTCACACGACTTTTATTCACTTGTACAGCGAGCATGGACGTTGTGGCCGTGGTAAGTGTAGAGACCATCAGGGCCGGTCAAGACATTTTAGATGCCTAGCGCAAATTACAATAAAAGGCCCTTTATATATAATTTTTAGACATTTTTCGTAAAACTTTATAATACTTGCGTATAAATTCTTGTTATAATTTTAAGATACGAAGAATTTATAAAATAACTTACCTAAATTTAACTTAATTACATATGTAAAATTGGGTGTTATCATCATATAGCAATGTATGAATAAAAGAAACAATAGTTTTTAAATGCATATGCTGTATATATTAAATCCAATAAAAAGTAACCAATAAAGACAATTTTATAAATAAGATTCATGCATAATAACTATAGTAATACAAGAATACACTAATTGATTAATAGTAAAGAAAGATTAATTAAATATAAAATATAAAATGGGGCCTTGATAAATAGTAAAGAAAGATAAATTAAATAAACGATATAAAATGAGGCCCACATTTAAAAATTAATAAGGTTAAAGTAGTGGGATTTGAACTCAAGACCTTTTCAATAAAGGTAAGAACACCATTCCACTAGACCAATTTGCACTTTGTTATATTTTAAACACTATTTTATATATACTACATTTAAAATGTTATGGGCCCCTCCAAATTATAGGCCCTGGGCCTGCGCCCACCCTGCCCCACCCCCTGGGCCGGGCTTGGAGACCATTCCACGTGGCACCCTCCATGCAGATCACGAACGATCGGCAGACGCCTTATACCTTGTCAACTCGGAGGTGAGGTGAGGTGAGGTCACTGAGGTGATGTGCATGATTATATTCTACAGGTGCATGATTATATTCTACAGGTGCATGTACACTAGTATATATCTTCGTATATCGATTCGCTTAAGGGTGTGTTCGTTACAAAATTCATTATCTTGAATAATAGCTTATTTTGTAGGAAGAATTTTCTAGATCAAACAAGGCCAATTAAAAGCTAAATACATGGACCCACTTTTTTTTTATAAATAGGTGTGTTTTATAGGGTGTGTTTGGTTAAAATAAGCTCTTTTGACAAAAAAGCTATTATTTCTCATAAGCACCATTACAACGAACGGGCCCTAATTATACTTGGTCACAAATTAAATAACGTATCCGATTTTCGTAAGATACCCCTACTCCTAGTTTTAGCCAAATCTATGTACGACATATCTACTCTAATACAGTATAAAGCGGAACTCAAGTCTTTGTTAAAATTTGTACCACGTCATCAACCCTGAATAAAATAATGATTTTATTTTTTGCATTGATTTTCAAAAAATAACTAATATCCTTATATATCTTCTTGATATCTTATCCAATTTCCTTATGTATACTTAATATCTTACTCAATTATATATCCTTATACGAATAAGAAAATTCAAGTGATTTTCTTTTATATTCTTAATTTTTTTTCTTATTAATTAGTATACTTTTTTGTCATTATTGAATATTGAAGAATAGTGAAAAAAATTCACATGTGTCAATAGTATATTCATTAATAATATAAATTTGAAAATCTGAATAGAACTATGTTAGAATTAAAATTGTATAAATAAAAGTACATATATAGGTTAATAGGTTCGGACTTTGGTGTATCGGATTTGGATTATAAGTTCCCGAGTTAAAGTGTATTCGTATCAAAATTCGATCTCAAATCGGTTAATTCGGTTTCATATTTACATTACCCGTACATGTTACGGGGTTTATACTAGTTGTATATATCATATTCCACCTTTTATGACGTTCACATTACAATAAGTACATAATAATATTTTTATTTCTTGACTTATTTAATATTGTGTAAATATTGTACTACATTAATGTATAGACAAAGTATTATAATTTATATCAAAATTAGGTGCTATATTACCCTTTAGAATTCTAAATTTTTTAATATAAAGTTAAATAATGTTGACTTCACCCACCTCTTGTATTATATTTGTTTATAACGGTTCCAATCTATCCCTTCGTAAACTTAAAAATTTGCAAAATTTTAAAATCTATTTATATTCCTACGTATATATGTATAAGATTGAAAATGTATTGCTTATATTTTTTTAATAAAAATCATCCGTTTTGACATATACTAACTACATGGTTATTTACATAACGAAATTTGCAATTACTACTAAATTATCTCATAAAATTATGTCAATATGTGGTTATCATATAAAATTTTCTCAACTACACAATTACAAACTAAATGTTCAATTAAATTATACAGCTACATAGAAAAAGAGAGCGAAAAACACACCTTAAATTTCGATAAAATCTCATCTTTGTTTGTACCGTAAAACTTTGCTCCATAATGTGGGTATATTAGTGTATTTACTGTTTCATTATACTGTTCATAGCTTCGCTTTCCATCTCCTCCGTCCGATTGCGATGTCCGCAATAAAATTTTTTGGCATTTACCTTGCCTGCGGCCAACGTACACTCAACACTACGGCCACAACGACCATGGTCGCTCTAATTTTTTTTAAATCACACACGGCGGCCATGGTCGCTCTATTTTTTTTTTAAAACACGTACACGGCGGCCATGGTCGCTCTAATTTTTTTTTAAAACACACATGGTGGTGACGGCGCCCGTAATCGTGACAAGGTTTACACTAGTCACAAGCAATTGCTACGGCCGAGATGTTCGCAGTCGAAACGCGGACAAAAACTTATTGGGACGCTTAGCATTCGCCTTTTGAAAAGAAGCCCCTGATTATGTTCAAAAGCTAAGTTTCTATATCCATACATTGCAAAATAGAGAACATCAATGTTTTGTTACTCGTAGTGAGAACCTCAAATTTGTTGTAACAAGTCGGCACAATTCAAATTTGTAAATCAGTCCCTACATTTTCTACGCCCATCCTCTTCCTCTCCAGAGGTGTAGCCTGTCAGCACTCAGCAGCAGCGAGCAGAAAGCAAGGCAGCCCCCCACCATTCACCGCCTTCCACGTGTCGTCATGCTTCCTTTCCGTTGCTCTCTAGTTCCACCTTTCTCCACCGAGTCTGACCCCAAAACCCCAGAGCTCTGCTCTGCTCCCCCCTCTAAACCCTAATCCTGCTCCCCTCTCCTTTCCGATCGTCCATGGCGTCCGATCACTCGCTTCTTTCTGCTGCCTGTCTTCTTCTTCTCGTAGTCGGCACTTTCGGTGCTAATGAGTTCGTCTCCGGGCCTCACATTGCCGACCTCAACATCCTGCTTCCACCTCGAATGACTCATCCCGTGGAGTACCGCCTCCAGGGCACCGATGGCTGCTTCAAATGGTATACTCTTCTTCTCTTTCCTTCATGTAACGCTTCAACTTCGTCTCAATTTGGCAAGTAATTGGTTCAGGTAGTAGTGACTTCACCAGCTCGGATTATTGTCTGTTGCTGATACTTTATACTCCAGATAAAGCTTGCTAAGGGCCAGATTTTGTTCTCTGGTGCTTGGTCTATTAACTTGGGACATGATACCATAAGTAGAGTAGTAGGCAGTTGAGTTTTGAGCATTCCAATCTTCATTCCTGCTAAAAGATTTTTTCCTATGCTAAAACGAGTTTTGAGCATTCCGGTTGAGTAGAGTAGTAGGCAGTTTAGTGGATGCTGTTGGGAAGTGTTACTAGCTGTTTTTTAGTGCTAGAGATTGAGGCAGACGCTTGAGAGGTCAAATCCCAGAGTTCCAGCAGGAACAGTTTTACTTCTAAATGCCTTATTATGTGTATTGATCAACAGTTCGTAATTGTATATAACTGCCTGTATGTTTCTATGCAAACTTCTTTGCAGCAGTTTGTGTGTTATTCTCATAGTTTAATTTCTTTCCTGTAGGTCATGGGATCATCATGACATTTTGGCTGTCATACCTGAATACAATACGAGTAACCACTGTTCTACTAGTGCTCGATTGAGATCAATTGCCCCTTACAGTGGGAGAAAAGAGACAGCTGTTTATGCTACAGATGTGCTGACAGGGGCGGTAATAAGCTGCAAAGTGTTTATTGATATCTTCTCCAGAATCAAAATATTTCATAGCTCCATTAAACTTGACTTAGAGGGTCTTGTAACTCTAAGGGCTCATGCTTTTGATGCGGAAGGTACTCTATGAAAGTGGCTTTGAGATACCTTGCTCTATTGTTTTAGAATTTTTTGACAATGATGTTCTTATCATTTTTGAGATTCTGCTTTGTGTTCTTTCTGAAAATTTGGAACTTGATGAGCTATCACTTCTATTACATAGCTTTTCAGCCAATTTCAACCTTTTTTCTCCAGATCTTTGATGTGGAATGATAGCATAATTTTCTCAAAGAAAAAAAGAAAGAATGACAATAGAAAAAAATAGTATTTCATATAGAAATTTGCTTTTCAATTTCTTATTTGGGCTTTTCTTATCCTTATAATTCTAGGCACTGTAAAAGGTGGTGATAGTTAATAGTTTCACGCTGTATAATATATTCTTTATCTCGGACTCGTACAATTTTTTCTTTTTCTTATCCAAGGAGGCTCTACAACCATGGGCTAGATGGGAATAATATACACTGCGCCACAACCCTACATTTGTTAGTATGAATTTTGGTGTAACATTCATGACATAATGCCAAGGATGGAAATGGATGAGTTTATAACATTTTTCACTAGTCCCTGTTATTACGCTATTATTTTTGTTATTGATTCAGATGTGTTGTAATGGCAAACGAACCAATTATATAAATCATGTATGGAAATTTGTATAGACATGCAACAATGAAAATAAGGCACTCATAGTACATATTATATTAGAGAGGATATTGTTCACTGGAAACTTAAGCTACATCATATTTGTAGTAAGATAAGGCATTCAAGGAGTAGTACTACTTTATGTTCAAATGGAATAGAGTGCATTTGTTTTGAATAGTTAGCTTAAAGTTTACTTAGTCGTGCACCAAAAACAGCAGTAGTAGGTATTGTTGGTGAAGAAACCAGCAATAAGGTGTTGTGACGTAGTATATTTCTACTGTGAGATCATATTCAGCGAGTTCTTTGGTCGTTCCTAGATTTTATGTTGCTCTGCTTTCAGAATTACTACTTACCATGTTGCCCGCACTTTCAAACAAAACTTACAGATGCCCTTTGGGCTGTCAAATTTTATTGCCAGCAAGTATCAAGTTCAGCATTCTCTAATTGAAGTTTTATATCTATTGACATGTCATGCAGAAAATGTGTTCTCATCCTTAGTTGGCTTACAGTTTGTGTGGAAACTGATGCCTGAAAGTGATGAAACCCCTCACCATCTTCTTCATGTTCCCTTAAAGGATTCTCCCTTGAGCGATTGCGGTGGACTTTGTGGGTTCTTGAATATCCAGAAAAACCTTGAAAACAATGTACGTAGACTGCAGGTTACTGATTGCTGGTTGTTCCTGAGTTGGCCTCTTTATAGCTAACCATCTTTCTAAACATTCTGTTCAGGGGATTTACTCAGACCTGTTTGTGGTAAGAGGAGTTGGAATTGGGCGTGAGGTTGTTTCTGTGCATTTGCGTGAGCCACAATTTGATCCCATGGAAGATAAGATTGAGTTAACTGTTGCAGAAGCCATGTCCCTTGAACCTCCTTCACCTGTGTTTGTTCTTATAGGGGCTGTTGTGAAGTACCGTCTAAAAGTTATTCGCGCAAACACACCTCAAGGTTTTGTATAACAGATTCATTTTGTCCTAGCAAATGTGATTCCTTCGCATTTATTGTTTAATGAGATAACGGGAATACATATGCACATGATGAAATCATCATTGTAAGGATAAGTTAACTATCGTTTGAGTAGAGAGTTAAATGGGAATGCTTAAAAAATGGATCAGTAATTCGTTTTCACTCCCTTCTGGGAGACTTGACTTTCTCTATGCTGAGAATTAAAAACATTATGTTTCTCTTTAGAGTTGCTGTATAAATATTTCATGCAGGTAAATATTATCAGATTTGCACTCCAAATAAAATTAAAACTCTCTCATGTGAAAGAGCCTTGTTACTGCTAGTGAAAGATCTTCTTTTGTTTTTTTAAAAGCTCATAAGCTTTTAATCAGGGTTGCCTACATCTCCTTTCTGGTAATTGTCATTTTCTATGAATCGTTAGAGCATTGTTTAATCACTTCTTCATGTATTGATGCAAAGAATTTTCAAAGAATATATTCATGGATTCCAAAGATCCATGCAGGTCCATAGCAGTTTAGGATTATGCTGCTTTTTCGACTTTTGCATTTCCCCCCCTGTATGCAACTACAAGTGAGCCTCATAACCTATGTTTGTGACAACAGTGGTGGCATTGCCTTCTCCATTTCATCGCTGGGGTGTGATAAATTCATCTGTTGCTGAAGTGGATCCTACATTGGGTCTAGTTCATGCACTGAGGCTAGGGGGAACCAGTGTTATTGTGGAGGACACCCGAGTTTCTGGTCACATACAAGCGTCATCTCTTCATGTTGTTCTGCCGGATACTTTGATTCTTTACATGCTACCCCTTTCAGAAGCTGGTGATCCTGTTGAGGGGATTGAACCTATTTCATCAGGCAAACGTTGGTATTTTATTTCTGGTAGACAATACCTCATTGACATGAAAGTTTTCTCAGTAGGATTCGAGGCCCAAGAAATCTTTATTACTGAGGTAATATAGTTGGCACATGTCAGTTTCACAAGCAGATTTATTGTTATGTTTTAGGTAACTTAATAATGTTTGATGGTATGATAAAATGTAATACGTAATACAGGTGGCATATCAGCTAATTTTCTTGTGCAAGTTTTTAAGTTACACATCTAAATTCTATTTCTTATTCCACTTAAGCTTTTTGTTTGGTAAATACTATTCTTTTTCCCTTTTGTTGTTTTATTTCCCGTCTCCTCTGTGTCCATTTGTGCAAGCTTATTTGTTTTTATTTATATATTGTGGTGGTTGATGCATTGCTTTCGGGAGAGAGTGAAGCAATTAACTGTAGAGTCGCAACTTATTAATTCCACTTAACTGAAAATGCCAGGAGGAACCAAACTGTAAGATGATCTTGTTGTAAATAATGATCAGATGTCCATGTATGCATTCACAATGTTCGTATGCTCCCTAGTGGAGATGACTTTCTTATTTCCTAAACTTGGTGTTATATTTTGGAATTTTGTTAAGCAAAATAGTATCACAGTGAAAATGCTGGGTGATTACCCTAAATTTCTGCACTTCCATCAAAGCAAAAATGTACATGCATATGATTGCATGTGCGAAGTATTACTTCTTGCATGAAGAGTTTCTGTTTAGCTTCATTCTGTTATTTTCCGCTCATGTTGCAGAATGAAGAATTACTTCTGAACTGTGATCAGTCGAAATACTGGAGGTGTTACCCAATCTCTCAAAGTGCTGCCATTAACTATGGCCAGAGGAATTCAAGAATTTTCAAAGCAATTTCACCTGGAATTGGGAAGTTGTCAGCCTCCTTAGCTTCTTTAGGTGGTGATTTAGAGACAAAGCAGGTAATCCTTAAATTCGTTTTTCTTTCACCTCCTGCTACAAGAGTTCATCTATAAATTTATAATTTAATTGAGGCTCTCTTGCATAGATTCTTACAGTGCTGCAAGATGTTATGGTGTGTGACAAAGTTGAGTTTAGAATGGAACAACAAGCTAACTTATCATCACACATTACTCTACCGTGGGCACAAGATGTCCATCAAGAAGTGCAGCTAAAAGCAGTAGGAGGTTTGCATTCTTGTTTGATATACTAAATGTCATATACAGTACTTGGCAATTTTTCATCTGGGCGTTTTGGTTTGATTTTGCAGGCTGTGCACAGGCAGCGGTTGATTATAAATGGGTTTCCTCTGATGTAGCTACTGTGTCGGTCTCTGCAGCAGGTCTTATCCAGGCTAAAAGGCCTGGTAAAGCTACTATCAAAGTTGTTTCTGTGTTTGATATGCTGAATTTTGATGAGGTAAACATATACTGTTGAATGTACTCTATACATTTATGATTAGATGTTATAGCATATACAATGGCAGACCAATTTTTGGTCATGGGAAGAAAGAAGTAATATAAAAATAATATGTGAAGAAAGTGGAGAAAACCAAAGCATGTTTGGCCATCACAATGACCAAAATGCATGTTTGGTCTTCAATTGTCATGGTGACATGTGTCACATGAGAGACAGAAAAGAAAAAAAGTAAATTGTTATTAGTAGAAAAGAGAATAAATAAATATATTTTTATATTGTGATGACCAAATTAAAGGGTCAACCAATATTTATGCTCTTAGTGTTGTGATATACAGATAATGTGCGGGATAAACCTAAACAAGTTCTCTATACGTAAACAGTTTTTGAGCCATACTGGACCAGCTTCATTTGTAGCTTTCTCCTGCTTTGACCTGAATAATTGGCTTGAAACTGTTTATAAGTTGGAGGATTTAGGAAGTCGACTGCTAACACTAGTTAATCAGTCTGATCTCTGCAACTTTCTTCTACAAATGGAAAAATTTTACAGTAAATTGTTTTTGTTTGAATAGAAAATGTAAATAGTCAGGTGGAATCAACCAAGTAATGTAGGTTCAATCTGTATGGGTTATTGGAGTATCATATTGCATTACAAGTTACTTCTTGATGTTTTCTTGTACCTTTTTTAAAAATCTCTTTTAGCAATTTACATTGCTACTTCATCCCTCCACCTTCTTTCTGTATATGCAGTTAGTCATTGAAGTACATGCTCCCTCATCTATAGTTATGCTACCAAACTTGCCTGTGGAGACTTCTGTTGGATCATATCTTTTGGCTGCTGTGACGATGAAAGCATCAAATGGTTCTTTGTTCTCAAACAATTACAAAATTGCATTATTTTGCACTTTTTCAGTGTAATGGATTTTCATTTGTCAAAGTATCGTACTCTGCAGGTGAATATTTTTATAAATGTGATGCATTTAGTTCATCTGTAAGCTGGAAAACAGGAAGCAAATCTTTTGTTATTGTGGATTCAACGAAGCAGGCTTCTCTTATGAGCAAGGTAAAAAATGACAACATATGGACGTCGGTCTATGGTCCTCCTTGTTCTTGGACTCACATATACGCAGTCGAGCGTGGTCGAACAATAGTGCAGGCCACAATTTCAAAGGAGCACAAAAATTTTGATCAGCTGTATGGTGGAACATTAATTTTGAAAGCCGCTAGTCCCATTGCTTCATTTATACCTCTTTCATTGCATCAAGCTGGAGATGGGAATCAATTTGGTGGGTATTGGGTTGATTTGAATAAAGTAGACTTGTCAAGTGAGTTGGAAAAATTGGAGGACTTGTATCTGGTTCCTGGAACACATATGGATATTGAGCTTGTGGGGGGTCCTGAAAAGTGGGGAGAAGGTGTTGACTTTTTAGAAGTTGTGAACGTTCTTGATGATAAACAAATGCTTTCCAGAGAAGGAGTGCTTGTGCACCGGATACCTAGTATCTCTATGAACCTCTATAGAATCGAATGCCCAATAATGGGGAACTTTGTAAGTTTGCCTTTTCATCCCTGTAAAATAATCGCCCTTATTAACCCTTATTACTTCAACACAGACAACGTTATCATGTCAAAGTGTAATATCACTTATGTTCTACTTGTATTATTTAGAAACTCATTTTCAAACGTGGGAATTTGGCTGGAGCTGATCATTTGGTGCCAGTGGTTGCAGAGGCACAGCTATCACTTGCTTGTGCATTTCCATCTTCAGTTGTGGTTTTAGCCGATGCACCTGGTTGACTTCTTTATCCTTCCTAACTTTGGATAAGACAAAACGGCTAAAATAAATATGTTTAAATCTTGGTTGACTTCTGCTTCATATTTTGTGTTGATCTATATGCTTTTTGTTTTTGTTTCCAGTGAATGCAATTGACATAATTAAACAGGCAATTCAAGCTGATCGTACTAGTGATCATATCCGATCAATGCCCATAACTGTAGCAAATGGGCGTACAATTCGCATGTCTGCAGTTGGCCTTGGTACCTCTGCTAAAGCTTTTGCCAACTCATCTTCTCTCTCTGTAACTTGGAAATTGAACAAATGCAATGAGCTGGCTTTTTGGGATGAGGCTTATAATATGGCAGTGTCCAAATCAAGTTGGGAGAGGTTCTTGGTTTTGAAGAATGCATCAGGAGTGGTATTGCTCTATTTCTGCTTAACCTGATTTCTATGCTTCCTCTTATCCAAGGGTTTTTGTAATCTGTTGCGTCAATCTGTCATTTACTGTAAATTCCAGATTTTCGGAAGTGAAACTTTCCCCAAACAATTAATGGTTGGTGCTCCCTTTAGGCGCCTTCTTTATTGTCTTCTGCTCTAAATGCTATACCCGCTTTGTTCAGAAATATGTGTCACCCTAGCCCTTTGCAAACATATTAAGAAACTATGTCCTTGATCAATTAGTTGCTTTGGGAGTTAATTAATTAAAATAGTAGTGACTAGAGATGATGTGCATAGTTGCCCACCTAATAATTTTAAGGATAAACTTGGAAAAGTTAGTCTATGTAAAATGAGAATTATTTTTGTACAAACAAAGCTGGCTTTGTTGGGACAAGGGAGTATTATTTCTGATGCAAACAACAAAAAGGTTTCCTGCTTAAACTAGGACACTTCCTGCTTGGCAATAAAGATGATGCAATTGTCTTTGTGGGTTGCCTCCTTTGACATCTATCAATTGTTGATTTGATTATGAGACTGGTACTAAGTTATGTTTTCTATGAAATAGGAGCCTGTTTGATATCTCTTTACCTGTTACTATATGTTCTATTTTATTATTGTGTGGCTTCAGTTTTACTACATGACCCTTAAGTTATTGTTTGTCCTTATTGGGCATGCTTGATAGCTGATGATCTAATGTGGTTTTTAATTTTTAATTGCCTTCAGTGCACTGTTCATGTCATGGCTCATGATTTTCAAGCAGGCTCTAAGAATGTTCTTACTGATGCTGTACAGCTGCAGGTATGTTGGCTTGTAGGTCCCTTAAGTCTTCTTTCTGTAATATATTTCTCACCCAGAAATTTGAAACACGTATTGGCATTTGTGTGTTCTAGTAGTACTGAGACAGAACAAGATGGACAATGTAAGATGTTCTCGGAGAAAAATCTAAGCTTATATATGTACTATAAAAAAATTCTTTGAATTTGGTGTTAGTTTATTCCCTAATCAAGAACTTATTTATTGTTGACCTCTTGCATCATTGGCTACATAATTTGTCATATAACACTAATGCGTATATATGTGTTACCACTTGACCATTTTTTTGCATTTTTTAGTCTTAAAGTTACATTTGGCACCGATCTCTTCTATCTAATTCTCTCATTGTTATTTCCTTTTGTATTGTGAAGAAATGCTACTTCTCTTGGTTATTGCTAATATATTGTGAATAAGCATTTTTCGTGAAACTAAGAGTTAGGACCTGATATTAACTTGTACAGCAAGTCCTTCCAGAGGTTTTTAGCACCTAATGCGTCGTAATTTCAATCATTTTGCTACATGACAAGAACTAGAACTTTCATCCACGAAATGGAAGGAAATAACATTATCATTCACAGTCTTGTTATTTTCTCATAATGCAGCTTGTCTCTTCTCTGAGACTATCTCCGGGATTCAGCTTGCTCTTTATGAATCCTGATGCTAAGGTAAACTTCAATATCTGGATCTTTGTTTTGAAAGGAGCTTGATGTGTTCTCCGCATGTCCTCTATACTGTTCTATCTCTTTTACGCTGCACATTGATGACAAATCTACTCTTCGATGTGCTTATGTAAATTTTTATTTTTATTTTGATCAGAGATGTGAATTATTATTTGGAGATGATGATAACGTTGTTTTAAGTTTGTGGTTGCTGAGGCAATGATTAGTTCTTTTTTTATTACACTTTGTTGGTTTCTTTTATGTGGAGCTCCTTTATTTTTGTTATGGTGTAAAGGAATGTGCCCAATTGTGTTGTGATGATATTGTGTCTAGTGCTGCTCACATTTAGCATAGAGCTAGATCTTATGTAAATATGGGTCACATTATGGCTGTATGATGCTTACCCTACTGATCCCTAGTGTCATACTTCTTTTTCGTGACATTATGAGGTTATCTTCGTTTGTGTGATCTCAAGTGTTCTGCCATTAATGTGTTTTCTTTATCTCCTACAGTTATAAAATCATATTTTTAGTAGAGCCTGTTGTTAGTCACCTGTATTAATAACAGTCGCATCACATTATTGGGTTATTACTGTTCCGTGAATCACAAATGCTATTGTTACTGTAGATTAATCTATCTGTTACTGGAGGAAGTTGTTTCTTGGATGCGGCAGTGAATGATTCTCAAATTGTTGAAGTAATTCAACCCTCTCCCGACTTATGCTCACAGCTGACTCTGGCACCTAAATCAATTGGAAGTGCACTTGTTACAGTCCACGATGTTGGGCTCTCCCCTAATCTAAAAGCTACTTCAGTGGTAATTTCATAATTCCCATGCCCTATTCATTGTTTAATTGTTTCATTACTCATTATTGCCTTTTCTTGTCGTGTATGACAGTTGTTAATGGCTTCAAACTTATAGATTCATTTAACCTCAGTTTGTTATTCACTTGTTGTACGTGAAGCTGATATGGTGTGTTTTGCAGCAAAATATTAGCATTATCATGTAAATTACAGAATAAAGCTTTTGGAAGGGCTGCAGGTCTTTGTAATGCTTGTTTTAAAAGGATGCCCAAACAAAAATATATTATGTTCTAAATGACCTCACCCCAAACAGCCAAACTCATATGGTGAAAATCTTATATTTTGAATGATCCATTCACTACATGCTGAATAATGAATTAACACTATCATATTATTTGTGTTCGAAGGACTTGCTTTGTTCCATTGTAATACTAGATAGCTCTTTTAGTTAGACTTCACCTAGGTTCCCCCTAAGTGGGGATAGGTTTACTTTTACTTTTTGACTTCTTGTTCCTCTTATCTCCCTTAGGAAGCTTCCCTTTGTCTATATATTGTTTAATCCTTTCCCCCCTTGATAAATGAGATAGAGTGAGGGTCCATAGCAGTTTAGGATTATGCTACTTTTACTTTTTGACTTCGCATATCTGCTGTTCGGCTGTATATAGAATTTCTGCATAATTGTTCTTGTAGTCTTTAGAGTGAGGGTAATCATTAGATGTATTAATGTCTGTATACTTTATACTTGTTGAGGTGTGTCTCATGGATGTTTAAACCTTTTTAGGTTCAAGTTGCTGATGTGGAGTGGATCAAGATCATTTCAGGAGATGAGATAAGCATCATGGTATTGTGAAAACTCCAAGGGCACTAGTAAATTAGTGATGAGATTATACCGTCTTTTAAACCCTTATTTGATTATGAGTACCTTTTGTTGAATGGTAATCTAATTTCTGCAGGAAGGATATTCACAAAATATCGGTCTATTGGCAGGGATTAATGATGGTTTGACATTTGAGTCTTCTCAGGTCCGGTAAATTGTTTAGATATGCACTGATGGATTTGGATTTTGGTTTTGTAATGCGTGATTAAGGTGGATTACTTGATCATGTGCAGCTTTTTGCTTCTTCAGTTGAGCAAGTTCACCCCCACCTTTACTCATTATTAAATATTGACTAAGATTATCCTTTTCCTTGGCCAGTATGTTTACATGAACATCTTTGTGCACATTGAAGATCATATTGTTGATCTTGTGGATGCTAATGATAGGCTGGGTCCTGGTGAAGGATACATTAGAGCATCAAATTTCACAATTTGTGGGAGACATACTGGGGTCACCACTCTCCATGTGAGTTCTGTCTTTGTGTAAAATAGTTGAAGACTGACTTCATTGTTGCGTTTCAATTTAGCATTTGAATGTTTTGATTCTCAATCCAGGTTAGTGCTCGACAACAATCTGGTCTTGAGATTTTGAGTCAATCAATCAAAGTGGAGGTTTATGCTCCTCCTACACTGTATCCCCATGATATCATCCTGGTTCCTGGTGCATCATACGTGGTATGAGTAATTAATTCATAATTATCTTCTCTTAGCTTACTCCCAACTTCTCACTTGTATAAATTTCTGTTCTTGTTTTTTTTTTTTCTCTTGTTGGTCTGGTTGATTACTCCCTGTAGCTGACTCTGAGAGGAGGGCCATCATTTGGCATTGCTATTGAGTATACCAGTCTGAATGATAACACTGCAAAAATCGACCAATCTTCTGGACGTGTTTTGGCGATCTCACCTGGAAATACTGTAAGATTTTCTCATCGAAAGTTATGCATAAGAGGATGCCTTCAAAGTTTGAAACCATGAGCTGATAATGTACCTTACAACACAAATGAGCATGTATTCTTTTTGGTGGTTAATTATGAAATTTGCATTCTTCTCACTGATCTCTTGCATGTCTTTGCTACTAATTTCAGACTGTAAGTGCCACCGTTTATGGGAGTGAAAAAATGGTCATATCTCAAGTGTACGGGAAAGTCAGAGTTGTGGTTCCTACTTCAATGATGCTGAATGTGCAGAGCAAACAGCTTGCAGTTGGTCTTGGGGTCCCTATATATCCTTTACTATCTGAGGCATGGAAATACCTTTGTCCGAATGGCTCTATTTTTTTTTGTTTTTTAATGAGTCACTTACCTTTTGAATTGCAAAATATGGCTAAATACCTGATTCTTGCAGGGTGATCTGTTTTCCTTCTATGAACTCTGTAATAGTTATCAGTGGTCTATAGAGAATGAAGAGGTTAGAAGAAATTCCAATTAATGGTTCTACATTTATTACTTAGCATGAAGGGTCCAGCAGAGATGATAAATTAACACTCAATGAATGGATTTTTTTGTCCAGGTATTAGTTTTCGAAGAAGCCAGAGAACCTAGAGAAAAGCGATATGTATCTTCCTCGTCCAATCAGAAGGATACTAAATCTGAGGAAGTGCTTGATCAGATTGATGTTAATATTATCCGTCGTTTGTACGCAAGGTTAGATTTATATACAGACACTGTTGAAACAGTGTAAATTTTAACCGGCTATTTGTAACAATTTTTATATACTCTGCTGTAATAGAGTTGTTCCTAAATAAAAGAGAGGAATTAATAAACTGTATTTAGTTGACTACTTCTATGAAAATAATTTGTGGTCATTGTTTTTATCTTATATAAACAATTATCGTCAATTGCTATAAACACAGGTCTGTTATACATGCCAGCTCTCATGAATCTTTTTGTTTGAATCTAATATACTTCTGGATAAAAAAAACTGCATCTATTTCTATTGATGTCTTAGCAATTATGAGATTACATTATTCTAATTTTCATGGTATTGTTTCTGTGAATCAGATCTGCAGGAAGAACCAAGGTTTCCCTGAGATTCTCTTGTGATTTTGTATCCGGTTCATCATCAAAATCGACGTCTTATGAATCACATGTGACTATAAGGGTTTTGCCAGACCTTCCACTTGCTCTCGGGATTCCAGCTACATGGATCCTTCCTCCACATTATACTACTTCGAGTCTTCTTCCAACTTCATCTGAATCATACCATAAATGGGATACCCAAAATCCAAAAAGTGTTGTCGCCTACTCTATATTGGGACATTATAGTGTAACAGATGAACATCACAAGAAATCCATATCAATTGATGGAAATAGGATAAGAACAACAGATAGCAACAATCTTGCCTGCATTCAGGCAAAGGACCATACAACTGGAAGATCTGAGGTTGCTTTCTGTGTAAGGGTAGCTGAGGTATTCATCCCAATTTAGCTGACCTTTGTATTTATTATTATGAATTAAAAAATCATATAAATTGCAATGCATGTGAAATTGACTGGATTTGTATTCACAAATATTCATTGCAATGTGTGGGTCGATTTATATTGTGTTAAAATCTTGCATAATTTTGCATTTGTGCTGAAGTAATTTTGACCAATGTTTCATTTTCACAGGTAGCTCAAATAAGGATTGCAAAGGTGTTTACATCACACGTAGTTGATCTTGCTGTTGGCACTGAACTTGAGCTCATGATAAGTTACCATGATTATTTAGGTATGTAAACCTCATAAGCATTTTGCATCCCTGGCAGATTCCCTTCCATATAATAGTCTCTTAGTAGCTTTTTGTGCATTTGCTTTGAGCAGGGAACCCCTTCCATGAAGCTTATGGTTTGGTTGTACCTGATGCTGATACTAACCGTGGTGACATTGTGATGGTTGATTCAACTAATTGGAGCAATGGAAATATTATTATCAAGGTATATGATTGTATGTTGTAGATTGTAAACTAGTATTATTGTTGAGAACCCAATGTTACCAGTTACCAGTTACCCCATTGTGGCTTATATGTTTCTGTATTTAGCTATTTTACTTGGTTATTTAATGTAACTTCCATTTCTGTTCCTTTTGTGTTACTAAAGGCCTTACGCAATGGCAAAGCTCTTGTGCGGGTGAGGTTGAATCATGATCCACACAAGTCAGACTACATTTTGGTAACTGCCTTCTATCTCTTTCTATTCATCCTATAATCAAGCACCATTACGTCTTTAGACGGCATTCTTGTGAACCAGCCCGATGGCTTTCTGACTAGAATGAGAATAGTTGCCTAACCAAATTAAGGATAAGATCCTATCTCATGAATATTTCTTTTTCTGAGAGTGCAAGATATGGAAACTGCGCAGCATGTATTATTTTAGGGTTGTGAATATGTTATCTTCTTTCTATGAATAATGGTTCTCTATATGATCTTCAGATTTCTGTTGGAGCTCATATACATCCTCGGAATCATCTTCTCCATACAGGAGGTGTTACCAAATTTTGCATAAGAGGTACAGGTGACTTATGTGCCCCTTATTGTATCTTCTTCATGACATTAACCAACCAATACAGACAGGAAGCTTCCTCTACTATGCATCTTGGTTGTCTATGCTGCAATGTTTAACCAATACAAGACCTGTTTAGGCTACAAAACCGTTTTGAATATTTATCCCTAATGCCAAGAATTGGAAATAATAATTATGTTTGAGATCCATCTTTTTTTGTAGTATATCTTATAGATTGGCACTTGTTTGTTGTTATGAATAGGTTTGAGAGAGCAAGTGTCTGGCCGATGGGAAAGTGCCAATAGAAGTGTTCTAATGGTTGATTCTTTGTCAGGTGAAGCTCGGGCAGTAGGAGAGGGTGTGACAACAGGTATCAAGTGAATTTATCCCCTTCTTACAGTAATTGTATATTTGGTGATTGATATTCACATATCAAGATGCCAAAAGTTAGTTGTTGTACGGTTCTATTTTGCTCAAATATGCAAATCTTTCTCTCATCTTATCGTCTTCAATTTTGATCAGTAACATATGACAGCTCCAATTTCACACTGCAAACGACAGCCACTGTGTTGAAGGGTCATTTCGTGTCTGTTGATGCTCCTGGGGAGACCCTGACTAATGTTCCTTCACCAAGGGGATATAACTTTGCTGTGAAACTCAGGTATAAGCCTTTCCATTATTTCTCAAAATCAATGATTTTGTATTCTATTTATGTGCATTTATCTTTAGAAACAATAATAAGAGTGGACTGTTTCAGTTGCTGAGTATTTCTGTTGCTTGGATTTATTGGAATGACTCTTTGACCGTAACTTGATATTCTTGAGCCATTTATTCAGCTACAAAATTATATCAGAAGCACAGTTTTATATTAAAACTTGTGTTCCTGGTATAATTTTTTGGGAACTGAGTTTTTAAGAAATTACTGCTCTGGGTTAATGTCCTATTTCTGCACTTATATGCCTTTGCACTTATTCACGAGTCAGTTTCATAAACAGGGAAGAACAACTGTATCGACTTTTAGAGAAGAGAATAGCCAACATTTCTAGGTGTAGCAACTAAGATTATGACAAATTATAATGGAGTACCATAGTAGTTTTAGAGTTGGTGAGATTGACAGTTTAAGCTCAACTGCTAGTTGCCCCAGTTATACATAAGAAGAAGGCTATTCTGTATTGGTGCATATTCCATGCTTCAAATAACAAGGCATTTGCACTAGAGGCCATTCAGACCTTCTTTTCCATAGTCCTTCCACAAGTCCTTCAAATTCTAGCCCTCTTAAATATTTTTCTCCATTTTCCGTTTTAGTGGTCTCTCTTAGGCATTTCACTGTTTTAGCAGTTAACACAGAAAATTTGATTATGATTGGATGAATGTTGCGCTCATCTTGTATGCTTTCTTTCGTTATTCCAAGCTATGCTGAAATGAAAGTGATCATATCTGGCGATGAGATACATTATTATGAATATGAATGCCTGAATAAAGTTGCATGAACCCTCTCTTAGCTTGTAGCCATTTTAACATTTAGTGAAGTTATTGTTAACTAAACTCTTCCGGAACGGAATGATCCTACTTTATTATTTGCAGCATTACTGCGGTAAAATGATTTCTGAGTTGCGTCCTTCAGTGTTTCTCACAATTGGCCTTGCTTTCCTAATCATGTTGGCCTTGAACCATTGCACTCAAGAGCTCATATATCATATTTTGATAATTGAAAAGTTCTTTCATTTGATGTTACAGCAGTGAGTCTGAATCTACAAAGAGAAATGTTGAAGCTCCTTATGATTGTAAAGTGGAGCCCCTCATTGGGTAGGTTTCTTTTTTAGCTGGCAGAGCCTCTGGTTAAGCAATGAACTGCCTTTCATTCAAACTTTCTACATTTTTTTGATGATCTTTTGTTTGGGGGCTCTCAGGTACGCCAAACCATGGAGCGATGCTGATACTGGTGATACTTACTGCGTTTTCTTCCCTTATTCCCCTGAGCATCTGGCACGTGCTCTACCTCCTTCGAAGGATATGAGACATGGCATATCCATTTCCATCCATGCTTCTTTAAGAGAAGCTCCTGATGTTTCTGGATATGCGACTGCACTTTTCCTTGGTGGTTTCTCCATTATGGACATAGACAAGGTACTTTAGGAACACTAATGATACTTGTTGATTCCTTGAATACGTGGACAAGTGTTTTTTAGCAATTCTCGTGAAACATACTGTGCTTGTCTGACAATACTTGAACAATGCTCGTGATCAGGATTTGCTGCAACTAAATTTAACTTTCTTCTCAAAACGAAGAATCATCACTTTGGTGGGTAACACAGGTATTCTACTGAAATGCTATGTTAATAAGTCAATTCCAAGAAATTATATCATTTATGAACAAGCTTTAGTATCTCTATTTAGATATTAGCTAAAGCTCCAAAAGTACACTATTGTGCATAGATATTATAAGTGAGCTTACACAAGCATGATATACATTTACTTGAGATATTAGCTGAAGCTCCAGAAGTGCAATATCATGCATAGATGTTAGTTTTACTAGTGTTTGATACCACTTCAAAAAGTTTCCCAATAAAACGTTAACATTATCAAAGGCCCCAATTAGATGAAAACTGGTATCTCGTTGCTCTTGTAAAGCCTTGGGTGGGGCATATAATTCTTATACATCATTGAAGATCCCAATTCTGTTCTATCATTGAATTTGTGTTTTCTTTATGTATATCCACGTTCCTTTATGTCATTAATTTTGCTTTTTTTTTTAATCTATATATGCCAATTCGGTTATTTATGAAGAGACCAAATTTTCTTGTAGATGTTGCCACCTATTGGCGTGATCATGATCTGCTACTGGTTAATCCGATTGATAGACGAGATTCTGGGGTCAGTGGATATGCACATTATGAGGTAGAATTCCCTTTTATGTTGCTGGTGACTTCTTATCATGCATTAACATTGCCATGGATCGCATACTACAATATGTCTAGCTATAAATTATGGAGAATACTTCTATTGCTATCAAAGTTGGAATAATGTGTTGTTGCTACAGATTAAGGCTAGAGGACGCAAACCTTTCACAGACAAGATCATATTCATCCTCCCCGCCAATGGTGAGTCGATGACATTTTTCGTTTCTGTTATGGGGGAAGCAAAGAAGGTCCAAGTGCCTGAGTATATATATATATATATATATAATGCATTAAAGAATGGTTCACTATTATAATGAATATCGGGCCAAGATACATAGTACACCAGAAGGTCGGCCTGTCGATAATGTGATATAATTAAACTTTCTAGATCTTGTTCCGAAATTAGATGGTCACATATAACTAGGGAGGCAAATGCTCTAGCGCATGAACTCCCTCAATGTGAAGCCATGGGTGATTGGTTGTGGGGTCTGGGACTCTACTATCCCGCCTACTGCAAGGGTTTGTCTTCCCTCAACAAAATAAAATGCTGCATTATGAAATTTGGCGCCTGATATTGCAAATTCCTTATACTGCATGGCATGCAAACAAACCCTAATTTTTGGCTTAATAACCCATGGTTTGTAACTCAGCAGGTCAGAGATTGGAAGTCGATGTGACATATGACCCACAAGACGACCATCTATCTCTAATATGGGTAATTGGTATGACTTTGGCATTGGCCGCGCTGATTGTTTTTTACATTGTTTACATAAGAAGACGAGTTATTATGCCATCCACACGCCTTGCCCCTGGAAACGAGCCAGCACCAGCTACTACTCCTGACCGGCAGAGTCCCGCTTCTGTGAGTGATCATTCTCCTCGGACTCCTCAGCCTTTCATTGACTATGTTCGGAGGACAGTCGACGAAACTCCGTACTATAGAAGAAATGCTAGGAGGCAGAATGTTCAAAACACATACTAGAAGAGAAAATATGCCCTTGATGTATGGACCAGTTTGGGCAATGGTTGTAAGTATTTTCGTACCACTACTTACGTTATTTTGTTAGAATTAGAAGTAGCAGTTTCGTTTATGTACTGTCCAGCAAATCAGGTGCAGTGAGAGCTTTACCTGATTGAATTTTGGGTCTATGGTTCATGATTGAATGTGTGTACACCCAGTCCTGCTTCATCTCTCACTTGTTTTACTTTGCATTTTGCCGTACAACCAGTACTACCTAACAGATATCTCTCATTTGCTTTATTTCACATACAAATTTCACAAAAAATAAAATAAATAACGCCTTATCGTCTTATCTTATATACCATTTTGCTTCGTCTCCTTAGTAACAACAACGAGGCTTGGAGATCCATATAACGTAAACGAAGAATCTTATTAGGATGATTACAATAGTCATAATAACAAGGGAAGGAGAGGTTGAACGTGGAACAAAACCAACATATACACCAGGGTGTAGAGACATGATCATACATTACAAATAAAACACTAAAGTAAATCAAGGAGTGTAACATGACACGATCCTATACTCGAAATCCTACTATGAATTCGCACACCTACAACTCACTATCCGATCCAGATAGTTGGCCCAGGTACATACGAATATACGATCCTAATCCCTATTTTAATAACCCTTTTATAGGAGAAGGCATGGGAAAAATAAGAACGCATAAGTTGTCTTGACAATTTGAATGTAACCTATCATTTCCATTTTACATCTAAAACCCGGAATATCCCTTTTTACTACACTTATTTTTTTATTTTTTTGAGGCATTTTTACTACACTTCTTAAACCACAGGACAGGACAAGATTTTCATGTGACCTGAGAAATATGGAATACTTAATACACAGGAAGACAAAAAGAAGTGAATTTTGATTAATTTAATATACTAACAACGCCATGGATTTAACACTTATTCTCTACCCAAGTGATGATTTTTAACTGAGTAGTTCTTCGCAGCTAACACAGGTTTTTTGCTAGTATGATCAAGTTCAAACCCATTCATCATGAGAATGGATATTAAATGCTAGCTACCTCCACACTTTGCCATCTCCATACACGGCAAAAGGTGAACAAAAACAGTTAACAATTCGAAACACCACATGACTTGAAATGCAATTAAAATGGCAACAATATAAGCGAGCACAGCAAAACAGGTTATCAGGATAGAAGCGTCCATCAATAATTCATCAACTAGTAAAAATTGCAGAAAACTGACAGTGAAATGTACCAATGCTATAAAAAGACACATAACAAAAAACAGACTGATTCTGACAACATTCCCTCAGCAGTCAGCACTAGCTCCATTGTCAAAATGCACATCTACTTGATCTTCTTCTTCGGCCTTAGCTGCAAGGTCAAAAAACAGACATACTTCAATAACAGGACCAAAGTCATTTAACAATGATCAAGAGTAATTACTGTTAATGTAGGCAATTATGGATGCAAAGCTACTATGATCCTTTAGCAGTATTGACTGCAAAGTGCCTTCCAATTCATGTACAGAGAAGGCCATCTAAAAATGGCTAATTTTACACCATTTCCTCTTCTCCCCCTTCTCATCATCATATCACAAGCCACAACGACAAAGGGATATAGCTAAAGAAACAATCAAGTCATGCATTGTCATTAGCAAATACACTAGAATGTAAGAAGTTCGGTAAGCAGACTTGTCGACTGAATTCACAACAAACGGCCAGTAAACTTCTTATAGGTTCCATATAGCTACAGCCACTGTGGCAGTTCAAGAGAATTAAGGGAGTATTAAGGTGACTCCTCTCTTGGTACAATGTAGCAAGACAAGCTCAAATCTACAGTTAATATAATCTCTCTAAATGATATATTTAGAGCTACCATTAATACAGAATACTAGTGACCAAGTAGATAGACAATTTATACCTGGTTGCTGTGGCCACACTTCTTCTTCCTGCAATTCACTGCTCTGGGATGAAGACGAGCATAGCACCTACAGGTATAAAGATGTTTTATATGAGAGGCAAGGAAAACAAAACTAAAATACTAGATCAAATAACTACAAGACAAATGTGGAGGAAGATAGTAAAAGTTGAAAATAAATTTCAATTATTCGAGAATGAATTCACTACCAGGGAGAAACTCAAATAAATATAGATGTGACAACAGCAAATGATAGTATCATTGTATCTACAGTATTACTCTATCGAGTACGAATTGGTGGTAAAAACCGATGGTAATCTGTAAGAGAAAAAGGAAGAAAACTCACTTGCGACAGATTGTTTTGTCCTGATTGTACTTGCGAGCCAAAGCCATCAGTGAAGGCTCAATGATTCCACCTCTAAGCCTCAAAACAAGGTGAAGAGTCGACTCTACAATCCCACAATAGGAATCAGATGCCGAACCCGATTTGTACACAAAAACAACACTAAACAAAACCAAACGGATAAAGGCGAAAAAAGGACACGATACGAAACCTTTTTGGATGTTGTAATCGGCTAGGGTTCGGCCATCTTCGAGCTGCTTGCCAGCGAAGATCAGGCGCTGCTGGTCAGGAGGAATTCCTACGAACAAACACCGATAACAAATCAGATTACCAGAGAAATTACAATAAAACAAGACGAAGAACGGAAGAAGTGAGAGGAAGCAAGTACCTTCTTTGTCCTGGATCTTGGCCTTGACATTGTCGATGGTGTCGCTGCTCTCGACCTCGAGAGTGATGGTCTTCCCGGTTAGGGTTTTGACGAAGATCTGCATCTTCTTCCTCTTTCTCTGACAAATGGAAACAACCAAAATGCGGCCACGGAATGAGAGTTTGGTGAGTAGTAGATATAAAAGCGCTTCTAAGGTTTGTGGGATTGAGCATCTGCTGGGCCGGATGTAAGATCTGTCGTTAATATTTGGGCCGAGCCTTCACGGCCCAACCGAATACATTTAAATGATTGGATTTTCCTTCTGGTACGGCAAATTCCTTTTGGTTTCCAATTTTTTTTTCCCCATTGGTACCCCTAAATTTTGCCAATCTGATGCTCTGTAACAAGTTGTCAAAACCTGACCCGATCCAAACCGACTGAATTTTTTTTGGCTGAAACCCAACCCGAATAGTAGAGAGCTGATGTCCGCTTTTTAGGTAGATTTTTAGGGTTTAGATAGGTTAGTTTGAGTTGTGTTTTGTGCGTGAGTCTTATGTTTTTGAGTCTTTTTGCATGTGTTTTCGTATTTTCTTGAGATTCGGAAACTACGTATATTTGTGTCATTTGATAGGTGTTTTGGAGCTTGAAGAAGAGTTTGGAGCAATGCCAAGAAAGGATGGACAAGCAAGGAGGAAGACTTGAAGTGGAAGAGCTAAGGAGAAGAGCTAAAAGGAGCAAAATCAAGAGGAAAAGTAAAGGAACCGACCCCGGGATCGAGCTAGGAAGGGTCGAGCACGAGCTAAGTGAAGAAGATAGAAGAAACTGAAGAAAGTGCTCTCAGCACCGACCCTGAGGGGGGTCGAGATCGACCCTATTTGGGTCGATCCTAGGCACCGACTTCTCTTTATTCCGGATATATTGTGGGGTTTCCTAATTTGTATATAAGGAAGGTTGTTTCTTTGTGTTTCCTAGTTAGATTAGGACTCCTTTTCTTCTATAAAAGGAGGTTGAACCCTTTAGTTTAATTGAATTCATCTCTTGTGGGGGAATCAATCATGCAATTTTTAGGAGAGCTATGAAGAAGACTTGGAGAACAAGTTTGAGAAATTTGTAAGATTGATTTTTGGTTTAATTTGAATTTTAGTTTGGTTTTTGATGATGTCTTCTTCTTCTTCTTCCTTGCTTTTCTTTGCCATGTGTGAGTAATCTTCTTAAGTTCTAGGGTTGGGTAAAAACCCAACACAATCATGCATGTTTAAAACTTGAATTCATGACTTGGATGCTTAAGGATCATATCTAACCTATCTTGTGCTTAATCTTTGATGAAAGTTGAGGCATGTCGTGTAATTGACTATAGCGAAAGTGAAAAGTTAGTTGCTTGATTAATTCTAATAGGATTATTTGCGAAAGTTGATATTCCTAGGTTGAAGGATAGGTAGAAAGTTGTTTGATTTGCGAAAGTTGATTGAATGGCTTGAATTGTTTGCAAAAGTTAACTTTTCTATGATCTAGATTGCATGATAGTTGTGAATTCTTGTCAAAAGCATGTATGGTTGTTGTTGTGGTAGCTCTAACTCTAGGATTTGCCCTGTATATTGATTGAAATTCGTGTTTTTGCTTTGATCCCGACTCCCTAAGTCGTGCTCGAACCATTGCTAGTGTGTGTGTTTGATCCGTGGTTGTTAGTGTTCAGGATCGACCCACCTAGGGTCGAGATCGACCCTCTTCAGGTCGATCCTGAGTTGATTTGCCCTCGTTTCCTTTGCTTTCGTAGTTTATCGATTAACTTTAGCACTATTCTCACTCCCGTGGACGATCCTGACTTCGCTATACTCAGCGGGGTCTTGAATACAAATTTATTTGTTCAAGAAACCCTTCAACAAGAGCAAAGAAAAAAACCGAACCCGATTAACTGGAGCCCGATTAGGTTGAAACCCGAAACCGACCCGACCGACCCGATTTTTTATGTATACTTTTGTACTTAGACATAACGTATTTAAATATTGTATCTCCTTTTATATAAAATTCATGGGATACAACAATCCAGTTTACGATACACTTTCCAAAATAACTTTTTGCTATTAATCGATGTTTACATTAAATAGTCGAGTGCAATGTCTAAAAGATATTTTTTTTAAATCGTTGTATTGTTTATTCATGAAATTCTTGTTGGATGTATGTATATGTATCAGTGGGGTACCGAATAAAACATGATTCTCGTTATTCGCACGGAATTTAGACACCAATAGTATTTATTATATTTTTTGCTGCTTTCTACCCAAGGGGCGCTATCCAAAATTCCCGCCATCAATTTTCATTTAAACTAATAAAGAAAATATTCCAAACTTCTGAATTCCATAAAAAACCCAATAAACAAATTTTGAAAAAAAATTCTCCTAATCTTCCGTTACAAATAGGAGTTCAGATTTTGGGTTTTAACTTTTAAGGTCCATACTGGTATACTACTGTACAAAAGAGATTTAATATTATTCAACGTTAAAAACTCACCGTTACGAGTGGTCTTATAATTCTAAAAAAATGGATCCAAATAACACTCGAATCTGAATTGACCCGATCCAAAATGATTCGATTCGAAGCAATCCGAATTAGACCCAAAACCGAACAACATCCGATCCGAACTAATTCGAAATATTACGATCCGAAACAACCCGAATCCGAACTAGACCCAAACCCAAACCGAACAAGATTTGAAATAAATGTTTGACCCGAACAAACCCGATCCGAACGACCCAATCCAAACCGATCCGAAGCACCCGTATTGCGAGGTCTACTACCGAGGGACATACACCGAATTGTTCCTTTTTTGGGGGTTGGGTTCGTAAATTTTCTAAACGTGCATATGAAGCTATAAGAAGAGAGCGCGCATTTGTCCATTCACAAATCCCCGATTTCCGCGCTTCGTCCTCCTCCTGTTTCCCGCTCGCTCTCTCGCTCTCTCTCCCATGGCGTCTCCTCAGTGGAGCAGCCTCCATCGAGACATCTTGTCAAACATAACGAGGATCCTCAACACCGATGTCGACATTCTCCAACTCCGCGCCGTCTGCAAATCCTGGCGATCCTCTGTCCGCCCTCGTCTCAGGCTGTCTCTGTTCCCGCTCAAGATCCCTACATTTGACCCCACTGTCTTCACCGGCGACCACTACCTTCTCAATTACACCACGCTCTATCGAATCTCGCCGCCGGAGCACGGCCCCCACGCCGCCGATCCTTCCGATGGCTGGCTCCTTAGGGTTCTTGAGGTAAACCCTAGCCGCTTCCTTATCTTGGCCCCACTCTGTCCTGATGAGCCCAATTTCCCTCTCAGAACTATCCCTAACTGCTTGAATCTTCTTGATTATCGGATCACTGAGATTTGCAAGTGTTATGGTCTCATCTTGTCCCTCCCTAGTGGATCCGAATCATCCTCCACTGAGATTTACAAGGCTCGTTAGTTTTCGGGATCAAGGAAATAAAGGTGTGATTAAGAGAATTAGGGAGCTCGGCACCCTCCAAAACCCCCAGCACGAAAGAAGTAACGTCCTGCTTTACGGTATCCCAACACCTTTTGTAAAAAAGTGCCGGCATACCATCGGGCCATGGAGATTTTGTAGGGTGCATAGAAAAAAGAGCAACTTTTACCTCTTCCAAAGTAAAGGGACGAAGCAGCTCGAGATTATCTTCCACCGTTTAATTCCCATCACCACTATCCTCCAAGGCCAGCTTCACCGGAACATGGTCAAAACCACAACGGTCCATGCGCGAGAGGCCCGACATCGGGTATAAATCCCGCCACGCCTCATTTGAGAACGCCAGGTCAAGTCTCTCTATAATAAACTCATCCCCTTCGCGACCATTGTCCCATGTAAACCGATGCCCACTAAAGGACATTTCATCAAGCCCACACCAATCCAAAACTTCTCTAAACATTTAATAAAATGAAGGGGAGTGAGTAAGGTGTACAAAATCTTCCTCTTATGTTGTCTTTAATTGATAAATGTTGGGCTCTTAATGGACCATAAAAGAGGCCTATTTTATTTCATATAAGTAAGTGTACATTGTGCTCTTAAAGTTAGATTAATTTAACATATCGACGTATATATAGGTATATAGAACATAAGAAGCACAAAAGTACATTCAATTTAGGTAGCATACTAGCAGATGACCCGTATCTTGTACGGGAATGTTATTTAATTATTTATCACTTTGTGTATGAATTTGCTATAACAATTACAAATATTATCATATGTATTCTTTTGTGTTTAAAACGACTCTTACTTTTTGGATTATAAAACGACATAAAAAAATTCTTATATATCATCAAATATATATATGTATTATTTATATATTTACTTTTTATACATACATAAACATGTATTTAAATAATTGAGGAAGAATGACATAAGATAAGATGCATTATCACATTTTATTCAAAATTGATACAAATCTTTTGGCATTTAAATTAAATTGCATAAACTAACTTATATAATGAAATCAACAATATCACATAAGAAATTGGATTAATATATTGTTATATTAAAGATATAGATAATATTTAATAAAATAAAATAGAAAACCAAATTGTCTCGTATATATGCTATTATTCTCTGAAAATATACAACAACAACATACCCAGTGGATCCCGCGCGCGCAGGGTCCGGGGGGTCAAGATGGGGGCAATCCAGACCTGGATGGAGAGCGCCCGAGACAACCCAAGAGTAGAAAAACAACTATCTTTAAGGAAATAAAAGAGAGACGAAAATAACTAAATTTATACATAAATAAAGACAAACTCCGTCAACTAGCTGCCTCGATGTCTGCAACTCTGGTCTTCTCCTTCCAACTCTTTCTGCACTGAGCCAAGTCTACTGAAATCCCTAACAGGCTGAGATCCTGCTTAATGCTATCCATCCATCGCTTCTTCGGTTGTCCTCTATCTCTCCGACATACCCCAAAGTCTAAGCGCTCGCACCTCCTAACTGTGGCGTCCGGGCTCCGCCTCTGAACATGCCCGAACCAACGAAGCCTCGACTCCCGAAGCTTGTCTGCTATGCTTGCTACCCCCAATTTACCTCTAATGTCGTCATTCCTGATTCTATCCATCATCGTGTGCCCACACATCCATCTAAGCATCCTCATCTCTGCAACTGCGAGCTTCTGTTCTTGTGCCTTTGTCGTTGGCCAACATTCTGCCCCATAAAGAATCGCCGGCCTTATAACAGATCTGTAAAACTTGCCCTTGAGTTTGAGCGGAACCTTCTTGTCACACAAAACTCCCGAAGCTACTTCCACTTCTACCAACCTCTCTGAATCCGGTACCTAACATCTTCACCAATACTCCCATCACTCTGCAAAACAGATCCTAAATACTAGTTCTCCTTTTTTGCAATGACATCGCCTCCCAGCCGCACCTCACCCGAAGATTCATTATCTCGCTCGAACAGGAACTCCATATATTCCGTCTTCGACCTACTCAACCTAAACCCTTTAGATTCCAGTCTCTCCCGCCACGCTTCCAGCTTGTCGCTTACTTCAGCTCTAGAATTCTCGACCAAGACGATATCATCTGCGAACAACAAACACCTCGGAACCTCTCCCTGGATGTCCCTTGTCAGCACGTCTAGCACTAGCGTAAACAGAAAGGGACTCAGCGCCGAACCTTGATGAAGGCCCATACCAACCTTAAAGTACTCTGTGTTGACTCCTTGCGAGCAGACACACGTCCTTGACCCCTCATTCATATCTCGAATGATTCTGATAATATCGCCCGCAACCTCTATGACTTCCAAACATTCCCAAATCAACTTCCTGGGGACCCTGTCGTAGGCCTTCTCTATGTCTATGAACACCATATGCAGATTCCGCTTTCTCTCCCTGTGCGCTTCTGTCAACCTTCTCTTAATTATGAAATATTTCTTTTTTTGAAAGCTTAATGAATATGTAATAATAGCGATATATTTATGGTAAATATAACATATAATGTTTTTATTGAGATTTTTATATGATATGATAGTAAAAAATGTATTTGATATATTATTTTAATAGAATGAATATTTGTCTTAAATATAGTGGTAGAATATTATCGTACCATTGATGATTTAAAATAAATTCCATAATAAAATTACGAAAAATATTTTATAGATAATATGTTGTTTATTTAAATAGGTAAAATATTATGATTATGGTTTATACATTATTTTAAAAAAAAGTTTTAATAAAAGGTTTATGATTAGATTTATGTATTGATGAAATGGGTATAATGATAAGATAGAGATTTTTATATTTGGATTGAATTATTAATTAAACAACTCAAACTCTAAGATAGAATTAATATCTCAATTAAGTATGTATAAGATTATGATAAAATCAAGATTTAATAAGAAAAATTTTAAATAAGGGGTTGATGTGGCGCAACATGGTGACGGAATTTGCTTCCGCTTGAGTATATAGTAATAGATTGGGCAAAAAAATATTGGGCTAAAAAAAGAACTTTAGTTAACATAGAAAAAAAGTACAAATCGAGCAACATATGCTTCTCATCGTACTACACTATAGTTGAGCTCCGCGAGTACTTAGACTTTGAAAATGATTTAAAATAAGGTTGTTATTAATTAAAAATCTCATATTTGTCTAAGTACATTTTCATTTAAATTAAATCAAATAATTATTGATCAATTTAAATACATATGACTTTTCAAAATATTATAAATTATAATAATCAGAAAAAATGACACTATTAAAGGTCCCACAATCAAAAATATATCAATATCATCACAATTCACAGATTTAATTCCAAATAAAATCAATAACGATACAAATGAGTTTCAAGACGAAAAGCAATCATAACACTTAAATTAGTGTAATGCAATTTTTAAAATAAACTACAATCAGAGGATTTGTTCGGACACAATTGTGTAGCCTTTAAGGGTAAGTCTACATTATAAAAAGCCCAGTTTAATTTAAAAGTCTTTTAAAAGCCCAATCTAATATAAAGGTCTCTTAAACCTAGCTACCACATTTTACTTTCACCTCCGCCGACTTTACTCTAGAGAGTATAAAATGTTGACAACACTCTGCATACTTACATACTTCGTTGCCTTCGACTCCTCCCTCACCCCGCTCCAATGCCTTCGTACTTGCCCCCACCCTCGCCCCATCCCTGGGGCGGCCCACTAAAAGCACCGATTCCTCCGACTACCGATGGGGGCGGCCGCCCCCACCTACTCCCTTCCTTCGTCGCTGTATTTATTTCTTTCCTGGTAGGAAGAATATGTATATGGAATACTGGTGATCTAGTTTAAGTACAAACCCCACATTTCATATTCCACATAACCACATTTCCACAATATATAATTTCGCTGGAATTAAAAATAAACTTCTCGCAACATATTTAAGAAAGAAAGCTATATGTTCAACTTTAATTGCCATAGATCATACACAAACCGGCATTAAATCTTCACCATACTCAAATGATATCTCATTCACATTGGTCATCATTATCTTTCATAGGCATGTACCAATTTGAAACCTTATACATGTAACTCAAATATAATTAGGAAGGGAAACCCTCACATCTGTTGAGACGCACGGATTCAATACCCAATTACTTTCATTATTGTCGAACTTATAGTCCAGTTATTGCACCACTATTAAAATACTCAGAAATCCAAATCACACTAGCAACATCAAACATCAACAACAACAGATTAAGATAAAACCATGAGTCAGATTATTAATTGACTGAAAAAAAAAACAAAGGACACATGCATACACACACGCTAGCTCACCCGAGGACATGCAATGTTCTAACTTCTTCTTCTTCTTCTTCTTCTTCTTCTTCTTCTTCTTCTTCTTCTTCTTCTTCTTCTTCTTGATGTAGTTGGATCCCGATCCCTACTCTGCCCCAGTGACCCCCCTAGAAAAGACATCATCGACAGGCTTCTGAGGTGCGCCACCAAATGACGTCCTCCCAATACCAATCCGATCGATGTACTCCTCCATGGCTTCGGTCTGGGACCAGACACGGGATTCTGGGGGCGGTGGTGGAGGAGCAAAATCAGTCTCATGCATTTGCACTTCCCCACTACCCACAAGATCCAGATCAAAAGGAACCACTCCAGTAAAGTATCCCGAGCCTGAACTAGGAAGTGAAAGAGAAAGAGTTTGATCTCGTTCATTGACCAGAACTGGATACGGCGATTCTGGCATAAGCATGAGTCCATACCCGTCCAAGGCGGCATCAAATTTGTCCTCATGTGGCGAGAATGTCCTCGATGCCACCATGGGTGAGAGATGGTTGCACCACTTCCCGCTCCGGCCCCGGATCGAGTTGCTGATCGTGGACCAGTTTTTCGGCCCGTTTTCCTCCACCAACCCTATCAGCAACTCATCCTCTTGTGGGCTCCACGGACCCATGATCTGATCACCAACTCTTCTTCTAGTCGTGGATGGGTTTTGGAAGGAATTGAATGTAATGAGATGAACTAGAAGGAAGGTGTGTGATAGGGCATTTATAGGAGGAAGCGCATTGCTAAGTGGGTGGGATTGACTAGAGATAGGCGGTGGAGACAGGCTGTTACACGTCAGTGGCGCCAGCTGTTGATTGACACATGGTGGCATGTAATTGTTTGGGCCCAGATCCTCGGCCCACGAAAAATTCTTGAGACATATCACATACGTGATGCGTGTGTGTGTGAGTTTGTTGAAGATAAATAATGGTAATTTTTTATTTTGCCATTTAGGAATGTATTTTTAGTTATTCATGAATTATGCAACCATTTTTGGAAGTTAATAATGTTTACTTAATGGGAAAGTCTATAATGTACGTTCGAGATTGAGCTATGCAAATTGTTACACTTACATTCGTAGATTTTTTAAAAATATTTCTATGTACGTATTTGAATGAATCTCAATTCTCTACAAACTCTCTACTAAGGTTGTTGAGAGGTATGACTTTTTAATTTTCGCTTATTCAGATCTCTTTTTATCGAATTGCGATAACTTTCAACTTAACTTGATACGACGATTTAATGTAAATACATGCACCTTTAGCAAATGTTTAAAAGAAAAAAAAATTAAGAGATAATTCACTTTCATTCAACGGATACAACTTTTTTTTATAGCGCAAATTTTCAATGTGCATAATCGGGTCGGCCGGGTTCGGGTCGAGTCATTCCGGGTTCGGGTTGAGTTCGGGTTCGGGTCAATCGGGTTACGGGTCAAACTGGGTCGGGTCGCTTCGGGTTTTCGGGTCGGGTCAACCCAACGGGTCAAGAGTATCAATTTTTTGACCAAAATTTAAATAAAATATAATTTAAATAATAAAATATAATAACAAAATATTATTTTAAAATATTTTAATAATAAAAATATCTTAATTTTCTAAAATAAATTTTATATATTGTAATATAATTAAAATCTTTGGGTGCACAATTATCCGTCAATCTGTCATTTCATTATATTGGTGTATTCTAAAATAAGTTTTCCGCCTTATAGATTTCTTGACCCAGCGGGTTTGACCTGACCCTAACCCAGAAGTTTTCGGGTTTACCGGGTTCGGGTTCAAACTGGGTTTCGTGTTCAAATTTTCGGGTTGAAACCCAAAATTTTCGGGTCGGGTCGGGTTTACGAGTCGGATCAGTTTTTGACAGGTCTATGCATACACAAATGGCACAAGATTATTTAGAAAATTTATCACAGCATTAATTAGTATTTTTTGCACATTAATTGATAAAAGTGATCAAGTACATACATGTATGTACACCCTAAAGATGCTTTTTCATAAACTTTTAATTTTCGATGATTTAAATTTGATGCGATATTTCAATGAATATGCCTACATCTTTGAAGAAATGAAAGAATTTTTGAAAGAAATTTGGTGTCGTTTAACTGTTATATATAGCAGTATTTAGCGATGTGACATTGTTGTTCAGAGAAAATTGGCGATGTTGGTTTTTCATATATATTTTTAATTTTGATCATCTTAAAGCAATATTTCATCGTTCAACCTCTCAACAACCTTTCACATGATCAAGTGCATTGTGTAAAATACAATAATATTTTTATCTCTTAAATTATAATTGTTTCAACAACATACTAAAGTTATTTATACTCCACGTGGTTTACCAATTACAGTACAAAATAATTTATTATCATTATAAGGCTTAAATGTTGAAAACCACCGTTAATTATAAAAGTCATATTTCACTTAACCACCTTTGTAATTGGAAACTATTTCAAACCACCCATATAATAGGTTCCGTTAAAAACTAACCACCCTCGAGAGCCTTCCGTTACCTTGCATCCAAAATTGATGACGTGACCTTTCTTTTTAATTTTCTTTTTCCTTTCCATTCCAACACGGAAATTATTTGTTTTTAGTCTTAACTTTTAAATTTGAAAAATAAGAAAATTGCTATATTACCCTTTTTTCAAATTATAACCTTAAACCATTCTTATTTTTCCTCATCTCAATTGGTGGTGGAGGCCGATGGTCAGGGTGGAGGTGACCGGAAAAGGGCCGAGTTTGGCCGGGTGAAGCCGATCAGAGCCGAATCTGGGTGGAAGAGGCCGAATCTAGGTTACTCCGCGAGATTTGATCAGTAGAAGGGCGCTCCTCCCCACCCAGATTCGACAAAGAGGTTCGACGGGTGTTCGATGGCTAATATGACAGTTTAGAATCTGTTTAGGAAAAGGACAATGTGAAATTTTGAATGTTACACGTGAAGCGAACACTGATGCAACTACTCGGAAGGTAGAAATTAAGCAAATCGAATTTGGTAGTTTTAAAAGTTTTACTTTTCACTCATTTAAATCATCTATTTATTGTATTGCAACAACCATTTAACTATAGTAATTGATGCAAAATGTTCAATATATATGCACACATTTTAGCAACTTTTAGAACAAATAAATTTCACAAAAAAATCGCTATAATTTAAATGTCACAATTGTTTTAACAATACAAGCGGTCGCTTTCAAGAAAACAATCGGATTACAAAAAACAACTATAGTGTGAGAGCGACTATAAAATAGAGAAAAACTTGTTCGCGCATGTTGTTTTTTCATCTCTTTACTTCCATCGTTTGAATATAATTTTTCATCAATCAAAACACAATCTCTCAACAATCAATCTTTCAAGCGAAAGGACATATTGTACACATTAACTATTAAAAGCAAAATCTATGTTAGTTGACCTTCCTAAAGACACTTTTTTGCGAGTTTTTAATTTTCGCTTATTCGAATATCTTTTTATCGATTTGCGATAACTTTCCACTGCACTTGATGTGAGAATTCAAGGTACATGCATACACGCACCTTTAGCAAATACTTAGAAGAAAGAAGTTTTAAAAGATAATTCGGTTTCATCTAAGTGGCACAACTCTTTTTCATCTCTCCAATTTTACCATTGAATACATGCTTTTCATCAATCAAATACATCCTCTCAACAACCTTTCACGTTAAAGTGCAGAGCGATGTTTAATGTTTTTTGTGTTTTATCTTTCTCAATATTTTTACTTCAATAGCTAAGGAACTCATCGAGACACATGAAATTAAATATACTCACACAATAAAAAAAAATTAGATCCATGATGGTCGATCTTAGTCTACTTATTGCACTGCATGTTGTTGAACTACTCGATCATAGGTCTAATATATATCACATCAGCAAAACCACAAAAAATAAAGCATAGAAAAGTAAAATCATAACGCCAATCTACTAATGAAAAGACTACAAACAAACTTAACTTCAACCATAGTGAGCACACTTATCACATGCATGATCCATGCACACACGCTAGCAGCTAACTCCCACATGCACACAAATGAAGGATCTTGAACCCTTGGCCTTACCTTACCCCGTTGGTTCCCCGGCGGTAGAAGACGGCGTCGTCGACAAGCCTCTGAGTCTTGCCACCGCAGCCTGATGCTATCCCGGCCCCGATCCTTGCGACGTGATCCTCCATGTAGTCCTTCACCTCCTTCCTCACAATCTCCCTCATCGCGACCACCACCTGCTTGTCCTTCGCCCCCACCGCGTTCACCACTGTGTTAAGCGCCGCCATCCCCATCCCCGAGGTGTCGCCGTACTCCATCTCTGACGACGACGCTGGAGCAAGAATAGTCTGCTCTTGCTCCTCGCCCACCAAGTTCAAGTCCCCAAAGGGCCCGTAAACGGATCCAGGAAGCGAAAGAGAGAGCGTCGTATCCAGCCCCATGGGCTCATCGAACCGAACCGGATACGCCACCACTTTGGGCTCAAACATGGGCCTACCCGTCAACATGGGGCTCCTCTGACCGGTTCGCCTCGGGATCGATCCGGGCCGGTTCAGGCTGGGCATTTCCGGCAGCGGCCTTCGCGAACTTCCGCCGGATCGTCGAGTTCCAATGGTTCTTGACGGCGTTGTCAGTTCGACCCCTCATCATCTTGGCTATGTAGGCCCACTTGTTGCCGACCTAGGCGTGGGCCCGGATGATGACGTCGTCCTCCTCCGGTGTGAACGGCCTTCGGACCACGTCCGACGAGAGCTGGTTGCACCACCTTAGCCTGCAAGACTTCCCGGTCCGGCCCGGGATCGAGTTGTTGATCTTAGACCAGCTTCTCGGCCCGCATTTTTCCACGAGCCTCCTCAACAACTCGTCCTCTTGGTGGCTCCATGGACCCTTGACCCGATCCCCGTTCCCTCTTGAAGCCATTGATGGTTTTCTTAACTGGGTTTGTGTTGTGAATGAACTAAGACGTCGTACGAGGGCTTGGTACTTATAGGGGGAGTGGCTTGCCTTGAGGGTGAGCGTGACCACCTGTTAACATTGGTGGGACCACCTATTCACTGACATGTGGTCGTGTGTAAGAGTGTGGGCCCTGATCCGTTTACCCCCAGAAATGGCTTGAAACGATGTGGAATCGTTGGCAATTGGTCTAGTAAGCAATAACACAAATTATTTGAGAAATATAAATTGTTTAGAAATATATCACAATATTAATTAGTATATCATTTACCTTTTTCATATATAATTACAGCTTTCCAAATAATGTAGTGGTGCTTTTACACATTAATTGATACAACTGATGAAGTAATATGTACACCCAAAGATGCTTTTTTTGTAAACTTTTAATTTTCGATGATTTGAATTTGATGCGATATTTTTTAATGCATTCACCTACATCGTTGAAGAATGAAAGAAATTTAAGCAGATATTTGGTATAATTTAATTGTTACAGTTGTTTTCACATCGCTTAAAACAGAGAAAACTGGCGAGCAAGGTTGACAGGTGTTCGGTGGCTACAATGATGGTTTAGAATCGGTTTGGGAAAAGGACAATGTGAATGGTACATGTGAACCGGAATGAGATGCATCTCCTCGGAAGGTACGTAGAAAGCAAACAATCGGTGGCTACTATGACGGTTTAGAACCTGTTTAGCTTGGGGTAAGAGTTGGCGAAGAGGCTCAACAGGTGTTCAGTGGCTACTATGTCAGTTTAGAGTCTGTTTAGAAAAAGGACAATGTGAATGGTACACGTGAAGCAGACTCTGATGCAACTACTCAGAAGGTACGTAGAAAGCAAAGAATCGGTGGCTATTGTGACTGTTTAGAATCGGTTTAGCCTTGGGGTAAGTGGTCGTGAAGAGGCTCGACAAGTGTTGGGTGGATACTGTGACGGTTTAGAAGTGGTTTAGGAAAAGGACAATGTGAATGATACACGTGAAGCGGACAATGATGCAACTGCTCAAAAGGTAGAATGCAAAGCAATCAGTTTTCATAATTTAAAAAAAAATTACTTTTCACTCATTTGAATCACTTTTTTTTACTGATTTGCTATAACTTTTTTTTTAAAAGGTAAAAATTTGGAGTACCAAATAAATTTGGTAGTCCGAGAGGCCGTAAGACGGCGACCGTAAACGGCTTGGATTTTCAAAAAAGAGCCACAAATGGCAAATAGAATGGACGACATGTTCAATGTACGTATATACACACATTTTAGCAAACTTTAGAAGAAATTAATTTCATAAACTAATCACTTTACTTTAAATGTCATAGATGTTTTCACAATATAACCGGTCACTTTTAAGAAAGCAATATTACAAAAAAACAATAACACTGTGAGAACGACTATAAATAGGGAAAAGGTTGACCATGTTATTTTCTCATCTCTTTACTTCCATCGTTGAATACAATTTTTTACGGATCAAACACAATATCTCAACAATCAATCTTTCAAGTGAGAGAACATATTATTTGAATTTAGTTATATTAAATATTTAAATCTTTTACAACATAATTAGTTTACAATTGTGACAACCTTCGTTACTTAATCAAGACCTCTAGGAAATGTGCGACATGTAAGTCATGTGATTTATCGATTAGCAAAGAAGGTTGTCACAATTGTAAACTTATAGTACTTTGGATGCTATTTTGTATTTCACTAGAGGTCTTGATTAAGTAACGGTTTTTCCATCTGCATCTATACTATACATTAAAGTCGGAGAATTTCGAGCCTCCACGTTAATTCTGGTCCCGCTTGATTTTAATTTTTTTGTTCACACTATCTCGTAATGGAACTCTGGCCTTTGCCTTGACTCCTTGTATATGTGGTCCAGAATCATGAGCTCCTCTAAAGGGAGATCAATGTCTGATATGAATAGCAACACTGTCTTTTTCCGAAGCACTTCAATTTGGACCTGCATAGAGTTTTGATCACAAAAATGAAGGATACAAGACAACCGTAACGCGAAAAACTCATTAGGAATGACTTGTTAATACCCTTCTCTGGCTAGAGCAATCGTAGAGCGGCAGCTGATCATCTTTGGAGTATATCAATGCCTTGAGAATCCTTATGTTGTCCATGTGAGGCGTCTCAAAGAGGCGAACGAGGTTATGATATGCCTCAATTTGCTTCTTTTCCTCTGCATTTCATGCCAAATGCTTTATATTAGAACCAAAACTCAACACTTAAGGAAAGCTAATGTATTATATAGTCCTTCTAACAAAAGCATAAACACAAAACTATGAAGTATGTATTTGGTTTACACCATATTACTCAGTTACCAATATGTTGGTTGCACAAGGAAAGCTGTTGCATAAGATGCTCATAGATGTTCTTCTCCTTGTGAGCCAAACTCGAAAGCTCCCATGACTCTGTTGCTGATTGGCTAAACCTGAACTCCCACCAAAGTTCTCATCCTTAGTGCGCTAGGTTGTGATTTTGTTGTCTTGCTTTTGTACGCTAATGGGATCTTGGGCTACTGGAAGTTTGGTGATGAGTCTTGGACTAGGATCCATACCAAAGGCTATTATATTACTGATATGGCTCTCTGTGAAGGAAGATGCTACGCCATCAGTAGCCAAGGGGCTCTTCTTTCGTTCGATTCCGAGCTGAACATGTCGGTTCTCTGTCCACCTCCTGTGCCTGTAAATTGCCTTAAAAGTGAACACTAATCTGGTGGAGTTTAACTCAGATTTGTATCTAGTGTCCAAAATCTTAAAGTGCCAGCTCAAGGTGTTCAAGAAAGGCAAGAACAGTTGGAAGCATATCAGGCATTTGGGAGATGTGAAGTTCTTCTCTTCCAATGATGTTTCTGTGGGGCTTTCTGCGGAGGATTTCAGAGGCAAGAGCAATTGTGTCCACGTAGCCCATGTCGATTACTTCTATGTTGCTCTGCTCAACTTCAATCTGCACGCTGACTTTGCTGTGTATCGGCTTCACGGGGATACAACTTCGGTTACGAAATTGTCGCATGACCAAATATTATACTGGCCTCCTCCTGCCTGGCTTGTGAAGATTGCTAAAGACATTGGGACCTCAGGTTCTTTGGGCTGATCACAGTGTAAGTCGTCCTAACTTATTATGCTTGCATTTTACATTACATATTTGCATTGAAATGCTTCTGTTTGCTTTGCATTTAATCAGTGTTGTCAACAGTCAATTTTGCCTGCGCTACTACTAGTTTGGCTTTTGTATCATAATACAAGCATATATATCAAATAACAGAAAGAAATGCATACTGAATTTCATATGTGATTCTTGATGCTTTTTTTTTTTTGTATAAATTCTTGTTTAGCTACCTCCTGGTCAATTGCAATGATCTTGATTGTTTGCATAGACTATGGTCACTACTCTTCTTAGCTCTCATGGTATGTTTTAAAATTTCTGCTTAATAATATGCCAATTGTGGTTATATTTCTGGTGCAGGCATATGTTGTCAACTGTGGCTACATTGGCGTTTTGGCATATTTTGTACTACTA
The DNA here is from genome assembly GCA_934048045.1 of Polygonum aviculare. Taxonomy (NCBI): domain Eukaryota; kingdom Viridiplantae; phylum Streptophyta; class Magnoliopsida; order Caryophyllales; family Polygonaceae; genus Polygonum; species Polygonum aviculare. The sequence goes on from OW204027.1 coordinate 5,984,373, forward strand.
CCACTGCTGATTGGATTGATGATCAATGATCTTGTAGTCTCTTAAATCAGAAACTCCGACAAGGCTTTACATACATACGGTAAATAGAATCTGTTAGCTTGATGTTTTTTGATGATCAGAGCATGGTCCGGCTAGTAATAGATGGCAACAAGTGTGTTTGATTAGATCGACTCGACTCTGGTATTCTTGATGGAGCCTATGAATGTACATGTGTTACTTACTTACTGCTATTAGAAGTCTAATAGCGAAAACACCTACACGTGAAGGTAGATTTTATGAATATATTGGCCTCCTGATTGGTTTTGTGAGTGAATCTCCTCCGGTTTATGAATGATGGTAGGTTTATTCCTTCTTGCATATCATGCATTTGAATGTTATCTCTTTGCATATCATGCATTGTAGAAGATATGGACCTCTCATGTTTCAAGTATCTTTTGCTTGAAATTGGCCTGTACTAATTGATTTTCATCCTGTAAAGGTCATTAACTAAGCTGTAATTTGGTCTTAAGATGCAAAAGTATGTTGTCCTTTGGTAAAATAGTGTTAGAACTAGAATATTGGTGAAAATCATTCGTAAGGTAAAAATCCAAATTTATTACAAATAGAAAATTTAGAAAATACCCAATTTAAATTCAACGTATTGAATTCAACCAAAAAAATTCAACGTATTGAATTAGATGCATGTATTTGTCATTTTGAGTTAATTAGGATTAGGAGGAGATGAAGAGATCACCTCAAAAGTTGCCCTAAGACGAAAGATATTAGTCCGAATTTCTGATATCCTTTTTCCTTATTTTAAGCAGCATTTCATGAAAAAAAGAGGAAAATATACCCGATTTTGGTGTTAGAGAGGAGAGTCTTGCTAGGACTAATATCATTTTTTGGATTTAACTACTTATTGGAGTCTCGTAATTAAGGACTAGGATCTAAGAGTACTACAAGGACTTTAGACGGTCTTCATACTTGACCAACATCACAAGACTTTACACTTTCTTGGCTTGGCTTGATTGTTGCTCTAATGCCGGCATCCATGGAATGGTTGAACAATTATGAGAGTGAAAATGTTCTTCCACATTTTATTAGTCTTGGACCAAGTGATTGGTCCATCTCGATGAAGTTTGATATCATATTGAATCTAGGGCTGTAATCGAACCGAGCCATTCGCGAGGTATTCGACGTTCGATTCGGTAAAAGCTCGTACGAGTTCGGCTCGAACTATAAACGAACCGAGCCCTAATAGCTCGATAAGATAAATGAGCCGAATCCGAGCACTTGGAAACTCGGTTCGTTTGTTCGCGAACAAGCTCGTTAATTTGTTCGCGGTTCGCGAACAAGCTCGGTTATGAGTAAATATATACTATATAAAATATTACTTTATTAATGATGTTTTATTTTATTCTTATATCAATAATAATATAGTATTAATATTATCTAGATTTTATATTTTTACAAGTAAGTGAAGTATGAAGTAAACCCTAATCTTACCCAGATCGTTTAGTGTATTCACCAACAGGTTAGTGATCAAACAGGAAAGAGTTTGTTTAGTGTGTTCACGAACGTACTAAACGAACCGAACTCGAACAGCTCGCGAGCCGAGCTCGAGCTCGGCGAACCTCTTACCGAACCGAGCCCGAACATGTTTATGTTCGATCGAGCCGAGCCTGAACATTGAAATGTTCGGCTCCGCTCGGTTCGATTACAACCCTAATTGAATCTCGTCTAGCGCCTTGGTGTCGTGCCCGAATCATGTTTGGAAGGAACCAACTCATCATCAATGAAAGGAGATAGATAATCCACGTTAAAAGTATTATGCACACCCTAATCACCGGGGAGGTTGATTTGATAGGCATTGTTGTTGATACGGTGAATAACCTCGAATGGTCCGTCACCGTGCAAATAAGCTTGGAGCAACGGCAAGTAGGAAAACGTTCCTTTCGGAAATGGACCGATCGATAACTAGATCACCATGGAAACATGGAAACATGAAAACAATATTCCAACAATTCCAAGAATTGGGTAGACTATCATTGATGGACCCTTTCGGTTGAGTTTTTTTTTGATATTCAATCTGAAATGGATAACAAATGTCAAATATCCAATTGGATAATGTTATTACACGAAATATGTCGGTGTACAGGTCTCAATTCCTTCTTCAATGACCTTCTTCTCCTAGACCTGCAAAACAATGGACAAAGGGGGCGGGGACCCCCTAATCCACCTCCGATGCCTAAGTCAATAGGGCGATCAAAAGCGATGATCAGCCTCTCTAGGGTAGTTTTTGTATATCTTTTCTACATGGCGAAGACATGTATTTATAGTGGAGAGGGCTAGGGTTAATTCCTTGGAGCCCAATCAATAATTCTATCTTCTTAAATAGAATAGAATCTTCCAACTACTGAATAACTATCAGCATTTAATAGGCTAATAAAGATATTTATTAGATATGCTTACTTGGTTGGTGGAAATATTATCCTTAATTATGATGGTAAGTTTACCTATCTAGAGATACAACAGGTCAAAAAAACATCACATGTGAGACTTGAACAACCTAGTTTTACAAAAAAAAAAAAAAAAATCACATGTCAGATTCATCCAAATTAACGTACACCTCCAAACCCAACACAATTTTTACCAACTTCTTTTGTGCTTATGCACTTAGCCTGAACCATCCAGCTAGGTGAGAAGAATATTCCTCAAAACCTCCCTTTCATTCAAAGGCTTGTAACATTGCACCAACACAAGTAAATAGAGAGTAGATCGACAATGGACGATTCATGGAGGAAGAAGAAGGCGATGGCGATGGCCATGGCTTTCGGCCTAATATTTATCTCAGTGGGGTGCTCAGGTAGCACAGACCGGACTCATGAGACGGCGTTAGACATCATACCGAAAAGCATGTCGTTTCAAGAATGCTACGCCGGGTGCTTCATTCTCTGTGCCATTCAACCGACTCGAACCCTCTCCTCTTGCGGGTTCGAGTGTCTGATGGATTGCATTATCCCTCAAAGAAACGACGACGACAACCACAACAGCAACTATCAAAAGCTCGAGACGACGACTCCCTTTCACTTTTGCAGCCTCGGGTGCGCTTCTGTACAGTGCACCAACATCAGCACCCTCAACAACCCTGGTAATTAGAATACTAATTAGCTAGCATTAGTGTACACTAACTACCTAATTAACTAACTGATTGAATATTGTTTCAAGGCGCAAAGCAAGTGTCGGGGTGTGTGGGGTCGTGCTCCGGGATGTGCAAGAAGAGCTACATTAACATTTAGGGAGCTCCGGTGTATCCCTAAGTTTCGTATGCTATGGATTCAATAATGTTTATTGGGCCAGTCAACGCAAAATTGATCATTAATATGTAAGTTTCTTCGATCGTTTGCTTGTTATATAAGGGGTTCTATTTCTATATATAGATATACTGATCAAGAAATTAGTAACTTCCCCGGGAGATACAAACGTCGTTCTTGAAAACCAAATTTCTGGATCTGTGTACATCAGATCTCCATACGTAACTCTCTGGCAAATCCATCAAGATTTTGAATGGATTCGATATCTTAATTATTCCTTCAATTCTTGCTAACCTGTACACTGTATATTATCTAAATCTAACAACTTGACTTGGCCTCCCGTGACATGGAAAAAATCATAGGAGTATCGGTTATTGCATGAAGTTTGTATTTTTGGTGTCAGAATATGAAGGCCTTTGTTTTGTTTGATAGGGCCTTTTCCTTTTTATTGCGTTCTTTCACTATTGAGAGTGTGTGGGCATGGACTCACGGACTCACGGGTGCGTAAGAGCATCTTTGGCTGCTATAGTTGGCCAAAAAAATACTTTTTGCAAAAAATAAACATTTTTTATCTTGGAAATTGTGCAATTCTTCTACTTTTTTGCCAAATAAAAAATACTTTTATCAAAAAAGTATTTTTTTTTAAAAACTATAGCAAAGTAATAATACTCTTTCCGTTTCTAAATAAATGATCATTTGGGTATTTCACATATATTAAGAAAGAAATGATATTCCTATATTACCCCTATCAAATATAAAGTTAATTATTTGTTTAAAGAAATATGAAAAAGTGTAATGATTATGATAAAGATAATTATTAGGGGTATAAATGGAAAGAGATGAGAAAAAATGTGAAATGAACAAGTATTATGAAACAAGAAAAAGTGAGCATATGGTCATGCATTTTGAATCAGAGGGAATATCTACTATAATACAGTATAAAGCAGAACCCAAGTCTGTGTAAAAATTTGCGCCACATCATCAACCTCGAATAAAATAATGATTTTATTTTTTTGCATTGTATTTTTCTAAAAATAAGTCATATATCTAGCTACTTGATATCTTATCCACTTTCCTTATTTCTACTTAATATCTTACCCAGATGATGTTTTCCCAAACATGATTTTCTTAACATTATATCCTTATTTGATTTTTTCCCAACATGATTTTCCTAAAATTATATCCTTATATGAATAAAAAAATTAAGTGATTTTTTATATCTTAACAATTTTTACTTACTAATTAGTATACATTTTTGTCATTATTAAATCTTGAAAAATAGTGAAAATCTTTCACATGTTACATATTTTACACATAATTTTTTTTTTCAATAGTATATTATATAATAATATAAATATAAAAAATTGAATAGAATTATTTTAAATTTTACATTGTATTAATAAAGTACATATATAGATAAGAGTCACGCTCAGGTGGTTTTTAACCTTACAATGAAAAATAAGATCAATTATGCTCCGTTAGATTAGAAGGAATAGACGGTTGTGATTAGAATAAGCCGGTTCAGCTGGCGAAATTAAATAAAATGGGCACGGTTCATTTTTGATGGCACGGATTGTAATTTGTTTAAAATTTGAATGATAAGACATAAATACCCTCACACATATTACTCCAAAAAAACACACGCATTCTTTTTTGGGGAAAAAGAGACTCATCTTCAACCTCTAGATCCACTGTAAAATCTTCACCACAAACTCGAAATCTTACTCTCTAACTCACTCCATTCCAATTCCGATTGGGCTATAGGCCTATATCATAGATTTGCAACATTGGTTTTAAGATGAGTTTTTTTATGCCTAATTTAATACAACTACTATTTATGGATTCCTTTGAAATTAGCGATGGGTAATGAGCTTTGTTGAGTTGATTTGACTTGAATATGAGATTTTTTGATGAACTTAAACAATTTGGGTTGGTTGCATTTAAAAAAATGAAGAACACTAACTTTGTATGTTTGAGCTACTTGGGAAATTATTTGGTGCATTTGAAGGCGTTGAGCTTTGAAAAGATTTTTTTAACTTGTTAATGTTAACTCTAATGGTAAAGCAACGTGCATGGGCACATAGATGTGGGTTCAAATCCCACATAGGCTAATTCTTAATACGGTTACGTCTTTTTGTTTGTATCAATTGTTCTTTTGGTTCATGACTTTTAAAGGTAAGGTTCATAATTTTTGTTCTTATGGTTCATAAGTTTTGTTCCATGCTTTTTTGTTTATAACAATTGTTCTTTCGGTTCATGTTTGAATAACCTTAGGTTCATCAAATGTCATCTTATGGTTCATGTCTTTTATTTCATGCTAGTTATTATTATTTTTCATGACTTTTGGTTCATGGTACTTTTCTTTGGTTCATTTATTGGTAAACTTGGTTCATTATAATTCTTATGGTTCATGACTTTCAATTCTTAGTAATTTATCTTATAGTTCATGTCATTTGGTAGGCTATTAGCTCAAATGGTAGAGCAATGTGCATATGTACATAGATGTGGGTTTAAATTCCACATGGGCTAACTCTTCGTACGGTTTATATCTTTTGGTTCATGGTAGTTCTTTTTCTGGTTCATGATTTTATATACTTAGGTTCATGATAGTTTATCTTACAACTCATGTCATTTAAGTCTTATCTTAGTTGTTATTTTGGTTCACGTCTTTTGGTTCATGATATTTGTTCATTTGGTTCATGTTTTATAAAATACATGTTCATAATATTTCATCTCACGGTTCATGACTCTTAGTTCATAAAAGTTGGTGTATGTTTCATGACTTTACATGGTTAAGTTCATAACAATTGTCAATAAGGTTCATTAAATTTAATTCACAATACTTGTAATTTTGTGTCATGTATTTATAAAATGTGTATAATTTAATAAAGTTCATGAAATATAATTCATAATTTTTATTATTTTTCTCATGTAAGCTAATACATAAACATATTGCGTGCGTGGCTTCACGTCTTTATGCATTTGGTTCATAACTATTATCAATAAGGTTCAGGAAATATAATTCACAATACATGTTACTTGCGTAGTGTATTCTAGTTTATAAATGATATAAGTTAATAATTTTGGTATAGTAGGTTCATGATTTATGAACAATTGATAAAAAATTTTATCTAAGCACTAAGTTGAACATGTGGACATTTTGTCGAACACATGATGGGCGTTATATGTGCATTGGTCGTTAACCTTTATTTTTCAATCAAAAACTTGAAATCGTAAAGCAAAACAGTCATAATCTTCGTAGGTTTGATTCTAATCAACAAAATCAGTCCAGCATATACAAAAAACATGTAATCGAAGTACCAAGCTCCAAAATTTGAAAAACCCCCAAATGTAAACTTGAAACCATAGAAAAGAGATCTATAACAAAATTTATGAAGAGATGACATAAATTTGGGCCGAAATCAACAAAAAAAGGGTTAACCAAATTTGAAGAAGCAAAGAGGCAACAAGAATGGAGGAGGTTCGATCGAAATAGGCGATTGAAAAAACAAACGATGTAGAGGTTGAAGGAGACCCTGCAACTTGTTTTCTAATTTAATGGGTAAAGGACGAAAATGCCCTCCATGTATAATATCTTTTAAATGCGTGTACATATCTTGACAGTTACACACGCCTCTTTTATTAGCATATTTGGACCATTGATCTCACAAAATCAAAGGCTCATAATTGTTCTCATTTCTCAGGATAAGAATTGTTCTCATTTGATCCCCAATCTATAGATCAATAGGTTCGGACTTCGGTTTATCGTGTTTAGATTATAAATTCTCGAGTTATAAGCGAATTCATGTCAAAATTCGATCTCGAATCGGTTAATTCGGGTTTATATTTATATTACCCGTAAATGGTACGGGCATTGTACTAGTTTGTTTAATCCAAAATGAGGTTTAATTGCCTAGCATATGTTTGTTTTTTAAAAAGAAACATCGTTGGCTTTCATGTCCAACAACAAGAAAAGAAATCTCCTTGCCACATGTCAACTACCTAGTGGATGATAGGTGGTTAATTTATTTTTTAAAAACTAAATTTCTATTTTAAATTCAATTAAAAAATTATCATAAGTCTAGTTTTTTTCCCCTCTACATTTAGACATCCATTTTGACTATATTTCACATATTTTTTTAAAAAATTGTATATTTTAGGGTATTTTTATCTCAAAAAATAACTAGTATATGTTGTGCAGCCTATGCTTAGCACAGGATAAGTGATCTATTTTGGGGTATTTTTAAAAATTATCATAATTGGTCTGTCTTTTTAATTTGTGTTTTTGATGAAATTTTGTTTGATTGCGTAATATTTTTTAAAAAGAATTATATTATTTTTTGGCTAAAAAATGTTAAGATTTGTCGTTCGTAGTATTTTGGTAATTAAAAGTAAAAAGTATATATATAAATTAAAATAAAGTAAAATTTTAATATAAAATGAAGGGATATTATTTATAATTGAATATAAAGAAAAAAAGGTAATTTTAGAGTGCTAAAGATGCTATTGATAAAATGGTAAAATGATATTGGATGTTTGGATGATGTGGTAAAGAGAGAAAATGAAAAAAATGGAGGAAAAACTGGGCTGCTTGAGGTATTGTTGATAAAGATGCTCTAACATGTGACTACTCGTTGCCCATAAATAAATTGATTACAATAATTATAGTAGGGTGTTTTAGAAAGTCTCATTTAAATATTTTTTTATAATGAGTTCATCTATTTCTTTTTACAGTTTTACTTTTTTATTACCCTTTTTCTTAAAATGAGCCCAAGGATGATGGCACATATGTCGAGTTAACAGCCTAAAATGCCGAGTTTTTTTTTTTTTTTGCGCACAATGCCGAGTTTTGTTTTAGTCGGGAGTAAACGAGCCCAATGATGATGGTACATATGTCGAGTTAACGGTTTTACTTTTCCACTAACCTTTAACAAGCGTCTTCTTTCTTAGATCCATTACGTCATAGTACTGCTTCATTTGACTTCAAAATTCTTATTCAATGAATGAAACTACATAAAGTTGAAATTATCTTCGGCGATTAACTTCACAAGTCCATACGATTTCGGAAAAACAAGACCGGATATGTAATATCCACAACTTTTATGAAAATGATTATAACTTTGAACTCATCTAACACTCACAATTACAAGCAAGTCAAACACACGTATCTCTTAGTCCTTCAGAGACACAACACTCGATCACAAACAGTTTATGTTTTGTTCTTAGACTTCTTCTTGATTGACACACTCAATTCACTCTATTATTGAGTTGTTCTTCGTGTTCTTGAGAAAGCTCTCGAGAGTGTCTAAAAGAAGTCACTTCACCATAAATACAAATGAGTGTATTTATAGTGTTGGGAAGGGCTCCTTTTTTTGGACCCTTTTGCCCTCAGCAGTCCTCAACGACAAGATCAGATCTTTAGGTTTGTACATTGTTGTTTTCTTCCAAGGCCAACTTTTGAGTTGTTTGGGAAGCTTCCATGTGTCCTTGTCCTTGACACACGAAGCTTCTAAGGACTGCGGCTTGTCTGGTGAAGTCATATTTGTTGGAAAGCCTATTTGAACATTTTAACTTTGGCGCGCATTCTTGCTCGTTATGGACTGCGTTCTCATCTTCACAAAAACTCATTCTTGCTCGTTAAGGACTTTGGCGAGCAGTCCCTACTGTTCACTTGTTGTCTTTTTTGCATGATGAGCGTCCCTGTAAGTTCATGAGACATAACTTGGAGAAACACATTAGATCAATGTTGAGTTTGTCATTATCAAAACTTAGGAACGATAATTATTGATACGATGATAAGTACTGGCGTCCTTAACATCGTCCCAACACATGGTGATGACCATAACAACTCTTTGGTCTTTTAATGTCACAATGAAAGTGTCATTGAAGAGCGACAAAAGGAAATGGAAGGATTAAAATTGAAATAAAAGAGGAATATATGATTATTTTAATTTGGTGACCACAATTTTTGGTCTACCATTACATATACTCTAAATAAAAGATTTCTTCTACACTTTTAAGAAGAGGAAGTTGTTGAAAACGCTAAATAAAAACTTTGTTTTTTGAAAAAATAGGTAAATGAAAAGATTACTTTCTTCCAAATACATATTGTTTATAGAATATTTTCATTTTTATAGTTGTACAAATTTTATCTATAACATATGAATTAAATTACTAATTAAAAAAGGACAGATTTTGATAATTATATATAGATCAAAAGATATTTTTATAGAATAGTCAAAATATATCATTGCTTAATTAATATGTTACTTTATCATAATTACATATTTATAATTGAATTGTATTTTCTTTAAACTTATACATTATTTATTAAAATATACACTTTCACCACTTAAACATGATTAATTAGAATACTAAATGTATAGTCAAGCTTAGAATATATAAAAAATTAATAATTTGTTTATGAAAAACATGGTTAATCATTCAACCAAAAAAAACATGGTTAATCATGTAAAATTATAATAAAATTCGTGCAAGGGGCGGGAAACTATGCTAGTTAAATATAATAGTACTATCATAGTGTATTTTGTTAGTAAGTGGAATTAAATGTACATAAATTCAATAACATAATATATTAAAATAATTTGAATATTTAAGATATAGTCGTACATGGTACCGACAGAGTAAGCTAATTTATTTAAAAGATATAATCAAATTTTCAAAATTTTGTAAGATATTCTATCTTTTTTAATATATCTTTTATCTTTTTAAGGTTGATTTTAGACCCAAATCATAATTTATAGAAAAACTAATTCTATCACTTTATTATTTTACTTAAATAAATTTATCATTCTAAGTGTAAGTTATTTTTTGTGTTTATATGATCAACTATATATTTTTTTATATATTATATTTGATTTCTTGTATCTTGAGAAAAAACTTGAGTTTTTAGCCTATTGAATTTATTCTTATCTATTATTAAAAACACTTTTGTCAAATATTAATTCTTAAAAAACTATAAATATTTCACATACACATTAAGCAAAATCTATAAATATTTGATTCAACATATTTCCTTAATAAAGCATATTTGTTTTGATAAAAAAAATACATATTTGTGGTTTTTGAGAGGTCAGGATGCCCCCCCCCCCCGGCTAGGCGTAGAGGGAGGACGTCCGAAAGACCTAAAGACTACAGCTAGCACGACAAATTACAAAAGCAGAAGTACACAGAGCACACACATGAGAGCAGAAAATCACCTAGCACATAGATCCTGACAGTGGCTGACACACAGGACCCACAACACAAAAGCACATAAAAACACCTAACCAACAAAAACAAAAAACAAAAACAAAACAAAACAAAAAAGCAAACAAAACACCAACAAAATACAAACACCTAGACATAGCGAAAGAATCAACCTCTGTCGCTAATATGTCATTATTACTTTTGTATTTAAATTTATGATAGTTGTTGTTACTTTTGTATTCACTTGATACAACATTGTAACTATTTACTTTTGTATTTAAATTTACGATAGTCATTATTAATACATGATAAAAAATTGTAAGTAAAAAATCAATGTACATTCTTATAAACAGGTTTTATAAAAATATATAACAAGTGTATAGATTATGTTTTATATATATCATTTGGGTTATATGAACTTTATCTTTCTACTTCCTACTTAAAGCTTTATCTTTTGTTTTTTATTAAATTAAAAGCATTTTGTAAATTTTGTATTTAGCATGTAAGTACACGGTACATCTTTTCCAAAATGATAGAATTCCAATATGGTACAAAATAAATACAATTTTAACATCACCCAGTTTATTAAAATAATATATTTTATTTAAATTCTTTTATCATTTATTAGATTGAAAATTTTGTCTTTATTCTCTCTACTTGAAATTTTTATCTTTTTTATCTATTAAATTCGAAAAAGAATGTAAATTACGTATTACGTACAAAAAATATACAATTAGCATGTACAATTTTTATCTTTTTCAAAAGCATGTACGTACATGGTACATCTTTTGCAAAAGCATGTACGTACATGGTACAAAATATATACAAATATAAAAAGTATACAATTTTAGCTAAGATATATATCTTAATGTACGCACATGGAAAATCAAAGGTATATACTTTATCTTAATATACAATTAGCATGAAAATTTTATCTTTTTTATCTTTTAGCTAAGATATATCTTATTTATATCTTTATAATTATTCTTCTAATCCTTACCCATCTAGAACTTCTTTGCTATAAATACACCTCTCATCAACACATTCTTCTACAATTAATTTACGTTCTCTATACCATTAGTTCCCAATTTTTTTGAGATAACTTTGTAATTGTTATAGTAAATTCATACACAAGTAATAAATAAATGAATAACACCCCGTACAAGGTACGGGTCATCTACTAGTATAAACCAAAAATTATAAAATTAGATGTTTTATAAAAATATATAGATTAGATAGTTAAAAAAAAAACTAAGTATAGGGTAATGTGTTTAATTAAATAGAAAGTATGAATACGCTTTTATATACTAGGTCAAGGTTACCACGTGTAATTTGCAAAACGTCGTAGATACCATACGGATTGCCGCAATTTTTTGCGTACCACGCGAAATTATCTTTTTTTCCGATAAGGAAAAGAATTAGGGTGTATAGTAGTTGGGCTCGCTCCATCGTATTCATTCTTCGATCAGTATTTATAATATCTTTTTGTGCAGGTGTGTGTTAACCAGAAAGTCAACGACTGATCAGTATGTATCAATTGATGATTGATTAATTAAATTAGGGATGTAACTATATTGTTTTTGGTTGAAAGGGATTGAATTTTAATTAATGATCAGTGTCCTCAACCCAAAAACTATATACAATTAATTATACACATGATAACTGAATCAAACACACGAATATTTCACAAACAGAAACCACATTGCAGATCCCAAAATAGGCCTAGAGGCTAGAGCAGTACGTAGCACATTACATAACATTACAAAGGCAATGAAGGATACTATAATTTTGTTTTAGTCGGGAGTAAATGAAGGATAGAATGGTTATGCATCTGTGTAACTTTGCTTAGTACACATTAATAATTAATTCACTACGGATCGGTCGGTCAATATAATTGAGGGCCGGGTGTCAAACGAATTGCCTAAGCTTAAGCAAGAGATGCACAAGAATCCCGGCACAAAACCCGATAGAAGCACCACCACCACCGGAAGCGGCGAGGGAAACGGCGGTACAAATGAACATAACAAACGCATCGTGCTTGGTGTTCATATCCCTGGCGGCCATGGCCAGCTCCACCCCAGCAAAGAGCAACAGCACCCCAAGAACGCCCACCGGAAACCTCTCAAGAACCCTAACAATGGACGACCCGAGCAAGACCCCGATGAGCATCTTAGCGAGGCCGAGCAAGGCCACAGAAGCGCCGGTCCTAGCACCGAACTTGTACTGGCCGGCGAGCCCCCCGGCGCCGTGGCAGCAGGGCATGGCCCCGAACCAGCACCCGACGAGGTTCATGAGCCCCACCGTGGTGGCCACCGACGTCGCCGAGAACTCCTCCCTCTGCGGGAAGAGGTCGGACGAGAGCTTGACGACGGCGATGACCGAGTTCAGGATGGAGAGCGGCAGCTGCGGGATGGCGCCCTTTATGAACCCGTCTTTCCATGCCTGCTTTGAGATGTGGACGATCCGGATGGGGGACGGCCCGAACCCGAATCGAAAGCCGTTGGCGGGTGGGCCCCGCGCAACTGCCAGAACCACCCCCAAGAGGAAGATCAGCAAGGCGGACGGGACCGAGAACAAGGCCCGTCTCAGCGCCTTCCTCCTATCATTAGCCGGCTCAGCTCGGACTTCTACTTGGACTTCTTCTTCTCCTTTGGCGGCGCCGTTGATGAGGACGATGAAGCAGGCGCAGAGGACGGGGAGCAGGAGCCCGTCGAGCCCGAGCCAGGGGCGCGTGGGGCCAGCTGCTTTGGCCTTGGCGGCGAAGTCCTGCTGCTTCTGGACGTACTTGACCGCAGTGATAGCAAAGGAAAGGCCCTGTGAGAGCTGGACGCCGCGGACGACGGGGAGGGGGACGAGGCGGTACACGAGGGCCATGAGGCGGGTGGCGCCGAGCACCAGGAGCACGCCCGAGGTGCAGATGCCGGCCGCCATCACCTCCGGCACCCCGAACGAGGCGGTGGAGAGGGCCACCGCCGCAATCGACTTCATGGGCTGGACCGGCATGGGGACCCCGTACAGGGCCCCCGTCGCCACGTTGTACGCGCCCGTGAAGAGGAGCGTCGTGCCCAGGTTGAGGTCCTTGGCCACCGTCAGCGCCACCACGATCGGGATGTAGGTGCCCAGGTCACCCATCGCGCCGTTCAGCTCCGCCCCCCACCCCTTTACGTTTGATTGTAAGCCGAGATTTTCTCTCACTTTGTTCACCATTTTGCCCGGGATGTCCATCATGTGGCGTCGGGGCTTGGCCGAGTACGACTCCGCCTCGTGACCCTGGTGTACATGTATGTTCGTTTCCATGGTCGTTGCGTTTTCTTCCATCTAGCTAGGTAGCTACTTACAGGATCGAGATCAACACGTACAGAGTATGTTGATCAAGTTAATGGGGTATATATCCCTCCATCATCTTCGATCAGTATTTATAGCATCTTTTTTCTCGGGTGTTTGTTAGCCAGAAAGTCAATGACTGATCACTAGATTGATGAATTAAATTAGAGATTTAATGAGGTATATATCCGCCTGGTTAGTATCTTGTTCGGATGTGTGTTGATAATGTGCTCCATCCATCATCTTCAATCACTATCAATTAATGCTTGAGTAATTAAATTAGGGATTTAATTTTAATTTTTTATGGTAGAACAGGATTTAATTGTAATTAATGATCAGTAGCTATATACTGTAACTAGTATTAGTCTCCTGAAGCAAAGATTTGATTTAACAAAAAACTTACTTACATGTTATATAAAGTTATTAAAAAATTTAGTTTGATATAAAATCTTGTTTTATTTTATATAATTTGTTTTTTATGGGATTTATTTTAATAATATATTGTTTATGTTATAATACATTCTTCTAGTCGAACAAAGCTTTGTCGTATTTTAATTAATTTTGTTATATAAGGATTGAATTTTTTCCACAGTAGGCTCAGAAAAAGTTTTATTTCCGTATACAGGCTTGTTACAAATTTATTTCGGTAAATAGGCACTATACGGAGGCCTAGGATAAAGACGTTGTACAATATAGCGTGTCTTTAACAAAACAAGCTACGAGACCGACTCACCCTCTTTTCAGCCTGACATCTCAGTGTCATGGCTTCCTTGTTCGGGATTGGAACGCCCGAATTGATCACGTCTTCAGGGAGGCGAATTCCGTCGCCGACTCCCTTGCCTTGCTCGCCTTTTCTTTTCCTTTCGGCGTGCACTTCCTTACGGACCCGCCTGTGGGTACCATGACTGCTCTGTTGGACAACTCGTTGGGGAGGGCTACCCTCCGAGTCGGTGAACCTTAGCCCCTTTTGCTTTGTTCCGTGGGTTCGCCCGTTCACCAAAAAAAACTGGGTGAAACGGCGTGTTTATTTTCCTTTTTCTTTTAAATCCATGTGCACATTAGCGGTATAAATTGTGACTTTACCTGTGAACTTCCCATATATTTTTTTTTTTGAATCGGTGAAGATTAGGATCTCGCCTTAGGGCGGGAATCCTTGGGCATCCTTTCGGATGAGAGCAAGGAACTCGTGATGGTTCCAAATAGTTTCCCATGAGAGACTGTGACCCAAGAAAGCAATTTTATCGACCACAAAATTGCACTGCCTACTCCCATGAAATATGCGGACCGACTCGAAACCCCTGAGGGAAACGAGGATGTCTGTAATAATTCTTTCAATTTCCCATGGGCAACGATTCTGTCCTATTATAGCTTTGATAACTATCATGTTGTCTCCCTCCACCTCAAGTTTTCTAATTCCCAATTGCTTGGCCTTCCTTACACCATCCCATAGTGCCATTGCTTCCGCTAGTAACACCGACACTTTCCCGTATACTCTAGATGTTCCGTTAATTGGTTTTCCAAATGCATCCCTTATAATCGATCCTCCCGAGGCATTTCCATTGCTAAGCTTGGATCCATCAAAGTTCAGTTTTACATATCCCTGAGATGGTTTCTTCCATTTATCCCTGTAGGCGGGCATGATTCCATATCAATTAGTTAGCATTTATTTCTCTATCATATTTATTTTGCTATCCATATTTATTATGCTTTATCCTTTAATAGGGTAGTTACTCTATTTAGGATAATATTTATGGAAGAGGATCTTATCTTCGCTTGAGATAAGATATTGGTTGACTTGAAGAGCAAGATAACGCCTAACCCTAGGCCCGATCGGCCCGTTAGGGCGTGCGCCCCCTCTCTTGTCCCCCTGTTCTATATATACACATGTATACGCTCATGTGTCGGGTAAGTTCTAAGCCATCGCTCTGCCTGACGCCTTTAATCGACATTGTACCTATCTGACTTAAGCATCGGAGGTGGATTAGGGGTCGCTCACCCCTAGGTCCATTGTTTTGCAGGTCATTGAAGACGAAGATGCTTGGAGAAGAAGATCATTGAAGAAGGAGTTGAAACTTGTACACGGCATATTTTGTGTACTAACATTTGGCGCCGTCCGTGGGGAGCGAACAGGTTTTCGACCTTCGTAAACCCTACGAGAACCGATCTGAGGAGGCTAGGGATCGTTTGTCCATGAGCCCAGATCGAGACAACCCTGAGGCAATCGCCCAGGCGAATCGCGCGATTCGCTGTCGGCAGCCCCAGAGCCGCGACTGTGGGTTCACAACCCGCGACCGCGGATCGCCACCCGCGACCACAGGTCCGTCGCCCGCGACCGCGGGTCGAGGCCAGAACTTTTGATCTCTGAAATTCGCTCGTAGAACGGATCCCAACGCACGTAGAACCCGATACTCGCTCGGGATAATAGACCACATCGCGATCGGACCTTGGATTGTCAATCCAAGAGGTTGCCCTAATCAAAAATCATTGTTGATTATCGATCCAATGAAAACCCTAGGTTGGGGGCAACTCTAATCACAATCGCGTGTGCGTAACGCAGGAATATACGTATGAGCATACGGAACCGATCGCTAGAGCCCGGGGCGGGCGAGCGGTCGGTCCGATCCGTTACCCCAACCGAGCCGGGTCACGCCGTCGACGAAACCCTAAACGATTGAACGATTGGACCTGCGGTGCGCGGTCCAGGGTCCCGCGAGCGCGGACCCACGTCGTAACGAACTCGGCGCGAGTTCGGAAGGGGGTTTCGGGATCGGACACCTGGACCTGCGGTGCGCGGTCCAGGGTCCCGTGAGCGCGGACCCACGTCGTAACGAACTCGGCGCGAGTTCGGAAGGGGGTTTCGGGATCGGACACCTGGACCTGCGGTGCGCGGTCCAGGGTCCCGCGAGCGCAAACCCACGTCGTAACGAACTCGGCGCGAGTTCGGAAGAGGATTTCGGGATCGGACACCTAGACCTGCGGTGCGCGGTCCAGGGTCCCGCGATCGCAGTCCGGGGCAGAACCGCGGGCGCGGTTTCGCTCCAGAGAACGTAACCTTTGTTCTGGGGCGAACCGCGACCGCGGGTCCCTCACCCGCGATCGCGGGTCAGCGATTGACAGGATTACCGATCGTGCTTCCGACTCACTTTCCGGGAGCTACGCTTGTCGGATTTGGACGATCCACATATCTCCGGAAAGAGGAGGAGATAAGCTTCAAATTATCTTCAGAAGTCGAAGCGAGAATCCTACTCGAAGTCAGTCGAAACTGAGCACGAACAGCGCGGTCCAGAAATCGAACCAACGAGATTGAAGAAAGTAATCTACTTCATCGTCATCGCCGAACGAGTTCGCGCGGAAGATGGCGCCGAACGGTTCGAGGCCGTGGAGCCCGTCCAAAACTACGCCCTCGGCTTCGGCAGCAGCCTCGTCAACGGCTTCCGCCGCCAAGAATCACGGCAGGAACGCTTCCACGCCGCCAGTCGTCGTCTTGAAGCCGAAGTCCTCCGGCACAACCACGCGGTAATGCGCGCCACCGCCACAGCTTCGCCGGAAGTCTGCCCGAAGCCGACCGTTAGGGGTCCGACCACCCCGAGAGGGCTGCCGGTGCGGCGCTCACGCGGGTGTTCGGGAGCGTGACAAGGGCGGCGCCGCTCCGGTTCGTGATGCCGACGAGCGAGAGTAGGACGACAACGCGGCTCGGCGCGAGCCCGGGATGGAGGCCGAAAGAGAGCGTCGCTACGGGCCGCCACGATCGGACCGGACCGAGTTCTTTGGCCCCACGCTGCGGACGAGCGCGCGGTACGCCTCCGGCCCGGTCGAGCCCTTCACCCGTCTCCCAATCCGTTCCACGCCAGCAATCGAGCAACAATACATGAAGCCGGATCACGTAGGGGCGGCAGTACCCATCGGTCCGATCCTTTGCGACGGCACCCATCGGTCTGCACGACACGATCGATCGCTAGAGCCCGGTACGGGCGAGCGGTTGGTCCGATCCATTGAGGTGTCCGACGCAGGGGCACGACGAATCAAGTATTGGATCTTGTAAAGGCTCGGGGCCCACCGGGGCAAGAGATCGGGCTCATAGGGTCGAAGGGCTTGATCGCCGCTCAACGATCAACACAGAACCTACGACGCTGTAATAGTCCGTATGAGCTCCACGGTGGTCGGAACGAGATGATTCAAGAAGCGCTGGAAAGTAGACTCCGAATGCGCTGCATCCGGGTCGAAATCGCGCCGCAAGAGACCGCAACCTGTTTCACGAACAGGATGGCGAGGCAAACTTCCGACCAGCCGACCAGGAACTACGCACATCGGAATCGGACGATCCATATATCAATGGAAAGAGGAAAGATCAATCTTCAAGCCATCTTTAGATGATAGCCCCAGAAACTCTCTCGAAGAGGGTCAAAAGGACGTCCGAAGTCTGCTGTCCTGCAGAAAGCGCAGAATAGGGAAGCCTGCTTCTAGCCCCTCGTTCGGGAGCTAGAAACGTCGAAAAATCGCGGGCTTGGCATCTCTGGAAAGCTGAAGAAGTCACCTACAAATCTTCTCTTAACGTCCAGACCCAAATCGCACTTCAACCGGCCCGAAATCGCAGCCTAAAACAGAGCAGTCTTGCTCTAGTGACGGCAGCGCACTGCCTTATTGTGCAGGCTCGTTCGTGAGCTACGGTCGTCCGATCGGGACGATTCAAGATGTCTTGGAAAGCTTAGAAAGCGTGCTATCTTTCGTATTCAGGAGACAATGCTGGAAACTCGCTCCAATTGGCTCGAAATCAGGTACGAACCTGAGTACGAAAAGGGATATGTCCCACGCGAAGGGACAATCGACCCTCCAATGAGAGAGATTGCTTTCATTGAGAAATTGCGGGTCCCAAGCACCCTCCCAAGAACGACGGTGTGCCCACAGTGGAGTAAGGACACCAAGGCTTACGTGGTAGGAGCATCTAACCCCTGCGATAACCGTTTACCCGCTCCAATCTCTGCTGACGAAGTCGAACCTCTGCGAAAGAGTCGCAAGGTGGTCTGTCGAGCGGGGGCAGCATGACGTCAACTTGCATGCCCAGAGCCGACATCGAAAGACCAGCCTTGACCGACTTCAAAACACGCTATTTGGTTCGAATTCGGCTACGAGAGCCACGAGCGTAGGACCGGGAGCCGCGGGCATTTCAGACCTAGATGAAATACGCCCAATAAAACTCAAAAGAAAGAACTAAACTGACTAAAAGCACCAACTAACTAAGAGAACGAAAAAGGACAAACAAAAGGTCAAAAAGGACAAACATTGGAGAAATAAAAAACAAATCCCAACTGCTAATTATGCTCCTCCGCCCAGTTGGCTAACAGTCTACCACTCTGATATTTTCCCTCCATCTCTCCCTGCTCTGAGCCAGAACCTCTGAGATCCCTAACAAGGCCATATCCTGTTTGATGTTATCCAACCAACGCTTCTTCGGACGGCCTCTACTCCTCCTGAAAGCTCCCAAATCTAGACGCTCGCATCTCCTCACTGAAATTCATTAAATGAAAATCAGTAGATAGAAAGAAATCTAATGTGGGTCTATACTGAAATTCAACCAATTAAACAAATTGAATTATTTTTAAAAAAATGGTCGATGCGATCCAATGAGGAGGTGACACATGTCAGGCTAAATATTATTTCTTGATGATGAAGAAATATTCGAATGAAGTGGATTTATAGGCATAAAAATCCGAATTAATTACTTAAAGATTTTGCTAAGAATGTCGACCCGAAGAGTATATATTACGCTAAGATTTTGCCCAACAAATGCTAATCACTTTTCATCAAAATTACACGGATCAAGATTTCATACTATAAAAAAACCATAAAACCATATATATAAACACACAAATCAACACAAGACGTAGCAACTTAGACATAAACATACAATAAAAATTACACAAACTATGAAACTAATGTTGAACTACCGACCCGAACAATATCGGGCATATATACCTAGTTATTTGTATATATTTATAGTACTATAGTATAAAGTGGAGTCAATGGCTTTACAAGAATTTGCACCACGTGTCATTTCTATAATAAAATAATCAGTTGAACACTCCTTTATACAAATTAGGTAGTTAGAGTCTCATATAATTTTATCTCATAAAAAATGCTTAAAAATTACCGAAAATCTATGAATTATCCTTTACCAAGAATTAGTTGTAATCTTCTAATAAATACTATTATTTAATAAAATATGATCTTTATTGTAAAAAAACAGGAAATTTAGATTTAGTCTAATTCTTTATTTTTAAAAAATCCAAAATTATGAAAAAAACCGAAAACAAAATCATCTTAGATTTGTATTTTCCAATTTTATCTTAATCTTAATTAAATAATATAATATTTAATAAAGAAACAATGAAAAATAAATTTTGAAATTAAATTTCTGAGATTATTTTTTTGGATTTTTTGAATAAATTTGAAATAAAATTCTGAGTTTTTTAAAATAAAAAATTAGACTATATCTATATTTCATAATTTTCTACCTAATAAATTGAAATTTCTTATCCTTTTAAACAACCAATGAAGATAAAATCATATAATAATCTTTGAAGTCATATCTATATCTATATGAATAAGATTAATTTCTATTTAACAATATAGATATATTATTTCTTATCTAAGAAGTTAATGAAACATATCTTTAATTATTAAACTGAAATTATAATTACATTATTAAACTAGTTTGATGTGAGCGTTTATGAGTTTTGCTTCTAATGCGCCATTTTTTCATATAACTAGTTGAAGACCCGTACCATGTACGGGTAATGATCATTTTTTTCGTTAATTCATGTATCTACTATAGTCTATACTATATATATATATATATTAACTCTTACATATAAATAGATTAAAATGGGAATTGAAAAGTTAAGTTAATTAGTATGTATCTTTTATAGAAGGAAATTTTAAAAATAGATAATATTGTTTCAAAGATAGCTATTAGATGAGTAAGAAAAAAGATAAAATTAAAAGTTAGATAATTAAAGAAATCTTAAAGATAAATAATATGCCTTTAAAGATAGATATTTGATGGGTAAGAAAAAAAATAAAGTTAAAGATTAGATAATTAGGAAAAATAAAACATTTAAAATTGTTAATCAAGTGGGGCCAGAATTAACGTGGAGGCTCGAAATTCTCCGGCTTTAATATATAGTATAGATTAATGATGATTGATGGGTCATTTAATGTTTCATATAACACCCTTTTGCTTGACGGAGGGCCACTCTTTTAAAGCCGGGAGAAATGAGAGAAAAGAATGCGATATATATATATAAGAACCCGCCACTGGTTCTACCCGCCCTACACATGCATTGGAAATGATCGATCTAAATTGCCTGTTGAATTCTACATTTGACGTCTAAAGTTGAGGACTTTTCAAACTTAATGGGTTGGCCGGCCTCTCAACAACTTCATCTGCTTCGAATTTGTAGTTGATCGGTGTCCACTAACGGTTTAGGGGATTTAGGGAGAGCTCTCCCGACGATTGTGTCATTGGATTTATTCGAAAAGTCAATCAATATATCAAACGAGTCTATTCGACCGGGCTCGGTTTAGGCTATTTCGGGTTCATGTTGAGTATGGTTTCAAATCAACTGGGTAGCGGATTAAGTAAGGTCTAGTCATAACAGGTTACTGGGTGGTTTAGGTTGGTCTAATGGATCAATAATATTGACTTTGGTGGTACTCGGTGTAAAAAAGGGCGTGAAGTCTTGATGTTGTCCACGCGGAGTTTTTCCAAACCGCTAAGTACCCTAAAAAAGCCGTCTTGATGCTCCCCCTTGGTGAAAGTGCGCTTTATGAATTGCGCGGGATTTACCGACCCTCCTAAAACAAAATAATAATATATGTAATTATATATTATTAAATTTTATTTTAAAAGTTTATTATATTATATATTATTAAAGTTTATTTTTAAAAGTTTATTGCATTACACCGGATATCGGCAGATTTGGCAGTTTGTAGGGATATTTGGAGGGAGAAGATTCGCGTGGTGGATGTGGCTAGTCCTTGACCAGACGACAGGCGTTGATCTTTCGCTATGTGCCTATGTCTGGTTGTTTGTGCTCTGTTGGTGTTTTGTTTTGTTTTTCTTTTTGCTTTTGTCTTTGTTTTGTTCCTGTTGGTTAGGTGTTTTATTTTATGTGCTTTTATGTTGTGGGTTTTGGTGTGTCAGTTTCTCTGCGCTAGGTGCTTTCGTGCTCTCGTATGTGTGTGTGCTTTGTGTAATTCTGCTTTTGTAGTTTACCTTGCTAACTGTAGTCTTTGGGTCTTTCGGACGCCCCCTCTGCGTTTAGCATGGGGGGGCCCCATCCTGACCCCCTAGATTCCCGTAAGGGATCGAATCACAATAGGCCTATTGTTGTTGTTATTATTGTATTGTATTATATTAACATGATATTTAATATATAGTATTATGTAACAATATACGTAATTTGATATAAAAATAATAAAAGAAGAATATATGAGAGACCCAATGAGGCCCTACAAATGACAACACTAAAACCTTATGGGTTTGTAAAGAAAAAACTAATGCTAAAATAATATTATTTTATTGGTGATAGATCTAATGCAGATGTTCTCAGGTATTTAGATGGAGGAAAAATAATAAAATGAGAGAATACAAATATTAGTAAATGTCATCAAGATAGACTTGATAATTTATTTTTAAGATTATTAGGATTATATAAATCCGTTTGATTTTCTCATTAGATAATATCATGAGATTTATACCTATGCAATATAATTTTTTTTTAAAATTCAAACAAAATCAATTTAAATTAATTAATTAACGCTCCATTCGATATTCCTAGAACAAATGTTATTGAGACTTTTTGGGTAACGGTTTTGTCAAAAAAACTATACTTCTGGGAGGAGGAGGTTGTTTGAAACACTAAGAGAATGCTCAATAGTAAACCAAAATTTTGGTCATGGATTAGAAAATATTAAAAACGAAGAAAGAAAATAAAATTTCAGGAGAGAGAGCATGATTTTAGTCATGGTATTAGATCGTATTAGTAGTAAAGAGTGTAAGGACGCCTTTAGTGAAGCGTCCCCATAACTTTGGCTTGCACCAGTATTGCAATGTTTTCCTGGGGACGAGTCCTCTTCTTCATCATCGTCGTCATCATCGTCCTGAGTTGATGACTTAAGGCATTCCTTCTAACTTGGTGCTTTCTTGAGAGCTGAATCTTCTTTGAACACAACGTGGATACTTTCCTCCATCTTCAGAGTCTTTTTGTTGAAAACTCTATAGGTTTTGCTCTGAGAGGAGTACCCAAGGAAAATGCCTTCATCACTTCTTGGATCAAACTTCCCAAGATTATCTTTGTCATTGTTGTGGACGAAACACTTGCACCAAAAAGTTTTGAGATGAGTAATGTTTGGCTTCCTTCCTTGAAGCAGCTCATAGGACGTCTTCTTCAGCAATGGACGGATCATGGCACGATTGAGAATGTATGCTGTCGTGGCAATGGCTTCAACCCAGAAATGTTTGGGGACGCAACTTGCCGACATCATCGTCCTTGCCATATCCTCCAGCTTCCTATTCTTTCTTTCCACAACGCCATTTTACTGAGGAGTTCGTGGGGCTGAGAAGTTGTGGGAGATGCCTTTCTGGTCACAAAAGCTCAAGAACTCTGAGTTTTCGAACTCCGTCGCATGATCTGACCTTATGGCTTTTAGTTGCGTCCCTAAAGCAACTTTTACTTGCTTGATGAAGATTTTGAACATCCTAAAAGCATCTGCTTTGCCAACCAAGAAAAAAACCTAGGTGAATCGAGAAAAATCATCAACAATAACATACATGTACCTCTTTGGCTCTTTCTACCATAGCTCTTCACCCTCACGGGTCCACATAAATCCATGTGAAGGAGTTCCAATGGCCTCTTTAAACTCACTTCATTATTTGATTTGAAAGACGTTCTTGTCTGCTTTTCTTAGATGCATGCTCCACACGCTTCAGCTTGATCAAGATCGATTCGGGGAAGTCTTCTAACAAGATGTTTTTGGATCAGTCTGAGGAGTATGCTAAGTCCGGCATGACCAAGGCGTTGATGCCAAAGCTCAACGTCCTCTGAGGATTTGAACAAGCATAGCTTTGAAGGAGGCTCGAACTCACTGTCGAGGACGTACACATTGCTTTCCTTACCCCTTTCAGCAAAACCTTATTGGTCTTCTTGTTGATAACCAGGCACTCTTGAGAGTCAAATGTGACCAAGTTGTTCCCTTGATCACACATTTGGGAGACACTCAAGAGGTTGAAAACTCAAGTCCTCAACAAGATTGACATTTGAAACTTTGGTTGACTTGTTGAATTTTGCAATGCCAATCCTTTTGATGCTTCCTTTGTGCTTGTTGCCGAAGAAGATAGTCTCTCCTTGGATATTTGCCTTGATAGAAGTGAGATGGATTTTGTTCCAATCATATGATTTGAAGCTCCACTGTCGATGATCCTTGGGCAACTCCTCACTCCTACCTGCAAAGGAACATTAGTTCTTTGTGACCCAGGCAAAGTGTTCCTTACCTGGTTCGTGACAATAAAATAGTTCTCTCTTTAGGAAATGATCATACAAGTTCACATCATTGGAAAATCTAGCATGCTTTTTCATAGAGTTCTTAGCATTATAAGGCACATTAGCATGCGTCCTAACAAAAGACTTGACGTTCATAGACCTAGCAGGTTTCTTCTTTTCATTCCAGGCTTTTCTGCTATTTTGGACGTCGTCCTCAAGCTTAGAGCATTCGTATTGAAAGTGTCCATGTTTCCCACAATGTCAATATGTTTTATAATATTCACCAAGATAGTACTTAGGGTTAGGCCTTTGAATTTTATTTTTCTTCATTTGCTCAGGGTTGCACACTTTTGATCCTTCACCCTTAGCAATGTGGACAAAGATCTTGTGACTTTTAAAATTTGTGTAGTAATCCTTATTACCAGACTTGCCACTTCTTAGCACACGAATTCTTTCCTCAAGATTTTTGTTCTTTTGTCTTTCAATTTGCAAACCCAGTGGGCTTACTACATGAAAATCACTAGGCATGAAGTCCTTGACGCTTGAGGATAGGTCATAGCCAAGTCCCTTTCTAGCAGGAACGAACAAGATTGGCTTGATCGCTTCTGTAGAAGGACGCTTGCTTTGACTCATCTCTTCCTCAAGATTTGCATTCTAAGATTTTAAACATGCAAGTTCGGATTTTAAGGACTCAGTCAAATTATTTGAGGACTCCATCTTAAATGACCGCTTAGAACAATTTTCACATTCTTTATCAACATTTTCAGATTCTTCATCTAGAGTTTCCAATCTTCCCTTCATTTCAACCTTTTCATTCAAGACTATAGATAGCAACTTAACAAGATGAGGCTTAGAGTAAGTAGCAAGGGACTTTAGAATGGTTTCTTCAATCACCTCTTCATCGGCGTCTTCTGAAGCGTCTCCAATGGCCATCAGACAGTTGTTTGGGGAACTCCACTCTTTAGGATGGTCGTCGATGTCATCCCAAGCTGCCACGTAGGCTTTCTCCTTTCCTTTATCCTTTGAACTTCCTCTAGAGAGGTAGTTCTTAGCAAAGTGCCCCTTCTTGTTGCACTTGAAGGATGTCACAACTTTAGCTTCTTGATCAGTCACACGGTTGGAACTCTTATCCTTGGAGAAGGAGGAAAAGTTCTTCTTGGCACTAGCTACTACACATTTTTCTATAGATAGCACATTATATATAACGGTTATTTAAACCTTATAGGCAGCTTTCCTTTATTGAGCATTGCACATGCGACCTTGGTGATGAGAACAAGTTCATCGTCCTCTCCCCCTTCATCGTCCGAAGTAGGAAATTCCAGGTTGGCATTCTCCTTCTTTAGGCAAGCTCCTATCTTCAGTGCTATGCCCTTTTCCTTGAGATCAACTTTGTCCTTCTCTCTTTAGACTTCATAAGCTTTCAGTTTCCCATAGATTTCACTCATGGACAGACCCTTGCTGGTGGGATTTTCCTTAAAGGACGTGCGATCAAAGTTCCATTCTCCGGTTAGACCATCTATCACAACTTGAATCTTCATCCTTTGTGTGATTTCAGTTTCTAGGATCCCTAATTGGTTCAGCTTGTTGCATAGGGCTTCATAACTAGGGGTGAGCACCGGGCCCGTTTTGGACCGGACCGGGACCGGATTGTCCGAAATTTATGGCCAGGGACCGGAGCGGATTTTCCCGGTCCGGTCCGGTTTTGGACCGGATTTTGTATTTTTTTTTAAAATGATTTTTTTATATAAAAATTGTAATATAATTGAAAAAGTCATATATGATAAATGAAAAAATATAATATTATTAAGTATATAATATAAATGTGAAACTTAAATATTAAAAATAAACTATAAAAATATCAAAATTAATATAATTTTTATTTACTTTTATTTTTTATTTAATTTGTATAAATATGCGGTCCGGACCGGACCAGACCAGGGACCAGAATTCTTATTTTCATGGACCGGGGACCGAACCGGTAATCCCCCGGCCCGGTCCGGTCCAAAAATCCGGTATGGACCAGTTTTTGCTCAACCTTATTCAAAACGATATCCATAGTCGTCCAGGGACTCATTTGGCAACATTTGGAAACAGAAGAACTCCCTCTTAGCATTCATCTGGGAATCTTCCTTCGTGTCTGAAGTACCAACGTGAAACTTCTTAATAGCCTCCCACATTTCCTTAGCGGTCTTGAGATTGCTCACATGGGTGGCGTCCCTCTCACACACATAGTTCTGTAGGAAGCAAATAGCTTTGGCGTTCGTTTCTATCAGCTTGAACTCGTCAACTTCTCATCGTGGGCCTTTGCTTCTAGGAGTTTTAAGTCACCGTCCATAATGACTTCCCAACATTGATAATTCTGACATCTGAACCAATTCTCTATTATGTCTCTCCTTCGATTGTAGTTTCCATCAGTCAACCTTGGAGGCTTGTTGTTGTTAATTCCAATTGATTCCATGTCAGCCATTTTCCTACAACTACTAAGAATCTAAAGCGTCTGGCTCTGATACCAATTGTTGGATCGTGTTAGTAGTAAAGAGTCTACGAACGCCTTTAGTGAAGCATCCTTATGCACCGGAAATTTACTTAGCAGGATTTAAAGACAGAATTAAGACAATGCGGGCACAAGGTATTTATAGAGTAACCCCACTAAGACCAACTAGTCCTTATGAGTAAACCTCTACCTCCGAGGAGGATTTTGAATGACTTCTTTATCTTATTATGAATGAGTCCTTACAGCTTTACAGACCGAGTTCCACTCTTCTCTGAACTAAAGAGTTCGTCCCTAAGCTCACTAGTGAAAGTCCTTTCAGCCTAAGCAAGTAACCTAACACTCACAATTACAAGCAAGTCAAACACACGTATCTCTTAGTCCTTCAGAGACACAACACTCGATCACAAACAGTTTATGTTTTGTTCTTAGACTTCTTCTTGATTGACACACTCAATTCACTCTATTATTGAGTTGTTCTTCGTGTTCTTGAGAAAGCTCTCGAGAGTGTCTAAAAGAAGTCACTTCACCATAAATACAAATGAGTGTATTTATAGTGTTGGGAAGGGCTCCTTTTTTTGGACCCTTTTGCCCTCAGCAGTCCTCAACGACAAGATCAGATCTTTAGGTTTGTACATTGTTGTTTTCTTCCAAGGCCAACTTTTGAGTTGTTTGGGAAGCTTCCATGTGTCCTTGTCCTTGACACACGAAGCTTCTAAGGACTGCGGCTTGTCTGGTGAAGTCATATTTGTTGGAAAGCCTATTTGAACATTTTAACTTTGGCGCGCATTCTTGCTCGTTATGGACTGCGTTCTCATCTTCACAAAAACTCATTCTTGCTCGTTAAGGACTTTGGCGAGCAGTCCCTACTGTTCACTTGTTGTCTTTTTTGCATGATGAGCGTCCCTGTAAGTTCATGAGACATAACTTGGAGAAACACATTAGATCAATGTTGAGTTTGTCATTATCAAAACTTAGGAACGATAATTATTGATACGATGATAAGTACTGGCGTCCTTAACATCGTCCCAACACATGGTGATGACCATAACAACTCTTTGGTCTTTTAATGTCACAATGAAAGTGTCATTGAAGAGCGACAAAAGGAAATGGAAGGATTAAAATTGAAATAAAAGAGGAATATATGATTATTTTAATTTGGTGACCACAATTTTTGGTCTACCATTACATATACTCTAAATAAAAGATTTCTTCTACACTTTTAAGAAGAGGAAGTTGTTGAAAACGCTAAATAAAAACTTTGTTTTTTGAAAAAATAGGTAAATGAAAAGATTACTTTCTTCCAAATACATATTGTTTATAGAATATTTTCATTTTTATAGTTGTACAAATTTTATCTATAACATATGAATTAAATTACTAATTAAAAAAGGACAGATTTTGATAATTATATATAGATCAAAAGATATTTTTATAGAATAGTCAAAATATATCATTGCTTAATTAATATGTTACTTTATCATAATTACATATTTATAATTGAATTGTATTTTCTTTAAACTTATACATTATTTATTAAAATATACACTTTCACCACTTAAACATGATTAATTAGAATACTAAATGTATAGTCAAGCTTAGAATATATAAAAAATTAATAATTTGTTTATGAAAAACATGGTTAATCATTCAACCAAAAAAAACATGGTTAATCATGTAAAATTATAATAAAATTCGTGCAAGGGGCGGGAAACTATGCTAGTTAAATATAATAGTACTATCATAGTGTATTTTGTTAGTAAGTGGAATTAAATGTACATAAATTCAATAACATAATATATTAAAATAATTTGAATATTTAAGATATAGTCGTACATGGTACCGACAGAGTAAGCTAATTTATTTAAAAGATATAATCAAATTTTCAAAATTTTGTAAGATATTCTATCTTTTTTAATATATCTTTTATCTTTTTAAGGTTGATTTTAGACCCAAATCATAATTTATAGAAAAACTAATTCTATCACTTTATTATTTTACTTAAATAAATTTATCATTCTAAGTGTAAGTTATTTTTTGTGTTTATATGATCAACTATATATTTTTTTATATATTATATTTGATTTCTTGTATCTTGAGAAAAAACTTGAGTTTTTAGCCTATTGAATTTATTCTTATCTATTATTAAAAACACTTTTGTCAAATATTAATTCTTAAAAAACTATAAATATTTCACATACACATTAAGCAAAATCTATAAATATTTGATTCAACATATTTCCTTAATAAAGCATATTTGTTTTGATAAAAAAAATACATATTTGTGGTTTTTGAGAGGTCAGGATGCCCCCCCCGGCTAGGCGTAGAGGGAGGACGTCCGAAAGACCTAAAGACTACAGCTAGCACGACAAATTACAAAAGCAGAAGTACACAGAGCACACACATGAGAGCAGAAAATCACCTAGCACATAGATCCTGACAGTGGCTGACACACAGGACCCACAACACAAAAGCACATAAAAACACCTAACCAACAAAAACAAAAAACAAAAACAAAACAAAACAAAAAAGCAAACAAAACACCAACAAAATACAAACACCTAGACATAGCGAAAGAATCAACCTCTGTCGCTAATATGTCATTATTACTTTTGTATTTAAATTTATGATAGTTGTTGTTACTTTTGTATTCACTTGATACAACATTGTAACTATTTACTTTTGTATTTAAATTTACGATAGTCATTATTAATACATGATAAAAAATTGTAAGTAAAAAATCAATGTACATTCTTATAAACAGGTTTTATAAAAATATATAACAAGTGTATAGATTATGTTTTATATATATCATTTGGGTTATATGAACTTTATCTTTCTACTTCCTACTTAAAGCTTTATCTTTTGTTTTTTATTAAATTAAAAGCATTTTGTAAATTTTGTATTTAGCATGTAAGTACACGGTACATCTTTTCCAAAATGATAGAATTCCAATATGGTACAAAATAAATACAATTTTAACATCACCCAGTTTATTAAAATAATATATTTTATTTAAATTCTTTTATCATTTATTAGATTGAAAATTTTGTCTTTATTCTCTCTACTTGAAATTTTTATCTTTTTTATCTATTAAATTCGAAAAAGAATGTAAATTACGTATTACGTACAAAAAATATACAATTAGCATGTACAATTTTTATCTTTTTCAAAAGCATGTACGTACATGGTACATCTTTTGCAAAAGCATGTACGTACATGGTACAAAATATATACAAATATAAAAAGTATACAATTTTAGCTAAGATATATATCTTAATGTACGCACATGGAAAATCAAAGGTATATACTTTATCTTAATATACAATTAGCATGAAAATTTTATCTTTTTTATCTTTTAGCTAAGATATATCTTATTTATATCTTTATAATTATTCTTCTAATCCTTACCCATCTAGAACTTCTTTGCTATAAATACACCTCTCATCAACACATTCTTCTACAATTAATTTACGTTCTCTATACCATTAGTTCCCAATTTTTTTGAGATAACTTTGTAATTGTTATAGTAAATTCATACACAAGTAATAAATAAATGAATAACACCCCGTACAAGGTACGGGTCATCTACTAGTATAAACCAAAAATTATAAAATTAGATGTTTTATAAAAATATATAGATTAGATAGTTAAAAAAAAAACTAAGTATAGGGTAATGTGTTTAATTAAATAGAAAGTATGAATACGCTTTTATATACTAGATCAAGGTTACCACGTGTAATTTGCAAAACGTCGTAGATACCATACGGATTGCCGCAATTTTTTGCGTACCACGCGAAATTATCTTTTTTTCCGATAAGGAAAAGAATTAGGGTTGCCATGTATAGTAGTTGGGCTCGCTCCATCGTATTCATTCTTCGATCAGTATTTATAATATCTTTTTGTGCAGGTGTGTGTTAACCAGAAAGTCAACGACTGATCAGTATGTATCAATTGATGCTTGATTAATTAAATTAGGGATGTAACTATATTGTTTTTGGTTGAAAGGGATTGAATTTTAATTAATGATCAGTGTCCTCAACCCAAAAACTATATACAATTAATTATACACATGATAACTGAATCAAACACACGAATATTTCACAAACAGAAACCACATTGCAGATCCCAAAATAGGCCTAGAGGCTAGAGCAGTACGTAGCACATTACATAACATTACAAAGGCAATGAAGGATACTATAATTTTGTTTTAGTCGGGAGTAAATGAAGGATAGAATGGTTATGCATCTGTGTAACTTTGCTTAGTACACATTAATAATTAATTCACTACGGATCGGTCGGTCAATATAATTGAGGGCCGGGTGTCAAACGAATTGCCTAAGCTTAAGCAAGAGATGCACAAGAATCCCGGCACAAAACCCGATAGAAGCACCACCACCACCGGAAGCGGCGAGGGAAACGGCGGTACAAATGAACATAACAAACGCATCGTGCTTGGTGTTCATATCCCTGGCGGCCATGGCCAGCTCCACCCCAGCAAAGAGCAACAGCACCCCAAGAACGCCCACCGGAAACCTCTCAAGAACCCTAACAATGGACGACCCGAGCAAGACCCCGATGAGCATCTTAGCGAGGCCGAGCAAGGCCACAGAAGCGCCGGTCCTAGCACCGAACTTGTACTGGCCGGCGAGCCCCCCGGCGCCGTGGCAGCAGGGCATGGCCCCGAACCAGCACCCGACGAGGTTCATGAGCCCCACCGTGGTGGCCACCGACGTCGCCGAGAACTCCTCCCTCTGCGGGAAGAGGTCGGACGAGAGCTTGACGACGGCGATGACCGAGTTCAGGATGGAGAGCGGCAGCTGCGGGATGGCGCCCTTTATGAACCCGTCTTTCCATGCCTGCTTTGAGATGTGGACGATCCGGATGGGGGACGGCCCGAACCCGAATCGAAAGCCGTTGGCGGGTGGGCCCCGCGCAACTGCCAGAACCACCCCCAAGAGGAAGATCAGCAAGGCGGACGGGACCGAGAACAAGGCCCGTCTCAGCGCCTTCCTCCTATCATTAGCCGGCTCAGCTCGGACTTCTACTTGGACTTCTTCTTCTCCTTTGGCGGCGCCGTTGATGAGGACGATGAAGCAGGCGCAGAGGACGGGGAGCAGGAGCCCGTCGAGCCCGAGCCAGGGGCGCGTGGGGCCAGCTGCTTTGGCCTTGGCGGCGAAGTCCTGCTGCTTCTGGACGTACTTGACCGCAGTGATAGCAAAGGAAAGGCCCTGTGAGAGCTGGACGCCGCGGACGACGGGGAGGGGGACGAGGCGGTACACGAGGGCCATGAGGCGGGTGGCGCCGAGCACCAGGAGCACGCCCGAGGTGCAGATGCCGGCCGCCATCACCTCCGGCACCCCGAACGAGGCGGTGGAGAGGGCCACCGCCGCAATCGACTTCATGGGCTGGACCGGCATGGGGACCCCGTACAGGGCCCCCGTCGCCACGTTGTACGCGCCCGTGAAGAGGAGCGTCGTGCCCAGGTTGAGGTCCTTGGCCACCGTCAGCGCCACCACGATCGGGATGTAGGTGCCCAGGTCACCCATCGCGCCGTTCAGCTCCGCCCCCCACCCCTTTACGTTTGATTGTAAGCCGAGATTTTCTCTCACTTTGTTCACCATTTTGCCCGGGATGTCCATCATGTGGCGTCGGGGCTTGGCCGAGTACGACTCCGCCTCGTGACCCTGGTGTACATGTATGTTCGTTTCCATGGTCGTTGCGTTTTCTTCCATCTAGCTAGGTAGCTACTTACAGGATCGAGATCAACACGTACAGAGTATGTTGATCAAGTTAATGGGGTATATATCCCTCCATCATCTTCGATCAGTATTTATAGCATCTTTTTTCTCGGGTGTTTGTTAGCCAGAAAGTCAATGACTGATCACTAGATTGATGAATTAAATTAGAGATTTAATGAGGTATATATCCGCCTGGTTAGTATCTTGTTCGGATGTGTGTTGATAATGTGCTCCATCCATCATCTTCAATCACTATCAATTAATGCTTGAGTAATTAAATTAGGGATTTAATTTTAATTTTTTATGGTAGAACAGGATTTAATTGTAATTAATGATCAGTAGCTATATACTGTAACTAGTATTAGTCTCCTGAAGCAAAGATTTGATTTAACAAAAAACTTACTTACATGTTATATAAAGTTATTAAAAAATTTAGTTTGATATAAAATCTTGTTTTATTTTATATAATTTGTTTTTTATGGGATTTATTTTAATAATATATTGTTTATGTTATAATACATTCTTCTAGTCGAACAAAGCTTTGTCGTATTTTAATTAATTTTGTTATATAAGGATTGAATTTTTTCCACAGTAGGCTCAGAAAAAGTTTTATTTCCGTATACAGGCTTGTTACAAATTTATTTCGGTAAATAGGCACTATAGTGGCTGACACACAGGACCCACAACACAAAAGCACATAAAAACACCTAACCAACAAAAACAAAAAACAAAAACAAAACAAAACAAAAAAGCAAACAAAACACCAACAAAATACAAACACCTAGACATAGCGAAAGAATCAACCTCTGTCGCTAATATGTCATTATTACTTTTGTATTTAAATTTATGATAGTTGTTGTTACTTTTGTATTCACTTGATACAACATTGTAACTATTTACTTTTGTATTTAAATTTACGATAGTCATTATTAATACATGATAAAAAATTGTAAGTAAAAAATCAATGTACATTCTTATAAACAGGTTTTATAAAAATATATAACAAGTGTATAGATTATGTTTTATATATATCATTTGGGTTATATGAACTTTAAAAACAATTTCATTTATTTTAGAAGGAAAAAAACATATTCATACAATAAAACTTATGAAACATTTTCCATATAATAAATACCTAATTTTAATTTTAATATTCTTAGATGTAATACACAAGTACAAGTTCAACTAGTTATAAAATAAAAATGTCAAAAGTAGAGAATATATTCACAGTGATACACTATGTACGTAATGGCTTATAAAGCACATAGGCCATCTGGACCGTTGAACAGCGCTCTGAAACGGTGGGCTTGACCACCAGATCTAGGGTTTTATTAACCCTCTCGCACCTCTCTTTCCCTTTCTGATATCCAAAAAGAACTCTTCTTCCATCCGAAGCCTCGCCCAAAATCTCATCCCTCCCTCGCTCTCTCTGTGCATCCTCAACGCCCATTCGCCGCCATTGTCAGTAAGAGCTCCTCGGCTATGGAGTCCAGAGAGCCAGAACTGAATCATACTAAAGAAGATCCTAACGACCACTCTCACCATGACGAGGACGAGAGGTCGCATCCTCTTACAGGAGATGGAGCTAGCCCAGGGTTAGTCAAACTCTTACCTTCTATTGCACCAACTACGAACGGATCTTTCCTTGATTTAGCCTTAGCTTGGCTGCCTTGAGGAACTCAAGGGATTTGCCGATTCCGCAGTTCAACCTCATTCTAGGGTTTCTCTTTTCCAAGAAAATCGTGCCTTTTAAAGACTAATCATTGATTGGACTTCAGCCCTGATATATAGTAAAATGCAATTACTCTTCTGTTGGCAGCTTACTTGTCTTGCATTCGTTTCACTTTTCTGCGTGTTTCTTGCAATCTATTAACCTTGTTCTTCGTGAAATACACCAATTGGATTGCAATTTACTGTTAACCTTGTAGTTTTGTGTTTGGGTGTTTGTTTGCTTTTGTAGTTCCTTACAAATTCCACATTACTTAACTAGTGTTGTCTATTTGAAGTTGTTGTGAACGTTGGAAGCCACTTGAAAATACAAAGAGTCACTTGAAAACAAAGGGCTTTGCTCACAAACCTATATTCCACCAATTCTAACTAGTTTGAGTGTTAGTTTCAACCCATAGTAATGCACACATATGAGCTTTGTTTAGCTGGCCTTGTTTTCTTGCTTAATTATTAGTATGCTAGCTAACGACAGAGGTAAAGGAGGTTGCTTTAGCTTCTTAGTCTTTGGACTTAGTATTCAGTGAATGCTACATACTCTACGTGGTATCTGATTACAAGGAACATTGAATTGCAGCAAGATTTTCATAGGAGGTTTAGCTAGAGAGACAACTACTGGTTAGTCCTGTCATCTGTTTCTTTCTGTTTCGACGGCTTTAATGCAATGCTTTTGCAATGCCACATTTCATGTATTATAACTCCTGCTTTTTCTTTTGTTGGTGCAGCACAATTTATCGAATACTTTGAGAAGTATGGGGAAATCACTGATTCAGTGATAATGAAGGACCGTAAAACTGGCCAGCCACGAGGGTTTGGATTCATCACCTATGCAGATCCTGCTGTGGTCGATAAAGTGATTGAGGAGACCCATATCATAAACGGAAAACAGGTACGAGTTGCATATTAATTTTGTTAAGACTTAAGATGTGCTTATAGTATCCTTTTTTTTCCTGTTAAAATAAGCATTAAATAATGGGATAATGCATATGTTGGCCCTGCTATTTATCAGCTTATTGTCATCTTCTTATCCTACTTTTGTGAAACTTTTTAGGTGGAAATTAAGCGAACAATACCGAAGGGAGCTATTGGATCCAGGGATTTTAAGACAAAGAAGATTTTTGTGGGTGGTATACCAACATCAGTTAGTGAAGGTGAATGACTTTTGCTTTTGTATTCTTTTGGGA
Organism: Polygonum aviculare; assembly: GCA_934048045.1. Lineage (NCBI taxonomy): Eukaryota > Viridiplantae > Streptophyta > Magnoliopsida > Caryophyllales > Polygonaceae > Polygonum > Polygonum aviculare. Next base: position 6,019,881 of record OW204027.1, read on the forward strand.
ACCATTTTGCATTATTAGATGACTTTTAACCGGTCCAGACTGCCAGAACACTAATAATCTGTCTGAAATTGCAGATGAGTTCAAGGAGTTCTTTTCCAAATTCGGAGGTGTTAGTGAGCACCAGATAATGCGGGATCATGCTTCCAATCGTTCACGTGGCTTTGGATTTGTTACATTTGATGCAGAGGAAGTTGTTGATGAACTCTTGTCAAAGGGAAACAGGATTGAGTTTGCTGGAACAAAGGTTAGTAGTTGCTGTGGGATCTGTTTTTAGTAGGTGACAAATAGGAACTTTTTATTGCCTAGTATCCTCTGGATATCATGCGTAAATAAAATGAAATTTGCATTAAAAGATAAGCTTTCTATGTAGGATACATTAATCATGTTTGTCTTGCCAGTGATATCACCCCAAATGAATTCGGTACTGATTAGGGGGTTTTTGGCTTTGAGAATCTTCTATGTTCCTCTTGGAACTTTTGTATGCTGTATTATGCCTATCCTGACATTAAATGATTCCGGCTCAATGACTTATTGTCAAGTTCAGTCTATGAATGAACCAATAAACGTACCAAGCTTTTGAAGTTTAGTCTACGTGGAGAATTGCTTGTGTTTTGTGTGGTTTTACATCCCATCTGCTATCTATACTGATTTGCATATGCCCTTTAAATTCATTCTGCAGTCTCGTAGTAATAATCTTAAATCTCTTCCTTGCAGGTGGAAATCAAGAAAGCAGAGCCAAAGAAGCCAAACCCTCCACCCTCTTCAAGGCGTTACAGTGACTCCAGAAGCGGGTACGGTGGTGGTTTTGGGGATTCATATGGTGGCTATGGTGGAGGAGGCGGTGGATATGGTGGAGGTGGATACGGAGGGGGCGGAGCCTACGGTGCTGGCTCTTACAAAGCTGGTGGGGGCTACGGGGGAAGAGCAGCAGCAGGTGCTGCAGCCTACGGAGGGTTTGGCGGAGGTGATTATGGTGGTGGTGGCTATGGAGGATACGGTGGTGGCCCCATGGGACCATATAGGGCGGATCCCTCCTCATACGGTGGTGGCTATGGAGGTTACTCTGGTCGTTACGGTGGTGGTGGTGGCGGTTTCAGCCGAGGTTATGAAATGGGTGGTGGTGGCGGTGGCTATGGTGGTCCTGCAGACAGCTATGGAAGCTACGGAGCTTCTGCTGGCGGCGGTGCTGGCGGCTATGGAGGCGGAGCTGGTGGAGGCTATGGTGGCGGTGCCGGTGGTGCAGCTGCTGCATATGATTCCGGCATGGGAGGTGGCGGCTATGGAGGAAGTAGCGGTGGGCCTTTGTATGGAAGCAGTAGAGGCGGGTATGGGAGCGGTGGTGCGAGTGGACGTTATCATCCATACACTCGATAATCCCGGAAGGGAAGTTGGTTGCCCATGCTCTGAACCTCAAAAAGGTGCTTGATCTTGCCATGTCAAATCTTGGGCTTTGGATGAGGCAGTTGGATTTGGTTCTATATAAGGAAACTGCATTTTCCATTTGTGTAACTGAGATTTTTTTGTTTAAGTGGGGCAGCTGATGAAGGAATCTCTGTTGAGCTTTTGCATCTGTTGAGGCGGGTAAAAGGGGGGGCTAAAAGCAAAAATTGTTTATGCTGTTGTGGGCATATATGTGGATTCAGGAACCACCCAAACATAAGGAAACTGAACTAGTGTTAGTCTGTTTTCTCAGCTGTATCAGATTGCTTTGGTTACGTTTTTAGAGCCTCGTTTTACTGTTTGGTCGTAGTTTGTAGTGCACATTTGCTGCTTTTGTCAATCTTCATTATAGTGTTTTGTAAGGTAGCCATTTTGATTTTGATTTTGATTATGAATGCTTTCATAGTTGTACATACAACTATTTATCTACCTAGAGCAATTTGTGTTTAAAATTGACCCTCTAACGTTTTGTCAGATAGAAAATTCTTCAACAATTTTACTTCGCACCTAAAAGCCAACTAAAATGTAGCACCAAAATGTTTGGAGTTGGATGCTTTGAGCCTCAGTCATAGGAAATTTGATCATAGTCTAGACTTATGACCCAATTGACAATGGCCATAATAATTCTTTTGATCATAGTCTAGACTTACCCAATTGACAATGACCATAATAATTCAAATAACCTGGTTTGCATCCTTGACCAACTTGACCTGGTGAAAATTAGGTTTGTTTTTTCTTCTCTTTCAAACATGTTTGTAGATTCGAGAACTCTTTCACCCACTTTGTGTCCGGCTAGGTTGTCGGAGATGGTCCCGACTTTGTGTTTGTTGGGGACAACTGCAGGCTGGGTTCGACATATATAAATGGGATGAGAGATGACTAGACGAGATCTAAATTGAATCTAGTTGCTTGACTTATCAAAGCTAGTCGCATTGACTCTTTGATAGCGTATATGTCCATGGTTTACCCTATAAGGTTCTACACTTCTTTTTTTTTTGGTCAAAAATAAGGTTCTACACTTCTACTTCTACTTCTACATACATGCTAAATTGCTAACCAACAATATCTAATTAGCTAGGCCTAATAAAATGTTCTTGAAAGTTACTCAAAAACTATAGAAATTACTTCTTCAAGAGGATGATTGAGATTAGCTGTCCTCATTCTACTTCTTCAAGAGGCCTTACCCACATTGCTGCATTGTTTTCATCGCTCCATTTTTTTTATGTATATTGGAAAGTGTGGCAATTCTCAAAATTTTGTGCATCTTTATTCAGTTTTTGCATGCATGGGTGACTTAGTAATTGGTAATTAGAATTTTGGTGGGATTTGAGCCGGCCGAGTTTAGTGGGAAGTGTACCCTTACATTATCAATGAAACTTTGGAATCTAACCACCTATCAAAATTCATTCACTAACTAGTTTAATTCCGGTACAATGTGATTATAAATCCAATTTAATATAGATGTAATTTAGTAAATATGATAATTTAATAAAGATTAAGATAAAATCGGAAAATGCAATTATGAGTTTTCGTTTTTTTTTATAATTTTGAAAAAGTCCGAATTTTAAAAATAAATAATTAGACTATATATATATTCTTTTTTTTTTTACGATAAATATCATGTTTTATTAAATAATAATATACATATATGTATATATTAGATAGATCTTCCTATATATGATAAATCTTCTATATCTTAAATTATATCATTCTATAGATATCTTTCTATATGTTCTTTAAAATTATTAAATCATATATATTTATTTTTCTACTGTGATTAGTGTTTTTTTATATATGCAAGGGCCCAGTTCATTATTTTAATAAAGATATGACACGTGTCACAATTTTCTATAAAGATTTTATCTCCGCTTTATACTATAGACACTATAGATGTATAGTACCATGGTTTATAGATGTAGATGCTTTACCGGCCATCTGCATCCATGATCTTTGCTCAAAGTATCATTAACTTACTTTTTTAATACTTTAATCTCATCTATAAAACTTAATCTCACCATCATGATATTCATACAAATTTCTTATATCCACATCATCTATATTATTATATTATTATGATAAAATGATATACTATCTCCGTCCCATTGATTTTGCTCGCTTTTCCATTTCAAGTGTCCCAAAAAGCTTATCCACTTCTTAAATCTTTTTCATAAACTTTATATATTTTCCTATAAAATTACAAAATTACCTTCGTCTAATATCATATATTACCCTAAATTATTCACATTTCCCACCAGCTTTATCACTTTTTAACTTTTTATCTCTATAACATTATAAAATAATCCTCTTCTACTATCATATATTATCCTAATTATTCAACTTTTTAACTTTTTATTAATTTACGCACAGACAAAATATAATACTAAATTACTAACTTTGATGATCTGTATTTCAACTAGGGCTGTTCAACCGGTCTGGACCGTAATGTATGGTCCCGGTCCAGACCGGTGGACCGTAATTTTTGTAATACTTGGACCGTGGACCGGACCGGACCGAATCAATTCGGTCCGGTCTTATTACGGTCCGGTCCGGTTTTGGACCGTAAGACCGACTTACATGTTTTATTGTAAATTTTTAATATTTTAATGTTTAAAATTGGTTATGGTAAGACCGATTTAAATGTTTTGTTTTAGATTTTTACTATCTTAATGTTAAGAAATGATTAAATTACAATCTTGTTCCCTTTTGCATAGTAAATATATAATAAGTAAGTGATACAATTTGATTTTATATATCAAATCTAAGTATTAAAATACATTTTTATGCATAATATATTTATTCCGATCTAACCGGTCCGGACCGTAAAACTCCGGTCCGGTCCGATCTTGGACCGTAACCCGATTAATAGAAAAATCATGGACCGTGGACCAGACCGAATCGGTCCCGGTCTTGGACCGGACCGTACCCGGTCCGGTCCGGTCTACATTTGCACAGCCCTAATTTCAACCACAAAAAAACTTTCAAGCTCTATTCATCTATCTAATTTGCCACTCAAAACTATCAAATCTAACAGTTGCATAAACCGAACAAGACAATTGATTGTGTGCTAGCTAAGGTATAGCTACAACTAAGATAAATGGGATGAAAACAAAACAAACAGAAAAAAACATCACACAAAGGAGGGTTCCCTTTGCAACATCGAGTCCCATATTGTGGCCATGTGCATGCAATTATATTGAATCTGTCCATAATTAATTAACCTAACTTTATTATTATTGAAAGAAACTTCTAGCTACGTGATGGATCGATCACGAAAATAACGATCGTCTGATCGAAACAAACAACAGAAACTCTACGTACACAAAAAGCTAAATTCTTGATACGTACTATTGGCCGGTACGCATACAATTCAGGGTAAGTGTTAGATTTGATTAATTGTAATTGTAGGTGGGTAAATTTACCGTCATAATTAAGGATAATGTTTTCGCCAACCAGGTAAGTATATCTAATAAATATCTTTATTAGTCTATTAAATCCCGGTAGTTATCCAAGTAGTTGGAAGATTCTATCCTATTTAAGAAGAAAGAATTATTGATTGGGCTCCAAGGAACTAACTCTAGCCCTCTCTCTCCACTATAAATACATGGTCTAGCCATGTAGAAAAGATATACAAGAACTACTCTAGAGGAGTTGACCATCGCTCGCCCTGACTCAAGAGGGGCTGATCATCGCTTGTGACAGCCCTAGCCCTGCGTCTCTCTCTACTGTTTACCCTTGCGAATACTCTACTGACTTAGGCATCGGAGGTGGATTAGGGGGTCCCCGCCCCCTTTGTCCATTGTTTTGCAGGTCATTGAAAATGAAGGAGGCTTAGAGAAGAAGGCCATTGAAGAAGGAATTGAGACTTGTACACCGCCATATTTCGTGTAGTAACATTTGGCGCCGTCCGTGGGGAGAACTAGGTTTTCGACCTTCGTCTCTTTTTCCCTACGAGAACTGATCTGAGGAGGCTATGGATCGTTTGTCCACGAGCCCGGATCGAGACAGCCGCCAGACGAACCGGCGAGACAACCCTAGGGCAATCGCGCTAGGCGAATCGCGCGATTCGCTTTCGGCAGCCCCAGAGCCGCGACCGCGGGTTCACAACCCGCGACCGCGGATCGCCACTCGTGACCGCGGGTCCGTCGCCCGCGACCGCGGGTCGAGGCCAGAGCACGCGATCTCCGAAATTCGCTCCGAGAACGAATCCCAACGCGCGTTGAACCCGATACTCGCTCGGGATGATAGACCACATCGCGATCCGGGCAAAGCGTCTTGCCTGGATCCGACTCAATCCGTAACGTAATCCCCCTCGCAAGCGCGTCTGTTCATCGCACAGACCTATGGGGACTCGAGTCAGGCAACGGAATCACGAGTCATAGCGTTGCAAGGTCTGAATCAACTAATCAAGTACGGGATTCGGCGGTGCGCCTCGCTAAATCAAACCTTGGATTGTCGATCCAAGAGGTTGCCCTAATCAAAAATCATTGTTGATTATCGATCCAATGAAAACCCTAGACTGAGGGCAACCCTAATCACAATCGCGTGTACGTAACGCAGGGATATACGTATGTGTATACGTATGAGCATACGGAACCGATCGCTAGAGCCCGGGGAGGGCGAGCGGTCGGTCCGATCCGTTACCCCAACCGAGCCGGGTCACGCCGTCGACGAAACCCTAAACGATTGGACGATTGGACCTGCGGGCGCGGTCCAGGGTCCTGCGAGCGCGGGCCCACGTAGTAACGAACTCGGCGCGAGTTCGGAATAGGGTTTCGGGATCGGACCCCTGGACCTGCGGACGCGGTCTAGGGTCCTGCGAGCACGGGCCCACGTGGTAACGAACTCGGCGCGAGTTCGGAATAGGGTTTCGGGATCGGACCCCTGGACCTGCGGGCGCGGTCCGGGGTCCCGCAAGCGCGGGCCCACGTCGTAACGAACTCGGCGCGAGTTCGGAAGAGGGTCTCGGGATCGAAGCCGATCCCACCGCACAAGTCTTCGCACGTCGCCAAGAGCGAGCTTCACTATAACCGCGAGCGCGGCGGCAGACGCGGGCAGGGCGGCGAGGAAGGAGGAACTCGCGAGCACGGGCTCGCGAAGAATCGCAGTTTGGGGCAGAACCGCGGGCGCGGTTTCGCTCCAGAGAATGTAACGTCTGTTCTGGGGCAAAACCGCGACCGCTGATCCACCACCCGCGACCGCGGGTCAGCGATTGACAAAATTACTGATTGCACTTCCGACTCACTTTTCGGGAGCTACGCTTATCGGATTTGGACGATCCACATATCGCCGGAAAGAGGAGGAGATAAGCTACAAATTATCTTCAGAAGCTGAAGTGAGAATCCTACTCGAAGTCAGTCGAAACTGGGCACGAACAGCGCGGCCCAGAAATCGAGCCAAAGGGTTGAAGGATCAATCAATGTCCTTGACCATTGTGCAAATCATCAAGACACCGCTTCGAGATTTGGTAAAGACCATTGACCTGCGCTTCCAATCTTGAATTCATATTGGTAGACCACGAACGTCTGCACGGATGTTAGAGTGGTCAGGAGCAAGGCCCCTTCGCTGGGGCAAAGCGGCGACCGCGGTGCGCGGAGCCGCGACCGCACCCCTCAATCCGTGAGCACGGAATTGTAGCAGGGGCAATGCGAGACAAAAATGATAAATCGTTACCGCGGCCCATGCAGACATGATCGCGGTATCACTATTGCGCACTCTTCGTGAGACCCTCGCGTGGATGTTGAGTTGTTTGAAAACCTTCGCTTTTTTGTGTTTTTTCGCTATTTTAAACAAAATCCTGGCCAGGAAAATTTTCGTTTTATTCATCGCTTTGTTTTCTTGAAATCTCTACAAGTGACGCGCTCAAGGGTAAACGCAACGTTAGTTCATCATACTAACGGACTACTGCGTATGCTAGCTACGTAGGGGGTTCCCGCGATATTCGCTCGCGGATGTTCCCGTGATATTTGATCACGGACTATGGTTGGCCCCCATAGAGTTCCCGTGAGTTTCACTCATGGACCTTGAGTTTCATTCATGGATCGTGAGTTTCACTCATGGACCTTGAATGCCACTCCTGGAGTTCCCGTGATATTCGCTCACGGACTATGGTTTGATCCCATAGAGTTCCCGTGATATTCGCTCACGGACCTTGAGGTTCACTCATGGAGTTCCCGCGATACTTGCTCGCGGACTATGGCTTGATCCCCCATAGAGTTCCCGTGATATTCGCTCACGTACTGTGGTTTCCCACGGAGATTCCCGATCTTCGCTCGCGGACCGTGGTTTCCCACGGAGATTCCCGTGATATTCGCTCACGGACCGTGGTTTCCCACGGAGATTCCCGTGATATTCGCTCACGGACCGTGGCTTCCCATGGAGATTCCCGTGATATTCGCTCACGGAGTTTGTCCCCGCATCACTCGCGCGGTGGTTCTCGTGCATTCGCTTACGGATGATCCCGTGATACTCGCTCACGAATGATCCCGTGATACTCGCTCACGGATGTTCCCGTGATACTCGCTCACGGATGATCCCGTGATACTCGCTCACGGATGTTCCCGTGATACTCGCTCACGGATGATCCCGTGATACTCGCTCACGGATGTTCCCGTGATACTCGCTCACGGATGATCCCGTGATACTCGCTCACGGATGTTCCCGTGATACTCGCTCACGGACCGCGATATTCACTCGCGGAGCCCCCATGATATTCGCTCATGGGGGGGGGACCGTGATATTCGCTCATGGGTGTTCTCATGATACTCGCTCATGGGGGTTATCATGATACTCGCTCATGAATATGCAAACGTGCCCGTCTCCTAATCCATATAAGTCACGCCAAGTCAATCCTAGAGTACCTACGTCTTAGTTGCGCAACAAAGACGTAGGTGGGGCATTTGTAGGTGGGTAAATTTACCGCCATAATTAAGGATAATGTTTCCGCCAGCCAGGTAAGTATATCTAATAAATATCTTTATTAGCCTATTAAAATCCTGGTAGTTATCCAAGTAGTTGGAAGATTCTATCCTATTTAAGAAGATAGAATTATTGATTGGGCTCCAAGGAACTAATTCTAGCCCTCTCTCTCCACTATAAATACATGGACTGGCCATGTAGAAAAGATATACAAGAACTACCCTAGAGGGGCTGACCATCGCTCGCCCTTACTCTAGAGGGGTTGATCATCGCTTGTGACAGCCCTAGCCCTGCGCCTCTCTCTACTGTTTACCCTTGCGAATACTCTATTGACTTAGGCATCGGATCGGAGGTGGATTAGGGGGTCCCCGCCCCCTTTGTCCATTGTTTTGCAGGTCATTGAAGGTGAAGGAGGCTTGGAGAAGAAGGCCATTGAAGAAGGAATTGAGACTTGTACACTGACATATTTCGTGTAATAAGTGTAATGCTCCAACAATAACCAACTATGTCTTTAATTACTATATATACGTATGCTGGTATGCATAGGAAATACTTAAGCTGATTCTCTTTAGCAGTTCTTCTTGAACTTTCTTAGACTAGCAAATATGCATGCACATGATCGAAGCTTCTGATCTGAGTAAAATCAATGCTTCTATTGGATTAATATATACATATATATCTAGTGAACATAATATTCATTAATTTGTCAGGAGGTATAGACATATACAACTATACATTTTTGAGTTTTTTTTAATCTTGAAAGCGATAAGTGGAAGGAAGGATTGGTGTGTGCGTATACCTAATTAAGTCTGATAGTACGTCTTTCGTCTATCTTAAAATCAATTGATAATATGAAGATTACTCTGCTAACCTATACACTACTAAAAAGACCTGTTTAGTCACATACTTTTAACCAAAGATTTTTTATGTTCTCAAACAATAACTCGCATGTCATTGCTTATCAATAGACTAGGTAAGCATCTTCAACAAATTCCCCTTACACATGTTATTGCTTATCAATAGACTACTACGAATTTTGTGTTGAGATTCGCTATATATATATATATATATATCCAATTCTTCATTATAGAGATGAATATAGAAAAATGATATAGTTTCCCTGTATGTTGGAAATGATTTGAATCAAATGAAAACTTTTCTTAACCTATAAACTAGAAACCATGAACATGAAATAGAAATACGTGAACATAAAGTAGATATATATGAACACAAAACATGAGATAAGAGAACTCCAAATTCCGTCATGATTCAGAATAGAATTAACAAGAGTCATCCTCTTGCTAGCCTGGTTATGCAATGCCATGGCTTCATTAGTAGGGATTGGTCGATCCAATTCCGTCATGTGTATCGTGAGGCGAACTCCGTTGCGGATTCCCTTGCGAGTTTAGCTTTTGATTTTAGTATAGGCTTTCATGTATTGCTTGCCCCTCCCGAGGGGATTCTTTCTTTGTTGTCTAATGATGTAAGGGGTCGGGCTATCCCCCGAGTGATGACTACTTAGCCCTTTTTTGAATTTTTAATAAAATGCCCCTTGAGGGTCCGGAGAGTGCCGCCTCTCCTTCAACCAAAAAAAGAGAACTCCAAAAATGCTTGTGATTTTGTGTTATTATGTTATTATGTATAGTAATCTGGTCCATAACACATGATTTTAAGAAATCTTGCTATCACATATATTAATACGATCCATAAACATGATTTTGTTCACATATTTTTTTCCTATTGTTCACATCTTTATGTATTTTGTTCACGTTTTTAGTTTATAGGATAAGAATTTTTTTTACCGGAATTAACCTCTTTTGGGAATTCTACATTTGAATTTGGAGAACGAATTAAGGAAAAACTATGTCATGTCGACTTATCATTGGTAAAATAACACTCAAAAGATTACTGTATATATAAAAATAAAAATAAAAATAAATGTGTGATTCTCTAAAATACGGAATTGAAGTGACTCTTTTTTTTTCTAGATATGACTTATTCCATTTTTAAAAAGATTATAGTGAATTTGTTGGAAATGCTATAAGACAATAAGACTACGCAAAATTTTGTGTTTTTATATGCAACTTTATCAGGTTGACAAATTACAATTCATTGTCATGTAAACAATCTCTAATCTGCCAAAAAAAAACATCATTTCGAATTAACTAAAATAAATCAAGTTATGGATATAAAACTAATAAAAGCTCAGGTAATGAAGTTTGTTTTTTTTTGGTTGAGGGCGCTGCCCTTGAGAGTCGAACCGGTGCCTCTGGGTACTACCCTTGGAGGCTTAACCGTTTTGACTAAATGCCCGAAGGCGATAATGAAGTTTGTTGAGTCATAGATATATATTATATTTATATAATGCATATACATCATGTTGTATATGGTATCTAAATGAGTTTTTTTTAATAATGGAATATGATATGTGGACGTACTATTTGAAGATGCTTAAAATTGATCAGTGCACACCAAAGGAATATTGTGGGGGTGATTTCAACATTAAAACAAAGATGTGCATGCCAGCTTTTACATGTTATAATGCATTTGTCTTCTCTTTTGTCTCTGATTATACTACTATGACATATTTATCTCTTATTGTGTTTGCATGGTCAGTCACTTTTATTGTTCATGCTTACGTCTTGTCCAAACTATATAATACTAGCACGTATCTCAATTGTGAATTGCAAAAAGTGGGCCACATACATTAATACATATATACTCTTCAAAAATTGGAACAATAAAATTAAGTTAGGCATATACATATTTAGAATTGTGAAGTGTAATGGCCATCCAGTTCAATACTTGTCAAATACAGTGTTAATGTACGTTATGCATCTCAACCAAGACAATGTAGTTACAATGCATGTGCGTAGGCCTTGGGATCCAAGTACAGGACACTCGCATTATTTGGTAGGCCAATTTGGGGTCTTTGTTTCAAGGAGCTTAAGTTGTGTGTATGTATGTTGAAACTTGAAAGGTTTCGATCTCGATTCTAAATTGGGGCCCACATTTTCCTGTACATCTCATTATTATGAATGATACGTTTTCTAGTGAGGGTGATAAGATGGATCTTACCCATAACGTAAAACTCAAACAATCTTCGAAAATCATAGTTTTAGTTTGTGATGAACCATAACTTCGAAAATCATACATATATATGGAAACGATGATATAATATCGATACACATGCATATATGTTTCACAATATTATTGGATAAAAATTTGAGTCATATATATCTTCAACAATATCTTATTTTTTCCAAAATATTTTCTTATTTTATATTTTCCTTTTCTTTTTCTATTTTTCTGTATTTAAAAATAATTTTCATAATTTATGCCTGAATATTTTTCACGTAATTATAATGCTTTTTTAATAAATTTCTATTTAAAAGAAAACACAAAATAATGTAAATATTATTGCAAAAATGCCTAAAACAGCATACTTCGTTGTTTTGTCGTTTTAAGGACGTTTTTGCAAACTTTTTTATTGGGAGGGACACGTTCACAAATTCCCCTTAAGAAATGAGATATGATTGGACCAATAAAAATTGTATCCAAGAATTCTCACTACCTTAACAAATAACCACTCTCAATTCAGTTTTGTCAAACCTCCATTAAATCCAATTTGTGAAAAATGATAAATTCCACCTCTAGATAAGTTTAAAAAAAAGTTATTAAAAATAACAAAAAAAGGAAGTACCTACTTTTTTTTTATACAGGAAAGAAATTAGATTAACTTTACAAAGAAAACTATCATATAGCATCATTGTGAATGGGGTCCCAAATGACCGAATCGGAACCTAAAATACGTAGTCGATGACACATAGAGAAACGAGGCTGCAATAAAATCAGCAACTGAGTTGACTTCTCTAAAGAAAGCACCTACTACCAGTGTACCATTGACCCTCCTTTTTCTCTAGTACGATCGATCATACCCACATAAAATTGCCCACTAGCCCCACACAAAAATCTTAGGAGTGATACCCATAATTCAATTCTGCCACACTAACTAAAAGATATAAATGTCATGATCATGTAATTCATATATGTCTAATTAATACTACAATTTTAACGTACGCCTGGCATGGGAAAGGGAAGATCTTTGACACTAGAGCTTCATTAATTAAAACTCTTTGACAAGCACAAGTGTTGCTAATTTACGTTGTTCATGGTGAAGACTACAGTTTTTGCATGGGCTTGTTTCCTTGGTGTGGTTAAAAGCGGGAAACTAATGAAGGTGATGACTACTTTATTTTTATAGATACATATTAGTATCAGTTCCCGTGCCTTAAAGACACGATTTGATTTAACTAAAAACTTAATTAAATTTTATGTAAAGTTATTCAAAAAATAGTTTGATATAAAATCTTGTATTATTTTATATAATTTGCTTTTTTTTGGAATTTATTTTAATGATACATTATTTATGTTATAATACATTATTTTAATCAAACAAAGATTTGTAATATTATAATTTTTTCATATAAGGACCGAATACTTGTTTTTACCAATAAGTTTCTTTATTTTATAATTGATATTTTTTATGGTAAGTTTAATTATTTTTTAAAAAATTAAAGTGAAAATTAGTAGATAAGAAGATTTCTAGAAAAATTATGTATAAAATTTAATTTATTTTTTTATTTGGAAAAAACTAAAATGAAAATCAATGGATAAGAATTTTTTTAATGTGGGGTCACCAATGAAATTTCAACCAATTAGATAGTTTTATTAAAGATGGGTGACGAAATCCAATGAGGAGTTGACACATGTCGTGCTTATTATTATTTATAACCTCCACTTTAGTATATAGTTATGATGATTATGATATGATTATTAAAAGAACCCAATCCTCTTTACTTATTTAAAGGATACATTTTTGTTTTCTTCAAAAATTAACTTAAGTGGAGGTTTTGGCATAATTAATTAAATTGTGGGTAATTAATTGTTTGTTTTAATTTTTTAGTTTAGGGTTAAATTAAGCTTCAAATATGTTAAGGAGTGATTTACGAGAAGGCATAATTTGTTTAAGGAATAATTTTATCTATTTAACAATTTTGCTCGTCAATGACAATTACTTCTTTCTTTATTTGTGATTAGTGATATAATACTGTGGATAAAAGCTTCTCACATCTGAAACTCAAATTCAAAAAACCTATCATATTAGTACATGAGTTACTCTCTCTATTGTTAATTGGTTTTAGGGTGGATCCCCATGGACTTATGTGCTGGACCTACTACGCATATACGCATGAACCAATGTGTGAACCCCACATCAGATATGACCCTCCGAAATTTAACAATATTCATTAACATATTTTAAAGGTATTTGATTCTAACTTAGGAACTCGAATTCAAAAATCTTTTAGGAGTAGTAAAGTATTACAAAGTTTGTTATGTAACCTCCCATCCCGATTAGTCATGGAACCGGGCCGGGCTGGGCCAAGAAACTGTGGCCCAGGCCCGGCCCGGCAAATCACCGAGCTGGGAGCGGGCTGGTGCCGGGCCGGGTTGGCCCACACATACCGGGCTGGGTCGGGCCGATAGTTTATTTTTAATAATTACTTATCAAATTTTAAATAATTAAGATGCATATGTAATTAATTTTAATAATTACAGTGAATATTAATTTTATTTTTGCAAAAATATAATTTATAGGGTGAAAATAATTTTATTTTTACAAATATACAATTAATAGGGTGCATATTAGCTTTATTTTTACAAAAAATAACACTATTATGTACCGGCCGGGCTGGGTCGGGATGGGCCGGCCTCTTGACCCGTTGACCAGCCCGGCCGGGCTGGGCTGGAAAACTCCGGCTCGGGCCCAGCCCATGGCCCGTCCGGGCTGAGCCCGTCTGGCCCACGGGCTGGCCGGGCCGGGCTTCTTGGGGCCATGACACGGGCCGGGCCGGCCCAGCCCGGCCCGCACTGTTGGCCATCACTAATCTCGATCATCTCATTTGAATCAATGACAATTACCTTTACACCGGCCAAAAGCATATATTTATATTCAATAATGTTGGGGACTAGGGTGCACATTCATCTCGGGCCAATATTATTATTATATGTATCATGTATGTGTCAAAATCGTATGGAAAGCTTAAAATGAAATTACACTAGCTTGATCTAGCAATTGTACATAGCAATTAAAAAAAGAAAGGATCCAACATAGAGAAACTTCTAAATTAGAATCAAATGCGTATTCGTTTGGTACATTAGTTCACTGATTGAGTACTCATTGATGTACCATGAGATTTCAGATTTGAGACTCTATGAACTGGTTAATAAATATCTAAGCATGTCAATTTTAATTTTATTGACCCAATTGAAAATAAACTTGGAAAAACATTCAAAAACTACATATATATGATAATATATTATTTACAATAAATATGGTTATATTATAGTAATATTTATTATAAACACACTCACACCCTCTAAAAAAGTTGTCTAGTCAAAGTGAATTTTAATATTGGGGAATATTTTATTTGAAAATTATCTTTTGTCTTTCAATCAAAATTTCCGTACGATTATGTAAAGTAAAAATTGGTTGCCTTTAATCAATTGTATATAGAGAAAAAGAAAAAAGAAATAAACCGAAAAAGGGCGGGTTTTGGAGTTGTATTTCCGAAAATAGCCCCTCTCTGCTTTTAGCTGGTGAAGGCGGAGATTATCATTCCACAAGAACTCCTCCTCGCGAATCCCACATTCCTCTCTTTGTCCCGATCTGATTGGCAAATTCCTCTCTGCTCAGGCTCAGCGTGAAGG
Organism: Polygonum aviculare; assembly: GCA_934048045.1. NCBI lineage: Eukaryota > Viridiplantae > Streptophyta > Magnoliopsida > Caryophyllales > Polygonaceae > Polygonum > Polygonum aviculare. Next base: position 6,035,007 of record OW204027.1, read on the forward strand.
AGAATGATGGCGGAGTTTTAAGAGTTTCGAAAACCCCCCAAAAGCAATTTCGCTTTCGTTCTTCTTCCCTTTGTCGCTGTCTCCGTGCTTAAGCACACAGCTCCTCACACTTGAAAAACCCCCCAGTCCGCTGCCATGATTGTTTGCTTTCTTTGCATTCTCATTGCCATCGCCTGATCAGGTCCCCCACTTTCTCCTCGCCTTTTTCCCTTTCTTTCCTTTCTTGTTTCCGTTTTGCTTTTCTGGGCTTCTTTAAAGAAGAGAACTGATGAAGTTTTTGGGTTGCTTAATGCGGATCTGTTTCCTTGTAAATGTGTGATTTGTTGCTTCCTTCTTCCTGTTTCCTGATATGGGTTTTTGCTGAATTTAATGTGGAAATCTTCGTGGCTTGTTTTTTGTTGCTTAGAATTGAATGCAGTCTCTTGATGTCTTTCTTGGATTGCACCGTTTGCTTAAGTTCTATTTAAATGGTGGGTAATTTCGCAAGTCTGCCTGTTGATTGATGTAATTTGAAGGAACTTGGAACCGGGGTTTTAGATTGCTCTTCAAGGTGAAAGGGAATTGCAGAATCCTCATTGCATTTCAGTTTCTAGGGTTCAGTTGCTAAGTAGTGTAAGAAGATTCAGGTTTTCTGCTTCTTGGCTGATTGATTGTGTTACAAGTTGATTTTTACTTTTATCTGATCTGGGTATTGCGTTTTTCCCTCAGAATGTTTACATCAAATCGCACTCTGGAGTCGCTTGGTGCTGGCATTAGTTCATTGTTGAAGCCCCAGACTGCCTCCTCTTCCATGACTGACGACATTAGCCCTCCAATGTCAAAGCATCATCATGGAACTGACATTTCATCAAGCGCCTCTAGTGCAACCATTTGCAAGGGGAAATCAGAAAAGACCAACAAAGGCTCATTATTAGAAAGCTCCACCAAGAAGCAACCTCCAAATTCTGAACTGAAATCAACCATCAAACACCCTGTTGATGACTCTACTAACACTTGCAATCCAAGTGGTGGCTTATTGTTGCCCCAATCCGGCATCCCCGTCTGTTCAAGTCCTGCTGCCAGCATTTTCTCGGCAACCCATTACACAGAAGCCAAGCAGAGCTTCACAGAGATCAGTGATGACTGTGCCAGCAGTGTTGATAAGTCCCGGGAGAGTGGTGAGGTCAGCAATTCTTGTGATTTGTTCGAGAGCAGGAAATCGAGTCTGTATAGAGCCAGTACCGGTAGTGATGTGAGCGACGAGAGCAGTGCAAGCAGTTGTAGCAGCGTTGTTTATAAGCCCCATAAGGCGAATGATGTTAGATGGGAGGCAATTCAGGTTGTCCGGTCCCGCTATGGGTCGTTGGAGTTGAAGCATTTCAGGATGTTGCTGCAATTAGGGTCTGGTGATATTGGGACCGTGTATTTAGCTGAGTTGACTGGGACAAGAACTTATTTTGCGGTCAAGATCATGGATAAGGCTAAGTTAGAGGGCAGGAAGAAGCTTTTGAGGGCTCAAACTGAACGGGAGATTCTTCAGTGTCTGGATCACCCGTTTCTCCCCACACTGTATAGTCACTTCGAAACCGAGAAGGCGGCTTTTTTGATGATGGAGTTTTGCCCTGGCGGAGATCTTCATGTGTTGAGTCAGAGACAAAGGGGGAAATACTTCTCTGAACAGGCTGCTAGGTATGACTTTGCTTAGTTATTCTTTCTTTGTTTATGAAATCTTAGAAGATTAACATTTTTTTATGTGTATGATTGTTGCATTTTCACAAATCTTTAGTCCTCATGCTGATTTTTCATGGTAGCCAGTGTTTAACTTTAGCATTTGCTGATCTTGAGTTTATGACTCCTAGCTCCACTTGAAGACATTCTAGTTTTGGGCAAAGTGCATTCACAATCTCCAATGAGCTTAGCTAAATGATTTACTTCCTTTGTTGGCCAAATACATAGTATAGCATGGATACTTTAAATGCATAGGTACATTGTTGAATACCTCTGATGCAGATGAAATATATTGGGAGGTTGGGAAGTCATTTTAGTTTCCCAGTTTTCAAAATTGACAGAACATGAAAATTGTGAGTTTGTGACAAGATAAGCAAATTAGTGACAAAAGATAATAGATGTACATGCTAGGAAATTTTCAGATTATTGTCACAGCAATTTTGTTCTTAAGGTAACTCAGTTGCAAAGGATTTTTACTTCATTCTGCTGCACCTGCTTCTCAATTTTGTAGAGACGATTTACTGATCTCATTCTCAGTTCCTGCTACAACACGTTACTTATGCTCCTTTATCCCACCTATCTGCCTGTCTGAATTCTAACTAGCATCAAAATTATATCTGTAGCGTTTGCCTATATAGAACGGTGCTAGTTCTCTCCATTTTGTCAATTGTTTAATTCTTCTCTCTTTGGCTCTTAAACCCACAGGTTCTATGTGGCAGAGATTCTCCTTGCTTTGGAGTATCTCCACATGCTCGGGATCGTTTACAGAGACTTGAAACCTGAGAATGTCCTGGTACGAGAAGATGGCCACATTATGCTTTCAGATTTCGACCTCTCCCTAAGATGTGCCGTTAGCCCAACCATCATAAGATCTTCCCACTTAACTGTAGACACCAAAAACTCACCATCCACGTCTTACTGCATTGAACCCGCTTGTATGGTCCAGCCCGATTGCGCCTTACCCGTATGCTTCTCTCCGGGTTTTTTCTCCTCCAAGAAGTCAAAAAAATCCAAACGGTCCACGAAAACGAAACCCGACAGTATCCACCACCAGGTCACACCCCTTCCAGAGCTCGTAGCTGAGCCGACAAGCGCCCGATCAATGTCATTTGTGGGGACCCATGAGTACTTGGCTCCTGAGATCATCAAAGGCGAAGGACACGGGTCTGCAGTTGATTGGTGGACGCTCGGGATTTTCCTATACGAGCTGCTTTTTGGGAGGACGCCATTTAAGGGCCCTGATAACCGAGCCACATTGTTCAATGTCGTGGGCCAGCCACTCCGGTTTCCTGACTCTCCTGTGGTGAGCTTCGCTGCTCGGGACTTGATCAGAGGGCTGCTCGTGAAGGACCCGCACCACCGGCTCGCTTATAGACGAGGGGCGACGGAGATTAAGCAGCACCCGTTTTTCCAGAGCGTGAACTGGGCGCTTATACGGTGTGCTACGCCGCCTCTGGTGCCCAAGCCGTTTGTGGCTGACTTGTCTAGGATGGGCCAGAAGGAAGCTGGTGCTGGTGTCAAGCCTTCAGGTAATTATTGTGAGATTGATTCCTTCTAAGGCAGGAAGAATTGAAAGAGGTGAAAAGTGAAAAGATGTGATCTGTATCTTCTGGTATGAAGTGAAATCTCTGTTGGAATGTACAATGTTAAAGATCATATCATTTTCCTATCCTAGTGGTTAAGAGATGAAATTTGTGTTGGAATTTAGAATAAGAAACATATGATTTGACCTTCTGCCTAAGCTATGTCCAAACTTGACCACTGTGTAATTTGAAGCTGAACTTACACGAAAAAAGATTCATTGACATGAATCCGTGTGAATTTGTCTTTGCTTGAGCCTCAGACTTGCCAAAATCTTCGGATTCCTAATTAAATGAAGGCGGACTTGGCAAAATTATGAAGCTTTCAATGTCGAAAGTAGGTTAGAAATCCTACATTCCTACAGAGATGGAACAGTTCAACATTCGTTTAAAACCAGTGAGAATTTTGTAAGATTTTATGAAGTGGTTGATTTGGACGTTGTTCTCTTTTCAACCCAAAGTACCTTCTATCTAAAAACTATTTTTACCACTCTCTATTAGGGGTGTTCAACGGGTCGGGTCGGGTCGACCCGCGGCCCGCAGTGCAGGTTGTGGTCCGACCCGCGACCCGCAAAAAAATTGAAAATTGACCCGTGACCCAGCCTGTGACCCGACCCGCGGGTCGACCCGTTGGCCCGTTTGACTTAGTCAATCCGATGTTTTATATGAAATACAGAAATAAATTGTGGATCGGTCCCAAAGACGGAGAATTTTTCAAAACATATATATACTTTAATACTAATAAAGTCATTAAAGTATATTATCTTAAAAATACATTTTAGTACTAACAAAACAATTAATATTAGTATTAAAACATATATTTTTCTTAAAAATACATTTTAATACTAATAAAACGATAAAAACATATATATATATATTTTAAGTGTAACGGGTCACGGGTCGACCCGCAAACCCGCGGGTTTAACCCGACCTGACCCGCGACCCACAAACTCAAAAAAAATCGACCCGCGATTCGACCCGTTATTTGCGGGTCGGGTCGCTGCGGGTTGCGGGCGACCCGACCCGTTGAACATCCCTACTCTCTATGTCATTTTTCTATAGCTATTTCTAATTATTTATTTCCATCTCTTCGGTAGAGTTGTTAAGTGGTTTGTTTTCCTTTTCCTTTTCGGTTGTATTGTGCGCTTTTTATCCAAGTCTGAAATGCCCCTATCATGACTCCCCAGATCCTGCCCTGACGAGATATTCCTGGGTAAATGTCGTTGTTGTTGTTGTTTGTCATTTTTCTCTATTATCTAGATTTTGTCCATACAACAAAAAATACTTTCTTAAAAAACATCCCTTAAAAATGCTAGCTTTATAAACATTCCAAGTTGATAATCTGAACAGGACATTTTCATAATACTCTGTATTAGTTTGAAAAAGGTGGGTTTTTATAAGAACAAAATCTGGATGATGTTTAAAAATAATAATAGGTAATGATATGAAAAATAAGTAAATAAGAGAATTTTTAAGTTTTTCCAAAAATCATAAAATTAGGTGGATTTAAAAAAATGCTACGTAGTTTAATTTAATTGGTCTTTCTAACCTATGAACACTGAAACTCACAGATGTTTATTCTATGTCATTAGAGCATGTTTATCAATAACACTCTAAGCATCCCAAATTTTCTCCAATCAATCAATCAATTCAATATATAGTATAAAAACCGACCGTTTTCGAGCCACCACGTTGATTCTGGCCCCACTCAATTTTAATTTTTTTTTCAACTCAAGTAGATAATAACAACTTTATATCTTATATTTTCTTTAAATATCTAATCCTCAATTTTATTTTCCTTAATTCTAACCCCACCTTTTTTTCCTTGATAACAATTTGATTTTTTAGCCAAAAACAATCAAACAATTTTTTATTTTCCTTAATTCTAACCCCACCTTTTTTGATAAAAATCTATTTTTTAGCCAAAAACAATCAACACAATTTTGTACAAATTAATGGTTGGTTACGAAGTTACGATCCAATCATAGCCTTATGTTTCGTATTGAGGTTACTTTTGATTTTTCTTAAATGATTACGTAATTAATGTTTAGTTTTCCTTATCAAGTTCCTTTTAGCCAATTCGACCATAAGATTGGATTTGTTATTTTTCAATAATTTTCACCTATTTACAGAAAATCTCTTACTATAAAAATATTAGAAAGATATTATCCGATTCTATTTGAATTACTAAGATATTATCTTAATAAAATTACTATATATTATTTACGATTAAATCAAGTAATTATATTATTGAGAAATTCGAATAATTTTATTAAGATATTATTGGGTATAAGATATTATCAATAATCGTAACATATATAGATATCACAAAGATATTATTTGATTTACTTAAATAAAAACATTAAGATAAACTCTTAAGATTAAATAGTGGTAACATATAAGCTAATTTTAAAAATAAATTAGTTGGTAACAGTAAACGCAAATGCTAAAAATATAAATTTTAAATATGAGGTATATCAGTTAGATTTTTATTATAAGGTATTATAAAACAAAATATTAATTAACTTATCTTTTTGATTACCATTTTAATAAATTTATGTAAGAAAAATATAAGAAATTCGAATTTAAAAAATAATTTTAAAATGCAAGCCCCTTTTTCTAAATAATTTCTTTTATCTTTGATACTAAATCAATTTATATTTATTAAGTTTTACTTAAATTATACATTATCAATATCATGTTCCTAATAACTTAGCTTTTATCTCTCATAATTTAACAATTAGTATTTTTTCATGTTATTTTAACTAATCTAATTACAATCTTTATTATCAATTTATGTAAGAGATATTTTTTGAATTTTGATAAGATATTCTATCCTTTTTATACCTCGGAATTAGATTATCTTTTTACTCTATTTATATAAGAAGTAATTTAAAAAATTTGAACTTAAAATAATTTAAAAATAGAAGCCCTTTTTATAATTAGATTATTATTATTCTTATTCTTAATATTAAATCAAATTTTATTTACTATCTTTTACTTAGCTTATATATTATCATTTTAATAATAACTTCGATTTTATCTTGCAAAATAAAATAAATATTGATTAATAAATTTAATATATTTCAATATATAAAGTTATTAGAATCATGTTGGACTCATTTTACTAGAATAAAATAATCTCATACTTGTGGTACTACAAATCTGAAAAAATAATCTTTTTTGTCTAGAAAAAAATAACATTTTCATATGGCTACATATTCATTATATTATTTTCCACTTATTAATATCCTCTTTATAATAAAAATAATTTTAAAATGTGAAACGTGAGTCATTGTCGTGCATGACACGACGGGTACAACTAGTTTTCTACTTTTTCTCTTTGCCATATCATATAAGTATATACCTATTTTAGTAATTTATCAATCAATTCCCAAGAATCCCAAAAACTACTTTTTCCTTTTATCAAAGTGCAAATATACCCCCTTATTTTATTATATGTTATAAATATAACCTTAACTTTCAATTACCAATATATATAATTATTATTATTTACTTATTCTATTATTTTTTTATTGATAAGTAACATTCACAAACTATAAAACTTAGAGTGCATTACAAACAAAAGTTTAAGAAAATATATAAATTTGATGATATAGTTTAACTCAACAATATTGAAAATGCAAGAACATTACAAAAAAAAAAACATTTTAAGCGATAATTTAGATCTAGTAAATGGGACAAAAAACTTAAACACGTAAATGGAAATACATAAGCAAATTTTAAAGTAACACATAACACTAGAATGTCTAATTCTTCACCGAAAACTTGCCAAATATGCCTTATGTTGTCGCTGTGTAACTGGATCCCGAAGTTCAACTCAAAATTAAACGTAGTTTCTCATACTCGGTGGTCTATCAGAAAGCCATGAGAAATCATTAGCCTCATTCACGTCCACTTCATTATCACCTTCATCAAATCGAGGAATAACTTTACCCAATCTACTTGCTCCTTCATATGTCATTTCCTACACTAATATTATGTAGAATGATGCAAGTTTTCATTATCTTCCCAACTTATGAGGATCCTACGACAGTGTTGGACTATGAATGATTGCAAAACAAGATTGCAACACTCCACACCCCCTTTCCACATCTTTGCGATATCCCTCTTGGTTTTGGGCGAATAATCTTGCTTTTGGGCCTTGGGGAGCTTAATTGATTGGACAGATGTCGGTCAATATGGATGAATACCATCAGAGAGATAATATTCCTTGTTGTACGTTTGACCATTAATTGTAAAATTCACACTTGGAGTTGTACCTTACAAGATGTTAGAAAATACTTAAGATCAATCAAGAGCATTAAGATCATTACACGTTCCTAGAATCCCAAAAGAAATGCATGCCAAAACCAAAGGTCTTTTGAAACAACAACTATTAGTATGCTAGTTAAATTTTTATGATCTCCACGAGCAAACATGCTTTTCCATGCAGTGGGGCAACTTTTACATCTCTAATGCATACAATCAATGAACCCCAACATCCCAAGAAATCCACGTTCCTCTCCTTGTTGTAGTAGGCATTGAATGTCTGTGGCGGTTGGCTGCCTCTGGTACTCTTCACCGAAGAAATTGATGATTCCATCAAAGAAATGGGACAAGCATTATCTTATACTACCTCCAGAAATCCAAAGATACTCATTGCAAGCATCAACAACAATTCCATATGCTAACATGCTTATCGCACTAGTGCATTTTAGTAGTGCATAAATACCAAGCCTTCCAATTGTGTCTAGCATTTGTTGAAAGTACTCCATCCCATGCCTTCCAATTGTGTCTACCAAGCTTTCCAATTGTGCATTTTAGTAGAACAAACACCTCAGCTTTACAACAATTTGTAAGCAATCTTCACATCCTTCTCATATTAACAATTGTATAATTGATTGATTCAACGTAAAACTATCCACCTCTCCTTATCAACATTCTAGATCATTCATCCACTAGGTTGGCCTTCAACTCTTGTTATCAAAGAGCATGAATAGGCTCGAGAAACCCGAACATGATTTTGAATTTACTTTATATGATCGACCCGTGATAAATTTGAAATGGATCTAATTATGTGGCTCACTATTTAGAAGACAATGGAAACGAGTTTCGGCAAGGAGGTGTGCAAACAGATTAGAGTAGAGAAACAAAATCCCCAATTGAAGCAACACAAGGTCAATAATAATGTTTTAATGTAGGATATAATTAATAAAATGTTACATGATAATATTATTAGTATTTCGATATTGATAACCTTTTTCTATCCGAGACTGTGATATGATGCAAATAATAAAATAAAATTGATATCCATAATATGACTTAAATAAAGATCACTAATAAAATAGTAACATATCAAATTATTTTGTCGAAAGAGTTCATGTAAATACAAATTGATTTGATATTATATACATGATATGACTTATATAGATTTATAGTATATATACATAAAACTTGGAGGCTTTAAAATTAGATACAACTTATTAGTTGATAAAAGTCTAGAATTAGATAAATTAATTAATTAATAATTAAATAAAATTAAGGTGGCTCGTTGTTGGATTGATGATGTGGATATATTACTATAAAAACTAATTTGTTAAAACAAAGTGTGACCCAAATTATTGATAAACAAAACTAATAGATACCACAAAATGACATATAAGTGAATTAAATATAGAGCTGACATGTGGTTAAATCATAGGTGGTTCAATATAATGACTCAAATGCTTATGAATTATATATAGATTGAATGGAACTAATTGTTGTGTTGTGTCTTTCTACACTCTTTGCCAACCTCAGGATTGAGATATATGATTTTATCTCCCTCTTAAGAACACTCTCTTTCTCGATCGTTGCTCTCTAGGTTCTAAGTCTCCGGTGATTGACCAACTGGCGTATCCCCTTGGAGGGAAAACCTTGAAGGGGATGGATATTGATAGTTCCCTCAAACTTACTCCCTGCGGCTCAAACCTCTAAAGACACACCGAAAGAAGGTGGGGGAGAATGTTCATCTTCCGATTAACGAGACCGAGAAGGCTGATCTCATCTTCCGATTGAGAAGGTAGGGGATCTTGAGACGCTGGGGGGGGGGGGGTAGGTAAACCCCCCAAGAGAAGGAATTGTTTGAGTTTAGGGTCAGTAAATGTGGATTCGGAAAGTGGAAGGTGATCTCTGACCGATTCTTGAGATCAAGGACTCCGCAACAAATTTCCGACTATGCACGCTATATAGAAAAGAAAAGAAAAGAAAGGATGACAAGGAAATGTTGGAAGGTGCCATCACTCAAGAAGTGGCCCAGGGGCAGGAGGTGAATACGAATCTTTCTCAGTTTAATGAGGTGGAGAATGCAGGAGTTCCTCAGATTGAGAAGCAAAAGGGGCGGTTGAGTACCAACGAGAAGTCAACGCTTAAGGTTGGGATCAACGAATGAGGACCCGAAAAGTGGAAGCTCATCTATGAAAAACACGTGCGATTGAGAACAACAAAACAAATTTCCGATTTCTCTCACTATTAGAGAGGGAAGTCTGTGAAGGAAATGTTGGAGGATGCGACGGATCAAGAAGTGGCCCAGGTGGTGGAGGACGCAGACACTGAAGAAGTGTTCCATAGAAGAATCTTGGAGTATGAGCTTGACATAAAATCTCAGAAGGAGCATTTTGCGACTACAGAAGAGGAGTTCAATCCATGACAACACCATCCTTGTACACTTCCTCTTTCTCATGTATAAGCTTCCTCATGTGATATAATGCCTCACATAAATATTGAAAATAAAATAACAGTTTCATTAATTCAATATCTCAAATCCATGATAAATTTCTCAATTGTCTTAAGGTATTAGAGCTGATCAATTACCTCATCTTCAATCCAATTACCGATTGCTCTAAGTTCTCTAAAGAACTTCTTATCAAGCACTTGATGAGAGCCAGCTATTGTATCTTTTGAATTCCTGCAACCACAAAATACTAAAATGTCATCATCAGAAATTTGTCACTTATCATCAGAATATACTAAACATGTCACGTACCATTGGAAAATACTAAAATTGTCACTTCAAATCATAAAATTATCACATGTATTCACAAAACAATCATTGTAATCACAAAGTTTTAACAATGTCACTCATCATAAAACATTTATCACTCGTCATTAGAAAAATACTAAAACAATCACTTTAAATCATAAACATATCACTTGTATTCACAAAACAATCTTTGTAATAAAAAAATACAAAAAATATCACTCGTCATTAGAAAATTGTCACTTATCATCAAAATAGACTAAACTGTCACTTGTCACTTCAAATCATAAAATTGTCACTTGTATTCACAATATACTAAAACGTTCATCAGAAAACTATCACTTGCCATTATATAATTGTCACTCATCATATCAAATTGAAAACTAAAATAATTAAGTAACTAACATACCCATTGTAAAACCAATTTTAGAAAGACCTACGCTCGTCTTCAGGGTAAAATGAATACTTTGGAGCCTTAGGTAAGTGAGGAACCTTCTTTTTCTTCTCAATTGTAAATGGTGTGTGAGTCAAAGGGCCTTCCTTCTTGATCCTTGAAGACCTTCTGATGTGTCACGATCTGAGCCACATCACGACTCATGGCCGGGCGTGAGCCAAGATGCGCAACCCACCATCCCCACAACCGGCCACGCTAGGCCCCATTACTAGGCGTAGGGTGCGACTACTTCAAGAAGAGCTTCAAATGACCCTCACTACAATGAGCCCAATGCTAAACCACAAGGCTGGGCCTTTCATGATTCTCCAAGGTGATGGGCCAATTGTCAACACTGGTGGGCTTGGACCGGACCATCTCCAAGGAAGCCCATTAAAGCTATCTCATCAAGACCCCCTACAATCAATGACGCAATGCCTTGGGGGTGCAAGGAACATACTTGGGGAGCAAGGATGACTCATCCACCATTAATTCACTCCTTGGGCCACTGGCAGCATCTCCATCAAAGGCCCCTCATCAAGACCCTCTACATTTAATGCCGAAATACCTTAGAGAGCAAGGAACTTACTTGGACCGCAAGGAATTCGTCTCCACCACACACATCTATTCCTTGGGCAGCAAGCAACACAACCATCAATGCATCTCCATCAAGACGCCCACATTAAAGACGCTTGACTTGGATGGCAAGCAACTACCTTGGTGGTCAAGGCACCTCCACCGCCTCTCTCCTCTTGCTTGGGCCGCAAGCATCATTGATGACGCCTCTCCCTTCCCTTGCCTATATAAAGAAATCCAGGGCTCTCATTTTGAAGCAGCTTAGAACTTGGACTTGAAAGACGTTTGTGTCTCTTTGGGTTTTAGGCTCTTCTCTCTTTTCTCTTGGTGAGTTTGTCCAAGAGAAGAAGGGGGCTTATCCTTGTGAGTTTATCAAGGGCCTAGTCAAGCACGTTTTGAATGAGTCTATCCCAAGGCGTGATCAAGCTTGCTTAGTTGATTCTTTGGTGCGTTTATCCAAGGATTCAATCAAGTACCTATCCTTTGTTTATTTATTTGGTGAGTTTATCCAAAAAAGAATCAAATACTTTTCCTTTAATACAAAGTCACTTTTATCCGCAAAATCTCGTGTATTTGTTCACCCAAATTCACACCAAAAATAGCCAAACACAACACCAACGACCCTTACTTATTCCGATCACAAACTCCTTCGACCCGGAAGCGTAGATGATTCGCCATCTTTTAGATGCCTTATCGTGTAGTTTTTAGGAAGCTTTTTGAGTGTTCTAGGCTAGTTTTTAGGCTTAAGTGTTACATCAAGGCCGAAGACACAGAAGTTTTTAAAATGAAGATTTTGCAAGAGAAGTCGTCTCTGCAGGGAAAACGCGGTCGTGAGATGTCACCAGAAGCGGAGATTTGAAGACCCGAAGGCCGCGGGCGTGCTACTTGAGACGCAGTTGCGGTAGAAGCTGCCAACGGACCATGGACCAGGTGTTGACCGCGGGCGCGGCGGTGTCGGCGCGGTCGCGGTGGAACCGACTTCAGCGGGATGCGCGGATCTATCTTTGGGCCGTTTTTAATGCTTTGTTTTATTTTTGGATATTTCTTTCGTCCCAAGACATATTTAAGGGATTGGAACCCTTTAGGATTGTAATTTTTTGACATTTGTTTGAAGACTTGAGTTTTATGAGGATTATGGAGAACTAAACCTCTCTAGGGTTTGTTCAACAATGAAGTTTTAAATGACAAGTTTGTGAGATTCTAAATCCTTTTCCTATTCCTTTGGTTATTATTGATTCTCTTGTGCTTAATTACATGATTATTAATTGTTTCTCTAGGAGTAATTAACCTATTGAATTGATTGATCTTCTATTGTTGGAACGGTTTGGACCGTGGACAAACCTTTTATGTGAAAACAACTTAGAACCTAGATTTGTTGTCTATGCAACTAGGGTTTAAGAAGAGAATTGATTGTTTGCTTGTGAAATTAAATCGTAGCTTGATTTCTCTTGTATGCATCCTATTTATCCTTGTTCTTAATGCTAATTTTGATTTGAGCGTCCTCTATCATTGTTAAGTATTTCCTGGACCGTGGACAGGAAATTAGTCAAGATTAGGATTGGAACTAACCATTGGATTAAAAGGAATTGTGTGTGAATCAATGATCAAACGACTCTTTTAAAGTCGATTTGTTGAATGAACCTATTTTTAGCACTCAATTTGATCTTGTGAAACTGTCGATTTGTCTTCTTGCTTTGGTGATTGAAACTCTTGCATAAACTCCCCCCTTTGTTCTTAGTTGATATAAATATTAGGCTAAATACCTAAAGTTCTCTAGGGTTCGATCCCATACTTGCTCACTATACTTAATTTGTGTGTTTGAGTTATTTATCTTTGATCTTGACACGACGACTTTAGCCGAGTCAGTAGACGATCCGAGTCCGGGACTCATCATTTTGGATTGTCTATGCTTGTGTGAGTAAAGTAAAAAGAGTCCAAATGATGAGTCCCGAACTTAGATCGTCTACGCTTCTGGGTCGAAGGAGTCTCTTACACTTGATCGGAACATGTAAGGGTCGTTGGTGTGAATTTGGGTGAACAAATACACGAGATTTTGTGGATAAAAGTGACTTTGTATTAAAGGAAAAGTATTTGATTCTTGTTTGGATAAACTCACCAAACAAGAAACAAACAAATGATAGGTACTTGATTAAATCCTTGGATAAACGCACCAAAGAATCAACCAAGCTAGCCCGATCACGCCTTGGGATAGACTCACCCAAAACGTGCCTGACTAGGCCCTTGATAAAGTCACAAGGACGAACCCCCTTCTTCTCTTGGATAAACTCACCAAGAGAAAAGAGAGAAGAGCCTAAAACCCAAAGAGACACAAACGTCTTTCAAGTCCAAGTTCTAAGATGCCTCAAAATGAGAGGCGTGGATTTCTTTATATAGGCAAGTGAAGGGAGAGGCGTCATCAATGATGCTTGCAGCCCAAGCAAGAGGAGAGAGGCGGTGGAGGTGCCTTGGCCACTAAGGTAGTTGCTTGCCATCCAAGTCATGCCTCTTTAATGTGGGCGTCTTGATGGAGATGCATTGATCGTGGTGTTGCTTGCTGCCCAAGGAAAAAATGTGTGTGGTGGAGACGTCTTCTTTGCGGTCCAAGTAAGTTCCTTGCTCTCCAAGGTATTCCGGCATTAAATGGAGAGGGTCTTGATGAGGGGGATTTGATGGAGACGTTGTTTGTGGCCCAAGGAGTGAAAATTAATAGTGGACGAGTCATCCTTGCTCCCCAAGTATGTTCCTTGAACCCCAAGGCATTGCGTCATTGATTGTAGGAGGTCTTGAGCTTTGATGGGCTTCCTTGGAGATGGCCCGGTCCAAGCCCACCAGTGTTGACAATTGGCTTATCACCTTAGAGGATCATGAAAGGCCCAACCTTGTGGTTTAGCATTGGGCCCATTGTAGTGAGGGCCATTTGAAGCTCTTCTTGAAGTAGTTGCACCCTACGCCTAGTAATGGGGCCTAGCGTGGCCGGTTGAGGGGATGGTGGGTCATCTTGGCTCACGTCTGGTCATGAGTCATGATGTGGCTCAACTCGTGACACATCACCTTCTTATCCCAGCCAAATCAGGAGCACCCACCTTTACAATAGGATTATGCATTTCAACCTCAAGTGTTCCACCATCTTCATTGCTTTGAATTGGAACTGAATCATCATTACTCTCAGGACCATCTCCTCAGCCTTCTTCATTGTCACCTTCTTCATTAACATGTTCCATAGGATCATCCACTATGTAATTATCAGCTTCTGTGTTGCCCTCCTCCACATGATCACCATCTTCAGCATATCTAATGTTATCATTTTGAACTTCATCCAAACATGCAAATAACTGACCATGTTCAATCAACTGAGAACAATTGTCCCTAATGTCTCTTAAAACATCACTAAACTCAAAATCTAATTCAACACATAATATCGCTAAAAAGGTTGAACCTGACCCACTTGATACCACTTTTGGAAAAACAACAAAATCATTCGTTTTCTCACTGTTATGAACTTGATCATCATCCTTCACATCAACTTGATCATCCTTTTGATCAACATCACAACCTTCATTTGCAACTTTTTCAGGTGTTGAAAAGCCCATAACCTCTTTCTTTATAGAAGTGTCAACATCAGTAGACAATCTCATCGACCCAATGCCTTTACAGTCACTTGAATTTGTTGGTGTTGGAACAATAATCTTCACATCATCTCCATCATCATCAAAATTGATCCCCATTTTCATCTGAAATGAATGCATCTTAACAGACAATCTCGCTATTTGCATTTTATTACGTTTCACCTTATTTTGTATATCCTTCATTACCTTACCCATTCAGTGTGCATTTCACTCACATTTGGCATCAATAGCTTAACCCAAGTTGCCTCTCCCACTTCCTTTAATTTTTATGCCATCACCTGACTCAAGATTTGAGCAACTTCAAACTCATCCTTAAAAAGAAGATCAAAAGGCTTGTCATTGGCATTATTTTTCACTATTGGCCTCTTGAATTTCCTTGTTTTCACATGCAAAGCATTTTGAAGGCTTTAGAGATCGTGGAGTCTTTGGTTGTTGGGACTCCTCTCAGATTTTGAAGGTCGTGGAAGTTGCAATCTCTTACTCAGTCTTCTTGGAGATTCAACATCTGCTTTCCTTTTCTTGGAAGGAGTTGAAAACTTTGTCATCACTTTTAACAGAACTAACTTTACGCTTCTTAATTGCCTTACCTTTATCAATTTCAACTACTTCTTTGCCTTTGCAAGGATCTCAGGGAGCAAGAACAAAATCAACCAAATCATCTTTAGTGGCAGAGCCAAAGTTAGGTTGAGCATATTCCTTCACCTTCTGATTAGTAATGATCCTTTGAAGAAGCTCATTGAATACAAGATCAAACTCCTATTCAGGATCATCACAATGAATGAAATCTGCATACTTAGAGTAGGAAGGATATATACAATCTTGAAAAAAAACACAAAACAACAAAAAGTATGAAAATTGATGACAAATGATGATAGTATAGAGCATCTTTTGAGTGTGTAGTGATAGTATTGAATTTTTTGAATCAATGTCTTTGACAATAATCCAATTAAAAAATGTCACATTTAATCTTAAAATACTAAAATTGTCACTTAAACTGACGCTTATCATTTGTGATAAAAATACACTAAGACTATCACTTGTCATCTTAAAATCATACTTTATACTCAATATGTTTGAGAACAATGCAATTATAATGATTATGATGATATTGATGATAATTGATGATAAGTTTACGTGTGAACAATGCCATTAAACTATCACTTGTCACATGTTATCTTAAAATCAATATGTTTGAGAACAATTCAATTAACATAAATATGATGATACTTAAACTGTCACTTGTCATTTTAAAAGGCATAGACTTTTTAAACACACGTTTTTTATTTTTTGCACCACGCCATTAGGAGGTGTTGCTTTCGAAAGGCGTCCAGTAAAATTATAATAAAAAATTACGAGAAACCAACAAACATCGTCGTATGGCGCCGTCAAACGGCGACGCCGATGGAAGACGCCATAATACGCCGGTTGAAGGTGCCATAATACACCACTGAAAGGTGTGGTAGTAAAGTAGGTAGTTGGAATTTGATTAGTGGGTTAATTATACTCCCTCCGTTCCAAAATGTTTGTCCATAGATTATAATTGGTACAGTATTTATCTTAAGTTGAAAAGTTGATTAATTAGGGTAACATATAAGAATAAATAAGAGTAATTTTGTAAATGAATAGAGATACAAAATTAAAAAGTGATAAAGTTTATAAGAATCGCGGATAATTGACAGTAATATATAAGATTGGATGAGGTACTTTTGTGTTTTATAGGGAAAAAGTGATAAAGTTGATGAAAAAATTAGGTAACGAGGGTAATATATATATGAGATTGAATAAGGGTAATATGGTAAGAAAAGTGATATAAATGAAAAGTTTGAAAGATAGATAAACTTATTGGGACAACCGAAATGGACAAACATTATGAGACGGGGAGAGAAGTATATATATGAGATTGAATGAGGATAATATAATAATAAAAATATGATATAGATATAAAGATTTGAGAAGTGGACTATTGGGACAACCGAAATAAAAAAATGGACAAACATAATGGGACGGAGGAAGTAATACTTTATCTAACAATATTATATTAATTTCAACACTCCAACATTAATTAACATGGTAAAAAAAAGTGACAGCTGACATAAATAGTAGTATAATATATCAAGGTGGGTGCGGTCAAAGCTTCACGTCAATTCCCCTCTTGCATGATAGGAATATAACGCCATCGTCCGGCGTCCTAAAATGCCTTCTAGTGGCGTGGGCTGGCGCCTTCAACCGGTGTACGGTGACGCCTACTGATTCTTCCAAAAATTTTGATGTACAAACACTAGTACAAAAACACCTTATTATCACCTTTATTTATCACGGTTCTGTGATCCCGGTTCTTTTGAACACGCGTGATTAAAAAAACTGGGTGACCCATATTTGAACCTATATTATCACGGTTGTTTTAAGTATCCGTGATAAAAAAAAATTATAGTGATAACATTCACTCCCAGGCCTAACCTAAAAACATTATTCCACCGAGTTTCACCGTCTCTCCCAAATCGAAAACAACCCCCAACTTCTCATTCGTAACCCTCGCCGGCAGCTTGCCTCACCATGCACAACAACCGTCACCTGACATCTCCCTTCGTCTCTCCCGGCGTCATCTCCTACTCCGACATCCTCGCCCGACCCCTTCTTCCCCGTCATCATCGGCTGCAAGGTATTGCTCTCCTCCAGATCCACCTTTGTCGCCCTCCTCTCCCTCCTCCACCCCACCATGTCGATCTCCCAGTTCGTCCTCTCCCACGGCTTCTCCATTCACGACGCCGTCGCTCACACCATCGGACTCTCCCACTGCAAGGAGTTCGCCGCCGAGATCTACAACTTCAACCGCTCCCTCCCCTCGTATCCGGCGATTAACCCTAGGTTCGCGCAGGGATTGAGGTCCGCCTATAAAGACTACTCCCGGAACCCCACGATCTCGGTGTTCAATGACAATATGACTCCCAACAAGTTCGATAGTGCTTCTCGTATAAGGTGTTAATGTTGAGAACAATCGTTTTTCCGCCGAGATCTATATGAATAAGGAATGAGCTGATTCTATTGCTCTTTTTTTTTTTCTCCTATAACGAATCAACTCATTCTTGCCTTATGAATAAGGAATTGTTCTAATTAATGTTATTCCTATGGTGTAGGCAACAGTCTTTGTGCAATCTCACATTCATGCTCATGTAGAGTTGATGTGGTTGTTAAGTTCAGCAACACCAATTGGTTGGCTGAATAGAATGATTCAATTCAAGGAGAAGTCAAGAAAAACAGTTTGTACTCTTTCCTGTTGCTATTTGGTTTCGTCCATTTTCAGCTCTAAACAATTGCTGCTTGTAGATTTTTTGAATTAGCTCATATTTTCCATTGTCATATTGAATTTTTATCCCTGTATTTGCACTGCACTTTGAATAATGCATGGATTGGTTGAAAGTCAGTTCAATCCAGAAACGTATATATAAATGTTGTTGTGATCACCGCCTATGGTTTTCAAATTTAAAATATTCTTCTCACCATGGCCCATCATTGTCCTTTTCTTCATCATTTTTCGTATGGCATGTTAGCAATTTCAACTGTGGTACTGGCGATACTATATAATGATACTATATAATAGTCTGATTTATAGATAAAGATCTTATATTTAGTTTGAAAGCCTTTATTATAATAGGATGGAGTAAATTGGTTCTAAATCCTTCACTTTAATTTCTAGGATGGAGTAAACTAAAGGGATTCCGATGAATAATAATTTCTAGCTATACAAGTTTCCTTCAGTTTCTTCTCGTCCAATTCCTTATATAACCCCTCCTTGTAAAATCACTTTTCATCTACTGCTTATCAGCTTATGTGCAATCGTCTATGGTAACTTCACATCTCCTTGAGAGCATAATGAACTAATGAATTTTCTATCATAATGGTTTCACTTTTGAACTTCTCTGTTTGTGATTGGATGCTCAGAGTCAACGGAGTTCAGAGTTTAACAAGTTTCGACTATGCTTCAGCCTAAGCTCATAGCTTTATTTTTTGGTTACAAGGAAATTGCTTAGATTGCAGGTTTGTTGTTAGGAACCTAACTAGAATAGGTAGTATTAATTATTATGCAATAGTAAACTTGTTACCTCACACTTGTGATATCAAGAAGTATTACATGTTCTGTTCTCTTACTGACCATGATCTTTGAATTTACAGGTTTCTAATGATCAAGGTAATTATGGTGCATCATCGAGACAACAACAACCAACATTGGGTTTAATTTGTCAGCTTCTCAATATAGTGACAGGAGCTTTGGAAAGAGATATTCATGAGAAGTCATCAATTCTTGGAAAGGTAAAGCACAATAAGTTCCTATCCTGATGTAGATAGGTGGAAACTAGGAAGATACCAATCTGTTTATTACTAATGACTTTTTGAGCAATTTAAACATTATCTCAAGTTGTATTATTAAATTAGGCATTTTAAAAGTTGAAGCTGCTAAATTAGCGCATTGGTTTAGATGAAGTACAAATTGTAAAATGCATCATGTACTGCTAGTATTTTCTAAAATAAAGTCGCATGACAAATTAGTGTTTTTTTCCTCTAATACAAAAAATTGTGAAAACAAATGTTTTGTTATCTAAATAGGTTTTTTAAAAGCTTTTGTGTGGAATGCCAGTTTTCAATAGTTCAAGTTATCCAAGTGCTCATTATTATATGGTACTAACAATGCTTTGGAAATGTGCTGCACTTGTAATGTGACTTTGCTGCTTCTTGATAATTATGTTATTTGATAATGACGATTGTAGATGGACCTTGTTGCTATTGCTATATATATGAATGTAGTTTTTAGTTATGCTTAACTCGAGTCCTTTTTACCTTATTCCTTATGAACTGAGCCTTGGAAAGGATATGCTAACCTTTTTTAGACACTAATTATATTGACCCAATATATGCAATTGATATTAAACCTAATCAATTCTTATCAATTGAACTATGCTATGTTTTATCTATATATGCAATCTTTATGGATTTTGTTCCTGATGATGATTTGTTGTCTTCAATTTTAGGTATATAGCTTACTTTTCTATTTCTACTCCAATTCTCTGAAATGTGAGTGCTTGTTAGGTGTAGTTTTATGATAAACGGTTGATCATTGCATGGTTGGATGATTCTAGTTGGAAGATGGTTGACAGTGTTGAAGGTGAAGTCTACTCCATCTACATTTGACTTGTTATCTTCAAAATGGCTCCGTCTCGATTTGGTGCCCACATAAGGAAAGTGTTTGTGGATGATTCTATGGTCTTTCATGGCGAGTAAGTTGTAATATCATAGATTGGCTTATCAAGTTGTATTATTGGGAAGGTGTATGTACTGTATTAATAAACTTGTGGGAAGATATATGTACTTTAATAACGAAATGTATGTAGAAGTTCTTTTTGTTCGAATTGTGCGTGGTGGGACGTAATATATTAGGCCAGTCCAGTTCTTTGATAACTGGGACGGCAATTTTTTTTTTTTACAAATTAAAAGAGCTTTTTATCACGGTTCTTAGACCCGTGATTAAAACCCTTGGCAAATATCACGGTTAAACCTTGGCAAATATCACGGTTAAGTGTAACATACAAGTCCATTATCTATACCGTTTTTTCGGGTATTTTATCCCGGTTCTACAACCGTGATAAAAGATATCAATTATCACGGTTCCGTTACGCTTTGTTTTTTATCACAGGATCTATTATCACGCTTAAAAACCGAGATAAATTAGGGCACGGAACCGTGATAATATGTAGTTTTTGTACTAGTGAAATTTTATTATTATTTTAATTTCACGCCATTAGATAGAGATGCCGTTACAAAAAGTCAAAATTTTGTGTGCAAAAAGCCGGGACGTTTTAAAATCATATTCTAAATTCAATGTGTTCGATAACAATGCAATTAAAATGATCATGATGATAATGATGGATAGGTATACATGTAAATTAGGTTTCAGATGAGAATTAGTTGATAAAGATAATATAGATGATAATAATGACGTAAAATGATGCAAACGAGAGGATAGTGATGACAAAGGTAATACAGTTGGAAGGCATACCTATGTCTTATCTCCAACATCACAATTTGCCTGGTATCTAGCAAAGGAAGAACCTGAGCTATGCCCACTTAACATGTGAGGGACTCGTTTTCCACCATTACGAGAAAGACTACAAACATCTTTAAAAGTTGGAAAACTAAAAAAAATCCAAATTTGCACACAAGAAGTAAGAAACATTTAGACACAAAACAGTACAAAGAAGCAATTTCATAAGCACAATTAAGAGCCTCCTTCCTTCAATATTTAGAGCAACGCTGGCAACGGACACCAAGGATACAGTGAGGCCGGCGACGGACACCAAGGACACGGCGAGGCCGGCGACGCACACTAGGGACACGTCAAGTCCGGCGACGAGGAGGCAACGAATGGCTCGACGAATGGCGATGAAAGCTACATGGGACTCCGAGGGCGGCCCTCAAATCGATGAGACAAGTATGAGAAGTGCTCTAATTCTTGAGGTTTTAACATGTTTTGTCTCGAATTCTTCTTGATACCTCTCGAATTGCTCCAGGTGTGTATACCTCTCCTTCTATCGCTGTTTTGAATGTCTGAGCCTTGACACGGTAAGAATCCCAAATCTGGTAGAAAAGGGAAATATTGTTTTTTTAAGATCAAAATTACTATCGATGGAATTACTATCCCAGATCTTCTTTTATGGTTGTTTTGTGAGTCACAATGAAATTCATATTAAGGTAAGTTGCCCAGAAGTATCAAACAACAAATTACCTTCTTCTCTTTGATGTTGAAAATCTCATCAGTGTTCCCATTTATGCCAATCCAAGCATGTTCACCATTTGCATGCTGCAAATCCACATGAATCACTCCTTAAGTATATCTACATTGACAAATAGGCAATATACAGTAGTCAAAAATAATACAATAGTCAAAAATAAGTTTTTAATGAGATCAACTCTCATCTTTCCCTGCAAAGCAGTCATGGTTTTAATAACCTTCACACCACAGTTTTGAGTAAAAGTTCAGCAACTTCATAGGGCCACTAACAGTACAAAGCGAGAAAATTGGTAAATTGTTAATATGTTTTGTTTTTATGAACTAAAGGATAAAGCTTCATTGATATTTGAAAAGAAATTATAGAGATCTCACCTTTTCTATGCCTTGAATAGATGAACTCTTTTGTTTCAAGGTAGCTGATCGATACAGTTAGTTCTATAGTACCACCTCCAGGCACGGGTTTTGGATTCTTGAGTAGAAGTAAAGCTGATGAAATATTACGAATACAGGGAAAAATTTGTTTTTTTAAAGAAACGCAAAACCCTAATCTTTGTGAGGTCTCACTGATCGCCAAGAGATAGTGCTGATTAGTTTGGCTCATAATATATTATTAAATTTTAAAAGTTTCTCCCCAATTGTTGATGTGCTCTTGGCTCCTGATCACCGCTTCATGAAGCGATTTCGGAAATGGCATAGGATGTTGATCCTCTCTTTGCTCTACTTCTCTTTTTGTGCTCCCCTCATTTTTGTGTCTTACATGTTCAAAACACATTATTATGGTTAGATTCATGTACATCATAATATAGAAATTTATTATGTGTATGTTTTAATGAATTCTTATATAGTCATCTTTGTGTGGAATATTGTAGAAAGTTAGTGGACGGTTTTGATAATCATTTTCTAAGTTTATATTTTGGTTGGTTTGTACTTTTGGATGGATATAATGTTGAGTAGTGTCAATATTGATGGACATCATTGTTTGAATTGATTTTTGACATTATGCAACGATATTTAGTATTTTATTATATATATCTATATATAACATGGATCCAATTGTATTTTTGACATTACATAAAACAATGAACTCGGATATTACTAATCCGGTGTATATATACAACAATACTATTCGGGCATATACCCCGGACTTTAATAATCGGGGAAAATTCTATTAACTTTATACCTTGGATATCCATAACCGTTGTATTTACACTACTAATACCCCGGATCAAACACAACTCAAATATACCCCGGATAGGGATCTACCCGGTGTATTGAATTACAAATACACCAAGTATTAGAGAGAATTTTCAAGGGAATCAATTACCTCGGATTGGACCCGGTGTATTAGGTTACTAATCAAATACCTCAGCAACCCCGGGCATCATCCAATGTATTTGGTGTGAAACGTCCGGAGTAATTAATATCATTTTGTAGTAGTGTATTACCATAAATGCATAGGAATATCCAAAAAGATTGCACCCATAACTTTATGATGGATCCTTGATCTTTTTCATGTCATGAGAGGTACGATTTAGTTGTCTTAAACTTGTAAGCAAATCATCATAAGAAGCCCTTTCCCAAGGATACTCGTTGAACATATCCAAATCATGATGTAAAGGTAATGTGGACTGGATTCAATGTGAACATTAGGACATTTAGGAATAACCACACCTTATAGAATGAGGACATGAGCAATCTTAAACTTGAGGTCCTCACTCTTTGTCCGAGCAAATTCAGCGGACAAGTCATTTTGTGAACACTTCCTAAATCCAATGACCTCTTTGACATCAACATTAGGGACTTCAAAAGCATCAAAACTCTCACAATTCAAACCAGTTATTGCTACAAAATCCATCAAGAAAAACCTACATACATGCCCACCTATCTTAAACCACATCTCATGAAGATATATATTTTTCAACTCATGCATTAATGCATAGTTAACAAACTGAAGGGGGGGGGGTCTGTCTACGAGTTGGATAACTCGACCAAAATAATCTTTGCATAGAAAATCCCACTTATCTTTCGGTAGATGCTTCCTCACAAAGTCGATAACACCTAATTCATGATATACATTCGCTCTTCTATTGTAGCGCTTTGATTCAAGTATAATATAATGTAGGTAATTTGTTTCCATACCTTATACTACAATGACAACAAAGACTAAATCAATACTATAATCAAATTCCTCAAATAAAAATTGTCATTTATCAAAGTCATTTCAACAACTAGCAAATTGTCATCACAAAAAGCATTAGGGATCAATAGCTAGTAATTTGTCATCATTTATGCAGTTAGAACAAATGTAAAACAAAGTGATGATAATCGGCTAGCTATTATCAAGACTGTTGTCATCACAAAACATGGTAATGAGAATAGCTAGCAAATTGTCATTAGAAAACATATATAGTTTTGATAATAACTAGTTAATTGTCATCACAAAACCCAGTAACGACAATAGCTAGTTAATTGTCATCACACACATGTTGACATTGTCATCACTTAACACACACTGATGACAATGTACTCATAATACTCGAAGATACACACAAAAAACATTATCATCACTTAACATAAACATTCATGACAATGTCATCACAAAATCACTCATGACTTTAGACACAAATACAAACACGGTAAAATGAACAATGTCATCAAAAGATTCGAACACACAAATTCATGACAATGTACTCACAAAAACTCAAAAAACATTATCATCACTTAACATAAACATTCATGACAATGTCATCACAAAATCACTCATGACTTTAGACACAAATACAAACACGGTAAAATGAACAATGTCATCAAAAGATTCGAACACACAAATTCATGACAATGTACTCACAAAAACTCAAATGTAAACAAACATAAACCTTGTCAATACAAAATCTCAAAGCATGAACATCCACCACAACGTCATCACAAAAACTCAAATCATACACATTGTCAATTCTCATCAGCACAGAAGAACATAGCTCACACTAAAAACCAGAAATCAAAACCCTACGATAGAATCAAAGCATTAAAATTCCAACGAAAGCCTATAGTAGCAAGAAAACTCGAATGTGCTCTACAAAAATGAAACGTTCCAACACAACAACAACAACAACAACAAGTGTGAACAAATATGCTTAAACCCACGAAAAATTGAAAAAAAAAACACAAACCTGCAATGAAAGCACGAGAATGCGAGCATGAAAACGAGAGTGTAAGCTCGAAGCAAAAACAAAACACGAATGAAAGCACGAGAACGAACCAATGGAACGAAAATCTTCAATGCATGCGACTTGTAGCAGTTTATTTAATCATGGAAGAGGAGCAAAAGTTGAACGAAGGGAGGACAGTTATAGCACAGATCGTGGTCTCGTGGAAGAGGAGAGAGAAAAGAGATGTATATAACTACCATATTAAACTCTTTTATCCTTAACAAAAACCGAATATATGGGCAAACGGACCCTTTTCATGGACATCCGACCCAATTCCCTAAATATGAAATGGGGCGAGATTAATGTGGAGACTCGAAAGGACACAACTTTATGTGTTTTGATTAACTGTTAGTTGTAAAATTGTGAACTAAACCCGAACCCGAAACTATAAATTTAAAATGTTTTCGGTTTGGTTCAAACCAGAACCTAAGAAGCTTGATTCGACTAATTTGAATTTTCGATTTTGTATGGACACCCCAACCTACCACTTATCCTTGGTTTTTTTGGCCGACATTAACAAATGTGGGTAGGATGGGTGGATTGGCGAGGGCAAAGACATTAACACAACTACTTTTCAAGGAGCAAGAACGTGGCGTCCACGCGCCAACACACTCCATCCCACGGAAGCCTGGAGCTGTCAAACCCTCAAGAAACGCGTACTACCCCCATTTCATATCTGCTCCTTCTCCAACTTTCTTCTTCTTCTTCTTCTCTGTAAGGCTCTGGCTCTTCTTCTCCTCCGCCGCCCTAAATCCTCCTTATTCACTTCCTTCCTCTACCTCCTCAGCTTCCGCTCTCCTCGCTCTCCGCCGATGGACTCCACCGACGCCCCCGCCGTTGACGACGCCGTCAAATACGGATTCGAGCGCGACGAGATGTACAAAGGCTCTCTCGCCAACACCGCCGGCGCCTACGACCGCCATGTCTTCCTCTGCTACAAGAGCTACGACGCCTGGCCTTCTCATGTCGAGAACTCCGACTCCGATCCGCTTCCCAAGCTCTTCGCCTCCGCTCTCAAGGCTCGCAAAGACGACATGAAAATCAAGGTCCGCCGCCTTCAAATCGCTTCTTTATGCCTTGCTTAGTTACTCGATTAGTCTTGTGGTTTACTGGATCTGGATTTCTTGGATCCGTCTTGATCGATTCCTGCTTGTCCCTTCCTTCGTGTCGATTTTTGGAAAATTGTGTTGTGCTAGTCTAGATTCTTATCGTTTCCGCAGGAATTTCGGCTCTTGTCTCTGAATCTTCCCGTAGATACTTGATATTGAAGTCCTGTGGATCAGTTTCCCCCAAATCAGTATTGGATATATATAATAGCGTGTTTCTAATTATAGCGATATGTATGACTCTAATAATACGTTTCTTGAGAAGTCTCAGCATATTTCTGCGCAATTGTAGTTGAAGCTTTTTGAGATGTGTCAACCTATTCTTGAGTTTTGTATTTATTGTTTTAGTCAATAACTAAACGAATGTATTGTATAATCTGCTTCTGAGAATTGTTTGTATATTTCATAAACAACTTGCAAAGAAAATCTGGATAGCTTAATAGTGGATTAAAATATGGAGAGATGACTTTTGCTTTATTAAAATCAATCATTTATGGCATAATTTGTTTATTGCTTTTCCCTATGTATGGGATAGAAAGGGTGGAATGCTGTGTTTGTTCGATCTTGCATCTTCCATTTTGCTCTGAATGGCATGTTTCTCTTACTGTTGAATGAATGAATGACTGGCAGACAAAGCTGACCATATGTGGAGGATGCGATGGCGTCACTTGTTCTGATGGAGACGTGCTTGTATTCCCAGAAATGGTGAAGTACAGGTAATAAGAGTATTGGAATTTACTGTATCTTGTGGTTTGATGTAACAATCATTGTACAATGAAGATGCTGTGATGAATATTTGTGTTCATCAATTAAAACCTTGTAATTATAAACCACGAAATTAAAATGATGAATTGATGAACTTGGATCATTGTATTTGAACTACCTTTCTGTTTATTTGGTCTACATATATATTAATTGTTGCTTGAATATTTGTATACTTGAAGGAGTGTGAAGGAGTCAGATGTGGAAAACTTTGTGGATGATGTGTTGGTGAACGGGAAACCATGGGAATCTCAAGAGCCGTTGTCTGGTGCATATGTGTTTGTTTGTGCCCATGCAAATAGGGATATGAGGTGCGGTGTATGTGGACCTATCCTCATGGACAACTTCAAGGAGGAGATTAAGTCCAGAGACTTGACAGACCATGTTTCCGTTTATGCTTGTTCTCACATTGGAGGGCACAAGTATGCTGGAAATGTTATAATATTTGGGACAAACTCTGATGGAAAAGTAACTGGAGACTGGTAAGAGTGGTTCTGTTCCTTTCTGCATTTTTTATTTATATCTTCTTATGTATATGTCTTGTTTCATGCATATCAGCAACCAGCTGTTTGAACTTGGTGATTTTTCATGACTGTTGCAGGTTCGGCTATGTCACTCCCAATGATGTCCCTGACCTAATTGATCAGTATATTGGCAGGGGAGAGATAATTGAAAAACTTTGGAGGTTTGTTGCTTTTCTGATCTCTGTGTTTCATTTATGTTCAATTATAGCTTAGGCTGTCGTCTCTGACTCTAGTTGGAAATTTAGAAGCATGAGATAAATCACATACCTAGTCTATCACCATACAGAATAATGGTTGATCCTTTGTTAATTTGCGACTTTATGGAAACATGGCAGGGGCCAGATGGGTTTGTACGAGGAAGGAGCTGACAAACCAGCTAAGAAGGAAGGTCCTGAAAAGAAGACGTATGCAGATGCAGTTAAGGAGAATCTCAAGGAACCCGAAAGTGAAAAGATCAAGGAAAACTTTTCTGGCTGCTGCCAAGGTGCCAATGGAGTTTCATCATGCTGCAGAGACCCAACTCCAGCAGCTGCGAACGGTGACACCGGAGATGTAAAGCCCAAGGAAACCTCTGGAAAGAAAGAATGGAAATCCGTTTGCTCTTTGATGGGAAAGTGGGAGCAAAGTGATATTCTAATGGCTACCGCTGTTGTTGGAGCTGTTGCTACCGTTGCTGTGGCTTACAGCGTCTACAGAAGGTCAGGATGAACGTTAGCCGCTTACAACAATCTCTCCTTTTAGTCACGTCTATTATACTCGTGGGTTTTTTTTGGGTATCAAAGTTAATGTCAACTGTAATAACCCTGAAATTGTTGCCACTCGTTGAAGTACACAGTCTGGCTAGCAGGGCTAAGAAAAGCTAGATTCAGTAAGCATGATTGACGTGATATTACTCTCCTTTGGTTCATCTCTTGACAGAATGACTGTTTGCATGGTATAGCAATTTGGATACTATTGGTATATGATGCTGTATCCTTGATTTTCTAGTTTCTGGGCTTTACACATACCATCTATTACTATATTCTGAAATTTGTTGTTGCACGGAGTAGTGTTCATCTGTTTGTTGGATCTAGCCGTTTGAAAAAAGCGAGTGAACTACCAATATTTCAGAATTGAGTTGAAATCATTATGTGCTTGAACTTTGAAGGGTTTATTATATAATCTGGCCTCAGCTTTGCTCTTTAGCAAAGTGAACTACCCATAGTTTGGGCCAAAGGGGACTCCATTAGGTAGGAAATCGGATGCTTTATCAAATCATCATCTGGGAAAAGTATTATCAGCTTGCGTTGGCTCTTGAGTTAATGCTCGTACTTGGTTGTTCTACCAAAGTATGCTATTAACGAGCTAGCTCTGCTGACAAAATGTGCTTCTGTAAAGAAGCTAAAACGCTCACAATGAGCTTAATGTTCAGAAATCATTTTAGACTAGTAAGGTGGCTATCTTAATAATGTATGCAAAAAACAGACAACAGCACCATACAAAATGTGCTTCTAGAAAGAAGTCAAATAGGCTCACAATGGCATGATGTTCTAACATCAACATTAGCCTAAACAAGGTAGTTGTTCTAAGAAAAAAGGCCATAAACTTGCAGCTTCTTTAGTGTCGTCTGTTAGATCTTTAGTGTCGTAATATTGTGTCCACTTTGTCTTTAAAGAAAAAAGTAACGATGCCCCAAGTGTCAGCATTCAAAAGACTCGATACATCCTCAACAAGGGGAATGTCTAAGGCTCCATTCGACAATTCCTAGTTGACGGTGTTGATGTTGAAATTAGTAGTTCAAATTATATATAAACAAGTATGAGTTTGGTAGAGGGTAGTTAATAGGGTAGTTAAAATGATTGTTATTAGGGTAAAAATGACTGAAATTTTTTCAACTGCCTTAAATTCAACACTATCAACTCCTTCAGGTAATCAGGTCCCCAAGGGTTTTGATTTTTTTTTGGCAAATTTCAACTCCATCAATGCACTTCAACAAGCACTACCGAACAATGGTTTGGCATTGATTTTGGTTTGGGATTTCAACATCAACGCAAATAAACTCCACAGAAGTACAGAACGGGGATCAACTTCCATCGGTAATACTAGGGGGTTGCTACAGGATTGACGAGAGAGTCAGAATCCCGACGAGGTTTTCCGTCAGAGAGCTTATTTTTAGAGTGTCAAGTACACCGAGGTTAGTTGGTCAAAATCATAATGATTCGTGTAATTTTGCGTTTGGTACATGTGTTTTGTGTAATGACCATAGCAAGGCTTGCATTACGAGTGGTCTATTTTACAAACACGCCAACAAATACACCGTTTAAAGTGCGAGCCCAGCCTAACTTCCCCCACCGCCAAACCCCTCTTCCGCATTTTCAACAATGGCGATCAACCTGAGCCGTCGATTGTCTTCGCTCATCGGCATCTCATGCCCTGAACTCGCGCTCTCGGCATCCTTCCCCGACATAGCAAGCCGACTCGTGAGCTCTTCTGCTCCTCAACTCCAGCCGAACAAGGACGAGGTCCATGAATCCGGGTCAGACGCCAAGGAAACCACCGAAGCTCCGGACAAAGAAATCGCCGCTGGCGAAGAGATCGACGCTTCCGATGACGACGTCGGCGGCGAGTTTGTCAATGAGGAGACCGGCGAGATCGGCGGCCCTAGAGGTCCCGAACCGACTCGCTATGGCGATTGGGAGAAAGGCGGCCGTTGCTCCGATTTCTAGGTTTATGTTTCAATTGATTCCGTATTGTAGCGTTTTCTTCTGTTTTCGTGAAATTTGTGAGCAATAAATCGTACTTTGTGATGATCGATTAATCTATGGTGGTCAGTTCTTCGATTTCAGTCCATTGTAAACCCTAATAATTTTACAATCCAATATTTACGCCGAGAACAATCGAGTTGGAGAAAAATTAGGAAAATCAAATCAAGATTCTCTAAGCACTCAGTTTTGCGATCATCTGTTCTACCATTCTCAGTGTCGTCCCATTGTATCCATCTTCTTCGGAGTCAATCCTGGCCATCATCTGCTCCAGAATCTCATTCTTCTCCAACTGCTGTCTGTT
Organism: Polygonum aviculare; assembly: GCA_934048045.1. NCBI lineage: Eukaryota > Viridiplantae > Streptophyta > Magnoliopsida > Caryophyllales > Polygonaceae > Polygonum > Polygonum aviculare. The sequence continues at coordinate 6,065,374 of OW204027.1, forward strand.
CGATCCGTTCCCGGACGAAGAATCCCTGAGAAGAAACAGAAGAGTACTGGCCAAATTCCTCGCCCTCCATGTCCCATCCACGCTCAGCTGTAGAAGCCCTGGCATGACTCCTTCTCTCAGCATCATTCCTCTGTACTCGTCTCTACAGGTCTGGCAAATCAGCAGAAGAATCCCGACGGCGTGTTCCTTGCACTGTGGAGTCCCCTCCTCGATCGTCTCCACGAGCGCCTGAAGAGCCCCTCCTGTTGCAGCGGTCATCCTCACGGCGTTATCCGAGGAGGAAGCGATCTTCTCGAGCAAGGCGGTGGCCTTTTCCACGAGCTCGCACGATTTCTCCCAGCCATGGATAATTTGGAGGAGGTAAATGGTTGCCTGTGAGGAGGCCAAGGATGGGAGTATTTGGTTGCAGGTCGAGAGGTTTTGTAATGTGGCTACTGTGTCTAGCTTTCCTTGCATTGTTATGTTGGTCCTACTACTAATGATTGAAGTGTTGTTTTGTTGTTGATCTGCTGATAGGAGTTCTATGAGATGTGGGATTGCTCCTGAGGAGGCTATGGCTAGCTTGTTGCTCGCGCAGGAGGAGAGGATGAGGAGAGTTGCTATGGCGAGCTCGATGAGTGTTGTGCTTTGGCATGATAGGATCGCTAGCAATGCTGGTATGGCTCCTGATTTTGCTATCCTGGTCTTGTTTCTGCATTAATTGAGCAATGTGAGTGGATGAAGTGATTGTTGATGATGAACTAGGGATTTAGGTATGAGTTTAGTTTTTACCTTTCGCTGCCGTACGCGAGGCTGAGGAGTGCGAGAAGGGCTGCCTCAATGGCTTCGTAATCGCAGGAGTTGAGCATGGAGACCAATGGGGTTATCATCCCTCTTTCAACCAATTTATGCTTTTGTTTGCTTGTTAGGTTGTTGAGCTCAAGAGCGGCTTGAATCTGCTGCTCTCTTCTGCCATTGATTAGAGCTTCCACCATCGCCTCCATGGCAAAGGTCAGCCTTCTCTCTTCCTCTGCCTCCGCCTCCCTGATTTTGATGTAGACTATGTTTGTAAGCTAAGCAGAGGCCTGAGGATGTTTAAAAATAGTGCATTGCTTATGTAATGCTCATTCTCTATCTCTCTGTAGGGTCCACTTTTTGGGTGTGCACAATTGTTTGGGATTGAAGCAAACTTGCTATTCTCTGATGATGATGATGACTTTTTACTTGGTGTCTTGGTGTGGGCAATTCCAAAGAATGAATCCTTTGCTTTGCTTTTACAGAACCCCCTTGCTTTATTTTTGCACTGTAGTCTTCCCCAATAGGATTCTAATGTTTTGTCCTGTTTTCCTCCTGTGTTCTTATGTGACTCTAGCCGTTAATAACAAATCCTTAGTACTCCATCTTGCAGACGTCTCATTTCTCAATGCAATCTCTCTTAGTCTAGCCTTACCCTACTAGCTGACGAGCCGGCCCATGTGGTCAAATCTGGTGTTAGAATCCATCTGTTATAACTTGTCAGGTGATATCTTATCCCCTCATAATTGCATTCTCACTACGTTGTACTGTATTAAGTCTAGGCCCCACTTGATGCACATAACCAACAAATAAGACATGATGACCACTTTGCAAGTCTTTCCTTTTCTTTGTAAAATTAGTACTAATAATTGCACTGCTAATACACTTCATTTGACGTATTAACTATGGCATTGCAAGCAAGTGTATCACTGACTGTTTCGACTAATGGAATCGAATTGCCTTTGGTTTTCGGATAGAATTTGATCTTAAGGGCTTTTGCAAAAGCTTCAGTTATGGTACAAGTATCAAAATGTGATCACATGAATGCCCTTGTTTTCAGTTTGGAGGCAGGAAGGGGAGTAACATTTTTGCAGAGATAAGGGGACATTCCTTCATAAAATCACCCAACAGATAACAAAGGTTAAGGGATCTTGACCCTCTATTTATTCCTCTCTTTCTCTTTACTGGTCTTTTCTTTTGGGAAAGAAGTATCTCTCTATTTATGGGATAAAATATCAAGGGATCTTCCTCTTCTTCATAGCCTTTGCCCTTTGATCTTTTTTTTTTTAATTTTAAAATGGAGTCTTTTATGGTTTTCTGGGCTTTGCTGATTCCCATGGTGATGGTTCTGAACTTGTGATGTGCTTCGTCCGTTCACTTATTAATGACTAAAGTAGGTTGTATGTACACACGAAACAGGTGACTATGTATAAATAAACAAATGCAATAAACTTAGCTTATGGGGAAAGCAAAGATTTCCCTTTCGACATTCACAAGTTATCTAAATTTAGAAAGCTGGTGTTTGCCTGATTGGTGACTCTTGACTCGAGCAATTCCCATTCCACTTTTGTACATCAAGCCCGATCTACTGATCAATTGACGACGATTGTCGATTTACTTATGGCCTATTAATTGTTTAAGCCTTTTTCTGTTCACAGGCCCTTCTTTTTCATATAAATTCCATTTTAGAACAATAAACACGTTACACGTTTTGTTTTGTTATCATATATTTTTCGATGGAATCTGCACTTTGCTTTAGCCGATAACTGTACTAATCTAACATTTAGTATTATAGCTTATCGCTGCCTCTGTGCTCTTGCTCCTTTTTCTTTTCTTTTTTTTAACCTTTCTCTTTTTCTTTTCAATATTGTGTTAGTTTTAAATCATCGCAATTCGCAAGTGTTTATGATTTAAAATGAAAAGTAATTTCTTGTATAGAGCTTGCAATCTTGTAAACTTATGCATGAGACGGAAATTAAATGAGATACATTTTTTTTGGTTGAAAATTAAATGAGATACATTACATTACTGAATGTAGTGAAAAACAAGGCTTATACGTGGTGGTGAAACCATGCCAATTCCTACAACGTAGTTTCACGAAAATTTCACTCATTTACTATTGCAAATTGTTATATTAAAGATTTGTTACCTAAATAATTTATTAGCTCATGTATATAATGTAATACTCGAGCTATGATTACAAGATTAGCTGATCTTTAATTTCGAAATAGTCAATTAATCATTGCTTTTATAGAAGTGTACTATAAGGGTGATTTGGTTTCAAAACTATTCATATAAATAAAGGTTAAAGGTTCAGAATTGATATTGTAATCGTGAATAATTTATGGAAGGGTCGAGAGAAACGTTTATTCATAGAGTTTGGAATGAAATAATTTATTAAAGATTTATGTGTTTAAAACCATATACTCCGTACTATTGATGAGATCAAGGTTTTCGTCAAGTTGAAAGGTATTTATATAGATTTGATCCTAATCAGTCTTATTATAGGGAATTACAAATATGACCCTGACAAAATGGAACTTCACATTTTATATTCTTCTCAACAAGGCTATCTTAGATAGAGATTGGATCGTTCAGCTTAATCATATATACGTCTCATGAGGGCAATTGAGTCACAAACTTCCTAGCTCATTTGTACATAGCTCTTTACGTATTGTTTGTATGTAGGCTGAGGGGATCATAAACTTCATATCATATAGTAGTAAGGTATTTTTGCCTGCCACCTTCAGACCCAAAAATATTTCAAAAAATAAAAGGAACTCGGACAGATAAATTGTAATCCCCTAAATAAATAAACGAGTTCATGCAAAGAAACAGTGGAAACAATTCAAAGAAAAACAAAACCGAGTGAGGATGCACAAAACAACTTTCTTGACCAAAAACTGAACAATTCCTTCGACGAATAATGACGAAAAAAAATACACAAATCAAGCATAAGCTAAAGAGTTACACGGCCCAGCTTCTGCTCATAAGACGGGCCAACTCGGCCCATCATTAGACGCCATTAAGCTCTGGTACAGATCCATCATTATCATCAGTTATAAAAAGAGAAATTCAAAAGAACCGCGAATTTAAAAAATATGCGCCGTTGCCGGGGATCGAACCCGGGTCACCCGCGTGACAGGCGGGAATACTTACCACTATACTACAACGACTTTATTTTGTAAGTAATAACTTACATCAACAAACCCTTCCTACTAATAATAGATTTATCCTTTCTCACAAATTATAAATTCCCCATAAATTAAAGATGATATAGGCAAAGGTTTTAAGAAAGCATAAACCTAAGGATTTTGATGGGCAAAATGCTTTAGTGAACACTATTTTTTGGACCAAATTTCAACTCTCATACCATAAGCTACTTGTACCAAACAACCAACACCAGACTTCTTTGATTTCCTTAAGCTATATAGATGCAGCAACAAGGGGTCCAATATATATTAATAAGCACTTGGTGACAAACAGAGCTTCAAGTGGCATACGTGTCTTATCTTCTACTAATGCTCAATATATATTAATGCTCAAGTTCCATACTAGAACAAACAAATTTGTTCATCAAGCCCGAACAACATTTTGCAATGCATGGATACAGCAAGGCAGTGATCCAACATATACATCATCTTGCACCTTAAAATATTGCTTCCAATGCCAAATGTGCTAAATTTACCTGCTAAGCTTTGATATGGTATTTTGTATGCTTACAAAAGATAATACAAATAAGTTTCTGGGAACAGCTAGCTCGTGTCTACAACGTCGAAAATTAGGAAAACATCAATGGCGCTGAAAACATCTTCAGCAGATACCTTATTTTTTCCAGCTTGTCAGCTAAAGGCAAGAGGATGGATTTCCACGAATCCATTACATGATCCCCATTGCTATACTGAATCATCAGAATCATCAGAATCACTTTTTTCAGGCTCCTCGGTGTTGGGAGCAGGCTCTGGCTCGTCAGCCTTTGCACTGGGTGTGGGTGTACGCTTCTTAATAGTAATACGAGGATTCTCTTCACCTTCTTCCTCTTGTGCATTCGCTTCAACGCGTTGATTTCAGTTAAGGAATATATAACACAGCTAATTAAATTGATTTAGCGAATCGAAAGCTCGGGTTATCATGTGAACTGAGGTCAGTCAGCACAGCACAGACAAGTAGCTAATACTGAGCAATAATGATCTTCATTAAGACAGATAACTATTTCACGACAAACAAGGCCTGCAAATTCAATTATTAGCATTTCCTAAGCCAGCAGAGCCCAATAATTCTTGTTCATGAGCTTACCAGACAGTTTTCTACTTTTCTTAATAGATGACATACATATAGACGTGTATATCTGATTCCACAAGCATGAAAATATAAGAAACATAGCTAATAGTCCAACATGAATATAGAAGGATGACCTATCTTAAGTGTTTAGCAGCATACAATGACAAACTATAGAGGGACAAACTAATGGACCAATATAAAATGCATTTTAAGCTATTGCATGCTGTAGAAGTGGTAGGGAAGCTTGAGATAGAAAGTGCACTGTATTATGATTTATTTATTAAGAAGACCAAACACGTTTCAAGATTCAGATACCAATCTGATACCTGAAAAAAAAAAAGAGTTGATAACACGTAGGGAATATGTACAGCCTAACATATTAATATACACAAAGCTGCAAAAATGTATATCAGCATTAGCATGTCAGATTGACAAATAATTTTCATCTGCAAACAACATGGAAAGTAAATATATACAAAGGACTGAAGAAGCAAAAGGATATTTCCACTTCTCATAATGTTCCAAAGATCACTCTCAACTCGCCTCACAACTTCTGGCTGTAAGATGTCCCAAACCAGTAAAAATAGCATCAATAATAGGATAAAAACATGAAGCAGAAAAATTAACTAAATCAGCAATTAGAGGAAGTAGCAAGTCACATACATTTAGATCCGGCTCCCTGCGAAACCGACGCCTTCGTGCATCTCTCATGGGAGGAGTAATGCCATGTCTGTACTCTACAGAGTCAGGCACAGGATCATCCTCTTCTCGCACCATAATCATCTGCTTTGGCAACTTAGTTGAATTAATGAGAAGTTACTAATGTTGTCAGTTAATTGATTTATTTACATGGTGAACGAGCAGTACTTGACCAATATCTGCAGTTTTAATCAGCACACTATCGTCATAAGTTTTGTATGACTCCAAGATACATGGAAGGTCCAACAGAGATGCAGGGAAATGCTCATCACCAATGGAAAATGTACCACTCCTACCATCCTCTGCAAATCCAATAGCAACAATCATCCAATAAAATAGAACAATAAAATTCTGTTAACAGTTCCACATGCTCATTGTGTACAGCACGCGCTTGTTAAGCTTCTCTGTGTACATATAACGGTTTCTGGCTCTAAGCATTTTACTTTATTAGACTACACTCAATGGCATCATACGGCATCCATTAAATCATGGAAAATAGGCAGGTTTGGCAGAATTCTAGATTCACAAAAGTGCTGATGGGGAGAAGGAATACTGTAAAACACAAATGCTCATTAACATACAGCAAGAGAAAATGGGTGATGCAAGTACCAGAGAAGGACAAGTCTAGTGACTGGTCCTCAGCAGAAGAAGATGCTTCATCGAGAAGGCGGTCTAGTTGTTCGGCAACAGAAGGTGGAACCCTTAAAATAAACTGCTCCTCCATTATTCCTAGAAAACAAAGTTCTACATCAATTGAAGCCATCATCTGATATTGAAAACAACAAATGAGCTAAATTTCCCCTTTTCACATCTGATGAAAACAATCAATTAAAGCCATCAACTGATATTGGCTCCTTACAAGACAATCAAATTCAAGAATTTAATAGTTATGCACTTATGCACCCAAAAGATCAGTAAGAAAACCATTTCTATTTCTAATACTTTTACACGTTAATTTCGCAAACCATGACAACAACCCTTCACTCCCAAAATCTGAAAAAAGATGAGCACTTGAACATAAATGTGAGATTTTCCCAATTCAGATCAGAGTTAGTGAGCCCTTGAATTTACCCTTAATCCTTCAAACAGGGATTCCTAACGAGGGCTCAAACAAAGGAAGGACGGATCTATACGAAGGCTTTCCAGTGCATACCGGCGCCTGTCATTCTCAGCAAGGCGCCATCGGCACAAAAATTTAGAAAATTGAGAAACAAGAACTATAGTTGACAGAAAGACCCTAACAAGAAAATTCAATTGAGAAGGACATGTTCAAAAGGATCAAATTGGAGACGAACAAGAGCGAACCTAGAGAGATACATACACGGATTTGTAGACTTGGACGACGATGCAGAGAAGATATGCCGGTGGCGAAGGATTCAATTTTGCCCGTCGGTCCGCCCTGAATCGATTATGTCCTCTGTCTCGCGTTCCTTCCTAAATAACAAGAAAAATCCTAGGGTTGTTTATCAGTTGGATCAACTTGAGCCTCTTCGAAGTTATGAGGATTTTATTAAAATTTTCTTAAACATTATTTTACATGATTATATTAAGAAGTTTAATATATATTGTAGTAGGTGAAAGCCCGTGCGTACCGCACGGGGTTATCACGGTTCATTATAGGAAAATAAGTAACAATAGTTTGTACTATTTGATTTCATTATGAATATGTTGTATTGTAGCTACTTTATGGTTTAGCTATTTTAAGTTTTAGAATAATTAATGATATGGATCGTAAGCGTTATTTTAGTAGTTAGTTGCATAAGAGTAGCATGGGTTTCACGAAATGATTTGGCTCGATTAAAGTTCCACGTAAAAATCTAACTTGGAAGTTTCAAATATTTGGTCACGTGTGTCTTATTAAAGTTCGAGCAACAGTGTGTGCAACTACAAATTTGCTTGCGTGTATAGAGTATTAATATTAAAATCACAAAGCAAGTGGACAAAGATAAACTTTGGTGATTATTTCTGTTTGAATGCCTATGCACAAAGAAAGATGTGAAGAGAACAAAGTGATTGGAAAGGGTTTGAAATAGTGAGCACACACCATCAAATTAGCATGAAAAAAGAAAACAAAACTATTATAACTAAAAGCAAATAGGATGCATGGTACAAACTATAAAACCAGCTGAACAAACTCGGTGTACAAATTAATGACTATGAGTAGTAGTACAATGAATCATGGGAAAAAATAAAAAACAAATAAAATAAGTTGTGAGGGAAACAAAATAAATGTCTATGTGACTTTTCACGATCTTGTTCCTCTTTCTTCCGCAAGATTTCATTATGAAGTGGGTCAACTTCTGAGAACTGAGAGGAACAAAATAATAAACAAATTCCAACCACAATTAATACTTTTGATTGAGCAACTAACGGTACATAGGCTCACAGATCCAACTAAATACATTACCTTTGCTGAATTAAGGAGAGTTGATATCCTAAAAGGGGGTAGAAAAGCCTAGTTTTTGCACATATTCTTGGAGTCTGCAAAACGTAACAATTTGAAACACCTACAAAAAAATAGCAGAAAATTGACACCTACTATAGGATTTCCTCCATGAATAATATCAGTGCCTCTTCCTGCCATATTGGTAGAGATGGTGATAACACATTTTCTTCCTGCTTGTGCAACAATTTCAGCTTCCCGAGCAGCATACTGGATGGAAGATTAAAGCAATATCTAGGGAAAGATTAAATGGAAAGCCAGCAGCCATGAGCTAAAATACATAAATACCAGAAGAAATAGTTAAATCAGATTGAAGTGTTTATGCATAACCATGAGCTTCACTTCATCTTTTTGGTCCAAGTAGGCAAGAAAAAATAAGACTACTGTTTTGAGATACTGTGCTTTCTGTTTCTGCCATTGCAAACAGAATGAAGGAAAACTAATTGAAGAGAAAGGGTTTGTTTGTTTGTTAAATTGCCAAGAATGAAGGAAAACCTGTTCTACAGGTCCAAATTTTGTAGGATGCTACTCTTTGAGCTAGCAAAGATACATCCTAAATACTCTCAGCAGCAGTAGTAGTACAATGAAAATGAAAAAACTTGAAATTTCTTCAAAGCCAAAGGGTTCCCAGGAAGAAGTAGATGATTATCATGTAATCTACTAATATACAGATGAATCTAATTTAATCACACAGGTATAGGCATTCAAGGATGAGAGTCATACGAAGGGAAATGCCGAACATCCATTCCAATTTTTAAAAATTGAGTGTTGAGTTTTTTGAACTATCAAAGATAGATTCTATATCCAGACAAAGAGGAAGTGGTTAATAAAAATTGTTGCAAAAGAAATGGCACAGCTTAAAAACAAAATTGTGACTGATCAAGTACCTGCTAGGATCACCACCAAAAAGAGAAATATGATTGCACACAGCTGAGATCCCTTCAGAAACATCCTTCACCATGTAGGTGATGGTACCCTAAGAAAAAATTCTGCATCGAAAAAATCAAAGAGTCAAGTCGTATTACAAACATCGGCACACTACTATTTACTTTATAATTTTTCCCCGTTATACAGGAAATACCATAAACTATTATGAAGACTTTAAAGCTTTTGAGAAAAGACTTAGCTCGATAATCCATAATTCACAAAATCAGATATCATTTGGGAGAGAGCCCTATAACATGAGATGTTCTGATCAGGAAGATAAGATAACACTTGCTTGTAGTCAAGACATGCAACAATGATGCCAATCAATGCAAGGATTTAGTACCTGGATCAGATATCTTTCTACCAATTGTTTTCCAAGTAGAGCACCCCACGCTTTGTACCTAGATCAGATAAGAACAGTGATTTAGTGACAGGAAAAAGTTAAGTGCTTATCTCACATTATGAGAGGATGAGACTACATTCAGCACCTCGGAGAAAGAGTTGACCTGAAATGTTAGGACATAATATTATTAGAAACTGACATACAAACTCACCCAATAATCCATGCTCCACCAGTTACAAATACTACAACTGGTCTCTTTCCATCACATTTTTTTGGCAAATGGAGATCTAACATGTAAACACTCAGTAGATCTAACCTGTATCCTAGCAAAATGGAAGAAAGAGATGAGCAAAATTTACAATCTACACCGAATAGATAAAATGTAACAACTTGATAATCCTATCATGTTTGAGGCTCAAATTGATGTGATGATTGCCAAGATTATATAACTAATCCTTCAATAACAAATGCTTCCAAACCTTAGTTCAAAAAAATGCTTTAACGCCTAAAACAAATCCAGACTGATAGTTGAAAGGCATGGTTCGAAATTGATTCGAAATAATTGACATTGTGGTTGGCCGAGGCATTACCTGAAGTTGGTTTGGAGCGCCGCCTCTACCATGACCCTTGCTGTCGTTCCACATCATTGCGCTCGCCCAGAGCAGCTCCTTCTCCGATCTGCTTCTCTCCACTTCTTCCTCTGCAATCGATAATCGAAATCTCAAGTCAAACTACAACATTAAATAGATCGACGAAAGTGAAACGACATAGAGACAATAACAATGGATTCAGATGTGAGATGGATGAGATATTTAGATTAGATCCGTATGGTTTCCGAGGAAGCCCTCGAAGACGGAGTCACGATCGAGGTCTTCGGCGAAGAGAGGATCCGATCGAGGGTCGGAGTTTCTGCAAGCGGCATTGGGTCGGGAGTCGGGTCGGCGTCGGGTTAGGGCAGAGTCGGGAGGGCGAGCAAGGTTACCGTCGTCGGGCTCGGGAGTGCAGGGGAGTGGCAGTCGAGCGGCGAAGCCGAGAGTGAGAGGGGGATGGGGAGCGAGAACGTCGGGGAAGCCGCGGGTGAGCGGCGGGTTTGGGCTACTGTCGGATCTGGCCGGCGGAGTGGAGAGGGACCGGTGGAGGTCCGACAGGGCTAGAGGGAATGGTCTCGTTGCTGGCGAAGTGGTTGTGCCCGAGGGAGGAGCGCCGGTCTTTGGCGTGAAGGGGCTGCCGGATAGGAGAGTACCGTGAGAGACAGATGGAGGAGTAGGCTGAATTCTAGGGATTTTTTTTGGGTGATGAATTATAGGGATTTAAACTGTGCAGCTTGCAGAGGTTGGCGTCCATTGGAGTTTTGAGGCGTCCCTCCGTCTTCAAGTGCGGTATACATCATCATTCATTCTCGTGGAGTCTAAAGGTCTAAACCGAAAATGTGTACATGTAAGCATTCATTCATGAGAACCGAATGGGTGGCGATAGCATTAAAGAGAAGATGGGAAAAACAAATTTTCCTAGTAAAAAAGTAGATAAACCACATGAAAACTATAGGATTATGATAAAATGATGAGCATTGATTGCGGGTGAAAACTGTAGTTTATAGTATTATAGATAGATGTTTGGATATACATTTAGTATTCTAATTAATAAAGTTTTAGTAGTCAAAATATAAATTTTAGTAATACAATTCAAAAATAAATATTTAATTAAGAAAGGAAAAATTAATTAACATATTAATTAAAAAATTAAATATTTGGATTATTTGATAAGAATATCTTTTGACTAATATATAATCATTCAAATATTTTTTCTTAATTATTATTTTAATTAATATTAATATTAATATGTAATTTGTAAGATTTGTACAACTAAAAAAAAAACAATCTCTACATAAATGGAGGATAATTTACCTATTTGGTAGCCAAATAAATCACATGTGAACAAATATATATGTATATATAATAATATGGATAATTATATATGATGTGGCTCAGTAAAAAAAATTCGGATTCGGACCACTATGCATGCCATGCGTCTGCCCCTAATCATCGTAATGGAAAATCTATCTTAGCCGAAGGATACAATATTCGCATGAATTGGGAAGCCAGATATCGTCTACTGCGCTTGAATATTCAACCGACTCAAGGGGATGATTTTCTATCTCCTCTTCTCCCTTTCTTCCATTATATATCGGCGGATTTATAGGGTACCCCTCTCAGAACAAAAGTTGCAAAAACACTACTTAAATCACAAAATTATAAAGTATGGTCGTTTTGTAATAAAGGTTACTTTATTTTGTGTGTTCTTTTAAAAAAAATTATTATCAACCATTTTAATTATGTTAAAGATAGTTATGCATAATTTCAAAACACAACCATCTGTAAATACAAAAATAAAAATTAAGAAAAGATTTTTGGAAAATTAAAATATTGTTCATACTAAAATATTGTAGAAGATATGTTAAAGATTATTTTTCAATAATATTGTGAAATGTTGAAAGTTAGATATGGAAGTTGGTTAAACATCTATTATTATCGACAATAACAACAACAACAACAACAATAACCTAGTGTAATTCTCCTTACGGGGAATCTGGTGGGTCAAAATGGAGGCACCCCTGGCTAAACGCAGAGAAGGTGTGTCCAAAAGACCCAACGAAAACATCCATTATTATCGGTGTTGTATAAAGCATTTATTTTCGAAGTTAGGGTTAATCACAAAGTTGTCCTTATACGTTCTTATTTGAAGATTGTTGGAGTTTTAGACCGTGATAAAGTTTCATCCTTTCGACCTCAACTTAAATATAGTCACCCTTATTTTTTTATTAAATGGCGATCGACTTAGATTCTCTTTCGATTTTTTTGTTATTTTCGAAAGTGGTGATGTATCACCCTGTGATCTTTTTTTGGTGCTTTTTGGTAAAAATCTTCTAGTAAAAATCCGATTTGATCCAACTCTTTTTTTTTTCCTTTTTCTTAAATATTATTTTATTCTTTTAATTGAAAACTGTGGATACACTTTAGATCTTATTATGATATTATCTTTAAAATATTTTTTCTCTTTTTATTTTCAAATAGAATTCATTTAAAAATTATTATTTTTTCGAACATATATAAAGGTTTAGAACTTCAAAACCGAACCAAGTGAAGAGTAAACCGATTTGATTTTGTAATTTCGAACATAATCAAAACGATTCAAACCAAATAAAAAAATCATAAAATTAAAGCTATCAATTATAGAAACTAAAACCATAAATTAAAAGCTATCAAAACTGGACTTGAAGCAAAAAACTATGGGTCACGGGTAAAACTGAACCTAACTAACTCGAACCTAGCTGAACATGTTGGGTTGACCTTATTTATTATATATGCAAAATAAATAAAACTTATTTTAATTATGTTAATATAAAATTAAAACAATATTTATGATAAATATGTTTATTTAATTATAATATCATTTCACTAAATAGTAAAAAGTCGAGATCCCAACCCTCCATATAACATGATCTAGCGGCTCAGATTCGTTCTCATTTCTCTCCTTAAATGTTGTTCTCACATGATCCATTCCCTTGTATTTTTTATTGGGATATCAAATTGGATAAGATATCACTTGGAATAGTTTTAAAAAATATTATTATAAAATAAAACCATTAATTTGTTCAACATGGACAATAAATGCAATTTTAAAAACAATAAACTTAAAGTTATACGTTTCCTTTGTTATGACTTGCGGGAGAAAAGATACCAGGCAATGCAAGTGAATGATGAACCCGAGATACACTATAAATAGGATGCTCATTGAAATACACAACATGTATAAAGACAAGTAACCTGAGCTTATAAAACGAGGTGAATTCTAGCTCGCAAAATATTTGAAAGATGATAAAGGAAACCTAATTTAGGGTATTTTGTAACCTTCTCCAAGTCTTAATGGTTAAAGCACAACACATTATGCTCAACAACATCTCAGGACATACAAGAGTTCATTCCCTTGATCTGATTTCATTCCAAGACACAAAAGGTAGAAGAGTTTCAAATAGAAGACAAGCAGTTTCCATGAACCAAAGCGCCAAAATCAGAAAATATCTTCATCAGAATCGTAAAGGTTGGGCCATTCCATCAAATATTTGAGAAGGGTTTGGCTTAATGTCGGGATATCCGGAAAGCGGAGTGACTCACAATACCTTGATGCAAGTCTTGAAAACAAAAACTCGAAACTCCACTCTTAAAGAGCCACAACCCTCCTTCGAGGTCCATGGAAAACAAGATAATATCGCTCGAGGTCCAATGGGACAGTTTCCGACGTGATAATACGTCCTCTTTCATTGTATCTTCCAATCTCCAAGACTAGGCTTTTTATAAATTCTGGTGTAGGCGTGCACCAACTTAAAACTATACTGATAGATCCACTCAGAAGATGACCACAAATTAGCCTTGACTTGGTCATCCAATGTATTCAGCGACAGAACAAAAAGGTCGGGATGGTCAAGATCACACCTATAGTTGACTCGGTGGTACGGGGTTACATGTGTATGGCTTTTGTAAGGTCAATCATGCTCAACGAATCCGAGCGAACGTCAAATCTCAAAATGAGCCAACTGCTCTTATGTCCATTGTCATCTCTCCTACTCCTTAGACCGTAATCATCAACCATCATTGTAGGTCCACTCTGTAGACCGTAATCACAAATGCTAACCTCAATGCCCTGTAACTGTTGTAGAATAGGCGGACAAGTCCAACATCTTGCAGTTTCCATTTACAAGGCATGGGTTTCCGGCTTCCATTTTTAACAACCGTAGCCAGATTTGTGGCCGGATTCCATACCATAATACTAGGACCCATATTCCAATCTATGTAGAATAGCCCATGATAGGTACCCAAAATGCTCGCTTTGTTAAATCTGAGACCTCCAAGAAGTTTGTCAACTGACAGAAAATCAACTTGAGGCAAATGTGTTGGATCCAAAATGAGTAAAGTTTTTTCCCTTTCTAGTTGGAGAAGAGCCTTGTATTTTTGTAGAGAGATGTGCCTCATGCTAAAAGCCTAAGATTGTGTGAGTTGTCTAAGATTGTGTGAGTTCTCTCATATTATTGGAGACCAACTTGAACTGCACCAAAGTAAAGTAAAGTAAAGCCAAGGCAATAAGGGGTCGGTCCCTAACTAAAATAACATTAGTATCTATATATACTATAAATTTAGGAGGTGTACTCCATAAGTGTTCCATTTAATGATTATTGCAATCTTACTTATATCAATCTCTTAAGTAGCATTTTTATTCATTTACCCAACCAAATTTTGCCAACCGTAGTTGATTCATGTGTTTTTTTCGGTAAGACTTACTATACTTAATATTTTATATAAATTGATCAATTGATTAGTTATAGTTATTAGATTTAAAGTTGGTTGATTTCATTTGGGTAGTTTAATGGTTTTTAGACTAGTTTGATTAAAGGTGGTGATTTAGTAATTTTTTTTCTCGAAGGTGATTTAGTAATTTGTGTGTGCTTGAATTAGTTCTTGCTAGTAGTGTAAACTTAGGAGGGGTTTCACGGAATTGATAAAGTAAAACACTCAAATTTCCATTGAGATCTTTTTTGCTAATTTTTAAGATCCTAATCATTTTATTTAATGTCTGACACAAAGAGTTTGTATATCTACGTGTTTTGTTTCTTTGGGATGAAAGATGACGATTTTTGAAGTGTGCTCAAAAGTCAAGACTATTAGCATGAGTTTTTATGTTCATAAATTGTGTTGTTTTCATTAGTGCATTTAATAGTTAAAATGGAGTAAACCAAGTTTAAAATGACCATGTTTAAATACTAAGTAATAATTTTGGCTATATAGGGGTCTTTAATTTATATTTTACCATGGGCCTCCAAAATGTTAGGATCAACCCTTGCCAAAAGAAGCCAGATACATATGTAGAACTAATCAAATGTTACATTACATTACCATTAGATCAAATAATCACATCTATTTCATTCAACTAAATGACGTTTTGGTTTTATACTTTGAGAATTACTAACAACTTCAGCATTGCGCTTGACTATCTAGCTAGTCTTTCAATTGTCATGATGTTGAAGGTTTTTTTTAAAACAACAAAGTTTTAAGCCAAATCACGTACTTATTGTAATAGATTATTAAAAACTCCATTGACACCTGGATAGGGTTTGACCCCATTATGTTTTCAACCAACTCATCATCTTTGAATTTTATTGAGCATACCACCACCACTTGCCGAGCTACAATTTTAAATATTTAAGACAACTGTTGAAGGGTTTCTTGAACAAATAAATTTGTAGTCAAGACCCCGCTGAGTATAGCGAAGTCAGGATCGTCCACGGGAGCGAGAGTAGTGTTAAGTTTAATCGATAAACTACGAAAAGCAAAGAAAATAAGGGCAGAACAACTCACGCTCGACCCAAAGAGGGTCGATCTCGACCCTGGGGGGGTCGATCCTGAGAGCAGAAACGCACGAACACACACAAAACACACTCAATCACAAACAACGGCTCGAACACGATAAAGGGAGTCGAGATCAAGGCAAAAGACACGAATTTCAATTAATATAAAAGGCAAATCCTAGGGCTAGGGCTACCACAACAACAACCATACATGCTTTCAACAAGAATTCACAACTATCATGCCATCTAGATCATAGAAAAGTTAACTTTCGCAACAATTCAAGCCATTCAATCAACTTTCGCAAATCAAACAACTTTCTATCTATCCTTCAACCTAGGAATATCAACTTTCGCAAATAATCCTATTAGATCTAATCAAGCAACTAACTTTTCACTTTCGCTAGGGTTAATTACAAGACATGCCTCAACTTTCACCACGGATTAAGCACAAGATAAGTTAGATAGGATCATCAAGCATTCAAGTCATGAATTCAAGTTTAAAACATGCATGATTGTGTTGGGTTTTTGCCCAACCCTAGAACTTTAGAATACTACTCACACATAGCAAAGAAGAACAAGGAAGAAGAAGAAGAAGACATGATCAAACCAAACTAAAATTCAACTAAAAACCAAAGGTCAATCTTACAAACCTCAAACTTGCTCTCCAAGTCTTCTTCCTAGCCCTCCAAGTCTTGATTGTTAATTGATTGAATTATTAAAAAACTATAGGTTAAACCTCCTTTTATAGACAAAAAGGAGTCCTAATCTAACTAGGAAACACAAACAAAACACCTTCCTAAAATACAGATTTGGAAACTTCAACTTGTAATCCGGATAGAAGGAAGTCGGCGCGAGGTTCGACCCTCTTAGGGTCGATATCGACCCCCTCAGGGTCGATCCTGAGACATTTGTTCCTTGCGCTCCAAGTTTGGTAAAGTGGCTCGAGCTCGACCTCCTTGGGCTCGATCTTGGGACTTTTTCCTTGACTTTTCTTCTTGCTTTGGCTCCTCTTTAGCTCCTCTTCTCGGCTCTTCCGCCTGAATCTTCCTTTTAGCTCATCCATCCTCTCCTAGCCTTGCTCCAAACTCGTCTTCAAGCTTCAAAACACCTACAAAACGACACAAAAGCGCGTAGTTTCCGAATGTCAAGGAAATACGAAAACTCATGCAAAAAGACTCAAAAACACAAGACTCAATTACGAAAATCAACTTAAACTAACCTACCTAGACCCTAAAAATCTACCTAAAACGCGGACATCAAAACACCCCATACTTAGACTTGCTTGTCCTCAAGCAATAATCATGCAAATCAAGACCAATAACACAATCTTCAAGCATAGCCCTTGTCAAAACATTTTAAACACAAGTGAAAAAGAAGACAAGTAACTTTAACGTCATCACATATGTATAAGTCTCAAGCTAGGCAACCACAATCCAACCTCACAAGGGATATAAATGTGTTTCTCTCAACTCTCATGTGTATAGGCTTAACAAATCAATTCTCATCTCAATCTTCATGCACCATCTACTTTATCATTGAGACTTATATCACCAATCTCTCTACCTAGAGAAGTCAAAACACATCAATCTTCATAAGAACTTAGGCTCAATGAAATCTTCATAGAAGACTCATTCGGCCGGGTTGTAATGAGGCTCGGTAATAACATAAGGTAGGGAGTTATTTGGCCATGTGGTGCTAAATCCGGGAATCAAACTCCTAAATACAACACTTCAAACCAAGTCACTCACCCATTTTTTTTCTTTTCAACTCATAACCAAACACTTCAATGAACCTCAAACCCAACAATTTCTAACCCGAACTCCCTTAATACAACTTATAAACACTAGGAATTTTTGGCTTTGCACTTATAACATTTTTTTTTCCTTCTTTCTCTTTTTTTTTCAGCTTCGAGCATGCAGGGGGTCGAGGTCGACCCCTGGGGGGGTCGAACTTGAGACTCATTTTTCACTGGGGGGCCGAGATCGACCCAGGTGGGGGTCGATCCTGAGTAGTTTGGTCGAGCTTCCTTACTTCTTTTTCTCTTCTTTTCTTCAACTTTTCAACAATGTGCATTCCAAGCCAAGAATCCTATTACACTACACTTCAACAAGTTGTTCTCTACCCTTTTACAATGTCACCTCTTTCAAACCCAACCCGAATGTCACTCAGCAAAACTTATTCCCACACAATCTAAGTTCAATTCCCGGAATAGGGTCAAGCTAATAGGCTAGGGATAATTTTTGTGGAGCTTCAAACAAAAGGCTAAGGCTAGAATGGGGCTTCAAGCAAAGACAATTCAAGGTAGGCATGGAAGAATATGGCTAAAAATATAAGTTCTTAATCACAATCAACATGCATGAGCAATCTCATAACGGTTTCAAGAAATAGATAACCATATCAATGACAAGAGACATATGCATAAAGAGAGCAAAATTCACACAAACAAAGAAGAGGGAATTAATGATGATCTCCTCATAAGGCCAAAATTCTCACTAGGTAAAAATTTGTTGGACTGCAATTACTTTCACTCAAGACACATATGCTCAATTTTCATCACAAGTCAATTTCACAATCAAAAGCAACTTCTTATAAACATGGGCTACACTATCCAATTTTGCCAAAGGAATTACATGATAAGCATGAAAATTAATTTTCATCATAGGACATCTAAGATGGAATGCTCTTCTATCCTAAAACAAAACACACAAATATTTTTGTTTTTTTTTTCATTTTCTCAATTTTTTTGGATTTTTTTGAATTTTTCTCTTTACAAGCAAACTATCAAACTATTCAAACAAAGCAAACAAAGACTCAATTATATACAACATGTGAGATTTATTCTTCCCCACCCCATACTTAAATCATGCAATGTCCCCATGCATGAAAACATATGAAAAAGTAAAGAGAAAAGAAGAAGAAAACTCACAAAAACTCTTTGAAGCTTGAATTGGAGGTGGAGAATAGAAGGCATAATGTGCTGGCACGACCCTGAGGGGGGGTCGAGATCGACCCTCTTAGGGTCGATCATGAGAGGTGGATGAGGGAGAGGTAGAGCAAGGGGGAGGTCGTGATCGACCCTCATGGGGTCGGTCCTGAGGGCTCATGTACCTCATGTCAAGTTGTCTTCTCCCGTCCTTTTTGAGCCCGCATTTGAAGCTTAGAACCTTGCAAAAATCCCACAAAGATCCTATCCCAACAAATGTATATCCTATTCTAATCTAAAGAAGGTTAGAAAAATCAAATCTAGGAAAATCAAAAACAAAATAAAATAAAGAATCTAATCTAAAGAGCGGGTTGCCTCCCGTAAGCGCTTGTTTAACGTCGTTAGCTTGACGAGAAGTACCTCAACTCAATCCCTATGATCGGACATCGTCAAGGCTCTAAGTAACCTATCAAAGTCTTGTGAAGACACCTCATGAAAGCATAAGTAGCATATTGATAAATTGAAAACAAATGATATAGCACTCAAAGATCGTTTCAACTTATCAAAAGCGCAAGAATAATTTTCATGAGAAGGGTTAGAATAAAACCAACTTGGTGGTTGTGGTGGCGCCTCACAATACTCAACAAAGGGATCCTTGTAGGTCCATAGCTCCTTGCGTCCTATCTTGAAAGGAAAATGATAGAATTTGTAGGCACATTCAAGCCTAGGGACCATGATTGACTTAGGAAAGTCGAAAGGACCCACGGTGACGATCTTCATCACTTCATGCTTGGCCCACTCTTTGCTAGCATCCGGGGTCAATGAAGGTCCAAACCCGACCACCTTTTCTTCACTTTCCTCCACGAGTGGGTTTGGTTTCAACATTGGTAGCAAAGACCCCGTACATCCTTCATCCTCTTGGGCCTTAACCTCCTCAATTTCGCCTTCTCCTAGCAAGAGACTCTCTTCCGGATCATCCCCCAAGTTCTTCATCTCCTCTTCACGGGTCTCCTTCAAAGTATTGTCGAAGCGGATCTCTACTTTCTCTTCACCACTAGGAGCCTCAGGAGGAGAACAAGCATCGTTGGGAAGCTCCCTTTTGCAAGGAAGGTCGATATCGACTAGAGGAGGCCCACTAACGAGCTTTTGAAATTGATATTGAGCCAAAGCGTCCTCTTGGAAGGCGTTGAGTTGTGCTTGGAGGTATATTCGGGCTTCTCGTGCTCTTTGAGCCATATAAGTCTTGGCATCTATTTCTCTTTGGAGGATTAGCATTTCGAGATGAAGATCGGCCAACTCTCTAGCAAGGGCCTCATAGGTCGCCATGGCTATATCTAACCTAAAAACAAAAACAACACAAAACAAATTAAAAACACACAAAGGGTTTGGGCTAGTCCCTCACCCAAATATCAACTAAACTAGGCACTATTGCACACTCCCCGGCAACGGCGCCAATTTGTTGAAGGGATAAATTTATATTTGTTGTAGTATAGTGGTAAGTATTCCCGCTTGTCACGCGGGTGACCCGGGTTCGTTCCCCGGCAACGACGCCAATTTGTTGAAGGGTTTCTTGAACAAATAAATTTGTAGTCAAGACCCCGCTGAGTATAGCGAAGTCAGGATCGTCCACGGGAGCGAGAGTAGTGCTAAGTTTAATCGATAAACTACGAAAAGCAAAGAAAACAAGGGCAGAACAACTCAGGCTCGACCCAAAGAGGGTTGATCTCGACCCAAAGAGGGTCGATCTCGACCCTAGGGGGGGTCGATCCTGAGAGCAGAAATGCACGAACACACACAAAACACACTCAATCACAAACAACGGCTCGAACACGATAAAGGGAGTCGAGATCAAGGCAAAAGACACGAATTTCAATTAATATAAAAGGCAAATCTTAGGGCTAGGGCTACCACAACAACAACCATACATGCTTTCAACAAGAATTCACAACTATCATGCCATCTAGATCATAGAAAAGTTAACTTTCGCAACAATTCAAGCCATTCAATCAACTTTCGCAAATCAAACAACTTTCTATCTATCCTTCAACCTAGGAATATCAACTTTCGCAAATAATCCTATTAGATCTAATCAAGCATTAACTTTTCACTTTTGCTAGGGTTAATTACAAGACATGCCTCAACTTTCACCGCGGATTAAGCACAAGATAGGTTAGATAGGATCATCAAGCATTCAAGTCATGAATTCAAGTTTAAAACATGCATGATTGTGTTGGGTTTTTGCCCAACCCTAGAACTTTAGAAGACTACTCACACGTAGCAAAGAAGAACAAGGAAGAAGAAGAAGAAGACATGATCAAACCAAACTAAAATTCAACTAAAAACCAAAGGTCAATCTTACAAACCTCAAACTTGCTCTCCAAGTCTTCTTCCTAGCCCTCCAAGTCTTGATTGTTAATTGATTGAATTATTAAAAAACTATAGGTTAAACCTCCTTTTATAGACAAAAAGGAGTCCTAATCTAACTAGGAAACACAAACAAAACACCTTCCTAAAATACAGATTTGGAAATTTCAACTTGTAATCTGGATAGAAGGAAGTCGGCGCGAGGTTCGACCCTCTTAGGGTCGATATCGACCCCCTTAGGGTCGATATCGACCCCCTTAGGGTCGATCCTGAGACATTTGTTCCTTGCACTCCAAGTTTGGTAAAGTGGCTCGAGCTTGACCTCCTTGGGCTCGATCTTGGGACTTTTTCCTTGACTTTTCTTCTTGCTTTGGCTCCTCTTTAGCTCCTCTTCTCGGCTCTTCCACCTGAATCTTCCTTTTAGCTCATGCATCCTCTCCTAGCCTTGCTCCAAACTCGTCTTCAAGCTTCAAAACACCTACAAAACGACACAAAAGCGCGTAGTTTCCGAATCTCAAGGAAATACGAAAACTCATGCAAAAAGACTCAAAAACACAAGACTCAACTACGAAAATCAACTTAAACTAACCTACCTAGACCCTAAAAATCTACCTAAAACGCGGACATCAACAACAAAGTTTGGAACACTTTGCATCAAGATCAAAAGGCAAAGCAAAGGTTAAAAAAACATATTATATCCATATCTAGAGAATATGTCACTAGATATGTCACTATACTTTCTAGAACTTGTTCGACCTAAAAAAAGAGAATATGTCACTATACTTTCTAGAACTTTGCTTTTCTTATAGAATATGTCACTTTGACCAAAAAAAAAGAGAATATGTCACTATACTTTCTAGAACTTGTTCGACCTAATATGGAGCGAACATCACGTTCCATACCCACACTAAGCAATGAATGAGGCTCATATAGAACCTGCGAAATAAAAACATGTGTTAAAATAATAATAGACTCAAAGACAAGTAATGACATGTTCAAATGAAACGAGTAACATCCTATTTTTAAAGACAAGCAACAAGGCATTTTCAACAGACCCAAAAGTACACCTGTAGTATCTACATACACCCCAAAATCTTTGTTGGAAATGTAGAATGCTTACCATGAAGCTAACATCTTGTAGATGGCATGAGCCTTCTGCACTCAAATTCTCTAGACGTCCTGGAGTTGCAACAACAATGTCCTGGACAGACAATAACAAAGAAATTCGGACAACCTTATAAGGGGCATTTGCAGAACAATATAAAAGATCGAATTGACATAATGTGTTGTTATGACTTGGATATTTGATTGAAGGTATGGAAGATCAATTGTAGACCTCATTAGTTCAGTGATAATACCTTTCCCCCATAAATCATAAGTTCAAGGTTCAGATCTCCAAGTCAAATTTAAGATCCTCCCTTATGTGCATTGTAGACCTCATTAGCTTAGTGTTAGATGTAAAAATGAATTAGAGCAAACGTTCTTGTATGAAAATTAAACAAATGTATTAAAAATACTACTTAAGTGAGGTAGATATTCTTGCATACAAAAAATAAACGTATAAAAAATGCTACTTAGGAGATTTGAACCTTGAACTTATGATTTATGGGGAAAAGGTATTATCACTAAACTAATGAGGTCTACTTGATTTTAATAGGTATATTGTTAACTATATAGGTAAAATTGCAATAATCACTAAATGAAGCATTTAATGGGGATACCACCTAAATTTATAGTATTAATAGATTATAGATACTATGTTATTGATGTCATTTTAACTTTAATTGCATATTGTTTAATTATATTAGGAAACTAGCAATAAAAGTTAATTGAGCATTTAAGGAGGATATCTCTTAAGTTTATAGTATATCATGGTGATTTTGATTGCATATTGTTTGTTAATATATATGGAAACTAGCAATAAAAGCTAATCGAACATTTAAGAGGGACACCTCCTAAGTTTATAGTATACTAGTGATGATGCCCGTGCTACGCACGGGGCAAAGATTTTATATAAATATGTATGTTACAAATGGAGTTGAAAAGACTGCATATAAATTAATGTGATCTAATCTTTTCATAGTCATTGATTGATGGTAATTTTAATTGAGTTCAGATTTGCATGACTTAAAACCGACAATCACTCTTTCTCTTTTTTCACTTTATACGTTACATATTTTTTCACTCGAATTTTGCTTAAATAGTAGTTTTTGCAGCGCAACACCCTCCGTTTGGATAAGTTGAGAGCTTTTATTGTCCTCATTAAATCGATTGTAATTATTTTGATATTGAAGTTGGAGAAATGAGATTAATTTACACAATATAGTGGGATTGATTGTTCAAATGTGCATTCATTGTGGTGCGTAACACCCACTATTCAAATCTGGTAGTAATTGCCGTGTGTAACACCCTCTTTTATTGATTGTATTATGTATGCATAAAAAGTTAAATTATTTTTTAAGCTCTATTGGGGATAAAATCAAAAGCTTTTATTGATTGTATTATGTATGCATAAAAAGTTAAATTATTTTTTAAGCTCTATTGGATAAAATCAAAAGGGTATTAGGCAAGACTTGAACCTTAGACCAAGTGTGTATATGAGGTGACATAGATACCATCTGAGCCGCATTGATTTGCTGATTTATTTTGCATCCAAGTGTATATATAAAAAGGTGGGAAAGAAGAAAGATTAAGGCAATAAATGGTGGCAACAACCCATTCTTATATGTAAAGATACTAGATATATAGATGACAGTTCAAGAGAAAGGATGAAACATCATCTGATCACGTTCAACCAAAAAGAATCTCATCAATAGACCCGTCATTTGATAGTAAAATTCAGTCCTACTTGTCATATAGTCGTTCATATGCAAAAGCTGTAAGAGTAGCATGTTAATGTCAAGATTCAAAGAGAAAAAGTTTGACATCATTCTGCTATTAAGAGCATGGGGCTAGTATAAAGTTCTATCAAAAGATTCGCAGTTCAAAATATGAGAAGTCTTAAGTAGAAAAACATTGTAATAGACTATACTTGCGTCGGTACCTCGTAGAATCATGCTTCGGCCATTGAGTAGGAAAGGCCACACATAGGATTAAATGAGGGTAATATTCTTGAAGAAACCTTCACACCATAGCTCCATAATTACATCCAATTTTGCATCCGTGAAGGATATCAAACCATCATATTGCGGTTTCTTTATGTCCTTGCTCGAATTTACAACATTCAATCCACGGTATACCTGATCAATAGACTCGTCCTTACCCAGATCTTGACTTTCTTCGCCTTGATATTTTCTCCTTTTCTTTTCGCTCTCCTTACTTCATTATCCTTCGGATCTATTAGACTTCGACATTTTCGCCTTCTCCTCCCGGGGTTCGGCGATAGGTGCTGGTTAAAATAGCTCGATCGAATCGACGCAATCCTACACATCGGAAGAAAGCAAAGAGGAAGGAGTAGGTTAAGAAAATGGGAAGGGAGAGTTTAGGGTTCTAACAACGACAACGAGAGCGACGCTGAACAGCGTGCAATCTAGGGATTTGGAAAGAAGCAGGATATGCTCAACAAATAATTAAATTAATAAATTTTTTTTGATAAGGAAAGGATTAGTGTCGCCGTAAGTACTACTTGAGCGAGCCTAGAGCATCCACAAAGGATGAGAACTGGTTACTAACCAGCTCTAAAGGAAATAGGGCAAACCGCCGCCCTGGAGTCTCGAACCTGAGACCTCATGGTACTACCATGAGTGCTCAACCAGTGAGCTGATGCGACAAGCGCAATTAAATTAATAAATAAAAATGTATGTTTAATACTCCCTCCCATCTTTCAAAAAAAATTTCCTTTTTTAAAGTGTATATTTATGTAATTGTTTTCTCTATAGAACAAATGTTAGCATATATTCTTTTTTTCCTCTACTATTCTGTTAATCTATAGAACAAACTGTCATGTTAATCATTTATGAAATTCTCTCAAACTTTTTTTTTCTTTAATCCTTTTTTTACTAATAAATAATTATTTGAAACAAGGTTGAAGAGCGGGTGATTACATCATCTTAATAGCTTAATTCGCAAGTTAATATCTGAAATTCAATTTTCACAAGGATGGATAATTCGCAAGTTAATATTTGAAATTCAATTTTGCTTTACCCTGCTATACATTTACTATTTTAATTCATCTGACAATGAAACCACATATTGGTGTAGATGTTTCTTGATGCAATAGAGCAAGTGGGTGGAATGTATGTTGTGACTACCCACTGTCATTGAAGTCGATCGTTGATAACTAAACTAGCTACAACCTCTTATCCTCTACATATATAAAGCATGAATACAAAGTTGATTGTTAATTTGGTATATATATTTAAGTATTGCAAATGAACCTACAAGATTTTATCGTTCACACAATGAACCTACAAGTGAATATACATAACATTACTTACGCATTTTACAAGGTTTTCTTTCATCAAATAATTCTGGATAACAAACCGTACATTTGATCCGTACATTTTTTTATGTTCAAGCTATCAAACCATGACTAAAACACAACAATAAGAACCGAACATAGAAAGATCAATTTTAACTAAAACAAAACAACAAGAACCAAACAAAGGTCAAGAAGATCAAGTGAAGATTGTGAAAAGGAAAGGAGAAAAGAAACTAAGGGATAGATAAAAGCTTATGGGAGTTGGCCATGGAGATTTTGCAAGCAGGAAGTGACAACGATGACGAGCGAACGGCGACGGCGAGCGAGGGAACTGCGACGACAACAACAAGAGAACTGCGCATGACGACGCCGGAGAGTGTGAGTGAACGAATAACAATCGGAAGGGCGTGAGGGGGATCGGGAGGGAGAGCGAATCGAACGAAAGTGAAAGTGTCCATATCTGGCTAGGATTTGTGTTTTTTAGGGTTGAGGGCGTTTTTGTCCTTTTCAGAAAAAATTACTATAGTTTCAACCTTGCCACGGCCTCTCTATTTCTTTCCCTATTTCCGGATTTCTTCCTTTTAATCTCTACCGTAGATCTGTAGGACCTAACGGTTCTCTTATGTTCTTATTTTACATTATAGTGGTTATAAACACTAGAATCATTCTCTCTCTCTCTCTCTCTCTCTCTCTCTCCATCTATATATATATATATATTATAAAAGTTGACTTTTTAGAGTCACTGCGTTGATTCTAACCCCACCATTTATATACAATTTTTCTTTTTATTCTTGTTAGTTTACCTTTTCTTGATAAATTTAGCTTTTCTATTTATGTTAAAAATATCTTTAAAAAATCAAGTTTACTATATAAATTTAACACTATCTAAGTACCTATCTTTTTCCTATTTATCTTTTCCTATTTTCTTATTTATGCATATATAAATGAAATCAATTTATTTAAAAATATTAAATCATGTTGTGGATAATTTATTGACTTACCGTATCTAAAAATAAAGTGACTTAGTTGATTATTGGTATATCACATATGATAAATAATATTTTCAAAAATAAGAATCTATTCACTATTTCGCATATACATGTAGAATTTCATATGAAATATGCGAAATAACATTTTTGAATAAAAATAAATAAAGTGTCCAATCAAAGCTCCAACATATTACATATATAACAAAATACATCATTATCAAACTCTCGATGAAAAATACTCATTTTCTTTGTACAATTTAGTCTAGAATCAGACCATCAAATTAATACATAAGAGAACATAATTTTAGATCTTGTAAGTATTATTCGTGTTATATCCGAGAATAATTTGAAAATTTGAAACATATTCGTAACATAGGTCAAGCTAGTTTTAGAGAATAGAAGATCCTCAACTTAGTGATGGAACCGGGCCGGGCCGGGCTGGTCCACACAGGCCCATGCCGGTTTTACCGGGCTGGGAGAGGACTGGTGGCTGGTTTTGGACCGGACCGATGGTTTATATTTTTAAAATTAAAAGGGGGGAAAAGGGAGGGGCATGCTTGCTCGAAATTATTTCAACTTCGATAAGTACTTATCAAAGTTTTAATAATTAAGATGCCTACGTATCTCCAAATAATCAAATATATATGTAACACTTTTCAAGGAGACTAATTAATGAATATATGGTGATGTATACTATATACTTGATTATATTTATGTATGAACGTAAGGTAATTAACTCGGTGAAATAATCCTTTAACCTTTATGAATGAGTGTAAGCTAATTGAGTTGATTATATATTTATATTTATGTATGAGCGTAAGCTAAGTCTCTAATCTTTTTTTTCATGTATTTATGTATGAACTTGATTATATATTATTTTAAAAAAAAGGAAAAGAGAGGGCCGGACCGGGCCGGGCCGGGTTGGAAAACTCCAACCCGAGACCGGCCCATGGCCCGGCCTGTTTGGCCCCCGGGCTGGTGGGGCTAGGCTTTTTGGGCCCATGACACTGGGCTAGGACAGGCCGGGCCGGCCCGCCCTGTTGGCCATTAGTAATCCTTGTATATATAGTAGTTTTCCCCTTCCCTTAATGACACTAAATATATTCGACCAAAAAAGAAAGACTTTAAGGGCCCGTTCGGCAGTAGCGTTTTAGGGCTAGATGGAGCTTCTCGGCCATGAGACGCTACTCCGGTGCTGTGTTCGGGTGTAGCGGGTGGAGGTAGATGGTAGGCGAAATTCCGCTGGACGCTACCCCCTAACCCCCCCAAGATTGTAGCGTCTCCTCCTAGCGTCTCTGTACGTAGCGTCTCGTTTCAGTTCCTGCCATACCCCTCCAGATCTTCTCGATTGCCCTTCGATTTGCCCTTTCCGCTCGATTTGCCTCGCCGTCAAGAGCTCGCCTCTCTCCTCGACACCATTCTGGTTTGCCCTTTCCTCTCGCCGTCGAGGCTATTGACGGGATCTGAAATCGGAGCCTTACCGGATCTGAAATCGACGAGGCTATTGACGGGACTTTCACGTCTCTGTTCGGCCGAGGAAGACCTCCCTCTCCGGCGCCGGTCTTCTACTCGTCGGGGCGAGATGGGTATGGCCACGAATCGACCACGCACGCAGCTCGCCGTCGCCGGGGTGCACCTGCTCGTCGAACTTGGTCGAACGACCTGCTCTCTCAATGGCAATCGTGTTTTTACCCCAAATTTGTTAGCACACAAGCTTACACGGGACACTCACTTGGACATTAAATAAATTTTGTTTCTAATAATGTTTATGGGTATTTTAGTCATATATTATTACACTTTTCGGGATTCAGCTAGGTACTTTACCGAACATCTTTTTAAATTTTCATCAATTCAGCTAGTAAATCAAGCTTTCGAATTCAGCTGTCAGTTCCAGCTAAAAGCTGTCAGTCCCAGCTTTCAGCTTTCAGTTCCAACTTTCAGCTAATTTGCCGAACGGAGCCTAAATATAGAGTCTTCTTATTTTCCAAAATCTTTTTTTATACAAGGTAAAGATTATGGATACATGAGAACTCCTTACAACCAATTTTGGAAGAAAAGGATAAACCGTCGTCTTAGAGGTCTGAACATGTGATCTTAAGAATGTTACCATGAGACACAACTAGTTGAACTGATGCGCTAATTGCTATTTATTTTCTCGAGTCTCAAATTTTCATAAAGTGTTAAATAATTTTTTTTCCCGCATAGGTAACTAATATTAGTAGTATAAAACAAAATGGTATGAACCAAAAGTATACAACAAGCCACTATACAATGTCTACCCTTTTTCTCCTAGTAAATGCTTCCTACTTAAAATATGCATGTACCGTCATAGTTGTCAGGATCGGGATCCTTGGATCGGATCGGAAGGGGGTAGCAGGATCGGATCGTAGAATCGGATCGTTAGGATCGTAAGATCCTATATTATAACTAAAAAATATACGATAACCTAATATATTGTATATTTTCTTATATATAAACTCTAAAATTTAATAAACATAATTAATTTGATGGGTAAAAATATTTTAAGATGAATCGGGTTAATAATTTAATGGAAAAGAGATATAAACTTTGAGCTTAGTAATAATACTAGCAATTGACCCGCACCTTGTACGGGGTGTTATTTATTTATTTGTTACTATCTATAGTGATTTTATAATTAATAACTACAAATATTATCATATGTATACTTTGTTTTAAAATGACACTTATCTTTTTGATTATAAAATAATATAATTCTCATATATAATCAACTATTTATAAAAATAATTATATACTTTATTTATATATGAACTATTAACAAATAATTATATATATAATTAAATGATCGAGGAAGAATGCCATGAGATAAGATTTATTATAAATTTTATTAAGCAAATAAAGTTAATAAATAATAAATATAATAACAAAAATAAAACCAAATTATCTTGTATATGTGGTTATTATGTTATGAAAAATGAATAACATATGAAGTAAATAAAAAATAGGGATTAAATTATCCAAGCATTAATTTTATTTCCTTTAAAAAAACAATGAAATTAACTTTATCCATCAAGTTTGTGGTTGTTCAGTAAGAATAATATAGGTAGACAAACCGTAAAAAAGGGAACATACGTATTTACTTGTGTACGTTATTAAGTTTGTTCAATTAGCTCAAAAAAAGTTTGTTCAAAGTTATGTTATTAGTGACAATGATCATCGTAATTAATATGTAATTACATGTTTGATGAGATACGTAATTTAAGTAATATTGGTGGGAAAAAAAAAAGATAAGAAATAAATTCTATCAAAAAAAAACGATAAGAAAGAGAAAATTTTGTAGAAATTGTAACCTATATGGAGGATAAAAGATAAAATTTTCCAACTAATAGAAAGATAAATTTTCCAATTCAATATATGACAAAATAGTTTATATAAAATATATTATTTTAATAGAAGGGGTGATGTGGCGCAATATGGTGGCGGAATTTGCTTCCGCTTTAGTATATAGTAATAGATAGATATATATAAATATAATAGTGATTGTTTGGGATCGCAAGAATCGCTCGTAGGATCGTTAGAATCATCGTAGAATCGTTAGAATCGTGTGTAAAATCAAAATCCAATTATAATTTTATGTTAAATGATTTAAGATCCTAGTTTAATAAGATCCTACTTAGGATCGTGGATCGATTTATGACTTTTGGATCGTAGAATCGTAGGATCGAGTCGGGATTCTGATACCTTTGTGTACCGTATACAATCGCATTGACCAAATCCAAATTAAGTAAGCTCAAAATGATGACAAAAATCTAAACTATGCAACCAAACAATTTTACCGAATAGAAGATCCCCACCGCGTAGGCAAACAGTAATTTCCCCCTCCCTTCCCTTAATGAGAAAGGCAAGCATTTACATACCCCACACAGAGAAAACCAGGTCAAGGTCAGTGAGTGGGCCCACACTCCAAGAAGTTACAGTAAAAAAACACTCGACATTCTCCCCAAAATGTTTCGTATGGCCCGCGGGCTTAAACTTGGGGAGCAAGGATTTCCTCTGTATTTGCAATTCTTTGGTTTGGAGCAAGGCTTCGTCAACGTCTGTGGGTGCCCACATCCTCACATAGCCTTGTTGAGGTCCTGATTCCTCTTGTCTTTTCCCAAGCCTTCTGCTTCGGAGTGTACAGACCCCATTATCGAGCCTATTTTAATGTCCACTCATCGAGTGCGTGTTTTCCCGCTCTCTCTCTCTCCCCACAACTGGCCTGATATGAGAAAGCAGAGGGGCTGGTTTCTAGTGTAGTGCTAGTGTGTACGTATATAACTCGGAGCAAAATTCCAGTGGAAGCTTTCCCTACTTCTCCGGTTTTTCTTGCTTTTCTAGTTCTCCGGTTGTATTTCGATTGTGGCATCTGGGTATTCGATCAAATGGCAAAGTAAGCCCTAATTACAAGTGCACGGACTCCAATTTCAGCGCTATTGATTCAGAACATTTGTGGGTTTTGGGGTTTTGTTGAACTTGTTCTTGAGTTGGGGTTTTGTTTTTCGCCATTATGAAATCTGATGATTGATTTTTTGGTTAAGAGGGTTTATCTGGGTGGGGTTTCTGTCGGAAGAAAGGGTTTAGGGTTTTGTTTGCTTTCGGTAGCTGAATCGTCAGCCGATGACGTTAGGGTTTCTAGGCTTTCTGATTGCAGGGTGAGGTTGTTGGTAGTGGCTCCCATTTTGAATGAACAAGTTTAGCGATGATTGGTGCATTTGGGGATGGCTGATTTTGCATTTCAGAGTCAGAAATAGAAGATGAACAAACTCAAACTGCAATTTGCTTAACTTTTGACTGCATTTTGGAGCCAGGAAACTATGAAATTCAGTAAAGCATCTTCATGTCTAGGTTGATGTTCTGTAAAAATGGATGAAAAACGTTTCCTACTTTCGCCTGATAGTGTTGTCTTCATCTTTGAATGCATTCGCAGGCGTTTTGATGCTTCAATACCCTTCTTCACTTTCTTTGGCTGTGCTATGATGTAGTCTGCTTACATAGGGTCTTTCCTGACAGATTTTTTTGCTCTTTTGCTTTCTTACTATTTTGCTTAAAGTAATGCTGCTTATTTTAATGGTGCAGAAGTTGGCTAACTGATGGAAGAAGTATTGCTAGGAAAGTGTGTGATCCAAAATCGTGTTCGACTAACCAAATCCGAGACTCTGGCGCAAAGCGTGAATGTCCAAAGTGCCACTACTGGATTGACAACAGTGATGTAAGTCTGATAATAGCATTCAGACCATATTTGAATGTCTAAACAGTCATGACACATACATTGTCAATTTGGTTACTCGTATCGTCAACCTTTTCTCAATATGATAAATGTAGCACAGTACACGTTCCTTGAACGGAGTTTATGCAGTTAGCCATAGCTAGATGCTCTTGAACTGTTTGAGATGCATATTGTGGTCTTACCATCACAAACTTTTGTTGAATGATGATCAATGCTATTTCTCTTTAGGATGGGTATACTTACTAGTCTGTTGACATTTTGATATATGATTTGAAGGTTTCCTACGAATGGCCTGGTCTGCCAGCGGGTGTTAAATTTGATCCATCTGATGTTGAGCTCTTGGATCACCTTGCTGCTAAATGTGGAGTAAGGAATGCAGAGCCCCATGCATTTATTGATGAGTTCATCCCAACTCTCAAGGAAGATAGGGGGATTTGCTACACCCATCCGGAGAATCTACCTGGTAAAGTCTTTGTTCTATTTTCCAAGGTCCTGAACTTTACTTATGGATGCTAGTTTTGATTAGTGGATTGATTACATGCATCTAACAATTTGTCTTTCATCAAAGGCCTAAATAGCTATAGAGATTGTTAGAATCTCCATAAAAAGCTCTTTCGATGCAAAAACTCAAGAGCGTGTTCTTGAGTCCATATTTTCTTTGTGCTGCGTTTTGGATTTACCTACCAATTAGGCTTTCAAATTAGGATTGTAAGGAAGGTATTATCATGGGTTCTATGGTTGATACTGGGTGCTATATAATATTGAATCGAAATTTGGGAACTTCTATATCTTGCGTCAAACAAATGAGAAGTAGGGTAGTATGCCAACATGAAGAACTTTTTGAGTTCGAAGGTTTAGAACATTATTTATGATGGAAAACTATGGAAATTCTCGGTTAAGAAGACTGCTTTAATTATTTCCAAACATGTGCTCACCATACACTGAATTTTTTAGGTGCTAAAATTGATGGAGGCTGGATTCACTTCTTTCACAAAACTGCAAATGCGTATGCATCTGGCCCAAGAAAGCGCCGCAAGATCCAAAGCAACCAACCTGAGGAGAAAGTCCGCTGGCACAAGACTGGCAAGACCAAGCCAGTTTTTGATATGAGTGGTGTTCAGAAGGGCTGTAAAAAGATATTGGTGCTTTACAGATGCTCAACTAAAGGCTCGAAGCCATTGAAGACCAACTGGGTTATGCATCAGTATCATCTCGGCATGGAAGAGGATGAGAAAGAAGGTGAATATGTAGTTTCTAAGATATCTTACCAGCAACAGAAGGAAGACAATGCTGTAGCCCATGAAGAACCTCTTATACGTCACCAACAACAGATGGACAATGCTGTATTCCATGAAGAACCTCTTAAGGTGATGAATCCTGTTGGGCCCAACACTCCAACACCGAATCCTCCTAGACCAGGAAGCACCGGGCTATGTGATGATGTCATTTATCAGGTTGGCATTTACCAACTATAAGGAATTTGAATTTTCTTGAGCTGAATGACAGTGTATGATTTAGTAACATACCACCTTGATATTTGAGGATTGATTTTTGGTATTTAGGATAGGGAAGCATCTAAAGTAAGATTGTTTTATACAAAAAAACCAGGGCAGTAAAAAATGGCATACAAAACATGTGTCATCAGCTACCTGCATGTATCTGAACTTCTTAGCATTTTGTACCATCTCTCCATTTGTTTGTGCTTATGATTCTTATGCCTATATTCACAACGGAGATGATCTGATTCTACCAGGATCTTAAACCCATCGATGAGGCATCTGGGTTTGCATATAATCTCCAACTCGAAGAAGATGTGAAGTATAATGCAATTGTTGCTGGTGAATCTCTGGGTGCTGATCCACTTCCTGATGACTTTGAGGACCCATTGCTGTGCAAAGAACTTCTAGAGTCTGGCAATTCCCTTACAGATGGCCATGATAAAGGTTTCGACCGTGTGACTGAAGGGAGCCTTGGTGTTGGGTGCTTTGAATTAGCTGAGCTCGAGAACCTTGACTTCTGCACTCCACCTGATCTTTCACTTGCAGTGAGTTTTCTCCTTCATCAGTATAAGCATTTATGTACCTCTTTTTTAGTATACAGATTTGTTAGTTCTTCAAACCGCTTACAAGATGCTCAAGTCTAAACCAGCCTCTTTTTACCAAAGAGTACCTTTTTTTTATGGAGCTTCACTAGTACGTAGCAGGGATTCTGAGTGAATGATGGCATCTAGTTGATACAGTCTTGTACTGAAGGGATTTTGTAATTTCTCATTTTCAGGATTTGCAGTTCTGTTCACAAGACAGCATCAGTAAATGGCTGGATAGCTGGTGATAGTGGCGTACGACTTATAGCAGATGCTAACGCCATGTCTTACTCGACTGTTTTGGATTGCTTCTTTGTTGCAAGAATCTCCTTTTGTTGTCGGTATCGTTCAAGTGAAGATCAGTCACAAGGGTTAACTGAGATTTGATACCATTTCAAGCTCGTCAAAGATGGAGGAGAAGAGACTGCATTGTTGTGCCTTGGAAGCTTAAGACTCTTTTTATGATTGATTATGATGTGTGAATCACTTTTGTACATAATTAACTCCCTAAAAAAAACAGAAGAATCGCTCGAAAATGTAAGTTCAAGTTTGAGAAGGACCTTGATTGTGGTGTTTATGGAATGTTTTAGAGCTTTTATATTTGGAATTTGAATTCTGATTTGCATATGATGAGTAGGGCACCGCTTAAAGGATGCAGCTCTTCAACTGAATGTTACATCATCGAAACTTGATTCGCTTATACATGGAGGCTATATCATACAGACCCATGTTATAGACTTGTTTGTTTTAATGTTGAGTTATGGAGAATTTATGTGCAATTAAGAAATTTATGGTGTGCATTCCACAAAAGCCCCATGTATGTTTCTATATTGTCTCGTGTATGTACATCACTGGGTTCATCGTGTAAATCATAAACTATGGTCCATAGATAAGCCATGGCTTTTTTTACTTAAAACTTAACGATTGTGTTTATGCATACTTGGTTGTTCAAAGCTTTCCACTTTGTGTGGATACACATTTCTTCTGTGTCACAATAAATGTGAAGCACCATAGGATTGACATCATCAATTGTCGAGTTATATATGAAGTCATCCTCACACTGTATGCAATTGTCGAGCTTTAATCGATCTTGGTCACTATACATCCAAGTCATCATCAATCGTAGTAAACTGCTTACGAACTTTCAAAAACCCTTTCCTAATGAAATTAAAAATAAGATGACATGGTATAGCTCGACTTGATTTGATAGACCTGTTTGAGCCGACCCTGTACTTAGCTTGAATTCGACATAACCGAACTCGAACTCGACGGAACCAGTTGATTTCGAAACTAAAGACATTAATTTTCTATTTAAAACCTTTGATGTGTTGAATAAACACATTTATCTTCCGATTGAACAAAAAACCTTTTTTGTTGCAGAAGTGTAGCTGAAAGGTTGATGATCGATCAGTGCTATGGACAACGCCCGTGTATGCTCAAATTGACTACACTTCCGTTGTGAATTTGGTTTCTTTTATAAACATGATAAGGTTACAAATAAGTTTCACTCAAAAAAAGAAAAAGAAAATTGATTCAGATGGGGTGAAGGTTGTCTATCAGTTTTCATGACAAGTTTGAAAATGAGGGGATGAAGCTTGTCTATCAGTTTTCACTCCTGACAAGTTTGAAAAAAAGTAGATAAAAAAGAGAGTGAGTTTTCACTCCTGACAAGTTTAGAAAAAGGAAATTAAAAAAGAGAGGAGAAAGGGTACGGTGAAGTCTATCCATATGACATGCTCACTTTATTTTTGCTATGTAGTTAAGCCTTAATTTAGTATTTGTAAACTTTCTCCAATTTTTAGTTAACTTATAATAATAAAATTTATACCATAACTTTAATTTTTTTAATCGATCCATAGACACCAATTTTATATATGTTTGATTCATTTTAAAATTAAATTAGTTATTTTGGATTGGTTTAGATTAAATGAGTGTGCAATTTGTAGTAAGTGAATGTATACTATAGGTGCAATTTGTAGAAGTGAATGTATAAAAGACTACTTTTTAGCCTCGAAGATGTGGATAGCCTTATCCATATGAGTTTTCACTCTTGACAAGTTTGAAAAAAGGAAATTGAAAAAGAGAGGATACGGTGAAGCCTATCCATATAACATGCTCACTTTATTTTTGCTTTGAGTAGTTAAAGCCTTGATTTAGTATTTGTAAATTTTCTCCAAGATTTAATTAACTTATAATTAATGAAATTTATACCATACCTTTAATTTTTTTTAATCGATCCATAGACACCAATTTTATATATGTTTGATTCATTTTAAAATTAAATTAGTTATTTTGGATGGGTTTAGTTAAATGAGTGTGCAATTTGTAGTAAGTGAAGGTATACTATAGGTATGCAATTTGTAGTAGTGAGTGTATAAAAAGACTACTTTTTAGCCTCGAGATGTGGATACTCTTATTCATATGAGTTTTCACTCCTGACAAGTTTGGAAAAAAGAAATTGAAAAAGAGAGGATACGGTGAAGCCTATCCATATGACATGATCACTTTATTTTTGCTTTGAGTAGTTAAAGCCTTGATTTAGTATTTGTAAAATTTCTCCAATTTTTAACTAACTTGAAATAATAAAATTTATACCATAACTTATATTTTTTTTATATCTACCCATAGACACCAATTTTATGTATGTTTGATTCGTTTTAAAATTAAATTAGTTATTTTGGATTGGTTTAGATTAATGAGTTGAGTGTGCAATGAACATTATAAAATGTGCAATTAACATTATAAAGTGTGCAATTTGTAGTAAGTGAATGTATACTATAGGAATGCAATTTGTACTAGTGAATGTATAAAAAGACTACTTTTTAACTTTAAGACCATCCACATCCTAGTCTTAAAATCTACTCCGTCACATTTTGCACTCTCATCTTAAAAAATCCCCCACATCCCATGTATTTGTAGAGTCTAAAAATTTAAATTTTTTGCCCTCCGTTCAAATACCGACTCTACTTTAAAAGAGGCTAAAATTTATTAGGGTCCACCACTTTATTGATAAACCAATAGAAAATTTGATTTTTACCTTTTTTTTTTAAATCACACCAACTTTTTGAACCCAAAAGCAAACAAACATTAATACACCAAGGGTTCTTTCTTTTTGAAATCAAACCGTAATTTTTTTTAAAGGTAAGTTTCTTCTATAAATACAACTCTTGGTTCATTTTCATAGCATCAATTGTTTTGATAAAAAAAAAATAGCATCAATTGTCCAATTTCTCTCTTTTCTTCATACATTAAAAAAATGTATACCATGAGTTCATCAAAAAGAGGCCTTAATTGGAACACTAGTGAGGATGGTGACGATGGTGACTTCATCTAGAATAGTTTTAATTTATTTTAAACTATGTAATGTAGAATGGTTTAAGTTTATTTCATTTAATGCAAATTTTTATTTAAGCTTACAACATTTATTAATACTGGAAAAAAAACGCTTAACTCGTAAAATGCATAGCCATTTTATAAATGACTATTGTTGAATTGTCAAGTGTTGTGTTGCTATATATCCATCAAGAGTTTAATCTTTCATGTCAGGTATTCTCCTTTATTGTCCACATGAGCACTTAGCTTATAACCTGATTCAACCGAACATTTGTTACATAAACCCGAATACAAGACAAATAAACATGAACACTTAGATTACAACATATTCTTCTGAACATTTGTCACAGAAACCCGAATACAAGACAAATAAACATGAATACTTAGCTTATAACTGAAAAAAATCTTCTTGTCTCCAAGATGAACCCATGACTAATTTGTAAAATGAAAAGAGAATAGGTGGAATATGAAAAGAGAAATTTTAATGTGTAGGTTGCTTGTTCCAATTTTGTGATTTCGTCATGAATAGAAGTGGATTTATAATGAAACAAGGTAAAATTGTAAATATGTTTGAATTGTTTTTAAGATGTTCATTATTTTACTTGAATAGTCAAGAGAGAATATTCGATTTTGATTTGAAATATCACTATAAGTTTTGAAAGAGTAATAAAATCAAAATTTGATTCCATTTTGATGTGAAATATCACTCTAGTTTTTTGTTTGATTCTTTTTGACGTGAAGTATCACTATTGTTTTTTATAGCAATCAAGTAAGAATTGACCTCAAAGTGGAATATCGATATTATATTCAATTTTTTTTAACATCGAAATGTGAGTTTTAAAAGAATATAATCATCTATAATAAAATTACAATCTTATTAATAAATTATAAAAGAATATTTAAGATTTTACTTATTTGTCACAAAAATAAATGAGATGAATTGTAATATAGACGGAGCATGGGATGCAGTAAAAATGCATATAGACGGAGTGTATACGCAAATAAGTGTACAAAGAGAGTTCATAAATAAGATTATAGGCGGAGTGGGATGTGGATAGTGTAAGACATGGATAGTCTTAGTTACGTATCATATTATTTTATTATATTTTAGTTTCATGTATCCTAGTTTTTTTGCTATGTATATGCATGATAGTTTCACCTACCCTAGTTTATTATATTTTGCTATATATATGTATGATAGTTTCACATTCGGGTCCATAGCTCAGTGGTAGAGCATTTGACTGCAGATGAAGAGCTGCTGATTTACTTAGCCGCTAAGTGCGGGGTTAGGGACCTGTTGTCTCGTAGATGTGTTGATTCCTACTCTTGAAGGGAACGACACACATCCGGACTCCGGAGAGTCTACCAGGTAAAAACTCTATATTATGTTACTAGAAGCCTTGTCTGTATGTATGTAACTACAATTACTGCCAAACAATCTGCTCAGTGCCATACATGTAAAGTGCAGGTTCTAAGAAAGACGGGAGTTGCCTCGATCTATTTCTTCTACCGAGCATCTGGGTCGAGAAAGCGTCAGCAGATCCAGAGCAACGAGCCCGAAGCGGAGGAAGTGTGCTGGCGCAAGACGGGCACCACCAAACCAGTCTTCGACAAGAACGCGTATGCATCTGGATCGTAGGATCTTACCCACTAATCCTATACGATCCTACTTAATACGATTTTATATGCACGAT
This sequence comes from Polygonum aviculare, assembly GCA_934048045.1. NCBI lineage: Eukaryota > Viridiplantae > Streptophyta > Magnoliopsida > Caryophyllales > Polygonaceae > Polygonum > Polygonum aviculare. The sequence continues at coordinate 6,104,292 of OW204027.1, forward strand.
CCGTATCATTTTGTGAAATTTGAATCGTAGGATCGTAAGACCCGAATAGCGATCCTAACAATCTTGGTGGTCAAATTTTTGTTTCATCTTTTTACCACAAAGTAACACATGACAATAAAGTAATGAAATAAAACATTAAGAAATTAAAAAAAATTATTTTAAAGCCATGTGGAAGAAAATGATATAGTATAATTTTTTAATTTGAAGACCAATTTTAATTAGCCTACTAGTAAGTGTACTCTTATTTTGTAGAGGACAAGCACTTTTTGAAAAAAAAATTACGCCTCTGTATTTGAAAATTTGTCCAAAAAAGACAATTTTATAGTGAATTAAGGCACATCAAATCAGTAAAAAAAAAAACAAGTACAAATAGGAGGTGTACCTGAAAGCCTCAAATCAACGTCTACTTCAATGCAAAATTTTCTTTTTTTGGATAAATGCAAACATATCGCAGTAAAAAGGAAGCAAAAGGTTATGTACAACAACAGTGACCATAAAATGACCCACGAAAACTCTCTCCCAGACCCACCTTGCCTTGTTCCCTTCAACTTTCCCCTTTCGAAGCCAAATCCCTAATTTTGCCCAAAATCCACAACCAGATCAACGAGGTCTTGCCACAATCATTGCCTCCCATGGATCATAGCTACTGTATTATACGTATGTTTGCAAAAATCCCCAAAGTCCATCATGAAAGCCCTTTTCGCCTCGAACAACTACGCGTGCTTAGTAGGTGGTCGGAGATCTGGGCTATGATGACGAAAATCGCCTTGAATGAAGGGCAAACGAAGTCTACAAAGCGGAGGCCATTTCAAAACTGGGGAGGGCAGCTTCCTTGCGGTTCGGCTTCAATCTGGAGCCTACGGCTCGCTCTGTTGTGGAGTAAGGCTCCACTTCTTTATGGGGCGAGTTGGTAGGAAGAAGAAGGGCTTGGTCTGAGGCCACTGACATGGAGATCTTCCAAAATGATTGTGGTGAACCGACACCCTACTGTTGCGGTAAATTAGGAGTTAGTGTATCCCGCCTGTTGAAGTGGGAGGCCACTGACATTGTTATGGTGAACAAGAATCAACCCAATATGGATAAAGGTAAAAGAACCTACAATATAGTCCTGTCTTCTCTAAAGAAAGTTTCCTTTGAGCACTCTGAACCCTTGAACCTTGATCAATTTGAACAACAACCTACTATGGCCGAGGAGGCCCGAAATAGCAGGGTGAGAACCAAATGTAAAGAAGCTGGTCCTTCTAAGACCAAAAAGGAGAAAAGGAGGATTGCCCTATCAGATAATATGGTTTATAAAGTCTTAGTTATGACTAATGGAAGGATATATTTGGTGTATGGCACCTTGTGTGTCGTTTGTTTATGGCAAATTGATCAATTTAAATTCTTGATATGGTGTGAATGGCTTGAAAAAGATCAACCTATGATCAATATAAACTGGTGGATTGTGTGCTGGTGCAGGTCTGTGGGAGAGACCCTAAACTGCCCAAATCGTCAACTGTCGATAGCAAAATGCTTGTTGCCCTTCCTGTACTGTATGAGAAAAGCAAATCAACCAAAGAGGATCAAGACAATTCAAATTACTCCTCATAGATTGGAACAACTAGATACTTTGTGTAGAAAACAAATCACTAAAAAACAAAAACGTAAGACCCATTTATATAATTATTGGCAAATTGACTGGTGTACATCTCACCCACATTGCTTTGCTAAAGACCTACTTGTAAACCCGTATGAGAACTTTATCTCATAATGATTATGTTTCAACTCCAGATCTTATGTACATGATTTACTCAGTCTACTATATCTCTATTTACCAAAACTGGTTGAGCCAAGTTTGCAGGAATAATAGCTATATAGAACATCGGTGGATCCGATCCCAAAGACAGAAGTTGGCACCCCACCCATGGGTCTTTCAAACCAAACAAGAAGCATATCATAACTTTTGGACAAGTGAGAAGGATTGGAGATTTAGCTGTTGCCTCTTCCATCAACTTGAATGCCTCCTCTGCAGTACTATGACTGAAGCACAAAAGTATCTAGAAGAAATGATACAAGCCATTGATGGGCATGAGTACCTAGAGTGTAGCAAAAAACACACAACAGTAACCATGTATATACCAGGAAAATGTGGGAATGGTTTATGCGTGGTAAAAGAACATGAATTCACCAAGTTTTCTTTAATTAGCAAAGTTGGTGATACTTTACGTAAACCAAATCATGTTGAATTTTCTTTAATTAGCAAAATTGGTGATGCTTTATGTAAACCAAGTCATGCAACAATCAATTATATAAACATGCCGGAACCACGACAAACATCCCACTATGAAAGTCGACCTGCAAGACAGATGGGAACCAGGGTGTCCCTAGATCAATACATAAAATTAGTTTATCATGAGGATTAGCACATGGAATAGCCGGGGAATGGGTCGTAAATCCTTTTGGCCGGAGGTAGACGCATTCTGTAAGATCGAGCGGATCAATCTAATGGCAATAATGGAAACCAAAACCGATAAAGAACCAGAGGAACGTAATTGGAAAAAAGCAGGGTTTGACAACTTCGTTTGGTCGCCAGCTTCAGGTAAAGCGGGCGGTCTATTTGTTTTGTGGAAATCTCATCAGCTTATAAATGAAGAAATTAATGTTCTAGTACATGAACCACGTTTTATCATCATAAAATGTAAAAACCTAGCTACTAATTTTGTTATGATACTATGTCTTATCTATGCCCCGCCTCGTGAGAAAGATAAAGACAACTTTTGGAAGCAAGTGACCGACGTAATAAACCAAATAAAACTCCCAACAATCGTAATGGGTGACTTTAACGAAATACAAGAATCAAGTGAAAAAAGGGGCGGCAACCATCCGGAACCAAGTAGATTTGAACGTCTACTCAAATTCAAAAATGAATGTGAACTAGTTGATACACCGTGCCTAGGAAACATTTATACCTGGAGAAAAAATAAAACTGAAATCGACAATATATATGAAAAACTTGACAGAACACTTGTTACTAACAGTATACTTCAAAACTTCCCCAATATCTACACCCGAAATTATGCTTTCTCATCATCAGACCACTACCAGATTATGACAGAAATTATAAATGATCAAACCCAAAAAGCGCTTCCATTCAAATTTGAAAAAATGTGGATGCACCGGAAAGACTTCCGCAACATAGTAAAGCAAGCTTGGAGAGTTGATTTTCAGGGGTCTAATATGTATAAGCTCGTGAAGAAAACCCAGCTCCTAAAAACCCATGCGAAGAAATGGAACAAGAGCACCTTCGGAAATACATTTGAACAACTGAAAATAGTATAGCAAGAACTAACAAGCATCCAACAACGCATACACACATCCCTAAATCCGACCATTGTACAGAAGCAAATCCGCCTAATCCAGAAAAAGGATAGAATCCTCATATCACATCAAATGTACTGGAAGCAAAGAGCTAAAGATAAACATACTAAACTAAATGATGCAAACTCCGGATACTTCCATAAGGTCGCCAATGGAAGAAGAAACCAAAAGCTTATAAAAGAAATCAGAACAACTGCTGGTACCCAGGTAACGGGTGAGGAGAACATCAGAAACGAAATCCGAAAAGACTTTATGCTACGCTACAAAGCTGAACAAACTAATGAAACATTACTACACAAGTATCTTAATCTAGTGAGTCGCGAGGTATCGGAAGCGGACAACGAAGAACTAATCAAACCTGTTACTAATGAGGAGATCCATTAAGCCGTAATGCATATTGGGTCGGATAAGTCCCCAGGCCCTGATGGGATGTCATCTGGATTTTACAAAAAATATTGGGACATCGTAGGACCAACTGTAATTAAAGCAGTTAAAAGCTTTTTTCATTCAGGTAAAATTTTAAAGCAAATAAACCATACGTTTATCACACTACTCCCAAAAAGAGATAATCCAGAGTCGACGAACCATTTTCGCCCGATAAGTCTTTGTTCGACCATATACAAAACAATTGCAAAAATCATCACAGAAAGATTAAAACGAGTAATGGAAAAACTTATACATCCTCTACAAGGTGCCTTTGTCCCCAATCGAGCAATTCAAGACAATGTCCTCATTGCGCATGAGATCCTTCACTCCTTTAGAGGAAGGAAAGGAAAAGACGGATGGTTAGCCATTAAACTAGACATGGAGAAAGCATATGACCACGTCGATTGGTCATTTATGACCAAGGTCTTACTGAAATTCGGGTTTTGTGACACCTTTCTCAACTGGATAAAGGAATGTACACAAACAGTGTCGTTTTCGGTCCTTGTCAACAACGGACCTACAGACCCATTCGTGCTGGCTCGCGGGCTTAGACAAGGGGACCCTCTTTCGCCTTACTTATTTATTCTCGGAATGGAAATCCTTGCTAGAAAACTCCAACAGACAAGCGATAAACCACGAAGCCAGATTGGATTCACCCTTGCGCGTGGGGGAACCCCGATTCCGTTCCTGGCGTTTGTAGATGATATCATAATTTTTAGTAAGGCAAGCCAGAGTGCTTGTGACCTGGTTAAACACATAATCGAAGAATACTGTGCAATTTCAGGACAGAAAGCTAATTTCCATAAATCGACCTTTCATCCCTCCAAATCTGTAGACAACCAAGGAAGAATAAGAGTCCAACAAGCACTGGGCATAACACAAATGTCAGACCTCGATAAATATCTAGGCTGCCCTATGGTCAATGGTAAAGTCAATAAGGACACATTTAGGGACGTTGTAGGATCTACAAAAACGCAACTTTCCAAATGGAGAGCGAACGCTCTTTCTCAAGAGGGGCGTACCACTCTTATCAAATCAAACCTTACCGCAAAACCGAGTTATATAATGCAAAGTTTTATGCTGCCTGCTAGTATCCATAATGAACTAGACCAGATAAATCGATGCTTCCTATGGAACAAGGACCGAACGTATAAACCTCTTATTGGGTGGGATAAGATTTGTAAACAAAAGGAATATGGAGGCCTGGGAATAAGAAAATCAGAACAAATGAACAAAGCATTTCAGATGAAGTTGTTATGGAAAATTATTGCAGAACCAAACAACATTTGGGTCCGAGTGGTGAAGGAAAAGTACCTTAAAAATGACATGTTACTCAAGTACAAAAAGCAAGTCAACACATCATGGCAATGGTCACAACTGATGAAACTAAGGACTAAATTCGCAGAAGGGCTTATATGGCAGGTGGGGAATGGAGAAACGATTAAGTTCTGGACGGATAATTGGGTTGTCAATGAACCACTGAAGAATCATGCATTAGACCCCGATAGCATAAATGAAGAACGGAAAGTGAGTAGTTGTATTAATGATAAAAAGGAATGGGTTAGGGAAGAACTCATAAAACTACTCCCACATAACATTGTTGACAAAATTACTGCAATCCAAATCCCGGAAACACATCTGCAAGACCGCCTATACTGGGCATCGAGCAAAAACGGTTGGTTTTCCATGGCCTCAGCTGTTAACCTAGTGGCAAAAACAAACACACTTACCCGAAGCCAAAATAGCTGGATTTGGAAGTTAGACACGCTACCAAAAGTGAAGAATTTCCTCTGGAAGATAGATAAGAATGGACTACCAACTAAGGATAGACTACGAGCAAAACAAGTGTCGGTTCCCCTAGAATGTACTCTATGCAACAGAGCAAATGAGAACACCGGACATCTACTTGTTGATTGCCCATTCACACGGGGTACAATCCAACAAGTTAACCCAATCATAGCGGATGTAATACAAAATTATGATACCATGGGCAAAACACCTAGCAATATAATAACAGAGCTACACCACATGACTGGTACAGACATATTCACAGAGTTAGCTGTCATTTGGTGGTGCCTATGGCACCAAAGGAACCTAAAAATATTTCAACATGATCCAGGTAACACAATCATAGATTTACCTCAACACATCCGGAACCAAATCATACATTGGAAAAGAGCTAGGAGATACACAGAAGATGAGGAAAAGGAGGAAAGGAAACCGAGCAAACCAAAACGATGTAATCGAAATGGAAAATGGGAAAAACCCGTGAACGGGGTCATAAAACTTAACTTTGACGGCTCGACTCTGAGTGATGGATCAGCCTCAGCAGGTTTTGTGCTTAGAAACTACCAAGCGGAAGTAATTGCCTTGGGAGCCAGAAAATACGACCATAACTCAATATTAAACACTGAGACCCTCGGACTTCGAGATGGGGTAAGGAGGGCCAAAGAATTGGGGTTCAAAAAGATTGAAATTGAAGGCGACAACTTGACGGTAATTGAAGCCGCTAAGGGCACGAGGAAGTGTCCTTGGCAGATTGATTTACTGATCTCGGACATCTGGGGCATCCTCCACGAGTTTGAGTCAGTCAAAATCAAGCATGTGAGTAGGGATTTTAATTCTGTGGCTGATAAAATCGCGAAACTGGGCCACGACCTCCCTACCAATCACATTGTGAATCACTCAGAACTGTTAGTTCTCATCCGAAAGGATGCTCTAGGATGCCCGCCGTAAGCGGGGTTCCTAATTCTTACCTAATCAAAAAATAAAAATAAAAATAAAAAAAGGTTATGTACAACAAAAATCATCGTTCCGAGCAAACAAAGAGAGAAACAGAAGCCAGAAGAAAACTAAGCAGGCTCTTTGAGGTAATGCCTGGGATGGATGCCATCTTTGCCCTCAACGCAAAAAGGTTTTCTTTGTTTATTAATGTTGGGAAAACTCGTTTTTTCCCTCTTCGTGTGATTAAGATGGGCAAATGGGACAACTAATATACAAGCTAATTTTTATGTATTTTGAGGAAAGAGATTACAAACACTAATTAGTTTTATGTGGAACTCTCACCCGAACTCTTCCTTACACTCTCACCCACTCGAGGATTTACTCTCAAGACACACTCACTTATACACTCAATTGTTCGTTCGTCGTCAACGATAGCTCGTCCGATTCAAGATGGAGGCCATTACTACACACGATGGTGAGATGTTCAAGCTCACGGCGGACAACTACTCACATTGGAGGACGATGATGGAAGACCACTTGTATTGCAAGGATTTGCAAGAGCCCATCATCACCAAGACCAAGCCGCAAGGAAAGAGTAACAAGGAGTGGGATCTCCTAAATAGGAAGACGGTCGCAATGATCCGTAAGTACATCGACAAATCCTTGTTTGAGCATGTTGTTGATTATACAAATGCTTTTGAATTATGGGAAAAACTTGATTCCCTAATTCAAAAGAAAACTCCTCGTAACAAAGCCCTCCTAATGCGACGGTTGGTAAAGATGGAGTATAAGGATGGGAAAAGCATGATTGAGCACTTGAATAATTTCAAGGGGCTCGTTAATCAGCTAAATAAGGCTGAGATGAAGGTCGAAGACGAAATGCAAGCCCTTCTACTCCTAAGTTCCCTTCCGGAGAGTTGGGACACTCTGGTGGTTACTCTAAGTAACTCTGCACCAGATGGGAAGCTTACCATGGACACCGTCAGTGATAGCCTTCTAAACAAAGAAGCCAGGAGAAAGGAACGAGGCCAGAATGCTCAATCGGAGGCGAACGTCGTGCACAATCGAGGCAAAGACGAGACACGTGGGCGCAACAGAACCCGAATCCGAGATCAATCTCGAGGACGATCCAAGTCACGCTCAAGGGTTACGTGCTACTATTGAGGCAAGTCGGGCCACATCAAAGCAGATTGCCGAAACCTTAAGAGGGATCAAAGGGTTGGCAATGTCAAACCGGACCAGTTTAACCCGACGAAGAAGCAAGGCGAGAAGAGCACTAGTGCCGTGGCAGACGAAGGTGAGGACGTCTACCTCATAGGGGAAGAAAACTTCCTTAACATCGCCTCTAATGATAGCTCTTGGATCGTCGACTCCGGTGCTTCCTTCCATGTCACCCCTCATGAGAGCTTCTTCTCATCCTACCAAAGTGGCGAATTTGGTAACGTCCAGATGGGAAATCAAGGTAGGAGTAAGATTGTCGGTAAGGGAGACGTTACCTTGACATCAAACACCGGATGCAAGCTCGTCCTTAAGGAGGTAAGGCATGTCCCTGATATGCGCCTTAATCTCATATCAACCGGAAAGTTGGATGATGCCGGTCTTGCAAATCACTTTGGAGATGGCAGATGGAAACTCACCAAAGGAAGCTTGGTCCTAGCTCGAGGAAAAAAGGAGGGGTCGTTGTATGTTACACAAGCAAAGGTTCACACCGGGGAAGTGAACACATCAGTAGCTGACATGGAGCTATGGCGCAGAAGGCTTGGGCATATGAGCGAGAAGGGTCTTCAAATCCTCGCTCGTAAGCAACTCCTCCCGAATTTGCAAGGTAACATTCTCGAACCATGTGCTGATTGTTTGGCTGGCAAACAACATAGAGTTTCTTTTCAAAGATCATCACAACCTAGGAGAAGAAAGCATATCCTTGATCTAGTGCACACCGATGTATGCTCTATGTCTGAAAAATCCCTTGGTGGTACATCGTACTTTGTCACCTTCATAGATGACCACTCAAGGAAGGTTTGGGTAAACCTGTTGAAATCCAAGGACCAAGTCCTTGAAGCATTCAAGGAGTTCGTTGCCCGAGTAGAGCGTGAGACGGGTAAGACGCTTAAGAGTGTGCGATCAGACAACGGTGGTGAGTATCGAGGTCCCTTCGAAGCTTTCTGCAAAGCTCATGGGATCAGGTTGGAGAAGACACCGCCTAAGACGCCACAGCTAAACGGGCTTGCTGAGAGGATGAATCGAACGATTGAAGAAAGAGTTCGATGCATGCTCTCTCATGCCAAACTACCCAAGTCATTCTGGGGAGAAGCTGTGATGACAGCGGTTGACGTCATCAATCTCACACCATCAGTTCCTCTGGAAGGAGATGTCCCGGAGCATATATGGTCAGGCAAGAAGGTCTCCTACAATCACCTAAAGGTGTTTGGGTGCAGAGCGTTTGTTCATATTCCCAAGGACGAACGGGCCAAGCTAGATGCTAAGACAAAGGAATGCATCTACCTTGGATCACCACGAGATGAGTTTGGCTACCGACTTTGGGATCCAGTCAACAAGAAGGTTGTTAGAAGCCGAGACGTCGTGTTCTTTGAGGATCAGACGATCAAAGACATCCAAAGATCGGAGAAGCCAAGGTCAAGAGCTAGAAGGAGCCAAGATGACAGCTCTCTTCCTGCACGACAAAATGATCCAGAGGAAGCAGATGAGAATGAAGATGCTAGTACAGGAGATGATGACCAAGACGAGATGGCGGAGCCAGAAGAAGAAACTAGCACCCCACCAACGCTTGAGCCAAGACGATCCACCAGAGATAAGAGACCGTCCACGCGATACAACCAAGAGGAGTATGTGACACTCACGGATCAGGGGGAGCCTCAGAGTTACAATGAGGCTATCAACGACATCCACAAGGAGGAGTGGAAGCGAGCCATGCAAGAGGAGATGCAATCCTTGCAGGAGAATCATACTTACAAGCTAGTGGAGTTGCCTAAAGGGAGACGTGCCCTGAAGAACAAGTGGGTGTATCGAATCAAATCCGAGGTGAGCAACTCAAAGCCCCGATACAAGGCCCGACTAGTTGTGAAAGGATTCAACCAAAAGAAAGGCGTCGACTTTGAAGAGATATTCTCTCCAGTGGTGAAGATGTCGTCACACTACACCATTCAGACGATTTGGCGTCCACAATTTAGCGTCCAAATTATATGGTCGCCAAATAGCGACCATGTGGTCGCTAAATCAAAATTTTAAAAAATAAAAATATTTAGCGACCAGGTCGTCGCTAAAATGGCGACTACAACACATTTGGTCGCAAAAAAGATGTGGGAAATTTTACCGCCAAACTTAGCGACCAAATGGTCGCAAAAAGTGGCGTCCAAGTGGTCGCCAAATTCCATGTAGAGATTTGGCGACCAAATGGTCGCTGAATACCATTTAAAGATTTGGCGACCACGTGGTCGCGAAATACCATGTAGAGATTTCACGACCACATGGCCGCACAAAGTAGCGACCAAATGGTCGCTAAATATCATTTAGAGATTTGGCGACCAAGTGGTCGCTAAATACCATGTAGAGATTTCACGACCACGTGGTCGCCAAATACCATGTAGAGATTAGGCAAAATAAAATTACCACTACCAATATACTAGTACAATGACCAAAAATCAAATTCCCGCTTTACGTAATTTTTGCGCACATAATTTTTTGGACGGCGACTATATGGACGCACAATTGGTGACCATTTAGTCGCAAATAACAAAAAATTTGAATTCCCGCTACTTTTGAGGAGGGCGACCATATGGACGCCAATTTGGCGACCATGTGGTCGCCTTACGTTTGTAATTATTTTTTAATTTTCTTTTGCATTTAGGGTTTAGCCTTCAATTTCCCTTATCTCCCTTCACAACTTCCCCCGATCCCTTCACAACTTCACACCTCTGTCGTTCGCTGACTTCGCCCTCCACTGCCCCGCCACCGCCTCTACAACGACACCCCCTCAGCCACCCAACCACCACGCCGCAGCCTCCGCCTCCGCTTCCGCGTCCGCGTCCGCCACACTCGATCTGTGGTTCGCCCTCCGCCTCCGCCTCTGGTTTCGTCCGCCATCTCCACGCCACTGCCTCCGCCACGCAACCACCACCACACGCGACCACCTCTTCCACGAAACCGCCTCCGCCACAGATCTGGTTTGCTACTGCCACGAAACCGCGGGGTCGCCACCGCCCTCCACTGCTGCGGCTGCCACGAAACCGCAGGGTCGCCACCGCCCTCCACTGTTGCTGCTGCTTTCCGGTGAGCCACCGATGACCTGTTCACCCTTTTCTTTTCCGTTCTCAGTCTCGTGGTCTTCTTCTCTTCAAATTGGCGTTTTTCAGGGCTCCAGAAGACACAGAGGTCTCATGAAGAGGAGCATTGTATGTTGCCTTTCGCCATTCACTGATAAACTTCATTTGCTTGTTTTGTGCTGCAGGTTCTCCATGGACAAACTACTACTGGTACCCCAGGCTCTGTACAAAATCCACCTTCAATTCGTCCAAGTGCGTGCTAGAAAAGGACAAGCAACCATCTTTGCTGGCTAAACATCACTCAGAAAACACCAATCCATCTTTGCTTGTTTTGTGCTAATTCGAATAGGTGGATTTACTATTATGGACAATCCATTTGTTAATATTTTATGCACATTAATTATGTAATTATATACTGAATTTTAATTAATATAATTAAAAATTGTTTTATATAAATTCATGTTTTATTTTTAATTTTCAATAAATTATTATATATAAATTCAGGATCATATTTATAAAAATAAAATGTACAAAAAAATTGGTAAAAAAATTTGGCGACCATTTGGTCGTTAAATTCGCTGAGGTAATTTGGCGTCCAAGTGGTCGCCAAATACATTTGCCGTATATGGCGACCACTTGGACGCCAAATTAGCGTCTAAGTGGACGCCAAAATGACATCTGTTTTTGCGACCAAGTGGTCGCCAAAACTGCGTCTAAACGGACGCTAGGTCTTGGTTGCGTATTTAGCGACCAAGTGGTCGCTAAAATTGTGGATGTTACTTTTAGCGACCAAGTGGTCGCTAAATTGCATTCGCGACCGAGCTTTTAGCGACCACGTTTTGCGTCCAAAATATGATCGCTATATACGATTCGCGTCCAGATTGAATGATTTTGCGACCACAATAGTGGTCGCCAAATCATTTTTTTTGTGTAGTGTCAATCCAAGTTGTGCTTGGTCTAGCAGCTACTTTAGACTTGGAGATTGAGCAACTCGATGTCAACACAGCTTTTCTCCATGGCGACCTTGAAGAGGAGATCTACATGGAGCAATCAGAAGGATTTGTGGTCCCAGGCAAGGAGAATCTAGTGTGTCGACTAGAGAAGAGTCTCTATGGTCTAAAGCAAGCACCAAGACAGTGGTACAAGAAGTTCGACACCTTCATGGCGAGCCATGGCTTCAAGAAAACCATGAATGACCACTGTGTCTTCATGAAGAGGTACGCTGGCGGTGACTTCCTAATACTCTTGCTTTATGTCGATGATATGTTGATCATAGGTCATGATCATAAGAAGATAGTTGCTCTAAAGAAAGATTTGAGCAAGTGGTTTGCCATGAAAGATTTGGGGCCAGCAAGACAAATTCTTGGGATGAAGATCACTCGTGATAGACCGAAGAAACTACTATGGCTATCCCAAGATCAATACATTGAGAAGGTGCTGGAGAGATTCAACATGCACAAAGCCAAGCCGGTAATTACTCCACTTGCTGGACACTTTAAGCTAAGTTCAAAGCAGAGTCCAACAAGTGAGAAGGAGAAGGAAGAGATGAAGAACACCCCTTATGCATCAGCTGTAGGCAGTCTTATGTACGCAATGGTGTGCACTAGGCCTGACATCGCCTACGCAGTTGGAGTTGTAAGTCGTTTCCTAGCTAATCCAGGAAAGGAGCACTGGGCAGCAGTCAAATGGATCCTCAGATACCTACGTGGTACAACCAAGAGATGCTTATGCTTTGGAAATGGAAAGCTAGAGCTAAGAGGTTACACAAACGCAGACTGGGCCGGTGACCACGACTCCAGGAAATCAACGTCGGGCTACCTGACTACCTTTGCAGGGGGAGCAGTTTCATGGCAATCCAAGCTGCAAAAGAGTGTCGCCTTGTCCACCACAGAAGCAGAGTATATTGCAGCTACAGAGGCCTGCAAGGAGATGCTATGGATGAAGAATTTCCTACTCGAGTTGGGAGTCGAGCAGAAGAAATACATCTTGCTATGCGACAATCAGAGTGATATCCACTTGGCAAAGAATCCGACCTATCACTCTCGGTCGAAGCATATCGACATACGATACCATTGGATTCGAGATGTCCTTGAAGAAAAGCTACTACAACTTGACAAGGTGCACACGGATGAAAACTGGTCAGACATCATGACCAAGGTAATATCGACCAAGAAGTTTGAAGACTGTTGTCAAGGCGCTAACATCTTGACACCTCCAAATTAAGTCAGGAAGGGGGAGATTGTTGGGCTCCCTCCTTAATTGGAGCAAACTAATCAAATTAGTCCATGATGATAGACCCAATCCAAAAGAGAAGTCTAGAGTTTTTGGGTAGATTAAGGAGTAATCTAGAATTATGTATCTAGGATGGTAGATAAGATATTTTTGTGGGACATTCTAGAAATTAGGAGAAAGTTTAAAGCAAAAGAGAATAGATTAGGATTATTCTATATTAGGCTTTAATGAGGAGGTGGGTGTCATCTCTCACCTATAAATACATGTAGTGTGTGCCATTTTGAGCATCCAAGTGAGAAAAGCACAAGTGAAGATCAAGAGAGAGTTAGAGTGTGAGTGTGTGCCCACAAAAATATTAAGTCTTGTAAAACTCTTTCCACATAAATACAAAAATTAGTGTTTGTAATTAGTTGTCCAATTTCCCATCTTAATCCGACGAAGAGGTAAAAACCGAGGTTTCCCAACAACTAAGTACCCATTGATCTTCCGATTGAACAAAAACCTTTTTTTGTTGCAGAAGTGTAGCTGAAAGGTTGAAGATCCATCAGTGCTATGGACATCGATCGCCCATGTATGGTTAAATGGGTGACACTTCCGTTGTGAATTTGGTTTCTTTTGTAGCTAAGATGATCCTAATGAGCTAGATATTGATGTAGATCAGTATGCATAGTGGCTCATTTTATATTTCATCGAGAGCGTCTCGTCTAGGTTTAGAATGCCCCATCTTTTACCCTGTTACGCTCTGTTGTTATAGAACTATATACATTGGGTCTATTTTAGTGTTGTTATATATTATAACTAAGTTGAGATTTTGCGAATTTTTTCAAGAACTCAAAGGAATTGAACCTACCAATTGGGTTCAAGTTCGTTCCGACCGACGAAGAGCTCCTGATTTACTTATCCGCAAAGTGTAAGGATGGGGACTTGCATGATGACATAGATGGGTTCATTCCTACTCTTAAAGAAAACGAAGGAATTTGTTACACACATCCTGACAATCTACCAGGTAAAAACTCTATATACAAATGAATTACGGCCAAACAATCCGGCTCACAATGTTATACGAAATGTGTACGTAGGTTCTAAACAAGACGGGAGTTGCCTCTACTTCTTCTACCGAGCCACAAACGCGTATGCATCCGGGTCGAGAAAGCGTCGGCAGATCCAGAGCAACGAGCTGCGCTGGCACAAGACTGGCGCGACCAGGCCGGTCTTTGACAAGAGCGGTGTTCAAAAGGGGTGGAAGAAGATAATGGTGCTCGGTACATGCGCCAAAAAGGGCTCGAAATCACTCAGATCCAACTGGGTCATGCACCAATATCATCTGGGCTCCGACGAAAACGAGGCCAACGGAGATTACGTAGTTTCCAAGCTGTTTCACCAGCCACACAAGGTATGAAAACCATATTGCACCCGCCCTCTCTTGATCTCAGTTAATTATGATCCTTCTGTTTGTCTCTGTAGCTTTGACTGAGCTGATCTGATTCTACTAGGATCCTGTTAAGTCCAATGTGGCTGAAGGAAGCCAGCAGCTTGTTGGATCATTGTCTGAGCTCGACGGCCTTAACTTTGGCTGCCTCGACGCTCCGCCAGATCTTTCACTTGTAGTGAGTTTTCTTGTTCATCCATCACTATTATAAGCATTTGCAATGTGTATGCACGTTAGAAGTATTAGTTCTGTTCCATTCAAACTAGTGTCAAGATGGTCTAGATTCAGGAAAAATTTAATGATGAATGACATGTTTTTGGGGTTTGATTTGCTGGAACTTGCAGTTTTGTTCAGAAGACGGAGTCGATCAGTAACTTGTTGGGTACGTAGCCGGTGAGCATATGGCGGATCGCAAGCTCGATCATGCTCTACTTTTGTTAGCTAATTAAGCTGAGTAGTCTAGACCCTAGAGACCTGTTTTAGCTTTGCATTGTGGTGCCTGTCAGCCTGTGCCTTATTTAGAAGCTCAAAACTAAACTCTGGTAATTATGATGTTAATCGCTTTTTTGTACCTAATTAACTTCTGAAAAGATGGAAGAAGAGATCGAAGGGCCTATGTTGTGATGTTGAAGTCCCAAAGTGTTGTATATGGAATCGGAATTTGAGTAGTCGAACTAAAGTACAGAGCTTTTGTGTGGGCAAAATTAATATTCAATTACTCAGCTAATTAACAAGGTTTATAAATCAAGATCAATACGGAATGTATATTTGGAATCGCACTCCGCCTTGGCGGTGGGGCTGATCCGTAATCTCCCTGCGGCACTCACCCGTTTTTTCAGCTTGGCTTCCGAATGCCACGGCTTCATCACACGGGATTGGTCTATCCATGTGACTCATGTCTTTAGAGAAGTGAATGTTGTCGCCGACTCCTTTACCAAGCTTGCTTTTTGCTTTTGGTTTGATTTTTATTTGTTATCCGAGCCGCCTGTGGACTCTCTTTGTTTCATTTCGGACGATGCCGAGGGTAGGGCTCTATCTCGGTCTATTTCGTGTTAGCCCTCCTTTTCTTAATTAATAGCTTCTACTGTTTCCGACGAAAAAACAAGGTTTATAAAGCTTGTCAATATAGAAACTAGAAAAACTAACTACAATAGTGATATGTACCAACTCGGCAATCTCGCCCGCTAACTCAATCACCGCCACATTGTGATATGTAAGATGTTTTCACATGTCGTCTTCACATTTCTTGACATAGGATTTTGACACGTGTCGGTCTATCGTTGCTCCACATTAAATATTATTTAATGTTTTGTTAAGTCACATCATATCTATATTATATTCATATATATAGATAGATTTTGGTTCAAGTGAAGACTAGTCTTATGGTAAGGATAACGTACTCCTTGTGATAACATGTAACTAGTACAAATCCCATAACATATGCGGGTAATGTGATTATATAAACCTGGCTTGATTGATATTCAAGATGAAATGTTGACTCGAGCATGGTTTTTTTTAGATAATGTATGTATAACTAAAACTCGACGGGCCCAAATATGAACCCATTGAACTATATATGCATTTTATTTTTTATAATTTAAATTATAGAATCTTTTATTTTAATTAATTAGTTAGAATCTTAATAAAAGATTAACAAATCTGTTATAACGAAAATGAAAAACACTTTAATAATTTAAATAAAATTTATATTTTCTTAAGATACCAAAAATAGGTCAGATATCGAATGTTGGATAATATATCAAGTGGATATAGAAATATTTTTTAAAGGATACAATTTGAAAAAACTAAAATCATAATTTTATTCAGGATGGATGGCGCAAATTTTAACAAAGCTTGGGTTCTGCTTTATATTGTATTATAGTAGATCATAGGCCCAACATTTTTTAGGATTTTTTTTACAAAAACGATATTATTTTTATTTTCTAAAAAATACCGTTAGAACACTTAAGTACCCCTTTCGATTTTATACACTAAGTGTTCAAATCAATATACTAAAAGTTTGTTTTATAAATACTTTGAGTTCAATTTTCAATATTATATGAGCTCAAATATTTGTTACTATTAGTTCAATTTTTTGTTCTATGAGTTCAACTTTTATATCTTTAGATTTCACTTTTTATATGAGCTCAAATTATTTTAGTGTAATATTTTATTAATTCAACAACATTTTTTTTGCTAAAAATAACAGCTGTAATACATAAAATTAAAAACTAAAAAGATAAAAAATAACTTTCTTCATAAAAAAAATGATTATAACTCTTAAATGTGGTAGTTCAATTTTTATAAACCAAATGTTTATTTTGGTATGTTAAAAGTTTAATTACGTGTACTACAAATTCAATTTTGTAATTTGAACGGGTTCATTTTTTTGTAAAATAAGTTTAAGTTTAATTTTAATTTGAACGGGTTCATATTGTTAGTTCATATTGTTTACTATAAGTTTTACATCAACTTTTTTGTAGGGAACGGGTTCATTTAATTTGAACGGGTTCATATTGTATTTTTGTATTTTTGTATTTTTGTAGGGAACGGGTTCATTTAATTTGAACGGGTTCATATTGTTAGTTCATTTTTTGTTTACTATAAGTTTAAGTTTTATATTATTCGATGTTTTTGAAAACGAAAATATATCAAAAATAAATTCAAAAATAATAAAAATAAAATATAAAAATTGTATTTTTTTAAAAATAAAAAAATTAAAATAATATGAAATATCCATTATAAAGTATAAAGGTAAATTCAATGGATGAAGTTACTCCTCACCATAAGGTGGTGTCCTTACAACAAGGACTCCGAGGCTTCATGATTGAGAGAGGGAAAGTTTGCAAATTGTAGCGCGATCGACAGTCAAAAATACCCTTGTGTGTTAGAAATTACCTTAAAACATGGACGCTTGGATCTAGCTCATTAAACGGCCCACATCTCACCTCATATAACCAGTGGCGGACGCAAGAAATTTATCTCAGAGGGGGCAAAATAGCTTACTTTAAGTATTATCGTTAAAATCAGTTAGAAATTTAATCAATGTGTTAATAATTGTAACTTTGAATAAACCTGAAATAACTTAATATGAGTATAAAGTTAGTCCTAATTTTAGTAAAGAACATTAAACAAATTTAAGTTTTTATTAAACCCAAAGTGGATTTCAGAAAATATTGTACACAAAAATCCATCCTTTTTTTAAAAAAAAATTAGCTAATATTTAATATTTTCACTTAACATACATTTCACCAGCTTTTTTCAACATAACTTCATTTCAATTAAAGTGTATGACTAATATATTTATTTATATATGTGCTTTAATTTTAATATTCCATCCGTTTTAAACTAGTTGTTCATAACACCACTTTTTGGTATTTTTACAATATTTATCTATTTCATATTTTTTCCCATCTCTATACTATACATGTCTAACCCTAATAACCAATTTTATCGTAATCATATACGTTTTCCATATTTCTTTATACTAATAATTAATTTTATATTGATATGGGTAATATAGAAAACCCAATTATTTTTTAATATATATACAAATCCTATTTAGACAATTATTTCGAAACGGGGGCATATATATATAATTATAAAATCCCAGCGGGGGCAAGTGCCCCCACTGGGCCTTACATAAGTCCGCCCCTGCATATAACACGGGAGGCATGTTTTACACATGATCCAAAGTCATATTTATTTTGATACTTTAGACTTTAAATCATATACATAAATATATATCTTTATAATATTTTATAAATCAGTTTAAATAAATCTTTGTTCAAATATGTGTACCTCGTAGATATTATATATTTCTTATATACCAATGTGTCTAATAAATTTATTACAATTGTCTGTACATGATATGGGGGTTAAAGCAATTAATATGCTAAATAGTCTTTTCTTTCTTAATTAAAGATTTATACTCAAATTGTATGTTTCGTTAAACTTATATATTATTTATTAAAATTTACATTTTTCAACACTTAAATATTATTAATTACAATACTAAAGATATATTCAACAGATGTTTGTAAGTACCAACCAATGTACTGAGTATGTAAGTGAGAAATTACGCTAGTAACAACCAATGTAGGTAACTAGGTAAGTGAATGTTTACATTATTGATTGCTAGTAACAACCAATGTATGTAAGTGAATGTTTACATTTTCTGATGCTTAGGACTTTAGACATTTTCATGTGTTAATGCATCTCCAACGGATGTTTTATAATTTTCAATGGAGAATGAAATTTCATATTCTCTAAACTTTTACATTTTAACTCCAATAAATTCTCCATTTAAAGAATCCTATTTATATCGTTATTGTATTTATCTATATACAATATGAAAATATCAAAATCAACAAATAAGAAGAAGAAATGATACCATATACATTTAATGCATTCTCCATTTTTTTTCTATACTTGTGGAGGAGAAGTACTTTTTCAAAAAAAAATAGTAGTTTGTCGTCTTGAAATGCATAAAAAGTAATAAGTTTGAACATTTTTGGAGAGTCAAAAAGAGTAATTTTGTACTCCCTCCGTCTCCGAAAGTTTGTCCGTCTTTCTTTTTTTGACGTTTCGATAAGTTTCTCCATCTCTCAATCTTTTCTATTTACATCCAATCTATACTCTCTATAGTATAAAGCGGAGACAAAGTATTTACAAAAAATTGCGCCACGTGTCATATCTTTAATAAAATAATCAAATGGACCCATATGTATATAAAAAAAACACTAATCACAATAGAATATATGATTTGATAAAAATAATCAGCCGGGTCCTCCTCTATATAAATTAGGTAGTTAATATCTCATATAATCTTATCCCGTAAAAATTGCCGAAAATTATGAATTATCCCGAAAATTATGAATTATCCCTTACCAAGAATTTGTTGTAATCTTAGATAAATATTATTATTTAATAAAACATGATATTTATCGTAAAGTAATTTTTGAATAAATCCAACTTATTTATATAATGAGTTGATTTACTATTGGTAAAAAAACACTAATCATAACACGAAGATATATATCCCTATACTTTTAACGTGATCATTGACATTACATATCTAATTAAAATGGGTTTATAGTCGCATTACCCGTGCATGGTACGGGGGTTAAACTAGTTTTTCTTATAATAATACCCTACTCAATTTCAAATATTAACCTCAGTATCCAACTTTCCCATCAACTTTATTACTTTTCTCTACAAATATACAAAAATACCCTCATCTAATCTCACATATTACCCACATCATCCAACTTTTACATCAACTTTATCACTTTTTTCTCTACAAAAATACAAAAATACCCTTATCCCCTTTCAATGTTACCTAAATTACCTTACTTTTCAACATTTTCTTGAAAACAACAAAATTTTGTACGGTAGACAATCAATTGGAGACAGAGGAGTGCAATAGGAAGGATTTGGCTATATGGCATTTGGAAAATGCCATATAGCATGAAAATACCACAATATGTTAAATTTGCACACATAGCATAACCCCTCTCTCCACTAGTTGACCGACCGTTGACCGGCGTTGACCGATCGTTGACCGGCGTTGACCGACGTTGACTGTCACCACAAAGTGACAATATTCACACTTAATTGTCACCACAAAGTGACAATATTCACACTTAATTGTCACCACAAAGTGACAATATTCACACCTAATTGTCAACAAAAGTGACAATATTCACACCTAATTGTCAATACAAGTGACAATATTCACACCTAATTGTCAACACAAGTGACAATATTCACACATAATTGTCACCACAAGTGACAATATTCACACCAGTGACAATATTCACACCTAATTGTCACCACAAGTGACAATATTCACACCAGTGACAATATTCACACTTAATTGTCAACACAAGTGACAATATTCACACAAGTGACAATATTCAGCAATTATTCACACACTCAATTGTCATCACAAGTGACAATATTCAACAATTAACTAGAAGATTATAGTAATCACACCGAATAAGTATAGCTAAAACAAGACTTATGCACACAACTCCAAATTATCATCACAAGTGACAATATATACTCATTGCCATCGAATAAGTATAGTTAAAACAAGACTTATGCACATAACACCAAATTATCATCACAAGTGACAATACATGTCATCTTAAGTGACAATATATGTCAAATGTATAAGACTTATGCACACAACTCCAAACTATCATCACAAGTGACAATATATTTCATCACCAATATTATCAAAAAAATCTTCTTGATAACACCTAATTGTCATCACAAGTGACTATATTCAACAAATAACTAGAAGATCATAGTAATTACACCTGATAAATATAGCTAAAACAAGACTTATGCACAAGTGACAAAACGATTATCATCACAAGTGACAAAACAATCTTTAGTAAAACTCATTGCCATCACCATATTATCAAAAAAAACTAAATTATCATCACAAGTGACAAAACAAATTGTCATCACATAATCAATCAAGTACCATCTTAAATAATCATCACAAGTGACAAAACGAAGTGTCCTCACATAATCAATGAAATACCATCTTAAATTATCATCACAAGTGACAGAACGAAGTGTCATCACATAATCAATTAAGTACCATCTTAAATTATCATCACAAGTGACAAAACGAAGTGTCATCACATTACACTCTAACTAGCAAATAATCACAAGTGACAGAAAGCAAAGCTAAATAGAGAAAGCGACAAACCAGCAACTGTCACTCGCAGTTGTAACATAGAGTAGCAGCTTCACCAGATTGCAAAATCCAACATCTCTTCCACTCGTAGTTGTCACTCGCAGATTGCAAAATCCAGCAACTATCACTCGCAGTCGTGCCACACAAGATATTCATACAGATCCACAATCAAAATCAGCAATGAGCACAGAAATTGCTCGAATAAAGTGAAATTCGAGCACTAATGAACAGATCCAACTAGAACTAAGCCGAAAACTGGAAATTCAAAGTAGTAATCGAAGCCGACGGAGATTAAACGAGGAGAGAGAACTTACGATTTTGAGATTGATCCAAATCAAGTGAAATCTTTGCTCCTACACAGCGTCACGAGGAGAGAACTTCTCTGATTCCTTCGCTTAGCCTCTTTTCAAGCGATTAGGACAACGTGGAGTCGGAGATGGCTGACTTTTCCAGATCTGAGCGATTCCTCCCTCAATCCCGCTCTACATCTCAATCGCACTCCTTCCGCCACTACTCCACCGTCTTCTTGGCCAGATCTGTCTGCTCGCCGATCACGCCTTTATCAAATTGCAATCACAGATCTAGAATTGGAATTCGAGTTTCAACAAAGAGATTGAAGCCTAACCTGTACGTTTCAAGAACGATCGTGATGGTGGAGAGCGAGAATCGATACCTAGGTTTAGACTCCTCGAGGAGTAGAGGAAACTTGGAATCAGAGAATTTTTAGGCTTTTCGAAAACCGCCATGGAAGAGTTGGATCTGAATGTCGTCGGAAGGTGTGACAGAGAAGACGAGCTGGTCGTGGAAGTTGATGAGGACGATGGAGGAGCATAGGTGAGGTCGATGGAGGAGTCGAGGCTGTCGTCGCTCGCCGTCGGCTCGTCGCTCGGAGAGAGAGAAATCGCGAGAGATGGAGGAGATTGGAGGAACGAGAGAGACGCAGAATTGAAGAGCTTATATATTTTAATTTTTTGCTATATTGCAAATAAAGGGGATTTTGGGTATATGTGGGCTATTAGGGTAATAGTCTCTGCCCTTCCACACAATTCCTTCAATTTTTTTTTACTTGAAAGGGTAGTCGGGCCTTAAAAAAGCCCTCCTCTTAAATTTGAGTTGTATTTGAAAGCTCAAATAAATGTCCGCGTCAATACAAAAAAGTTTTTCTAATTTTTGCTTAAATTCAAACATATTAAAAAGGAAGCAAATGGTTATGTACAACAAAAATCATTGTTCCGAGCAAACAAAGGGAGAAACAGAAGCCAGAAGAAAACTAAGCAGGCTACTTGAGGTAATGCCCCGATGGATGCCATCTTTGCCCTCAACGCAAAAAGGTTTTCTTTGTTTACTAAGTACACATTGATCTTCCGATTGAACAAAAACCCTCTTTCATTGCAGAAGTGTAGCTGAAAGGTTGAAGATCCATCAGTCCTATGGACAACGCCCATGTATGGTTAAATCGGTGATACTTCTGTTGTGAATCTTGTTTCTTTTGTAGATAAGATGATCCGAATGAGCTAGATATTGATGTAGATTAGTATGCATAGTGGCTCATAACCTCATTTTATATATCACCGAGAGGGTCTCGTCTAGGTTTAGAATGCCCCATCTTTCACCCTGTTACGTTCTGCTGTTATAGAACTATATTCGGTCTATTTTATTGTTGCTATATATTATTATGTTAAGATTTTTGCTAATTTTTTCAAGAACTCGAAGAAATTGAACCTACCAATTGGGTTCAAGTTCATTCCCACCGACGAAGAGCTCCTGATTTACTTATCTGCTAAGTGCGGGGTTGGGGACTTGCATGATGACAGAGATGGGTTCATTCCTACTCTTAAAGGAAACGAAGGAATTTGTTACACACATCCAGATAATACCAGGTAAAACCTCTATATACACTAAGTTATTGAAAGCCTTGTCTGGATGTAACTAATTACGGCCAAACAATCTGCTCACATATATGTTTGTATGAAAAGTGCAGGCTCTAAGAAAGACGGGAGTTGCCTCTATTTCTTCTACCAAGCCACAAACGCGTATGCATCCGGGTCGAGAAAGCGTCGGAAGATCCAAAGCAACGAACCCGAAGCGGAAGAAGTCCGCTGGCACAAGACGGGCACGACTAAGCCAGTTTTTGACAAGAATGGTGTTCAAAAGGGGTGTAAGAAGATAATGGTGCTCTATACATGCTCTAGCAAGGGCTCTAGGCCACCCAAATCCAACTGGGTCATGCATCAATATCATCTGGGGTCAGCCGAAAACGAGGCCAACGGAGAATACGTAGTTTCCAAGCTGTTTTACCGGCCACACAAGGCATTAATCGACAATGTAAGAACACCTTAGCTAGCTATTGCACCATCTCTCTATAGTACCTTTTGACTGAGTTGATCTGATCTGATTCTGCGTACTAGGATCATCATATTGAATCCAATATTGATGAGCCATCCCTTACATCAAATGAAGATGTGATTGAAGGAAGCCAGCAGGTTGGTGGATCATCGTCTGAGCTCGACGACCTTGACTTTGGCTGCCTCGACGCTCCGCCAGATCTTTCACTCCTAGTGAGTTTTCTCGTCCATCCATCACTATTATAAGCATTTCCAATATATGTATATATGTACGTTAGAATTATAGAGCTTAATATGAATCAAAGAATTCGTAACTTTATTAATGTGAGGATAGAAGTATTTATAGAAGCATACTTCACCTCTTAGGTAACCCTAATACAATATTCTAGGAAGATATGCTTTAAGTAAAAGATACTAACTACCTTAACTAGAAGATATTGCACCTAATACAAGATATTGCATGATACGTAAAATATACTATGCTAACATGCCCCCTCAAGCTGGACGGCCAAATCGGGAAAGTCCGAGCTTGCTGAGTAGTTCTTGGAACCTTGGGCGAGGCAGTGGCTTGGTTAGGACATCGGCGAGCTGCTCATGCGTAGAGACATGCTGAACACTAAGGACTCCATCTCGAACATAGTTACGAACGAAGTGAAAGGCCAGAGCGATGTGCTTCATCCGAGTGTGGAACACAGGGTTGGAGCTCAAGAAGAGCGCGCCTTGATTGTCACAGTAAAGCACCGGAGGTCTTGGAATGGTGATACGCAACTCCGAGAGTAATGAGAGCACCCAAATGAGTTCGGAGGCGGCATCGGCGAGAGCCTTGTACTCAGCCTCAGTTGAGGACCGAGCTATGGTGCGTTGCTTGCGGGAGCTCCAGGACACCGGCGTGCGACCAAGGTAGAGGAGGTAGCCCGATGTGGAGAGGAAGTCATCGTGATCCCCAGCCCAGTCAGCATCCGAGAAGCCATGTAATGAGGGATCGGGATCCGACGAGATAGTGATGCCATGATGAAGAGTACCTTGGAGATACCTGAGGAGGCGCTTGAGTGCAGCCCAGTGCTCAGTAGTGGGACGTTGCATGAACTGCGAGAGCTTGTTCACAGCGAAGCCAACATCAGGGCGAGTGAGAGAGAGATATTGCAGGCTACCAACAATCATCCGGTAGTCGGTAGGCGTCGGTATGGGGTCGCCCACATCCTTCCGAAGCGGAGTGACGGACAGGGGCGTGGAGACCGGTTTTGTGTCCTCCATGCCTGCTTTGACGAGGGTGTCTTGAATGTACTTCCTTTGAGAAAGAAACAGGCCAGTTGAGGATGGTATGACTTCAACGCCAAGGAAGTAGGAGAGGGGACCTAAATCCTTGATGGAGAAGCGAGAGGCAAGATGACGAATGAGATTGTCGATGGAGCTTGATTGGTTGCCGGTGATGATGATGTCGTCGACGTATACAAGGAGAAACATGGTGACACGCTCATGCTGGTACAAGAAGAGACTCGCATCCGAGCCGGAGTTTCGGAACCCTAGCTGTTGGAGGTAAGATTTGAGCTCGTTGTACCAAGCTCGAGGTGCTTGTTTGAGGCCGTAAATGGCCTTGTTTAACCTGCACACGTGATTAGGGTGGGCCTTGTCGATGAAGCCTGGAGGTTGGTTCATGAACACTTCTTCCTGTAACGTACCTTGCAAAAATGCATTGTTGACGTCGAGTTGGCGAAGCGACCATCCTCGAGACATGGCAATAGTGAGAATGATGCGCACCGTCACCGGTTTGACAACCGGACTAAAGGTTTCGGTGTAGTCACAGCCCTCTCGTTGGTGAAAGCCCTTGGCGACTAACCGAGCTTTGAAGCGATCAACCGAGCCATCCGGAAGATACTTGATCCGATAGACCCACTTACAACCGACAATATTTTGGGTAGGCACGTATGGTACAAGATCCCAAGTACGGTTTGAACTTAGGGCGCCATACTCAGCCTCCATGGCTTTTCTCCAATCCGGGTCTTTGAGGGCTTGAACTATGGTTTTGGGCTCGGTTTGAGTCTGGGTGTGGGCAAGGAGATTGTATTTGGGATTTGGTTTGTAGATGTTGTTTTTCGAACGGGTGATGACACCTCGTGGTTCTAGGGGCGGAATGGGTGGGTTAGGGTTCGGTGGAGGGATGGATTATGGGAATTAGGATTAAGGTTTTGGGCTGATGTGGTCGGTGGGGTGGGGTCGGTAGGATGAGGGAGAGGGAGATCAATATGGAGTTGGATAGGTGGTTGGGATATGTGATTTGGATGGGCTCCAAATAAGGGAAGTGTGGGATCGGATAGAGAGGGAGTGGAGATATTGGAGGGTGAGTTGTTATGGATAGGATTTGGGAGTGAATTTTGAAGATTTGGTAAGTGAGCAGATTGTGAGTTTTGCATGGGAGATACGGTCGGTTGGAAAGTAGGGTTAGGGAAGAGTGAATTGGTGAGGTTGCGTGGTGGAGAAGTAGGTGGGGCGGGTAGGTTACCACGAGTCATAGGCACGGAAATTGAACCCCATTCCGCACCTTGTGATCTCATGGGGGCGACCGAGGGCTGTGGTGAGGTAGAGGTCGGGGCCATAGGGAGGGAAATTGAACCCCATTCCCCCCCTTGTGGCTCGGTGGAGGAGGTACTAGGTGTGTTTGTGGTGTTGTGGAAAGGAAACTCGGACTCCATGAAGTGGACGTGGCGAGAGACGAACACTCGTTTGGTAGATGGTTCGAGACAATAAAACGCACTTTGAGTTAAGCTATGACCAAGGAACACACAAGGCTTGGATTTAGGTTCTAATTTGTGTTTGGTATACGGTCTAAGCCAAGGAAAGCAAAGACACCCAAAACTTTTTAGTTTTAAATAATTTGGTTCTTGATGAAGTAAACGAAGATGAGGAGAATCATGGTTTAGTGTTTTGGAAGGCAACCGATTTATAAGAAACACTGCATGTTTTAGGGCATATGGCCAAAATTCAAGAGGAACTTGAGAGTGAGTTAAAAGTGAAAGGCCAGTTTCAACTATATGTCGGTGTTTTCGTTCCGAAATTCCATTATGCTCGGGTGTATAAGGAGGAGAAGTGAAATGAGAAATGCCGTTGTCAAGTAAAAAAATTTTCAATGCCATATACTCGCCACCATTATCCGAAAAGAGGACTTTGATTTTCGTTTGGAAGTAGTTCTCAACCATGGCTCGGAATTGTTGAAACACACGAGCCACTTCAGATTTCTTTTTGAGGGGAAACAACCATGTGTAACGTGTGAAATGATCCACAAAAACGACATAATAACGAAACCCATCAATAGAATAAATAGGAGAACTCCAAACATCCGAAAATACAACTTCAAGAGGAAAAGACGATCTAATTGATGAAACACCAAAGGGGAGCTTATGGCTCTTATTAGTTTGACACGAACGACATGTTGATTGTTGAAATGAAACCCTAGCTAACTTGAACTTAGAAGACAGAAATTGAAAGACTTCAGTTGATGGGTGGCCAAGCTTGTGATGCAAGAGATGAGAAAGTTGTAGTTGAACCGAATGAGTCGATGGGGAAGACCGTGGCCAAAAGTAAACTCCATCAATGCATGGCCCTTTAAGAATTGTTGCCCAAGTGATTGTGTCCTTCACAAGAAAGCAAGATGGCAAAAACAAAATACCAAGATTAGTTTGTTTGGTGAATTGTGAAACCGAAAGAATGTTTTTAGATATGGAAGGAACATGTAAAACATTAGGTAACGTAAAACTTTTATGATTGTGTGTAAGTGAAAGAGAACCTTGGTTATGTATGTGAAGCCCCGAGCCATCTCCCACGACCAACTCGTCCAGACCCGAGTAGGGGTAGTGTTGGGCTAGGTTGTTAAGGTCATGGGTCACATGATGAGAGGCACCGCTGTCCATAAGCCATTGGTTCGGGTGAGGGTTTTGGAGGGCGTAGTTGGCTTGAGGTGGGTTGTGGATGGCAGGGAAGCGATTGGATTCGGGAAGGACAAGGTTAGGATGTTGGCGTTTGAGCTCGGCACATTGGGATAGGACGTGGCCAACAGTTTTACACCATTGACAACGCCCTTTGAAGGGTCGGGGTTGGTAGTTAGGGTTC
The DNA here is from genome assembly GCA_934048045.1 of Polygonum aviculare. Lineage (NCBI taxonomy): Eukaryota > Viridiplantae > Streptophyta > Magnoliopsida > Caryophyllales > Polygonaceae > Polygonum > Polygonum aviculare. The sequence goes on from OW204027.1 coordinate 6,131,904, forward strand.
GGATTAGGGTTAGAGGGAGGTGGTGGGGTTAGACGATTGTTGGAGGACCAAGGTTGTGGTTTGGTAGATGAAGGAGGATAAGGAAGAAGAGCACCGGATGGTTGCCAAGTTGATTGAGTAGAGGGCGACTTACCTTTGCTTTTGGAGTACTTGGACTGAGCCGTTAGTGCCGTGACCGAGCCCTCAGATTTGCCAGCTTTCTTGAGACGAAGCTCACGAATGATCAACTTCTCATGCAGTTCTTCGAAGGAGATAGATGTGTCCCGCATGTTGACGCCATCGATGATAGATTGGTAGTCGTCAGGGAGACCCTTGAGGATGTAGTCGGTGAAGTCGTCAGCCGAGAGAGGAGCCCCTAAGGAGGCAAGGAGGTCAGCCGACTCTCTCATGGTGGTCATGTACTCCTCGATAGTACGAGAACCCTTGTCGGCATGGCCAATCTTGTACTTGATCTGTTGGATATGCCCTCGAGACGCATTCGCATACGTCGTCTTGAGTATATCCCAGACTTGCTGAGATGTGGTGGCTCGGGTCACCAACGCATGCACCGAGTTGGAGAGGGTTCCTAGCACCGCCCCGAAGATGAGACGATCCTGCCGTTTCCATGCAAGGTAAGCAGGATTCGGTCCGGGAACGTTGTTGGTGACAATCGTTTGTGAAGGGCTGGCATGGGATCCGTCCAGGTATTTGAACAAATCGTAGCCCTCAAGAGTTGCTTGAAGCTGACTTTTCCAGCCAACATAGTTGGTAGATGTCAACTTGATGATGTTGGGGAGGGTTACCAAGATGAAGGGCTCATCAGGGACGTGTGGGTTTCTTAGGGTTAGGGAAGCATCCATGGCCATGAGGGACAAAGAGGCGGAAGCTTGGGCTTTTTAGGAGAGGATCGAAAAGGCGGATGATACCATATAGAGCTTAATATGAATCAAAGAATTCGTAACTTTATTAATGTGAGGATAGAAGTATTTATAGAAGCATACTTCACCTCTTAGGTAACCCTAATACAATATTCTAGGAAGATATGCTTTAAGTAAAAGATACTAACTACCTTAACTAGAAGATATTGCACCTAATACAAGATATTGCATGATACGTAAAATATACTGTGCTAACAAGAATTCTCTTCAATTCAAACTAGTGATTCAGGAAAAGATGATGAATGGCATGTTTCTTGGGTTTGATTTGCTGGAACTTGCAGTTTTAATTTGCTCAGAAGACAAGGTCGGTAATTAATGGTTGGGTACGTAGCTGGTGAACATATATATGGCGGATCACAAGCTCGATCATGCTACTTTTGTTAGCTAATTAAGCTGAGCTGTCTAGACCCTAGAGACCGGTCGAAGCTTTGCATTGTGGCCGTGCCTTATTTGGAAGTTCAATTAAACTCGGTTAATTATGATGTTAATCGTTTTTTGTACTTAATAATTAACTCTAGAAAAGATAGAAGAAGAGAAGGGCCTACGTTGTGATGCTCAAGTCCAATTATTAGATGCAACAAATCCATATATGGACGAATTTGAGGAGTCGATAATAAGATTATCTGTAAGGCCCAAGAAATCCTACTGTCGGGTTAGAAATGTGATGACAAGTTCGGTACTTTTTTCTTAAACGAGCGTGGTGACAAGTTATGTACGAGGTGACAATTTCTTTTATGAGTGATGACATGTTTTTTATGCATGGTGACAATTTATGTATGCTGTGACATTTTTTTAATGATTGATGACAAGTCTTGTATGTACAAGTTTTTGTACGAGACGATATTTTTTGATGTGATGACAAGTTTTGTATGTGATGATTAGTGATAACATATTGGGTAATGACAAGATTTTACGAAAATGTAACCGATGACAACCTTCGGTGATAATAGAATAAGCGATGACATGTGAACGATGACAAGAATTAACAATAATTTAAGTAATGACAAGTTGGGCAATGACAACATTGGACTGAAGGTTGGGTGGTGATAGCTTGCTTGGTGACAGGATGGGTGATGACAGAATACATGGATAGGGTAGGGGTGGCCCGCGTGTATTTTATTTTCTGCTAGGGGCAAAATTGAAAAATCGACTAGTTACCTTATTTATTTTCGGTCCAGCACAAACTCCCCATTAACTTTTATTTTGCCTTATTTTTTTTATTTTGCTTAATATATTTTATATTTTTTATGTTAAAGATCCATTTAGACTAGGGTTCATTTTTGGATGTAGAATTAGAGCCTCATTGATACACCGATTTCGATCCGATTTCAGTTTTGTGCACTTTACCACGATATTATTGATAAATCTACATTATTAGATGCCATGACATTATTTGATGTAGAATTAAGTATATGGTAATGTGAGAATGTCATATAGCGAGAAAAAACCACAAGATGCCATATTTGCACACGTGGCATAACCTACCAACAACTTTCTCTCTTCACTATTTGACCAACCATTGACCGGTGTTGACCTGTCGTTGACCGGCATTGACCGATCGTTGACTAGTCGTTGATCAGCGTTGATCAACCGTTGACCGGTCATTGACCGCGTTGACTGTCATCACTTGAACTGTCATTCACACCTAATTGTTATCACAAATGACAATATTCACACCTAATTATCATTACAAGTGACAAAATTCACACCTAATTGTCATCACAAGTGACAATATTCACACCTAATTGTCATCACAAGTGACAATATGCACACCTAATTGTCATCACAAGTGATAATATTCACACCTAATTGTCATCACAAGTGACAATATTCACACCTAATTGTCATCATAAGTGACAATATTCACACCTAATTGTCATCACAAGTGACAATATTCAGCAATTATTCACACTTAATTGTCATAACAAGTGACAATATTCATAACTAATTTTCATTACAAGTGACAATATTCACACCTAATTGTAATCACAAGTGACAAAATTCATCAATTATTCATACCTAATTGTCATTACAAGTGACAATATTCAACAATTAACTAGAAGATTATAGTAATCACACCGAATATGTATAGCTAAAACAAGACATATGCACACAACTCCAAATTATCATCATAAGTGACAATATATATCATCATCAGTGTTATCAAAGAATCTTCTTGATAACACCTAATTGTCATCACAAGTGATAATATTTAGCGAATAACTAAAGGATTTCAAGATTATACTAATTACACTGATTAAGTATAACTAAAACAAGACTTATACAAACAACTCCAAAATTATCATCACTAATGACAATATATATCATCAACAATGATATCAAAGGATCTTCTTGATAACACCTAATTGTCGTCACAAGTGACAATGTTCAACAAATAACTAGAAAATTTGAGTAACTACACTAAATAAATATAGCTAAAACAAAACTTATGCACACAACTCCAAATTATCATCACAAGTGATAATATATATATATATATGTGTGTGTGTGTGTGTGTGTGTATGTGTGTTATCACAAGTGACTATATATGTCAAATGTATAAACAATAAAAGCCATTCAATCAACGAAAACAATGTGATCCAAAATTAATTATTTTGTCATCAGAATTGACAATTAATTATTCTATCCACTAAAAAACATTGTGATCCAAAATTATAAATAAATGACAATTAAAACAAGTGACTACAAAGAACGGTGTATGATTCGCTCTAGTTTGTATGAGTTAACTCTTGTATTTTAGGCTATATTGAGTGTGTTTGGGTTAGAGTTTGTGCTAATTGTAATATCTAGGCCGAAGACACAAGGATTCAAGTTTCAAGGGTTTTTAAGGCGTTTTGAACTGTCTACGCGACACCTCTTTCTTGCGAAGGCTATATCTTGAGCTACAGTGGTCGGATTGAGCTTATTACAGTGCCATTGGAAAGCTAGCTCAAAGAGCTTCAATTCATATTTTTACACCGAAGTCAGATTCCAAACCGAAGATGGTCAAAACAGCCTCCAAAGTGACGCTAGTGATTTTGTCTAATTTCCGCGACTGCGGTGGAGGATTTGCGCCCGCGGTGGCTGCCCGAGACGACCTATTCTATTATGCTGTGTCTCCACGGGTGTTGTGGAGACAACGCGGCCGCGGTGATGCCTATCCGAGCGAGACGAGGATTTTCTATCTTGTTTCCTTTTCTATCTTTTCTTGTTTCCTTTTCTATCTTTTCTCCTTTCCTAATTAGATTAGGGGAGCATGTTCCCTGGATTTATATAAGGAGGAGTCTGCCTTAGGTTTTAGGTATCCATTATTCCAATTCTTAATTTAATTCTTCTCTTTTTTAGCTTTTTATTTTAGTTATGGAGAGCTAGTTTCTTTGGGTTCGTTCAAGGGAGAAGCTCTGATGTATGAACTCGTGAGGTTTTAGTATTTGATTTCTATCATTTGGTTAATATTGATTCTCTTGTGCTTCATCTTATGAATGTTGATTGTTTCTCTAGGAGTAGCTAACCTTTGAACTGATTGATGTTCTATTGTTGGATTGGGTTTGGACCGTGGACAAAACTAATCTGTGAAAACAACTTAACCCCGACCTATTGTTTATATGTTGGGATCGTATGTCAAACAAAGAAGGCGTCCTTGGGTATGGCGTCCTTGTGTTGGGATCTCTATTGTCTACAAAGGTTAAGGGCGTCCTTTAGTTACAGCGGAAATAAGACTTAACAAGTGAACCTCTACCTCCTTGGAGGATTTTCAAATAACTTCTTTCCTTTCTTATTAAGAGTTCTTATAGTTACACTGGCGAGTGATTACACTTCTCTGACACTTAGAATGCGTCCCTAAGTCCTCTAGTGATTCACACGTCCTTACTTTTCGTCATAAGGACTGTCTCTCTCTTTTGGGTTTTCTCTTACAAACAGGTTTGTGGTTTTGTGTACGGTTCTCACTCGATCTAACACCTAAGTCTCGCGTGTTCTTGAGTGACTGACAATATGCTCTGAATATTCTCTGAAGCGTCAAGTCACAATTAAATGCTCTGAGAGAGTATTTATAGTGACCTAGGGAAGGGCGTCATTCTTTGATGATAATGCCCTTTTGGACGTTGCTACAAGATCGGCTTCCATGTGTCTCTGACAGTGATGAGGGAAGCTTCCTGGCAATTATTGCTGGACTTGGCTACAGGATCGGTCTCCACGTGGCCATGAACTTATGTACAGGATCTGCTTCCATGTGGTGATCATGAGGCTTGTCTGGTGATGTCACCTTGTCGTCCAGCCTTGAATGGACTCCTGTGTAATGATTAAGGACGGCGTCCTTTCAAGAATCATGTCAAGTCGCTTATTCTGAGAGGTAGAGTCCTTACACTTTAAGGATGACGACACAACTTGTTGTCCTTTTCATAACCTGCGTTCCTGAAGCACTTGGACAACTTATTAGATCAAAGTGAGTTTGTCATATCAAAACCAAGGGACGGCAGTCACAATGTTAAGTACAACAAGCGTCCTTGACATTGTTCCAACAACTCCCCCTTTTTGATGATGACATGCCCTAAGCAAAAATAGTTTTGAACTTAACGCTTTAGCATGCTTGAAAACTTGAAGGGCGTCCTCTGACACTTAGCAAAATTCTATAAGCACAAGTTTTCAGCCTTTGATCTATCTAACTTTTGGATTTTAGGGAGGGGACGACGTTCTAAGCAAACTTCTTTCTAAGCGGTTGTTGGGCAAAAATTGTTAAACTAAAACAACTATGCACAAACACATCTTATATAATTTTTGAGTTCGACCCTTATCTGTACATCCTTACAACTCTGAAAATAATACAGATACATAGAGAAAATTTGGGGTTAACTTTCCATACATCAGAGAAACAACCATAGACCCACCTTCTAGGAAGGGTTGTCTAAGCTTTTTTCCACTATCATTTGCATGGCGTGGAAAGAGAAAGATACACCTTCTATGAAGGGTTATCTAACTTTCACACTAAGGTTTTTGGGTTTGAAGTTTTGATTGAACTCGACGAGCGTTTGGCTATATGTCAAATTTCCTACGTACCCCGTTGAAGGGGATCAAATCACACGTCGTTCTTAGGAGACTTCATTTTGCTTTTATTCTTGTGACTGAATTCGAGGTCCGCTTGGGCTTGATGTCGAACTTCCTACGTATCCGTTTCGTACGGAATCAAGTCTACGTAGTTCTTGAGAGCGTTTGATTTTATCTTGTTTTGACATTTGGGCGACTGTACTCGATATCTGGCTTCGAGCTACCTACGTAGCCTTGTATTTGGCGTCAAGTCTTCACGTAGTTCTAACTAATGATATGTGACCCATTTTAATTGTCTAAATTTATATAAGACAAGGAAAATCATTTAGTCACATTTAGGCCGCTTCTACGTACACTTTTGATGCATGCTTCCTCTTTTATGTGGCTTGACTTGATCTTGGAGCACTTTCATGTTTCCGTACATATATACGTACGTCAGCCACTAGTGCACGAATTTTGCATATAATCTTGATTCTTGTATGTACGTACACATGAGCTACTTGGAGCTAGAAAAGGCAAGACAAGGCATGCAATATTCTCCTTTCTGTTTTATCTTCATATGGGAATCAACCCTTGTGTATACATGGCGGCTCCTAAACAAAGGTCGATATTTTTGCTTCCCCCGTATCAAGCTACGATCACGGCAACATATATTTGCTCACAAAACAAAATATTTTGTTTGATCTTGCAATATTGTACGTGAAATATATTTGCAGCCCATATCTTGTTATTTGGAAGGGGGTGGATATTTTCATGATCTTCACATTGCATACACACGTACGTATATATTCAGCCTGGTGCAATTCTTTGTTCCATGTTTGAGAAGCCCTTCAGTAGGCTATAGCTCATTTGAAGAATTGAGGTACGTGTTTTAACTTTTGTACGTATACACCAAGCCATTTAAGTCGTCTTGTATAAGCCATGGATTCATGTATGCTCTTCAATGATGTATATCTTGATCATGCCTTTCCTTCTTCCATGTGTGATAGGTGCCTCTATCCGGTTGATCTCAGTGACGCTCGCTCGTACTTGATCGAAGCTTTGGCCATTGTTTTTGAACTCGATCGAACCTTGGATAATTGTTTGAACGCGATCGAAACTCGATCACTTTCTTTCTTCACTGGTAAGCCTTCCCTTTCTTGGCCTTTGTTATATAACTTCAAAAGGTGTCATTTTGATCTAGCATGTACCGATGTACACACAATATATATGATTTGCAACTCCGCATTGAATCCATACTTTTAAGATACTTCACAAATCTCCATACATATATTCTCGTACATATACAGATGTATACTCTCCTTTCAACAAGGCATGATTTTCATTGATCCGTATGTGTTCGGTACAATATGAATGCTCGATCTAGATCGGTTTGACTTTGTTATTGATCACTTCTTTTGATCGACCCATACACTTCTTGCTTTGTATTATTGAAGATGACTCAATGCTTCTTCCTTTCTCAAATGACAGGAGCTTGTCATATTTGTACTGGGTTGAACATCAGCAAAAGTCACCACCTTTCTCTCGCGTACGCTAGCTAGTAAGGCTCATCTCCTTATGATTTGCTTACTATTTTGAATAACACCAACTGTACCATGACATGCTTTTGATATGGCAGGTTTGTTTCTCTCTTTTGGTTGATTTGCTGGAAGACACCTCAAGCCATAATTAAACTCATGGTGGGTTGGCTTATCTCGTCATATGCATATAGCTTTCTTCATTTTTTTTTTATGACCTCAGTGTACATGATTTGTTTTCAATGTACATACTTGATTTGTCTAGATCGTGTCTTTTATATACTTTGTGCATGTCTTGATCCCGCCATTTTGTGCATCTTCATGGAAGCTTCGCTCTTGATTTTAGCTTGCGTTCCCGTGCTTTGTCGGCTTTGAATCTTGACCGTGGGGTAACGGAGGCCCGACATAGGTCGCGCTCGACATCACCAAGTCTAACCGTATTGAGGAGAAACACTCCGTTTCGGGCCTCTTACGGACCTTCGTTGTAGCGGCGAAACAGAACGTTTCGAGCCGACCACTATTGCCGTTGAAAAAGCCTCAACCATGGTGTCGGAACAAGCCCACTATAAATCACCGTCATCGCCGCGCCCGGATCGTTTTGAGAAGAAACACTCCGTTTCGAGTCTCTTACGGACCTCCGTTGTAGCGGCGAAACAGAACGTTTCGAGCCGACCACTTTTGATGCAGAACGAGCCTTTGATGGAGTGTTGAAACGGTGCCCGGTGTCGCGTCAAGATTATCCAATCATGGGTGTTGGCTGTGGCTTCTTACCGATCAAGCCTCGCCCAACATGGGTTTTTGAATCTCAAGACAGTACCGGTGTGTCTGGAAGGACTAGAGGAACTTAATTAGCACAAAAGAAACAAAATTAAAGAGAAAGAGACCTACCACTTCACGATTGCTCTTCTCCAATTCTCTACTTGGTACTTCTGTTCTTCAAGTTCGTCTTCTCTGCTTCACAATTTCCTTGGAAATTTGTACGTCTTTTTTTTTTCCTCCTCCTAAAATCTCTGCGGGTATATATATTCGCTTCTCCCAAATCCCTTGTCTCTTCTACCCTTTGATCAGCCGTTTACAAATTGAATTGGAGGAGTCATTTTTTGTCATTACTTTGGCAGTTTCTGCACTAATGAGGACAAGGGCGTTTGCAAGAGAGTAATTTGAGCTTGGAGGCCACTCAATCGGCAATTGGACCCGTTGACTAAATGGATTAGAAAGTTAATGAGCTTGTTTAGCCCATTCCAGACTTAGACATTTGTTTACATGCACATCGTACATAGTATACATAATATAACTAACTAGTGTGGTGATGATCACACTAATTAATTTTCCCTTTTTCTTATTCTTTTTTTTTTAAAATTGAAAATATGAATGAGCATATGCAACACATTTAAGCTTATTTTAAATAAGCCCTTAAATATTTATATGTTTATGTGTGCAATTTTATAATTCAAATTTTCATTCAACAGCGGCATCCCTCAATTTTATTTAGAGCAGAAGCGTCCTTTGGTCCTTTCACTAAAATTCCCCCTTAACACTTGCTTATTCTAGATAACTAATATGAAGCTCATCTCTACAAAACTACGCTTTCCCCTTTTGGCATCATCGAAAAGGATAACAAGTTAGCTAAGGACGATAGCATAAAATCATAATTAGAGGCAAAAGAACGCTTAAACAAACATATGCACACAAAACGAGAACTGCCATTAGAATAAAAGTTATTACATACATTCAGATAAGGGTGAAATGCATCTACGGGCCCTTAACTTGCACATTTTTGTCACTCAGGCCCCTATACTATGAAATGTTCAATTAGACACCTGAACTTAGCATTTTTTGTTCAAATAGGCCCCTTATGCTAACGTGGCTTGGCGCGTGCACCACACGCTAGTATAGTGCGACTGAAACACATTCTCATTTAATACTAAAATATTATTTTTTAATTAATTTAATAATAAAATATAGTATAATTTTGAAAATCAATTTTATGCATTCTTTAATTAAAAAAGAATATTTTAATTCTATAGCAACATTTACTAAATAATTATTTTTTATTTAATTTAATAATAAAATATAGTATAATTTTGAAAATAAATTTTATGCATTCTTTAATTATACTAAATTGGTGAACCCAACGGATTTCAGGTTTCAACCCATTCGGATTCGAGTCAAAACTCGGATTTGCTTCATTTTGGGTTTTGGGTTCAAATTTTCGGGTTTCAACCCTAAAATTTTTGGTTGGTTCGGGTCGGTCAGCAAATTCGATCAAATTTTGACAGCTCTACTAAATGGTCTGTTATTTTTGAGAGCTCTAATATTATTTTTTATTTAATTCGGATTCATGTAATAGGAACTCTAGCTCGTTCGGTAAAACTAAATGGATCTGATATGAATCTGTTATTGTGTGTTTGGTAGAACGACCTCGAAAAAAATTATATTGAGTATAATTACCATAAATTTTTTTTTAAAAATCATAAAATATTGTTTAAAAAAAATGTACAAGATTTCTTTAAAAAATTCATAAATATTTTTTTAATCTTATTTTTTTTAATTAAAATATTTTTTAAACCATGCCACGTCAACACTAACGTGGGGTGCGAGTGTATTTCACACATAAGTGTTTCATGTGGCGAGGGCTTGATTGAACAAAAAATGCTAAGTTTAAGGATCTAATTGAACATTTCATAGTACAAAGGCCTGAGTGACAAAATTGCACAAGTTCCAGGCCTTGTAGACACATTTCGCCTTCAGATAAGTGTTTGTAAAGCAAAATAAGCACATGCAAAAATTATGGAGGGATTAAAAGTTAGGATACCGATTGTTGGGATTCATATAAGTGTTTGTCATAAATTTTCATTTTCTCAATTGCTCTGATACCAATTGTTGGGATCGTAAGTCAAACAAAGAAGGCGTTCTTAACTGAGTTAAGAGCGTCCTTTAGTTGTTGCGGAAATAAGACTTTACAAGTGAAAACGAAGAGGTAAAGAATGTGGCTATTTATAGAGGAACCGCTCAAGACCAAAGCAGTCATTGAGTGTAAACCTCTTCTTCCTTGGAGGATTTTCGAATAGTTTCTTTCCTTTCTTATAAAGAGTTACGTTCTTACAATTACACTGGCGAGTGATTACACTTCCTTGGCACTTAGACTGCGTCCCTAAGTCCACTAGTAACACCCCTTTAAGCCTATAACTGTAACCTAACTTAATGTTCTAAAGGACGCTATTCACACGTCTTTACTCTTCGTCGTAACGACTGTCTCTCTCTTTTGGGTTTTCTCTTACAAACAGGTTTGTGGTTTTGTGTACGGTTCTCACTCGATCTAACACCTAAGTCTCGTGTGTTCTTGAGCTATTCTTGAGTGACTGACAATATGCTCATCCCTAAGTCTTGCTTCACCGACCAGTTACACAATATCCAACCTCCGTGCTGGTGCAGTTCTCGCCGGCGCCGCCCTCCGGGCGCCACCAACACCGGGAGGTTGTAGCCGTCGACGAGGTTGACGTCGAAGAAGTCTTGGCCACCGCCGCCGTCGAGCGTGAACTCGGCCAGAGTGGCCGGCGGCACCGCATTCCTGCCGGCGCACTCCAGCTTCCCCACTGCGCAGTCGCCGGTGAGGCAGGTGAACTCTCCAGTGGATTTGTCGGCGGAGCAGTGCGTCCGCCCCCAAATCCGGCCGCCCCACGCCGCTGGAGGCTCCAGTGTCTGGGACTCGCCCCGACCGAGCGCGAATCCGATCACCGTAAGAGGCGCGACGTCAGCATTCGAGAGGATCCCTGGCCACACCGTGTAATCGCACTTGTTCACCAATGTGAATGTCGTGGCCGACACGATTCATGCGCAGAATCCGAAATTTCAGATCTCGATTTCATTATCGGTTCGTTTTTGTAAGACGGAGGTTGGAGATTGTCTACCTGGTCGGTGAAGCAAGATTTTTGCTTTTTTGGTTTGGTTTTGAAACGATGCTCAACCCTAAGTCTTAGACAAGTCCGGTGTTCAAAAGGGGTGTAAGAAGATAATGGTGAATTTGATCAATGTCTTAATAATTAGAACTTGGAATAAACCCGAAATAGCTTATTTTAAGTATAAAATTAGTCCTAATATGAGGAAAGAAAATTAAACAAGTTTAAGTTTTTTAACCCAAAGTGAATTTTAGGAAATATTATACACAAAAATCCATCTCTTTTATAAAAATTAGCTAATATCTAATAATATCTATTAAACATATATTTCACAATTTATTTCTTACAAAAAAAATTACGACTAAAAAACTTCAATTCATTATAGTGTATGACTAATATATTTGTTTATATATGCGCTTTTAATACTCTCTAGTCTCTTCGTTTCAGAATAGTTGTCCATAACACCACTTTGGGATGTCCGGTTTGGGTTATACATACATTATCTAGGAAAAACAGACTTGAGTCAAAATTCAATCTCTAATCTCGGACACAAGTAATGTGATTATATAAACCCAACTTATATAGATTTGAGATTGAATTTGACTCAAGTTTGTTTTTCCTAGATAATGTATGTATAACCTAAACCGCACAACCCAAATATGAACCTATTGAACTATATATGTATTTTTTTATGGAGTATAACTTAAATTATGAAAACTATTATTTTAATTAATTATTTAGAATCTTAATAAAATATTTAAAAATCTCTTTTACCAAAAATGAAAAATGCTTTAATAATTTAAATGAAATAATATTTTCTTAAGATACCAAAAATAGGTAAGGTGTCAAAGATATCGAAAATTAGGTAAGATTTAGAGATAATTTTTAAAAGATACAATACAACTAAAAAATAAAATTATTACTTTATTCAGAGTGGATGATGTGACGTAAATTTTAACACAGACTTGAGTTCTGCTTTATACTATATTATAGTAGATTGGTAGGGATAATATAGGAAAAACAATTATTTCTTAATATAGGTACAATTGCTATTTGGACAATTACTTTGAAACCGAGGGAGTAATATATTACGATATTAGTTATATACATATATATAAATATAATATATATATAATTTCTAAAATCTCAGTAAACTAGTTACCACCCGAGTCCGCTCTTGAGCATCCACGTCAATTTTGACCCCACTTAATATTAAGCTAAATATAAACAATTGTATTTTAATAATTCTATAACCTTATTAATTTTATAATTAAAAATTTTCATATATCTTTATCTAAACCCCGTATATTAATATATCAAAGTAATATCTATAACCATAATCTATCAAAGTAATTCTATATATTAAATTTATTATTTTTTGAGCTCTCACATTAATTCTGGTCTCAATTAATAGTAAACTACTTATTTTTGATAATAAAATTTATTTATTTAATATATAAGTATTTTTTATCTTATCCATATTTATAAATAATATCTTCCTTATTTATTTCAAAATAAAAAGTACAACTATCTTTATCTTAGCCACATAGATGTGTTCGTATCAAAATAACATTTTATGATCTTTATTTTATATTAGTTCCATCTATAGTTATTTAAATAATATTATTAAATCACTTGTTTCTATTTTATATATTATTATACATAATATCAAATCAATTTATTTTTAGCCTAATCTTATCTATTTTGTATATTATTATTAAAATAGTAGTATTTATATACGATTTTGTCTTTGATTTTATTCAAGTAATAATATATATAACTATAATTTTCAATTTATTCTTAAGAATATGACACGAACTTGGATTAAAAAAATATTATCACGATTACGAATCTAAAAATGACATCAATATTTAGATCCTAATAATATTATTTATTGTTTTATCAATTAGATTACAAGACAAAACACTATCGATCGTACATGATACGGACATTTATATTATAACTATAAGACAACAATAACAAAAGAAAACAACCACCTAAGATAGGACAAGACCTGGCTTCATCAAACTAAACTTTGATGGATCTAAACTAACTAAACGGATCTACCGCTTCTGCCGTGGTAATCCGTAGTCTAAACGCGGAGGTGATGAAAATAAGGACGAAGCAGTATGGAAATATATCAGTACCAAGAAACCCTGACTTTGAGAGGTGGAGTTAAATTGAGACTAAGAAGGTTGGAGATAGAGGGTGATAACCTTGTAGTAATTGATGCAGTTAACAAAAAAGGACAAAGCCCTTGAGACATTAAAATAATAAATGCGCATATCTTAGTCTCGTTAAGATGGTTTGAGGCAGTTCGAATAACCCATCTGAGTGGAGCGTGTAATATTGTGACCGACAAAATTGCTAAATTGGGTCATAGCTTCCCTACTAATGTTATTATGAATCATCCAAAACTTAAAGCTCTCGTCCACTCAAGCGCTCTAGGACGTCCCCTTTGAGGGGATCTCCTAATTATTTTTACCGGTTCAAAAAAAAGTCAAGGAGCTGGGTATGTCTATCCCGTTCAACTCTATACAGTGTTTTTGGTAGAAACGCGTACAACTTTATAATCCCTCCGTTTTAAAATACTTGTCCATATGATCATCATTTCTTGTTTCATAATACTTGTTCATTTTTTTTTCCTATCTCTTTTCATCTATACTTCTAATAATTACTTTTATCATAATTATTACACTTTTTCTTATTTCTTTAAACAAACAATTAACTTTATATTTAATAGGGTTAATATATTAATAACTTCTTTTTCTTAATATACGTGCAATGTTCAAATGGACAAATATTTTGAACATTAGGCCTATGTGTTATTGGCCAACACCACTACCAATAAGCTAATCATGTTTTTTGGATTTTAATTTTCATAATAATAATTATATATTGAGAATTGCAACCAACACTAAATGGAGAATTTAATGGGGACACCACCTAACATATAGATAGCGTAAAAACAGCCCAAAATCTACCATCTGCGGACGAAAGAGAAGAAGATCATAATTACTAACCTCATTACCGAAGCAAAATTCCTATCTCTTTCTCCCTCCAACAGGTCCTTCCGTGTACAAATAATTAAGAGAATTAATTAAAATAGGAAAATGTATCATATTTCTTACAAATTAAAAAAAAAAATATTATGGTGGTGTACAGTTAAAAGCCAAGTCCCTTACGAGTGAGAGTATTAAGCAAACATCCAGAGAAAGCATTGTTGCTCTGCTAACCTGCTGAGGTTCCCTTGGCTTTGATCAAAAACAAAAATTGTTGCTCTGCTAGCTCTTCCTCTTCCTCCTCATGCATAGGCTCGTAAGCTCTAATTGAATCTAGCTACCCACCACCCAATTTCTGGGGTATATATCAATTGAGGGTTTGTCCTGAAAGCGCGCACTTGGAACCAGTTCTTGAGTTTTGTGGTTTTGAGCTGTTCTTGAGTTGGGGTTTTGCCTTGGCCCTAGCTTTTTGATATCATTATGGGGTACGTACGTATGCTATATATACACTATATCAGCCTTTTAGGAAACGGGGTTTGGTATAATTTCGGGGTATGAGAATGGAACAATTTATGAGATTGAATGGGTATGAGGTTGGAATCTCATAGATTTAAATGCCATGAGAGTAGATGCTAGATCGCATTCTACGTACATTTGTTTACTCCCACAAAGATTAGACATAGACATTAGGAAATTGCCCCAAACCAAAACCTAAATTTGTTTACTCCCACAAGGATTAGACATAGACATTAGGAAATTGCCCCAAACCAAAACCTAATCAAAGTCATACATGCTATCATTGTTTGCCTAGAATCATTGTGTTAGTACTCTAGCTCTAGGATTGCTTTTCTTCATTGATTTTACATCATCTTTTTACTTGCTCTTTCTTGATTATTAGTTGTTAGTTTCAATTTTATCCATCGCTCCATATTTGCTCTTTTTAGGCCTATCTACAAGTTGTTTTGAACGATTTTTTATAAATAGTCCCTGAGTTCGACATCTTAGTATTACTACAACCGAAACCGTATACTTGCGGTGTAGGTTTAAGCTTTATCAAGTTGTGTTTGGTACAATGTTAGGAATGAAATTATTATGAAGGGATGTTTAAAAGAGAAGAGTGGATGGATTAAGTTTGAGAATGAAATCTTATACCTTAGGTAGGAGGTGGGTATGAGAATCTCATACATAGTGGATTTGGGGTATAAGTTTGAAAAAACAAAAATAGTATACCAAATACTAGTTTGAAAATTCCATTCCCCAACTTCATACCTTCTTTCCCAATACCCACTAGAGTTACAAGTACTTATAGGCCCCGTTTGGTTGTGATTGTGGAAATATAAACGGGATGGAAATGAATTTAGTGTATTTTAGTGTCATGCTACATTGATAAAAAATATATATATATTTTCTCATCTCTCCTACCCTCTTATACATAAGAAATTTGAGTTTTCTCCACCTCAATCATTCCTCTACTAGAGGAAGGGGTTTCAAAATGGGGAAAACACTCTCTTCCACCTCACATGTACAAGGAGTGAGGTGTTGGAAGATTTGATTATTATTATTAATGTATCATGATACTAAAACTTGTTTAGATTCATTTTCATTCCGTTTACGTGTTCATTGTAATCAAACGAGGCCTTAGTTGATTTTTTCTCGGGATGCATTAGTTAGATCTTTTATTGTACATTGCGGTTTTCTTATCAAAATACAGGACTTGGGTAAATGAGGGAAGAAGTAGTGCTAGACAAGTGTGTGATCCAACATCGTACTGTTTTAGTAGCCAAATCAGAGATTTTGGTGTTGAGCGTGAATGTCCAAAGTGTCACCAACAGTGGACCGACAATAGCAACGTGAGTTTGTTTAAAATGCATGTTGTTTTCTAATCTCTTTCCCGCAACCTTTACTAATTAACTATGGTTGTTATTGTGATATATGATTAAGGTTCCTTACTATTACAAATGGTATGGTCCGCCGGCCGGTTTCAAATTTGACCCGTCTGATGTTGAGCTTTTGGGTCACCTTGCTGCCAAATGTGGAGTGAGGAATGTAGTGCCTCATGTTTTTATAGATAAGTTCATTCCAACTATTGAGGACGATGAGGGGATTTGCCATTCTCACCCGGGGAATCTACGCGGTAAAGTCTTTATCCTATTTCTCAAGGTTCGATGTTTTAAAAATTGAATCCTACTAATTTGAAAATAAGTGGAGTAACATAATAAAGGAGTGTGGATCATGTACATTAATATATAAGCTATGTATAATATGAGTTGCATCAATAACTTTTAGATGCCCCCTCTATCTATAACCTATACTAAAAGTGCATTGTAAAGTATAAAAAAAACATTCATAATTTGAATACATTTTTTGCACTTTTAATGTTGTATATACTCTCTTTTTTTCAAAAAACTTGATCCTTTGTACATTTTATGTTATTTCAAAAACTTGTCCATTTCATATATTTTTTCACTTTTTTTCAAGTTTTCCCCTCATAATAAGCTATATATGATGAAATGATATCACCTATTGCCATGCTAATTATGTTTTTTAGTTAGGAGTGATGTTGTTATTATTATACAGGGGTAGTTTAGGTATACATAAATAATCATTAAAATGTGTGAAATGTCCAATAAGTCAAGTTTTTTGAAACAGAGGGAGCACAATGTATCAGAATAGTGTCATTTATACATATATTTCTAATGTTTTATGATACACTTTTGTTATTTTACCCTGTTATTTTGCTTGACTCATATTTACACATAACTTTTATTCGGGAAAAAAGTTTCATATGGTGGGGCGTTATGAAATTTGCTCTAAGTTTCCTTGAAGCAACAACATTACGTGTATGGATTGAATCTCTTCCTCAGGTGTTATGGAAGATGGAAGCTATGCCCACTTCTTTCATAGGACCAGTAAGGCCTATAGCTCTGGCCCAAGGAAGCAGCGCACCATTCGAAGCGATCGAACCAAGGACCAAGTCCTTTGGGTCAAGACCGGTACAACAAAACCAATTTTTGACACCAATGGCGTTCAGATAGGCTGTAAGAAGGTCTTTGTCCTCAGAAAACGTCCAAAGAAAGGATCTAAGCAAGTAAAGCTCGACTGGGTAATGCACCAATACCATTTAGGTAGTGAGCAAGACGAAAAGGAAGGCGACTTTGTCATATCGAAGATACGTTATCAACCAAATGAAAACAAGGCCGGACCAAAAGAGATCCCAAAGGAAGATGAGAATGTTGTAGTTTACCAAGAACCCATTATGGCAGAGGCTTCAACGTCAATTGCTCCTCTTCCTGACGATGATGTTCTGCGTCAGGTTAGTTACCACTTACTATCGTCAATTGCTCTTTTATTACTTGTAGGATCAAATAACAAAATAAGTTGTCCTATATACAACATAGGTCGGTCTTTGTCTTTGTAGGTGAATTGAAATGGTTTATAGATTTTTATGATGATAATTTAGGGAACTTTTTGGATGGTAACATTGAGTTTAAGACTTTAAGATCGCTTTTGGTTTCCAACCAACGGAAATGTAAACACAAAGGGAATCAATATAGTCTAAACTAGTAATTGACCCGCACCTTGTACGGGGTGTTATTATCACATGTCTAATTTGTTTTAAGACAACGCTTATCTTTTAGATTATAAAATAATATATACTCGTATATCATCGAACATTTAGATAAAAATATACTTTATTTGTGTATTAACATTTATACATACATAAACATATGTTTATATGATGGAGGAAGAATGGTATACAATAAGATGCATTATTAATTTTTATTAAAAATGGATACAAATCTTATGGAATGTAAATTAAATTGCATAAACTAAATTATATACTCCGTATATAAATAAATAAATTTAAATAAAAACTAATATATTATTATATTAAACTTATGGAGGATATTTAGTTAAATAAAAAGTAAAACCATTTTATCTTGTATATATATGATATTATATTGTGAAAAAATATTTAAACAAAAGGTTTAACAAATCTATCTTTTATCTAAAACATAATAAGTATATACTGCTACGGGTGTATTTAGGGTAAATATATCATCTAATATTTTAGTATTTTTATCGGGATTTCAATATGATATGATAGTGTAAATATATTTAATTTATTATCTTAATGAAAGGAAGATGTAGCATAAATATAGTGATAGAATCTGTTAATATTAATGATTTAAAAAACTTATACTAAAATTATAAAAAATAACTGATAATAATAGACAATTTAAATAAATGGTTGCAATATGCTAATAGAACTTGCTTTCACTTTAGTATATAGTAATATAGTAATAGACTTAATAAAGATATAATTATTGGTAGATATAGATATACCATATACAATATATTACATAATATATATATATATATTAGCTAAATGTATTAGCATGTTTATATATATCTTTACAATATATAAAATAATTGTTAGACACTACCTTATCATATGAGCATAAGTAAGTTGTTACAATGTATAAGATAAATTTACATGTATTATCGTATCTTTACAATGTTTTATCATACCTTATATATACATAAGTTGTTGCAATGTATAATATACGTAAGTTGTTAGACGTACACTACCTTATCTTTGATAGGTAAGTAGTGAAATTAACATGTATTATCATATCTTTACAATATATATATCTTCATATAAGTAGCGAAATAAATTTACATGGTATAGAAAGATAATTTTTCCAATTCGGTAGAGGATAATTTTTTTTTAAATACAATACTTTATCTTAATAAAAGGGGTGATGTGGCGCAATATGGTGGCGGAATTTGCTTCTGCTTTAGTATATAGTAATAGATTATGTTGCATTATACATTGAAAAAAAAAATCGTAATTTGAGACTTAAATATATATTTTCTCCGTCTCCATTTGATTGTCCATAAAATCAAATTTTGTAGTTTTTAAGAACAAGTGGAAAAGTAAGGTAATTTAGATAATATTGAAAAGGGATAAAGGTATTTTTGTATTTTTGTAGATTAAAAAAATGATAAAGTTGATATGAATTAAAGTTGGATAATGGGGGTAATATGTGATATTAGATGAGAGTATTTTTGTAGAGAAAAGTGATAAAAGTTGATGAGAAGGTTGGATAGTGGGGGTAATACTTGAAATTGGGTAGGTGTACTATTGTAAGAAAAATAAGATCTAAATAAAAAAATTGAGAGATGGACAAACTTATCGAAATGTCGAAAAAAGAAAAGACGCACAAACTTCCAAAAACGGGGGGAGTATGTGTCTAGAGAAGCGAGAAAGTGAATGAGTACGCCACTTTATTACCTCACTCTTAGGTTATTGAAACAAATAGAGTACCGTAAAAAGGGTTGCGGTGACTCAAGCTTCATAGTTTATGTATCATGATGCTAATAAAATGTAGGTTCATTTTCATTCCGTCTACGTTCCGTTGTTGGAAACCAAACATGTCCTAGTATTCGATAGATCTTCGAAGATTAAATATTTTCCAATTTCTACTCACGAGTTTAGGAGGATTTTGGTTGGTGCCTCTTTCGATCGGTTCAGAAGGGTATCGTGACCAACTCGAAACCATTTATAAAGTCCTTGTTCACTGCTTAGTACGTTATATTTATAGCTGTTCTGTTTTTCCGTTACATTTTGTTTTTCTTTCGGCCTATATTTTACAACTGTCTACTTTCAACCAAAAAAATTTTTTTTACAACTGTCTACTTGATTCAACCATGAAGGAACGGAAATCCATTGTTGAAGAAGCATTTAGGCTAGCAAGGGAACATAATCTGGAAACTGAATCTCTGTTGTGGAATATGTATTGCAATTACACTGATGATGGCTATCAAGACATAAATCAAGTGATTGGTGGCAGCCAGCTTGGTAGATCCCATGAATCTGATTTTATTCTCATCAGGTGAGTTCTTCTTTTTGTTTTTGTTGAATCAGTAAGAATTAGTCGGACTCTATTACGGGGCGAGTCTAACCTATGAGAAAATGAAACGCTAATCGTAGATATTTGAGTGTTATTCCATGATTTTGAAATCATCCACATCCCACATGCGAACAGTGGTTATGGCAAGCTCGATCATGCTACTTTTGTTAGCTAATTAACCTGAGTTGTCTAGACCCAAGAGACCTGTTGAAGCTTTGCATTGTGGCGGTGCCTTATTTGGAAGCTCAAATTAAACTCTGTTGATTATGATGTTAACCGTTTTTTGTACGTACTAACTATCTCTTGAATAGAGAGAATAATAGATCGAAGGGCCTATGGTGTACGTGATGCTCAAGTCCAAATATTAGATCCACATATGGAATCGGAATTTGAGCCGTCGATAGTATTAAATCCATATTGATAGATTCATAAATTCATACTCTCTATCATTGATGAACAAAAATCATAGTATTAATGCATAAATCCGTAGTACTAGATGCACAAATTCATATAATTGATGGAAAAGCTCATAGTATTAATGCACAATTACATGTATAGGTGAATCAATCCGTATTACTATATGCACAAATTCATATTTACTGATAAGTACGTAAAACTCATAGTATTAATGCACAAGTTGCATGTACAGGTCAACTAATCGGGTATTCAATTTAACACTTCAACTCAACATTTTGTAACTGATTGAACAATTGAACGCTGACATGGCAAAAAAAATTGTCAGGAAACGCCACGTATCTATACATTTAGGTGCCACCTCATTAAAAAAAAAGTTAAAAAACAATAACAACAACACATTAAAAGAAAAAAGGAAAAAGTTCAACCAAATAAAAAAAGGAAAAAGGAAAAAAAGAACCCCATCATCCTCCCCCTTGCTCCGACCATCTTCACCGACCACGTGACGATCAACGGCCACTCCGTCCAGGTACGCCACCACCCTTCCCTCCCCGCCGCCAACCATCCCACCACCATCTCCGGCGATCCCTGATGAACCTCATCCCGACGGATTTCAACTCCAACCCCTTCAGATCCGGTATGGCCGCCACTCAGTCCAGGTACGCCACCACCTCCCTCATCGCCGGCCGCTCCTCCGCCTCCGCCTGCACGGAGCCTAGCGAGTGCGAAATCACCTCCTTCTCTTGGCCTTACCGTGAGTCCGGACTCCGGATCCTCAAAATTTGTCCATGGATTACCAAATTGGTGTTCGTTGCAGGTGGAGAGAGCTCTTTGGCATCAAGAGCTCCGTAAAACGGCGTCGTCATCCCTCTCATTACAGCTCGGAATCCCCAAATCGATTTTGTTCCAACTTATTTCGACTCAATGCTAGATCTCGAGCTTTCGGATGAAGACTTCGACAATGGCGGAACAGTCAAGAGGAACAAGGACACGAAAGGGGAGTAATAATTCTTCCTCCACGTTGTCGTCGGATTTGTTGAGGTTTTTGGGGTGGAAGGAAACGAAAGGGGCGGCAGAAATGGGTGAAGGAGGAAGAAGGGTTGGATGAGGAAGAATGGGGGTTTTCTTTTTTCTTTTTTTTTTTTAATTGATTTTTTAATATGTTATTTTTTATTCAAATAATGAGGTGGCACATAAATGTATAGACACAAAATGTTAAGTTGAGGTGTTAAATTGAATACCCGAGGAGTTGAGGTGATAAGCTGACTAATGTGTGTAAGTTCAGGTGTCTGAGTATGTTTTAGGCCGGTGAACAAATCTGCATTACTAGATGCACAGATCTACTGTATATTACAGATGCACAAATTTATATTACTGATGAACAATCCTCGATGTGTCTTTTATCCTTAATTTTTGAAAAAATAAGTGAGTAATATCGCTAAAAATCAGTTTGTACCGTTTTTCCTGTTTTTAAGCGAAACGGTCAACGCCTTTAATTTATGAGGAATTAGTACCAAATGCCCCCATTTGATAATCAGTTTGCAAATATGACTTTTTTTCGATTTGCAAAAATGCCTACAAATATTGCGATTATGCCTAAAAATATTACATTCATGCCCAAAATGACTAATTTTAATCAAGTAAAATAAAAAGAAATATTTTTAAAAAATCGAAAATTATTATTTTTATTAATATTTTATTTGAGAAATAAAACATTTTAACAAACTTTATTTTTTATCCAAATTTGAAAATATATATAAATAAAAAGATTTTATAAATATTTTAATGTTAAAACAAGATTTTGTTTTTTTTATCTATCCTTTTTTTAAAATAAAAGAAAAATTGGAAATCTTACAAAAAAGGCGAATAATCTCTCCGGATACAGATTTACCATCGTCTCTTTACAAAAGGGTGACAGAATATTTCGTTGTGTATGACAAAAGGTTTACGGAGTATGACAAGATGAATCTCACCCTACTTTGTGATGAAACGAATATAATAACGATCAATGTTGAAACGAAGATAATAATGATCCACATGTTATGTTTTATATTTTCAAAAAATATATTCCACAATATCTTCCACCATATGTCATTGTTTCCAAAAAATCTTAATGTTTCAAAACTATTTTTTTGTTTTAGATTTTTTTTTCTTTTATGTTTTTCAATTATGTATTTAGAAATAAGTTTTAGTGAAAGATGAGAAAAAACAATGTTTTTTAGAAGAAATACATGTTTTACACGAAAAAAATGATAGTCTTTTACAAAAGGGTGACAAGATATTTCGTTGTGTATGACAAGATGTTTATTGAGGGTGATAAGATGAATCTCACCCTACTTTGTGATGAAACGAAGATAATAACGATCAATGTTGAAACGAAGATACTAATGATCCATATGTATTTATGTTTTATATTTTCAAAAAATATCTTCCACCATATCTTCTGCAATATCTCATTGTTTCCAAAAAATCTCAATGTTTCAAAACTATTTTCTTATTTTATATATATATATATATATATATATATTTTTCTACTTTTCAATTCTGTATTTAAAATGAATTTCCATAATTTATGGATAAATATTTTTAATATAATTATAATGATTTTTAATAAACTTCTATTTAAAAAAAAATTCAAAACAATGTAAATTTTATTGGGAAAACGTCCAAAACAACATGTTTTGCTATTTTGTTTTGTTTTAGGGGACATTTTTACAAACCGTTTTTATGGGCGGGGCATTTTCGCAAATCCCCCATTAAAAAATCATTAATAGGTCAAGCCGTCAAGCTCACTCATTTCCATTTCCCTCCTGCATTTTCCATTTCACTGAACCCGCAGGGCACCAATACGCAGCCGCCCCTCCCGCCTCCCGCCGTTCCCACGGACCGCCATAGCAGCAGAAAACCGAACCTGCCATGTTCGCCTTCACAATCCTTCGAAGACAATCTCTCAAAGCCCTCGCTTCGCTCATTTCAAGCCCCGTCTCCAAGTACTCTATACTTCCCCTCTCACTCTCTTTGTGTGTAGCTTCTTCTCTGTTCATCTAATTGACCTAATCGGCTGCTTACACCTTCAATTTCTTCAGGGATGCCGCTATATTGGGAGAGCGTTCTCGGAATTCGTCACTGAAGAATGTTGTTTTAGTGTCTTATAGTCCAGAGAATTGCAAATTTGATTGTAGTGGTCGACCGGGTGGCGTTCGGTGGATGTCGTCAGCGCCGAGGGGGAGGACCATGAGGAGCAAAGTGGAGCAGAGGATGCAGAGAGAGGCCGGTAAAACCCTAAAGGAGATACGACGAGCTAAGAGGTTGAAGCTCAAGCTCATGACTGAAGAGGAGAGGCTTATTTATCAGCTCAGAAGAGTAAGTGGTTCCGACAATCTATCCTTGTGTGTATAAATGTCAGAGTGTTGAAATAGGATGGAACATTTGAATGATATTTGCCTATGTGTTACTGCCTTGTTGCTAGATCATGTTAGAATTGAGAAGAATCCTCATTTTTAGGGTTATCTCTTGCCCTTGTTGAATGGTGAAATCTGTATGCTTCTTAGTGTATTCTTTGCTTGAACGGAGACGATCGTTTTGGGCATGATGGAAATAGAAGATATACATGGAGTGCCATGTGAAGTGTGATAACCAAGAAATGCTCATATCTCTTTAATTTCATGTTTTCTTTCCTGATCATTGTAATCTATAAGTTGAAACTGCTTCAACAGTCACTCTTCAAAAGATATGTATGCTTAGTACATGTGCTCACAGCCTAACACTTGTTATTATGTTGCTTTATGTCTGCAGGCCAAGAAGAAAGTGGCACTTCTTTTGCAAAAGCTCAAGAAATACGAGCTTCCAGAGTTACCGTCACCTAAGCATGATCCAGAGCTATTAACATCCGAGCAACTTCAGGCCTTTAAGAAAATCGGTTTCAGAAATAAAAACTATGTCCCTGTTGGTGTTCGTGGAGTCTTTGGAGGGGTTGTGCAAAATATGCATCTTCACTGGAAGTTTCATGAAACTGTGCAAGTTTGTTGTGATAACTTCCCCAAGGAAAGGATAAAGGAAATGGCAACCATGCTTGCAAGACTTAGCGGTGGCATAGTAGTTAATATACACAATGTGAAGACAATTATCATGTTCCGTGGAAGAAACTATCGACAACCGAAAAATTTGATACCTCTCAACACCCTTACAAAAAGGAAGGTATGTGACAATATCGCATTTTGTCCTATTCATCTTCTTTCACACTAATATACAGACATTGAACATATGGAAAGGAACACTACCCTGTTTTATGGGTTGAGTAGTTCCTATAGGAAAGAAATCTTGTTCCGCTGTGATCTGTAGTGAAATCCATCAAATGATGTTGCTTTGAGTAGTTTAGTACTTGATCATTGTGTAACCCTAGTTTTTTTTTTTTCCCTTTGTGTTAAAAAAAAAGTCTTAAATTCTGCAATTACCAGCTTTTATTGGATTGTATTTATGCACATTGCTTTGAATGACAAACGAAAAAGAACTATTAAAAATGATGTTCTTAGTATCTCAAATATCTGGATGCAACTGAATCCTCTCACTTCTATTTTCTGTGCCAATAATCAGTTAATCTAGAGTTGGCTTTATTTATGTTCTTTATCTTTTTGAAATACAGGCTCTTTTCAAAGCCAGATTTGAGCAAGCACTTGAGTCTCAGAAATTAAACATAAAGAAAATCGAGCAGCAGCTGAGGCGAAAGGGAGTAAATCCTGAAGATCCGGTTGCCATGGCTAGCATACAAAAAGTGGCTGCCACTTTCTTCAATGCAATCGACCAGAAGGAAGGAAGCCCTTATGTATTCCGTGATGACGAGGATTCCAAAATTGAGCCGCAGAAAAGCTTGGAACGGTTAGAGCCGATGGATGATAGTGAAGATGAAGAATTGGACAAGTTCATAGCCGAGATAGAGGATGCAGCGGACAAAGAATGGGCTGAAGAGGAAGCTGCAGAAAAGGAAGAGTTTGACAGGCTCAGGTACTGGAACAGGGAAAATTCTAGTGGAAGATTTGAAAGAAGTGATGGTGACAATGGAATGAGAAGTGGTGTTAGAATTCAGAGGGATGTACACAGAAAGAAAATTAAGTTTGATAGTGATGAGGAAGACGATCTTTCAGATGGCGGTGAAGAATCTGAATCCGATGAGGATGAAAACAGTGGGAGAGAATTTGAGAGACGCCCTCGCACTACTTCAAGATTTGAAAGAGGAAACAGGCAGCAATCACGAGACGGGTCAAAGAAACCAGTTGACTTCAGATCTAGAACAGAAACAGGTGGACTTGACCATGTTTCAGAAGAACCATTAAGTGACCTAGAGAATGCAATGTTTGGATCAGAATCTGAAGAGGAGGAAAAGCACCCAAGAAAGTTGAGATCCAATGCTTATCGAAACAGTAATACCCATGAGAATGCTACACGTTCTAGACCAAGCTCCTCCAGAAGACGGGTTATGGATGAACCCGAAAGTGACCCTGAAATTGGAGTGTGGGATTCAGATGATATGGAAGATCTTGACTCGAGCGCACTGAAAGCAGTTGAAGATGATTACAAGAGCTCCTTTGATGATGCTAATTATGGAAACACTGAAGATACTGACAGGAAGAAGAAGAAAACTGCTCAAAAAAAGGATGAGGGTTGGGAAAGTGATTGAGATTCAAGAATTACAGATTAGGCTATGAGCTTCAGCTCAGGTGACTTTTTTGCAGGAATGTGAAGAATGTGCTGATTTATTCTTGTCCGAAGGATGAAAAGGGTAGTCAATGGAAATGTGCATTGTCTGATGCTGAGAAAGGTTTCAGTTTTGTTGAGGAAACTTTCATCAGTGGTGTGGTTAGTTACGATGAAATTCATAATTGTTTGTCATGATGCTGCATTTGAACTTCAATTTGTTTTCCTTCTGATGATGAGGAAAGTGGGGAATGAGAGCTTGTACTATCTGGGCGCATAAATGCAGTTATATAAATGGGCCAAGCCCAATTAAATAAGCACTAGGCCCAGTTAAATGGGCCTTTTGAATCCAGGTTCAACGTGCCCCATTCCAACTCTACAATGCAAAGACACTTAAAACTTAAAACCTACAAGTATCATAGAAGTTGTGCTCAAATCAACGTAGCTATCATAGAAGTTGTACATATTCAACCACCCAAAATCCTCAATTCTCTACATTATCCGTGATCAATACAAAAATTTGGTATGACTGTAATTCACAATCAGCAAAGCAGAGGAAAATAAATATACACATTACACTATTGTAGTAGCCTGTAGGTAAACAGAAAGTACCAGCTAATGTAACTCTTTGTTTTTTATTTGTCAGTATACAATGGTCAGTATACGAGGAGAAGTTATTACAGGAGATTACTGAAGCCTGAAGGCTGGGAAAGTAAGCTGAATTTACCTAAAGCTGTGATTGGTTCAGTTCTTACCTACTTTACAAAGCCAAAACCTTGATTGATGGTGAAAGTGAATATAACAATATATAGTATTTTTCGCAGAATCACTCTCAAACAATGTTTCTTTTTCGTAATCAAGATGATTAACAAAATTTGATGCTTGAAAAAAGAGTTTCCAAAATAACATTCACAAGTGGAGTAGTGGACCTGGACCATCATGTGTTGTGTCCATTTAGTCCTCTAAACCTGGACCAAAAGTGGTGGGACAGCTCAATTTTTGCCTATGATGAAACAGAATCAGAACTATTATTAGAGTTTAAAAAGTTTACTTGCAGAATTAAGTTCATTGCAAAGCTAATTTGGGAATCAAGTTCCACAGAAGAGGATCTCTCTTTTGCGTGCAGAATTAGAGCAAGAAAAAGCTCGTCTTATTACCACAATCACAAACTTCTTTTTCACTTCCTAGAACTTGAAAACTTTACTTAAACAACTTCTGGTCCAATCATGAGTACACAACAAAACCATAGTATTACATGACAAAACTAAGCTTAGGAAGAATCCGGGTCAACTCTTGACCCGGTCAAGACATGTGCTGCTTTTGGCGAGCTGGGATTCCTATAAGGAATAAGCCATGCAAAATCAGGACATCATAGTTAAAACAACAGCAACATAACAAAACCTTATTAATCAAGGAACATTACGGCTTCTGATACCAAGGGCAAGTAAGAGGATCAAGTCAAATAATCATATCAATGACAAAGTTGACACAAGATCCTACTCTCTATGATGTGCAGCAAGCAAAAACTCAGTTCAAGAATGATTAAGATCAAAAAGTTATAGCCTAGAACAACGTCTAAACGTACAATAATCCTCTGCTTAGCAATTGTCCACCTGATCAACTAACAAAATGTACATGAACTTGCAGAACCAACTATAACCAATCAATCGATACTGATATGAGTCGAATGGCGATTCTTTTCATTTAAGATTTAGTTACAGGCTGACAAATCGAAGGAAAAAGGAAAGCCCCTAAACTTATGAAGCTGATTTGAACATCATGCACTAAGATATAAACTAGGAATTTACAAGCATTTCCTTTCATATGTCATTGCTAACTCTGCTTCATGTACACAATAACTCTCACTTCATCATCCACTCTCTCTCACACAATTTCCTGGTAAAAGATATCGGTACTTTTCAGCATTCTCCAACAGATATGAAGGAAGATGAACTGCTGAATAAGACTGAGGAATCGACCCCAATTTTCCTATCATCTCCCTAAAAGTATGTTCCTCCGGAAGCATATCAAACAAGTTGTTCCCATTGCAGATGATTTCTTGAATCCTTTGAGGGTTCAAGAAATGGGGAAACCTCACTCTATCATTGTGACTATACGCCTTCATCTTGAACACGAATTCTTGAACATAACGAAAGCAGAAGCTACAATGCCAACCACTATCAGCCAAGAGATAATCCGTGCGGCGATAATGGGCATATTTCGTTTTCCCCGGCTTATACCTATGAACCGAAGCTCGCCAGCTTTTATCATCAACTTTGAACTCAAAAGAGTACAAATAGTTCTTCAGTTGGAGGTGAAGGATTTCAGGGAAGCCATCACACCACCTCAAAAGATTAATTGTGTGTCTACTCGGTATCTCATCAACATCAGACATGATCAGCAAATCATCTTCTTCAATCCCAGCAAGCTTAAGTAACTGATCAAGTGCTACTCTCTGATAAGCTTCTTCTCTAAAAGGGTTTTCGCCTTTCTTGAATCTACCTCCAATGTTTCCATACGTCAGCCTCGGCTCCACGAAGTTGAACCTCTTTTGATTAGCCTTAAAGAACATAGGCTTCGGGATAGCGGTGAAAGTGGAGTTGGATTCCAAGAGGACAAACTCTGAAACATAAGGATACAACTCTCTCCACCTAATCTCAAGCATATCAACCTCATTGTTGAAGAGCACGGCGTCGAATACTCTTCTCGGGTACTCACGGATTCCCCAGCCATGAAGCTTGCAAAGGGTCTCCATGGTGGCGTTTTCGTTGTAGTAGTGGGCTAGTTTTGTGAAGGGCCTTGGAGGAGACTCCCACAATGGTCTGAAGAAGTAAGTTATCTTCTGACCATGAAGATATATCCCAAAGATGAATGCTGGAATGAAGACTAGTACAAAGATTACAGTCTTCATGTCAAACCCTTTTAGAATGCATCTCAATCTTGCCATGCTCAATGTTGCCCGGGATCCCTGTAGATGATTAAGCAACAAATGATTACAAGCACAACAAGCAAAGTTAGAACTTAACATCAGAAAATTTGTCGGGAGAAGTTTGAGGATAGGACAAACACCACAGAACAAACTCTACAGCTTAGGTGGTCAAATTAGGATTAAAAAAGGGTTTATCAGAATCAATTTGCAAGTGCAAAAGCTGAAGGGTTTGGTGAGGGTTTGATGGACAAAACAATGTTTTTTAAACCCAGAAAGGTGCCCACATGGTAAAACACTCAGCTGGCTATTTTAAACTGAAAAGGGCAAATGCATTCAAAGGCAAAAAACCCTTGAAACTCAAAATGAAATCAACGATGGTCAGAATCAGCAGAAACCTCCAATTTTCAATCGCAATAACCTCCGAAGAAAAACCCATCAAACAAGAACATATAAATAATTGATGAGAAGAAACAGAGGAAATCAAATTTGAGTTATGGTCATCACCTGACCACAGAAGTCTTCACAAATGGCGTCGGTTTTCTTCGAATTGCAATACTCTGCAGAATCAGACATCGCTGAGCCTGTAAAAAATGAATTTTGCCAAACAGAGTAACCTAGATTGGAAGAAGTAAGTAGTAGTATAAGCCCCAGAACCGAGAAGGTGTGAATCCAAAAGCTTGATCGAACGGCGAGGATTTATAGCCTTGCAAGTGTTTCCAGTTTAGTAGTGTAGACAAAGAGAGAGAAAGGAGAGGGGAAATGGGGTATTGTTAATGAACAATTGTATGCTGGATTGGACGATAACAGCCATTTGTGTTAAGCGTTTTCCGAGCGGTTACTAACCATAGCACTGCCAACAGAGTCATACAAGAAATGGAGGAAAAAGTTTCGACCCAAAAAAAAAAGGAAATGGAAGAAAAAGTAGAAACTGCTGCTGGTGGTGGGGGTGACGAGTGTGGAGGATTTCAGTATTGCAAGTTTATTTTTGGATACGCATTTGCCTCCGTAGAACTATGACGTCATCTTGAGAAAGAAGAAAAATGTGGCATTAATGTTACCCCACCGAAAGAAGAATTGGTTGGTCAAAATTTGTGTTTATCTTCCACCAAAATAAATTTGTGTATATCAAAATATAAAAATCATTTTTTACCTCACTATTTAGTATTTTTCTCAATATTTTTTCTTCATTATCTCAATATTTTTCCTTCCTTAGTATACATGTCACCATCACATTCAAAATACCAAAAGTCATTTTAGTCAAAGTGATGACCAAACTTCCATTCTTGATAAATATTATTTTTTTATTGTGCTGACTAAAATTTGACCAACCATTAATGTGGAATAATGAGTAGATAATGCAAAGAGTTAAGGCATTTTAAAGAGCTAGGTGCCTCCACAATTTAATGTAACAAAATAAATAAAAAAACAGTAAATCACTAAACATTGCGACGAACAAGTACATGCTACCGCAAATAGTCTATTATTCAATCAACAAGGTTTCGCTTTATAATTATGTATGTTCTAACATCTCTTACTATTACGACAGTTACTAAAAACGAAGAATTATTCCTTTAATAAACCGGAAATACATAAAGCAAACAAATGCACTAGTAATTTGAGTATAAGTCATTCATTCAATCGACGATAAATCAATTACCTCAAAGTGTTAATTCTCACCAAAAGGATGTCGTAAGATGATACAACTACTTTTTTAAAAAAAAACAAATAGACCCAGTAACTAAATTTATTTTTGGATCATACCCACACCATCTCGATTTTATTGACATTTTTTTGTGACGTGATAACCGAGATTTGTTTCTTTTCGAAACTTATTTGACAAATCAACCTTCTATGATTCTAATTTCCAAGTTGTCCAATTTTACCTTGTTAGGTGTATGTGAAACATGAGACACTTATAAAAAAAAGCGGAATAAAAAACTTATTCCAAAACTAGAGCATATTAAAGCTATATTATGAATTCTGGTACATGGCTCAAGTTGTTTAATGAAGCTCATCTAGCTCAATATGTGAAATGGATGGATGGGTTTCAAAAGCGGCTTTCTCAGCCTTAATGGATTTCAAAAGGGGCTTCCTCAACCTATCAAAACTAACATATCGCCATTTTCGGGTCGAGATTGAAAGATCAAACCATCATAATTATTGATTTGGTTTCACAAAGGGACCATGAAGTCAGATGAGGTTATAGATAAAAGAGGCAGTCGAAAGATCACAAGATTTG
Organism: Polygonum aviculare; assembly: GCA_934048045.1. Taxonomy (NCBI): domain Eukaryota; kingdom Viridiplantae; phylum Streptophyta; class Magnoliopsida; order Caryophyllales; family Polygonaceae; genus Polygonum; species Polygonum aviculare. Next base: position 6,163,473 of record OW204027.1, read on the forward strand.
GCTCTCCCAAGTAAACACAAATTTCAGGAGTCTTAAGATCATAAAACGAAATGATCAAATGCAGATTTTCAAATCACAACAAAGAAAGATTGTGAAGAAAACCCAAAATAACTTCCTAACTCTTTGGTTTTTCTATTATCGTTTTTCAAATTTTCATCAATTGTCAAAAGTGGATCAAATCAAGAAGTTCAGATCTAAATAGTCCGAGTACAACGAAAGGCCTGTAACATCACCACAATGAGAAGGAGTGTCTTGCCGTCGGATAACTACAAGCATAGCCACCGCACTTTCACCAACACAGAAAAGACTGGACTCATTGTCCTGAGGAATGAAACAAAGAGTGTACTTGAGAGTGTTTGAAATCAATTAGGACCTTAAACCACCAGATTTGGAAAAGATAAAGAAGGCTAGGTTTTTTTTCCTCTCTTTTTTAGAGTTTTTGGGGTAAAGGTAGGGGCGGAACTTGGGAGGGTCCCGTGGGGTCTGATATACCTTCTATCCTCCCATGATGAAGATGTATTATACGTAGTACATATAATCATATAAAATATACAAAGTTTGCTTAGTCGAATCGATAATGTACCCACTCTAAGTATATGAGGTTCGAACCTCATAGTCCTCTTGCTTTCCTCTACTTTTTCTATAGCTAGCTCACTATACTTTTTCTATAGCTACTTTTTTTCTATAATACAAATCTATTCGTACACATTTTTGTTCTTATTTTCTAGTTTAGTTAATACAAATATGATTAATTTAATCACTACTTTAAAGTATATATGACTATTTTGTTGGGACCATATTTTGTTGTTCCTACTTAATTAAGTTTTATTAATATCTAATATAAGAAATATATAAGATTTGGTGAGTAGATCGAGAATTTCAAAATAGTTTTATTTGCTAAATTAATAGACTCATAATATAAGAATAATAATAATTTATTGGTCCTCTATTGTTCGGTAATTGGACAATGTGATCCGCCACTGGATAAAGGGTCGGATCTCACCCCCTCATACACACCCATAATTTTTTGTTTTTTCTCACAGGGTAAACATTAGGCTCCCTATCTAAAGAGTAGGGTCAGCCTAGATCATCCTTCGGATGATTTTACTAAACTCCTTCAAGAGAAATAATGTTTCTGGAGTCCATGCATTCGGGTTTACGGACGTCCTTGATGAGGGGGGTGAATTAATGAAGTTGTTGTAGTAGTTCAGGAAGGAATCTGGAATATCATGTTTGGCCACAAAGTCTGCGGCTTGGTTATATTCTTGAAAGCAATGGAAGATCTTGACCTGTATGAATCCTCAAAGAATGTTGTGAATGTCATGAAAGATTGTACCAAGTTCCCAAGAAACCTTCAAGATACACTTGAGGACATTGATGACTGTAAGGTTGTCACCTTCAATGATGATTTTGGAAAGATGAAGCTGATGAGCTTTGTTGATAGTTGCGAGAAGAGCTAGTGCCTCAGCTTCTAGAGCACATCTCGCACAACAACATTGTTTAGTAATGGACAACACTCACATCTTGTAGCCGAACAATAGACGAGATGGATGCCCTTCCATAAGATTTGAAGGAGACGTCAAAATTAATTTTTGTGTTGTTCTCAAAGGTTTGCAAAATTTGTATTTGAGAAATGAGGATCATATCATACCTCCTAGGACCTATCGCATATAAGACCATGCATATTTATGCACCAAAAATCATGGGCATGTTTCACATTCAATATGATAATGATATGGTCATGTTTATTAAGTCTGGACATGTAGTGTGTGTCATAAAAAATTGTTGACTACTTATGTGGACTTCAATCTCATGTGGGATGATGATCTTACTAGTGGTACGCTTTCATTTACACAAAAAGGTGATGAAAGTAAACAAACACCTAGAAACTACCACTAACGAGACTCAAACTTCATACATCTTGGTAGCACTACTTTTTTTTTCATTAGAAACAATTTAGGATGAGAGAATGGTGCATCAATCCTAGGACAAGGAAGATTTGAGGGCTCGGAGAGTTCTTACGAGAGGATTTACATATGTCTTATTTCAAGGAGATTAGTAAAAGATCGAACATGTAACATAACAGACAGATACTTTGTCGTACTTCACTAGACCAACCCTCCGATGTTTTGATAGCACAATTATATAACATATAACATCTATTTGAACAATCCGACTATGGCTATCATTTATTATTGATTAGCCAATAGTCCAACAAATTAGAACCTATTCATAAACTTTTCATGTTAACACCAGATAAGATTTTTTTTTTCGGATATTTCACACGGTAACCCTGAGGTATTGCTTAATTCACAAGGTGTACTAAAGATTGGTATATTTCATATGGTAACCCTAAACTTTATTCCAATTTCATCCTATATCCAAAAATGTTAAACCTAATTTTTCATAGTTAACTTTTTTGGAATTAAAAGTGGAATTATATAATCTATACTATATATTAAAGTCAAGGCTTTTCGAGCTTCCACGTTAATTCTGACCTCACTCTATTTAAGAAATAAAATATAGAAAAATAGTTTTAATCTTTTTCTTATTCTTATTAATTATTGTCTATCATCTACCTTTTTCTTTTTCTAATTTCTATCATTTTCACCTAATTTCTATCACCTAATTTTTATCTTTTTCAACTATTTGCTTAGAAATTCTTTTTTATAAATCCAAGCTATAATTATATTGTCAAAATTAATTGTCACTCTGCATTTTCGTGTTTTTTTTGTATTTTTATAATTATATACATTCGTCATATTTCTTTGTTTGTCTTTTTTTGTCCCATAAGTTTATAATTTAAGCTTCAGATATCTAACAATATCTTTGAAAAATATCTTTAAAATATATGAACTAACTTTGTGTTATAATATTCATTTATAAATTCTATTGATCTATAAATCTATCATTATTAATTTAATTATAACTTTATAAGATCTATTAAAATATCCATTTTATTTAAAAAAATATTATTAATTATACAAGTCTATTTTCTAAAAGATTTATTTAAATAAGTCACAATTAACTTAATCTTTGATTTTTATCATCATATAATAATCTTATTAATCGTAAAAGTATATATGCTAATAAAACATTTCACTTGAGATCTCATATCGTATCACATATGATTTTTCCATTCTTTTTTTTTTCAAATTTTGAAGCACAGTTAACGACTTAACGTTAAGTTTAATGTTTTGGGTACAAAACAAAATTGGAATAAAGTTTAGGGTTACCGTATGAAATATACCAATCTTTAGTACACCTCGTGAATTAAGCAATACCTCGAGGTTACCACGTGAAATATCCGTTTTTTTTTTTTATATTAAGTAGCAGGCTAAGCTCTTGATAGAATCTGCCTTATTTGAGAAAAAAAAATAAAAGAAACTACGAACTTCGACCTCCTACGTAGGCCATTAGGACAACTTTTTAAAATCTCATTTTAATTTTTGAAGTCTTTATCCATGTATATAGTTCGATTTTTAGGATTTCTTTTCATTGTAATTTTCAGGCCAATTTTTGAAATGTAAATAAATAAACATGTCCATCCTAAACTCCTACTGAGCCACAGGATCCTCGTCATACATGAACATGAGCAACGAATCATCAAAGCTGCAGTAGACACAAAATGCTTACATTCTCACTGAATGATTATTAAAGTTCAAGCATAAACATTAACAATGGCAACGCATACAACAGTAATAAATAAGACGACCAACATTACCAGAATAGAATAAAGAGAATCTAGGCTTGCAACTCTTTTGTCCAACTCAGACATGGAAATTTCTGAGGATTGCTCTACATGCTATGGAAATAAAACCTTCGCCGGGATCAGCAGATGGATTATGCAATTGAGAGAGAGCTTGTATACAAGGCAATACAGCCAAAAAAAGCTGGATTCAGACGGGTGGAAGAGAAATGGATTTACCATCTTCTTCAAATGAGGTTTATGGTGAATGAAACATATGGGTGTGTATCGGTTTCGCCTGCAAGGCCACCCATTGGCCCCACCTCATCTTCAGGCTTCCAGTAACCACTACAATGCAAAGCAAATCCAAAAAAGGATGGTTAGATTTCAGACATTAAAATCTGCACCATGATGTTATTTAAAGTAGTGCACAAGTGGTAGGAAAGTATTTTACACTTGTAATGGATGGCTTTAGAAGGTAAAATTCGACAGGTAAGTAGTGATATACAAAATAGACTTATCATTATGATGCATTAGGATAAAAACTCAGGAAACAATGCAGGGAAGAAAAGAAAATCGAGCACCAACAAGCTTTAACATTATATGAATGAAAAGTAAAACCCGAAGAATACAAGGTTGAAGTCAAATGCACTACTGCTAATTGCAGCCCTGTGAAGCAGAGCAAGCAATACAACAAACATGTCTTGGCTAGAGTTTATAAGCTATTATCCCATTTCTGTTGGCTTAGAAACAGCTTTTTAAGTAGATTGATTTAGCTGTATCAATCATTACTCATGCATTGTATACAAGATTAGTTCCATGAATTCAAGGGCACAATCTCTAGTGCTTAAAGCTTAAAAAATACTCACAAACATACACAAAAAACAGTGACATTACCTGTTTGTACTGTTACATAGACCTTCAAGAATTGCACGAACTTTCTTCTCACTTTTTGTGCTTGGAGATAAGACACAAGACTGCAGTCATAAAGTAAAGGTCTTTTGAGCACAACCACCAAAATACAATTAGATAATGTGCTTCTAGATGAGTTGTATACCAGGAAAGATGGAGGCAAGCCATATCTCAATATACTCTCAGTAAACACACGCACAGCACAGAAATGCATCCAAGCACTGAAAACCTGCAAGGATGTTTATTTATTTAAACCTTGTAAAAATCCCAGAGTTCCAGACCACTAATAACACATAGACAAAAAAAAAACGAAAAAGACAAATGAGTAATGACAGAAATCATGGGGCTATACAGCCCAAGGAAGGATCTTTGGGGAAGGCCGGGAGACAGATAAGAGATACAAGCAATAAGGCCCTCACGGAGACAGCTCAAAAGGTGACCCCAATAGACACAGATAGCATTACATTCATCCTGCTATTCTGAGAGCAATCTATCTTCTAGCATGCACTACAATCAGCACTTGTATTGCTAAGCGTGAGGGTATAATTTCATAAATCAGACAAACCCTTTTACCTGTCAACAAAATACAATTGTTCAGTCTTACCTCCCCATAACTGGAATAGCACCATTGAAGTAGGGAGCTTCGCAATGTTTCTTGATCTTGCACCAATTTGTCCAACTCCTGCTTCCGTGTGTCTTGTGCTTCCGAACTATATTCAAAGTCACGAACCTGACATACATTACAGAGTTAGATCCAATAAACAAAAATTTATAAGTATCCAATACATTTATTTTAAGAGGATTGTTTGAAATAAATCAACTTCTTGGACCTTTTAGTAATTTACATTAATTTAGAAGTTTCTTCAGAAAATTTTAATGCAAAGCTTATAAACAATAACTCACTTGAAATCCTCTTTCACGTGCTTTTACTCTGAAATTGTCAGCAACACGATGAAACATTGTAACAGTATAAAGAGCATACTCGTTATCCTCGTGGAGCTTTTTGGTTGACCTTGGCACCTGAAAAAATTCGCTAAACATTTCAAACCAAGCAGTAATATGTTCAAGAAATTATGTAAGTAATCCGGATTCTGGAGGCTAAGGGCTTGTTAGAATTACACAAGTAATGTTAGTTCAATAGAAAGGCACAACAGACAAATTAACTTAAGTGAAAAGAATAAGAACTACTCAACTACACATGTAATCCTTACCACATAGTCAGTCAAAGTCTCATAGCTTGCTAACCAGTCCTTCTGTGAATATTTTGAAACAACTGCAAGCAATGTCACTAAATGCTCTGAGGTAACAATGTCTTCTGGCTTCACAAGATTTGATAGATCACGAACAGCTAAGCTGAGATAATATGAAGAAACTTATTAGGTGGAGAACATCAGTAGATTCAGACTTGAATTTAAAGATAGCTCAAACTAAGTCCCACCTTCCAGTCTGCTTTCGGTTTATTGCATTTAGTTGGCTCCGGACATTGTTATACTCAGCAACACGGACCTGAAAAGGAAGAAAGTTAGCCACAAGTCTTATCCTTGTCAATCAAAAGATAAGCATCTCAACCCATTGCTAAACAAAATACCAATATCAAAGCAGTTCAGGTTCATTATCTACATAATAAAGAGTCGAAGGCTCCATTTGCCACAATATAGGCCACAAAGTAAGAGCTCTTAGCTCAATATCGTTTCCCCTATTAGCACTAGATTCCAGTGATGACACGAAAAAGGAACCAACTGAACGGAAAGGACAAAATATTAGATTGAACTTCCGAACTTCCGGGAACCACAATGTGCATCCTCTTGCTCAAAAAAGTGTAGAGAAAGCCTTTTTCAGCTAGACCACTATCGTAAATTAGTGCAAACAAATCATGGCTTCAACTTTAGTCTCAGGTTCACTCAGCACGGTGATTTTATACTCAGTAAGAGTTCAATCTAAAATTTATTCATCTCAAAAGTAAGCCATATCAAATGTTGGCTTTAACAACCAATACACGAGGGAATAAACCAATGAGAATACAGACAAGCGATGAAAAATAGATCTTTCACTAAATCTATTGCACATACTTCAAAAATATAGTACAAGTAATACTGATAAGAAAGCACCTGAACAAAATCACATAATGCTAAGATTAACAAGGTGTATGTAATCCCTGAAAAACAATAGAGATCAACGGAAAAATACCTTAAGATCGTCCTCAACCTTGGCCACAAATCCATGGATACTATCGACTACCTCACGCAGAGGTGACATGGTAGGATACTTGGCCTCATCCCAGACAAACCTGCAAAATACACAACAATGCTTAATGAAAAAAGGCCCTCAATCTAGCACCTTGAACAGCATAATATCCCTATTAAATTCCCACCTTGTAAGGTAAGAATCGATGGGAACTCCATCAACCGTCAAAGCTCCTCCCTCAACTCCAGACGATCTCTCCAATTCCTCGATCTGGCGCCTGATCTTGTGTGTCACACTCTCCACAAAGTTGTTCGACTGCCAAAAATCCATTAATTCATGCAAATCAAACGCCAAATCCAAAACTCAACCAAAATTATCTCAATACCACAAGTACCAAGACGCCTAATACAATTAAGTGAGCATCTGTATACATCATCCAATAGACAAAACGAAAAAACAGATCTCGGAGTTCGATCTCAATCCTACTGAAGCAAAATTTCACCTTCAAGAGGTCGTCGCTAAGAGAGAGGAGCGAATCAAGGGTTCCTACACGAAGATTAGGCACATTGAACTGCAAATTTCAGAAAAAGACAAAATTTCAGGATCAATCATATTCAAATCGACGCGGATTGAACGAGAAAATCACGAATTGAAACCGCCGGATCGAGAGAGAGGGAATTACTCTGTAGAGAGGGGTGTCGAACGATTGCTTGGAAATAGACTCCTGCAACTTCGCCCAGAGAGTAGAAGCTGATGTCTTGACGGGAAGAGACACCATCCAGTATCGAGTCGCCATTGTTGATCTTTGAGAGGATTCAAGAGGCTCCTCGCTCGTGATCTGCCAGGAACGAACACGCAGAGAGGAGCAACCAGATTTCAGTATAGAGCGTGATAAGGCGTTGGCTGATTTTTGCCCTCTGTTCTTCAGGATCTAATATTAGTATTATTAAAATAAATAAATAAAGGGAGGAAAATAAATAAAAGAGTCTTTCCTCCGCTGTTCTGTGTTTTGGATGCTTCTCAATAAATTGGATTATTTTGTAAGGGCCAAAACAGCAAAATTGCAAATTACGCTATTTTAACCAAACCACCCACAAAATAATAAATTACTTGAAAGCACCCATGAAGTTTGACGTTTTCATTAGATAACCAAAATTTGCAAAGTGGTTCTCCTGTAGCTAGATGAGGAATGAATCACCCTTGTGGCCAATGTTATCAGAATCCCGACTCGATCCTACGATTCTACGATCCAAAAGTCATAAATGGATCCACGATCCTAAGTAAGATCTTATTAAACTAGGATCTTAAATGATTTAATATAAAATTCTAATTGGATTTTGATTTTACACACGACTCTAACGATTCTACAACGATTCTAACGATCCTACAAGCGATTCTTACGATCCCAAACAATCACTATTATATTTATATATTATTACTAAGCTTAAAGTTTATGTCTCTTTTCCATTAAATTATTAACCCGATTCGTTTTAAAATATTTTTACTCATCCAATTAATTATGTTTATAAAACTTCAAAGTTTATATATGAAGAAAATATACAATATATTAGGTTATCGTATATTTTTTAGTTATAATGTAGGATCTTAAGATCCTAACGATCCGATTCTACGATCCGATCCTGCTACCCCCTTCCGATCCGATCCAAGGATCTCGATCCTGACAACTATGCTTGTGGCCTTGTTTATATAAATAAACTTTGTGACCAAATACATTAGACCATTAGCAACAATGATACTCTCACATGTTATGCATCCCTATTTTTTTTATTTCTCTTTCTCACACATTATCTATCCACCCCATTTTATTTTTTACCCACATCCATACACCCCATAAATCCAACTTTTACAAATTTCAATATTTTTTCTTTTTCATATACAATTACACATACACCACCAATCTCCAATAAAATTAGTATAAATATTTATTTAATTGAAAAATGAAATAATTTATAAATATTGAATTTTAGAAAAGATATTTTTGTTAGTTTATGAAAACTTAATTAATAATCTTTATTTTAAATGTTTATTAGTACATAAAATTAAGAAAACTACATATCATAATTGGATAAATAGTTAATTCACGGCTTACAAAAGAGTACATCTAAAGATAAAAAACACAAGAAAACAAATACACGATACTTGATTAAAACAAATACAATATTAGTGTCTATGGATTAGATAAAAAAAATTATGAATTATGGTATAACTTTTTTTTAACCTAGAAATTGCCTAAAAAAGACAACATATAATCTATGTTATGTAATTAACCTCTTTTGCCTTGCCCACTTACTGCTTGACACATGGCATTGCTTTTGCTTCAAAGATGATGTCATTTTGTGTTGTTGATGATGTGGTTGTGGGTTTGTTTGATGGAGTACGCGCTAGATTTACACATGCATTGCCCATTCTTCATCAGAGAGTCACTAAAGAGACGTTCCGCCCTCTTGTCGAAAAAGTTAGTACACGTCTCGCATCTTGGAAAGGTAAATTTCTGTCGTTGGTTGGTCGTGTGACCCTCGCTCGATCGGTTTTGACCTCAATCCCGGTCTATACGATGTCAACTGTAATCCTTCCGAAGGCTACTTGCGATCGGATTGTACGAAACATCATCTGGAACGGCAGCGAGACGCGGAAACGTATCCACTTGGTGTCGTGGGAGGAGATCTGCAAACCAAGGAAGTATGGTGGCTTAGGGATTAGGCCGATGAGGGCTATTAATCAAGCGATGAATGGGAAGCTGAGCTGGAGGTTTATCAAGGAGCCAGCGAAGCTGTGGGCGTCGATCCTTCGGTCTAAATACATAACGCCAATGGGGACGTCGAAAGGGGTTGCCTCTGCCTCGTGGCAGGGGATCCGACAGGGGATGGTCAACACCATTGTTAGAGGCAACAAGTGGGTCCTTGGGAATGGCCGGACCATTAGGTTTTGGCTTGACCCTTGGATGGGCGACCACCGGCTCATCGACGTGGCGGTCGCCAAGATCGAGCAAAACCATCGGGGCAACACGGTGGAGAGGTATTGGATTCATGGAGCGGGTTGGAATTGGGAGGAGCTTCCGCCACTACTTCCGCCGGAGATCCTCCTCAAGCTCGCTGCTGTTGCCGTCAAGAATGACTCGGCCACCGATGACGTCATTAGTTGGCGGCACACCTCGACGGGGGACTACTCTTTCGCGTCTGCGTTCACCGAGGTGATAACGGCGGGCCGACCGGTGTGGACTGACGATGGGCCATTCCGAGCGATCTGGCGGCTCCGAGTGCCGGAAAGAGTCCGTATGTTCGCCTGGATGGCCATGAAGGGGGGCGTGCTTACCAATGCCGAGCGACGGAGACGGCACCTTGCTACAGAAGACGAGTGCTCCCTCTGTCACAATGGCCCGGAGACGACGATCCACCTCTTCAGAGATTGTAGCGTGGTGGCAGGTTTGTGGAATGACCTCCCTACTAATGTTCTACCAAGTGATTTCTTTGCTTTGCCTTTTACAGAATGGCTTCGGGCAAATATTATGGATAACAGAACCGTGATCGATGGGTTGGATTGATCGGCGTTGTGGTGGCTATGGAAGTGGAGGAACAGACGGGTCTTCAACGACGTTGCAACTCCACCAAATGTTACCCGCTTTGTGATCGATCGAACAAGAGAGTATAGCGAGGCATGGGATGCGAGAGGCAGGCGCCAAGGAGCCTATAGGAGGGAAGAACGCCTTGTGCGGTGGACTGCACCGCCAGCGGAAACCGTCAAGCTGAATTCTGACGGGGCTCGACGAGCGGACAGCCGAGCAACAACGGCTGGGATTCTCAGAGACTTAGCTGGGAGATGGGTGAAAGGATATGTCCACAATATTGGACATTGTTCGGTTATTGGAGCGGAGCTATGGGGAATATTCCAAGGACTCTTTTTAGCCTGGGATGGTGGGTTTAAGGAAGTATGGTTGGAGACAGACTCAAGCCTTGCAGTTAACCTCCTCCAGCGACCCATTCTTGACCATCATCCGCTTGCCAACTTGGTCGGGCGCAGCCAAGAACTCATCAGTCGGCGTTGGAACGTCCGACTCCACCACGTCTTCAGGGAGGCGAACAACGTTGCCGACACCCTTGCTTGTTTGGCTTTTTCTTACCCTTTGGGCCTCACTCTATTGACGGACCCACCTGAGAACGTTTTGCATTTGATCTCAGAGGACGCGAGGGGAAGGGCGACCCCTCGTGCTGTTGTTATAAGCCCCTGACTTCTGCTGGGAAGGCCTACCTTCCTTTGCACCACCAAAAAAAAAAAAGATTTACACATGCATCCCCTTATGCTATGGTTGCATATATTGCACTTTCATTTCTTGGGACACTCCTAACTTTGTTTTTTTATTTATAAATCTAACAGCATGCAACTCTATGCACCCCGTTGTGGGTACTCTTAAGATCCAAAACTAAAGCGTGGGAAAATCTAGAATCAACAACAAAAATAAACGAAGTTAGTTGAACATGTCCTTCCCTAAACCGTAAATTACATATAATTACAAAAGCATTTGAAATCACAAAGGTAGTATTTTCACGAGGAGAGCAACCAGCAAACACTAAGGGGGTGTTTGGTATAATTTCAAGTATGGGTATCGGAAGAGGTATTGTATTTGATTGGTTATAGCCAAAATGCCAAATGGGTATTAAAAAGTACCACATTTGGACACTTGAGTATTTAAAAAGCATATTTGAACAAAAAAATAGGTATTAAAAAACAAATATTTGGATATTTAAGTATTAAAAAACATGCCCTAAATCTCTATTAATTCCTCCGTATTTATCTACACTAGTATTTTCGGCCCCTGCCTACGACAGGGGCAACGCTCTTATATATGGCCTTTATGTAATTTCATTTAAATGTAGAAAGACATTTGATAGAGCTATAGTGCGTCTTAAAATATTTGATAGAGCTCTTTTTATAGTGCACCGTAAGTAATTTTCGATGATGATAAAATATTTCACTTGAGATTTCATATAGTATCACATATGATTTTTTTAATTGATCAAATATATTTTGAAATAAAATGATAGTATAATTAGTATTTGATCGAAATTTTTTTATTTAATTCATATTATATAAATTCAAATTCAAATTTATTTTTGACATCAAATCACGCTTTTGGATTAACAAAATATTGTAATGATTTTGAAAAAAACAAAGACGATATCAATGTCTAATTTCTATTAATATTATTATACATTTCTTTATCAATTGAATAATACATTGAAAAAATATTACTGATCGTGTCCCATACAGGGTATTACAATCATATGGGATATGGCATCAACTCCATCTTCCCGTAAAGTAAATTAAGGAAGATAGAATTAGATAGAATATAGAAAAGTTAGCATTCTTTCTCAAATGTTTTGTATCGTTAAGCTATGAAGGGAATCCAACAACGTTTTCAGTAGATGTACATAATACCCACCATCACACTTTCACGACCAAGCCATGTATAAAATATGTGCTCATTAAATTCAGAATACGTATACTGTATGACATAGCAATCCCCACTAAACAACTTTATCTCTTTCTCAGCTGGAATAGGATGTACTTCATTTTCATTTAGCAACCAAACCTATAACATAAAAACATATATATGTCAGCAACCAAAAAACATGATGGACATTTATGGGTGGATTGCATTCTTCTTCAGGAAGCTCCTTAACGACATAGCCTTTGTGTTTAAACATTGTACACTGATGCTCAAATCTTCTTGCAAAAACCTACGTTCTTGGCTGGTGAGTTATTTGTCCGTCGTTCCATTTTCCGCGTATCACCAAGCTCTTTACCACCTTCCCTCCAATGGTCCCGACGAACGGACACGTTGGTCTCTCTTTCTTCATCATGCCAGCGGTCATGGCGAGCAGGTTCAGACTCAAGAAGGCCTGTAAACATCCTTCTTCTTGTGAGGATCATTCATATTGTTACCACCTCCTGGCAAATTATCAGTATCTGACCGACTCTTAGAGCCTGGGTATAGGCTTGAATAATTTCCTTGAGAAAAAAAATAGACGTTATTGTAAAACAAAATATGAAGGGTCTGAAAAGCTTCCAATACTGAACACTACAAAGTATAGAAGAAGATACAATCTTGCCAGGAGCTAGACCAAATCTAATCACCATTAACACTTAGCAAACACTACTTGGGCAATATACCCGGATATAGATCCATTAAAAAAGATAGTACTTACCCCAGGAGCCGTCCCAACTTTACTCTCTCCCGGCTTAGGAAGAAGCCAATGGGGTGAAAATGGGATTGAATTTTCAGATCCATGTACATCTGCAGACATGAAATGGAGAATTTTATACATATTCTCAACATGAAATATTAATATTCATTGGCTCGGCAAAATTCCTTTTCATAACATAGTTACCTTGCAAAACAAAGTTGGCATGTTTCACATTCATATCCACACTCAAAATTTTGAAAACAGTCAAAATGATGGTAACAGACTACTACGGAGTATTAAGGTTCAAAGTAAAACAAAAAAATTGCAATATGAAGTTAGACGGAGATAGTGCACGTATGCCATGTGCCAACATAAGACAACTAAGTTAAATACGTGCGCCATCCCTTTGTGTTTTCAATAGCAGAATATTAGTATATTACCAACTTCAACATATCAAAATTCATGTCAATTATGAATGATGGGCCAATTAGAAGAGCATGTAGCAAACATGCAGTTAGTCAAACGATTGTACAGAAACAGAACACAATTTCAAACTCAGAAGTCTAACTCGAGCCAACCAAACCAAGCTGTACTACCGGAAGAGAACTCCTCCAGAAATAAGATTGTTTAATAATACAACGGCAATAAGCAGAGTAGGGGCTTTGCAGCAAGTGGCACTTTGATGAGGATGAGGATGAGACCTACCGGGGAAGAATTTTATTTAACCCACCGAAAATTTCGAATCTTAAATACACAAATTCACAATCGAAACCGAAAACTCTGAATCAATGGAAGGCTGCGACTCAGGAAGCAGACAGCTGCCAGGTTGTTCTTGACGGCGGCGGTTCCTGAGATCCTGGCCCCGTTGTTTCTTTCGGCAGGTCTGAATCGGCGGCCACCAACGATTCCATCTCCTTCATCCCCATTCCAGCACATAATTTGAAATCGGAAATCAGATCTCGTTCCGTAACTCAGTGGAAAGCGGAAAGCGGAGCGGAAACCGTACCTGATTAGTGCGAGATTGCAGGTCCTGTCGACGTTAGGCCGATCGTCGTCGTCCTTAGGACACTTGTTCCAGAGGAGCAAACGGAGATTCTACGCTAGAATCGCACATGGACAAATCTTCGAAGCTCCGTTTCTTCTTCATCGGAGATCGGAAGAACTTGGCGGAGGCGTCCGATTCGTCGTCGTCTGAGTAGGAGGAGGAGGTGTTGAGATCGAGCGAGGCCGAGCTGAAGCTCCACCGCCATGGATGTGAACTCTTAAATTAACGGAGATTTGGGGAGGAATCATGCTGGGTGGAGGAGATTTGGGGAGGAACTGTGGTGGATGGAGGAGTCTGAATTGATAGCGTATAAATGTGGACCGATGCTTGGCATACCTTGAAGAATCCGGTCAAACAGATTGAATGACATTGAATTTGGGAGTTTCGGATATGGACGTCCCTCTGTCTTCACTGTTGCTTGAGAAGGAGGAAAGAAAAACGCCATAAATAAATTAGACCATAATAAGATAATTACCTTTTCGTTACACAGCAATCGCAATAAGTGGTGATCCTTTTCACACCTAATAACACCAATTCTTCATTACAGCTGTTAGAACACAATACAATGATGACCATAAAATAACTGTAATTCATTGTTAATAATGGGCTTAATTTGGGCCGGTCAAAATCACCTAATTACATTCAACCGTTCCATTCACAAATTAAGCAAAGGGGCATTAAAGGACGCCAGGCAAAAAATTGGTGTATACCGTTTGAAATTCATACACCCAAAACTATAGGTTTAGTGTATGAAATATGGGTCATTAATTACTCTAAAAACCTTTTTTTTATAGGCGATTGCCTGAGGCGCCCCGTACAGGGTTTGCAGGCGCCCCGGCTTTATGCTTACGGCAACTTTGTTCGGAAGGATTTAAAAACAAATTAATATAAACGCATTCCGTAAACGAACATCGGTACCGGCAGTGTATTTCAATTAATTGCAAATTTGCAAGCCAATGAAACCAACTTCCATTTCTTTTCTTTTGAGCAACACCAGCCTCCATTTCCGTGGCAGTGAGACTAATTAATTTTTCTTTTTGAGCAACACTAATTAATTAATTAAACATATTTGTTTGTTTTTTTTTGAGCAATTGTACATATTTGTTATTCACCTATTATATATCCTAATAAGTTTGGGTTTTAATGGCTTAGCTACGTAATGAAACTATACATCTGTAAGTGTGGTCAAATTCCGGAACCGACGATTTCAAGATTCCAAATTTGTAAAACTAGATCGGAAGCGTTTTTTGGCCGGTTCCGGTTTTAGTTTCAACCGGTTCACCCAATTTCGGAACCGACCAAAAATTAAACTAATTAAAAAGTTTTCTAGTTTTATAAGAATTTATTTTATTAAGTTCATACATATTTGATATTCTTGACGTATAAATTGGTTTTGGTTATTATATATAAATAGAGGTGTCAAACAGGTCGGGTCGGGTGGATTCGGGTTCGGGTTGAGTAGGTTCGGGTCAATCGGGTTACAAGTCAAGCCGGGTCGAGCCGTGACAAGTTATCGTTCGGGTTTTGGTCAACCTAACAGGTCAAGAATTTGAATTTTTAATGATTATTTAAAACTTATAATGATTAAATAATAATATTTAATAATAAAATATTGTTTTAATAGATTATTATTATAATACTTTATTTATAATAGGTTTTATGATGAAATATATTATAATATTTACAATATAATATATTTATTCTACATATATATAATATATTGGGTCGGTAGGGTCGGTCGGGTCGGTCTCGGGTTTCAACCCAATCAGGTTCGGTTTTTTTCTTTGCTCGCTACTATTCGGGTCGGATTTCAACCCATAATTTTTGGTCAGTTCGGGTCGGGTTACAACCCAAATTTTTTTGATCGGTTAGGGTCGATTTTTCGGGTCGGGTCAGGTTTTGACAACTCTATATATAAACATTTAGATTTCGATTTGTATTTTTTAGAAAATTTTCAAATAGTTTCTGTATATTTTTTTAGAAGAACCAAGAAAAGATCGGCGGATCAGGTCGGTTCAAAACCAGATGGAACCACTGGTTCCCCGATTTCAGGGGAGGGGCATCGAAATTAGAACTATCCTCGGAACAACCAATCTGGTTTCGATTCCAGCCCGGTTCCGGGGGACCTGGACCAAGGTCTATGCATTTGTTGATCTACTCGCTTCCCTAAATTGAGTGTCTATTTGTTTTTAGAGTTGTCAAATTTCGGGTTCGGTTCGGGTCACTTTCTATCGGGTCTAAATGTACACCAGCTGGTCAAAGTTACTTTAATTGTTTTTATGTACACGTGCCTGTTCCATTTCAAATGGCCGGGAGCCCTTATCACCCCACAGTAGACAAATACATGCACACGCATCAGAGCCTTGATCGTTTGAAAATACTCTAATAAATTAAGCTGTTCCGAAGAGGGTGATCGGGAACACTTCTTCCGGTGGGATCCATCGGAATCAAAACCGGGGCGCCCGGAACCTCTGACGGGGGCGCGTCTGATATCCCGGCGAAAATGTGAGTGAAATTGGATCCGACTAGTTGAGGCGCCCCGGTCAGACATACAGGGCGCCCCGGTCTTGCCCTTTCGGCCGGTCATGCCGGAACCGTTTAAAAAAAAATTGAGAAATTAGTGTTCCGCATATGAGCACCGGAACCGTAACACATTCCAAAATCATTTCAATTGCACGCACAGTACACTAATTAACTAATGGCACATATATTTTGGTATTTACATACAGTATTATACATCCTAATCAATTTTAGGTTTTAACCCTTTATTAAATTATATATATTTGTAATTCAACCAAAAACAAATTATATATATTTGTAAACGTGCAGCGGGTTTTGGAACCTACGATTTCCGGTTCCACATTTTGTAAAACTAGACCGAAGTCATTCTTTGGCTGGTTCTCTGTTTCGGTCCCGTTTTTGGTTTTGATAGGTTTCACCCGATTCCAAAACCGGTAAAAAAATTAAATAATTAAAATATTATCTGTTATTTATTTATTTTTTAAAATAAATTTTATTAAGTCCATGCATATTTGACATTTTTTGGCATGTAAATTGGTTTCGATTGTTATATATAAACATTTAGGGATTGATTTGTATTTAAAAAAAAATTGGTATAATTTATTTTATTTTGTTTTTTTAAGAAAAGAGGAAAATTCGGTGGATCGGGTTGGTTCATAGCTAGAAGGAACCACTGGTTCCCTTGAAATCGGGGAACCGGAACTACTAGAAACGTCCTCGAAATTGCCAGTCTAGCTTCGATTTCGGCCTGGTTCCGAGGGACCTGGACCAAGGTCTATGCATTTGTTGATCTACTTGTTTTCCTAAATTGAGTGCCTATTTGTTTTTCGGAGGGCTCAAGCGCCCCCGACAGATGTACAAAGCGGCCCGCTTTGTAGACATATTTGTTTTTGTTGTTCACATGTTGTTATATCCTTATTAATTGTACACTTAAAAAAATCTTATATATCTGTATCAATAATCTATCAAAATAATATCTATATTAATAATCGATCTAAATAGTATATGTCCGTACAATCTATCAATATTGTAGTTAGACCTGTCAATCGGCTCGGGTCGGTCGGGTTCCAGTCGGGTCATCTCGGGTTTAAGTCGAAATGGGTTCAGATCGGTCACAGGTGATGGATCAATCGGGTCAGGTCAACCCAACGGGTCAAGTGTATCCGTTATTTTACCAAAATGTAAATAAAATATTATTAAAATTAAAAATATTATATTTTAAATTTTTGTCTATTAAAATTTAACATAACTTTCATTATAAAGTTTTTATTATCAAATAACAGAAAACAATTGAACCTCGACTCAAAAATTAATACGTCAAAAAAATCGAACCCAATTAATCCAAACCCGATTAAGTTGAATCACGAAACCCGTCAGGTTGACCCGACTTATCATATTTGCCATATAAATAAGACATATTTTTGAATATCATAATATATGTTATTGAATAAAATTATACAACACACATATATGATATATTGTTAATCATAATAATTTTTCATCATGGTACGTATGTTGATATATCAACCTGCTAGACCGATCAAGCCCATACGATGATCTGACCTGGCATGACTTAAACCATAACTTGACTGAATCAAACTTGTATTGGAGCGAAACCTGAAATGGTCGTTACAACCCGACTAAGTTTATTAGTTTCCACTACTCTTGGTTTTGGCTGGTTTCACCCGATTCCGGAACCGTCCAAACATTAAAATAATTTCAATGTTGTCTTTCTTTTATTTTTTAAAATAAATTTAATTATGTTTGGGCATATTTAACTTTTTTTATGTATAAATTGGTTTCGATTATCATATACAAACATTTAGAATTTAAGAAACTATAAAAATAATTATTTTTTTTGTGAAAGTTTATTAGTTGATTTAGACTTAGATGTTAATAAATTGGCCAATAAGGTGGGACCTTAATGGGTAAGTGACTTGAATTTGGTATAAAAAGTTTATTAAAAGTTCAACTCGATCAAATTAGTAGTTAAACCTGATCAAATTATAGAAGATTCTCATACAATATTAGTTTGACCAACATCACCCCATCAATGTTATTTTACAAAATTTACATTCATTATCAAATAACTGTAAAATTATATTCAAGAATTCACTCTAGACCTCGTTACTAGACCATCATTATTTACTTACGGGCCGTGAAAGTTATAGACCACCTATGTACAGATGTACTAAGTGATTAATGACCCGGTTGACTCGAACCTGGACTTAATTCAAACCCGAAACGACATAACTCGAATCCGCCCGACCTATTTTACAGATTTATACATACAATAATATAATATTAAAAGCATTTATTGTTTTTATCTCATTTATATATGATAAGAATTTTCAAATAATTATTTAAGAACTTTTTAAATATCTAAATTAACATATTTAAGAAGTTAAAAAAAAATTCCTCTAAGAAATTATCATAATTCATACGTACTACTACATACCATTTTATTCGGAGGAGCACTTCATACCATTTTTAATTTGGTCAATATATTGAGAATATCAATTTTAAAAGTTTTTTTTTATCAAAAATCAATTTTAAAAGTTAAGCTTAGAAATAAATAAACTCTTAAAGAAAAAGGGGGTATGTGTGTCACTTTTTTAAAAGATGAGGGCTATTTGTATTATTTTGAGAAACGGATTGAACCCATCTTGTTCATCGTTCTGAAAATGGACTAGACAAAATCGGTCTCAAATGGAGGCCAGATTTCAATCAGCCAAATCAGATCCGTTTCTCAACGAAAATCAAGTCCGTGAAATTCTTCGTTCAACCCATTCAAATGCCTACAAAACCCCTCAACCAATTTTAAAAAGAAGTCGATCGTAAACTAACGCAATCAGAAGTTGTAGCCTTTTGAAGCTCGATGCTCTCTCTCTATATATACTTATACTTGCCAATCTTGTTCACTCCTAATTATATACTTTTCATCTCAAAATCTCACCGGAAAACGCTTCAATTTTGTCTTCCAAGTCGATCGTTGTTCGCGAAAGAAATAGAGAAACCGATTGTTTTCCCGCCGATCGTTCTTCCGCTTACGGCCACCGTTTAAGATGCCTCCGCGACCAGCGTGCTAGTTGTTTTGTCCAGCGTCCATTGCCGTTCGTCACGGGCCTCGCCGCCGCTGGAATTCACCACCACCATTGTTAACATTTCGCCTTTGTTTACCACGTTCAAGCTTAAGGTAGAGGATGACAGATGACAACCAAGTATTTCCTTGATTATTTTTAATTAAAAAGCAGTTCCGGCCACATTGATCGGTAGGACGTGTTCCGGTTATCCCATTCGGAACAAAAGCCGGGGCGCCCTGCATGTCTGACCGGGGCGCCCCAAATTTCCCCTTTATAGGTTTATTGATGATTGATTGATTGATGATTGATGATGATTGATTGATGATTGATGATTATCTCTATTCAACACTGCTCAACCTATGTTACATTTAATTTTTACTAGGTAAAAATTTAATAAAATATGTGCATGTCGAGTTATTAGATATATCGATTTTAATCTCAAAATGATAATATTATTAATTGATCTTCAAAAATACTCAGACTCGAAATATATATTGGAATATCAGGTTGGTAACGACATACAACCAGACCTGTTCATCGGTTGAATCAGGGCGTTTCAATAGTGGATTGTTTCGGATCCAGGTCAAAATCATATATTTTGACAAATCAGATATGATCGATTAGGGTCGATTGGTATTGAATTTTCAGATAATTTCGTGTCGTTTAGTTTCAAGTTTTGGTTATCTTAATTTTGGGTCATATAACATTAGTCCATTTAGATATAATCAGGTTCAATCAAGTCATTTTTAGGTTTGAGTCGTTTCTCGGGATCAGACTGAATCGGTTCGGATCAATTTGGTTTCAGACTTACATTTATTTTTTCCTTTTTGAGTTTAGCCAATTTACGAATTGGATAAATCGGATCAGTTTTTCCATATCGAAGGTTTTGACATCTCTATATACAACTCTACTCGAAAGCTCAGACACTACACATAACCTAAGTATACCTGACTCGGCTCTCCTCCTTCTCCCGACTAGGGGTGTTCAAAAATATCCGATTCGACGATTCGGTTGATCAGATACGAGTTTATCCGAGTCCGATGAATAATCATCCGCATTTGGTTCGATCCAGTTAAAGCTAGCGGATTAACGGACCAGATATGAAATGAATATATTTTTCAACGGATATCCGATATATATATATATATAGTTTTTGGTTGAATCCAATATATATATATTACTTATAAGGTATTGTTTGACAATAATTACATAATTTCAAAGTAAATTAATTAATTTTACTTTATTTTCCTTTCCAATGGTATCTAAATGTCAACTCTAATGTCTTACAATCTCATGGATTTTTCATTGTGTATGTATAATTGTAATTTGGTCCTCGTAAAATTAGGGTTGTTCAATGGTCCGAGTCGCTTGTAACCTAGACCGACCCGTAAGGATCATGTAATTTCATTTATGGGTTGTGGGTTGGGTTACGGATCAACCCGTAAAATAAAAAAAAAAATTATGTTCAACTGTATTTTCTTTGTTTGGAATTCGGGTTGTATATTTTTTTTTATTTTGCTTTGTGAGACATATTTCGATAATTTTATTGCATTTGAAAGTTAAGAAATTAGTATTGCACAATCACAAGTTTTTTGTTAAACCCCGTAACCCATAAAACAAGTTACAAGTCCGGTCTTGAGTCACGTTATGTCAAGTTACGAGTAGATCGGATCGACCTTGTAGACAAGGTCCTATTGTTAATTGACAGGTTCAATTTTAATTTGAAGTGTACTAGTGTATTATACATAAACGGATATCCGATCGGACTACCTGATCCAATCCGAGGTATTCAGATTATTAATCCGGATCAATTTGAAGGAATTGTACCGGATATCCGATCCGATTATTAATCCGGATCAATTTGAAGGAATTGTACCGGATATCCGATCCGATTATTTAATCGGATCGGATATCCGTTTATAAACATCTCTTCAATCCCGACCCCCGAGTTTATCATCTCCCTGCTCTTTTCTCCTTTTTCCTTCCCCCATTCTTCTCATTCTCTACCGCCTAAGCCAGCCAGCCTACGCCGTCAGCAGACCACCGTCCGTCCGACAGAAGCTCCGGTGACCTCTTGTAGCAACAGATTCTCCTCGGTGATAATTTGGTATAATTCCTATTTTCCTAATTTGACTTGGTTTTCTAGGTTTCGTCAAACTTGCATATTGATGAATTCGGGGATAAATTTCTGATAATTTAGGGCGTTTTTGTGGTTAAGTTCGATGAGTTAATTGAAATTTCTAGATTGATTAATCAGGACCTAGGATCTTATCCCAATTTTGCCGAGGGAGCAACCCCGTTTTTCCTACATGTATGTCTAGGTTTTCCTCTGTTTGTTATTCATAATAAAATTTAAGATCCAAGTTTTGATCGGCTTGAACTTCTCGTTCTCAATTGAATCTTTTTACTGTCAACAGTGGATCTGATTTCTCAAGAAACATCCAATTTTTCAGTTGTACGGCTTTGCTTCTTCATTGACGTGTTTCAATGTCTTCTTGATAATCATTGTCTTCTAATTAATTCTCAGTAACACTCTGGATGTTGTCTCGGTTGCAGGGTTAATCAGAAAAGGCCATAACCATGGGTGGGCATGGAGGCCTAAATATCCTACCTCAGAAGAGGTGGAACGTCTACAACTTCGATAACCGGGAAAAGGTTAAGCACGACGAGGAAGAAGCTGCAAAGGAAGAGCAGCTTAAGCAGGAACAAATCAGAAAGCGGGAGGCCGAGTCCCGCCTTGAGAGGCTCCGGAGCCGTGCACGTGGCTCGGATCCAGTTCCAGATCCGTTCGTGCAAGTTACCACCAAAGAAACAGTCAATGCGACAGAAGCAGCCGTGCCTGTTGAGTCTGATGCTCAACCGAAAACAGATTCCAACCACATTAATTTGTTTGAGGGGATAAAGATATTTGATCCTGTTGATGTTGGAAGGGTTCGAAAGAAGGAGGTGGATGACGGTGCCAAGAACAAGAAGATGAAGAAAGAGGCTGCGCTGAGGGTGGTGGGCCCAGAGGATGAAAGTCACAGGCTGGGATATGGGGTTGTGGGGAAAGGGGTCAAGGCTCCATGGTATATGACAAAGCCGAGCACGAAGCGGGAAGAAGAGGGCAAGTCGTTGTCGTCGTCGTCTTCTAGTGCAAAGAGGAAGGAGGTGAAGAAAGAAGACGGGAAAAGGAAGACGCTGGAGGAGTTGAGAGAAGAGAGGTTGAAAAGGGAGAACAAGGAGAAGGAGCGCGTCCGAGCTTTGATGGTGCAAAGGAGAGGGCACAACACTAATAATGCCTCAACCTCAAAATATGGAGGAGGGTACTACAAAAGGTAAGGACCAGTGTACTTGGTTAATTGCAAAGAGAATGCATGAAAGTGAAATTGCATATTTAACAAGTTCCAAAACAAATTTGAAAGTGTCAAGGACATATCAGCATTGACCAAAGTTGGATTTGGAAATGTCGTCCTTCAAAACTGAGATTTCTTGCAGAAGTTTTAAACTAGGCCAATGTGGGTTTCTTTTCTTGTTTATTACAGAACTAAAGAGGCCAGATGGAGCCTTTCTGATTTCTGTTGGGTGATCAGGATATAGTATATTGCTTAACATTTTTAGTCTTTACTTCTTCTCCCCTGACATCTTTTGTAGTTGGATTTGAGTAGGGAGTGTTTGTACATTTGTATCCACATGTCATTAGAAAGTAGGCAGTCTTTTATGTTCCCTTACCCTGTTTTGCCCTTGTTTTATATCGTTGGCTATGTGTCTAAACTCTCTTTGTAGCTGTGGGCACAATTAATCAATATCTCCATATTTTCAAATCTCAAAATTCTCTCAATTGCTTTACCAACTCTTGAATGTTGGTGATTCTAGTATCACCTTCCGCTGCGATCTTGGTATAGCCGGGACTTCATATAAGATCCAAATGTCTAGTCTTAGTCACACTCGACTTTGGATGAAATGCATGAAGTTCTAGCAGAATCAAACGAAAAGATGTAATGAGTAACAAGGTTAAATGTTAAGATGAGGGGGCGTCCAGGAAACTATGCCGAGCAAAGGACGAAGCCATGCCAACCATCAATGAGAGTTTTGGATAATTGAAATTGACAATAGTAAGTGTGGAATGAGAACTTGAAGATCAATTGCAATGAATGATAATCTCGTGCGAATTTATGGAGGAGTAAGAATGAACAATCAATTAGCTTGGATTGGGGAATTTGTGGTTTAATTAGGTTTTGTTTTTTTTTTTGTTTTGGAAAATAATGATTTGGCATTACATTTGTGTTTAAAAAAAAGATAGAAAAGAGGTGGAAATTATAGATGTGCCACGTCATTTTTCCGGTTGCCATGTCAGCAAGTCGGTCGGAAATTATAAATGAAATTAGTCCGGTATCATTTTTGGTTGATACGTGAATAGTTCGTATAACTTTTAATGATTTTTAAAGTTGGTATTATTATTGGTTCAATGTTGATGCTTGGTATTATTTAAAGTTATTTTTCCAAAATTATTTATTAGCTTGATTCAAAATTGTTTTTAAAATATTCTAAATGTTTATTTTTATCTTGACTTAAATTAGGTTTTTCAAACATTGACAACATATGATCCTACATAATTAATTTCTATATTTTAAAATAAGTACAATAATTAATAATAACAAATCCACCAATTGTAATGATAAACAAGAATTTAAAATTGCTAATTTCTAATAAAACTTAAAACTTTAATGCTAGAATAACTGCG
Source organism: Polygonum aviculare (assembly GCA_934048045.1). Taxonomy (NCBI): domain Eukaryota; kingdom Viridiplantae; phylum Streptophyta; class Magnoliopsida; order Caryophyllales; family Polygonaceae; genus Polygonum; species Polygonum aviculare. The sequence continues at coordinate 6,187,831 of OW204027.1, forward strand.
GGGTTATTTGGCAAAATCTATCAAAACTACAAAGTTATCACGTGAAATAGTGTAAATGAGTGGGCACCACGTGAAATTACCATAACCACAGGGTTACCGGACAAAATATCCGAAAGATAAAATAAGGCATTATTTTCAATAAGTTGGGTGCAACGAATCAGGAGGGCCTGTTCGTTGTGATTGCTGATTGATTATGGCAAGTAGATGTGTGTAGTTGTTTGTTAACCGAATTTTAAAAATGGGTGGTATTGGGTAAATAATGCTTCATATGGTGGCTTCGTACAATGCGCTGTAATTTGAGAGTTGTTTCTGCAATATATACTGTATACGGTATACACTCATTAAATCAGATTAAATAAAAACACTCATTAAACAGCATAATCTCTATCTACTCGCGTGTTTCGGTTAGTTCGATTCACATAATCACATGTCCCATCCCGACCTAATATTTCCCATTGATCTCGCCCTTTTTTAATTAATCTATCTCTTGTTATTAATTGAAACGCCTTACTATATAATCAAACAAAATAATTGCTGCTTAAACCGAAATTCACCTTTCTTCTTCTCCTCCTCTTACTTCTCAACGACTTCTCTCGCCTTTCTCGGAGCTCTGCAGCCTCTGCTCCCATGGCGGCCTGCTTCCTCGGCACCCTACCCCATCCTACTTCTTTTTCCTCCTTCCAACTCCCAATTCCTACTAAATCCTTTTCCGTGAGCGTTAACCCTCCGAAAAGGCCTCAAATTGCGATCTCCTCTTTCCCTACCGAATTCGGCGCCTCCTTCCGATCTCCGTTCCCCGATCTCTCAACGTTTTCAGATCGGCGGCGGAGGATCCTGATCGTGCGGGCGGCGCGGGGGAAGTTCGAGCGGAAGAAGCCGCATTTGAACATCGGAACGATCGGACACGTTGACCATGGGAAGACCACGCTCACGGCCGCTCTTACCATGGCCTTGGCTCCCCTCGGAAACAGCCTTCCCAAGAAGTACGACGAGATCGACGCTGCTCCTGAAGGTAATTTGCAATCGGTGTGCGTTTCTGTGATGTGCTTTGTTGACCTGCTTTCACTAGAGTGCGTTTGAATTCTGCAAAAAATAAAAAGTGGACTTGCTTCAAAGTGTGTTGTTGTATAAGAGGGGCTTTGTCATGTATGGGGCCAAAAGGCACCTCCTTACTTGAAGGACTAATAATTGGTTGATTGATCAAGATTATGCTGTTTTAGGATTGATTCCAGTGAGGTGACCGTGACATCTAGAGTTGAGATTTTGTCTGCTTGTGAAAATTGAGAAGTCAGATGCAGGTGATTAAAGGACCACTATGATAAGTACAATGAGACTGTGAAAATGACAAGCTCCAAGCTTATGTGGTTGGGGGAAATTCTCAGTACTAATGCTGAGTCTAGAGACTATAAGTATAATTGAGCCCTTGTCGTTGATGATTACTTGATCTACTAATAGAGATTATATCTTCATGTGTAGTATTATTGTTGTAAGGTCCTTGTGAAGAGTCCACTGCTCCCACTTATCTATCACTTCGTCCTAAGGGTTATAGTTAAGTGGCAAAATGATCTGGAACCAGTGCTTCCTGTATTTGCATAAAATTTCACCATATTTGACTCACAAAGCAAAAATTGTTGTTTGATGAGAAATCGAAATATAAGCTTTGGGGGCTCTATTGGCTCTGCTAGCTGTCTGGTGATTTCTTTTGTTATTTTCTCTGTATAGATGAAGGTTTTACCCAGCTTTTGTTAGTTATTTGTGTCTTGAGGCTTCTTGTTTGTTCTTTTCATACATTGTTGAACCTCTCTATTAATTTCTAAGTTCGTAGTGTTCTTTCACAGTCTTTCCAATGTATTAACTTTATTGGTTGCAGCTACGTTTTGGATGATAGTGCCAAAAAATCATCTTTCAAATTTCATTTTACTTGATTGGATATGGTTTGCACTGTTATATGCATTCTTATGACATTCTGTTTTGTTTTACTCAGAACGTGCCCGAGGTATCACTATTAACACTGCAACTGTTGAATATGAGACCGAGACTCGGCATTATGCCCACGTGGATTGTCCTGGACACGCTGATTATGTGAAGAACATGATTACTGGCGCTGCTCAAATGGACGGTGCCATCCTTGTTGTGTCTGGCGCCGATGGGCCCATGCCACAGACCAAAGAACATATTTTGTTAGCCAAGCAAGTAGGAGTACCCAACATGGTCGTCTTCTTGAACAAAGAAGACCAAGTTGATGACCGTGAGTTGCTAGAGTTAGTTGAATTAGAGGTTAGAGAACTCTTATCCTTGTATGAATACCCAGGCGATGAAATCCCGATCGTTTCAGGCTCTGCATTACTTGCTCTCCAGTCTTTGACGGCAAACCCTGATATAAAGAAAGGAGAGAATGAATGGGTTGATAGAATATATCAACTTATGGATGAGGTGGACAATTACATTCCAATTCCCAAGAGGCAAACTGAATTGCCTTTTTTGTTGGCAGTGGAGGATGTATTTTCAATAACAGGCCGTGGTACCGTCGCAACAGGGAGGATTGAGAGAGGCAAAGTCAAGATTGGGGATACAGTAGAGATTGTTGGGCTGAGAGAAACTAGGACCACAACAGTAACTGGAGTGGAGATGTTCCAGAAGATTCTGGATGACGCCCTGGCTGGGGACAATGTTGGGATTCTTCTAAGGGGCATTCAGAAAGCCGATATCCAGAGAGGAATGGTGTTGGCAAAGCCAAAGTCAATTACCCCGGCTTCAAAGTTTGTCGCAATTGTGTATGTTTTAAGGAAGGAAGAAGGCGGTAGGCATTCACCGTTCTTTTCTGGGTATAGGCCACAATTTTACATGAGGACTACAGATGTTACAGGGAAAGTGACAGAAATTATGAATGACAACGATGAGGAATCTAAGATGGTAATGCCCGGAGACCGGATCAAAATGGTTGTGGAGCTTATTAGGCCCGTTGCTTGTGAACAAGGGATGAGATTCGCAATCAGGGAAGGTGGAAAAACAGTTGGTGCGGGTGTGATTCAGTCAATTATACAGTAAAATGCACTTTTGTTGAGTTTGTTCGTACATTGTGAAGCATATGCAGCTGGGAGTTAGGTGCTTAAGTTCAATTTTGTTCTGTAGGTATTTATTAGCTGGGAAATACATATAATGTTATGATGTGAAATAGGATATTTATTTGCTATCATTCTTTGTCCTTTATTTGGTTTTTTCCTCCTGGGCTGCTATTAAGTGAAAGTACATATATTATATAGTAGGCAGAATGGGTTGAAAAGCTGGGTCTCTGTTCTCTGTTGGGACAACTGCTGAGTTACAGTGTTACTGGCACCTGTATCTAGTTATACTCTTGCATCCGTCGTTGTTCAGCCAACAAAGCCGCAGATGTTCTTGCCAATCCTGCTATTCAAAGTTAGGAATTTTATAATGCTCTTTAATAGTCTTCCTCCTGATCTTATTCCCATTTTTAGCTCGAGATGATGTAGCTCACTTAGAGCACAACTCTGTTGCTTAATTCAATTCAATTATATTATTGATTAAAAAGAGTTTCTGATGAAGGCTGATGCTGTATGTCAGCCCAATTCAACGTTGTGATATATACTCCCTTGCATTAGTGTACAGATGAAATTATCTTTGTGGTCTTGATGGCATTGATTAAAAATGTGGTGTGCTGGAGTATATGCTGCCTTCAAAAAAGGCCATGGCAATACCAGGATCAAGTGGTGTAACTACTCATTCATCACATACTTTTCCTCTACACCATTTGTTATTTCTCTGTTGCAAAAGCACGTATTTTGATCATTAGCAGATTGTGCGTTCATTAGACATGTCAAATTAAGATTTAACCGTATTTACTCTTTGAAATACATGGACTGTATCTCGGCCTGATTTCCTAAGTCTTTGACCATCTTGAAGGCGGTTGGTTCAAGTCAAGCTTGGTGCATGATATACGATGTATCAGTTTCCCTCCCTTTCCCGCTAGCTCTCCCGTGTACAGTTGTAAAAAGCATTGACATTTTTACTTAGGATTCAAACATGATTGTTGTGTTCTGAACTAAAATCTCATAACAAGCACAATGGTTTCCATCTATTAACTCCTTCGACAAGTCTGGCAAAAGATCAATTTAATCCTAACCTGCTGGACAATGAAGGCAATCAATCGCTTACGACTTCTCTGAGCTCAAATGGTCATAGAGATGAATCTTCAGCAGGTAAATCACAAGCTGTTTTTACAAACCCATGTTGCTTCACAATTTCTGTCAGAATTATAACGGAAGCACTTTACACTAACACAACACAACCATATTGTTCATGAATCACACTATACAACTAACGTAGAGATCTCAAAATTGTAGAAATTACCAGCTCTGTCATTGTCTCCGCATCTTATCCACAATGTTCCTGCTTTTCTCCTCAAGCTTCTCGCCCATCTTCCTACCCAGATCCATCATCCTTGCCTTTCTTCCAAGTCTTTTCAGCCTACTCTCATCCTCTTCACTCTCACGGCTTTGTCCATTCTTCAGGCTCAAGTATAGAGTCGAGTCTCGTAAATGTTCTGGGGATTCACTTTTAAGGAGTAAAGGGGTGCTCAGCTCATTCAAAGACTTGTCTGGAGAAGAGTTTGGCACGGCTGGAGAAGAGTTTGGCACAGCTTCTAAGGAATTGCTTAGAGAATTGTCGAGAGAATCGTCATTATTGCTATTTTGCCTGTTGTAATCAATAATGTGCCTGCTTTTTTCCTCTATCTTCTCACTGATCTTCCTACCCAAGTCAATCATCCTTGCTTTTCTACCCATTCTCTTGGGTTTACCATCGTCATCTTCACCATCAATTTGCCTATCTTTCAAACTCACGTAATGAGGTGAGTTATGTGTATGTTCTGGCGATTCAGCCTTCTGCAACAAAAAGGCCCTCATCTATTTCAGAAAGTTGCTGCTTTCAAAGCATTCAAAGGGTTAGCCATAGTTTCTAAGAAATTACTTACAGAACTGGTGAGAGTTTCATCATCATCTCTACTTTGGCTGTTCTTGGGCTTTTCCTGGCTTACTTCATTTCTTGTTGGGGGTGGTGGTTCATCAGGTTGTTCAGTGTTGTTGCTCAATTCATTTGGAAGTGTTGAATCACCATTTGTAGGTGGTGCATCTTGTTTGAGCCATGTGAAAGGAGCTACATTTCTCGGAAGCCAGTCATCTTTCTCTGCTAACATCCATGGAATACACAAGCTTTCGCAATTCGGAAATACTAATGTGTCACGTATAGCAGCCTGCAATATGATAGTAGATCCAAGATAATGAAGTTAATTCTTCTTCCTCATTGTCAACTTTTCTACATGAATCTGAATACAAAATTATAAATGCACAGTACACTTTTAACAGAAACTTCGACATATAGAAAAAGAATTCGTGCATGACAGATCTAGTCTTGTCTAGAATATGAAGGTGTTTCAGAGAACTTGATGAAAAGTAAGCAAACGTTTAAATGCTGTTTAGAAACAGAATACTGTGGGATTGGGTGTCAACCCTGCATCCAGTACTAAAGTTGCTAATTAAGTTTCATTCACTCTTCGTCATCATATGACCATTAGCCAATGCCATAGGTCAAATCGTACGTGTTTAGGATCTAAAAAGGTGGTATATCTTTACCCAGAATTCAAACAAATCTTTTCAAGTTCACAGTTATTTTGACAATATCACGTGCTCAACAGAGTATATTCCACTTTTGTGACCAAATTTGTACAATTTTCATTCACTTAATTATATGATACCTCATCTGCAAAAGAACTGCCAAACAAAGTAACATCTTGTCTTCTCCAAAAAAAGGGTAAAATTACTGAAATCGTTACTTGTATATTTTCACTTCTAAAATGACTATCTTTCCTGGCTTAGCTAAAAATCACTTTTTCCCATTTAGATTTTCTTTACCCTAAGATAATTGATAAATACAACATTGCTATCAACTCTTTCACGTCTTTGATTATTTTTCATACCAATTTGACATAGAATTAAAATCACCACATTTGAATACAATGCTTTCGTAGGATGGTATACCTCTCACTACCTACTAGTATCTCTAAAAAAATAAGGGAAAAGAATAAGTGAAATGGAACGAGCTTCTCATACCTTGAACCGATTCACCAAATATAGAGAGATATGTGCACTGGTAATTTTACGTTCACCAACAAACGACTCCAAATGGAAATCTATATCAGGCATTGAAGTGAAGGTAAACCAGAGTTGATCAGTTGGAGGAGGCTTTATACGTAATTGCATTGTTCCTCTGAGTGATGGTACCCTTATAGCCAACATGAAAGGTACCTTCAATTTGAATGGCAACCAAATCAAGCAGTCACACATCCATCACACTATTAACGCAGAAAGAAGTTCAGACACTTGAAAATGAAGAAATGCAATTCAGACATTGTCCAATTGCGTACTTGTAGAAGAAAACAATTTGTAGCTTCATGCCAAAATTGTTAACGGAATATTCAACTACTTATGTGACCTAGTAGAACTTTTAATCATATTTCCTCACTTCCTTCAATTTGATCATACGAATCTTTAAACATAATACCCTTCACTTCCTTCAATCATATTTCCTCATCAGCAAAATGTACATTTGCTAAAATTATCTTCTATCAGAAACACATAATAATACTGATTAGTTTTAAGAGAGGAAGTAAGCAAATAAGCCACTTGAGACAATTAAGAAAGATATATATGAATGAATGATTAAGAAAACTGAGTAATGCTCTAAGTTTGCCCTGGACTCTGCTCCCTTTCCTAAACTTTCAACAGCACTAAACTCCTTTTTCTCGAGGTGCAACCAATGCCCCAACATTGGACTTTGATGACTAGAAACATTATCCACAATCATGACAACAGTATTGGCTTGAGAGAGAAAGAATAAATAAACATCTTTGGAGTCAGATGTTTGTTCCCCCAGACTAAACTTGAAAAATAGGGTGTTATATGAGAAGCTAATTACTGATTCAAAACTAGTTGAAAAAAAAAACGTCTTTCCCACTCACTCATTCTGGACTCACAGTTCACTTCAACATTGGTCAGCTAAAAACAATTCAGTACAATATTGGTCAACTCAAGAACTTTCAAAATGAAATCCAGACATTAGACATTTATCTGTATACACCACAAGAATAATATCACGATGGAAATCAAGCTGGTAACATACCTGAGCAACATGCTTAGCCACGGAATTTACAATAGACTTCCATTTGGATCCTGTGGTTGATGAAGTACCACTATTCTTGGAGCTTGCAGCCCGTTCTGTTGCACAATATTATAGTCAAAGTTTGTACGCACAATTCTTAGAAGTCAAATATTCAGCCATTTATCTTTGTAAACTCAGCATGCAAGTTACCAATATATCCCTATTAGTAGATAATGCATCTTCTATGCAGAAACCCTGTTTCCAATTTTCAATTAAATCTAAATATGCTTACACAATATTCTATTTTTACTCATAATAACTAAACATATAAATAAGAGACTGTATTAAATAGAGCATCACATGGCTGAATATCTCAATCTTTAAATAAACCTGTCAGAATTTACAAAAAATAGAATCCATACCTTCACAAAGTGGCAAAGTTTTCTTTTAAAATGACGAACGTGGTATATGCCACAATAATAAAATTTTACCACACTGAATTTCTTAACACCGTTAAAACTTACAACAAAGTTCAAAATGATCATTATTGCATATCCCCTAATTCCCAATCATCAAGCCTGACCTCTCTCATTTAAGAAAATGAAATCAAATCTAGTTTCAAAAGAAGGTTTTAAACACAAAATAGAATCATTAACAATCAGTAACTGATGCAACCAAATAGAAGGCCTAGCGAGAAGGAAACAGTGTGGGAAAAATGAAACACTGTCAGAATAATTTATGATGCAACACACGATTGTTTGATACATAGAGGTAACAATGACACAGAAGAACAAGAAACCTATGGAAGGATGCTTCTATTATACAAAAGATAGAAACCGATGAAATTGATTACTTTTACAGAAGATACTACTCATCTTTCAGTTAAGAATTCTTGCATATAGACAAGCTTACTGACATATTAGAAGTGTCACTTTTTTTTGCATATCTTAGGTCCAAACAGTTTGACCAACAAAATCATTTGAGTATATGCACAATAACCAACTATATGAAGTTGGCATTTCAGGAGTGCTGCAAACAGGGTGAACTAACAAAGATTTAGTAGTTACCAGATGAATTACTCCCTTCATTCTTCTGCACCGCTGAATCAACGGTCTCATCTGAACAACTTAATTCCTCCCCAAAGTGCTCAAACCCCTGGAGGATATCTGTTGCCACCCCATCACCAGAGCTCAATTCTACATTTGGATCAATAGTACCATTTTGAAAATCTTTGTCATGCACATCAAGTCTGACCTCAATATACAGAACCATATCACCAGTATATTCCACATCCATTTCTAAGGCCCATGTTTCCTTCATGTCCATAGGAATAACCCTCATGCTTCGGATATGAGGTGGTAAGTTGCCAGTATCTATGTCAGTGCAACTCATAGCGCCGATATAATTAGGAATTCTCATGTTTGATAGTGTTCTCTGTTATATAAAGACCAAAAGGAAAAAAGATGCAAGTCAGTAATCCAAAGGTTAAGAAAGCTACAAATAATGACCAATGTGTAGATATTGATCTTGGAAAACGAGAAAGATGGAGGTTGGACAGGTCATTATTTGCAAATTTCAGAGAAAGCCAGACTTTACCAAAAAACTACACATGAAGCAGCAGTAAATATATCCATGCAATAGAAAGATTACATTTTTACATCTATAAGAACGTGAAAAACAGTCCTAGCAAGCAATAGGTTTTGACAACCAATAACAACCTTTATATGGAATATGCAGATAACCTCCTCTTCGCATATATATGAGAGAAAACTGAAGTGAGTGAGTAGAGCCAAGAAATGGAAAGAAGATACTAAGATTAAGAAAAACCTGAATTCGGTCTTTTAATGAATTCTTTATGGCCAAATTACTCTTAGCATCGAAAAACAGTCTTGATATAAGCAAATTCCAACACAGAGTCCCTTCATCGATGCTAACTTTTTCATCAACTTCTGTATCAAGGACATCTGGGACATGGCTAGCCAAGTCAACAGACTTTGACTTTGACGATGGATTACTGTCTTCCATCCAAACACTGGTTGTCTTTCCTGAAAAATCAGTGTGATCAGATTCATTTTCAGAATTTTCATAGTAACATCTCATCAATTATAGCATTAAGGTGGGCAAAGCATTCTTACTTTCTAGTGCAGACTTTGTAGCCTTTTTTGCAAGCTTTTTCCAAAGTAGGCGAACCCTGGATGGAGGAGGATCAAACCTAGTTGTCCTATCCACCGGATCAAGCTGATAACCAGAGGGTTTTGCAAAAGAAGGATATCCTTCAGTTAGCGATCTCAAATAACAGACAAAATCTTCACTCAATGTTGAGAACCATTCTAACGTTTCCTTTTTGTCACATGAGGCCACACGGAGAGCCTTACACCAAGACTCCTTTTCCGAAGAAGTCTCCAGGTATATATACAAAACTTTACTTCCACCATATAGGACATTGTTGCTCTCCACTTTGATAGGATAACTTTTACTCCTGTACAATGATATGGAAAAAAAATAAGATATTAGAGAAAATTATAGATGAAGTGATATTTATTCTACTTCATTCCAGATAAATATAAAAAATTAAATATAGCAGTCTAGAACCCTAGCGAATTTGGCCAGATAAGACAAAACTGCAGATATAGGATCATTATTACAAGCCAAAAAGAAAAGGTCTTGAAGGTTCCCAATCAACATTTTAAACTTCCCAAGCAGGAAGAAGGTTCCCATAGTGATGGAAAAGTAATAATAGCATATATATGCGTGTTTATCACATCCAAGGCATTCATGGAAGCATGTCACATCCTTCTTCCTGCTTGACACCAGATTAGTTCAACACTTCAGCATATAAAGTTTTAAATTTTGACTTGTTTCAAAGATTATATTTTCTCAATATTATTATTTTTAAACAGATTAAATGACCCCTACTTAAAAAGTGATATAAAGTAACATATTCCCAATATCACTGCTCCATATGATAATCATCTAAGCATAAGAACTTGGATCTGAATGAAAGCTATTTATTGCTATTGTTGTGCTCCAGAATACGAGCATTCATGCAATCATAGATTAAGCTTTTACACTTTAAAAAATCCCTTTTTTCTTAAATACAATCAACATCACGAATCATTGAGCCTAACACATATAGATTAACATACTAAACCATACTATTTTGCAAAGACGAATACATGAATACACTTGAAAGGTAGATGAAGTAAAGTATATACTTATCTTTAAGCTGTTACAGATGTATAGATGTGTTCAATAATCCACAAGCAAGAGTAAAAGTATGTCATACTTATGCTCTTCACCTATTCCTTATATATGTAATATACTGACTATCATAAAGGAGATGAAAACAGTTTTCTTTCTATGAATCTGGAAACAAAAGATAAAAGCAAAGACAGGAATGTACTATGAACAAGCCAAGTATCAATGGACATGCTATGATCGGAACTTTGGACTTGCCATTTTTTCGAGGACATGGCTGTAGCAGAAACTGCCACTACCTTGCAACCCTTCAACAATATTGATGTGCGAGAACCATCTGTTTGTGTTAAAAACAGATATTTTCCTTTGATCGTTGCAGGTCTTGGAACAGGAAAAACCTCGACAAATTCTCTTCTTCGTTCTACAGAAGGTGGAATCTTCGGGACCTTTTCTGGCTCCAGAATCCAGATCACACCCTGCTACAAATTAGATGTTCCAAGAGATGGTCATTTTTCGTGAGTTAAGAAATAGAAATGTTGTATGAATTGGGAAGCTGAACATGATGAGGAAGGAAAATTACAACATGAATACCCAACCCAGGAATCCTCCTAAACTGAATCTTTTTACTGGCTCTACAACTGGCAAAAGAAGGACCAAAGATGATGTACAAAAGATGAACTTCTAGGAGAATACATGAAACCATTACTAAGCACACCACTGAATCCCACCCAAGGCTATGCTTACTCCTAATGAGATTATGTGTAAGAAACAAAGATGAGATTCTTGAGCAAAGCATAGAGATTCTTAATACTGATAAACCTCAGAATTAGGTTTGCAGTGCATCAATTTATTTCACTGCAGCAAGACCAAGGTAATGTCGAATCAACAAATACTTCAACTTTTAGCAACAAAGCTTCAGCTCCTCATTACTCTCTCCAATATGCAAGAGATTCAGGCGTTCATATACCCTTCCCTCTTCACATAAACATTTTCTTCAATTTGAAATTTACTAAACAAAGAAATATTGTTTTGGTCAATTAAACTTAGTAAAGAGATTCACGAAGCAACAAATTCATTAAACCATTTTAGAGGGAGACCTTACTCAAAAAATCACTTTTTCTCCTTCAAAACCAAATCCTCCCAGAAAAATTCAAGAACAAAAAACAAAAACCGCTATCACATGGGACGTCAAAGGACAAAGAACAAGAATCATCATCACGTGCAAGCAAGGCTAGCAAGTAGACCAACATCAACAAGAACCGGTATCCATCATTTTCTTCCGAACAAACAGCTGGATGCATCATTCCATTTTCAAACCGACATTACTGATCCTAACATCATCATCATCACAGACACACACATACACTCAAAGAATCGGTTATCCAATAGTCTTAAACTAAAGCGAAGCGCTCGCTTCTCGCTCAGCGCCACTGATTCCAATCTCCTTTTCTCGTCTCAACCACTGCATCCAATTTCCGTATCTATCTACATGTTCTCACTCTCTGCCTTCCAAATCACACAACCGGCGAACAAGCACTTGAAAAAGCGAGAAAATGGAGAAAAAGAAGAGATACCTGCTTGTGAGAAGACTTGCCAGAAAGAATCAACTCGCCTCCACTAGAGATCTGTCGAGAAGAAGAGTCCGTCGCTGATCCCGCCGAATTCGATTTGGCGATGAATCGCCGGAAGAGCAAGTAGACAACGGCGGCTTCGGCCACCACGGCGGCGATGGCGCCGACGATGAAAGCCACAATCAGCGCAATCATCGCCGATTATCGATCCGCCACCAGCAACAGCGAATCTGAAGCCGAGATCGAGAACGCGAACTGAAACGGGAAAGGGAATGAGAAGAGTATTCTTTCCCCCTTTTCTTGCGAGTGTGGTTTTGAGCGTGTGTGGTAATGGGCGGTTGGTTGCTCTGCGCGTTTAGTCGTGAAATTCGATTGCTTTTGAGAGTGGGAGAAGGGGATTATCCGCTCAACTAATTGTAATTTGCCATGCCTTTAATTAATTTAAGTTAAATAATCGAATGTGATGCCGCTGCCCACTTTCTTGCCCTGATGATCAACCCATTTTCAAATTTTAATATCATAGATAAGGAAGTTCTTTTGCATCATTATTTTAATTTTTAAAATTTCCTTTCTACTTTATGTGTTCAGTAATGTTGTGGTGCAACTTTTTGTCTCCCAATATAACATCTCCAATTTTCTTGATACGTCACCAATTATTAATTATTTTTTTGGCAATATTACATTCTCTTGATAAATCTCATAAGACATAGAATCAATGGCACACATAGCTGGGATTGTTGCCATAAATTTGGTTTTACCACGCTCTTACTTGTACGTTTCCCTAGGTAAATTTTTGTAAGAAATTCATTTGATAAAACAGTAACAGGGATAATACAGGAAGTTCATTTTGTTTAGGAGATCTGCAGAAGAGAATCCCAAACCCTTAAAACACCATGACTGGACAAACAGCACGTATCCCTCAAAAGCACGTACAACATTTTCCCAAAACAAAGCATAACTAAACCAAACACAGCCTAGTGGAGCCTTGTCAACTCCTCAACAGTCTTGCAAAGATCCTCCACAGGAACGCTCATCGCCTTAGAGATCTCCTCCATACGAGAGCGGTTCAGGTCCAGGAACGACTCGATCAGGTCGCCGTCAAGGAAATTCTTGGCGTCAACTGTCTTCTTCTCGTTATAAAACGACCGCCAGTGCTCGTGGCTAAGTCCCCCCACGCCCTTTATGATCTTCCTTAGGTTGGCCTGGAGCTTTTCTAGGAACCCGTACTGCTCGGACGGGAGTGATGCGATGACGCCAATGACCCCGTTGATCGTCCCGAAGATGACGGTTGGGATTTGGCCGACGTCGGAGTCCGGAAGACGCATGACGAGGGACCCGTGACGGAACCGGTTGATGAATTCCCCCAGGTGGTATTCCCCGACGACTTCGAGGCGGGCCCGTTCTTCGTCGGTCGCTCCTTCGCTGTTCTTTCGTACTGTGAAGAGGTTGTAGTTGTTCTCGGCTCCTAGATAGACGTCATCGTCTAAGATCTCAACGGCTGACATCCAATTTGCATTGTAGTCTCGTGCCCGTTCCTCGATTGCACCTTCCTCGTGCTGATGAAAGAAGAACAAAAAACTGTATGAGCATAAAAATCATATGCACTCGAAATCAGCTTGACCACAAATGAAGCTTCAGCGTGAACTGATTGATTTATGCTGGTTTGTCTGATCTTATATCCAATCTATTAACTCAACTTATTTTATTAGCTCCAACATGTTATTGACCATTAAAAATTCGAAATTCATAGAGTCAAAAAGACAAATCGTTGTGAAGATTAAAACTGCAAAGAAAAATAAGGAACATGGTACGCTGAGCATACCTTGTAAATGAGCAAGGAGATCGACTTCATCAAATCACCCACCACAATGAAATCACCACGTGTCTGCACATACAGAGCGAGTATATGTCCATGATGTCCACATTCAGACTGCAATTCCCGAGTACCGTCGTCTCGAAGCACCCATTTGTAAAGCTGAATTTTCTGATTAATACCAGCCAGTAACTTTCCATTGAATGCATTCAGAGAATAGACGGCTCCTTTAGTTTCCTTCTCAGCTATCAGCTGCAGTTTTCCATCTTCTACCACAAAAACGAGAATCCTTCCCTGCATGTTTCACCAGAAGTACACATGAAGAGAAAACAGATTAGGACGTCGATATGCGAAAGGGACATCTATGTAACAATCTTATTTATACAAGCTAAATCCTAGGCATCAATGAGAAGCTAAAGGGAAATCTGTATTAGTAGACAAGGGAGTAGGACAAGTAGAGACACATTATATCAGAATATAAACCAAAGGAGCCCCTGATTTGTTCAAGGCTGCTTATCTCAATAACTCAACAAAGGAGTAAACCCTCTGATGGCTGAATAGGCTCCACCTATATTATAATTCGGAAATAGAACTGAATGCCAGGAAAGGTACTAACTCATCCATATCTTCCTGCACCAGAGTGATACATGACTATTCCCCTTAATGGAAGTGATTCCTATCTCCAGAGCACAGCAGCTATTTTCCCTTTATCTATAATTCTTACTTAAATATACCATTAACAGTTTCTTAGTGTTAACTGGGACCAAAATTAGCAGTATGGATGTCAATGGTTCTACAATTCTCAGGCAATAATATGAGCTACAAAAGTCAATGAGTAGCTGCAAGATTTGGAAATTCAATGAGTAACTTCTATTACCTTTGTAGGCTCATTTTCATCAGGCAACACATATGCCGTTCCAACACAGTAGTATACGTTGTTATCATCAGAAAAAGAGCAGCTTAAAATTGAACATCCACATTCATACGTGTCAAGTGGATATGTTGAAATGAAGTCAAAAGACTGATCATCCAACAGGCGAACAAAGTGCATTTCGGGCTCCTCTGCAGCTTGATTGTACTTCAGACTGCAAATTGCAAAAGTACGTGTTTGCTCTTGATGACAGATACGACGGGCATGCTCCCCAAGAGGGATCGAGCGGATGTGAAGCTTTTGGATATCATCAATTGTGCCTATAGTAAGCTCATCTTCTTTTGCAATTGCAAGGCTACAACATAAGCAAACAGATAGGTGTTACACTCAGCCAAGGTTACAAAAGCAGAAGCTTCAATTTATAACTTGGAGGTGCCGTTACAACATATTTGCATAGCTTCTAAGTTTACATTACTGCCTTCCTTTTCTAACCTACAAAAATAGGATTGGCACGTTGAAATTAGTCATATTCCTAAGAAAAGGAATCAGTTGGCAAACTGGTGTGTGAAAGCTGACTGCTGCTATGCTAGGAGATTTTATTTTATCGGACAATAACCTCTGAAAGTCTTAAGCTTATATTACATATTGACTCTATATAAGTTTTATTAATCAATGAAATGGGCTTTGACCCACCTTTGGCTTTAAGTCTACACTGCTCAAAATCACTTTATTCTTTACCCAAGCAATTTGCATTCACATAACATCGCTAGATGAGTCAAAACTATATGAAAACATAATAATCAGTAAGGCATTTCAAGTTTTCTTGTAGAATGATGTTGTAATTTGCCCAAATATAGTTCAATAGAAAGACGCAAAAAATAAAACTCACCTATCTGGAAAAGCAGCAGTGTTGAAGGGGCACATATAGCTGACTTCCTTCAAATTCACATTACTGTAAAGAAGCTTCTTGTTACTGCTGTATATCACAGTGGGTCGGTCAGATGCGGCAAAAACATGTGTTGAGTTCTTGGATGAGAAAGTCCGAAGCGTAATTGGCTGAGTGCCAAGTGAAACCTTCTTCCGGTCACTTAGCGTCCCAGCACTCGTATTCAACAGGAAGTTCAAGAGATGCCCATCTCCAAGGGCACACAAAAGATAAGATATCTGGAAAGAGCAAAACAAACAGTTATAACTTTTTCTGTTAGCACAGCAGTTACACCTAAACCCAAAAGTAAAAAGATAGCATGCAAAAATTAAAGTGAAATGCATGGCATGGATATTCAGATCACACCACTACTTCCCACTTCATTTACAACGCCAAACCACACACACATTTATATGCATATACATCCAGACATGGAAATTCTTACTCCTTCGAAGGAACATAAGAGGACAGAGCGAGGAATAATCTCTCCTCCTAGCTGCTCCTCGGTCTTTAGATCAAGATCAGGAAGAGAGAAAACTCGAACACTAATATTGGTCCACATCCCAACAGCAGCCAGATTGCTCTTGTTTGAATCCTCACCAATAGGATTTATATCAAGGCATGAAATTTCGTGGTCCAACTGTTTGTGAACTACTTCTGTCAAGGTTCCATCACCAATTTCTAAATAAACAAGATTCCGACCACTGGTTGCCAACAACACCTGACAGGATGAAGTGATCATTGGATTAAGATTACGTCATAATTCTAATCAAATAACTAAGGTTTGGGATCCAGAACAAACCTGGGTGGCGTTTGCTGTCGCGACGTTAATAGTATACTCTGATGGGGGTTTCCATTCATCTCGTAGCTCCCTAGACAAAGAGCTCACAAGTCTTACAGAGCTTGAAATGACCTGCACCAACCATATATTGTCAATCCTATTTCTTTCCAAGGAATTAGAAAAATAAATGATGTTCAAGAAAGAACACCCATAAAGTGGATTAATAATCCTAA
The DNA here is from genome assembly GCA_934048045.1 of Polygonum aviculare. NCBI lineage: Eukaryota > Viridiplantae > Streptophyta > Magnoliopsida > Caryophyllales > Polygonaceae > Polygonum > Polygonum aviculare. The sequence continues at coordinate 6,204,396 of OW204027.1, forward strand.
TATCAACAGATCACTATACAATAGCACAACATGATCAGAATGAGAATACATGGTGTCAGTCGAACGAAAGATCACATACTTGAATAAGCTGATTGAACACAGCATCACTGCAGAACAAAGTCTGGAGTTGGGAATCAAACCCTTCTATCTCAGTTTCTTCCAACTCGTCTTCAGTATTCATTGCTAAAATTCTTGTTTCATTAATAAAGCTGACAACCAGAAAGGTGTCATATATATCATCAGTAGAAGATCTCAGTGACCACATTCCTTTGATTCCTTGAAGCTCTACAGATGCCTAAAAGGAAGCAACAGAATATCAGGTCATAAACAAGAAACTAACTAAACTAGTTAATCAAAAGAAACAATAAAAAAGACCTGTTCATTGATTCCTATCCCATTGCGAACAACGCGAAGAGAACCATCTTTATATGCACCAGAACATGTTACAACCTGGCCTTGACCTTGCCGCTCGAGGTCCACCACACAGAAGTCGACGATAGGACCCAAATTAACATATCTCTCCAAAACTTCAACATATGATCCTTTAGCATCAGGTTGTACATTCAATTTTACAAGCTGGTGAGACCATCAATGTCAAGCATTAGAAACTAAATAATCAAGGATTGCTTGAGATGGGAAAGATTAAAGGTAACAAACTACAACTCACATATATAATTTTTCCACTCCATCTAAAGCCAAAAATAGAAATGAATAACAAAATTGAATCAGGCACACCTGAGAATCTCCATAGCTTGAGCCGACATAAACAAAAGCATTGTCCAAATAGGATATTGTTGATGCAATAGATGTTTCTCCCAAAAGCTCAATTTTCAGGCCAGTGACTCTACAAGAACAAGAGTTTTATTGAATTACGATAGGAATATCAAACAAAATAAACGGGAAGCTAACTCAATGCTACCTTACCTCATTATGTACTCAGCAGAAATGATCAGCCATTCAATATTTTTGTCATGTTTTCAATGCTAAAAAGGACACACTGCCAGCAAGATTTTGACATGCACAAATGCTTTTCATTAACCAACTACCCTTCCACTCTTTCCCTCTTCCTCAACTGGAATCCATAGTTCCCATCAAGATAAAAAAATTTGCTTGGTTATTGGTTTTTCATATGAGTAGACTCCCAATTGATAAACTATTAAGATGCTGAATGCAATTTTCATTAAAACATGTCAGAAATCTGTTTAAACTCAATGAAAGCCATAGCCAGGCAAGATAAGGTATTGTAGCAAAAGCCAGACAGCTTTCTGTAGTGTTATTTTAAGGTGCATCTGTGGCTTAGGCTGAATGAGCACCGTTTCTCTCATTAATTGCAATGGTGGATGTTCGATAAGATCATTTTGTTAACCTAGTTTCCTTAGGAGGCGCCTAATCGTGCCTTTAGGAGGCACACGCAGCTGTACTAAGATGTACTCTTTTCTTCCATGATTAAGAGGGCACCTTGTCCTGTATAATTTTATTTATATTTTAAGATTTACTGCATGCAAGTAACTTTTGGTTAATTCACGAAAGAAATAAAATCTCAAGTAAACTGACATGTTGGTGAAGTACAAACAAGAAAATCCATATAGCAGGGAAAGTAGGCGCTTCCTAGTTCTTTGTTCTCACTCCTACCCAAAGTAAATATACCCTTAATTTTCAAGGGGCAACTATTGTATTTGTACTTACGGGTAAAAGGGTCAACAGCCCCATCATGAGATCTAAAGTGACATCCAACCCCCTTTTATGTTGTATGTGAGAGGGTGATTACTGATCATTACACACGTTAATGTTAAAAGGAAAAGAGTTTATACATTAATGAATATTGAGGGAGAGAGATAGAGAATAAGAGATTTATCATTGGAAAAAGGAAGCATTTCCTTTATGCCCCCATAATGAACACGTAACTTGAAGGTTAGGGAGCACTAACCAGGGATAAAGAATAATAACTTCAAGAAATTAAGAGCTACATAATTATATTGATCACTTACTTCTCTTTCTCATGGGTGATAACAAGTAGGTGAATGAGTCCAGCATGGTCACCTAGCAGATACCGCGAGCCATCAGCATCAACTCTTCCGTAGGCCCTAGTGATTGACTGAGAACAAAAGATGTAGGAGGAAAAAGTCAAGAATAGTGCAATTCATCCACATATAAGTTCTCAGATTCAGATATCAGAAAACTCTTGGCATGACAAAAGACATAAAGAAAGAGTAATTCTGAATAACATACAGGTCTGATGGGGATTGCTTTAAATGCAGTGGCACTGCAGTAAACAATTGTCTCCTCACCAACAATGATAACCCCACAGAGTGGTGGAGGAACAGGTATTAACAAATCTGCACCGTTGTCAAGATTATTCTGTGACCATGGTCCCTCGACAAAATCTTTTTCCTTCAAGGAAACCTCATATGTTTTGACATGCCGAGCATCTTTATTGTCCTGCAACAATACAAAAAAGTCAAAATGAGGCATGTAGTAATTTGGTAAAGCAACACTTTTTTAAGCTAAAGAATCTCTTGTAATGTGTCAGGTAAAATAGTATTTCAAGTGCATTTCTCGTCATAATTAATACACCTTTGTCAACAAAACTGTTCTTCTAAGTCTATGCAACCATAACAAGACCATGTATCTCAACTTAACAGCAAGCTAACCTGGTAAAGGACTACAATTGTAGGTCTGGAACAGCCATATAGAAACTTTATGTCCAGCACTTGTAGCTCCTCAAGCCTTCAAAAACCAGGAACAAACTGTTAGTGTGACAGACAGCATTAACAGTATAAAATTAAGACAACATATACTAGCAACTGAATAACAAAATTTAAAACCAAAAGCACCAAACAGAAGCTGTAAACTTGCCCTGTAAATTTCAAATCTGTCACACTTCCAAGAGGTTAAAACACAGACATTATTTGATGTAATTTTTCAAGATGAAAATCAGAAACAGAAGAATGCAGAATACCAAAAATCTTCAAATAAGTCTACCAGACACTATAGGAAGGATAAAAAGATCATCTTGCTAGAAGATCATTAAATGACCCACAATTGACTGACACTTGGTTTGGGAGATCAATAGAGTAAGCCAGTTACAAAAAATGCTAACAGATACTATAAGATGAAGTATATAAACATAAGAGAGAACAATTATCACCCTTAAACTAACCAGTCATTGATGAACGAATATAGTCTGGCAATTTCAACATCGGGATGAATAAACTAAAAGAATTCCTTAAGATCAAGACAACTCGTGCATGAGTATATGAGAAACCAGAACACCATTTACCTAATGTTGAAGGCTTCCTTGAGTTGTCCTTTGTTATCAAAAGGAATTACCTGCACCAATGCTTGAGCACTTTACAAAATCATCTAAGGTGATAACTGAAAGTGTCCATATTTTTGAAACTGAGACAGTGCACTGACTATCTACCTTAAATAAGCCGTCATACAAATGTAATCCAATTAATCTGCAATCAGGGTCAATGATGCCAATCTGCACAAAGAGCCCCATGGGCCAAAAAAGACATAACATGTAAAACAAAATTAGAGAAATGCAGAAATGAGTAGAATATCAGCAAAGGATACAGAATTCCAAAGAATCTAAAACAGAGTGTTTCAGCATAATATTATCATATCTCCTAAACTTTACACAATTAACACACCTGGCCATTGTCAGTGGGCCGCCCAATGCGATCTGAAACATCTCCCATTGCTCTAAAACAAGGCGATGTAAATTAGTCAGTGCAAGTGTAATTACTGATGATACAGGAGAGAACAATATTTGACAGTGAGCACATACCCCCCCCCCCCAACACACGCAAATGGAAAAAATAAAAGAAAGTGGATTATTTTAACCTTCAAAAAAGTACTATTTGCTTTATCATTGATGCACAATCCCTTTGATTCATTTCATACCTGGTAACTAACTCTGATGTCTCAGGGTCCCACTGAAGAACACAAAATTTATATCTCTCGGTTGCAATGAATAAGAGGTCTTGAAGCTCACCCTGCAAGTAGAAATATTAAAAAAGGGGGCAGAAAAGAAGGAAGGGGAAAGAAAAATCACATAATATAAATCATCTAACAGAACTGCAAAATTAGGAAGCAAAAGTATACTCACAGGAGGACGAAATAGTTCCAGTGTTGCAATTCTTCCATATATTGGAACGTCCAACATGGGCTAGAAAAACAAAATTTGGAGAATATAAGTCAGTACAGGTATGATATCCAACAGGAAAAGGACAAGATAATCAAACTTCCGTTAACAGCAATGGAGAGAGGTGGTGAGGAACTAAATCCTTCAAACCAAAGGAACAGCGGGATAAAGACCCCAGCAAAATTATCCAATTCCTTTCAAACAAAGTTGTGTGAAGCACAAACTTCAATTCAAAATATATTGAATCGATAATCTCAACTGTTCATTTCTAATCTTCGGATTCCCATAATTCACTCCCTAGTTTTTAAGAACTTGCTCATTATCCCATTTTCTCCGTGTTCTCTTCTATTAGAAATTTAGCTATTACAGTTTTATTGGAATAGAGAAGCATGTTAATTTCTTTTTCTGTTATAAAAAGAGGAGGAGAAGCATCATGTGAAAAAGGAGACTCGAATAGTGACCTACAACTTCTGAGTTTTCCTCATTGAGCTGTGTGCAACATGCTTACCGTCAGTGGTCCAGGATTACATATATTCCCACACATAGGCATCTAACTATTATGAAAAAACCATGCTCTTAAAGTCAGCGGCAGCATACGGATCACTTTTCTTAGTGTTCTTTATCCATAGTAAGCTTCATATTCCCATAAATATGCTAGAGAATTATTATTCCTAAAGTCCACCAGAATGATAACAATTGTGGGATGATACTTAAGTGAGGTGGAACAAAGAACAATTATAAAGAGAATGCATTTCCTATAATCCAAACTGAAAGGTAGAAGCATGCCACCTGAAGGCCCTGGGGTGTGAGCAAATGTATCTCAATTCTGGTGCATTTGCTGAAAGAGGAAAAAAAACTAATGATTAGAAAACCATTCAGGTAAATTTTAAAAGGGTGCTGCTAATGGACCTGCTGGCTAGCAGATCAATGTGACTGGATCAGGCATTTCTTACATACAGATTGGTGGTACCTTACTACCTACTGAGTTGCTAAGTTCCCAGATATACAGGGCACTCAAATGTTATCCACATCCTAAATCCAAAGAGAGAGAAAAAACCTGTGTTCTTTTTCCATGAACAATATTTATATAATTTGAAGACGTAAATGTAAAAAACTGAAGATGCTAACAGAGTAACAGATATGATATACTCCTTTGGATGAAAAAAAACAGATATCATATGCCAAAGACATGGCAAAAAAATACATTTGGGAAGCCTTCAGTAAAGCAGCCCAAAAGGTATCACACCATAAAATGAGGCATGTTTCAACAATATCCCAGTGGTATACTGGGCTAGAAAGCTAAACTTCATTTAGACAAACAGATAATGTGAAATTACTGCAAATGTAGGAATTTTGGTTCTAACATTAAAAAGGTTCAGTATCTTCCATCGAGATTTAGTCCCAATGCATGTACTGTCTTTCCAAACTTGTTCATCAGCCTAAAATAAACATATCTTCACACTGAGGTTCGAAATTAGAATACAGTAGTATCACTTAAGCTTGCTAAGCAAAACTCCAAGGTTGGAACTAAGGATTATTTCAACAATTTTACAAATCCATGCACTTCTCTCTTGTAGCAAAACCAAAATTAACAGAAACAATTCTACAGAAACCCCCACAAACAAGTGAACAAATTAGCGTGCCACAAACCCTAACACGAAGAAATACGAAAACGTCCGATAAAGAAGACAGGGACAGCGAGAGATTGCGTACGCTATGATGAGGTTTAGCTCCTGAGGGCTGGTGAAATTGCCGACGCATGAGTGGGTGACATTGGTGGGCTTGTGAGCCGTGACAACGTAATTCCAATTGCTCATCTTCTCGTCCTCACGATTCCTCGCCGCCGAACGGAAGAATCAGAGCGTGTGAGGCGATCTCAGAGAGATTCGGGAAGGGGAGAGAACTGGAACAATCTCGAAGAGAGGTTGGAAATGAAATGTAGGGGGGAAACGAGAACGACAGAGAACAACACTAGAGGGACGATTGTAGGAGGGCTTGCATCTCGTGGTTTCTCTAGGGCTGCAGGAAAATGACGGACCGGAGATTTAATGCCTTTCGAACCGGCCCGATCCGAGGGCGCGTTTGGTTAGGCGGTACGAGGGATTTATTTTGTTGAAGGACAGGCGGCACTCTCCGTGCTCTCGAAGGGCGTTTTGTTAATAAAAAAAAGGCCTAAGTAGTCATCAAATAGGGGATAGTCCGACCTCTTACATCATTTTGCAGGAAAGTAAAAATTCTCTCGGGAGGGGCAAGCAATACATGATGACCTATAGGAAAACTAAAAACTAACGACGCAAAGGAATCCGCAACCGAATTCGCCTCGCGATACACATGCTGGAACTGGATTTCTCAATAATCCCTACTAAGGAAGCCATGGCATTGCAAAACCAGGCTAGCAAGAGGGTGACTCTTATTGATCGTTTTCTACAGCAAATTAATAACAAGTTTGGAATCCGACTCAAGAACTACCTTATAAAAATTTTAGGATTCCAAAATACATCTCTCAAGCGTTTGCGTTTGGCGCATTAGCTTACTAGTTAAGTACTCATGAATGTATAATGAAATCTCGGGTTCGAGACTCCAAATAGTATTTGTGGCGAAGAAGACATTTGTTACTTGTTCTTATATTTGTTTTCTTCATTGAGCTTATAATCGAGAGGTTGAGGCTTTCAGTTTTAGTTTTAGTTGTTTGTTGTTGCCATTGGAGTGAATCAAGAAGAAGGTATAGGAGACAAGCGAAAGATGGCTTCAATTAAATGTTCCTTCTATGCTAGAATATTATTATAAGAGAAGGCACGAAGAAGGAAGAGCATACCAGCATTCATAAGTTATAGAAGAAATAAGGCAGTAAAAAACCACGCACTAGACAATGGAAGAGGAAAGAGACAATAGAAGATGTGGAGCAAAATTTCAAAATTCTTGTAAAAAACTAAACTCTAATTTTAACTCCCAATTATTTTTTTTCAAATACCTTGATAAAAATACTGGATTATAACCTCACACCACTTCGACATGATATTCTATCGGCCTATCCTAATTTCATTTTTAAAAATTTATATAAACACCCATGTATAATGATATGTAGTCAATTAATACATACATAACAAGATGCTAGGAGGCAAGAGAAAAGAAATATGGAATGTTATCGTTTTCCACTTTTATCCCTAGTATGTTGACATTCATGTTGTTGCTTGATATATTTTACTTGAAAAGTATACACATAAATATTATAACATGATATTTTGAACATATTGCATACTTTTATTCTCAAGACTTATGATCTTTAGACATGTTAAGGTCAAAGCTCAATGACGATTATTCTCATCATTTGATTGTGATTATGGTAAAATCTTATGGTATCATTATGTTATAAGTTTATGTGTATTTTTATTCATGCTAAGTATGATTACATGTTGAGAACTTCCACATCACTTATGAATGCAGTTGTGAACAAGGTTGGGCATGGAATGGTTAGAACCGAATCTTTGACTACCAACCGAATCAAAATTGAAACAAGCCTTTTCTAATTAGTTCCTTGGTTTAAGAGTTACATAATTTTGGTTTTGGCTTGATTTTAACCGATTTGCTTATTGGTAAAACTAAAATAAAAAAATTAATACATTTTACTATATTATTCTTACCGACTAATAAGTTCAAGTTAATCTAGTCTAATGAGTGTGAATGCATACTCAAGAGAAATTTGAGCCCTCTTCTCTTCCTCTCAACTCTTGTATAGTCAAATAAAAAACCCTACCCACCTCTCAACGTAAGCCCGTTACCATCGGGTATCCATGATGTCAAACCTCTATGATGTTGTGCGTAACCGAATCACCAACCTTGACTTTGAATCTCGCTTGACCTCGTTAGTCATTTCTCTACCATGAGTTTGCAAAATTGTCGCTTGTTGCCTATCATTTCAATTGTCCTAAATTTGTCCCCCTTTGGACCTCTCACCTCATTGCTTGGCCATTTTGAGGAGGTATGTCTTCTTTAATTTTCTATGTTTAGCTAACGAATTTAGGGTAATGAATTTGTCCTTGGACCAATTGTTTGGAAATCAAAACCCTTTAAACCCTTTAATCACTTTATGACAACATACTTCCTCAAAATGTTGTTTAAGTTCGATTGATTGAAGTGGTAGATATGTGATTGTTAATGCATGTAACATTTCGATCGATTTTGCATTTTGGATGTCCAATGTTGTTGAATAATCAAGCCATAAAATTACCTTAAAACAAACCTTTTTAGTATGAGTTTTCAATTTTGCTAGATTATGGATTATAATTAGGCTTCATTTAGTAGCTCGATGTTGATATTGATGTTGACGATGAATGTAACTGATACTAGTATTAGATGCTTATTGTTGATGAAAGACTTACATTTCAGATAAATAAATGGTGTTTAATAAGAGACGTTTATATTTTAAGAGGTTGATTGTAAATCTATAAGGTCCTTTAGATAAATAAACAATAAAACCAAAAATCAAATGAGTTTAAATGAGATCATGTGTGTTGCATATGATTGTGAAAAGTCAAACCCCTTTTTCTCACATGTGTTATTCGCACACCAACAAAGCGATCATTGACCTTCTTCTTCGCCAAACCAGCGACGTGGTCAACCTATTCACCCTGTTCGCCTATTTTTCAGATTCAGTTGCAGAAATGGAATGGAAGTGACTAGAGGAAGAAATTTTGGGCAGCTTGTTGGTTTATTTTTCAGATTCAGTTGAAGGATAGCCTTGAAGAATTGGAGAGATTAGGTATTGGCACTATTGATGACTTTCTAGTATATTGTAAAGAAGCATTTTGTAGGCTTTCTTCCACATTGATGTTAAGTGTGATGCAGTAGAAAATAATATGTGCAAGACTTTTAATAGTTGGATATTGGCTACTAGACACAAATCAATTATTACTATGGTTAAGGAAATCATAAGACATGTGATGACTAGGATATGCAAGATGAATGCAACTATCCAGGAAATCATAAGACGTGCGAACTATTGATGACTATTCCGGATGGTGCCCTCGAGTTTTGTGTTTTTCCGGATGGTCCCCACGATAAAAACTTAATCCGAGTTCTACCCCCGAGCTTTTGAATAAGTTCGCACGGTACCCTTTCATGCCTTCTTCTTTAGATTTCCGTCAAACAACAGGGCAGTCGAGCTTGACGTTGCCATTATCATCCCTGACAATCCTGACCCTGTAGCTAACCTGCTTGGACTCCTCGTCGACCTCAGCCATCTTCCTCCTAATAAACCTCGAATTTGGATCTCGTGGTTGACAGCGATTCCGATTTGGTTGTTGAAGTTTGGTGAATAGGGATTTTGAATCTGTATTTGGAAAATAAAGACTAGATCTGCTTTCAATTACACATTAGCTCATTGTTCTGATTGTGATTCTTAGTAACCTAGAAAGAGTCCTTATTTTACTCTGGAGAAGCTGTTATTCTATTCCTAGATGTAGTTCATAAAGCTGGTTTCTTGGGGGAGTTGTAAATTGCCAATGGTTATAAGATATTCTAAAGATTGGTTTGAATCAAGGAATTTTTAGGTGGAAGGAATAAATTTGAAATCCAGAAATTGATTACATGACTGATTAGATGGCTGATTCATGTGGAATTTGTATTGTTATCGGCAAATTAAATTGACCTTATTGTGAGGCCTATGCTCTCCCGGGCAATCTTTGCTTGCTTTACTCATACTTCCATTAGAAGACCTTTGGACAGGATTTTAGTATGTGATTTTTTGGTTGTCTTTCAAGTACCAGCTCGGCTAATTATCCAGATTAAGCTATAACAGAGCTTGCGCAAAGCAGTCCAGCACTCAATATATAAGGTTGCTCTGGTACTAGAGTCGATGGCCGAGGTCGACAAGGAGTCCAAACAGGTTAGCTACAGGGTTGTCAGGGATGATAATGGCAACGTCAAGCTCAACTGCCTTACTATTTGACGGAAATTTGACTGCCTTTCTATTTGACGGAAATTTGAAGAAGAAGGCACGAAAGGGAACGGTGCGAGCTTATTCAAAAGCTCGGGGGTAGAACTCGGAATAAGTTTTTATTGTGGGTACAATCCCGAAAAACACAAAACTCAGGGACATCATCCGGAATTTCCCTTAAAATTACCACTGCTATAGCAATTCTAGAGCCACCCCTAGGGCTATCTGTAATAACCCTATTTTTCGAGAAGGTTATTATTGTAATTTCCCTTAACAATTTTTTTCCCCATGAATAAAAGTATTGGCATTATTTATTAAATAGAATTTAATAAGAACCGATAATGCCATGATTATACTTTTAAACTCAGATCAATAGGTCATGTACCTATTAACCTATGCTAAAGAAAGTGTTAAAAATATGAAAATAAAACTATATGAAACATCATTGGAAGATAAAACTAATAAACCATATTAAATTAGAATGAGTATTTTAAGATAATAATATGGTAGGTGAGCTTTCACTAAAAGAGAGTATATTTATGTTTGAATCTTAGAAAAATATAATAAAATAATACAATAATGTTGTTTTAAAGGATATTATATTAAAAAAAAAGAACTTTTTTTAAAATAAAAATAAAATGAAGAAAATAATGAATGAAATTTATAAACATACTTACATGCATATGTAAGGAAAAGGAATTTAATTATCTAAAATAAGAAATTTGTTTTCGGATTAATTATAATGAAAAAGGACACCTTTATCACAATTTAAAAGCATTGGGCCAGGTTTGTAACTAACTCTAAAAAAATGGTTTGGAAGCCGATCTTCTTCCTATCTTCTTGTTTGCTTCTTCAACACCATATCTCCATCCAATTTTATCCAAAATCATCCCCAAAATCGTGGCCTATCATTCAAGGAAAGGTGAATATCGCACCCTACTTCTTCCCATTCGAATTCCCTTATATCATTCATGCCAAAATTGATCAAGATCTCATACCAATTTCAAACCAAACCCTAGAATATCGCCCCCGATTCGGAGCCCAATATCTCTCAAAACCCTAAGCGGAATTCGGAATTGAGAGCATCCATAGAACCCTCTCGTGCCCCTCTATAAAAGCCCTCTAACCCCATCCCACAACCATCTCATCTAGTTGCCCGAAAATCCCAAACAAAGTGACCAAGCCCTTCAGCGAAAGCTGAGCCCGACGCCTACTTCGCGAACCAATACCTTGGTCGTTCGTCCACCAATATCAACGCCGTCACCTCCTAAGTACTCCTTGCACCACCCCCTTCAAATTGTTGCATAGCCCGCGTCGAACCGTAGCCGGACCACGGAGGACGAGCCGCCCAAAAACGTCTCGTCACCACTGTAAAATCCCTGCTTCAATTCAAATTCTTTTAATCCGAAAATTCAATTGTTTTATGAAATCGATTTGAATTAGTTATAGTTGCTTATAAATCATACAAATATTTATATGATTACTTAATGAAGTTTTCTAATAATTATAAAACTAGTTTAACCCCCGTAACTTGTACGGGTAATGTGGTTATAAATCCAATTGAATATAGATATGTAATGTCAATGATCATGTTAAAATGATAGGATCATGTATTTATCTTCCTATTATGATTAGTGATGAGCGGTCCGGGATCGGAGGGTCTTCACAATTTAAATTTATAAAACCGAACCTCAAAATTGTAGTAAAGAGGTAGGGTGTCGAACACACGGGAGTTCGTGTGTCGAGTGTACCCGAAAAGACTAAAAAGAGATGAAAGAAGGGCAAAACTAAGGAAAAACAAGGGAAATCACCTCGGACCGACACATGTCACTTCGGTCCGAGGGTGGATCGAGGTCGAATTGGCCGGGACCGACGTTGATGCAAGTCGGGCCCGATGTACTGGGTAACTCGATTTAGGCAAATTTAGTAGATCGGTCTTGGGTTTTTGGGTTCCACACCTAACTAGACTTGGATATCCTTCCTCAATTCAGCCAATAAGTGTTTGATTCTATTGAGATCGAGGTTATTCGCCCCTAATCTCTCCAATCTACACTTCGACCCAAGGGAGTTTTCACTCTCCTTCGATGTTAGGTCTAGCAATTGGGATCGAGATTGCTTTCGCTTACTCTTACCAATCACAAGCCCTAAGCCCCTTGTTTTCACAAGAGAATTGAAGCTTAGTGTAGAGAGGATTCACAAATCAAGCACTCAAGGCTATGGAATTGGGGGTTTCTACCCAAATCTAGCTAGGGGATTCCCCCATAGCCCAAGACTATGGAATCTACTCCATCAAGTAAGAGAAAAACGAAATCAAAAGGGAAATCAAGACAATCTCAATCATCAACATCAAACCAAACTCCAATTGCATTCAAATTCAAAGAGTCTTACAAAATCCAAGTTCAATTCTACTAGATCAAAGCAAAACAAAGTACAAAAACTCACTAGTCTTCCTCCTAGCTCCACCGACCTCCTCTTCTCTTCCTTCTTCCTTCTTCTCCTTGCTCTCCAAGCCTTCCCTTTGAGCCTTTAGAGAGTGATTTTGTGTGGTCTATCCAAAACATGCCTTTAATGCTCTCTAATCACCTCTATTTATAGCCTCTCAAGGATTGGGGACCAAGGAATCCCAATTTAGAAAGGGGCAAATGTGGAAAGTTACTAAAAATATGCCTTGGGGAACAATCCTCTCATCCGCCGACTTGGACCGACACGGGTGACCTCGGGCCCGACGTTCTCCAACCTCGGTCCTGGCTCTGGTCGCTCGATCTCGGGCCCGACTTGGTGTAACTCGATCCTGGGCCTCGATCCTTGCTTTCTTCCTTGGTTTCCTTTGGCTCCACTTCCTCCTTGGCTTGGCTTTTGCACTCCTTGACTTGGCTCCTTCATAAGCTTCTCCAAAATGTCCTCATTCTTGCCATTTTACCTACAAAAACACACAAACTCGCATAGTCTCCGACTCTTGAAGAAAACCGGGAACTAAGCTAAAAAGGAACGAAACTAACAAAGAAGAGAATGAAAAACACATATTTACAAAGGAAATTAACTACTAAAACACCACCAAAATGAGAGACATCAATTAGTGTTTTTTTACTAATAGTAAATCAATTCATTATATAAATAAGTTGGATTTGTTCAAAAATTACTTTATGATAAATAGCGTGTTTTATTAAATAGTAGTATTTATGGAAAGATTATAACTAATTATTGGTAAGTGATAATTTATAATTTTCGGTATAATTCATAATTTTTGGTAAATTTTAATCAATTTTTATGGGATAAGATTATGTGAGATTCTAACTACCTAATCTGTATAAAGTAGGACCCGACTGATTATTTTATTATTGAAATGACACGTGGCGCAAATTTTTGTGAAGACATTGTCTCCGTTTTATACTATAGGTAGTATAGATTTTCAGAATTTATGAATGTGTGTTTGCCAATTAATTAATTCGATTAAGTAAACACCCTGATTTTCGAAATAAATTCGTATGATATTTTAAATTAATTATATAAATTCCTATAAATTATATATGTTCTGTAAAGATGGTTTCTTAAATATATACAGTTTTTGTAAATATTTAATTGGACTTTTGATGCCTAAAGAAAGCAATTTTTACAATATAGAGTATTAGAGCAAAGAATACCATTTTTAATTAAATAAAATGATTAAGAATTTAAAAAATAACAAATTTTAGTAATTCTAAGTAACTTAGATGTTCTTATTATTTAAATAACTTTTATTTATATTATAACCTATTTTATCGTAATTTAACTTATGAGTTATAATTACCCATAAAGGTTGTATGTTTATTTTATGAACATAAAAATGAAAACATTGATTCTTGATCCTTAAATTTTTATCATGACTAAGTATTAATAAATTTAAAGGATAGATTTTCAAAAGTGTTTTTCAAAACCATACGTAAGATTAAAGAATTAAAATCAAGAATGAAATAATAATTGAAATGCACTATAAGAACACGAGTACGTATAATAAATAAAATATTTATATGCATATAATATCTTTAGTATACCTCTTCAATCCAACCTTTTTCTAGATAACGAAAAAACAAAATAAATTCATATCATTTATTATGTCGTTGTTAATAAAACAGGAGACGAACTTTGTTCGTAAGGATTCACCTCGTTGACAAACTACTCTTTTGCCTTCGAATCAAGGCAAGTGGACGGTTCTCGCTTGCATAACTGTTTTAAATATTGTTGGGAACTTTGTGTGCTAATAAATGAATTAGTATTATTGTTATAGCATTAATGACCTCATTATATATGTAGGATGTATATATTGCTAGACTGCGCTAGAACTTAGACTTAGGTCTTGATGTTGTGGCCTTCTGTGTTTCGTCTCCATTGAGACTTGATGTGGACTTAGCGTAGTATTAGGGGTGTGGGTTAGACCCTGGACGCCTCTTTAAAATATTTGCATTAGGATGGACCTATACCCTAGTGCCTGGTCATGACCGTGCCGCCTCATCCGAATATGAGGGGTGATTGCACCTAGCTAGTGCCTTTATTGAAATCTTGAGATCTCCTTCGTTTTGTTTCGACCATTGTCGAATCCGTTATTTTAAACATTATCAACCTGAATGTACCGTTTTGGAAGTAAGTAAGATAAGTGTCTATGCACATAATTAATAAACCAGGACGGTTAGTACAACTTGGAAAACCGTTCTTACTCCCGATTGACTAAGTCTACTTTCCAATCTAAATTCGTACAATTATTGTTCGGTGAGGTTGGTCGTAGACCCAATCACTCGATTGAGAGTTTTCAAAAACTTGTGTGAATAATAAGTTCCCAACAATCGCATACTTCGCTTAAGGAACCACCTCGTGTGGCGTCCTATCTTTCTTCCTGAGCATATTTCTTTTCGTACCTTTGATGAGAATACTTCATTATTAGATTATTGACCGGGTTTCATTCGGTATTCAATACTAATAATGGAGTCTAACCATAAGAACCGCTTTTCTAAAACCCATTTGCTTAGTCTGTCACAAGACTAACCGTCCGTTTTCTTTCCTTGCATGGTCGGCTGGTGTCAACCGTATTTACATCGCGGCACATTAGGATTCAAGCCATTGGAGTCTCAAGAGAAGTGAGTTGAAGACTTGGAGTATTTCTTGGAAGGTTATTTTTCATTTGAATTTATTTGAGAATGAATGAGATACTTTTATTATAAAGACCATTTATTACCACGCACTTCCGCATTTTTGTTTTAATAGATCACGATTACTATCTTCGATTGTAAGACAATACAAGTTTTTGAGATCTATTTATGAATTCTGGATATTATTCTTTTTATTGTTGTGTTACTATATAAGCCTTGGGTGGCTTTGGGTGTGAAATCCGAGGTCACTGGCGTGTAGCATTCCCCAGATAATTTTGGGGTGTTACACTATCAATGGGTGACGGGTAATCGACCCACCCGTTTTACCCACCCACAATAAACCACCCACCCACAAAAAGTGGGTGATGGGCGGAGCGGGTGACGGGTGAAATGGGTTACGGGTTGGATATAGGTGTGAGTTTGTCACCCATTAACCCGACCCATTCACCCACCCACCACCAGACCCGTCACCCACCTCACCCGACCCACCCACCTCACCCGTATATATATAATTCAATAATTTTCCTTTTCTTTTTCCAAGTTTCACAATAGTTCCCGACGTTAATGTGTCTATTAACTTGGATTAGTGATGAATACGGAGGTAAAAAATTATATTATATATTTTTGTTAATTGTTATTCTATTAGTTAGCTTGTGTTATTTGTTTATCATTATCATTCGAGAAAGCTTTGATAAGTTACAATCTTTCACTAGTTTATTGGAGGATAAAGATGTTGGAGAAATAAGTGGTGAGATGACAAGGGTATGTCATTGTAACTTTTTTTATGTTATTTTATAATATCAAATTTTTAAAATTGATTGATTCCTATAGTTATACATTTATATTGTATTTTAGGATATAGGGTTAGATGGTGATTTCAGAATTTGAAGAAAGATCTATGGGATGGCAGCATTTCGTTATCATATTTTGCAAATTTTATTTATCATGTTGAAGCACATTAATAATTTGGGATGTATTTTTTTATGTTTGCTTATGGATTTGCATTATTTAAATACTTAATATATTGATAAATTGCTTGTTTAATCATTATCTTTATTTTATTTTTATCGTATTGAATTATCAATATTAAATTGCCCTATATAATGATAGAGATGGTGGAAAAAAAAGTATAACGGTTATATACGGGTGAATGGGTCACCCATTAAACCAATGGGTGGCGGGTGGTTTGAGTGATGGGTGGAACATCCACCGGGTGACGGGTTGGTCGGGTGGGCATTTATACTTGCGGGTCGGGTGGTGGAAGTGCTTCACCCACCCATAACCCGACCCATTGACAGCCCTAGCCACCCCATTAATATATTTCTTTTGAAAGGTAACTTGCATCATTTCTTCTACTGTTGGTGGACGCTTAAGTTCGTCCATCTAGAATAATTAATTACCATATAAATAACTAATTATAAATGCATTAGCAAAGGAATAAAAAAAAGCCACCCGGACCCACCTGGACCAACCTTGCACCACCCGAACCACCCGGAACACCCGAACTCACCCGGACTCACCTTAACCACCCGGATCCACCTTGACCCACCCGAACCCACCTTGACCACCCGGACCACCCGAACCACCCGGACCCACCGAACCCACCGAACCCACCCGGACCCACCGGGACCACCCGAACCCACCCGTACCCACCGAAGCCATCTAGAATAATTAATTACCATATAAATAATTAATTATAAATGCATTAGCAAAGGAATAAAAAAAGCCACCCGGACCCACCTGGACTACCCGGACCCACCTGAATTCACCCGGATCAACCTTGACAACCCGAACCCACCCGGATCACCCGAACCCACCCGGACCCACCTTAACCACCCGGATCCACCTTGACCCACCCGAACCCACCTTGACCACCCGAACCCACCCGGACACACCGAACCCAGCCAAACCACCCGAACCCACCCGGACCACCCGAACCCAACTTGACGACCCGAACCACCCGGACCCACCGAACCCACCCGGACCCACCGGGACCACCCGTACCCACCGAAGCCACCCGGACCCACCGAACCCACCCGGACCCACCTTGACCACCCGAACCCACCGGGACCACCCGAACCCACCCGGACCACCCGAACCCAACTTGACCACCCGAAGCACCCGGACCCACTTGGACCACCCGGACCCACCTGGACCAACCTGGACCAACCTTGACCACCCAAACCCACCTTGACCACCCGGACCACTCGAACCCACCTTGACCACCCGAACCCACCTTGACCATATATAGTAAAAATGAAAAAATATACGAGATTACATAAATTGTTTTTTTAAATCATTTTCCATATCAAATTCCATGTCGTTATCACAAACATACGAGATTACATTGTGCACATACATATAATGTAAATTCAGAAGTAGCTACTCGGTAACTTATAGTGGACACGGTTACTCTCGTATAGTTCCATCCGCTTATGATATCGCTCATCCCACTCGTCAGCACTCCTATGATGGAAATGAGTCCAATACTTCGCAACGTAAGGCATCAGGGCATCTTCATGGAGCGTGACCTACCATTTAAATGGCGTCAATAATAGCATAACTCGTATCAACAAAAACAATTACTCAATTTAATAATATCTTACCAGGACATAGTGGTTTCCCAAATTAGCAGTGCAGAATACTCATCCCCACACTGACGAACTGATTGCATTGGGTATGATCATCGGGAGACATGTGTGCGGACCACGCTCGGATACTACAACCAGTGCACACTGAAATCTAGTAGAAAATGCCAATCCGACAGTTGGTGTCTCCATCCAGTGTACACTATGACACCAGTCCTGCATCCAATTGACGTTGGCGATCAAATCGTCAATCGAGTCCACTTTGGTTGCACGGCATCATATATTTGATAGTTACTCTTCAACTCAAAGACCATTTCTTGTCGCATCCTCGCCCGCGCGTCCTCTCCTCACCCCATCACCACTGCGAGTGACTTGTATCCGCACTGACCATCTCCTCGAACGTCTGAAGCATTGATGATGAATGGAAGCATGAAACCCGGCACATCATTACTAAAATGAACCTCGATATGGCTAGTCACTACGGGAGGAGCGAAGCTAGCCGTGTAGTTTCCCTCTCTCTCCTCTGCCCCTTCACCATCCTCTTCTTCTTCCTCCGCCCCCTCATCCTCCCCAACCTCTATAACTACTTCCGGTCCCGGATTCCTCTCTCGTTGAGCATGTTCCACCCTGGTCAACTTCCTCTTTTGGACTTTAGAATTCTTCGTTGGCCTGTCCACTGGTTTTGTTTTCCAGGTGCAGCCAAACTGGACTTGCTTGGATCGGTCAGACTCTCATAATAACGACACAGCTGCCCTCAGACATCCTCTTTCATCTTGCCTTCATAGTAGTCGTGGACCATCTTCTCAAAGATTGCATCATCAGTAGGTCGACCCGGAACATCGACTCGTTCACTTGTCCCCCCCAAGGCCACCCCACGCCAATTCCTTTCAAAAAAATGTGGATCGTTGAAAGCTCAGTGGGCACGCAATTGGTAAAGCAGTACCACACATAGTGAGGGCATGGTAGTCCACGAGCAGATGTCCACCATGTATCGTCGCATATCGGGCCAAATCCACTACCCATCCTATAAATAAACTTGACGTGATCAAACAGCTCTCTAATGCACTTGTTGGAAACTTTCCGTGGAAGCTGTGAGAAGACTGTCTTCAATGGTTCAGTCAAGTATAATATGTCCACAGGAATTGAGGTTCGGTCTCGTTCCATCTCTCCCCGAATGGTGCTGATCTGGATGTTTATTTGGGCATGTATCTTTCGCAACATTGTGTTGAACCCTCCAACTGACGTTTCTAGGTAGTCTTTCAGAACAGAGTGTTGTCACTCAACCTTGCAATGTGTCATCAACCCACCATTTCGATTAGATTATTATCATTTTTTTATAAATGTATTGTACACAAATGAAGAATATTTAAGATGGTACCTGTTGGTTGTCCTCGTCAATAGATTTAGACGTTGGTCCGTAAACGCTCTCACAATATATGCAGAATCTGAATCTATCGCACAAACAGTTATCCTTAAGATAATTGAAAAAAGAAGTCTTAAACTCTTTTTCCAATTGTTTTTTGTATGTCTCATACTTCGCCACGGTGGTGCAGTCGAACAAGTCTCTTGCTCTACTGGCGAACCACGACGCTGTCTTGGCAAAACTCCTGATAGAGAGAGCAAAAGCTTCACAATTACGCTGAATATGGACCCAACACAACAAATGGGTTACCTCGGGGAAAATTTTATTAACAACGTTTATCTCGGCCACAACTCTGTCCGTGACTATAACCTCTGGCATTCTTTCAACCTTGTTGAAGAGCACGCGCAATTGGCACAACACACACTTGTAGTGGTTCTGTATCTCTTTTGCCATAAAAGCAAAAGCAATGTTGAATGTATGTCCGATGCTAGTGAATCCCACCATCTCACACAAGGGCATGTTATATCTGTAAAAAAATTGACAATCTTAATGTGAGCAAAACATATATGATCTGTGAAGAATAAATTTTACGAAATGTTCACTTACATGTTGGTTTTGTAGGTGCAATCCATGATTACGACGTATGGAAACAAGCGCAACAACTTTAGAGATTTCGGATTGGCAAAGAAAAAATCGCCAATTTCATCACTTCCCTCTATAGTACGGTAATCTATATAGTAATCATTCTTCTGCAAATAACTCAACGCAAATTGGGTTACCGTCATCGCGCCCAACTCTTTCTTAAACACTTCACGTCGAAAACAGTATAGTTGTTTCATCGATGTTGTAATCCATGGAAACTTTCTGCGTAGATATGTCATAAGAAACTTCGGTTCCACATGAGCAAGAGTTAATTCTTTTGCATCCCTCTTTTGCTCCTCCGTCATACGACCCATATATGCATACCCCTCTAGGGTTTCCAGTGCGTGATTATGGTGACAACATTTCACTGTTACATGCCAAATCCCATTACTCCGTCTTCCAATTAACTGGAACGAGCACTCGATCTTTCTAGAGCGTGGCTTTTCTCTCAGATTGTCACCTGCTTGCAAGTTTCGCACAATAGGACCAGATTTGCTCTTCTTTTATGGCTGGTATGTTCCTGAGAGCGCACACCTTAATAGGAACTTTGTAGTCCATAACTTTTCAATCGTCAACGCCATGTTCAAACTTTGTCCTAAATCCTTTGCCCATCGTTCCACACTTTTCTTGTCCAATCACTCATGATCGTTTTCGAAGTGACTAGAAAAATCTGGAAACTGCACACTTTGCGAAAATACATTATTTTAAGCACAAATATTTCAAATTTACAAATATAATGTGCATAAATTAAAATAACTTGGTTAAAATGAAGTTATAGATGACATACCGGTTCTTGCTCTGCTTGGTTATGATATATATTTTCATGACTTCCCTCATATTGATATACATTGTCAAGAATGGGTTCATTTGCATATGTACATTCATTCACATTCTCATAATGTGGTTTGTGATACGCTTCTTCGTATATTCTAAATATTCTAGGAATCTTAGATAATAAATATCTTAATTTTCTAAATATTCTAAAAACTGAAAAATAATCTACAAAACCCGAAATATTCTAAATAGCAAAATACTAAAATATGAAATATTCTAAAATCCGAAATACTAAATATCAAATATAATTTTCTAAATATTCTAAACATTCTAAAAATTCTAAAAATGTTCAAAAATTCCACAAAATCTAAAATATTCTAATTATATAACTATTTTGAATATCTAAATATTCTAAATATTCCACATATTCAATATTAAATGTTAATATCTACATTTCCTAAATATTATAAAAAATCGAAATTATTCTAAAAATCCTAAATATAGTACCCTTTCTCAATATCTAACTTTAATACACTTTCTAAATAATCTAACTATTCCAAATATTCAAAAAAAAACCAAACTTCACATGTATAGTATTAATTACAAAATAATCTAAAAAATAGTAAATATTCTAAATATTCTAAATAGCGAAATATTAAAACCGAAATATTAAATAACTTAATTTTCTAAATCTTCTAAAAATTACAAAATATTCTAAAAAATCTGAAATATTCTAAATATCTACCTATTCTGAATATTCTAATTATTCCACATATTAAATATTAAATATCTTAATTTTCTATATATCCTAAAAATTACGAAATAATCTAAATACTTAAATATTCCAAGTTTTCTAAACATTAGAAATCTAAATTTTCTAAATATTCTAGAAAATCCGAAATATTCTAACTATTTTCAATATCTAATTTTTCTACATTTTCTAAATACTCTAATTTTCCAAATATTCAAAAAAAAGAAGCCAAACTTCACATGTATAGACATAAAACTCATATAACCCAAAACAATAATATAACTACAAGATAGTATAACTTACCGAGTATATATTAGATATCCAATCCCCAATTAGCGCAAAGAGCGGTAACATTTTTCGAGAGAAAGATGATGAAATCGATTTGAGAGAGGAAGAGAAGGGAAGAGGAGAGTAAAAATTTGAGAGAGGAAGAGAAGAGGAGAAGAGTGAAATTGAAAGCGGAGGACAACCTCATACTTACCGTCTCCACATTCCTCATTTACGCTCACCTACCGGGTGGTTGCGAGGGTGAAAATTTAATTCACCCTGATCGCGGCACGGACCACCGCGATGACCCTCTTCTGCTAGCAAACTGATCGCGTGTCTGTTGGACGCGATATATAAAGCGGCCCGCCTTGCAAGCTGTGCGCCTCAACTCCCCGTATATTATCTTTCTAAAAACATATATAGTATATATAATATCAGATATTTTTGGACATCCGCTTTACTCAAAACCCCTATCCTTATCCGATTCAAATATCCAAAAAAATTAGCGGATCGGATCGGATACGAATAATAAAGCTAAGTTATCCATTGAATACGGATTTTATTGGATCGGATCGGCGGATATTTCGGATCGGATCGACGGACCGGATAATTTTGCTCAGCCCTATTGCAACGACCATAATCCTTTACTTATATAAAAAAAGTGTTTATCAAACAAAAAAGACATATACTATCTTTTCAAATGTATCTATTACTATATACTAAAGCGGAAGCAAATTACGCTACCATATTGCGTCACATCACCCTTTTTTTAAAAATAATATATTATATATAAATGATTTTGTCATCTATTAAATATGGAAAATTTATCTTTCTACTACTTGGAAAATTTATCTTTTATTCTCCATATAGGTTACAATTTCCACAAAATTTTCTCTTTCTTATCTCCTTTTTTTTGGGTAGAATTTCTTATCTTATCTATTTTTTACATGAATAAAATTATGAGCACCAAAATTTATTTCATTCTCTACCTATATTATATAAATTACGTATCTCATTAAAAGTTAATCAATATCAATATCTATTACTATATACTAAAGCGGAAGCAAATTCTACCACCATATTGCGCCACATCACCCTTTTTATTAAAATAATATATTTTATATAAGTTATTTTTTCATATATTGAATTGGAAATTTATCTTTAAACTACTTGGAAATTTTATCTTTTATCCTCCATATAGGATATAATTTCTACAAAATTTTCTCTTTCTTATCTATTTTTTTGGTAGAATTTCTTGTCTTATCTTTTTTTTACATGAATAAAATTATGAACACCAAAATTATTTTCATTGCCTACCTATATTATTTAAATTATCATACCTCATCAAAAATTAATTACATATTATACGCTGATCATTGTCACTGATAACAAAATTTGAACATACTTAATTACGGTACAAAATTAATTACAATATCTTCCCTTTTTTTATGGTGTGTCTACCTATATTATTCTTATTGAAGAACCACAAACTTGATAGATAAAATTAATTTCATTGTTTTTTTTATAGGGAAATAAAATTCATGCTTGGATAATTCAATCCCTATTTTTTATTTACTTTTTATTTTATTCATTTTTCATAAAATAATAACGCATATACAAGATAATTTGGTTTTATTTTTATCTTTATTATTTATTACCTATATTTGCTTAATAAATTTTATAATACATCTTATCTCATGGCATTCTTCCTCAAAATTATATATTTATTTATTTGTTAATAGCTCATATATAAATAAAGTATATAATTATTTTTATAAATAGTTGATTATCAACGAGAATTATGTTATTTTATAATCCAAAAGATAACTGTCAATTTAAACAAAGTATACATATTATAGTATTTACAAATATTAATTATAAATTCAATGTATAAGTAATAAATAAATAAATTAAATAACACCCCGTACAAGGTGCGGGTCAATTACTAGTATACTTCTAAACTTGAAGCAGTTAAGGGTAGTTTTTCATTTAGTTTTTATAAATCACTCATCCTATCTTTAATAACTAACTAGTAAAAGTGCCCGTGCCCGGGAGGGCACGACTTGAATTAAATAAATTATC
Source organism: Polygonum aviculare (assembly GCA_934048045.1). Lineage (NCBI taxonomy): Eukaryota > Viridiplantae > Streptophyta > Magnoliopsida > Caryophyllales > Polygonaceae > Polygonum > Polygonum aviculare. Next base: position 6,228,068 of record OW204027.1, read on the forward strand.
CATGTTTCTTTAATTGTTATTATGAAGTATCTTTTTTTAATTATTTATTTTTAGTAGTTTTGCACATATCCAATTTCATTTAGATATTTCTAATAAAATTATTTGTATTTTAAAAGAATTAAGATCTTTTGGTTATTTATATATAAATTTAATGATTTATATCTTATAAATTTCATATTTGAATTGGATATATTAGTTAGATAGATTTGGTAAGCTATATAAATTTTTTTTCGTTAGATTAGTTAGATAGATTTTTTTTTGTTAGATTTTTTTGTGCAACACATATTGTTTTATTTCAAGCAATATATTAGATAGAGTTTTTTTTAAAAAATTGATTTGATAAGAAGATAGCTAATGTGGGGTCTACAGTAAAATTTCAACCAATCAAATAAATTGAATTGTTTTATTAAAGATGGGTGACGTGGTCCAATGAGAAAGTACTACGTGTCGGGCTAAATATTAAATCTAACCTCTGCTTTAGTATATAGTTATGGTGATTATGATGATTTTTATACAAATTTTCTATTTTAACACTCCGTAGATCACAAGTAGATATTTTGACCTAATAGAAAATAGTTATTACGATACAATGGCTACATAACTAATTCTGATAGAAAATTAGTTTTTTTGTGAACAATTCGTTGTTCACATGCACGAAATTCCTTTCAAATTGTATATCTCAGTTAGTTATTTTCTATTTTCAAAGATTAGTTTGTGATGAAGCCTAATTAATATTCAATGTTGGCGGCAGTGATATTCTTCATTGATCTAGGGTTTTATTAAAAAAATTAAGATTTGGGATCTATTATTAAATTAGGTAAAGTTTGTGTTTAGTTATTACTTTTATTGTGTTATGTTTAGTATAACCTGTTGATACCCGGATCTGTCACCGCGTTAAATACACGAATAACTAAAGTAAACAAATTGGCTAAAGAATATATGTGCAGACTCGTACGGAAAGAGACAATACGAGGTACATGTGGTAGCATATCGTACAATTGGGTTAAGGCCCGATTGAAACTCAAGGCCCAGCCCATTTGAGGCTGGTAAATATCTTTTTTAGATCAAGTGGGCAAGTTGGCTTTTAATATCTTGTAAATATCTTGCATGATCGAGTGCCCACGTGCTCCCTGCAACCCAAATCCACTTGCATGGGTAAGTTGATCAAACTAAGCAAGCATCAACATGTGTGGGTCCCTTACTTTGGCATTGCTAGCGTCCCACATCGCCACAACGCAAGGCAAGCAGGCTGCTCTCGTTCCTATATATAGAGGGGATACGAGATGAATAGGGGGATCGGAAAAAGCCGAGTCCCGATACGTGTTCTCGAGGGACGGGCTCTGACGTGTTTGAGTCTCCGAGGAGCTCGCACTATTTTACGGGAAAGACATTAAAAAATCTTATAAGCCTCCGAAAAGAGAATAAAATAATACGCGGGGGGTGGAAGAGCTCGAAGAAAGACGAGCCGGTTTCTAGCGCGTCGAAAGGCCCGAGAGTTTAATAATTTTGTCCCGTAATTAGTTCGAGATTTTCGGATTTCAACATAACCCTTCTAAATAAATATAAGTTGAATATATGTTAAGATCTCATATAATGTTGCCGTATGTTACTTTTAATCCAATATTTTCCTATTTCTCAAGATTAGTGCACGTATATATTGATGTAATTTCTATCATTTTTTATAAGTTGAAAGTAAATTGAATATATATATATATATGAGTTCATTTGCAATACAAATTGAGTATACAAGTTAAAAATGTTATATATGGAGAGTATACCTATTAATAGGTCAATTTAAAATTCGATAGGTTGTTCATTTGACTCATATTGAAAATAAGTTTGGGTCGTTGAAATTTACATGTCAATTGGTGAAGATCTTTGCAACTTTGATTTAGTTGGGTTCGAGCAAGTCGGTTTGGTTCCGGATTAAGTATAGGTTCACTTCGTTAATTTTATAGGTTAGTTATGGTCAGTCAGTTCCAACTTCCAAGTCGGTTTGGTTCGGGATTGAGTATAGGTGCACTTCCAAGTCATATATTATAGTTTTCTTGCATGTTTATGCTGACCAATTGGTGAAGAGAGTCGACTATTTTATACTTTTGTTTGGCACCAGAGTTTTAGACCAGTTTAACAAATGAATGAAAACTAATTTTGTTTATTTATTTTAATAATAAAATATATATACATATTTTCAAATAATTTCATATATGAAAATTTATAGTTAGAAATATGACATCAAGCTATATTATTCATTGATCATATGTAAATTAATATTTATTACGCTTTTTATTTAAAAGAGTTTTCGGGCAAACACCGAGTCATTAACTAGGTTCGTACCATCAAATTTGAGTTTGCTCTACAAAAATTCATGTCACTAAAATTAACCCATTAACTGCTTCACAATGTTACATCTCTCACAATAATTATCGGATTTTAAAAAAATTATGTATATAATATATAATATTTTTATTATTTATAAACTAATATATATTTGAATTTTATTTAAAAAATTCCCGGGCAAGGCCCGGGATTATAACTAGTTACATATTAATTACGCCGATCATTATTAGTCGCGGATGACAAAATTTTGAACAAGCTTAATTACGTACAAAATTAACTACTCATCATCCCTTTGTTTAATTATGGTTTGTCTACCAATATTATTTTTATTGAACAACCCAAACTTGATGGATAAAATTAATTTCATTGTATTTTTTTATAGGGAAATAAAATTCGTGTTTGGATAATTCAATCCCTATTTTTTTATTTACTTCTTATTTTATTAATTTTCCATAACATAATAACGCATATACAAGATAATTTGGTTTTATTTTTTAACTTTATTAAATATCACCTATATGTTTTAATAAGACTTATAATAAATCTTATCTCATCGCTTTCTTCCTCGATCATTTAACTATATATTTATTTATTTGTTAATAGTTCATATATAAATAAGGTATGTAATTATTTTCATAAATATTTGATTATATACAAGAATTATGTTATTTTATAATCCAAAAGATAAGTGTCATTTTAAAACAAAATATGAATATAACAATATCTTCTATTACTATATGCTAAAACAGGAGCAAATTCTGCCACTATATTGCGCCACATCACCCATTTTATTAAAATAATATATTTTATATAAATTCTGTTATAATCTATTAAATCTAAAATTTTATCTTTTGACTTCCTACTTGGAAGTTCTATCTTTTGTTATTTATTAAATTGAAAATTTTATCTTTCTATTCCCTATTTATTACATGTAAAATTTTCATATATGATCCAAAAGCATGTACGTGCTATATTTTCAATATTTAAGTTATATATTATTTATTTGATATTGTTATCTATCTCTTACTATATACTAAAGGGGATCAAATTCTGTCACCATAATACGACACATCACCTCCTTATTAAAGTTATTATCTTATCAATCTTAGTTTTAAGCTTAATCTTATACATATTTAATTAAAATATTAGTTATATCTTAAATTTTGAGTTGCTTTGTATCCTAATATATAAATCTTAGTCTTATTGATTATATGGTTACCTATTTAGTTAATATATTAATTTATCCTATATATTTTATTAAAAAATAATTTTTACCCATTTACTTAAATATTATCTTAATAGTGGAGTATTATTTTCATGATTTGGCTCTAACACTTTTTAAAAATCATCATTATTGGCAAACTTTACTACTATATTTACGCCACTTCTTTTTCTATTAAGATAATGTTTTAAATATTTTTTATCATCTCATATTGAAATCCAATAATATTATTAGTTAAAAGATTAGATAATATATCTATCATATATATCTGTAACATTACACATTGATTATGTTTTAGATAAAAGATAGATTTTTTAGTAAGATAATGATTTGTTAATATATTTATTTGATACATAATTCTTATATAATTAATTTTTTTACAGCATAATAACATATATGCAAGATAGTGTGGTTTTATTTTTTATATTATTGAATATTCTCTATATTTTTAAACATAATACTATACTAATACAAATTGTTATTTTAAATTATTGATTTATTTATATAACATAGTTTATTAAATTTTTAATTTAAATTTAAAAAGATTTCATCAAGTTTTTATAAAATTTATTAATGCATCTCATCTTATTGCTTTCTTCCTCGATATATATGTTTATGTATGTATAAAAATAGTTAATATAAAAATACAATAATTTTATATAAATATTTTATGATACATGAGAATTATGTTATTTTATAATCTAATATATATGTATATATATATGTAGCGTTTTAAAAGAAATCGGACATATGATAATATTTTTGATTATTATATTGAATCTATATACAAGATTATAAAAGCAAAAAACACCCCGTACAAAGTATGAGTCATTTGCTAGTTTGTAATTATAAATTCAATGTATAACACAAATAAATAACCTCCCGTATAAGGTGCGAGTTAACTGTTAGTTATTTCCTAGAACCCAACTTGTAAAAAAGCTGTTGCGAGAATCTTGTGAATATAACGTCGCGCATATACTTTGTTCACCTTGTAAACCTAAAAAAGAAAGACGCATCGGAAATGTTTCTTTATTTATTGATGATGAATTGATGATGATGGGTAGATAATTCATAATTGCTGACTGCCTTCCTCCACCAAGCAACCAGAAACCTCCCTGCGCCCAGGTGTTGAGTGCTCACCACCTTCCTCCCCTTTTCTTCGCATATTATTTCTTCACACCCTACGCAACAAAAAGTATATACGGAAATTTCGCCTGGTACCCTTGTACTTAAGGCAATTTCGCCTCATACCCAGAGATTATCACATTTTCGCAAGATAACCCTAGGGTTTAAAAACGTTTCGGCTCATACCCACCCCGTTAATATAAGAGAACCTCCGTTAGCTTTTTTGATAAGAAGAGTAAAAAAGAAAAAGAGAAACCTAGCTAATTGAAAATTCGCCTCTTTCGTTCAACTTGACGCTCCTGGGGCTGGGAAGGACCGACGACGCCGGTGAAAGTGGAGGGTCGACACGATTGGTGGACTTGCCTGCAGAGTACTCTACTACGAATTGTGTGAGGCTTGTTCGAAAGACTCCATAATTGTAAGGAAGCCGAGAAGATTAAGTTCCAGGTATGCTAAGGCTTTCGGTTGATTTCGAGCAATTCTGGGGTTGAAATTGGATTCAAGTCTCCTTACAATTAGGAAAATATATGAATTCAAGGCTTATTTATTCAGTATTGAGAGTCCTCTACGTGTATTATGATGTTATTGGTATTGATTTAGAGGAGAAAGATGTGTTCTTTGAATTGATTAAAAAATGAGAATGGGAAAGGTAATACTTGCAACTCCACTTCATGTGAAGGGGGTAAGGTACTACCAGCAACTCCACTTCAATGAATTCAAAATTAGCTAGTGGAGGCCCTCCTCTGTTATTCTATTTGTGTTTCCTGTTGTTAGTTTCATATCAGACGTGTTTGAACATTTGTTGTTGGCTGATCTTGTAGATGAATGAAAGCTGATGTGGGTTGATCTCAAAAAAAAAAATTGCTAGTGAATGATAATACAACAGAAAAAGGTTTCAACTGAAAGGCTAACTAGCTCCTTATAGTGGGCATGAACTGTCTAAATAACTGCATTGTTCATGCCTTCATGATAATCATAAAACACTACCAAATTTAAAATTACAAGCTTCATCTTTTGCATGATGTGAGGAATTGATTAAGCGTATGAATACTACATGAGTTTGCTCTCCTTTTACTGGTGATATAAGCATTATTAAGTTGATTTAGGAAGATTTTACAAATATGAACAAGAACAAATATGAGATTATGTGTTCTTCTTACCAATGATTTTATTGTTCACTGAGTTAATTATCTCTTTAGTTTACCTTCTATCAATGATCTAATAGACTAAGACTACATTACAAATGAAATAAATTTTCTAGCCTATTAGCTCAATTGGTAGAGCAATGTGTTCAATACACATTAGATGTGGGTTCAAATCCCACATAGGCTATATCTATTTTAATATGGTATTTTAGATGTTTGATATTAGCATGCTTTGAAGTTGAAAAGAGAAAAGAAGGTTAAAAAGTAATAGAAGGAAGATGTTGAGCAAAAAAAAAGTAATAGAAGGAAGATGGGATATAAAGGGTAACCATCAAATTGCTGTTGCATCTTAATTAATGTAGTATGTTCCAAGTCAAAATCCCCGAGCTAAAGATGGGCTAAACACGAAAATTGCTACATTTATTTTGTGTAGTGTATATGGCTAGACAGTTGTTATGGAAAATCTGAAATCTCACTAGACAGGGATGGGGCAAGTTGTAGACACAGTATGACACTAGTGATTCCCCATAGTAATTGAACACCCCACTGCTTCCAAACATCCAGCATGTGAGAATAGGTGTTTAGATCAAGAAATACATTGTTTTCATGTCAATCATGGTCTCTGTGCTAGAAGTAAAGAGATTTTGAACTTCTGAACTTCTGAACTAACAATGGTGTAGAAAAATTGTAACTGAAATACACATCAGAACAAATTAGCCTATGTGAGATTTGAACTCACATTCATGTGCACCCACACATTGCTCTACCATTTGAGCTAATAGGCTATCAGGTTTTTAATCAAAAGTCATACTCATAAGATCGAGTTTGTTCAATAACCCGACCTCTACAGAATCTCATCCTTCAAATCCATAATTCTATAAAAAATTTACCTGCCTAAGTTGAAAGCTTGAGTAATATCTTATCAATCAAACTGAAATCAACATGAATCACTATAAATCTAAATGACATTCAATGCTGGAAGCAAAGGATACATGATATATACTCAGACTGTTGGGAACAAAAAACATGTAAAGAGAATGCGAAAACAGACAACAGAAATACAATATTGCATAGTTAGCACTAAAAGGTATGAGTATTAGATATTCTTATACACCTACAAGTCGATCAAAAGTTTTTGTGAGCATAACATGGAGTGAAAACATTTACTTTTTTGTAGTTCCAAGTATCAACATTCTTCCCTATCGTTTTAAATCAATTCGAAAAAATACATCACTCATCCGAATAAATATCTAACCCAACCATAAGCAAGAGCTTCAATATTAAATCAATTGTGCTATACAAAGACCAAGGACGAGGAAAACAGTGATACACGATCTTTTGGTTGAATTTACTGCATGCTTATAGCATTAGAGTCAGTATGCAAAAGTTGTAGATTTTTGAACAATATAGACAAAGGAATCTAGGATGTTAGAAAAGTATAGCCAGGAGCAAACATATTTCATAAAGCAGTTATGTAAGAATTTTCATGAGCAATGAAGCGTTCACTTGCAATTTGCAAACCGTAATCAAAGTTTGTACATAACTGCTTCTACTGAGCAACCAACTCAACTAACCGACGGAAGGGGAAGGATAGTAAGCATTCAAAGAAAGCCAATTACACTATCATTGTGTAGAAATGACAACCAAAGATCTCATCAGATAGTCATCAAACTATCCAGTAAAATCTTGCACCACAACTTTCATTGAAACCAGGAAAACTGAACATTCAGCTCAACAAGTTTAACAGAGTGATAGACATAATAAAATCTCAAAACTAACCAGCACCAACAGAAATCTCAAGAAAGCAACCTCACTTCTTCTTCTCACCACCTCCAGTAGACCTGTACAATCGACAATGAACGTTTAGTTTATAATGCCCACAAGACGCACAATTTGAGCCAACAAAAGAGAATTAGGCCATTTTATTACCTCATCTTGCGAAGAACGTTGGACATCTCCTCTCTCATCGTCTTGACTCTCTTGTGAGTTCCAAGCTTTCTCTTTGCAACTGTTCGCATCAGATCTGTTTAGCGAGTCCACCAAGCACGTTGACTCCAATGTCGACCCTCCACTTTCACCGGCGTCATCGGTCCTTCCCAGCCCCAGGAGCGTCAAGTTGAACGAAAGAGGCGAATTTTCAATTAGCTAGGTTTCTCTTTTTCTTTTTTACTCTTCTTATCAAAAAAGCTAACGGAGGTTCTCTTATATTAACGGGGTGGGTATGAGCCGAAAATTTTTTAAACCCTAGGGTTACCTTGCGAAAATGTGATAATCTCTGGGTATGAGGCGAAATTACCTTAAGTACAAGGGTACCAGGCGAAATTTACGAAGTATATAATAAAAGCAGATTTTATAATACTATTATTTTCAAACTTATAAAAGTACACAATCTTTTCCTTCCCCGTCAATCATATACTGTATTATATATATATACTTTACCCCCAAACCATTGATCCGGATAGGATCGAAGAGACCGAGTGCTTCTTTCTTCACCCAAAAGCAGAGATCCTTGCAGACCAAGCGAAAATCTTGAATATTCAACTTCGTTCAGGAGTTTGCATTCATATTCTCGACGTCGTCTTCTTCAGCCGCCTTTGGCAAATTAAAGGTCTTCGTTCTTAGATTTCGGCTTTCTATAAATACATACATAGTTTATCTTTCTTAGCAAATTCTCCGTTTTTGGTTTCTCAATTCGGGAGTTGACCGAACTGTTTGGGAAATTTCTGCAACATATCTGAATCTGAGAAGACATTGTCTGGCTTCTTTCATCGATTTAGGGCTTGAATTCTGATTCGGCGATCTGTTGCGCGCAGATATTGTAATTCATTGATAAAAAAAAATGGGTGGAAACGCTTCCAAAGAGTACGATTATGGGCAATCTTCATCGTTTGGGTCTAACCCTCCTTCTCAACCGACTCGTGTAAATCCACACTATGCTCAGCCTTATTACGCACCAGAGGCTCAGTATAATGCTCCGCCACCACAGCCTACACAAGGCTATGGGAGTTACCCTAATCGGCCTAGTAAGAAGCTTGACAGAAGATATTCCAGGATTGCTGATGATTACACGTCTCTAGACCAGGTGAGATTCGACGTTTTCTAGTAGGATTCATTGCTATGTTATGCAGATTCTTGTTTGTTTGTAGTGGGTGGCTTTTTCTTGAGGAATCTATTTCTCTATGTTTCTCACATGCTGATTTTATTTGATGTGACAGATAATCTAGTTTTTTTGCGGGGTTGTAAGTGACCTTACAACTCTCACACAGATTTTACCAACTACTGTTGGATTGGTTCTAGTTTCCTCTGGCCTATGTGTTTTCTAACAATGGCTTGTGCAATGTAAAGAGCAGTTGGAATGATAATTTTCTCTACAATTAAACTTTTCTTTGGACATGAACTTATGCAATTTGTAGCTCCAAAAGCATCAAACCCGAATAAAAATCAAGTGAACTGCAATGGTACATTACTTGGTGCTATGGAGGTGGCACCATGCATTTGGCCTATTCTCTTCTTTGAGAAAGCCTGGACTTGAATTAACAGCCTTGATATTTTAGCACAATGATCATATCCTTCTTGGACTTTGAGTTAGATGCCCAAGTTGTCATTTTGTAAGGTTTCAGAGCTCATGGGAAGCCAGGGATTGAATTGAGTTTGATTTTCGTCTGAAGAGATCACTTGTACAAGAACCTGAAGAGACCAAGATTGTGTTTGGCATGTTTGATAAAGCTCATGTGTAATGTTCAAGGATAGAGTCATTTTATCAGTTAGAAAATCTTCAATCAGTATAATAATATGTCTCATTTTTGGTTGCTTAGTTGGGTTGTAGGTTTAAATATATTTTAGGAGTAAAGGAAACCGTATTTTCCACCTGCTAAGTCTGAGCTTCATTGTATATCTTGCTCAGAGTAGAGCATCATTGTGAAATTGTTTGATAGTACAAGATTGATGCATTCTTTAGGTGAAAACATAGAATATCCTGTGCAAATTTTACTTTGATACTTTGATACTATATGTACATAGTACTAAAGAAAACTGATGCATTCTTTAGGTGACTGGGGCTCTTGCACGTGCTGGTCTTGAGTCTTCTAATCTCATCATTGGGGTTGATTTTACAAAGAGCAATGAGTGGACAGGTGGGTGACTATATCTGTTCTTTAACTTTTAATGTGATACAAAATCATTTGTAACTTGTAAATTTGCTAACAGGTGCCAGGTCATTCAATAGAAAAAGCTTGCATCACATTGGCGAAGCTCTCAATCCTTATGAGCAAGCAATATCTATTGTAGGGAAGACATTAGCAGCTTTTGATGAGGATAATTTGATCCCTTGTTATGGATTTGGAGATGGTAGGACAATCTTGCTTTGCATTTTCTTTATTAACATATATGATACATCAATTTATTGGGTTATAACTGATTGAATGGGTTCTTCTGCTAGCAACCACTCATGATCAAGATGTCTTCAGTTTCTACCCTGATGAAAGATACTGTAATGGCTTTGAAGAAGTTTTGGGTCGTTACCGGGAAATTGTCCCTCATTTACGTCTTGCAGGTTTGTGATTCTGAAAGAGTTGCTTCATGTTTCCTGCATATTACCTTGTGATTTTAGTAGCACAATTAATATTTATCACCATCTTATAACAGGACCTACATCATTTGCCCCAGTAGTTGAGATGGCAATGACTATTGTGGAGCAGAGCGGTGGTCAGTACCACGTCCTATTGATTATTGCTGATGGACAGGTACCTTTTTTCAATTGCGGTAGTTATTATGGATAGGGTTATCTTAGGTTAAATACAATTGGGATGTTTGTTCTTAGAAGCCACGTAAATGGATCCTCACATACTGGATGATAAACGATCTAAACTGAACATAGTTCAAATTGTCTAGAGTTGGGTTATAAGAAGGCTACTTGGTTTCACAGGTCACCAGAAGTGTTGATACCCAAGATGGACAGCTAAGCCCTCAGGAGCAGCGGACTATTGATGCAATTGTGGAGGCAAGGTAATTTGATGACGTTTTTTTTTTTTTGCTAAATTCTGGTGGAAATTGCGTCAAAACTCTAACTTGATTACTGTTATCAGCAAGTATCCTCTTTCAATTATATTAGTTGGGGTTGGTGATGGACCCTGGGACATGATGAAGGAATTCGATGACAACCTTCCTGCTCGTGAGTTTGATAATTTTCAGGTAGTTATCATCATTTTGTAATGCGAAGGCCTTTATTTTACCTTTATGGTCGCTTTTTATTCCCATTCTTATCGAGAAACTTGTGTGTTTTTCGTTTTTGCCTATAGTTTGTGAATTTCACTGAAATTATGTCGAAGAATGTCAATCAGACACGGAAGGAGACAGAATTTGCTCTCAATGCATTGATGGAAATTCCATCCCAGTACAAAGCAACTTTAGAGCTTAACTTATTGGGGTAAATAAGATTTGAAAATTTGTTTCTTGTTGAATAAATTCTTTAAGCTACATGAGTCTTATCCGAGACTTAATTTTAATATTCTAATGAGTGCAGTAGGCGTAGAGGAAGTTCACCACAACGGGTGGCTCTTCCCCCACCGATGTTCAATGCACCATCTTTCAAAGGTTCACGTCCCCCAAGCTTTTCACAAACACCAAGCTTTCAGAAGAGCTCAGCCCCTTATTATCATAACCCTATTCCTGAACTTGTTACGGCTCCTCCTGCTCCAAGTGCTTCAACTTATGAGCATCAGGTAATTTATCTTCCTTTGAAACCATGCATTGCTTTCAGCAAAAGCTCTCCTTGTTTGCCTTGATGACTTGGAAAAATCATTTTATTCTGCTAACTTCACTTCTAGACTACTGAAATATGTATTGGTCAGCAACACTGAAGGAGTATGCATTGGTCAGTAGTTATAGAATTAGCTAGCCTGTCACAGCAACAAAAGTGGATTTGTACCAATCTGTTTTGTTGTAACCATCACAATTGAATTTGTTTGCAAGATGAGCTCAAATGTAGTTATACTGACATTGTCTTGATCTGCTTAATCTTATGAACAGTTATGCCCCATTTGCCTTTCGAACAACAAGGACATGGCTTTTGGCTGTGGACACCAGGTAAATACAAAGATTGAGATTTCAAACTCAATTATTTTCTTTTCAATAAGAATGAGCTCTTATACTAACTCATTTCCCGCGCTCTCTTCTTTGGCAGACTTGCTGTGAGTGTGGGCAAGACCTTGAGATTTGCCCAATTTGTCGGCGACAGATTGAGACCCGGATCAGGCTCTTCTAACTATCTAACATCCTGCCTTAGTTTGCAATTCAGATTTGCTTTATGGGTTATTTTTTTTATATATAGTTGAAATATTTTTTCATTCGTTTGAAAAATGCTCAAAATTTGTACATGTCGTATGTTCTGTACATTCCCCCTGCTCTGTTGAAACTTGAACCCGTGTGAGATAGATCTCAATTCTTCCTCTGTAGAGGCTTAGTTGGCTTGATTTATCTTTAGGTTTATTCGTCTGTTGCCCAGAATGTTCCTTGTTCTTGATAATAATGCCTGATTGAAGATTGAAATATGCAAGTACATACAACTTCAGCGTTGAGCTTTGTCCAATATTCTTTTTGTGTTATCATAAACGTAAGCTCAGATTCTAGAATCAACTTACACACGAGAGATTTATAAACTTCCTTTCTAAGTGACTTCCTGTGTTCGGTAAAATAAGGTTTTTGAAGAGGTGTAGGTTTATAAAGAGGGTTTTTGATAGATGTGGGTTTTTTTAATAGGTAGATGTTTTCTTTTTTAAAATCTGCTAAAACCTAATATGATGTTCGGTACTACAAGGTTTTAAGTAGGTTTTGCTTTAAAATTACCAAAAATATTATTAATTAAAACTATAAACAAAAAAATTCAATGCAAAAATTTCGGAAACCTTCTAAAACCTATCTTTATCAAGGTTTCCATTTTATCCTTTCAAACCTCATCAAAAACCTACTAAAACCTCAACCTCCTAAAAAACCTTGTCTTACCAAACATCTATTAAGGTAGGTTTTAAATTGTACAAACCTTCAAAAACTTCCGTAAACCTATGCCGAACAGGGCCTTAGGTCCCATTCGGTTTCAAACAACGTAAACAGAATGGGAATGAACCTTAAACGAATCTATAGTATGTATTTGGTTTTCAACAATGTAAATGAAATAGAAACGAATCAAACCTATATTAGTAACGAACCGAGCCTATAATAGCATTATGATATATAAATCACAAAATTTGAGTCACTTCAATTTTCATATTAAAATCACCGCAAGCCCTTTGTCGTATTCTATTTGTTTCTCTAATCCAAGGGTGGGGTAACAAAATGGTGTAATTATTTCATTCCCCAATCTCTAAACACACAAATATTAAAGTCTCAAACTAGAATAAATTTTATTGTCAATTATTGATGCCGCATGATAAAACTAGATTTGTTTCAGTTCCATTTATGTAAAAGGCCTTTAGATTCTAAAAACGGTAGATTAATGTCGGTATAAATTAGAAAAATCGAATTACTCAGTACTATATCCGATTGATTACAAGATTAGATTTTGGAGTAAATTTTATATCACAAAAGGGCATGCTTTTGAAGTTTAACATAAAAGGGTATAAGCAGAAAATAGTTTAAAGAGCAGGTGATGAGAAATAGTACAAGCCCTACATTGTACGCTACTATAGGCTTAGCTTTTCTATGGACAATGACCCATATCTTACTACACTCAACCCATCCTTACCTAATATTGTACGCTACTAGTGGACCGTGACTACTTGACGTGTAATGCATTTAGGCAATTGAAGATGCTTGATGACATATATTGGTAATTAGGGTATTCATGAAATCACGTCTTTTACAATTATATTGTGCTACCAAATGATCATTGGCCTAAGTACACATGAAATGAAGCCTCCTCACACGATAGGCCTCATTTCACTTTTAACACAGCTGTTGTATTACACTCCGTAGTCAATTACGAGTCCTAATTGAAGGGGAAAAAGGTTTGGTCGTGCAACGTCACACTCATTTGGTACGTGTTAGTCTGTCAGATTTGTTATGTAATACCACAACTAACTTAATTGCACTGTCATCATTAAGGGAATTAATGGAGGAGTCACTCGTTCCTTTATGATTGCATCCACTGATCCACACATGGCAAAGCGGCATTTGAGTAGTGTTTAATGTAGGGTCAAATTGGTCAATATTTAGGCAGTGCCGTAATGGTGTGGATGTTTCATATCATATATAAGAGCATTTTTATTTGTAATGTCAAAATATTTTACAGTAAAGGAAAAACGAAGAGCCAGATATTAAAAAGGTACTATTATGTTATATTTATAAAGTAATACAGTATAAAACTTTTTCAAAAAAAAAAAGTAATATAAAACTTATATTGTACATTATTTAAAGATTGCTATTGTTTTGGCCAAAAAGTATTTTTTTTAAATATCTATTTTTACCTTGAGATTTGTACAGTTTTTTTTTTTTTTTTTACTTTTTTGACAAGTAAAGTCTACCATTTACAAAGAAGTACTTCTTTACAAAACTATAGCAAGGGTTTAGATCGACTATTTTTATAGCCTTATTAGAGCATAAATAATGGTTGGTCAAAATTGTTGGTCGCCAAAATATAAAAATGATGTTTTATCACATTATTTAATATTTTTATCAACCTTTTTTTTTTTTTTTATCATCTGTACACAACTACATGTCACCGTCGTATTCGAAGACTCAAAGTTACTTTGGCCATGGTGATGACCAAACTACACTTCTCTCTTAAAAAAGTACATTCATCCTAACAAATATTATTTGGTTATTGTGATGACCAAAATTTGGCCAACCATTGCATATACTCTTAGAGAACTTGTATTAGATCAAGTATTATTTGTAAGATACTTGTTTGTAATAATTACATGGATTTACTAAATAAGTTTAACAATCTAAATTAATTTACTTTTTAAGAATAAGATATCAAGGTTAACAACTGCTCTAAGGTTAACTAGTGATTTGATCAAAAAAAAAAAAAAAAAAGGTTAACTAGTGATAGCTATACTTTTGATGTTTTATGATGCATTTTACAAGTGCATTATAAATGGTTAAAAGTAACCGTTATATGCATTTTACGATTTACTTTTAATGTTTTATGATGCATTGTACTTTTCTAATATTTTATGGTACGTTTTTGCCCGTAAAGGGTTAATAAAAAATAATACTATTGATTACATTTATGGCTCTTGTTTAACGGTGTAGAAATTCTTGTGCCAACCTCCTCACCCTTAATGAAAACTACCAACAACTACTGGCGGTGTCCCATTATGCATGCAACATCCCAACAGAATCCAACGATTTATGCTGTATGCCTCGTCGGTGTGAAGTCTAAGGTAGAGTTTTTGACACCTGTTATTTAACAAGGATACGTTTTGTTAATAACATAGGAAAAGCTAAGGCCAAGAATATATAGTTCATGATGATCGATATGCAATTAAAGTAAAAAACAAAAGAGAGGAGACTTTCGCACTCAATAATAGTGGCAACCAATTCCAACCCCACTCTCATTTGATACATGATTAAATGCACAACCACCAACAGTTTCATTTGTCTACGCAATGAATCACTAACTTCTCACTTCTCAATCCAAATCCTCTGCCCCAAACCCGGATACACTTAATTGTATACTTCGTCACTTAATGTACTACTACTTCAAGTTAATTACAATACTAAACGGAAGCATGATCTTGTTATAACGTATAGTTTTAGCATCACACGTTATACTTAAAACACTAGTTTGAGATGGACACGGGTTTGGAATAGAGACCATTAATTGACGGCCTACTTCCCCATCCATGACATTAAATGCTACTACATGGAGATTGATCAATTGGTGATGTGATATATACACCAAAACTGATCACTACCCTCTTATTTTCTTGCCCAAATCTCATCTGGGTACCCCTTATTTTCACACTTTCATCACTCTCACACACAAAATTCTCATCAAAATGCTCCTAAGCAGCTCAAGACTCTCATACCAGAAGCTGAAGAAAGACCCAACCCTCTATAGAGAGGAAGAAGAGGAGAAACAGAAACAGAAACAGCTGAGTTTGAGCCAATTCAAGCCACAAGAAAGGCCAAGAGTTAGCAGAAGAATCAGGGTGAAGAAGAGGTGGAGATTCAGAGTACCAAGGCTGAGAAGATTGTTCAAGAGGAGGCTTGTTTGGGCAGCTTGGGCCAAGATTGTGAGCAGATTGAAGGAAAGCCAGGCCCACTTTGGTGAAATCTTTGCTGGAAATTACCTCTTCTTGCAGGTCACTCCTGAAGCCTTGAAGATGAGACCAAAGCCTCAATCGCTGAATCTTTCTTACTTGCCTTCTGCAAGGGCATCTTATTAATCTTTCTTACTTGCCCTCTGCAAGGGCATCATATTAGTTTCAAGCTTACTTGCCTTCTTTTCCCTGCCCCTTTGTAAAAAATGGGTTTTGGGTTTCAAGCTTTAACATTAGTATGTGGATCTATATATCTTGTACTTTTTATACAGAGTGAATAATGAAAATGAATGCTTCTTGTGTTGTTTGATTGTGCAATATTCTGTTAGCTTCTACTGCACAGCTTGAGAAACTAATTAATAAACCTGAAAGTGTGGGATAAGTTTTACTAACCCTAGTAATCCTTTTGTATGTTTCATATTTCATTATTTCATTACTTTTTTTGGGTAAATTTTTCTCATATTTATCTTTTGCATATTAGTTTGATAGAGTTATTGGAAAAAATATCTTTATACTATTATATTAGGATAGAATAAAGTTATTAGGGTCATATTAATATCTAATTAATTATCTTTAAGTAGAATATCATCTTTTATATAAGGTTATTTTTAATTATATTTTTTAAATATTTACTTGTTCTCCAATTACTTATAATTTATGTATAAACATCTATCTATAAACATATAACGTAGAAAGCATCTATGTATGATGATGGCGTTTGACTTCGTGGAGTTTCGAGAACTATTGTAAGTGACTGTGACTCCAAATTCATTGGTCATTTTTTGCGCACTCTTTGAGGAAAACTGGGTACA
The DNA here is from genome assembly GCA_934048045.1 of Polygonum aviculare. NCBI lineage: Eukaryota > Viridiplantae > Streptophyta > Magnoliopsida > Caryophyllales > Polygonaceae > Polygonum > Polygonum aviculare. The sequence goes on from OW204027.1 coordinate 6,244,974, forward strand.
AACTACAAAGTGCATGTACTCTACCCACTATCATCCTCAGACTGATGATCAAACCGAGGTGACTAGCAGTTGGCTCGAGACACTTCTTTGAACTATGTTGAAGGCAAACCCTAAGTGTTGGGAAGATTGACTTTCTCGTGTTGGGTTTTATGATAATAGGCCTAGGCATTGGACTACGCAGTTGACACTATTTGATATCGTTTACAACCTCAATCAGTTGACGCTGATGGACTTAGAACTGAGACTGCTCGTGGATGGAGAGCATACTACCATAGAAAATCGCACTGAGCAAATTCGAGAGCTATATAAGAGGACACGAGATCAGCTCAAGCGCTGAGGTCATCAATATTCATAGCAACACACCTGCGGCCGTCGTAGCAATTTGTTTGCTCCATGAGACCTTGAGTCGGCTCACCTACGTAAGGATTGCTTTCTATCTCGTTGTAAGATGAAGTTGCCCGATCGAGGAGATGAACCATTCAGATTTATGCGTCGTATAAGTGACAACGTCTATTGGATTAATCTTACCGATGACTATGGTGGGCACCCGTTGTTTAACGTTGCCGACCTTTCTCCATACCTTGCTTTGGAGTATGACGAGTTGGAAGCAGGGAAGCTTCCCACTCAAGGGGAAGGGGTGATGTGACCTATCATTACTCAAGCGGTGAAACTACACCGATGTCCATAGTTGACGAGGAGGAGGCCATGAGTGTACGCTTCACTAGACCTATCATCTGTGTCCGGGTGAGGGCCATTAGCCATGCCACTTCTTGCATCGTCTTGAGAGCCAATCTAGGCCAAATGAACGACCACGATGCCCACACCATGGTGTTGCTTGCTGCCTAGCTTGGTCGAGGCCTTGGCGTCCGACACCGCGTCTCTTGAACAAAATAAAAGTACTTTTCTAGGAAAAGTGAAACTAGACCTAAATAAAATACACAAAAGTTTAATTTTATCTTTTAGTGCACATAGATATTTATTGTAACAAAAAATTGTAAAGGTCCATGACTTGAAAAAAAACTTGAGTTGAAGGGTTTATCTATTTATTAACTTCATATCATAAACATATATTTAAGAAAGTTCAAATAAAATTTTTAATAGTTGATTATGACCAATCGACCATGAAAAGTAGAAAAGAGGTTTTTGGTAAAAAAGAACGGGTATTCTGTATCACCTAAAATTTGTCTTGTATTTATTTTATGACGTCTATATTTTCATCTTTTCATTTTGAGTTTTTTCTGAAAATAAATTACCTTTTGATGAACCTTTGATTTTAAGAAATCGCCTTTTAGACTTTCTTCTAAGTAAAATTACTTTTTATAATGCAAACACTTAAATTTAACCACCTTAAACTATTTTTCTATGAAATTTTATCATACTTAGAGCAAAAGACCCTTATAAAATAATGTTCGTTTAAAAAAAACTATTCAAATATAGATTTATTAATCGAAATAGATAAGTTAGTTTTAATATTTGATATAAATGTGTAAATAAAATAGAAGATAAATTAAATATCTATAAATGGGTATTCCGATCCAAATAGAATAAAGGTTCACCAGAAATTAGTTTAAGGTGGTTAAACTTTGTGTTTGTATGGTATTACTCAATTTTTTTTTAATGTGGTTTTTAAAAAGAGTTTGCTTTAAACGGTCATTTTTAACAAAAAAAACTCTTTCATATCATATATTTCTTACAATATTATCCCTATTCAATCTCTTATATTACCCTTATTATCAAAAAAATTTATTTACTTTAGAAACTTTATAACTTTTATTTCTATAAAAGTATAAATTTATCTAAATATAATCTCATATATTACCTCCATTAACATCTTAAATTTTTAAACTTATAAAATTATAAAATTAACCCGTTTAGTCTGATAGATTGTCACCTAATTGTTTTCTCATAACCATGAAAAATGTTATTTTGGACAAAAATTTGGGGAGTAGAACACGTGTGAATTGTTTATATGTGGTGTATCGATAATTTTCCGTTGAGAAATTCCCTGAAAATTAAATAACAGGTCAGCGTGTCGTGTTGGTCCTGATCACGTCAGCGCCTTTACCTTTCATCTCCAGAACGGGACGGAGACTTGCTTATAGCTACCACCACGCATTCCTTCCAATTCCCTCCTTCCTCCTCCTTCCTTCCAACTATCCATCGACCATGTCCTATGACTACCTCTTCAAGTACATAATCATCGGCGATACAGGTTCGCACCTTCAATTCACCAATCGAATTCCTGGAATCCTAATTTTTTTGTGTTAACTTGTTGATCTTTTGCTCGGTTAGGCGTGGGGAAGTCCTGCCTGTTGCTCCAATTTACTGATAAGAGGTTCCAGCCCGTGCACGATCTCACCATCGGCGTCGAGTTCGGTGCTCGTATGGTCACTATCGATGGTCGCCCTATCAAGCTTCAGATTTGGGATACCGTTAGTTTCTTCCCCCTTTTCAGATTAGTTATTGCCTTCGTAATTCGAAATCTGTGTGTATGCTAATGACGGAATGTTAATCAACAATGAAGAAGGTTTGGATTTTCCGAAATTGTAGCTTATTTTCGCAGCTTGACAAAAAATAAAATGTGCGTAGAAGGATAAAATCGATGTATATGTAAATGCTAAGCATAACACTATGTAGCTTGTTATTCCAAGAAGTCGTTCCTCCGATTCCGGCTTTTGATATGTATTGGTTTATATTTTTCCTTTCCGGAAGAACTGGAGATTCTTTTAGAAGCGGCCTATTTTTGGGTGGTTTGGAGACATTAATTCTTCCTTGTTGCCTTCCATTGGATCAGGTTATCTGCATAGATTGCTTACTAACTGAGATCTTGTGATTTTGTCTATGGCTCACCTATCAATTTTCAGCTAGGTAGTGTAAGATTTTTGCTAAATTGCTAGGAGGACATTGGTCAATTGTCATAGGTGGTAAAATTAAATAAAAAGCAGTACTTCATCTAGTGCCATTGCAGCTTATGAATACCCAGGTTAAAAACTGTCTTGCAATGTTGTGCTTTCTGTTCAGAAGACATTTTTAAAATGCTTCCAAACTACACAGAGAGGATATAGAGGAGTTGAGTATCTTTGTCGTTGGGGATATTTCTTAGCGGTCCACTCATCTAATCTGGTAGAAATTGTTTTTGCTATGAACTTCTGTTATTTGCTGAATAGCTGGTATGGTGATTTGGCTCAATGATGTATTAAGGTGGTTGGTTGCGCTATATATGGGATTATTGGTAATATCTTTAGCATGGATCTACATTTGTTTCAGGCTGGTCAAGAAAACTTCAGATCCATTACTAGATCATACTACAGAGGTGCAGCTGGAGCACTTCTAGTTTATGATATAAGTCGGTAGGTTTCTTAAGTGACAGCTTATGCAGTTGAATGTTATGTATCTCTCTTAATTTTAGTCTTGTTTGACATTAGATTGTTATTTTCCCAGGAGAGAAACTTTCAACCATCTGGCTAGCTGGCTTGAAGATGCCAGGCAACATGCAAATCCCAACATGACAATCATGCTTGTAGGAAATAAATCTGACCTTTCAAATCGAAGGGCTGTAACCAAGGAGGAGGGTGAGCAGTTTGCAAAGGAGCACGGCCTGTTGTTCTTGGAAGCATCTGCTAGAACAGCACAGAATGTTGAAGAGGTATGTATTCCGGGTCACACCTCAAGCTATATGCAGTTCTTACATTCAGAAACTGGCTAAAACCCCTTTGTTGAGCAGTTGGACGCCAATGCTGACTTAGAATTGCATGAATTGTGCTGCAGGCATTTGTAAAGACTGCTGCAAAGATTCTTGAAAAGATCCAGGAAGGTGTATTCGATGTATCTAATGAGGCAAGTACCCTTCTAATCCGTCTATTCATTGAGTAAAATTACCAATGAAAAACAAGTGTGTTTGCTTATTGCACAGTCTCTGGTTATTGGATCCGATCTATTAGATGAGGGTTCCTATCAAATGTGTAGGTGCATAAATTACATAGCATGGGGGAAAATGGTGGTTAAAACTTGGATTTATTTTTGAGGTTGCATACATATAATAGTTTTTATTTTCTTCCTAGAATAAGAACCCTGCTTTGGGAAGGCTGTACTGGATCTTATTTTTTGAAGATTTTTAAGGTTTACTATGCAGGCTTTAGATTTGTCGAATTAGGGTAATAGCTCCCTCAAAATTTGCAAGACTATACATATAATACAATGCACGACTATGTGTAGATTCCCCAAGTAACATTGCTCCCTTCGCCCATGCATTAGCATAGGCTATCAGTAAAGCAAATCAGAGATTATAGTTCATACTATTTCCAGTACCATGTCGTGAAATTCTGGATTATAGGTACTGAATTGTTGTTTTTTTATTCCAATGGGTGCAGACGTCTGGAATTAAGGTTGGGTATGGTCGCCCACAAGGTCAGCCGGGAGGAAGGGATGGGGCGGTTGCTCAGAGAAGCGGATGTTGCGGTTGATTGAAAAACTGAAGATATTTGACATTTGACAATCGTGTTGCCCCATCTAATTCCTTGTGGATTTCCTTGCTTGTATACATCTGTGAGTGGCAAACTTCTTTTGCTTCGAACCGTCTTGGAATATCATGTACATTCTGATATTTTTCTTTTCCATGGATATGATTCATTATGAAATCAAGAATGGATAGTTCTTTGTTCTTGAAATTCTTTGTGAAGTGTTGATACATGTTGTTTGGTTGAATCAAATGGCCTAATTAAGCCTTCTCCTGTATTAGTGTTCTTGGATGACATGTCTTACTACTTGCGAGCATTTACTTGTTAACAGTGACCTGTTGAAAGGATATGTTTGGTTGATGTTAATTTTATACGCAACACACATTATTTTCCTTCTTGCATGGGAATTCTGTGACAGGAATTCTCAATCCCTTAAGCCATTTTCATATTTCACTTGTTATAAGTGTCTAAACGCGTCGTTTGAGTCACATTTCCTTTTCCAGTTGTAAACCCGGACTAGCCTTTCCATTTCTGTCTTATCCGGTTAGTTCCGGTTTAACTTCATATAAGCTGTATAGTGTATTGAGTCCTTGTGTGGTTCTAGTTGGGATTCTTCTCTATTGCCTTGGTGGTATTAGAAAAAGTTATGGAATCATGGTGCAAAGTCGTCACCTAGAGACGATTCGGGAGCTAGCTAGCGATCTCAGCATCATGATGTCGTTTTAGAAAGCTCATGTCATCGCATGAGGTTCTCATGTCTTCTCAAAAGAAGAGCAAGTCAAAGTTCGAGGAGATGCAAGTTACTATGGAGGAGATGAAGGACTTCATCGCACTCCTAGCTCAAAAGACCAACGCTCCAATGATTTCGATTAGATCTCAAGACATCGGTGATTCATCAACTTCGGGATATGCAAATCTTGGAGCCACTACATTCAATTTATTGAGTGTACTTGTCCTCATATATTGGTGAATCCAAATCTTGGAGCCTCTACGTTCAATTGATTGAGTGTTTTTGGTCGGTATGACAAGAGAAATATCCGCATATTCCTTTATCCAAAGTAGCATGCATGTGATCCCTCTAAACAAGTGCAGTGATGAAGCCTAGACGACTTGACCACCGGGACAGCGACTTCAAAAATGGGAGAGCGAGGGCACCGATGGGACGTTGAGCATTGTGGGTTGCGGTGGATTATTGAGAACTAGGCCAGGATGGAAGTTGCCGAATGTAGATTGAGAACGTGAAAATTGGAAAAAAGGGAAAAATAGTTGAATTTTTCCATATATACTACTATACTATAATAGGGTTAAAAAGGTTGAGGTGGGTGGTTCGGGTGAAATGAGTGATGGGTTGGGTGGTGGGTGGGTGATGGGTCGGGTTATGTGGGTGACAAATTCGCACCCATATCCGACCCATCACCTGTTTCACTCGTCACCCACTCTGCTCATCTCCCACTTTATTCGGTTTTTTATCCGTTTATTGTGGATGGGCTAGACGGGTGGGTCGATTGTTCCTGACCTATTACTTGCATCGAAAAAGAAAAAGAAAATGTCGTAGGAGAATGATAAGACAGTAAGACACCACAATGAAGGCAGTATATTGAAAGGCAAAGCAAGGAACCAAATCTGAATTCATTGTTTTTCTCTGTGGTCACTTTTATAACAAGAATGGTTACGGGTAAATTTGTAACGCATGACCAACAACAAGCGAGGGACGACATCGAAAAAAGTTGTGTTCCACCCAACTTTATTGTGTTCCACACTTCCACTCTCTTCCCGTCTTAAGGATCACTCACAAACAAATCCCTAATTATTACTATTTTTGGGTAATCTTTATGCTCTATACGTGTTCATAACTTCAGAAAAATGCTTCTCCTTTTTTCTGGTGTCATTGAGAACTATGAACATGACTAAAGTTTACCCATCAGTCATTGCTTTGATTTGTGTTTAGTACAATTAATTAATTATATTTCAAATTGATTAAGGATAATAATCTCAACTTTCTTTGAGGAATAAGTACGTGTCTTCAATCCTAAACATCATTTTCAGTAATGTCTTTTAATTAATACTTCATCTCAATAGTACGTGTATCTGATCTTGGCTTCTCACATTCATCAAAGTATAGTAGGACCCAAAAACTTGACCTTGAAGATTTCATGTAACAAAACCTCATATTGGAAGCAAGGAAACAGATTCATCTAATCAAAGCACTTTATTCCAACACCTCCATCCCTATATATACAAACCCACCACACACAGATCCGAGATTCACACGACAGAAGAACACAAACCCATAATCCAGTTCCATTGTCGGCCGGAGAAAATGTCAAGCAACCTGCTCGCTAGGGGGGTCAACGACAACGACGTCGTCACTGGCTCTATGATGCCATCTCAAAGCAGAGGTGGCAATGACGCACTCTTCTGCTTCAGCTCCGACGACCGTGTCCTGAGCGAGTGGGTCAAGGAGACCTCGAGCGACGTGCCTGACGATATCCAGATTGATAAAGTTACGCCACTGTTTCATCTTGTCAAGGATCTTCTTGCAAAGATCACAGGGATTGTCCAAGAGCCTGACCCGGTACGTATGCTACTTCTCTCAGTTAAGTTGTATATACATGTGCATTCATGATATATGTTAATGCATCATCATCATATTATATGTTGTTCATTTGACAATCATAATTTATAGGATAGTCATACTCGATCGCAGGGAGCTTCTGACCCAGGAAATGTGTACTCCACCGACTACTTTTCCGGTCTCGGGCATATAGTAGACTGCATCGCCTTCGAGTTATCGACCGGGGTGGACCCAGACCAAGTTGAAATGGAGGCCGGCTATGTAAGTTGCAGATAGTGACCCGTACTATTAATACCTCTGCTTTGCATTGTAATGTTATGCATTATGTAAATTAAGCTATATATGAGTGTGTATTAAGTTCAATAGAGAATACTTTTGTTATATGTCGGATCAGCTGGCTTCAGAGCAATGGGGCAGGGCGAGCGATGCACACAAGACGACCATGTCAATCCTGAAGCTACTCTCATACTGTGCATGGGAGGAGAAGGCGGTTTTTACCCTGGCGTCGTTCGCAATGAAATACGGAGAGGCCTTGTTGTTGACCCTCCCGACCAACAGCCTGGCCGGAGCCCTGGCCCGTCTAAAGCAGATGCTGAGCTTTCCGGAGCAGATGGAGTCGTTCATGGGCATCGCTAAGCTCACCCAGGCGTTGCTGGGCGCCACCCAAAGTGTCATCGGGTTCAGTGAGCTCGATCTATGCTACGTTCCCAAGGACCATCCCGCTCGCAAGGCTGCTACGACTCTGGTTCGCATTGCCGTCTATTGGATTGTTAGGGGTGTTGTTATCGGATTTGCTTCTAGGACTCACATCCCTACACTTGCTAGCACCAACTATGAGTAAGTTTTTGCTTCTTGTTGATTTATTCATCGTACGTTCAATAATGTTTATTTCGATCTGAACATGCATTATGAGTATGATTAGGGTACGTGTTTGCATTGAAAGATATGCTTGATGTCATGATGTTTTGATATCACGTAAAACAGGACGCGCATGCTGAACACAGTGCACACCCGTTTCGATTTGATACTGAACAAGTTAAGGGAGCAGATCGGTAACGAAAAAATAATTATGAAATTAGCTTGATTGTATTGTAGGTGTATTATTGTTGAATGATCACGTCTGCTGCCTAACTAATTCCTCGATCGATGCAGATGAGGAAATAGAGAATGAAGCATATAAAACGCTAGAGAAGGTGGCCGACAACCCGAAACAAGCCGACAATCTGCCTTTTCTTACTCGTATCTTTGACGTCGGCCATGGTGGCTAGCATAACCTCTACGACTGCAAAAACAGAACAACGGTTTGTAAATAAAATCTTCTTTTCCTGGTAATTTCAGTGAATGATCAGCCATATATTCATGCATTTTGTTGGTGATGTGTGTGTATATATAGGTTGACCATCACTCCCTGAGGAGGAAGGACGTTCTACTTCTGATATCAGACCTAGAGATCTCCTTGGAGGAGCTCTCCGTCTTTAAGAAAATCTACGACCGCTCCAAGAACGACTCGTGCGAGGTCCTATGGCTGCCTATCGTGGACCGCTCGGTCCCATGGACCGGGTCAATGCAGGCTCAGTTCGAGCAGCTACGAAGCAGGATGCGATGGTACTCAGTCCACCACCCTTTGGATGTCAAGAAAGCGTTTGTTAAGCTCGCAAGGCTCCGCTGGAACTTCAGGAGCAAGCCCCTGCTCGCCGTCTTGGACGAGCGGGGCTGGGTTTTGCGCTCGAATGCAGTGCACATGATGTTGGTATGGGGAAGTGATGCATTTCCTTTTACTACTCAAAAGGAGGAGATGGTGTGGGAGGGTCAGACTTGGTGCCTTGATCTTCTCGTTTATGACATTGACACAACTGTTATCGATTGGGTAAATCTATATCTCAAATCTACCTTATATATATTACTCAGCAAAGTACTGATTAAGCTGAAGATGTATGCTAACATTATGTATACACAGTATAGAAGAGCCTCCCTTTGCTTAGCTTTAACCATTTTTGTTATTGTGTACTCAACAACGATGGCGGTCAGATCGCAGAGGACAAGTACATCTTCATCTACGGAGGAGATGACATAGACCTGATCCGCCGATTCACAAAGGAGGCGCACGAGGTGGCCCAAGCCACTGGGATCAAGCTGGAGATGCTCTACGTGGGCAAGAGCGGGAAAAGGGAAGTGGCCCAAAAGATCTGCTCCGCAATCGAGTCGGAACCGGAGATCATCAGCAGGTGCTGGAAATCAGCGTCCATGGTGTGGTTCTTCTGGCACCGGATCAAGAGCATGCTCTACTCGAAGATGGAGCTGAAGAAAGGCGACGACCCCTCGGACGTCATCATGCAGCAAGTCAAGAGGCTTCTGAGCTATGACAAGATCCCGGGCGGGTGGGCCCTGCTGAGCCGAGGCTCGGAGGTCATGGTCCTCGCCCAGATGGCCACTGTGTTGACCACGTTGGCCAGGTACGAGCATGAGCCGCCTTATTGGAAGAACAAGATCCCGCCCCTCGCGTTTCATGAGGCGTTTAGGCAGCAGGTGGCGAGTGTTCGTGTGGAGGACCTGCCGTGTTGTAAGTTCGAGTTTCTGGCTATTGAGGATCCGGTTGGGATGCTGTTGTGCCCCGAGTGCCCCAATGTGATGGAGAAGTTCACGACGTTCACATGCTGTCACGAGGGGCCTGCGCACAAGCACTTTGGTTCGGGTGTCGAGAGTGTGGCGCGCCCAGCTTGAATACATACCTTCTCTTGGCTCTTGTAGCTGATCAGGAAATAAGATGATCTGGATTTTTTAATCTTCTTTGGTTGATCGAATTTGTTGTTTGATTGTTGATTTTCCTGGAATGGAAATAGCTCATCATGGTAGTGTTTCCATATGTGGTATGTATTATAACTGGGGTTGGATTTAGACAGACCACTTCTATTCAAATCCAAGCTGAATGAGAGCATTAGGAAAGTACAATATCAAGGACTCAGAATGGTGTGTTCGAATCGAATGTGGAAATTTTGGACATCAAATTAAGAGCTCAATATCCTCAGAAATTGAAGGAGACAACCAATGATCAGATTCCCACAGGAAAAGAAATCATCCAAGCACACCTAGATTTAGAAGAAGGATTTGGGCATTGGATGATTGGTTCAAGGAAATTATAGAAAAGGAAACCCATTTGGTGACAACTAGAGAACAGCAAGAGCAGCAGGGGAATGTGTTCATCGGAAAACATGCCGGAAAGGAGGAACAAGGCGTTGGGAGAGGACAAGTCTATAAAATTGAAGAAGATAGGAGCTGAACTAGGTCATACCAGTTCACACGATAGAAGCCAAGATACCAAATCCTAGCATGAACATTGTTCTGATCAATACAAAGGTATTTGGTTTGGGATACAACAATGAGCTCTTGACGTGATCAACCAAATGGTCCAGGATTTACATTATCCACTCCTTGTCAAGAACAAGGCCTCTTCTCCACATTATCAAGGCTTTACTTACGATCAAAGTTCAACGCCAGTAAAACCCAAATCTTAAGCATTTATTCCTTGTATTAAAACTGAAGCCCTCTTGAAATAGCATGAGTCAGTCCATCATGAGCCTTTCCATGACCAACTGGACTACTTTTGGAGCATCCACAGTGACTGCCACCTTAACTGAAGGCTTGTCACACCACTCTGTTACTTCCCCAAACCTGTTTTCATTTTCAACAAGGTGTTTTAGTAGTATTTCAACTAAGTACACTCAAATTCTACATGCAAAACTAGCGATAAATGGAATGGACTTCAAAATTTTCAGAGTACTTGAGGTATTCCCTTTTTAAAAAACTTTTATATTGTTCATGTCTCTTGATTAAATATTTTCAGAAGCAGCTTGATTCTTTAAGATTTCTCATCTCAAAGAGCCAAACACCACATTTCTCCTAAACATACCCGTGATCCCAGGCACGCTAACTTTGAAGACAAGGCACTCTCAGTTCAACTAACCAAGACCTAATTCTTATCCTACAATTACCATCAAATTAAAAGTAATAGAGACGTTGTCCAGAAAAATGTGTCCAGCAAGAAGATTCATCATATATGAAAAAAGAGCACACCTTTTCTGTTTGTTGTATAATATAGTGAGCCCCCTTGAGATGCCGCTTGTTTGAACTCTTACAGCACCTTCTGTGCATGTGACGAGTGATGGGTCTATGGCTGCAAGGAGAGCTGCTGGATCATGAAGATAAACACCTGCAGTGTCCAGACACTCAAAATCAGAAAACCAAATGAAAGCAAACCATTTCCTGAAAAGAATTTCACCCTCTGAAGTTTTTAGAAACCAACCTTTTATGGCATAGGCATCATAGTGGTAGTTGAAATAGACACCTAAGATTTTGCAGAGGTACTGGCAAAATTTTCCACTGTGTTGTGCCAGCTTATCTCGATGAGCATCTACATTAAGGATACAAGATCAAGTCATACCAGAAGCTATGTTTAACAGTTTAATACTTTTCTGAAAATCCACATAGGCTTCGAATTGCAGATACTTTCTAAACTAGCTCACACGAAAGGACCCTTGTTTCATCCTTGGATTTTAGACAAAGATGAAAATTGGCAGAAGCCACAAAATCTAACAGCGGATGACCTGAAAAACGAGTGAGGTTTTCCACATCCAATCCAATCCAAGTTTTAAAGTAGTATATCCCACAAATATAAGGAAACAAGGGAAATGTAACAAAAATCTAAACTAAAGGACTTACTAAAACAAAATAAACTAGCATAATAATACCCTTGCTAATCAGCATGGAAGTGTATGCTTCACTCAAAGCTTTATTTTGCAAGAAAAAATCAATTTGCTCACATATTGAAACAACGATGAGACAGACAGGACATGGGTACAAAAAAAATATGTATAAAGTCTGATTTTATTGTACAGAGGAGCAAATCAATAATATCTCAATTACCGCACTAGGCTAAAAATGATTTAAGATGGACGGCAAAAATTCAAATGTTTGTTTCCATAAGTCTATGTCTGGTTGGTAAAGCTCCACATATAAGAAAAAGTGCCTAAAGTTACCAGTCAATACAACTTCGTGGGAATGTGAAGGGCATGGTAAATATGAATATTTCGATTGTAAATTATATGATAACGTAGTCCTCATGAACCACAGGAGAGAGCATAAAGTTACCAGTCAATACAACTTGGTGGGTCACATTGATCCCTACAACCATGATATTAGCTCCACTTGTGAAGACAATATCTGCAGCATCTGGATCACCAAAAATCTGGTAACCCAGTAAAGATGGCAAAATATTTCAATGATTCAATGGCCAGCACAACTTGCCAGAACAACCTACGGGCAGATGTAGAGCTTTTTTAGACTCTAGAGTGACAAAAGTAACTCACATTGGCTTCAGCAGCAGGATTGACATTGCCATTAACAAAAAATGCACCACCAAGAACAACAATTTGCCCAATATTTTTGACAAATGCAGGATCCCTTTGTACGGCCTGGCCATGGCATCAACTAATCAACCAACTGGAACTCTTGCTCAAAAAAATTCATACGATGCCATCTAAAGAATACTTACCAAAGCTATATTGGTCAGAGGACCTAATGCCACGACAGTTATTTGTCCAGGGAAAAGATTAGCTTGCTCAACTAGAAATTCAACTGCTGTTTGCTCAATTTGCTTTCCTTTAGGTGGAGGAAAGTTCTGGTTGCCTAGCCCATCCGCACCATGGACAAAGTCAGCTATACGAAGCTTTGTATCATTCTTCACAACGAATATGTGTGTTGGTTGCAAGATTGATTTGCCAAAGTCAGATAATACAATATAGACAAGCAATCAGACGGAAATAATTGATCATAGACCATATAAAAGAGCAATAATGGGACTTGGATACATGCATGCCTGTGCAAAAACTTACACTAATTGTTACATGGGATCCTTCAGCAACTGGGATGTCAGTCCTCCCTGCTATCTCCAACTGCATCAGAAACAAATAACATCTCCAGCGAATCATTATCAAGTTTGTATTTGTACTCCATACACCAACAACACCTCTTATTTCATACATGTCATATTCTTATATAATCATCATTAGGTTCCAGAGGTCAAACTAATATCATTTCTTCGTCACGTTATATGCTTTGTTCTGCAATGAACATATACAAGATTCATCTGACTTATATGATGGTTTTAACTTCAAAGCTTCAATAAGCCATCAGGTACATGAATACAAGTGTCGCAATTAGGGTGATCCAGTACAACATGCATTAAGAATTCAGCTAAAAAACTATAAGATTCAACAAGGATACTGGTGATTCTAACAGTTAATAGGGAATGACACCCATAAATAACGGTTGAGAAATAAAGAAAAGATTACCAAGTGAAGAGCATTTCTCGTGGCTAGCGTCGTGTAAACATTTCCAAAGATTGTAGTAAGACCAATGACCTCCACGCCAGGTGATTTTAATGCCACAAAAATAGCCATGGCATCATCTGCACCCATGGACAAAAACAAAATAAAATCCTCAATGGTCAGCTTGTAATCGTGTTTCCTACAAGTAAGCCAAAGTTTGAATTCTTATCAATCTACATTAGTTTCATTTTCAAGTGAACACCATCATTGTGCCTGGATTATGTGGAAATTAGGTCTAGAGGTACACATGAATTAGTAAAGAACCCTCTTTGCTTAAGCATCAGAGTCAATCTCAACATATCAGCATTCCACCGTTCCACATATCATTCTGTATCCTTCAAGTGACATTGCTTAAATAACCAGATGGATTTGATTTGTCTCAGTTGCAAGAATTGTGTGTACAAACAAAAAGAAGCCTGACAGTTCTGCCTAGGTACAACACATACACATACTATCAAATCTATCAAATGCAATATGGTCCCTACTGGCTACAATTAGCATTCCACCGTTGAAGGAATTCTCAATTCATAAATCGCTAAATATAGAAAGAAGATATTAATAGAGGGCAGAGCTTGAAGAATGGATAAAGTTTGTGGTGGGAAAGAAAGTAGAAGCGTTACCGATTCCGGGATCGGTGTCGATGATGAGCTTCTTGGGGGATATTGGATCCGCCATGCCGGAGTTGGATTGGGATTGGTGTGTGGACGTGATCTAGCAGTCTACACAAGTCAATTCAAGAAACAACTTACTTTCGATTTTTATACCCCGTAGCAAGTTTTAAATAAAATTAGCGAGAGAAAACATCTGGCATCCACGTGTAAGTGGGCCACAACTCAGAAGCAACTTTCCACAAATAAAACAATAATTCCAAAAATAATGTGAGGGGAGGGAGAGAGACGAGTTGCGTAGAGGAGCTTGGAATCTGAGATCGGTGGCAGCCGGATCGAAGGAGGATCGCGGTGGCGGCGCAAAGCGAGGCCGGCGGAAGGGCGAGCGGAGGCCGGAGCGAGGAGTGGAGTCGTTGAAGGAAGGGCGTGGAGAGTGGAGACCCAGATCTGGGGAAACCTTTTCATTTATTTTGGAAATGATTTCGCGTCCTACGTGGCTTCGGACCCCCCTCAGCCACCGTGTAAAAACAAAACCAAAAAGAATATGATCATGAGAATATAAAAATCATTATTTTAATAAAAACATTATCTTGTCTAGGATTGTTTGAGTTAATATCTTTAAATAATATCTATAAGCGGTTAGAACTTAGAATAATATTAAATACAATCTAATAAAATGTTATCAAATAGTATCAAGATACTATTATATATTAAAATTGGTGAATTTCATGGATAATATTTTTATGATTTAAAAGATTTTACTTTATCTAATAATATTTAAAAGAAAAAAAAATATCTATACTACCTATAGTATAAGGAGGAGACAATGTCTTCACAAAAAATTGCGCCACGTGTCATTTCAATAATAAAATAATCAGTCTGGTCCTCCTTTATACAAATTAGGTAGTTAGAATCTCATATAGTCATATCCCGTAAAAATTGATTAAAATTTACCAAAAATTATGAATTATCCCGAAAATTATAAATTATCACTTACCAAGAATTAGTTATAATCTTCCCATAAGTATTACACTATTTAATAAAATGTGATATATATCGTAAACTAATTTTAAAACCAAATCCAACTAATTTATATTATGAGTTGATTTACTATTGGTAAAAAAACACTAATCATCATACGAAGACAAATATATATGATCCTATAGTTTTAACATGATTATTGACATTACACATCTATATTAGATTTATAATCACATTACCCGTACATAGTATGGGGGTTAAACTAGTTATATACTTATTTTAAGAGTCCAGAATTTGAATCATACCATTAATATTAGGATTTAAACAAATGAATTTTTTTCTTAACTTATAAACTAAAAACCATGAACATATATGAAATAAAAACGCGTGAACATGAAATAGATATACGTGAACACAAAACTAGGAAATACGTGAATTCCAAAAATGTTGTGATTTTCCGTTATTATATTATTATGTGTAGTAATCTGATCCATAATACATTATTTTGAGAAATTTTGTTATTACATATATTAATTTGATCCATAATAAAAACATGATTTTGCTCACATTTTTCTTTCTATTGTTCACATGTTTATGTATTTTGATCAAGTTTTTAGTTTATAGGGTAAGAAAAGTTTTCACCAAAATCAACCTCTTAATATTATAAGGACAAAAAAAAATCTTACTTTATTTTTAGAAGAATATCTTTATATATTTTATAAATCGTTATAATAATTTATATACTAAAGTGGAGGTTAAAATAATAATTAAAACAAAATGTGTCAACCTCACATTAAATAACATCATCAATTTTTAATTACATAATTTGATTATTTGAAATATAATTGTAGACCCCACATGTATATAAAATAGGGAAGAATATATCATTGAAAATTGATCTACTAAGCGTTTCTTATAGATATAATTAATTTGATTATATAAACTAGAGGTTAAGTTGAATAAAATAATACAAGATTTTTTATCTATCTACTTTTTTTGACAAATTTGTACAAAATCTAGAATAATGTTCGAGCCAAATCAAAACCATGTCTTCAAGGTATGGACACCATAGTTATTTGAAATTTTGAATATAGTTGTTGTTCAAACAGATGAAGTTTGTAGATAAAATATTAATTATTTGATAAATGTTTTTAGAAAACTTATCAACAATAGTGATGCGCCCTTGCCCATGACCGCCAAGGATGAAGAAGAGGCACTTAGCGTTCGCTCGGATGGCCCCATCACGAGGTCCCGAGCCAAGGTTATTGCCAAGGCCACGTCCTCCCTTGTCACTAGGACGTCGGCCAATCTCAGCCTAGACGACGGCCCCAAGGCCTTCATTTGCCTCGCCCAACTCAGCCCCGGACAAGCCGCGCCCGACGCTAGCGGCCCCATCGCGCCCGACGCTCTTGTGCCTACTTTTGGCACCCCGGCGCCCGGCGCTCTTTAAGGTTCGCGCGCGCCACAACTTCGACTCCGACGCCGCTTCCGTGCGCGTGGCCCGACCCGGTGCCCGCTCCCGTGTGCGATGCCGCTCACCTTGAAGCCCCGGCGCCCGACGTGCCTTCATTGGCCTTCGGCCAATGCCTATCTTTATATTACTATTTTTAGCATTTTATTTAAACTCTTTTATTTAATTTTAGCTTGCTAGAAATAGTATTATGGGTTTGGTCGTGGACCGGCCCATCTAGCTAGCTTCCTTGTGTTTTTCTATTTAAACTCAAGTTCCCTTCTTGTAAAAGGTTAGACACACTTTTAATACAAGACTTAAGTTGAGTGAGATATCCTCCTTGCTTGTTCGTGTCCAACATTGCTCTCTATCAAATCGTTCTATCGTCCATCATCATCTTCGTTTGCTTCCGCGTTCCAAAACCTCAAGACTCGGCATACACGGTCTAGATCGGCAACACCGAGACCTTGTTCATTCGAGGTCGCATCAAATAGTGTGCATAGCCCCATCCACTGGACGAGTAAAAGTGTATACGAAACGCACAATTTTTTTTTCGTATGGTTGTGTATTAGTATTATATGTTAGTGTTTCAAAAGATGTTATTGAAACGTTGTGCTTGCAATGTTTGATCTTGGATCCATATGGTACATGTAGAGTCATTAAATGGGTTGGTTTAGTCATGTTCGAGATGAGTGGACAAATTGAATGCGTAATATGGCCTTATATAGTGCTCTAAAGTTGATATGAGTATTTGATCAATTAGAAAGTTTAAAAGAATAAAGAATAAATGTTCATAACGTGGCTGCACTATATATACACTGACATGAGAATGAGTATCAAGGAATAAAGAGTTTAAATGTATAATAAAATTAAGGTTAATGTTTAGACATTCAAAGGGTGGAATATCAATAGTTGATTTTACATGTATTAATTTTGATGGGTTGAAAAGTGCATAATAAAATTATGGTTAATGGTTAAAGTCCAATAGTTAAAATATTAAAAATTGATTTTGTATGTATTATCCTTCTAAAAAAGCAAATATAATATTTATGTTTTAGTTTTAATTTGTGAACATTTCAATATTTGTGTAGTAGTTGAGGTGGTGTAACAATTCCAAAAATGTGTATTTTAATTTTGTGTTCAATAGATGGTGTAATTTATAAAATATGGTGCGTGTAAAAAGTATAATTTCTATAGTGTAAAAACTCTATAATGTCGTCATTCTCAAGTATTATGATTTGCTAGTTATTTTAAAAATATTTATCATATAGCTTTTTCATTTATATATAGATATTTATATTTTAAGGTAGTTTTGTTGTGATATTCATATAAACACGACACAGGTGAATGAAATTAGGAACTAAATTGATTTTTTAGTCCATGAATGAATATGACTTTAAATTATATGCTATATTAACACAATTGTATGTTGTAGTTACTAGTTAGTAACACACTTCCTTCTTTAATAAATAAAATTAATATAGTAACTTTTTTATTTAACTTTTTCAATGAAGATGTCTTATATTTTTTTCTCTTAAATTTATTTTTATTCCCTAAAGGAGAATTTGAATAACCATTAAAACAAAAAAGTATCAATAACACATATAAAAAAAGCAAAACAAAAAATAAAACAAATTGATAGAGAATTTGAACAAACACTAAAGAAAAAGATATCAATAATACAAAAGAAAAAAATAACAAAAAGCAAAATTGATTGAAGGTCATTTATTTGACCCTCATGAACAATCTTTTAAAGGGATATAAATCTATACTACCTATACTATAAAGCGGAGACAATCTCTTCACGAAAATTTACGCCACGTGTCATTTCAATAAAAAATATTCAGTTGGACCCTCCTTTATACAAATTAGGTAGTTAGAATCTCATATAATCTTATCCCGTAAAAATTGATTAAAATTTACCAAAAATTATGAATTATCCTGAAAATTATAAATTATCACTTACCAAGAATTAGTTATAATCTTCCCATAAATATTACTATTTAATAAAACGTGAGATTTATCACAAAGTAATTTCTAAACAAATCCAACTTATTTATATTATGAGATGATTTACTATTGATAAAAAAAACTAATCATAATACGAAGATAAATATATATGATCCTATAATTTTAACATGATCATTAACATTACGTATCTATATTAAATTGGATTTATAATCAAATTACGGTTAAACTAGTTACTATTATATGATATGATACATAGTTCGTAGTAATCCACTTGAGTCTCTATATAATCAATAGCATTATAGCAATAATACTAGTGTGAGTGAGATGCCAAATGCACCCTCGGCCCTCGCTAATCCTAACTTAATTAAAGTCTTGTGATAAGCTCTTGAGTCTTCTTCATCACTCCACACGAAGCAAAGAATGAGATGATTCTCAACCAAGATAAAACGTGAGTCACGCCAGTTTGCTGCCCCCTAGCAAACTACAAAACTACTAAGACAATTAATATCCAGCAGATCAACAGTCTATATATGGAATATTGAAGGGAAAAGCAAGGAACCAAATCTATGTATGCTATGTGGTCACTTTTGCAGCAAGAAAGGCAAAGGGTAAATTTGTGAGGCATGACCAACACGGGAGGGACAGTATCAAGTAAAGTAGCAAATTCAGAGCTTCAAGTACACCTTCAACCCAATCTTGCCTTGTATTATGGAGTATGCCTTAACTTTTTCCCTTTTTTGGTTGATTATTGTTCACTCTCTTCCCATAACTTAATTATCACTCACAATAAACCCTAGTGATTTGCCATTTTTGGGCGATCTCTATCCTCTAGTGTACGTACTGTACTTCTTTCTGACTCTATACCAATTTGGTCTTTCAAAGGCTGGTACGTATGCCCAAAAATGGTCCTTCTTTTATGAGATTATAGAGAAAAATGAACATTACTTTAACTTCACCAATCAATGCACATTGGGTATCTCTTATGTGTTCGACTAGGCCGAGGTTTAGAAAGGAGCTTGTGGTTATATAGTTAATTAGTATTAGAGCTAAACAGTCCTCATGCTTTTACACATACAGGATCATACAAGAAGATACCAAAGTCTTAGTCATAGTTTTAACCCTTTAATGCATAATTAATTAGCTCTTCATCTCAAAAAGTGAAAGATTTCATCACAATACTGCCTCTGATCTCGGCTTCTCATATTCATCAAAGTAGGATCGGGTACATATAGTGGGGCTACAAAAACTTCCACTTGAATGTTTCATTTAACAAAACCTCATATTGGAAGCAAAGAAGTAGATTCATCTAAAACCTTTATTCCAACCTCCATCCCTATATAAATCCACCACACCCAAACCCCTTCATTCACAGATCAAACACAACAACACAAACCAAAACCCAGTTCCATATCATCAGCTTTCGCCCCCTGAAAATGTCATCCGACCGGCTCTCATCGGCGCCACTTCACCCGTTCCAACCCAAGCCCTTTGAGAGAAGCATGCCACCACAACCACCAAGCCAAGTCCAAGACCCTGCATTGACCAACATGGGCCCCTCTGGAGCCCCCGTCCAACCCATTGGGCCTGACCCCATGGGCCCTTCCGGCGTCCCCCCAAGGGCACCCGTCCAGCCGATGGGGCCGGACCCAATGGCCGCAATGGGCCAACTACCAACTAACCCTTCGTCTGGCCAGTTGGTCCCTTATGGGCCTACTCCCCCCATGACCATGGCTCCACCACCACCACCACGACCTCCAACTAGGGGGGGCATGGTGCCCCTCAACAGGCTCACCGGCGCCATGATGCCGTATCAAAACCGAGGTGACAATGCACTCTACTTCAGCTCCGACGACCGCGTCCTTAGCAAGCACGTCGAGGAGACCCACGTGCCCGACGATAGCCGGATCGATGAAGTTAGGCCTTTGTTCTACCTTGTCAAGGATCTTCTTGCACAGACCACACAAACCGTCCATGAGTCCATCCCGGTATATATACACTATCTCTTAGCTATCACAAGCTATATTATATTATGATACGCTAATAATGCATGGTGATGGTTTTGTACATGATTTTGACAATCTTAAACAACTTGTAGGGTACTCATCTTCGCAAGGAGTTTGTGTTGGAATCAAGAAATGGGCACGCCACCGTCAACATACCAAACCTCGCGCTTATTGTAGAGCGCATCTCCTATGAGGTAAATATAACACATATATAATCTAGTCCATAATGTCCTCTAGCTTATGACAACGTTGATTGTACACATATGCAACAGCTATCTGCGAGGCGATGGGGCGGAATGACAAGCGACGCACACGAGACGACAATGTCGATCCTGAAGCTCCTCTCGCACTTCACGTGGGAGGCGAAGGCGGTGCTGACCCTGGCGGCGTTCGCCATGGGCTACGGCGAGTTCTGGCTGTTGGCCCAGATCTTCAACTCCAACAACCTGGCCAAGTCCATGGCCATGCTCAAGCAGCTGCCCATGGTGATGGAGCACACCGGCTCGTTCAGGAGCGTCTTCGAGGCCATTGACGAGCTCATCCAAGAGATGCTTGGGGTCACCGACTGTGTCATCAGGATCAGGGAGCTCCCCCCGATCTATGTCCCCGAGGACGATCCCGCTGTCAAGGCTGCTAGGACTCAGATCCCTATCGCCGTGTATTGGATCGTTCGGAGCGCTGTCACAGCTGCTACTCAGATCACTGCTCTCACTAACACCGGTTATGAGTATGTTTTCTTGTTTATATCATGCATACATGTTTCTAACTAGTTTTTGGATAGTGACTTGATTGGTTAACTCTGTTGGAATTGCAGCTACATGGCGTCATCAACAGATGTGTATGAGCTGCAAAACAGAACGCACAAGCTGAGCACGATTCATAACCATTTCGATTCGATACTGAAGAAGCTGTTGGAGCGGATTGGTAACGAACCCGAAACACAGAAACTTCATTGATTTTATTGTGCACGTTGCTAGATGATCAAATTCTAAAGCTGCTACCATTTGTGACTTGTTTTCCTTGATGTAGATGAGAAGCGAGAGAATGAGGCGTACGAGATGCTGGTGAACGCGATCTACAAGATGATCCATGTCGACAACATGCCCGTTCTGACTCGTATTATCGTCCACGATGACATGCCTAACCTCTATGACTGCTCCAACCGAACAAGGGTCCGGACCATTTTATTTTTCTTTTGTCTTTGTTGGAGATTTTAGCGACGTCGACCATTTAGTGTGATCGGGGTTCATACAAAATCTTCTGAAATAGATTATGATGTTTCTTCTATGTATATATAGGTTCACCATGACTCCCTAAGGAGGAAGAACGTTCTTCTTCTCATATCCGACCTAGAGATCTCCATGGAGGAGCTCTCCATTCTGGAGCAAATCTACAACGACTCCAAGATCCACTCGTACGAGATCCTATGGGTCCCTATCGTGGACCGCTCTGTCCCATGGACCGACTCAATGCAGGCTCAGTTCGAGAGGCTGCGGAGCACGATGCCTTGGTACTCGGCCCACCACCCCTCGGCCGTCACCAACGCGTTCGTTAAGTTCTCAAGGAACCACTGGAACTTCAGGAGCAAGCCCGTGCTTGCCGTGTTGGACCAGAGGGGCCGGGTTTTGAGCCCCAATGCAATGCACATGATGCTAGTGTGGGGAAGCAATGCCTTCCCTTTTACCACTGAGAGGGAGGAGATGCTCTGGAAGGATGAGACTTGGTGCCTCGATCTCCTAATTGATGGCATTGACACAACTGTTCTAAATTGGGTAACCAAACTCTCTTAAAATGGATTCTTATTTATCCTAAGACTCTACTTCTTAAATGGCCACCTTCTGTTTTACAAGTAAACTACATACTGATACTACTACTAGCCAAGAAATGACAAATATTACTCATGAAAGACATTAAGGTAAAGATGTTAAAACAACATTCATGGTGATCAGATCCGAGACGACAAGTTCATCTTCATCTACGGAGGAGACGACATAAGCCTGATCCGCCGATTCGTCAAGGAGGCGCGAGCAGTGGCACAAACCGCGGGAATCAAGCTGGAGATGATCTACGTGGGCAAGAGCGGCAAGAAAGAAGTGGTCCGAAAGATCTGCTCGGCAATCGACGCCGATCCAGAGATCAACAGCAGCTTCTGGCACGACCCGCCCATGGTGTGGTTCTTCTGGCGCCGCATCGAGAGCATGCTCTTCTCGAAGATCGAGCTCAAGAAAGCCGACGACCACTCCGACATCATCATCCAGAACGTCAAGAAGCTGCTGAGCTACGACAGGTTCCCGGGCGGGTGGGCCCTGCTGAGCCGGGGCTCGGAGGTCATACTCCACGGTCAGATGACAACCGTGCTGACCGCCCTGGCTAGGTACGAGCGCGAGACGCCCTACTGGAAGAACACGATCCCGCCCCTCACGTTCCCCGAGGCGTTCAGGCAGCAGACAGCGAGCATCCATGTGGAGGATCTGCCGTGCTGTAGGTTCGAGTTTCCGGCGGTGGCGGACCCGGTTGGGCTCCTGTGCCCCGAGTGCCACCGGGCCATGGAGAAGCACACGACGTTCGTGTGCTGTCACGAGGGGCCCGCGCACGAGCGCTATGACTTGGCTGCTGCTAATGCTGCGGCGGCCGCGGGGGGTGTGGTGGAGAATGTGGTCCGCCCTTGAATGGACTAAGTACGTGCCGAAGTTGGTGGTTTGATTGTGGTGTTTGGAAGCCCGGCCTCTCATGGCCCTTGGAGCTGAGGAAATAAGATGATGATATATTGTTTTTTGCTTGGTTGGTTTATGTATGTTGTTTGTTTTCGAATTTTCTTGCAATGTAATAAGGTCATCACAGGAGTGTGTCTTCTGTGATTGTTTTGCTTTGTAATGTTATTATCAATGAATACTAGTTCCCCTTTTGTGGTGTTACATAAGAAGTGATTCGTGAAATAGTTCAATGCTTCATGTTCAGCTCTGCAAAGAGAGTTTAGTAAGCAGAATAGAAGTAATTCTATACAAATACAAACATTAACATCCTGTTATGGATAAATGAAAGCAGGATATTTGACTCATGCTCAAACAAATACAAAAATTTACCATTAGCATACAAAAATAGACAAAATCTTACATGAGTTTTGTACACACACGCAGCAAGGTCATTTGATACTTGTGGAAACCTACCCTCCATTGTTGCATCCTAATTCACAAGTAGAATCGCATGACAGTAATCAGTAATTACAGACCCTCAGTTTTTGTCCGATCCCGCAACTCGGGAGAGTTCTGTTTGAGAAACTGAAGGTCCTTCATCTGCAAATCTACTGCTTCCTTAGGCAAGGGCTTCTCAGGGGCGAATTGGTCTTCCCAATCGACCCCGCCTTCTGCAGCCTTCGTCTTCATAGCATTCACAATCACCTTCATCTCCGACTCCCCAACCGAGGGGAATACCGCGTTCATCATGATGTTCAGCAGCCTCTCGTCTTCCTCCTCAATCACACCTCCCTTTCCAAAGCAGCACACGTAGACTGCTTCCAGGGCTTTCTCAACTCGGACCCCCATTGGGATTTTCGGGACCGTACCCCTCATTCTTGCTCGTTTCTGCACATGTAAACATCACCACTTGACTACTCTAGTGTTCTCATCAACTCATTGTTCTCATCAACTCATTAGGCATTCAAGACTTTTCAAGCACACAGATGCACCAAGGTACCTTTTTGTAAGAATTCTCATATCTACCTTGAGATTTTGCCCAAGGGTCTTGTTGTTTTTATATCATATCTTATAACCCTAAACTAGAATTTAAGGTACTTAATTGTAAATGCTTATTGCAAAAGATCAAAACATGAGTTCATGTAACAAACTGACAGAGCATGTATGTAGATGATGAAAATGATGCAAAAAACTGCTAGCAAGAAAAGACATACACAGCACAAGTGCAAAGGCTGAATCAAACTCACCTCTCTTGCTTCGTTCATCATAGCAATGAAGTTCTGTTCCTCGAATTCGATATCATTCGAGAGCCGAAGCCTTGCAACTCCCTCAAGGATTTCTTCAGATTTAAGCAACCCACCACCAACAGCTGCCAACCAACAGCATATCAGAACATACAGAGGGTCTCCTGTCTGCCAAATCAAACAAAACTACACTCTCAGCAAAACACTAATTAGGGTTTTCACGAAAATTGCGACATGGAATTAGGGTTTTGGGTGATATGAGCAGAAACAGGCACTAACCTGGCAAATATCAATCAGAATCTGTAATTGAAAAGGAATTGAGTATAAGAAGGAGATGAGTACCTTTCCCCTACGATCTTGGAACTCATAGAAAGCTCTGGAGTCAGTGATAGTACAGTTCTTGCCGACTCTTCGCCTGAACTCTGCGAAATCGATCATATCCCCACCAACTCCGCCTTCGTCGCTCACAATCCTAGCGATTAGGCCTATCACGGGCAAAGACCCAATCACTTTGCTAGCGAATCCGGAGATCGAATCGTTTGGCTCCAGGTAGGATCGAATGGATAAGGCCCCGTTTCTGGAGCGACGAGACGATTTTAGAGAGGGGGAGGGGGTGTGAAGAATGAGGTGGCAGAAATTGAGATGTGCATGGGAAGAACAGAGGCATTGTGCTGAGAGATGGAAGCGGGAAGAAGAGGAAGAAGAAGAAGATAGGGAAGGGGGTGTCGTCGCCATACCCACCATGGCCATGACTGGTGTGAGGTGGTTCAGTTTTGGCTTACCTTTCCTTTTTCTTTTGTTTTCAACTCTACACAACACCTTTCATAAAAAAAAAAGAGATTTTTCTAAAAAAGGGCGCACTATAAACAAATAATAATGAAAATAATTTGCAAATTTTTAATTTTTAATTTTTTTTTTGTAAATTTTAGGGTTTTAGTTTCTGTTTTTGGTAGGTTTATCATGTGTTCTTAAATCACACAATAAAAAAACCGAAAAAAATACTCTACACAACACCAGTCGACTCGACTCGAGTACTTTTTGGTTAAAATTCGGCTGAACCTTCTTATTGTATTTAATTACTTTCATTTTTCTTATATATTTAACCATTGTTTAGTTTTAAACTAGTTTTTTTTATACAGACAGGTATTAGGGTCGCCCCAAGTAATATTTGGGCTCGCCTAGAACATCCACAAGGATAAGAATTGGTTACTAACCAACTTTAAAGAAATACGACAAACTGCCGCCCAGGAATCTCAAACCTGAGACCTCATGGTACTACCATGAGTGCTCAACCATTGAGTTGATGCGGCAAGCGCAGTTTTAAACTAATACTAGTTACAACCTGGACCTTGACCTTGACTAGGGTTTTTTCAAATAAAATTTAAAATATATAAATTTGAATATGATATTAGTATAAACTGAATATATAATTTATTTGAATCCGATAAGTATTAAATCTGAAAACTACAACATTAGAATCAATTTAATGATTAATTTTAGTAACATGAACCTATGTAGAGCAAACTTGAATTTGAAAGTGTGAACTTAGTTAATGAACCAATACTTGTCCGAAAACACTTTTAAATAAATAAGCAATACATTAAGCTACACATAATTAATGAATATATAACTATAACTTAATGTCATATTTCTAACTTTAAATTTGACCATATATAACTATAACTTAATGAAATTTTGAATATATCTTTCTTTTTACTGTTATACTTTGATCACACTATATTACTAAGCTTCACACCAGTAAATTACAATAATATCCTTATTTCAAGATATATTCACGAAAATTAAAGAAAGAATGTATTTTAAGATGTTTTATGTTTATATGGTTTGTTATATATAAGATGTATTTAGATCTCAAGAAAATCTTAAAAGTTAAGTAGAAATTTTTACTCTATTTAAATCTTAAGTATTAAAACTCCAAACTTTATTATCTTTTCACTCCATTTGATTTCTAGAACATAATCCTAATTTCTCACTATTACTTTTATTTTCAAAATTTTCATTCATATGTATTTGTTTTTGGTTGAATTCATTCATATGTATTGGCCGATGTAGAAAAACAAAGATAAAATAAAATACAACTTTATAGTATATACACAAGAGAATAAAGGTACGAAATAGAATTATTGAACCAAAAAAAATAGAAGACAAGCATAGAATTAATAATTTACAAGTATCAAACCCCACCATAGAATTCGTATTATGATTATTACCAGCGTGATGGAGCATATTTTATTTTTTATATTTTAATTATCTTTTATTTAATTTATAGACAATAATCTCCAAACCTTCTTAATGGTTGCATGAATATTGTATTTTGTAATGTTATAATTTATTATTTTTCTATCATTTCGGTTAATATTATTCTATAATAGATATAATATATTTTATAAATTAAGAAATATATGATTTTTTTTGTCATCAATGAAGAATTCTATTCTTTTTTACCTATCTTTTTAGTTTTCAATTATTAACTAACAAATTTAGTATGCAAACTGTCATCCTACGTGAATGCATATGTATATAAATGAAATTTCTCCAATTTGTATTTATACTTGCATTATTATTAGTTCTAAAATTTTCATCTCATTTATAATGTTGATCAAATATAATAAATATCTTGATTATAGATTAATAGTATTTAACATACTTGTATGACATATCTTAGGGACCTATAATAATAAAAAGCACCTTTCTAAAATATTATATAATAAGAATATAATGATAAATACTAAAAAGGAATATAAATATTCAATGTATCTTCTTAATACATTTATACAGATGAGTCAAAAAAATTCATTATAAATTAGCCTTTATTATTGATAAATTAATTTTAGATCATTTCAAGACACTAATTAAGATTTCCTATAGTGGGAAAAAAATCAAAATTTTTTTTTTGAAGGAGAGTTAAACACAAAACATATGGATTGATGGGTCAAAAAATTTCATTATAAATTAACCTTACTATATTTTTGGTAAATTAGTTTTAGATCATTTTAAGACATTAATTAAGTTTTTCTATAGTAGGAAAGAAAATCAAAAATTTCAAGGAGACTGGAACACATTGTTGGAGTATTGATTTCGTTTGTAGGTGTTGGGCTCTCTACAACGCTGTTCCCACCGAAGATCTTCAATCTCCTGGTGCCTGGCGTTGTCCCCCCTGTAACAGTAACTTTATCGAACCAGGGAACAGTGCTCTGTTGTTGTTGTTGTTGTAGAACGCCTCTTCGTGGAAGTTGTTGAAGACGAACTTTCTTTAGTAGATCAATCATATGTACCTGCACCGATATAGGTTTGAATCGTGTAGTCACTTTCCGAAATAAATATTTCGCCCCTTTCGAGCCTTAGGGAATCCACGAAATTTGAAGTGAGATAAGACAAACCCTCCAATCCATACAAGGCTCTTGTAATGGATCGAACCTTAGAGTTCATGTAAAATGGACTTAGACTCTTCATTGAAGTTCAATCATGGCAAAAGATCCATTCGAACCAACCCCAACACTATCGTCCCTACAACCTTTATATAGAGGCAAATGAGCAGTTACAGGGAACGGTTAATAGCAGTTACTAGCCGTTACTGGCAGTTACTTATGGTTATCGGTGGTTAACAGCAGCCACACGTGGAAGACATAATATTATCCATGTCACCATTAATTAACAACATATCAAGGAAGTTACAAAGTGGTTTCACGTCAGTTACATGACGGTTACACCATCTGACTCACAGGGAAACAGTCACTGTTCCATCAAATAGAACAATCTGTCAGACACATCTTTGTTCCTTCTAAGACAATAAAGTCATTGTTACCTCCCAAGTAACAACACTTGTCAATCATCTTAGACATCAAAGTCGTTGTTCCATACCCAGTAACAACACTTATGAATGAGCTTGAACATCATGTCTAACTCTTGTCTTAGAGACACTGTTCCACTGTTACCTTATAGTAACATCTTGTTACCTTATAGGTAACATCGTAATTCCTTAATATCTCCCTCTATGTCTCAACTAAGCTTACACGAGTGTGCACTCCGCACCCCCAAACCCGTGATATAGCTAAGTGACTCCTTCATAGTGTCATATGAATCCTGACCACACCAAATGGCACAACACTAAAAGCACCAACACACATAACATATGGATTAATGAAGACAATTAAAAAATTGTTACAATAGAGATTTGACATTGAATGAGAAAACCTCCTAAAGGATTAATGAAGACAAGACTACAATTATAAAGTACCACTATGCTACTGGTGCCATTTTGATTGCATATTGTTTAAATTACCACTATGCTCTATTGGTGGGACAACCGGAGCAATCGTTGCAATTGACCCAAAAGAAGTCACTTCCGATGTCAACTTGGATATAGAATTCTTGCGAAGGAAACCCTATTTTAACTCTGTGTAGTATAATCTGCTCAATCAAACAAATGCATGCATACATGCAAGTTATAAAGTTAGAGGAAAATAAACTAAATATCTAGCATCAAAAGATATTAATTTGAAAGTTAATGTTACACCAAAATGTGTGTGGATTTTTTACCCGAAGAGACTGGGATCAAAGTTATCGAAACTCCATTCTACGAATAACCATACACAAAACATGGTGCTTCACGCTGTACAACAAAATAATTTACCCTCTCGTCAAGATCAACCCATACAACATATAAGTTAAAAAGATATAATAATTAAGTTGACTTGGTAGGAAGACTTACAATATAGAAAGGTTGCAAATATAAATAGTCTTGGGGTTCAAACACCAGTGATGCACCGCCCTTCAAGCTAAGATTTACTAATGGAAAAGATTGGTCAATACTGCACACAAAAAGAACTTAGAGCTTGGGGTAAAGAAAAGGAAACATTATATATATCTATCTATCCAAAGCAATTAACAAGACATGAAATAAGTCCTCACTTAGATGTTGTATGATAGAATTGATTTTTCTTTGTAGACTCAAGACGTACTGACTCAGAAGTGGCACCATTAATCTAAATAGAGACGACATTTTTAGACACTAAATTTTGTGGTTGTTGGTTGGTTTTTAACATACATAGAAATGTATCATTTCAATGTCACAACATCGATGAACACAGCATAAGCCGCTTCAAGAAGATAAGACACGATCGTCCCAAAGACGAACATAGTCTTGACCATGTTTCTTAATGTTGCGAAAGTAGAAGGGTCTATCGGCAAAACTCAGTCGCTCACCGAAATATTGTCCATGTACACATTGTAATGTGGATTGTGTTACATTCGGTGGAATCATAATTAAACTTTATTAGATAATGTCAAAATGGCGCACACATATTTACAACTATGGTGTAAACAACCTCGGTTTATGTTTAAAAGAACTTACTGATCAGGGAACAAAGGCATGTAGACATGGCGGGATCAAGGATCTCACCAAACAATAAGACTCTGAAAATTGAACCTCCGCTCAAACAATGGGAGAACATTGGTGACATCATCCTTCGCGAAGAAAGTTGAGATAAAAGTGACATTGGCTATTGTCCCTGATTCATGACAACCTGGAGGGAACACTCTTCTTCACTTACCATTAACATTTAATAGAATGTATATCCCCCTTCAACAAAAGAGATGCTAAATAAAAGAGTATACTAATTAAAAGTATTTTTGTAATAAATTACCCTATAGGAATTCACCCTTCTTATTACCATAATAGCGAACTACACCCTTTATTTCACAAAATATAACCAAATTATACATTTTTTAAAATATATATGGATTAGGATAGATTGCAAATAGATAAAGTTATTTTGAAAAGGAATTTGACCTTTGGGCCTTATCGTCTGATTTTAACCCTATTTTAACTCTCCGTAGTATAATCTGCTCAATCAAGCTAATGCATGCATACATGCAAGTCATAAAATTAGAGTTAAATAAATTCAATATCTAGCAAAAAAAAGATTTTAATTTGAAAGTTCATGTGAAACCAAAAGGTACGTAGATTTTTTACACGAAGAGACTGGGGGCAAAGCTATTGAAACTCCATTCTACGGATACCCATACACAAAAAATGGTGCTTTGCCCCCTACAACAAAATAACTTACCCTCTCGTTCAAGATAAACTCAGACAACATATAAGTTAAATAGATAAAATAAATAAGTAGATTGGGCTGGAAGACTTACGATATGAAATGACTGCAAATATAAATAGTCTTGGCGTTCAAGCACCATTGATGCATTGCCCTTAAAGCTAAGATTTACTATTTGAAAAGATTGGTCTTAATACTACACATAGAAAGAACTTATTAGAACTTGGGGTAAACAAAAGGAAACAATATATATATATATATAGATAGATAGATAGATAGATAAACCAAAGCAATTAATTACAACTTAAAACTAAACAGGACATAAAATAAGACCTCACTTGGATGTTGTATTGTAGCATTGGTTTTCCTTTGTAGACTCAAGACATACTGACTTAGAAATGGCACCATTAATCTGAATAGAGACGACATATATCGACATTAAATTTTGCGGGTTTTAGTTGGTTTTTAACATACATAGAAATATATAATTTCAATCTCATAGCATCGATGAACAAAGCATAAGCCGCTTCAAGAAGATAAGACACGGGTCGTTCCGGAGTCTAACATAGTCCCGGCCATGTTTCTTTATGCTGTGAAAGTAGAAGGGTCTATCGGCAAAGCTCGGTCGTTTACCAAAATGTTGTCCATGTAAACATTGTCATGTGGACTATGTTACGTCCGGTGGAATTATAGTTAAACTTTCTTAGATAATGTCAAAATGACGCACACATATTTATAACTATGTCATAAACAACTTGATTTATGTTCAAGAGAACTTACTGATCAGGGAATAGAGGCATGTAGACCATGGAGGGATCAATGATCTCACCAAACACCAAGACTCTGAAAATAAAATCTCCGCTCAAACAATGGGAGAACATTGGCGGCATCATTCTGCGCGAAGAAAGTTGAGATGAAAGTGACATTGACTATCGTCTCTAATTCATGACAACATGGAGGGAACACTCTTCTTCACTTACCATTAATATTAAATAGAAGGTTTATCCCCCTTCAACAAAAGAGATGCTAAATAAAAGAGTACACTAATTAAAAGTATTTTTGTAATAAATGACCCTATAGGAATTCCCCCCTTCTTATTACCATAATCGCGAACTACACCCTTTATTTTAAAAAATATACCAAACTATACCTTTTCTTAATATATATGGATTAGGATAGACTGGAATTAAATAAAGTTAGTTTGAAAAAGAATTTGACCTTTGGGCATATCGTTCGGGTTTTTTCATAGAATTTGAACTTTGGGCTCAAGTGTATTGTTCGATTTAAAATATTGTAAAGATTGTATATGCATGTTTTGTTGAAAGTCCTCATCCGAATACAAGTGTGGCGGCCTAGCTAGTGTTTTGGGTTGCAAAACCATTAGAAATTGCGTCCAACTACATCAGATCCTTGAAATAATTATCCTTTGTGCTAATACCGGCCTCGTACTTGACCTTGTAAATATGTACATTGATTAGTCGACTTGTCACAACGAGCCTCTGATGTCGTCCGAGCTTCCGATTTGTGTTTCTTATCAAAAAACAAGACGACCTGAACCGTGCTCGACCGTCATGGGCCAAAAAAGTTAAGGTAAAAAACCTATACCATCAAAATAAAATAAGGAAATATATTATCATTTTCATTAACGTATGTAGATAAAACTCTCTAAATCGGAATAAAGAAGATCATATGGACTAACTTTACTTGTACTGATCTGCTAATGGTGGGACAACCGGAGCAACCGTTGCAATTAACCCACAAGACGTCACTTCTTATGTCCACTTGGATGTTGCGGAGGAGTCCCTATTTTAACTCGGCATAGTATTATCTGTTCAATCAAACAAATGCATGCATGCAATTTATAAAATTAGAGTAAAATAAATTACATATCTGGGATAATAATATGAAAGATCATTTGAAACCAAAAGGTACGTAGATTTTTCACCCAATAAGAATGGGGTCAAACCTACTATCTAGGGTGAAACCAATGGTGACTCTAGGTTGCAAGATATGCTTGTGCCAGGCCCAGTCGTGCGCCACAAGTTGACTCATGCTTGCATCCTTATTTACCAGAGTAGCCCTCCAACTTCAGTGGCGAGAGGTGAGCTCATAGCCGGTGTGCCCCTAGTAGGAATACGGCGGTAGCGACGGCTGATATGTAGACATAAACTTGATATGCAATTGTATTGCTCGTTATCACAGGAAATCTCTCTTACTAATGCCTATGTAGCTACAATTAATTTGGACGAAGAGTTCAGTTTAAACGAAGAGTGAAATTCATCTTCATCTTTATAGTTGAGATGAATGGAATTTGGACGGTCATAGGTAGTTAGGCGTTATTGGTTTTGTGTTCCGAATTAGGCAATTAAATGCATTATACAAAACACTAATGCAAAGGGAGGAGTGAATATCAGGCCCAACAAAGAACAAAGCACAAAACATTGTTGTTTGGGAGCACACGTATCTATATCCCTCTAAAGATTGTCCCTTAAGGTTTAAAGTTTAATAAATGATCATTCATTTGTTTTGTTTTTTATTTTGAATTTTCTTTTATCTTATTTTGTGTTTTATTTATATGTCTATTCAAATACTCCCTTTCTAATAATAAATATTTTACTAATAATCGTCACAAAATGAAAGAGGAAGATATTGAGTTTAGAAGATCATGAGACTTACTTTTATTATAACGAATGATAATACAAAAGATACATAGAAAACATCTATACTACTCTTAAAATTGTCCCCAAAGAGGGTCAAATACATGGAGATGCTTTCAATTAGCCCCCCCCCTATTTACTTTCTTCCTTACCTTTACATGAAATCTAAAATCCTCGAAGTCTCCCTAATTTAATTCCAGCCTTTGAGATGAATGAGTGGTCTTTTAGCTTCCCACCGACAGTTTAGTTGGACAACAAAACATAAAGTAGATTGATAGAGTATTTAAATGGACACTAAAGCAAAAAGGACATAAATAACACAAAAAAAAAAGCAAAAAAAAAACTAACATGTAATACTAATATACCGCCGTTAAATAAAAATATATCATGACATTATTAAAAATTTCGATGATTTATAATGTACCATGACATTATTAAGAATTTTTAATATTTTCCTGACATGCTTTCCCCCGTCCGATGTTTTCTAGTAATATTTATACTTGATTACATTTTTTGTCAGAAATTGATGGTCATTTATTTCCATGTCTGTTTTTGTCGTTCGTGTCTGGTGGTGTGTCCTCGCTGCTTTTTCTTCATGTTTTTGTGGTGGTGTGGTCTATTTGTATGTCTACATGTGGTGCGTTTTCCTTGCCCTTTTGTGGGACTCTGTGGCTGTCAACATGGTGGTGGAAGTGGTCTAACCAAGACTTCCCTGATCACACATCTTCAAGATCGTCATTGTTCCGGTGAGGCGTTTTCTGTTCTTGAGGTTGTTCCCTGATCAAGCAGCAAGGACACACTGCTTTATAGAGTGACGTTGTTTTTAAGTTGGCATAACTAAAAAATACATAGAAGACGTAATATTTATACTTGATTACATTTTTTTTCTTCTAAAACCTTATAATAAGAATCTAAATTGAAATACCTCATATTTAAAAATTTCATTTTTATCAACATTTATTGTTATCGACTATTATTATGTTTAAAATTAGCCTATATGTTACCATTGTTAGAATATTAAGATATTATCTTAATGTGTTTATTTAAGTAAATCAAATAATATCTTTTTAATATCTTTATATAGTATGATATTTGATAATATCTTTATACCTAATAATATCTTAATAAAATTATTCTAATATCTTAATAATATCTTTATCTACTATAAAACAATTTAAAGAGGAACTTAAATCTTTGTTAAAATTTGCACTATATCATCGACGGAATAAAATAATGATTTTACTTTTTAAATTATCTCCTTCAAGAATAATCTTTATTCCCACCTGATATCTTATCCATTTGTTTTGATACCATTGATATCTTACCCTAAAACATTTTTCATTTTAGATAAAAGAGAGTTTTTAAAGTATTGTTATAAAGATTCTAAATAATTAGTTAAAATAATGGATTCTATGATTGAAGTGATTGTATTTTTTTATACATAAGTAAAATACAGATAGCTATATTATTAAGTATAATTTAAAATCTTAACAAATATTTTATTTCAATAAATATTACTTGGGAAAGTAATCTTACATAATAATCTTAATTAATTGATTGAATTTGCTTATTTTTAAGATAAAACATAAAAAGATATATTATCAAATACACTAAGATGGGTTGAAGAAATGAATAAAGAATTGGAGGCACTCGAAAGAAATCAGACCTAGATCATCACTAATTTACCTCCACAAAAGAAGGCGATAGAGTGCAAATGGGTGTACAAAATCAAGCACAAACCCGATGGCACAATAAAGAGATACAAGGCTAGGCTTGTCATAAAGGGTAACAATCAGATTAAAGGGAAAGATTACAAACACACGTTTTCTCTAGTGGCCAAATTCACTATTGTCAAAGTTCTACATGCTTTGGCTATATACTATCCAGAATTGGTCGTTGCATCAATTCGGCGTTAACAATGCCTTTTTACAAGGGCATTGGGCATCTTGATGAAGAGGTGTATATGGAAATACCTGAAGGGTACAATGCATCTCCACCTAGGAAAGTCTATAGGCTTAAAAGATCGTTATATTGGCTCAAGCAAGCTTCAAGACAGTGGAACATTGCTCTCAGTCAATTTCTTTTCACTTTTGACTTTACTCAACCTAAGCAAGACTACTCCTTGTTTGTAAAAAAAGGTTCCTACATGGACTGTGGCCACTATGCTCTACGTGGATGATTTGTTGATAACCGGAGATTACCAGAAGTTTATCTCCAAGCTGAAATCAGCTCTTCGTCACACTCTCACCATTAAAGACCTAGGCATCGCTAGGTACTTTCTTGTGCTGAAAATTTGCTAAAGTAAGTAATGAACTTTGCTTCATCAACGGAAGTACATTCTTGATATTTTAGAAGATTGAAAGATGCAGGATGGCAAACTAAGCTTATTTTCTTTCCCGAGAGGAATCAAGTTATCTAACGATCAGGGCATTCCTCTAGATGAACCCGAGCAGTACAAACGGTTAATATGGAGACTGTTATTTCTCTTATCTTGAGACCATACCTCTCATATGTAGTGCAACACTTAAGTCAATTCATGGCAAACCCCAGACAACTGCATATGGATGCTGCATAGCACGTCGTCAAATACTTGAAAGGCACTTTGCAGTTAGGTCTGTTTTTTCTCATATGATTCGTCTCTCAAGCTATCATTCTACAACGACACGGATTGAGGCACTTCCGCTTTGAATGCTCGATCTCTGACTAGTTATTGCAAATTTTTTGGATCATCCTTCATCTCATGGAAGACTGATGTCCGCGTTTTTAGGTAGATTTCTAAGGTCTAGATAGGTTGGTTTAAGTTGATTTTCGTAGTTGAGTTATGTGTTTTTGAGTCATTTTGCATGAGTTTTCGTATTTCCTTGAGATTCGGAAACTACGCACTTTTGTGTCGTTTTGTAGGTATTTTGGAGCTTGAAGACGAGTTTGGAACAAGACTTGGAGAGGATGGACGAGTCAAGAGGAAGATCTCAAGAGGAAGAGCTAAGGAGAAGAGCTTAAAAGAGCAAAGTCAAGGAGGAAAGTGAAGAAAATCGACCCCAAGATCGAGCCCAAGGAGGTCGATATCGAGCCACTTGACCAAACTTAGAGCGCAAGGAAAACAAGCCTCAGGATCGACCCTTAAGGGGTCGATATCGACCCTCCATGAGGTCGATCGCGCGTCACCGAATTCACTTGTTCCGGATTATATTGTCAAGTTTCCTAGTTTGTATTTTAGGAAGGTGTTTTATTTGTGTTTCCTAGTTAGATTAGGACTCCTTTTTGTCTATAAAAGGAGGTTGAACCTATAGTTTTGAGGGATTCAAGATTCATACCTTTGGATTCTTTGCTAGAGAGAAGACTTGGAGAGCAAGTTTGAGGTTTGTAAGAATTGTTCTTTGGTTTTTAGTTGAATTGAAGTTTGGTTTAATCATGTCTTCTTTTTCTTCTTCTTCCTTGTTCTTCTTTGCTATGTGTGAGTAGTCCTTTTAAGTTCTAGGTTTGGGCAAAAACCCAACACAATTATGCATGTTTAAAACTTGAATTCATGACTTGAATGCTTGATGATCATATCTACCATATCTTGTGCTTAATCCTTGGTGAAAATTGAGGCATGTTTAGTAATTAACCCTAGCGAAAGTGAAAAGTTAGTTGCTTGATTATATCTAATAGGTTTATTTGCGAAAGTTGATATTCCTAGGGTTGAAGGATAGGTAGAAAGTTGTTTGATTCGCGAAAGTTGATTGAATAGCTTGAATTGTTTGCGAAAGTTAACTTTTCTATGATCTAGATTGCATGATAGTTGTGAATTCTTGTTAAAAGCATGTATGGTTGTTGTTGTGGTAGCCTTTGCCCTAGGATTTACCTTTTAGATTGATTAAAGTTCGTGTCTTTTGCTTTGATTTCAACTCCCTCCATCGTATTCGAGTTAGTTGTTCGTGATTGTGTGTTTCTTGTGAGATTCGTGTGCCTAGCTCTCAGGATCGACCCCCCTAGGGTCGAGATCGACCCTCTTTTGGGTCGAGCCTAAAGTCGTTTTGCCCCTTGTTTTCTTGCTTTTCGTAGTTATCGACTAAACTTAGCATTAATCTCACTCCCGTGGACGATCCTGACTTCGCTATACTCAGCGGGGTCTTGAATATAAATTTATTTGTTCGAGAAACCCTTCAACAAATTGGCGCCGTTGCCGGGGAGTGTGCAATAGTGCCGAGTTTAGTTGATATTTGGGTGAGGGACTAGCCCGAACCCTTTGTGTGTTTTTGATTTGTTTTTGTTTTTGTTTTTGTTTTTAGGTTAGATGTAGCCATGGAGACCTTTGAGGACCTTGAAAGAAAGTTAGCTAATCTTGAACTTCAAGTGTTAAACCTCCAAAGAAAAAGAGAAGCCGAGGCCTATGCAAGTCAAAGAGAATGGGAAGCCCAAGGCTACCCCAATTGGGGTTATTATGAACCACGCCATACTTATGCAGGTCAATTTGAAGAGTCCAATTATACTTGGGATCCCTATTGGAGGAGTGATGATTATCCCAACTGGGGTTATTATGAACCTCCTAGCTATGAAGAGCAACCACCGGCTTGGGCACAAAGTCTCTTTGGTGGACTCATCGATAAGCTTGATGAAGTTCAAAACAAATGGGGAGACTTCGAAACATGGAATGAAAAATCCAAACATGGTGATCTAACGGCTCAAATTCCACAACCTCAAGGGCAATTACCGGGCCACCCCGATGAGAACCCGAGAGGCCACATTGCCGCAATTCACCCAAGGAGCGGAGAGAAGTTGCCGGAGCAAGATGCGAGTAAGAAGACGGTGGATGAAGAAGACCGACCCAACCTAAGGGAGGTCGTGTCCGACCCCCACATGGTCGACACCAAACCCCTCCCCACTACGGAAGAGGTCATCACCGACCATCATCAGGTCGTGGTCGACCCTCTTCCTGGAGTCCCGAAGTTCGTTCCTTCTTCTTCGACAACAAAGGCACTTCCTTTCCTATCCAAGAAGGATAAGGAACCTTCCATTGAGCACGTTGAGCCTTTATCCGAGTCAAGTCCTCCACTCATTCTAAGCCAATCATTCCTCATCACGACCGGAGCTATCATAGATGTTAAGAAGGGACTCGTATCATATGATAGTGGTGAAGAGAAAGTAGAGATCCGCTTCAAGAATGCTTTGAAAGAGGACCGTGAGGAGGAGATGAAGAATTTGGAGGATGACCCGGAAGAGAATTTCTTGCTAGATGAGGCCGAGAAAAACAAAGTTGAGACCCAAGTTGAGGATAAGAGTCTCTTTCTAGGAGAAGGCGAAATTGAGGAGGTTAAGACCCAAGAGGATGAAGGATGTACGGGGTCTCTGCTACCAAAGTTGAAACCAAACCCACTCGTGGAGGAAAGTGAAGAAAAGGTGGTCGGGTTTGGACCTTCATTGACCCTGGATGCTAGCAAGGAGCGGGCCAAGCATGAAGAGATGAAAATCGTCGCCGTGGGTCCTTTCGACTTTCCTACGTCAATCATGGTCCCTAGGCTTGAAAGTGCCTACAAATTCTATCATCTTCCCTTCAAGATAGGACGCAAGGAGCTATGGACCTACAAGGATCCCTTTGTTGATTATTGTGAGGCACCACCACACCCACCAAATTGGTTCTATTCTAACCCTTCTCACAAAAGTTATTCTTGCGCTTTTGATAAGTTGAAACGATCTTTGAGTGCTATATCATTATTTTTCAATTTATCAATATGTTACTTATGCTTTCATGAGGTGTCTTCACAAGACTTTGACAGGTTACTTAGAGCCTTGACGATGTCCGATCATAGGGATTGAGCTAAGGAACTTCTCGTCAAGCTCATGACGTTAAAAAAGCGCTTACGGGAGGCAACCCGGTTTCTAGATTAGATTTTTCTTTTCTTTTGATTTTCCGTTTTCTAGACTAGATTTTTGTTTTTTCTAACCTTCCTTAGATTAGATTAGGATATATTTTGCTTGGGATTTGTGATGTTTTTGCAGGACTCTAAATTGCAAACATGAGCTCAAAAAGACGGCACGTCGTCCTCCTCCTCCTCCATGAGGATCTCCACCTCCAATTCAAGCTTCAAAGAGTTTTTGTGAGTTTTCTTCTTCTTTTCTCTTTACTTTTTCATATGTTTTCATGCATGGGGACATTGCATGATTTAAGTATGGGGTGGGGAAGAAGAAATCTTACATGTTGTATATAATTGAGTCTTTGTTTGTTTGCCTTGCTTGTTTGATGATTTGCTTGTTTAGAGAAAAATCTTGAAAAATCCAAAAAAATTAGAAAAGTTGAAAAATCCAAAAAAATTGAAAAAAGTTCAAAAATCCAAAAATATTTGCTTCCTTGTTTGTTTTAGGATAGAAAAACATTCCATCTTAGATATCCTATGATGAAAACTAATCTTTATGCTTATCATGTAATTCCTTTGGCATAATTGGATAGTGTAGCCCGAGTTTATGAGAAATTGCTTTTTGATTGTGAATGTGACTTGTGATGAAATTGAGCATATGTGTCTTAAGTGAAAGTGATTGCAATCCAACAAAGTTTTTACCTAGTGAGAATTTTGGCCTTATAGGGAGAACATCATTGATTCCCTCTTCTTTATTTGTGTGATTTTGCTCTCTTTATGCATATGTCTCTTGTCATTGATATGGTTATCTATTTCTTGAAACCGTTATGAGATTGTTCAAGCATGTTGATTGTGATTAAGAACTTATATTTTTAGCCTATATTCTTCCATACCTACCTTGAATTGTCTTTGCTTGAAGCCCCGTTCTAGCCTTAGCCTTTTTTTTGAAGCTCCACAAAAATTATCCCTAACCTATGTTAGCTTGACCCTTTTCCGGGAATTGGACTTAGATGTGTTGGGAATGATTTTTGTTGAGTGAAGATTGTGTTGAGTTTGGAAGTGGTGACATTATTAAAAGGTAGAAAACAACTTGTTGAAGTATAATGTAATAGGATTCTTGGCTTGGATTGCACATTGTTGAAAAAAGAAGAGAAAAGAAATAAAGTGCTCGAGCTAGTAGCCTCAGGATCGACCCCCATATAGGTCGATATCGCCCCCCCAGTGAAAACGTGCTCTCAGGATCGACCCCCTAGGGGTCGATCTCGACCCTCTCTAGGCTCGAGCAGAGAAAGAAAGAAAAGAAAAAAAAAGAGAGAAAAGAAGGAAAAAAATAATACAAGTGCAAAGCCAAGAATTCCTAGTATTTCTAAGTTGTAGTATGGAAGTTTGGGTTAGAAATTGTTGGGTTTGAGTGTCCTTGATGAAGTGTTTGGTTATGAGTTGAAACGAGAAAGAAGAGAGTTGTTTGGTATGAAGTGTTGTATTTAGGAGTTTGATTCCCGGATTTAGCACCACATGGCCAAATAACTTCCTTACCTATTGTTATTACCAAGCTCCATTACAACCCGGCCGAATGAGTCTTCTATGAAGATTTCATTGAGCCTAAGTTCTTATGAAGGTTGATGTGTCTTAACTTCTCTAGGTAGAGAGATTGGTGATATAAGTCTCAATGAAAAAGTAGACTTTGCATAAAGATTGAGATGAGAGTTGATTTGTTAAGCCTAAACACATGAGAGATGAGAGAAACACATTTATATCCCTTGTGAGGTTGGATTGTGATTGCCTAGCTTGAGACTCATGCATATGTGATGACGTTAAAGTTACTTGTTTTTTTTTACTTATGTTTAAAATGTTTTGACAAGGGCTATACTTGAAGGTTGTGTTATTGGTCTTGATTTTGCATGATTATTGCTTGAGGACAAGCAAGTCTAAGTATGGGGTGTTTTGATGTCCGCGTTTTTAGGTAGATTTCTAAGGTCTAGATAGGTTGGTTTAAGTTGATTTTCGTAGTTGAGTCATGTGTTTTT
Organism: Polygonum aviculare; assembly: GCA_934048045.1. Lineage (NCBI taxonomy): Eukaryota > Viridiplantae > Streptophyta > Magnoliopsida > Caryophyllales > Polygonaceae > Polygonum > Polygonum aviculare. The sequence continues at coordinate 6,285,931 of OW204027.1, forward strand.
GAGTCTTTTTGCATGAGTTTTCGTATTTCCTTGAGATTCGGAAACTACGCACTTTTGTGTCGTTTTGTAGGTATTTTGGAGCTTGAAGACGAGTTTGGAACAAGACTTGGAGAGGATGGACGAGTCAAGAGGAAGATCTCAAGAGGAAGAGCTAAGGAGAAGAGCTTAAAAGAGCAAAGTCAAGGAGGAAAGTGAAGAAAATCGACCCCAAGATCGAGCCCAAGGAGGTCGATATCGAGCCACTTGACCAAACTTAGAGCGCAAGGAAAACAAGCCTCAGGATCGACCCTTAAGGGGTCGATATCGACCCTCCATGAGGTCGATCGCGCGTCACCGAATTCACTTGTTCCGGATTATATTGTCAAGTTTCCTAGTTTGTATTTTAGGAAGGTGTTTTATTTGTGTTTCCTAGTTAGATTAGGACTCCTTTTTGTCTATAAAAGGAGGTTGAACCTATAGTTTTGAGGGATTCAAGATTCATACCTTTGGATTCTTTGCTAGGGAGAAGACTTGGAGAGCAAGTTTGAGGTTTGTAAGAATTGTTCTTTGGTTTTTAGTTGAATTGAAGTTTGGTTTAATCATGTCTTCTTTTTCTTCTTCTTCCTTGTTCTTCTTTGCTATGTGTGAGTAGTCCTTTTAAGTTCTAGGGTTGGGCAAAAACCCAACACAATTATGCATGTTTAAAACTCGAATTCATGACTTGAATGCTTGATGATCATATCTACCATATCTTGTGCTTAATCCTTGGTGAAAATTGAGGCATGTTTAGTAATTAACCCTAGCGAAAGTGAAAAGTTAGTTGCTTGATTATATCTAATAGGTTTATTTGCGAAAGTTGATATTCCTAGGTTGAAGGATAGGTAGAAAGTTGTTTGATTCGCGAAAGTTGATTGAATAGCTTGAATTGTTTGCGAAAGTTAACTTTTCTATGATCTAGATTGCATGATAGTTGTGAATTCTTGTTAAAAGCATGTATGGTTGTTGTTGTGGTAGCCTTTGCCCTAGGATTTACCTTTTAGATTGATTAAAGTTCGTGTCTTTTGCTTTGATTTCAACTCCCTCCATCGTATTCGAGTTAGTTGTTCGTGATTGTGTGTTTCTTGTGAGATTCGTGTGCCTAGCTCTCAGGATCGACCCCCCTAGGGTCGAGATCGACCCTCTTTTGGGTCGAGCCTGAAGTCGTTTTGCCCCTTGTTTTCTTGCTTTTCGTAGTTATCGACTAAACTTAGCATTAATCTCACTCCCGTGGACGATCCTGACTTCGCTATACTCAGCGGGGTCTTGAATATAAATTTATTTGTTCGAGAAACCCTTCAACAAAGACAAAGAAAGATTGTCTCCAAGTCCTCTACGGAATCCAAATATAGAAGCATGTTGATGGCATCTAGTGAGATTATATGGTTGTACGGATTATTGGCTGATCTTCAAGTGTCGATACCCATTCCAATTGTTCTCCACTTTGACAATGAAGTATCTCAATATATAGCTACAAATCTAGTGTTTCATGAACGAATTAAGCACTTGAGGATTGATTGTCATTTCGTCAGAGATCTAGTTCAAGAAGGCTTCATTCAAACTGCACATATCTCCTCTACTCATCAAGTGGCTAATATAATGGCAAAAGCACTTGGAGGACAACAACATGCTTATCTCAGATTCAAGTTAGGACTTGTTCTTATCAACCAACTCCAACTTGAAGGGGGGATGTGAAGAATAGTGAAAGAATGAAATTGATTATTACTTCTGTATTTTGAGTCATTGTCCACATGTTTGTCCTACATGTTAAGGTCTTTTAGGTCTTTTCATTTGCTTTATATCCCTATTAACTACAGTATAAATATGCCTTATGGCACTTTTGATAGATTAAGGTATATAGGAAACATCAAAAGAACTCCCAACTGTCATGTAAAAGTGTTTTCATGTCATTCAATGAAATGTGGCATTTTTCACTAGTTTCTAGCTGAGTAATTGCTCAAGCTTACTTTTGCGTAAAGAGTTGGAAGCTTTCATTGAAAAAGAGCTATATCCTATTGGTCCTATGAACTCCAACAAATCCATGCAGTCTTTCGACTTCATGGATACTACCAACATTGTCTTAGCCAAGATCGAAGAAAATGGAAGTGATGAATATACCTCCTCACCAACCGAATCCACCAAGCGTAAGGATGGAGAGAAGTAAACATTTACCGGATACTACCAACATTCTATTTTTATGCTTAAATGAGAAGCATATGGTTCTTGAATTTATATTCTTTGCAAGAACATCATTACATAAAAAACCGGAAAAAGGATATAGAAACTCCACCAGATAATATCGATCTTTATGCTCCAAGATATATTGTATATATATAGAAAGATATAGAAACTCCCTCCATATATATATATGCATATATAGCAATTTTCTTTTAAGAAAATAATAATAGTTGTTCTAAATAATTTTCAAATAATGAATAGTTAGATATAAATCCTTAATGATTATCTATTAAAATCTTTTACAAATTATTTTTCCACTACAAAATCTTTTTGCATTTTTTTAAAAATCAAAGAAATCACTGTAGATTCTATTCAAACAAATTCGTTAGTGAGAGATTTTTCGAATAAGCACCATCATCGATCAATACATATATGTATGTGTAAGAAAATAGTAAGAATCACTCAAGTGATATTAAGAAATCGAAGGAGTTTAGCGGACTAATGAAGGAGTTTAATCTCTATCCATGACAATAATCCTACATTCGCTAGTTCGATATTAGCAATAAAGAAAGTGGAGAAGTTCAACCCCTGTTGAGTTGATGGTGAAGGTGTCTGAGATTTGTTTGGAGAGTTCTATATATATTTAGCTTCTTGATAATATGATGGTGAAGGAGATGTACATATCCTTTTGCAATGCTCCGACTGCTGGTGGACGAGATTGAAACTCGTCTAAAATATGAAAGAGAAGGTGATAAATGGTATAGAAATTTGATAGGCTAAAATCGTGAAAGTAGGGGATAAAATTTGACATGGTGATGTATAAAAAATATATTAGCGATGTTGTGAAAATTGACACATGTCAAATGATATGAAATATAATCTTATGACGCGTAACTGAAATGTTAAATTTTACTAGTATAAGAGCATCCACAATGGAGAATAGAAAGAAATTTCTCTATTGTGGATGCTCCTAATTTTTAAATAATTACTTAAAAAAATTGAAATGGATTAACATGTTGGTAACACGTGAAGAAATCCTACATAACATAATATATGAGTGATATATGAAAAAGTCTTAAACGATGTAATGAGGTGGATTTAATCCTTAATGATTTTAAACATATACTCGGTATAATAAATTATATAGGCCAGCACCCCCTTAAATCCTTAGTATACGACCCAATCCTTTTCTAACACCGCTATCCCTCACTTTACACTATAGTGTCGAAAAACTATTCAAGTATCTAAAAAGGCCTAATAACATGGGATTAGTTAATTACAAATTATTTAAAAAATATTTATTCCCCCGGTTTATGAGCCTAAAAATTGGAGTTTGCCGCAGACCCCACCGACCCTAATTCTATCCAATAATAAAAAAACAACAAATAATTCAAAATCCCTCAAGAAACCCAAGTAACTAAACGTCAAAATAATCTGGAAATTTCTCACTCCTCACTCCTCTCTCTCCACCGAGAAATCTTCATCATCAAATGATTCAAATCAAAAAATAACGACACCTCCAATAAAAAGGGCAATGGCAGCACACTTTGAAAATTAACAACCCAATTCTCCATTTCCAAATTCCATCCATCGATCGATCGATCCCAAATCCGATAACTGTGACACACACAAACACAACACCCCATTCCATTTCTTCGCTCGTTTCAAAAAAGCGGAAGGCCCCACCCACCATTAGACACTGCTCCCTCCCATTTTCCATTTCCATGGTGTAAAGCAAAAGCCTCTTTCTCTCTCTTCCAGAAATCGCAATCTCAAAACAAGGGAAAAAGGAGTTAGCTTTGAGCTTTCCCACTCTCTCACTAGTAGCTCTCCCAGAACACTCTGTTTTTGATCTTCCGATGGGAGGGGTGACGTCATCAATGGCGGCCAAGTTCGCCTTCTTCCCGCCGAGCCCGCCGTCGTACAAGGTGGTCACCGACGAGCTGACGGGGCTGCTGCTCCTGAGCCCCTTTCCGCACAGGGAGAACGTGGAGGTCATGAAGCTTCCGACCAGGAGAGGGACTGAGATCGTGGCCGTGTATGTTCGGAACCCCATGGCTTCCTCCACTCTCCTCTACTCCCATGGCAACGCCGCCGATTTGGGCCAGATGTACGAGCTCTTCCTCGAACTGTGCATCCATTTGCGAGTTAATGTTCTCGCGTAAGTCCTCTTTCCCCTCTCACCTTTTTTTTTTCCTGAATTTCAGCTCACCTTGTTCTAGGGTTTACAATTTCCAGATAGCTCCATTTATGGAATTATTTTATTCCTGTGTGTGCTTTTATGGTTTGGTTATATGGTGATGATGTGATTGCCACTTCTTTGATTGTTGGATTTCTTCTAAGCTTTTTAGGCTGCGTTTGGTTGACTAGTTCATCCAAACACCCTCTTAAGGTGTTGTAGTCTAATGGAAAAAAATAAACAACAAATTTGGCTGAGTTTTTGGGACTAAATGAGTTTAGTTTTTTGAGTTTGTTCTTTGTTGGAGTTGTGAGTTTGTTCTAAGTGCCTGTATTGATTTGCATTTTTGCGAATTCAGCTCAATCGGCTAAATATCAACCGTTTTGTTGCTTGATCCAACATTCCTTGTCAAGTATTACTACTTGGTAAATTGTTATAATAGAATAAATAAGTAGTTCTTGATATTTCCGTCTTGGATCCTGCAATTAGGTCCATTGATCTTACCAAGAATTCACTAGCTGTTATTCTTGTACAGCTGGTATGGCAACAAAAGAATGGTAGTCGTAACTTGAGGCTTACTTCATTGATGTCACATTTTACCAAGCAATAGTCCTTCTGCATTAATTTTGTCATTTTTAAGTGACATGGAAGGAGTTCTTCGATTATATTGTGATTTGTGTAGTGAAGCTTTTCAATCACTTCATTACTATGGCATCTGATTACTTTGACATTATAGTTCAGCTGGATCCTTGAGCTGCTAGTGTTATTTTATTTCACTAAATCTGTTCTTATAAGGGGTTCAATTTCGCATTGATCAATATACCAAAGAAGTAATTTTTTCTTTAGAAAAGAGTATTAATGATGTATGGCAAAAGAAGCTTAAAAAACCAGCTCTAGCTAGGTTTCTAGCCAAAACAAGCCAGGTTCTTAAATGGCCAACAATATTTGTTAGGATACAGTGGCACGTCCTATACAATCAGATCTTAGTACTACTGCAAAGCATTCAAATTGGTTGTTTCTTCTTCAATTATTATGTTTATTAAATGACTTATTTAAAGTCACAAGTTTCTCTTACATACCTTCCAGTTTTAGATTCCATTTTAAATATAGGAAAAAAAATCAAGTTCAATATACCAGGCAGAACTTGGAAAATGGTTCTGTTATGGTTATAAAACCAGTTAATTAGATCATTTGAGCTAAGACATTCAGTAACGGAAACTACTCAGATTGACCATGGATTGGTGGGACTCATGACTAACAAAATCTCTCAACTTCTAACCTGACGTTTAACCGAAAATGTTCCTGACAAAAATGATACTGTTGTTGCAGGTATGATTACTCTGGATACGGGCAGTCTACTGGGAAGGTACTTTAGGATCCAATATTTCTTCTCTATGAACAAATTCTGCATATTGAAATAAGCATTGAATTTTCGGTGTTATGTAAAGTTTCCTCTCCATTGACAGCCATCGGAGCAAAATACATACGCAGACATAGAAGCTGCATATAAATGCCTTGAAGAGAGCTACGGTGCTAGGCAAGAAGATATTATTCTTTACGGCCAATCGGTTGGAAGTGGTCCAACCCTTGATCTAGCTTCTCGTCTCCCTAACTTGAGAGCTGTTATTTTGCATAGCCCTATACTCTCGGGCTTAAGGGTCATGTATTCTGTAAAACGAACATATTGGTTTGACATTTACAAGGTAATGGAGGCCTATCTCTTTATATGACCTTTGCCCACTTTCGTTCTCGTTCTCGTTTACCTTTTTTTTACCTTTTTTCAATTCTGACCAATATACTTTATGTGCCTTGTTTACAGAACATTGACAAAATTCCGCTTGTCAACTGCCCTGTATTAGTCATCCATGTGAGTATACATTCAAAACAATCTTATTTTCTTGAAGTAGATTTAGAACAATCTTATTTGCACTATGTGATCAAAGCATTCATTCATCCATGTCTTTCCTTAATAATTGGAATTGAAAAACTTACCGTTGTTGCTTCATTTCATGCTCGAAGTTTTATCCTTCAGTGCAAGTTACCTTGTTTCATCTCATACATGATATCAGCTTCAGTTTTCACTCCACTTCTATTCAATCTTGTTTCTCCAGGGAACTTCAGATGAAGTAGTGGATTTTTCCCATGGAAAACAACTATACGAAATGTGCAAAGAAAAGTATGAGCCACTGTGGCTCAAAGGAGGGAACCACTGCAACCTAGAGCTCTATCCAGAGTATGTAAGGCATTTAAAAAAGTTCGTTTCCAGTGTTGAAAGGCCGCCTTCTCACCGCCATAGCTCTAGAAAAAGCGTTGACCAAGTTGACCAGACTCGTAAGAGCACAGCCAATGTGCACGAGCTTTCCCGTAAGAGCACGGGTCGAAGAGACAAGCCACCAAAGCCAAATGTTGACAAGAAGGAGAAGCTAAAGAGCCAGCTGGGTAACCTGGAAAAGGTTGCTGAGAAGTTTCGGATTTCGTTTGACCAAACGTCACGGAGGAGCGTTGATTGCCATGAGAAGACGAGGATTAGCGTGGACCAATGTCAGCTCGAACACGCTCGGAAGAGTGTTGATCAGTTGGAAAGAATCCGAACAGTCTAGTATATGTACATTGTACATCTTTAATCCTTTGCTGTGTTGTGTGCTTGTGAGAATGATCATACGAGTCCTCTCTTACTCTTTTTTTGCTATATGCTATTTATGGTGTTCATCTACGTAGAGGGTTTTCTTCATAAATGAGAAGATATTTGGTGTTGAAAGTGATGATCAGTGAATCTGCTTTGTAGTTGATGGAATTGCTGATCATTGACCGCTTCTTGCTTAAGATTTAGGGATTGAGGTAATATTATGTATTTATCAGATGCATAGTTTTGTTACATATATGTTCTTTGGAGAAGCTAATTTTAAGTATTTTTGCCTCCATGTAGGCTTGTAATATCAAAAGACATGGGAAATAACAAGAGTACAAAACATGAAAGTGCACATTCCACATGTAATGTCTAGCCCTACACAAGTACACATCAAGTTGATATTGGGTGGAATGGTCTCTCATGCCCTTAGTAGGTCCATATAGCTAAGCAGCAAAACTTGACAGCTTGCCATTGAATAATTAAGGTTTGCTAACAAAGTGTAAGTACTCAAATTCAAAAGGAGGGCATTACATACATAAACATACTCCCTTCAATTGAACTTTAGCACATGCAATACAATTGAATTTTAATGAATCTTTATTTACAGTTCAGTGTACAACAAAATCTAGTGAAGTAATTTCAACAATTTTAGTAAGCCAGTATTAATTAATTGCTTAGTATATAAAATGCTTTTCATTCAGAAACAACATTAACAAGATAAAACCAGCAATAGATGGAAGGACTAATGATAGAAAAATTGACAATGACCTGCCAAATCATTAAGCGATCTAGACACCAAAATGTTCCCACTTCCCACCTAATAAATGCACAAGCTTAAGTCCAACAAAATGCAGCCTAACAAAAAAACATGGATTGATTAATGATTACAAAGAGCACATGGCTAGTTGCAGAGCAGTTACAAATAGCTTCTCTTTGGCCTGGAACATTATGTTCAGCTTAAATCTCATAATTTTAACCAACAAACCTCTGCAATATGCCTCAAACAACACAAGGAATAAACACAAGTCCAAAACTGGACAGTACAGAGTTACATATCATTTCATACTAATCAATCTATACCGCGACAAGAATTCTCTCATTAGTAGGAGAGCTCAAGAATCGTCATCCTATATCTTCTTCACCGGTTTCAAACATAAACGTCTTCTCTTGTTAAGATAAGCAAGTAGTGTAAGATCTCACATCGAAAAAGATTTTCATGGTGAGTCTGGGAGGGAACCGGGGAAAGAGAGCTCTTTATATTGAACAATGGCTTCCGGTGGTACATGACCGACACAGATCTCATGCACTGTCTTAAAAAGAGGGAATGAGTCCAGCCAGCCATTGATCGTCAAGACCTCATAAACCTCGTTTGCAGTTGAAACGCCCTTTAAAAACAAGTAAGCTTCATTAAGAATGCCAAGAATGCAAGGAAAATTGACCCTTGTATATGTTAAGATATAGAATTTTCATTCAATAAAGAAAGTGGATAACAGATTGAATGTTTGAAGCAAATCATCAGATCTAGAATCTCCAGAAGACCTGCCAAGATTGTTTTCAGATCACAGCTTGGATCTTTTAGTTTGGCAACATGGTATTTTGGAAAAATGTATATTATTACAAATCAGCACCCTTTCATTAAGGAAAATATCATTTGGATACCATAATGTTTGAAATTTGAATATTCAAGTAACAACTGACAATCGCTAAATTCTTTAAGATTCCAGTATGTTTTATATTATTTTTCTGTAATCCATTAGATTTCAGTAAATAACATGTGATGTTTATGTAAGATTTATTTATTTATTCATCCATAACAGAATCTAGTAAATCAGCTATTACCAGTTTATCACAAGGTGTTTAAGTTGATCTTTTCCCCAAGCATTCTTTAATTCTTAGCAACAAGAAATCCTCGTGTCATTTTCAAGATTAGGCCTTACCTGTAACTTTTGACCCTGCAGCATTTCTGTTTCAAGTTCTTCAAATGACCTGAAAAGTATCATAATAAGAGTAAGGTTAGTGTCCATGAAATCCCATATTCTTCCAACCCAATAAAGATGGAGAAGCATTGAAAGCACCAAACCTCTTTCCACCATGCCTAGCAAAAGCCTCTGCAACTCTTCGGTTTCTGCCTCCCACTATAACAATCAACAAAACCATCAGCAAGAAAAACAACTTGAACATGTAAAATTATAAGAAAAGAGAGATGGAAATATAAAAAATTCTTACAGCATGTCGCAATGAGGTCAGCCACACCACAACTCTCCAAAAAGGTTCCATCTCTAACAGTTGGGAACAGACGCTTAGACAATGCTCTCATTTCCTTCAAGCCAATCCTCATGATTGCAGCCTAAAATGAATAAAAATATATGTATTTGAAATTCTAGCTATGTGATAAAATGAATTGACCTCATCTGAAGGAGAAAGTTTGGCTTACTTTTGTGTTATTCCCCATCTCCATGCCGTCCACAAGACCTGCCAATAATAATTTCCTTTCTTAACATGATTCTCTTGATGAATGTTTCATTTGACAGCTATTTTAATTGCTTAAAGGGGTGAAGTTAAAGAAAAAGTACCTGCAGCTACAGCCACAACATTTTTCAGAGTCCCACAAAGTTCAACTCCTTCAACATCTTGAACCTAAAAGCCTTGCACAAAATGTCCAATATTACAAGGATATTTTCTACAATTTATAATGTGAGCCAACATAGAGCACCGAAGGCAAAGAAATAGGAACTACCCATAATAGCAGCTGCTGCAATTTTATATAAAAGTGACTAAAAATCAATTAGCATAGAATGTGAAACTCACAAATGAGACAACAAAATAAGGCGTATTGAACAGCAGAGCCCATCTTTCTGCAGCATTTGTGTTCTCCTTGTAACCAATTGTGGCTTCGCTAAATTTCTCCATAGCAATCTGCAAAAGCAAAGGTCAGAATGGAGCATCTTCAACTTTTACCCTACACAACTGAGCATACATCGGTTCCCCATGGTACCAATATATTACGAATAGTATGACCTCATTAGCAATATTTGCGCCCATTAGAACACAACAGCTGATCCCGAGTTCTTGAGAGATGATGCTTGAGATCATGCAGGGACCATCCGCCTTGACCTGCATCCCTTTGATCAGTGAGATAGCCTCCGCATCCTTCCTTATCTTACCAGCCAGCACCTTGCAGATATTCCCAAGAAATTGATGTGGGGTCACAAAAACCAGCATGTTGGCATCCTTCACTGCAGAAATTTTGTACAACTCAAAATTCTAAATCCCATATCCAGATCACATACCCAAAAGAATGTTTCTCATCATGATAAAATGAGAAAACTGCAGAAACCCACTCATTGAAGATTGTTTTCGAAACGCTATATGTTATATGCAATATCCAAAAAAAATGGCCACTTTGAGCCCTTTTACCATCAGTAAGCCTCATAAACCCAACCTAATGATAAAAGCATGTTAGCCTTTTCATATAGTTTCAAACAGGTCATTCACATAATTATGAGCCTAGGTGGTATTTGGCAAAGAACAAGTATGTAATGGATTTTCTTTTTCATTTCACTTAAACCAGGTAATGCTTTTCAAATTGTCCTACTCAACAAAGTTGCCTTCTGTAATGTCCCTTACAGGATCCTTAATAAGCCTACTGAATTTGATCATAAACCACCAATCAGCCCGGAGATAATCATAAACCAGACACCAACCTGCAGTTTCAAGGTCAGGCTGAGCAACAACATTACTACCAAGCTTTACCCCGGGAAGATACTGCACATTTTCCTGCCAAAAGAAGAAGAAGACCATAAAAATGAGCGCCCTAGAAACAGAGCAATACCAAATTAGCCAAATTGAAACACCAAAAGAAAAAAGGTTCCAAATGCCTTCTGCTCACATTCGTGTCATTGATAATTTCTGTGAGTTTCCGTCCATCTGGGAAGGTCTCTTCGTACACCCACATGGTAACTTCATCTGGATTTCAAACACACACGGGTAAAATTGGGATGGCAAACTAGGTTAACTCAAAATTTCCCAATTCGACGGAGATAAATTGAATAGAAATGGGAAGTTTATCCATCAATTTGGGGAAGGGAGTTGCAATACATTACCATGGAAATCGGCGAGAGCGGGAGTGTTGGTGGCGATGAGCTTGGCAGCAACGCTTCCCCAATTTCCGCTGCCGATTACAGCAACTTTGAATCTCGGAGAAGCTCCTCCATTATCCATGGATTCCGACGATGGAGGACCTCAGAAAGAGGGGAAGATTTTCCTGATGGGATGAGAGCTGAGAAGGTTCCTTTACTAAGAGGAACGTTATACACGAAGAAGATTTTATAGTAAGAAATTACAAGTGTTGTTTTTTTTTTGATCCAAAATTACAAGTGTTGTTAACGAGGAGAATCCATCTGCATGTGAAGAAAGGTGCAATATTCGCCGGTTTCGATGAAAATTACGGGTTTTTGGGTAAAACTTGTTACTTTCCCATAAGTGTAATTAAAGCACGTTTCTTGATTACAACATACACAATAGGTGCTGAGAAATCAGTGGGTAAAACTTGTTGTTTTCACCCTGGGGTCATAGCGATTCGACTCCATTTGTCCGTAACAGCTCATTATCATTTGTCGGTTACTTGTCAAAACAAATCAGTCGTTCACATTTATTATATTATAAAAAACCGTTGTCTACCTTCTATTGCCCCCTATTATCTATCTATTACGAACTTTTACTTCCTCTATCTCGAAGAATAGGTCCCATTTACATTTGGATACGGTTTTTAAGGGGAAAAAAGTTGTTCCATTTCCAAATAAAGATGAGGTGAAGAAGAAGTGGAACCAATTGGATTCATTCAATGCAAGTATACATGGATTGTTAAGGTGTAAAGGGGTCATAATTAAATTTTCAACAACCAATTAGAGAACAACATTAAAGTCTCTCAGATTGCCACTTTTGAGTAGACAAATTTAACCATGTCAACACCCTTTCACATTCCCGTTGACACACACCATTTTCATTTGCCACAAGAAGCTTCTCATACAGAGAGGTACATAAAACAAAAAGGAAGTCGAAACAAAAAAAAACATCATTTCTAGTCCCTGGAGCCTTCAGAATTTAATTTAAACGAGCCTCCAAATATCCACATCGATCTTAACCAGCCAACAGGTGGGGACCATGGAGAAAACCAACTTCTCTTTAATCTCAACAGAGCCCCAAAACCAGAAATAGGGACAAAGTCATCGATGCAACAAGAGACAAAGGACACATTTACAACAGAGGCAACTATTCGTCATCAAGCAGTTAGGAACCGGCTTAGCACTAGTGCAAGAATGCAAATTCTGTTGTGACTTGTAGAGAGGTCTACAGAAGGTAAGCTTCATCGTGGAGCTGTGAATGAAGTGGAACATGTATTCAAAGTATCAAGAAGGACCATAGGCAACCCCTGGCCAGTAGTAAAAAGACAGAGGGAACAAAGTCAAAGTTATAATGTCACAACAATGCATCACATGTCAGGCAGAAGAGAGTACAAGTGTCAAAAGATCGATGCCCTTACAACTTTACATATGGGACAAAGGTTATGTATAATGAGCTTAGCCGACAACATATCAATAAGCACCAAAGTGTCAAAAATCACAATTCACATAAAGATAAAGAGATTATCCATTAAGCCACATGTCAACTCACTACATCGAGGTTTGAAACCAGCAAACAAGGTCACGTGACTACAATGGATATTGAGCATGCTACCAGGGGGGATATATGATACACTATATTTAAGATATGATAACCCTTGTGCTTTAGAGCTTTATTGAGTGTATTTGAGTGTAATTGTAATATCAAGTTCGAAGGATTCAAGTTTTAAGAGTTTTCAAGATGAGTTTGTGAAGAAGAGATGAATCTGCACAAGGACCACGAGCGTGGTGGCATTCTAGAAAGTTCTAGATTATAGAAGCAAAGGTCAAATGCGCAGATGCATAAGGGCGTGCGTGGTAGAAGACGATGAGCGAAGTGCGAAGGATTTTAGATCACCGTAGAGCGCTTGGGCGATTGTCGGCCCGCGTGCGCGATGCATTGTAGACCCGAGAAAGCTTCGTTTTTATCGTCTTTCCTTTTTATTGTCTTTTATTTTTGGATAACTTTTCTTCCGAGCACTATTGAAGTTTTGAGTTTTTGAGGTTTTTAGTATCTCTTATTCATTTATCCGATATTAGTTTTCTCTTCATTCAAGGATTGTGTTTTCAATTGTTATGGAGACCTAATTCCCATTGGAGGTTTATTCATGAAATGACGCTTCATTGCTAATTCGTGAAATTTTGGTATAGTTTCTTACCTTGATTAATATCTTTCTATTTGTGCTTAAAACCATGATCATTGATTGATTCTTTGAGCTTGATCAATTGATTCTTTGAGCTTGATCAATTGATTGAATTATTTGTGTTCTATAGTTTGAATAGATTTGATTCATGTTTATGTGATCTTTTCTATTTTGTAAAAACAACTTAATTTCTAGGACCGTGGACTATGATTGAGAAAGATAATTGATTGTTTAATCTTGCAGTTCACTCGTACCTTGATTACATGATTTGATATCCTGCATATTCTTGTTTATATTGGTAATTCTAGGTCAAGTGTCCTTGCCTAGTATTAAGTATTGTTTGTACCATTGACAAGCGATTAAATAAGATCGGAATAGGGAAGATAATAAACTGGGATAAACCAATGATCGAATGATTCTCTTAAGTGGATCTGATTGAATAACCTTCGCTTCTCTTTATTGATTGATTTAAAAGTCTTGGCTTTGGTTGTTTGTTCTCCAAACCATCCAAAACTTCTGTCTGTCTTCTTTGCTAATTTGACTAAAAACCAAAAACACCTGATTCCTTTGGGATTTGACCCCTTGCTTGCATGTTATACTTGTCTTGCTAGTTACGGGTAATTATATTTGATTGTTGCATAACGACCTCTGCAGTGAGTCAATTTTTGGCACATGCGTGGTTAGTGCGGCAACGAACTTGAACACCAACAATGAAAACGATCTCAAGAACGAACTCCCGAATTTCGTCTCAAGCACCAATAATGTAGCATCAGTAGCAATGTGGCACAAACTAGAAGACAAAGACTCCCCCATAGTTAAAGATCACCGCAACCGGGAAGAACAACTCCGAAGAAGGTGGAGGAAAGATGGATGAAGTGAAGGGGAGAAGTAGGAAGAATAGAAAAAACACACTAGCTACAAGGGGACATATAATGAATATTGAGCATGCTACCAAGGGACATACCACAAGCGTGGTATGTTTACATAGATGAGAAGTGGTTCAATCTCAACATGAAGACATATAGAATATATTTATCTCAAGTTGAGAAGGGAAAATATATATTTGCAAGCTCATCAAAGTTCACCAAATGTGATGTTTACAACTATAGTTGCTAGGCCTAGATAAAATGCAGTAGGAGAGTGTAATTTTGATGGGAAAATAGGGATTTCCTCATTTACATACAAAGAGTCAACAAAGAAATCAACAAAACACGTGCAAAAGGAGACAATGGTCACCAAGTTGGTGGAATTAATAAAAAGAAAGTTATAAGAAACATGTTGATCAATGCGATTGGTCCAACAACTAAGGCCAAATAGCCACAAGATGGGCATCACAAGATCATATTCATACAACAAGTTTATGCAAAGGCCTCATATCACACAAAACGATGTAGAATGACAATAAGTTTATGAAAAAGAAGGTTTTACTTTCATTTTAGACTTTAGATTTTTTTAGGAGCATTGAATCTTTAACGCATAAAAAAAATGCCAAAAGATGTTGAAGATATGTTAGGTGCTCTGTATGAGGCATATTTTGTGTTGGGTCGAATATGTTAGTAATCGGTCAAGGGCGTCGCAAGGGACGACTTCCTTGAGCAATAGAATATAGATTAAAGCTTAAAGTGTAGGAACAAAACAACTAGGGACGCAATCAATTATAGAGGAATCCCCCTTCGACTAACTAGTCTAATGGATAAACATCTACCTCCTTGGAGGATTTTTGAATGACTCCTAATTTCTTGATATAGACCTACCCCTTCCTAAAAAATGATGTCTCCCCTCGGAGTGCACGCCCCCTCGTACAAATCCTTAATAAATATGTTATACGTGCAACTTAATTATCTTGTTGATAAAATAAGTTATTTATCTAACGTGCACATTTATGTTACTACTCCATCCGGCCCTATTTGATCTTGTTGTGACTATTTAAGGCGTTCTCTTTTATTCTTCCTGATTCTGAAACTTAACGCATTTAGACAAGTCAAATTGACTAAAATACCCTTATGAAATCATGAAAATTACCACCCAACCTCACCCTTATATATCACTCAATCTCTACCACTTTCTCATTTGTAATCTTAGCCACCATCTCTCTTTTTAGAAATCTCTTAGAATGTTGAGTCTCTCATCAGTGTTGAGTCCGTGACTTGATGACTCGTGATATCTCGTTGGCTCTAAACGCTTTGTTTCTTCCCATTTAGTTGGTGGTGGAAGGTTAAGATTAAAATTAAATTTATCTTCTTCATTGTCCCCAACTATTTCATTAAGATTAAATGACAATGGGGCTCTATCCATATTTATGGATGAAGTCATCTACTACAGACTGTGATGCTTTTGATGAAAATAATTTATGATATCTAGTGGACCTCTTAGTGGGATTTGAAGCCAGATGAAGTTTTGGTCATCTATCAGAGAAAACAAAATGGATGAATCTAGTAGGATTACTAAGAAGTTGTTCAATTTCTTTCGGAAGCCAACGATTATTCATATACTTCTCATTTTCTGTGAATAGCCGAGACATCGAGGAATATCCAGTAAAATATTTTGAATCAGTCTGATCCTATCCCTGTTTCTTCCGTTTGAAGAAAAGAGAGATCCCAAGGAATCAATCTTTCCTTTGCTCTTGAACCTCCCGAATCTCCCTTTGATTGAGAGATGTGTGATATTCCGAATCCGCATTTCTAATAGAATCCAAGCGATAAACTTATGTTTTTACTTTCTACACTTTTGTGTTTTCGGAAGATGAAGAGCTTTGAATGAAAGTAAACTTATCCTCTTTTGGAGCTGTCAAAGCATAAAGTGGATTATTTAGTGTGCAATTCTATAGGTTAATTTGACACAATCTGTGTGCTTGAAATGTTGTAATCTTATTTGTCTCCACAATTTTAAGAATGGATACTATTGGCGGTATAATTAATAAAGAGTCCTTTTTATCTTCTCAAAATTACTTTTTTCATTCTCCTAAATTCCGATGCCAATATTCAATTAATGTCCTCTCTGCCCGCTATACGCAAACGATCGGGTCGGGTGAGACAACCCGAAAATACGATCAAGTCGAGCGGGTGAACCCAGATTTGACCAGATCTAAAATTTTATAGCCAAACCCACGTAATGCTTCAAATTTTCAATGCTGTCTCTCAAAGTACAAAAGAATTGCATTATACGGAACAATCATACTACGATTTACAAGAGTTTTTCAAATCAATGCATATGGGCACAGACTAGTCCTTTTCTAAATCGGCTCTCGCTCTCTCTTACTCCATTCTTGAACCTGTGTGTACAGACTTTGGTCCAAATGATGGACACAATTTCATAGAGATTAAAGATGATAGAATAGCAATGGACCTCAGCTGGATTCATCAAGGTTTTCCGATTGAGTGCAAATATATCGATACGGAAAGAACACTGCAGGGAAATATAAATAACGTCATTGTTAATGTTGTAGGATCAGCCACTAGGACAATTAAGTTTTGCTAGACAAATGACACAGACTACATCTTTCAGCAAAAGGGAATAAAATTAACGCAAAAGAATATGTCTGACTTACACTGAACCGAGGAAAAACGCAAGGGACAAATGGAATCCAAACAGGAAAACAGAGACCACTGCTGTAAGAACCATTGCCACTGAGGTGGCGTAAACCTGCACATCAAATGTAATACACAGCTCATTCAGCACCTTACTAATTCAATGTGGGCGATCAAAGTACTCGCTGATTCAACCTTCTAACAATCCACATCTATTTGTGATCAAAGGCAGCCAAAGCAACAGTAATTGAGAAAAGACTGCTTCACATACCTTAACAATGTTGTCAGCATACTTCATCACCATAGATACAGCAAGCCCACTGTATAGAAAGGATCCAGAATGTGATTATTGTTTTGAACAAATTAAACATCCCTTCACTGTAAGATACAATTACTTACCAAGCCTACCCAGGCATTCCCAACCCCTAAGAAAATATGATGCGATACTTGTAGCTAGGAAACATTGATGGTAAACTTATTCAGTAGAAATAAGTTAGTCTAGAGCTGATCTTATGAATATTCAGTGCCCCAAGAATAAGCAGTATAAGAAAGATTTATTTCATACAGATCATAAAAGCTTCTTATTCTGTTCTACAATAATCTACTTTGTGAAGTACAACAGTTTTTCTAAACAAAAATCAGTAAGCTTAGTTCCTCAAGGTCCTAGTGGGAAGTCACATACATACCTGAGTGCATGGTTGATTATCATGACAACCGTTATGAATGAATATCCATGGAAGAAACCCCTGTATACCATAAGGAAGAAAATTAAACGAAGTGCAGATAAGATTAAAAAGCTAAAGAAACAGGTAATCATAAAACAATAAAATTTTCTCAAGAATTATATCAGCTGAATATGATGCCCTGTGAAAATCCAGACAAGGAAATCCCAGTAAATTGAACTTTAAATGGAAGACTACAAGTAAGCTGAGCACAGGATGCAGCTAGCTTAAGGAAATGACTTATTACTTGTTCATGACAGCATCAAAATCTTGAATCAGTATTGCTACTGCATTGAAGGCCATCCCAAATACATACAGCCAGAAGTTTTGGACATTAATGTTCCGCTGAGGGCGCTTCTTAATTATAGCCTGAAAGGACAGACATAAACCGAAAAAAGAAGGAGAGACATTAATCACCATAGTTAGGAGAATGGTGTAAGAAAAACATCCATTTGATCAGAAAAATCTAATCACAATAGAAAGAGCAAAGGAAACAATCAATCAATTCAATACTGATTGACATAGAAACTTACCTCTGTATAAACGCCAGCAAACCCACTAAGTAGAGCCATAACCTGCAAAAGACAAGGTGGTCAAAGTACTAACAAATACCTACCGACTAGTAATGTTCTGATTCTTCCAAGATATTAGTAAAATTATGGATACAGCTTTGTTGAAAAACTTACCACAGCCATCACCCAACCTTGAAATGGAGTTTGGAGAACATGGTCAGAGCTGCATACACAGACAAAATTAGAAGTGAATGAATTAGTTGTATACGAAAGAGAAACATATAATTTTTGCTACATAAGTTGTGCATGGAAATGCAAACAGACATGATATTAATCCCATGGGAATGCTTCATTTTCAGATATGAGTGCCCCTCTATATCCATTCTCAGAAATTGACCAGGATAGGCCAATAGAATGTAAAAAAAGTGGAAGCAATCACGTTAAACATATCTAGGAATGTCTTTGCGTCGAAGTTGATTTGTGTGTTTTTATGATAAAGCTTCATTGGTTGAGAAAATGGCAGCAGATGAAACTCTGAAACTGAGTGTAGGGTGTGGACATATAATGAAGTGTAGTTAGCATATTCGTTTTAAATATGAACCCAGGACTTTACATCATCGCTTATTCACATGGCTGGAAACCAAAGGAAACAGTCAAAGCATAACTCTTACTTGGAAGTCAGTTGTGCAGTTGTGCACCCTGCACATAATAGAATAAATGCAGCCCACTGGATCTCGCTCAACCTGAGAAATAAGTGTTTGAGTACAGAATGCCAGGAAACACTGAGGCTTAGTTGCTTTAGTATTAAATCCTTTTGTTATTCAAGTCTCTGCAATGAATGTTTAAAACCATATATGACATTCCTATGCAATCAAATTTGGATATTTTTCGCAAATATAACTTTCCCTTACCCTAAGATCCCTCTTCCTCTTACATAAGATAACAGCTAAGCATAATGAAAAGGATTGACCTTGCAGTGTACAAGGATCTCAACAAAATGAATGAAGAATTATTGTTCTCTACCTAAAGTAACAAAAAGTGTATATTCTTCTTTAAAATGCAATATGAGGTTTCCATGAGTATCTACACGGATAAATATTCAAAAGCAAGTGGAAGGACATTACCGTTTCTTAAGAATGACCCTGTACAATACACCAGTGCTGATAATGTTTAGATTCTTCAATATTTGATATCCCGGAGCATCCACATATGCAAAGATGTAGTACTTCCAAAAAGAAAAATGGAAAAATGAAGTAAAAGTTAGCAGCTACACTACAATTTTGCTTATTTGTTCAAGGAAATAGGTAGCTCTACAAAGATGTACCTGGAGTAAGTTCTTGACAAGATAAAGAGCAGCTGGAATTGGGTAAACACTAACTTCATCCAGTGTAGTGCTTAGCCTAATCAAAGCAAGACAGCCACCATTGAAAGGACATGAAATTAGGAAAAAAATTTAAAGTTCACACATTGCAAAAGAACAATATGCCACAGATAACTGCACTGGATAAACTTTTTACAATTTAAACTGTTTCAAAAGTGGGCATGGGCTAGCAATTCCACATACATCTCAAGAATATACACAACTCACAGACCTGTTATCTTCAGTAACACCTTCCCTTTTCCAAATCCTTGTCAGAGCCAAAAGTGAAAGAGCACACTTCAGAGTTTCCACCTATACAAAACAAGGGATATTCATTAGACACACATTTCGGAATCAATAACCAACCAACATTAGCTATATGGTCAAATCAAAAGGGAATTCATTAGTGGGCATGAATAAACATTATATTGGTTTCTCGGTAATACATTCTGATCAGAGACTGAGTTCATTACCAGAAAATTTGCAGTTGTAACACTGTATTCATACTTCCCTGCTCTCTTTGACCAGACTATCAGAATAGCCTGTGAACTTGTAAGGATGGTCAATGCAAGGGTAACAATTGACCTACATACAATCAAAAAAATTAAATTTGAATTTAAGGGACAATTAGCTTTCCTGTATAATGTTTCATTCATCCATTACAATGCTCTTACTTGCGCTTCCACTGCGATTTGTTACTTGTGATGTTGCTCAGTACGGGCAGAGTGTTAGCCAAAGCTGCATAACTAGACCATACTTACGTAAGATCAATGAATAGTACAGACCTAGATGGTGCAGGAGCTTAATCCATGAACTCAAACACTTCAGAAAACTCAAAAGCTTAGGAAAGAAATGAACCTGACTGAGCTTTCCCTCTCTCCTCATCATCACCTGGTGTATCTTCATCCTTGTCCTGAAAAAACAATATGCATAATCATGACATTATGTGTAAACACGAACTCTCCAGAATAACAGCAGACAAAAGGAAGCAATTCAATCTAATTGCCAGAAATAAGCCTGAAATTACACTTAGAGCTTGAACAAGAAGAGCAATATAATATCCGATCGAAAAAAAAAAGAAGAGCAATATAATAGTCTATCTAATGCCCTTGTGTATAGCACACTTGTAAGTGCTTGCATCCGACAGCAGCTAAAATCTAACTAATGTAATTCCAAACACAAACAAACTGAATTCATGGCACTGAGAATCAAAGATCGGATAATTTCCCTGGAGAAGCAAAAACAGATGTATATCCCTAGAAATCAACCAGATTTCCGAACAACTAATGCATCCCTAAGAAGTGCTCCTCTGTCTAAAATTGATACACGAACAATGAAGGATTTGCGTATAAAACTCCACAATAGAGACAAATCGAAAGATTCAGATTAGAACTTGTATGAAGGAATGCAAACGATGATTATATAGCAATCAGAAGAGGATCGAGAGAGCTAACCTGGTCTTTGATTTTGCGATACTCCACTGTAGACATGAGGATCGAGAAGATATTGCGAAGAAACTTGTGACGGTGGAAATCAGGTTGATGCTTGAGCTTTTCAGTCTAGGAGTTTACTTGGAGTGTGAATGGAAGGCGATCCCAAATCCTCCCCAAATCTGTCTTCCTCAAATGGAATATGAAAAACAAGTAAAATTTAAAAGGAAATTACTTCTAGGGTGTGTTTGATAGATTTTGATTTTTTTTATTTTATATGTTGATTTTAATGTTTGATGTTCCATTTGGGGTTTAATAGACTTTTATGGAAGACAGAATAATGCAACTACAAACTTCTTTAGATATGGATATTTTTTAAAATTCTAAAATATGTATAAAGTTTGTACAATCCATTTTTAAGAAAAGAAAAGAAAAATTCATAAGAAATTAAGATGATAAAAGTTTTGATATACGACCATATATGCTCTAGGGTCATAACACAAATCTTCCGTCTTCTATACATGTCCCACTTTCATGTCCCCTGAATTCTAATTGGTCCATTATTTAATTTTAATCTAGAATTTAGAATTTCATATTTACTATTTTTTACATGTGAACTACCTGGAAGTGGAACGTATGCTAGCAGAACAAATTTGTTTCGGACCATCCACAATAGTCAATGTAGAGGAAGCGCGCACAATTTGCAAAATAATAATAAAAAATGGTACATGTCCCCATTTTCCTAGGTGCAAAAAATGCTCTTTTAAGAGCATCTACAACATGGGTGTATTGAGTTGAATGGTGTTAGATTTCACAACAAAAAATAAAGTGGGGGATGTCCCAATAAAAACAAGATGCAAAACATGCAATTGTAGCATGTGGGAAGAAATAGCAAGTATCTCGTATGCGGTTTGTTTTGTGTTTTGGTGCGTTTTTTTTTATATTAAGATGTACACTCTTGTTTGGGTACGTAAAACAACTTTTAATTTGTATGGTTTTGTTGTCCATGGTTTTGGCGGTCTGGTTTTGAGTGCATAAAAACCTTATTTGTGGTTATATATAGATAGCTACTCCAATCTCCATTTGCATATCTCACTCTATCTGTTCCTCATCAATTTTGAGTATGAATCACTCCTAAAATTCTTCTCAGAATCCTTCGCAAAACCCTCTTAAATTCCTTTCCAAATAAATTCCCAAGTTGATGCGGATTATATCCAACAATTGCTCTCCTATTTTTATGGAGATCCATTTGTGCAAGTTGTTATGCCTTCCTCGTCTAACTTTGTTCATAATCCAAATGTGCAATTTCTCTAGTCTTTCTCTCTCAACTTTGTTGGTCACCCAAATATGCAACTTGTTCACACTCAACCACCACCAAATCCCATAAGCTCAGATGGAAGTGTTGTCATCCTAGCCTATAGCACCCAACCAGAAGGTGATAGTGGTCGTGGACCTCATGCTCGTGGTGGGTCTTGCGGTGGTGGCTCTCGTGGTGGTCGTTCTCGTGGATCTGGTGGAAGTGCTAGCATCGAAGCAAGAGTTCCACTAGCAAAACATCATTGGGAGAAAAAGACGTCACACTTCTCATTAGCTCTTGGGTCAATGTAAGCAATGACTCAATCACCGACAACGACCAAAAGGCTAAAGCATTTTGGGACCAAATTGAGGTGTTATACACACAAGAAGCGACCAAGTTAGGAGATACAAAAGCATGTTGAAGACGAAGTGGCAAAGAATTAAAAAGGCAATTTAGTTGTTCGATACTTGTCTCGATAGAGCTAAGGCTTCTCATGCTAGTAAAGAATCAAATCAAGATGTTATGGACAAGTCTAAGGAAGACTATCGTCAAAGGCACCCAAAGGGTGAAAGGTTTGAAGATGTGGAAGCATGGGAGATCATGAAAAAATAACCAAGGTGGAATAAAGACTACATGTTGCAGATGAATCGAAAAAATGTAAGCTTTGGAAGTAGTGGCACGAAGAGACCAAGGGGCGACGCTGAGGACGATTCAAGTAAGCTTGATTCCGATACCCCGGTAAGTGCATGGAATGCTTCACCAATCCAAAGTCCAACGGGGATAAAGGCTACAAAGGCGGCAAGAGGGAAAAAAAAAGATATATGCCAAGCCAAATGACGAATTTGAGGAGCGAAGGTTGAAGATAGGGGAGCAACTTTATGATCATACTATTCAATAGTGTGGGAGAGGAAAACTCTTCCCACATTGGAAATCAAATGAGAAACCACCCACCATATAAGTATATGGGTTACTCCCCCTATTGCCAATTGGTTTTAGGGTGGAATCCCATGAGCTATGTGTTGGGCATATCGTGCATGTGCACACGAACTGATGTGTGAACCCCCCACGTCATATATGGCCCACCAAGATTTAACTTGGTATTAGAGTCTGTTCGGTCTGGGTCCCGACTTCCTGGTCTATTGGGTTGGCTAGTCTTAAGGCATAAAACGTCAAGCGCAATTGGCATATTATGGGGCAAGGCAGTTGCACTTGAGGGGGCGTCTGGAAGAGGAAAACTCTTCCCACATTGGAAATCAAAAGAGATGCCACCCACCATATAAGTACATGGTCTACTCCCCCTATTGTTTTAAGGTGAAACCTCATGGGCTTATGTGCTAGGCCTATAGCGCATGTGCGCACGAACCGACGTGTGAACCCCCCACGTCATATATGGCTCACCGAGATTTAACAAGATGCAATCATTCAAGATGGAGGAGCTTCGGATTTGGGAGAAAGAGATTTAAATGGAGCTTAAGGAAAAGAACTAGAGCCGATTGGTGGAAATTATCAAGATGCAATCGGTGTCACAACTCCCTCCTTCAATTGAAATGGTGAAGAAGCGATTGATGGATGATCTTGGCATAGAAAATTGAACAGTTTCAATTGTTCAACTCCGCGATCTTTAGTGGTTTGTTGTATTGTTGGTTGTTCTAGTTTGTTTGATCCAACTTATGTTTTTCAAGTTTGCTTTCCAATTTGCTTGTTGTATTGTTTGGAGATCTTGGTTGCTTGATCTAGTATGTGTTTCTCGCTTTGCTTTCAAATTTGCTTATCCAGTGTAACTTTTGTTAAATGTAATCCGAGTTTAATGTAATTCTTGTTCTAAGTGACTTGTCATTTGTGTGGTTCTGCCATGTTCAGACATTATGTGGTTTTTCCATGTTCAGACATTATGGCGCTGCAACGTTCAAAGATTGTGTCGTTCTGCCATGTTTAGAGATTGTTTGGTTCTTCCATGTTCAAAAATTGTGGTTCTTCCATAGTGATGGCCAACGGTGCGGGCACGCCCAGTCCAGCCCAGCCCAGCCCGGCATCATGGGCCCAAAAAGCCTAGCCCGGTCAGCCCGCGGGCCAAGCCCGGGTGGGCCATGGGCCGGACTTTCCCAGCCCAGCCCTGCCGGGCTAGTCAACGGGCTGGTCAACGGGCCAAGAGCCCGGCCCAACCCATCCCGGTCCGGTGCATATTCATCTTTTAAAAAGTATATATACTGTATTTTTACAATATTATTATAGTATATAATGTTCATCCAAAAAAAATTATAGTATATAATGTAAGTATAGTGTGTATATTAATTTTTTTGTAAGTATATTGTATATTATGTAAGTATATAGTAAGATAAAAAATAAAAAATTATAGTATATAATGTTTAACCTAACCCGGCCCGACCCGACCCACAGCCAACTCCCAGCCCGGCCCGGCCCGCAGCCCACTCCTAGCCTGGTAAACCGGCACGGGCCTGGGTGGGTCGGCCCGGCCCAGCCCGTGGCCCCGCCCGGTAACTTGCCGGGCCGGGCCTAGGCTACGGTTCCTTGGCCCAGCCCGGTGGCGCCCCGGCCCGGCCCAGCCCAGCCCGCCCCGGTTCCATCACTATTCTTCCACATCTAGAGAATTTGTGGTTCTGCCACGTCTAGAGATTATATGGCTCTACAACATCTAGAATTCAAATTTTGAAATTGTCAATATAGCTGTATAAAACGTAGTTTACCGTCACAAAAATATCACTCTTCTTGATCTCTACTCTCTTCATACTTTCTATCAATCTTTTAGACATGCGAACACACTTGTGAAACTCCTTTCCCAATATTCAATCCATAAGTGATGTGCTAGAAGAGTTTTTGAGAGACATGTGAACTGTGTATTGATAACGGTATTCTAGTCGCCTTTAATACCTATCATAGTAATCCGAACAACCCAACTAATAATGTAGTAAGGAAGTAAGGGTCGATCCCACAAAGACTCGGGTTTTCAATGTTTATTGTTATATTACTCAGGAAAAGGAGGGGGGGGGGGTTTGAATGTGATTCTAATAGCTATCAAAACTAAACATGCAAAATTTAGATTGATTTGTAAAATATGGGAGAAGTATGCTCAACTAGTTAATATCCATTGCGAACTTGATTATTGATCATTGATTATCAAAATTCTCTTTTTACCTTGACTAATCTATTGCGGAATGCTAATGGCCCAACTTCATGGAATTATTAATCTTACTTCAATTCTAGTTATTAGCCCGACCGGTACTAACAACCTTAATTATCAAATAACCTAAGAGACCTCCTAGATTCAATTTGACAATAGCTTTAACTAAGACCCAAGCATCAATGGAAACATGCATTCAGAGCAACCAGACATCTAAATAACATGCAATTGAATTCTCTTCTCTAATCAGTTAGTCCTACCAATCCTAGATTGATTAAAGGTTCTACTTTTGATCTAATTAACACCGACCGGTAGTTAGAATGATCTAGTTGTAATTCATCCTAGAAATCATATTAGGTGATCAAGCTAATAAAACCCAAGGCTGAAATTAAGCAATCAAGCACAGAGAAAACAATCTAGTCAAGGGAAATTAAGAACAATCAAACCTCACAATAATACTTCGTTCACAACTTCAATTAACTAGTTAAGCAAAAAGGGTTTAGTTATTGAAAGACATTGAAAAGCTTACAAGTTTTCCAAGGAGGTTTCTTCTTCTCAAAGTTCCAACAATAATTCAAAGTCAAGAATAATGAGATCATAATACCTAGAACTAAAGGCTATTTACAAATAATAATGTTTCCAAAAATATATCTAAAAATATAACCCAAAAGGCTCAAATGGATCTCGTACAAAATCTCGTCTTAACTCGGACACGGGCGAAAACTCGGGGTGACACTCAGAAACTCGGGCGAGTTTCCGCTGCACCAGGGCGAGTTTTCAAGGCAGAGAGCGAAGTCCCGAAACTCGGGCTGTTCCTCTAAAACTCAGGCGCATTTTCGAACCTCCTGCCCGAGTTTTCAACACTGGTCGTCATGTGATACTTCAGAGGCTGTTTTGAAACACCTCGGGTTGGAATTTGGACTCGGAGTAAAAAGACGAATTGTAGCTCTTCGAGTTAGCTTTCCAATGACATCAAAATCAGCTCAATCCAACCATTGTAGCTCCAGATCCATCCCTTGCAAGCAAGAGGTGTCGAAGCAACAATTCCAATACATAGTCCGAACCCAAGTGTGCTTTTCCCATCACCTCTTGGGGCTAATCTCTTGGCTTGGTTCTCTTCTTGCCTCCTCTAAATATTCGGCTTCACTTCCTCTACACTTTTTGTCTTCACATCTACAATAAAAAACCACAACAAAGTGTAGATATCCGAATCTTTTTACAAACTAAGAAAACTAGCAAAACTAACTAAAACTCAGCCAAAAACCATGAAAATCCTAACTAAACATGCTCTAAAACACTACCTAACATGTGCTTATCATGTATAAGTATCTCCAACAAGTTGCCCAAAATCGTAGGGAGGCCGAACAAACTAAAGATCAAAAAGAGGAGGTAGTAGGGAATCTGGGCACAACCGACTATAAAATGATTACTTCTTTGACAATTCAACTTATCCTCCCCATATGTTCTGACGTAGGTTTCAAATGTACAAGCATGTTTTCGAACGTAGTATCAATCGCCTCTCAACTGAAATGGAGTTCTTTCAACAAAGGCCAGATGTGACCGGAAGGCTTAGCTAACTTATCGACCTTAGTAAAATGTACAACTACATTGTACTTGTAAAATGTACAACTACAATGTCTTTTATAGTTTTTGATAACTTATACATATTTTAAAATTTTACAATGATTCATAATTTTGTCATCTACCAATAAACATTAATATTGTACATATTTGATTAAGTTTAAAATTAACTGTGCATAACAGGGTTGATTGTTAAATATGTGGAAAGCGGGCATTTTAAGTCATAATAACTAGTGTTATACCTCTCTGGGTAGGAAATTCGCTCGTGAGTAATAATCACTGCTTCACCATGATGTAAGGTGTTTTTGGGTGTTTAAGGGCTAAAACCCACATTTTTGTGTTTATATTTTGTTCAAAATTTAAAATCGGCATTGCTGAAGGTTCGAGACTTTGAGTCCATTGTTTTCGTTGGTTACTTTTTGGTGTTGTGGTCTTGAGTTAAAAACCCTAAAGCTTACAATATATATATATATATATATATATATATATATATATATATCACTTCATCTCTTCTTCCATCTCATCTTCCTCATTAACCTTCATTATGAATCCTTCACATAATCCCTCACAAAATTCATCCAAAGTCCCTTCCAATTTAATTCTCAAAACGATTTGAATTACTACACATAATTCTTTTCACAATCTTATGGTAATCCAAATGCGGAATTTCTTATGTATCTTTCACCCAATTTTATTGTTCATCCAAATATGCAATTTGGTATGTCTTTCCTATCCAACTTTGTTCATCATCCAAACGCACAATTTGTTATAAGTACCTTCGTCATCCAACTTTGTCTATACTTAACCATCACCAAAACCCATTAGCTCAAATGGAAGTATAGAGTTATTGTTCAACCCAACCTGTATCACCCAACCAAGTGGTGGTGGCTCCCGTGGTGTTCGATCTCATGGTGGTCAATCTTGTGGTGGTCGGTCTCGTGGATCTAGTGAGAGTGCTAGTACTGAACCAAGAGCTCCCATGGAAAAATATCCTTACGGGAAAAAAGTCATTGAGCTCCTCATTTGCTCTTGGGTCAACATTAGCAACGACGAAATCACCAACAACGACCAAAAGGGTGAAAGGCTTTGGAATCAAGCTGTGGAGTTATACTCTATATACTCACAAAAGTAGTAGACAAGCATACAAAAATGTATCCATGTTGAAGACAAGGTAAGGAAAAGTTAACAATACAGTCCATATGTTTGTGTATTGCCATAAAATGGCTAAGAATACTCAAGCTAGTGGGGAATCTGATCAAGATGTGCTTGAGAGAGAGAAAAGAATGACTATCATGAAAATCATCCAAGGAATAAAAGTTTTCAAGATGCGGAGGCATGGAAGATCATGAATAAGCAACTAAGGTGGAATGATAAGTACATGTTGCAAATGAATAGAAAAACATAAGTTCGGGAAGCGGTGACTCAAAAGACCGAGGGGCAAGATGAAGATGATCCTAGACAGTTGAGTAAGCGCATGGAATGCAGTACCAATCCAACATTAGTTAGGGATAAAGGACACAAAGATGGTAAGATGAAAAAAGAAAATCTCGTATACCGAACCAATTGACAAGTTTGAAGAACGAGTGATGAGGATGGGAGAATCTTCATTAACATACTTGCCACACGGAAGCATTGAAGATAGAGAAGCTTTGGAAAATGGAGGAGCTTCGAATTAGGTAGAATGAGATTGATATGATGTAGAAAGAAAAAGAAGAGGTTAGGGGAAAAAAACTAATTATGGCCGATGGAAATGATCAACATGTAATCAGTGTCACAACTCCCTCCTTCAATTGAAATGGTAAATAAGCAATTGATGGATGGTCTTGGCATATCAAATTGACGGGTCACTAGTGTAAGTTTTCCTAGCTTGCTTTCGAGTTTTCTTGTTGTACTGTTTTGATTAAAAGTTTAGTCAAAATAAAAACACACACACACACACTTAATTCAATTACCAAATAATACCTTGTATGTGGATGGACCCCATAGTCATCCCTCTCCCACCACAATCACCCCAAATTAAAAGTGGATGGGCCCCACATTTACCATGCAATTGTGTTTGCTGATGCAGATCGCTCATTGCTCCCCTCCCATGCGTATCACCCCCATTTCCTTTTTTTGTTTTTACATAAATTATCTTGATCCCTTGTATGATACCCCAACATTTATGGCCTAAGTTGCTTGATCCTATGTGTGCTTTCATGGTTTGCTCTCGACTTTGCTCATTCTAGTGTAATTTTTCTTAAATGTAATTCAAGGTTTATATCATTCTTGTTTAAAGTAATCCTTCTTGATAAGTAGAAGTTGTTTAAGATATAATAAATTTTTTCAATTTGTTATCACCTATACTAAATAGGAAAATGTGGGAAGTGACAAGTCTATGCTTGATCAGAATGTTTGTTGTGTGATAAAGGTACAAATTGCCAAGAGATTTATGTGAATCTGCCCCATGGAAAATTTTTGTGGTTCTAATAGTGCGCAAATATTATGTGGTTATGACACATTTAACATCCAAAACTCGAATTTTGTAAAATTGTTACATAAATCATAGTCTAGCAACATAAAAAATATCAATCTTCATATCTCTACTCTCTTTAAATTCTTCAAAATGTCAGATGATTCTTCAATCTCAACACACTCTCTTTAAACTCTTCTTAACATATTCCAAACATAGATGATGAGCTAGAGAATTCTTTGAGCCCAATGCGAGTTGTGTACGAGTAACTCCAACAAGTTGTCCAACGTCGTAGAGAGGCACAAGCAAGAAGATCGAGAAGATGAGGCACTCCAACCAATATATAAAGAGGAGGGGAAGTTGGGCATCAATGATTATACGATGGCTACTTCTGCTACAACTTAGTATATCCACCCCTAACATGTTCCAACGTAGGTTTCGAATACACAAGCGTGTTTTTGAGCGCATTGTTAATACTCTCAACTGAGATGACCCTTTTTCCAACAAAGACTAGATGCGACCGGTAGGCTTTGCTTATAGGCCTTACAAAAATGTACATTTGCAATGTGAATCTTGGCGTACACAACGAGTAAAAATGCTTATGATGAGTACCTTCGTCTTAGAGACTCCACTACAAGAGAATGTTTTTCCCACTTTGTTAAAGGTATTATAACTTTCTTTGGTGAGCAATACATGAGGCGACCAACCTCCAAAGACATACATCGACTATTGAGCGTAGGAGAGGCTTGTGGATTCCCTAGCATGTTGGATTGCGGTAGAAGGTAATTAGATAAGACTAAGACCTTGTTTGGTTCCATTCCTACGGAATGAGGAATCGGAATGGATCATTCCAAGTTTTGTGTTTGGTTATTGAAAAAATTGAAATCATATTCACTTCATAGATTGGGTCATTACAAGCCCAAATAGCAACTTGATTTCAACAAAAAAAGCTAGGGTATGACCCATTCCAATTAAAGTTCACATATCTCTGTCACACTCCAACTACAACCATTTCATTTGACAATCCTTTCATTCCACCACTCAAGTCCAATTGTGACCGACGTCCCCGACGTCTTCTCTAGCGTCTTTCCGGCATCGCCCTGCTGCCTTCTTTCTCGTCCTCCCTTAGGCAAGTTACTTAAAATTTCTCGGATCTAAACCTCTTGGTGTAGAAAGTTGTAGATATTAAAACCCAAAAATGTTGTAGATCTAGATCTGACATGTTTATTGATTCATTTACTTTTGCTTATGCCTAGTATATGACCTATATGTATGCCTTGAATTTTTATTTGATTTTTTTTCAATTTGATACCTACTATATTATACCTGATATATGTACTTTGTGCTTGGGTTGAATTTTTTATTTTCTTTTCAATGTGATCCCCATTGTAGGTTGTATGTACATATTGTTTGGGATAATTTGCCAGATGATTTTCTTTTTTATGTGATGTCGTTATGCCTATTTGGATGAGTCACTGATTTCGACAGCATACCAAACAAAGCACCTCAGGATGTTCACATTTAAATGCAATTGCGCAATTTTTTCACTTCCTATTAGTATTTACCCATCTCTCTTTTCCAACGTGGATTATCCTAAATCAACGGGTTAGGCAAATGGTAAGTTCAATACACTTTTTTCAATTTAACTGTTCTGTACGGCTGTACCTATCAAATAGAATTCAATTGTCATATAAATATACCAGGAGTTTCTACTTTGGCTCATAAATAAATACTGTACAAAGGGGTAACGATTAATTAGATATTTGTTTGCTCAGACCAACGTAAATAGATGGCATGTGTTAAATGAGAACTACCATGGAGACAAGCCCGATCAACACTCGCCTATTCTTATCACATCGGAGATTGTCAACATCTCAATTTTAGAAAATTGATTATCATCTATCAGGGGTAATTCTCCCGAAAACACTAGTTTAATTCATGGCTAGGCAAGTAGAAGATCAAGAAAATGAAAACCTGTGAAAAGAGTGGCGTTCTTAGCACTTGCAACATTACACTATAGCTAGCTTGAGAGTATATCATTAAATCAGGCACCTCAACTTACAAAATTTGTTAAGATCCCCTTGTACATTGCAATCAGTAGTTTTGTTGATATGATCAATGCTTATTAAACCTGAAACCGAAACGATTAGCCCTGAACCCTGAAAGAGAGGGCTATGATCTACTAGTGTCAATATCTAGGTTCGGGGAGGACCAGCTGGTTGTTGCTGTGTGATGCAGTGTATATTACCACCTCCTAGAACAATTTCTCTTGCTCCTTCGATTCTCACTACCTGTAAAGAGTCCGGATGTTGTCAGAGGTCATGACATGAGTGTAGTAACTTCAAGCAATCATGGCTCCATAAGAATAATTCATCATCAACAACATGTTTGTAGATTGAACAGTACTCCCTCCGTATGAATATACTTCGTCACTTTTAAGGAACTATAAAAAGCTAGTATCCTAGAAAAAATAGTTTGAAAACCTTTTACTTTCATTTGAAATCAACATGTGTTAAAGAGGTACGCTGGTTTATCTACAAGAACAACTAGTGTATCTACCTATTTCCCCTTGAATAGATAAAAGTGACTAATTAAGCTAAAACGACAAGTGTTTCTAAGCAAAAAAGTAAGGCTAGAGTGATGGAAAAAAGTTCATTCAGTCAGACAGAGTATAGCTGAATGATGTTTTTTTGGTTAAATCTAAGGTACCGTTAGGTAAGTATGGATTTGGAACTTAATTCCTCATGTTCGATGTTTGGTGCTTCCCCTGGAATGGGTTTGTTTGACAGACCTCTAGACGGGTTTGGAAGAGGTAAACCCTCATTTAATATTTTAATAACAGAGGGTCAGAAATTGGATAGGCATTCCCTATCATGATTCACAATTTCCCCAAACCTGGTTATAAGCACCTTAATCTGGAGTAATTCAAAGCTTGAACAGAGTTCACATTACCAGCAATTTGCTTTGAAAAAAGCTATGACTCAAGACAGGTGAGAAGAGTTCATTAGAGACATGAGAACAAGCCAACAAATTCAGTTACAGCCTTGGAAATTACCTCATGATCGGGAAATATTTTTGATAGAACACGAACAGCTTCCTCGTCCCATTTTGGATCTCCAAATTGTGGGACTATGATGCCACCATTAGCAATATAGAAGTTTACATAAGAAGCAGCTAGTCTTGTATCAGGCAGTCTCGGTTTTGCCTCACCATCCTACCACAGTGCATCAAGTATTTTACATAAGGATCCACTATATTCAGTGTCATTCTGCAATTCTCGAGGATTGAGACCATACCATGTAAAAATATACTGAGGAAAGGACCAAATGAAGGCAACTCTAGTTTTCTTTCCAAGTCAATGGATATAGAAATATGTAGTATAAAAACTAAATAGTATGAATCTTGAGTAAATAATTCAAATTTAACAATATAAGGTCATAGCAGAAAGGACCAATTATAAATTTGCACTCCAATACAATCCCCTACACAAACAACTTTGAAGGTCACAAAGGCCCACCTATAAGTTTTGCTATAGGACAGAATCACATATCTTCATGTTGAACAAGAGCAGCCCACGAAGACTCTTTATGGGTAGTGTTAAAGCGCAAATTTACCACTCAGTTAACACACGGTAATAATAACAAAAAAAGATAAGACTACACAGATTCGCCTGGTAGTGATTACAACTCACAGCTAGACAGTTATTAGCTTAGCATCTCAGCATATCTTGAAATGGCACATGGAACTAATTAACAATAATAACAAACTTACTTGAAGGACACCAGCTGCCTCCTCAGATGTCATGTATAATGGACCCGGGATATGAAGTTTAATCACTTCCAATTGTCTACCTTTAGCATCTGTTGAGTTGGAAAGAACGGACAAGGCTTCCACAGCTCGTTCATAATGAGGGTCTGATGCATCATCTGTCCAGGATAAAAGCACCACACCAGGCTTTGCAAAACAGCACATATTGTCGATATGTCCATTTGTATCATCATCACCTGCGATATATTCGGAACTGTCTCAACTTGAGCAAATAAAATATGAATAGTAATCACCCACAAAATTTTCTACTAGAGCTAAAAAAAGCCCTGCTCCAATAAGATGTTAAGACGCTGGGACATCATAATGTAGAACTATACCAGAAATGTTCAACAAAAATATACAGTACCCTAACATATAACTAACTAATAATACTTAAAACCAGACGGTGTCTGATTTGCTGTCCTAGCAAATTCATGTTGAAGTATAAAGCAAGCAGACAACGTGGGATTTGAACATCATAATTACCGTATAATCCACGAGGCAACCAAATAACCTTCCTCACACCGAGGTAAGTCTTCAGATTATCCTCAATTTGGTCTTTTGTCATATGAGGGTTCCTGTTTGGGTTAAGAAGGCACTCCTCAGTAGTAAGACAAGTCCCTGAAAGGACACAAGGCAAAGGTATAACTCGTCTGTCAAATCAGAAAATTTCAGTTTCCAGTCTGCAACAGCAACATTCATTGAATCTAAGGTCTGTAAGAAACAGAGTTCCAGGACATCATATAAGCAGTGATCAGTGGTTTTATGAAATCACAAATGAGAGATCATATACCTTGTCCGTCTACGTGAATACTACCACCTTCTAGGATCATGGAATGAGGAAACCTTGGTACCCTTTCAACACCCAAAATCTAAAGATGAAAGCAACAGTGAAAGCCCATTAGGCTTTGTTAAATTTGGCTATATGACGAGTGATCAAAATCACTTACCTTCCTCGCAACAAGAAGGTCAAGGCTCCAATCACTATAACAACCATCTTCAGAGCCTAGATATTAACTTCCAAAATTAGTAATAATTCCATGTAGAACATAGCTGCTATCCTACATTTATCTGAGCCACAAATCCAAGTCAATAGTACCAAATCGAAACACAAGTAATAGTTTTTCAAACTTGAAGGAGTAAGCCTTACCTCCCCAACTGTTGAAAGTCCAGTCAATACCAGCAACATTTTGCTCAGAAGCACTTGAATCAGGTTTGGTGTTCCTCACAACAAACTGGTTTAACAGAACCATAATTTCAGAAGGTGTCTAATAACGTCATATATTGAATCCAACTGTACAAGAAAAGAAGAGATAAATCAAAACTCACAGTTGGCCCAGAGTCACGGAACCAGGAATCATTCATACTCATCTCTAAAACCCTAATGTTAGGGGGCAACTGATTCCGGGCATTAGCCCACTGAAAACAAACAGAAGCAAAATGCAGTCAGAGCACAGCTAGATTCATAGGTAAGGAACTCCTCAGCAGAAGTATGAGCAACCTGAGGAGTGGTAGCACAAACGGTAACAGGCTCAAATCTAGAAATCGCCCTCGCCACTTGAGCAAATACACTTTGAGCAGGGATGGCCTTCTCCCTCCAGTTATCCGGTCGTTCCTTTAAACATCGAAGTAAGCACAGTTGCAAACAGGTATGCGAAATTGATCAGCGGAGCTGAATTGAGAGAGAGAGAGAGAGAGAGAGCTTACCGGCCAACCGATCCAGCACTGGGAATGGGGCTCCCACTCGGCAGGCATGCGAAAGCCATGAGATGAAGGATTGCCTTCGAATTCCATTGACGTCGCTGTTTCTCAGAGCGAAAATGAAAGCAGCCCCAATTTGTATCAGCGTTTAGCAGAGAGTTGGTAGTAGTAGTACGCCGAATCACAACTTGGGGAATGGTATAATTTGATTCGATTGGTTGGTGAATGGGCGTTGCAGAGTCGGTCAGTATTATTCCTGGTGAGGACAAGCGTAATAAATTTCCCAAAAGACAAAGGGAATTAATTGATGGCTTTAGGGCACACTGCGACAGAGAAAATTGTTTTACCAACTTAACGGTAAGAGACCAACGAAAAAAATAATTTACCCCATCTATATAACCCTTCGTCGTCGTTCACCTTTCTTACAGATTTTCCTCCCAGGGTCTTCATTCACCTTTCACACTCTCATTGTCTTCATTCACCTTTCTACGAAATTTTACCACAATAAAAAAACTATCATTTAGCCTTGTGAGATTTTACTATAAACAAAAAAAACTCTCATTCACCCATCGTGATATCTGACTTTTTCTCCAATTTGAAGGTAATATTTTTTTTATTTAGTTATTATATATACACTATATTGATTTGTTATATAGTTTGAGAATTATATTGTTAATTGACATAATTAAGTGTTATTTGCAGTCTTATTGGGACGGGTTACAAAACCCCAATCCAAATCCAAATAGCTTAAATGAAGAATTTATGAATATGGGTGTCGGAAGTGGATCGGTTTATGAGAATGTGCATCAAAATATCTATCAAAATGAATCGTTTGCCAAGCATGTGTATCAAAATGAGGGATTTCAACAAAATCTACACCAAAATGAACAAGAGGAAGAAGCGGTATGTAGTGTATAAATTGATAAAATATTGAATTTAGTTTATTGTAATATATAATCCATTAATTTATGTTTAATTATCATTTAGTTTACTTAAATACACAAGTTAAAGTTGTTAGGAGCGGTGTTGCTGTTGTCGGGGAAGGGGCCGGAGAAGATTCGTCGTCGGACGGTGGTGGGGCCGGTGGAGAAGAGGCAGGGGAGAAAGAGGGTGAGTGTTGAAGGGTTTTTCTTGAACAAATAAATTTATATTCAAGACCCCGCTGAGTATAGCGAAGTCAGGATCGTCCACGGGAGTGAGAGTAGTGCTAAGTTTAATCGATAACTACGAAAAGCAAAGGAAACAAAGGGCAGAACAACTTCAGGCTCGACCCAAAGAGGGTCGATCTCGACCCTAGGGGGGTCGATCCTGAGGAGGGAGTCACACGAACAACACAATTCACAAGCAACTAACTCGAACTCGACTTAGGGAGTCGGGATCAAGGCACAAGATACGAGCTTTAATCAATATAAAAGACAAATCCTAGGGCAAAGGCTACCACAACAACAATCATACGTGATTTTGACAAGAAATCACAACTATCATGCAATCAAGATCATAGAGAAGTTTACTTTCGCAAACAATTCAAGTTATTCAATCAACTTTCGCAAATCAAACAACTTTCTACCTATCCTTCAACCTAGGAATATCAACTTTCGCAAATAATCCTATTAGATATAATCAAGCAACTAACTTTTCACTTTCGCTAAGGTTAATTACAAGAGATGCCTCAATTTTCACCAAGGATTAAGCACAAGATAGGTTAGATATGATCATCAAGCATTCAAGTCATGAATTCAAGTTTTAGACATGCATGATTGTGTTGGGTTTTTGCCCAACCCTAGAACTTAAGAGGACTACTCACACATAGCAAGGAAGAACAAGGAAGAAGAAGAAGAAGACATGATCAAACCAAACTTCAATTCAACTAAAAACCAAAGATCAAACTTACAAATCTCAATCTTGCTCTCCAAGTCTTCTTCCCAAATCCTCCAAGTCTTGGATTAATTATCGAATGAATGTTGAATGAATAAAAACTATAGGTTCAACCTCCTTTTATAGACAAAAAGGAGTCCTAATCTAACTAGGAAACACAAACAAAACACCTTCCTAAAATACAAATTAGGAAACTTGCACAAGATATCCGGAACAAGTGAAGGCGGTGACGCGCGATCGACCCCATGGAGGGTCGATATCGACCCCTTCAGGGTCGATCCTGAGGGCTTTAATTCCTTGCATTCTATGTTTGGTCAAGTGGCTCGAGATCGACCTCCTTGGGCTCGATCTTGGGGTCGATTTTCTTCACTTCCTTCCTTAATTTTGCTTCTCTTAAGCTCTTCTCCTTGGCTCTTCTTCTTGAATCTTCCTCCTAGCTTGTCCATCCTCTCCAAGTCTTGCTCCAAACTCGTCTTCAAGCTCCAAAACACCTACAAAACGACACAAAAGTGCGTAGTTTCCGATTCTCAAGGAAATACGAAAACTCATGCAAAAAGACTCAAAAACACATGACTCAACTACGAAAATCAACTTAAACTAACCTATCTAAACCCTAAAAAATCTACCTAAAAACGCGGACATCAAAACACCCCATACTTAGACTTGCTTGTCCTCAAGCAATAATCATGCAAATCAAGACCAATAACACAATCTTCAAGCATAGCCCTTGTCAAAACATTTTAAACACACGTGAAGAGAAGACAAGTAATTTTAACGTCATCACATATGTATAAGTCTCAAGTTAGGCAACCACAATCCAACCTCACAAGGGATATAAATGTGTTTCTCTCAACTCTCATGTGTTTAGGCTATCAAATCAACTCTCATCTCAATCTTTATGCAAAATCTACTTTATCATTGAGACTTATATCACCAATCTCTCTACCTAGAGAAGTCAAGACACATCAATCTTCATAAGAACTTAGGCTCAATGAAATCTTCATAGAAGACTCATTCGGCCGGGTTGTAATGGGGCTCGGTAAATAACATAAGGGAGAGAGTATTTGGCCATGTGGTGCTAAATCCGGGAATCAAACTCCTAAATACAACACTTCAAACCGAAACAACTCACTTCTTTTCTCTTTTCAACTCATAACCAAACACTTCATCAAAGACACTCAAACCCAACAATCTCTAACCCAAACTTCCACACTACAACTCACAAATACTAAGAATTCTTGGCTTTGCATTTAAACATTTTTTTTTCTTTTCTTTCTCTCTTCTTTTTCTCTCTTTTTTTTTTCTGCTCGAACCTAGAGAGGGTCGAGGTCGACCCCTGTGGGGGTCGATCCTGAGAGCTCGTTTTCTGGGGGGGGGGCTAGATCGACCTACAGGGGGTCGATCCTGAGAGTACTAGCTCGAGCTTCTTCCTTCTTTTCCTCTTCTTTTCATCAATTTTTCAACAATGTGCAATCCAAGCCAAGAATCCTATTACATTACACTTCAACAATTTGTTTTCTACCCTTTTAACAATGTCACCTCTTTCAAAACCCAACACAAATGTCACTCTACAAAAATCATTCCTAACACTCATCATCTAAGTTCAACTCCCGGAAAAGGGTCAAGCTAATATAGGCTAGGGATAATTTTTGTGGGGCTTCAAACAAAAGGCTAAGGTTTAGAACGGGGCTTCAAGCAAAGACAATTTAAGGTAGGCATGGAAGAATATGGGCTAAAAATATAAGTTCTTAATCACAATCAACATGCTTGAACAATCTCATAACGGTTTCAAGAAATAGATAACCATATCAATGACAAGAAACATATGCATAAAGAGAGTAAAATCACACAAACAAAGAAGAGGGAAGTAATGAAGTTCTCCCTATAAGGCCAAAATTCTCACTAGGTAACAATTTTGTTGGATTGCAATTACTTTCACTCAAGACACATATGCTCAATTTCATCACAAGTCTTATTCACAATCAAAAGCAATTTCTCAAAAACTTGGGTTACACTATCCAATTATGCCAAAGGAATTATATGATAAGCATAAAGATTAGTTTTCATCATAGGACATCTAAGATGGAATGCTCTTCTATCCTAAAACAAACAAAGAAGCAAATATTTTTGGATTTTTCGACATTTTTCAATTTTTTTGGAATTTTTCAAGGCTTTTCTCTTAACAAACAAACCATCAAACAAAGCAAACAAACAAGCAAAGACTCAATTATGTACAACATGTGAGACTCCTCTTCCCCACCCCATACTTAAATCATGCAATGTCCCCATGCATGAAAACATATGACAAAGTAAAGAGAAAAGAAGAAGGAGACTCACAAAAACTCGTGGAAGCTTGGTTGGAGATGGAGCTTAGAAGACATGTAAGCTGGCACGACCCTGAGGGGGTCGATCACGACCCTAATAGGGTCGATCCTGAGTCTTGCATGAGGGAGAAACTGAGCAAGAGGGGGATCGTGATCGACCATATGAGGGTCGATCCTGAGGGCTCACGCATCTCGTGTCAAGTTGTCTTCTCCGGTCCATTTTGAGCTCGTGTTTTGCAATTTTAGAGTCCTGCAAAAACATCACAAAGATCCTATCCCAAGCAAGAAGTATCCTAATCTAATCTAAGGAAGGTTAGAAAATAAAAACAAAAATCTAGTCTAGAAATTGGGAAATCAAAAATGAAGAAAAATAAAAAGGAAAATCTAATCTAGAAACCGGGTTGCCTCCCGTAAGCGCTTTTTTAACGTCATGAGCTTGACGAGAAGTTCCTTAGCTCAATCCTTATGATCGGACATCGTCAAGGCTCTAAGTAACCTGTCAAAGTCTGGTGAAGACACCTCATGAAAGCATAAGTAGCATATTGATAAATTGAAAACAAATGATATAGTTTTCAAAGAACGTTTCAACTTATCAAAAGCGCAAGAATAACGTTCGTGAGAAGGGTTAGGATAAAACCAACTTGGTGGGTGCGGTGGTGCCTCACAATAATTAGCAAAGGGGTCCTTGAAGGTCCATAGCTCCTTGCGTCCTATCTTGAAAGGAAAGTGATAGAATTTGTAGGCACCTTCAAGCCTAGGGACCATGATTGACTTAGGAAAGTCGAAAGGACCACCGGTGATGATCTTCATCTCTTCATGATTGGCCCGCTCTTTGCTAGCATCCGGGGTCAATGAAAGTCCAAACCCAACCACATTTTCTTCACATTCCTCCATAAGTGGGTTTGGTTTCAACATTGGTAGCAAAGACCCCGTACATCCTTCATCCTCTTGGGCCTTAACCTCCTCAATTCCGCCTTCTCCTAGCAAGAAACTCTCTTCCGGATCATCCCCCAAATTCTTCATCTCCTCTTCACGGTTCTCTTTCAAAGCATTGTCGAAGCGGATCTCCACTTTCTCTTCACCACTAGAATATGATAAGAGTCCCTTCTTAACATCTATGATAGCTCCGGTCGTGATGAGGAATGATTGGCTTAGAATGAGTGGAGGACATGACTCGGATAAAGGCTCAATATGCTCAATGGAAGGTTCCTTAGCCGTCTTGGATAGGAAAGGAAGCGCCTTTGTTGTCGAAGAAGAAGGAACGGACTTCGGTACTCCGGGAAGAGGGTCGGCCACGACCTGATGATGGTCGGTGACGACCTCTTCCGTAGTGGGGAGGGGGTTGGTGTCGACCATGTGGGGGTCGGACACGACCTCCACTGGCCTGGGTCGGTCTTCTTCATCCGCCGTCTTCTTACTCAAATCTTGCTCCGACAACTTCTCTCCGCTCCTTGGGTGAACTGCGGTAATGTGGCCTCTCGGGTTCTCATCGGGGTGGCCCGGTAATTGCCCTTGAGGTTGTGGAATTTGAGCCGCTAGATCACCATGCTGGGAGTTGTCATCCTTCCTCCATGAGTCAAATTCTCTGTTTTGAACTCCATTAAGATCGGAGAAGACTTCATGGATTCCTTCCATGAGTTTTTCTTTCAGCCCTTGCACCCATGATGGTTGCTCTTCATAGCTAGGAGGTTCATAATAACCCCAGTTGGGATAATCATCACTCCTCCAATAGGGATCCCAAGTATAATTGGCCTCTTTAAATTGACTTGCATAAGTATGGCGTGGTTCATAATAACCCCAATTGGGGTAGCCTTGGGCTTCCCATTCTCTTTGTCTTGCATAAGCCTCGGTTTCTCTTTTTCTTTGGAGGTTTAGCACTTGAAGTTCAAGATCGGCCAACTTTCTTTCAAGGTCCTCAAAGGTCTCCATGGCTACATCTAACCTAAAAACAAAAACAAAAACAAAAACAAATCAAAAACACACAAAGGGTTCGGGCTAGTCCCTCACCCAAATATCAACTAAACTCGGCACTATTGCACACTCCCCGGCAACGGTGCCAATTTGTTGAAGGGTTTTTCTTGAACAAATAAATTTATATTCAAGACCCCGCAGAGTATAGCGAAGTCAGGATCGTCCACGGGAGTGAGAGTAGTGCTAAGTTTAATCGATAACTACGAAAAGCAAAGGAAACAAAGGGCAGAACAACTTCAGGCTCGACCCAAAGAGGGTCGATCTCGACCCTAGGGGGGTCGATCCTGAGGAGGGAGTCACACGAACAACACAATTCACAAGCAACTAACTCGAACTCGACTTAGGGAGTCGGGATCAAGGCACAAGATACGAGCTTTAATCAATATAAAAGACAAATCCTAGGGCAAAGGCTACCACAACAACAATCATACGTGCTTTTGACAAGAAATCACAACTATCATGCAATCAAGATCATAGAGAAGTTTACTTTCGCAAACAATTCAAGTTATTCAATCAACTTTCGCAAATCAAACAACTTTCTACCTATCCTTCAACCTAGGAATATCAACTTTCGCAAATAATCCTATTAGATATAATCAAGCAACTAACTTTTCACTTTCGCTAAGATTAATTACAAGAGATGCCTCAATTTTCACCAAGGATTAAGCACAAGATAGGTTAGATATGATCATCAAGCATTCAAGTCATGAATTCAAGTTTTAGACATGCATGATTGTGTTGGGTTTTTGCCCAACCCTAGAACTTAAGAGGACTACTCACACATAGCAAGGAAGAACAAGGAAGAAGAAGAAGAAGACATGATCAAACCAAACTTCAATTCAACTAAAAACCAAAGATCAAACTTATAAATCTCAATCTTGCTCTCCAAGTCTTCTTCCCAAATCCTCCAAGTCTTGGATTAATTATCGAATGAATGTTGAATGAATAAAAACTATAGGTTCAACCTCCTTTTATAGACAAAAAGGAGTCCTAATCTAACTAGGAAACACAAACAAAACACCTTCCTAAAATACAAATTAGGAAACTTGCACAAGATATCCGGAACAAGTGAAGGCGGTGACGCGCGATCGACCCCATGGAGGGTCGATATCGACCCCTTCAGGGTCGATCCTGAGGGCTTTAATTCCTTGCATTCTAAGTTTGGTCAAGTGGCTCGAGATCGACCTCCTTGGGCTCGATCTTGGGGTCGATTTTCTTCACTTCCTTCCTTAATTTTGCTTCTCTTAAGCTCTTCTCCTTGGCTCTTCTTCTTGAATCTTCCTCCTAGCTTGTCCATCCTCTCCAAGTCTTGCTCCAAACTCGTCTTCAAGCTCCAAAACACCTACAAAACGACACAAAAGTGCGTAGTTTCCGATTCTCAAGGAAATACGAAAACTCATGCAAAAAGACTCAAAAACACATGACTCAACTACGAAAATCAACTTAAACTAACCTATCTAAACCCTAAAAAATCTACCTAAAAACGCGGACATCAGTGAGGCGGCAGTTCGGGAGGAGGCGGGGGAGGCAAAACGGGTGACCGCACTTGGGGAAGGAGTGGTGGCTACCGGCGTCGGAGGTGGGGATGAGACGAGTACGGGTGAGGGACAAAAATCTCATCCCTCCAAGCATAACAAGCTTGCTGCCAATGCCAATGGATGATGACCCTGCAACAGCAAAGGAACAGCCACGTGACGTGACAACTGAGGTAATAAACTGACCTTTTTCAAGTTATTTATTTATTAAGATCGCAGTGACAATTGCTTGAGTTCCATCAGTTATCCTCCTATTAGATAAATTAATTAAGATGGTAAGAAGAAGGAAACTATTGGAGTATATAACATCCAACCATCTGTAATTATTTTCAATCTCTATTTTCGTATCACAAGGACGAGGCATTTGGTAAGAGCTTCGAAATTAGGCTTGAATCAGAAGTCCATGGATGATATCCAAAGTAAGTGAATTCATCTTTAGAAGACTGGCCATCAAAGACTTGGTCCGGACTCGTCCTCGGACAATTGGGATCCCCAAGTATTTCTCTAGATTTATGGTTAGAGGAATGTTTAGAAGACTGGCCAAGGAAGAGGTAGTTGATCGGGGGATATTGCTGGAACATTGAAGACTACTTTTCTAAAAGTTTATGACTAGGCCAGTCTTTCGCGCAAAAAAATCAAGGGTTAACTTTATGAATTTCATATTGTCCTGGGATGCATTAGAATCACAGTGTCGCCAACAAAACTTAGAAAGGGGAGACACGTACCATTCTTGGTAAGTTGAATCCCAACTCGGCACGAAGGGCTAATGGCCTCCTTGTTAAGTAGTCTTGCTAAAAGTTTCATAGCTATGATGAAGATATATGGAACTAAGGGATCACCTTGTCTTATACCTCTCATTGGTTTAAACAACGAACTTGGTTCATCATTTACTAAGACAAAGAAAGAACAGGTGGTAATGCATGTCATGACCCAATTGATCCCTTTCTAGTCAAAACCGAATTTCGCGAGAATTTTTTGTAGGAAGTTCCAATTGATCTTATCATAGGTTTTTTCCATATCAAGCTTGAGGGCCATCCACCCATGCTTACCTGTCTTCTTGCGATAAAAAGTGTACGTGAAAGATTTCATGTGCTATTCTTGAATAAGACGTCCTTGAAGAGGGAGAGAAGGAGCCTAGACCTGGGTCAAACGAGCCCAATTTTTATCCAATTGTATATTATATAGTCTATAAACTGTATATTTTGCAAGCAAAAATAAATTCATCTTTATTTAAATTTTAAAAGTAAAAAAAAAATTTGGATGAAAAATGGGTTTAGATAGAGTTTTGGCTATAAAAATGAAACTGTATAAACCATAAAAATACAGAAATAACTTTTTTCTGAAATACAAAAAGGAATCGTCAAAACTAGGATACTAAGGCTATGTTTGCTTGGGAGGAATTGGGGTGATTTTAATGGAAGGGAGAGGGAGGGAAGGATATTTCCTCTGTTTGGTTGATTTTAAGGGGGAGAACCGTATGGAATAGAGGGGGAAATAATGGTGGAAGGGGAGGGAAATTAAATCTTCTCAAATTGGTGGAATCTGGAGAGAAAATTGGAACGCATACTCAAAACTACCCATGAAATACGTAAAAAAGAAGTGTTGGGTCGGAACTCAGAAGCATTGAAAGATACGTAACAAATTTTTTTGTGAATATCAAAAAGAAGTTACGTAATTTTTTTATCATTAATAGTTGAATTATTTAAATAGGAATGCATTTGGGTGTTTGTTAATTTAATACGGAGTATCTTCTAATTTTAAGCAAAATACGTAACTTTTTTATACATATCTCTCAATTTGTTACAAGTAGATATTCACCAAAAAAATTGTTACAAGTAGATAAGATTGAGTTAAGTATAGTCAAATTTTTACGTAACTTCTTTTTGATATTCACCAAAAAAATTGTTGCGTATCTTTCAATTTGAGTCAAATTTATATTACATACAATATAGTCAAATTGGGTGTTTGAGTTTGAAAATTGATTTTGTTACGTATAATGATATTTTAATTCTATATACTTTATGTGTTTATTTTAGATAAATAATGTAAAAAAGTAATATAATAATATAATATTAATATATTATATGACACAACCCGTCTATAATACATATTAAAATAAAAACATTTGTATTTATGGTCAAAATACTAATAACCTCTT
Source organism: Polygonum aviculare (assembly GCA_934048045.1). Taxonomy (NCBI): domain Eukaryota; kingdom Viridiplantae; phylum Streptophyta; class Magnoliopsida; order Caryophyllales; family Polygonaceae; genus Polygonum; species Polygonum aviculare. The sequence goes on from OW204027.1 coordinate 6,330,627, forward strand.
TGATGTATTGAATATTGTTGTTATTTTTAAAATTAAAATAAAAAATAAATCCATAATAATTGTTTATACAAACCAATCTTTATATTTTAAAGAATAAAAACATGAAATATGAATATACTTGCATACAATAAGATAATTAATATTTTAATATAGTAATAGATTTTCCTCTCATTCTTTGTAGATAAGAATAAAAAATCCAACCAAAAATTAACATTCCCTCCTTTTCAACCAAACAGATTTTATTAAATTTTCATCCCTCCCCTTCCTTTCCTCTCTTTTTAATTTTCTTCACTCCCCTCCCTTTATCTATTTTCTAGATGTACCAAACACTACCTAAAAGAAATTTCCCCTTGTTTTTAATTGTTCGAAATTGTGCGAGAATTTCGCTCGTGCCAGGATTTGGCCCAGAGTTGTAATAGGCCCAAGGCCGAAGTAGCAAGTTTATTTTTCGCTTCAGAAGAGACTGGCTAAATTTGGAGAGACGACTGAACGTCATCTTCTATGCTCCGAGCCGTGGCTCTCGCAATTGAACGGTGAACTCAACCCGCTGTCTGTAATGCTCTTGTAGGATTCCTTCTTTCAACCTTAAATCTGATCTCTTGATCATTTGCACGTCCCTCAATGTGCCAGTTTCTATCATTCTGGGGTTTGGAACGGTTGACAGATTCTTTCCCTGACCTTGTAAGACAACAATGGAAGCAATTTTGTTTCCAAAGGCGACTCTGATCCATAGAGCCCAGATATTCTTGCCCAATGATGCAATTTGCCGCTATAATGTCCAGACCAGGAGGTTCCGGGTGCTTAAATCTGAACAATTGGCAGTGACCCACCAAGTGTTCGACAAAATGCCGACCTCAGACTCCTTACCTTGGAACAACCTAATAAGTTTCTATCTTGGCAGCGGCGAGCTGCATCACGTGGTATCCGTTTACCAAGAGATGCTTTTGCGAGGTGTTCGTCCTGATAAGCACACTCTCCCCCGAGTTTTAGCGGCTTCTCGCCTCTTGAACTCTTTATCCTTAGGGAAGCAGGTTCATGGTCATGCTGTTAAGTTTGGCCTTTCCTCCAAGGACTATGTGATCACTGCTTTGATGGAATTGTATGACCAGCTTGATTGTTTGGTTGCTGTAAAATCTCTGTTTAATAACCCAGAGGCTCAGAGGAGCTGTGTGCCCTGGACTTTGCTCATTAGAATGCATATGAAGGATGGGAATCCCAGGTTGGCAATTGATGTGTTTTATGAAATGGTGGGTTTAGGAATTAAAGTGGATTCTCTGGCTTTGATGACTGCTATTGGAGCCTGCGCTATGCTGCGATCTTTGCAAGAAGGAAGGATGTTACATGATATTGCTCACGTTTGTGGATTGGATTCTGATGTTTTGGTAATGAATTCTTTATTGAAAATGTATCTTGGTTGTGGAAGTGTGGAAGATGCTCGGAAGGTATTTGATCAAATGCTGGCTAAAGATGTGATATCGTGGACTGAAATGATTCGTGGGTATGTGAAGAATGGTGGTTTCAATGAGGGTCTGAAGCTGTTTAGGACGATGGTGTTGGAGGGCATTCTGCCTGACAACCATGCTCTCTCGAGCATACTGCCTGCTTGTGCAAGAATGACAGCTCACAAGCAGGGGAAGCAGATTCATGGGTTCTTGATAAGGAATAATTTTGAAGTGAACCTCACTTTGAAAAATGCTTTGATGGACATGTATGTGAAATCAGGCTTCCTAGCGTATGCTTCCAGAATATTCACTCGAATGACCTTTAAGGATGCTGTGTCCTGGACAATCATGATACATGGCTACAGCATGCATGGTCAAGGAGCCAGGGGAGTAGAGTTGTTCCGTGAAATGCAAGAGATAGGTAAGACAGAAATTGATCAAGGCACATTTTTTTCTGTGATTCATGCTTGTAAGTCAGCTAATATGGTTGAGGAAGGCCAGTTTTACCTTCGCTTTATCAAGGAACATGAAGCTAGGCACCATGCTTTGATGGTTTCGCTTCTAGCTCGAGCTGGCCATTTTAACGAGGCAAAGTACTTTATTAAAGAAAAACAGATTGGAGATAACACAGAGGTGCTTAGAGGTCTTTTAGATGGCTGCAGGGTTCACAAGGAGACGGAAATGGGCAAGCTAGTAATTGAGCAGCTGTACAATTTACAACCTCTCAATAACCAGAGTGCGGGTTTAAGTCCAAAGAAAGCCTACAGTTGGATAGAGTTCCATAATAAAGTTCATGTCTTTGGAACTGGGGATGCATCCCACCCGAAATCAGAAATGATATACGAGGAATTGCAAAAATTAATGAAGAGAATTGAGGATATGGAAGGATTTGTTCCTCAACAAGATTTCAGCTTGCACGAGGTAGATGAAGAGAGGGTGTGTCCTGCCATGAGACATAGTGAAATGCTTGCTATATCCTTTGGACTAATTAGCAGCCAAGGAGCAACTGTCCGGATCACCAAAAACCTGCATATTTGTACTGGCTGTCATGAGATGGCAAAGGCAATATCTAAATTAGTAAAGCGGGAGATAATCATCAGGGATCCAAATTGCTTTCACCATTTCAAGGATGGGAGCTGCTCTTGTGGAGACTTATGGTAATATCCCATTCAAGGCTGCTTTTCTGATGGTGATCCACCGGGTTGTTTCTTCCGTTGCTTAGATTTCTCCCTTTTTGTGTCTTAATCAGAGCTGTAGGATCATTATCAAATTGGCAGAGCCTGTGGAAAGGCAGATAACTGGTCGTGGCTGCTCTGAAGATGCATTGCGGGATGAAAATACATGTACAGAAAGCCTCATCGTCCATGCCCTCTCCTACTGTGGTTTGCTTCATTTAGGTTCTGCTACTCTATATTGAAATAGAGCCGGAAGATTCTTCCATTGCAGACTCTGATGCGAAGTTCTTGAGCTGAGCCTTGATTGATTTTTGTTCCCTACTTAGCATTAGTTTAAAATTCCAGTTTACCTATTTGGTGGAATCAGTACTTCTAGTTATAACTGAGAATCTTCGTCAGATCAATGGAGGTAATAGAATGTGCGTAGACAGTAGCTGTGTTTGTGTAGAAGGGCCTCAATTCTGACAGAAATTTGAAATTTTGGTCTCCATTGATGTATTTTTGCTGAAGATGGAATTTCATACATTTATGTTGAAATTTTGTGTTTATTGCTCAACTTATCTAGTTTAGCTCATATGTGGGGTGACTGTGTGTGTGCTTTTCAGGGTACATAAATGAGCTTTCATTCATTTTATAATTAATTTGAGCTTCATCAATGTCTGTGATGGGTTTGAAGCTAGTGAGGTAACTTTTTGGAAGAAGCTCCACATTTGCTATTGTCTGGAGAAGAAACCACTATGGGTAAATTTTCATGAAATGGAGAACCTTGTATCCAATGGCTTTTAGTGGTTTGCATTTCTTTGTGCTTCAGTTTAGTCATCACTTGATTGATGAAGGCGTACTCGGTCTTTCTGCTCAAAGATTCACCATGAGAAGGAGACATCCAGGGAGAAGGATTTGAAGCTTCTGTCTAGCCATTCCATTCACAAAATCGGTTGAAGTAAATGGACACCAAAGGTAAAATGCTCAGCCTTTTTACCGTTTGCATAGAAATCATAATAATTTCTGGAATGCATTATCTTTGTTATACTTTTAAATATTTTTTCTGGAATGCATTTTAGGGCCACCATTTTGTCTGAGATTTATGGTAAAATAATCTGCTTTAAGAAAACCTAATTTTTAATTCCTGACTTTCTGTATGTTTTGTCAGCCTCAGTTACTTCAATTGCTTGATTTGTATTATAGATTAGGGCTCGGTTGGTTGCAAATTGTACAACAACAATATACCCAGTATAATTCCCTTCCGGGAAACCTGGTTGCACATTGTGAAAATGCAAATACAAAGGATTTCATTTTAGCAATATGATACATCAACTGAAAATTCCATTTCAGCTTGCAACCTTACTAGTTCAGTCCACACCATGTCATACAGTAAGGTGATATATAATCATAATAGGACACCGTTTACTAAGTCATAAGCTGTAAAATGTGCAAGGAATAGGATCATATATTACATATATAATAATTCCAAAATAAATATTTAACTTCCCATCATGGAAAAACCCATTGCAAGTGTTTTGAATGGTGATACTGATGACCAAATCCATGCTATGTTTTATATAAAAACTTATTCCCTCATGTCATTTTATAACTAGATATATGTTCTGCTATTTACTTTTTTAATTTTCTCTCACAATTTTGTTTATTTATATTGAAGATGAATTAAAAAAAATCCAAACAATGACCCGGCCGGTCTTAATTACAATCCAGGAAATTTCTTACAAATTACTTTAAACTCTCTATATATCTCATTATTTATGTGATTGCTAGACCACATTTGCTCCACGAAATTAAAAGAAGCAAGCCCCTGTGCAGGTTAGTTAAAACAATCTCATGCTCAGTTCACTATTGGATTAATTTTTCTCGTTTGATTTTTTTTTCCTTATGGTGGTTACTACCTTTTATCAATATGCAAATCCAAATTCTGACAGGCATGGAATCTGTATTTTTCTATTTTCCTGATCAAGAATGAAATTAAGACTTACATAGCTTGGTACTTTGGTAATGGCTGACTCACTCCCTGAGATTTTGTTCGAGTTCAAACTTTGGAAATAAAGCTTTTTTTAGCCGTGAAACTAAACTTATTCTTTGTAAAATAGGTATACGTTTTTCTTCTTCTTCTTCTTCTTCTTCATTTTTTTGAGGTATGTTCAATACATATAGCTATTCTTTTTTCCTGTCAATGGTAAATATTATAGAAGAAAGATGAGAGATTCACATATAGCTATATTTTGCTAGAATATACATATTGATAAGCACAGAGATTTAAAGCAATAAAGCCAAGTGAGAATTTATTAGTAGAGAGAAGAGTTTGGTATTCAAAGTAACTTTGTTTGTTTTTGTTTTGGTTGAAGTTCAAAGCAATTATGTTATGTTGTCTAATTAGTGATTGTTTTGGTTATTATGATTCGGCCAATTCGATAACCAACACTTCTTCAAATCAAGTAATGGATCAACAATCAAACAAAGAGGAAGGAAGCTCGAAGGCTCAATGTAGAGACTTGATGAATGCTAATGCATCAAACTCTAATCGGTTGGAGAATTTGCCAATTGTAATCGCCGAAAAAATACTCGATAAGTTGTCTTTCCCTTGTCTCTTCCGTTGCAAATTCCTTAGCAAATCCTTCTCCACAACCATGAACTATATGTCGTTTTCACTCAAAGATCATTTCCTTTACTTCAAGCTCCAAAACTCTCTTTACTATGCAAGTCTTGATTCACCTAATCAGATTTCTGAACACAAAATTGTATATAGACCTATACAAGTTAACATCCACTTGTCTAAGTTTCACATAATCGGATCATGTAACGGATACTTGTGCTTGTCATCCACTTCATCTTCATCACCTAGCAATCCAAAAGGACGAAACAATACATTAATCTTCAATCCTTTCATGCCACGCGCCATCAAAAACTTACCCTCAGAATCCATGGAGCTTTCTTGGGCATCTGGGTTTGGGTTCAATCAAAAGACCAATGAGCACAAGGTTGTTAGAATATACCCTATGAAAGGACTACTACGTGATTCCCTCAAACAACATGTCCAAATTTCAAGGGCCGGGACAAATCATTCGAGAAGTTTGAGTACACCTTGTGGAATCCGTATTCGTTCAAGGACAGCTACTTGTGCAAGAGGCGTCTATTTGGATAACGGATGCATATATTGGTTAGCCGAACGACAACGGGAGAAACTGTTTGTCGTAGTTGAACTTAACATCGACAAAGAGGAGTTTAAGGCAATCCCACCTCCTCCGGATGATGAGGCTATTTTGAAAGACTGTGATTTTTACTTGGTTAAAAGAAGGGGACAGCTTGTTTTGGTGGTGATCAACTATGCTAAGGATAAACTTCAGATATGGGTCATGGAAGATCAATTCTCATGGAGAAAGTTAGAATCTGAGAGGTTGAAAGTGACTGATTGGCTTCTCAAAGATGTGGAGCGAGAGTCACTTTTAAGTGGATTATACAATAGTACACTCTATGATGTCATATGGGTTGAGCATGACCATTTGTTGTTACAGTTTGAGAGAGTCATTCTTTGCTATGATCTCACGAGAAAAAGATTTCTTGATTTTGAAGTTGAAGGATTATCAAATCTTGGAGGAGAGCATAAGGAGTTTGAGATGATTGTTGGCCATGGAAGTGTCCTGGGAATTGAAAGATGTACGTAGCACGCCATTTGGAAATCGTATTTGTGATTGTTTGTGTGTGTATATATGAGTTTCACTTGTATGCATTATGAAGCTTATGTCTAGTTAATTATACATGTGTATAACGTATGTAAGACTTATTACGTATTTGTCGTATAATATATCTAGATTTTTGATCCAAAAAGCTGAAAATTGTATACACTTTTTATATCAAAATAAAGTGCTGAAAATATGAAGCATTATAGAGGAACCCACAATATCAAAGTGGGCATATATGTGAAAACATAAGCTTCAAAAATGAAAAAAATGGTGTCAAATAGCCAAATATTATATACACCACCTGCTAATATGTGAATTTTGGCAAAGAAAAGTGTGAGCACCAAGCGAATAGTAGACATGTTCCATTGGACGCCATCATGACACTAACAACATAGTAAAGGAACTTAGAAGTAAGAGATATGTCCTATCTATAATTATACCACAATTTTCTCAGGTGACATACATAACTGAGTAGTACAAGCCCACAGAAAACGAGTTAAAATGGAAAGCAACCCAGGTATTGTCATAGTAAGCCATTATACATATGTCACATAAATCATAGAACAGGCTCCCAAAAGTCAGAACACCAGGATCATAATCAGAAAAAGGTAGATGAGAGACCTTAACCAGTGAAGTTGGCATTGTTCTTCTGCAACTCACGACGAAGTTGTCCTAGGAAGTCCATCTGCGGTCCTGAGATTAACTGAAACAAGCGGTCCGGGAAGGTGGATGGGATCATTAGAACACGACGGAAGAGTAGGAGAGGAACATCGATTCAAAGAATTGAGTTGATTGACTGGTGTACCTGATGAGGTAGCCGGAAGTTTGTCCAAGCTGATGCAGGGCTGCTGGTGTACATGACCGGTCTTTCTACAATAGCACACATTGGGATTTATCAAGTTCATAAACATAAATGGAACCATCATCTATTCTCAAGTATCTAGAAATTTGTGTGCTCAGGTTGGCCCTAAAATTCTCATGCCAGATTATGAGCCGAACAAGTTTTGACATGTCCAACCCCAGATTATGTTGAGTCAGATTAAGGGTTGGCACATGGTTGTTAAACCGAAAACTCACAAACCACAAATAATAACATCAGTATAGTTGAATCTCCAACAGCTAAGTACGTCTTGCTGGGCCTGATCCGGCAGTACAGTTACAGGATGGAAAGTATAATACAATGAGTAGAAAATTCTTGCAAGGGTCAGAAGTATTTTGCTTCTAATGAAAGCCTGAAAAAAGATAATCGGCTTTCTTTCAAGGCTCAGAGATAGCTATGTCCTAAATCTTTTAGCTTTAATGGAAAATTCAAAAAAAAATCTAGCTAAAGCAGAACTTTGCTCATGAAATTGAAAGTCATTTCAAGCTCGTTGACTTCTTCACAAGCTCAAATTGGCTCATTGTCGTTCTCAATCAATTGTTTGTTCACCTTTGATCAAAAATCAAGAGAGCTGTAGGAGCAAGATCATTTTTCTGACATGGAATAATCTGTACATTGGTACTCTCACAATTTAATGTTCAAAATAGTTCGGTTAACAAGCAATTTTCTCGAAATTACAGCAAACTAGCACGAAAATCTGCTCACCGGATAGATCTATTGCCGGGTCATTGTAGCAGTTGATAGTAGCTTCCCAGCCTGCAACATGAAAAGGACAAGATAAATATTTGGCAAATCAAACATCCATCTTGTAGATTATAAAAAATCCATAGGACAGTAAGATATGTACGGTCATGCAAAAGCTGGCCAGCTTCACTTCTAGCACATCCATTCAGAGCTATCATCCTTCTATTAAGGGCTTCGTTGCTTCCAGGTGCACTTCTGAAAGCCGCTGTTATGCTTCTATCCACATCACTTCCATGGAGAGCATTTGTTTTTTCTGTCCGATCTGCATAGCATGAAAAGAAAGTTCATATCACAGCTGAGTCCTTAAATCAGGCATAAATTTTTCGCAAATAACTCAGGCAGTTCACCCCTAAAGAACTGAATTCCCTTCATTATGACACTGAAGAATGCCAAAACTAGGCAATATGCATTCCAGTAAAGCTACTTATTGCAGATAATTTTGTAGTCTTCTTCCCGAGTTATTTATTGTAGATAATACGCTGAATCAAACTTCGTGCAAGAGAAGTCAGGTGACAAAACAACCAACAAACAAGTCTTCTAGCTTTTCCTCTAGAAAGCACGTCTGCAACATACTTGCGACAATCAATCGAAGCGGATGAAGATAGCTTAAGGGTAAAACAAAATCACATTAAAGAGAGAACATCCTCAATTTCTCTTAGAAGACTGAAGTTAAACACAGCAAGAACTTCACCATTCAATATACTAAGTACACTTCATACATTTGAACCATCATCCTCTTACAACAACGTTAATGTACTCTAACTTTGAAAAGCCCGTCTGTAACAGATCCTCCTTAAGCAAGACAAACAGAAACACATAATCCTCATATGCAAAAAATCTTTTCAAAGAGAATGACTCAATTCTCCACTCAAACTTCAAGATCCAAGTTATAATTCCACTTAATTTAGACAAAACCCACAAATCCACTCACGAATTCACCAACACTAACAGACCCACATACGCAGAAAAGCTCAAATCAGTACGAATTAATGAAAGGGAGAAAAAGGGCTGGTTTTAGTTGTAGTCAAAAGCTCACCCACCGCCAGATTTACGCCTGTTGAGACCGCGGCTTCTGCATTCCAAAACCCAGAACCAGTTTGCAAGGAACAGATTAGAGTTACAGAAGAAGAAGGAGAAACCAGTTTAGAAGATTCGAGTGATTAAGCCAAAGGGGGATGGATACCTTTGATTGGGGGGAGCGTAGCGCTTGACGGGGGCAGATGCAGGATCAGATTGGGATGGGTTCTCCAGCATTCTTTTTGTTCTTCGAGCACTTTGAATTTGAATAGGAATATGAAAATGGAACCCCCACCAAGGATCTTCCGTTTTCTGCGCCGCTCTAGCACAGAAATGGTTGCATCCAGACCAGGGACAGTAAAATTGGGGGAAGAGGGAGTAGAGGGATGATAAGCGTGAGTGAGGTGAGGAGCCCTTCTTTTTTTTTTTTTTTGAGGAAAGGAGCCCTTTTTTAAGAAATGGGCCTTTTCTATTTCTTTCTTAGGAAATAGCCAAAATGCTCAAATTCAAAAAAACAAAAATACTACTAACTTGGTTAAGTTTTGTCATATATTATGCGTCCTCCGTATATAATTTATCAGAGTACATATAGTGAAGGTGATATTGTTCAAGTTTGGACGAAATATGAATGGTGGAAGGGAATCGTGACATATCAATGGCCACTTAAGATAAAATATCAAGTTTATCTACCTTTAACTAATATCAGTGTTAAGACTACCATAGACCTTATGAGACCTTCGTACTAATGTTATAGACTTATGTAATAAAAAAAAAACTATTATGTATCTTTTTTTTACCAGTACTTTTTTTCCCTGTTTTTTTGTTATGTTCAATTAGATGTGTAATCTACACTTTTTGTATTCAAATAAAATTAAGTGTGCTTTTGTTTATCTCAAAGTACTGTATCATAAATATTTCTTGTTTTTCTTGTTTTTCATCTATACCGAATGTACATATAAATTATTGATTTTTTTTGTGTTTTTTAAGGAAATGTGAAAATATTGTTCACTTTACGCAAAAACTGGTGTATAATACAAAAGACAAAAAAAAAACAAAGAATTGCCGAGACACAATTTTTCATTAAACATGGACATGTGAACTGACGTAAATATTGTTCACTTTACCCAGTTTCATTTTTGTCCCATGAATTTTGACGAGGGATAGACTTGATTGCCATGGATGAGGGGGGTTTCGAGGTGTTGTAGGTGAGGGAGATGGAGTGTTGTTTGTGCACTCATGGAAACCGATTTGGGTTTTTTTTTCGGTAAGAGTAATGCAACGTAATGTATGTATTGTAACTGATGGGTAAAAGAAACGGCCGGATTTTTGGAGAGTGCCCGTTTAATTGGCTTTAATTTTTTTTTTCTACGCACAATTGGCTTTAATTTTCATCAATAAAGAAAGAGGTGATTAAATAGGTTGAAATTGTAATCACATAAAAACATTGCTATTTGTATAAAATGCAGGTATTTATTGCAACAAAAAACTTTCTTTATAGTATTGTAGATGTTTAATTCCAGACACACAGTGTATGTATATCTTGTTCAGACATTAGAATCAATTAAATCAAAGATGTAGTGCTAAGAGTCACCGGACCCAAGCCTCATAGGGCAATAAGTATACGACAAAAGATCTTATATTTATTGAGAGGATCCCACTCCTAGGGGTAGTACCCCTGGTAGATCCCCTCTAAAACATGATCTTTAGGGCGGAGCTTACCTCTATTAATACAGTACCCATTCCTCCAGACGAAGATGGTGAAGCACCTCTCTCCTGAGAAGTGTTTGTATGCCTTCTTTTCCGCCTCAGTGAAGTACTCCACCTTTATAGGTGGAGGCAGTTGGAGTTGGCTTCTTGTAATTTTGCTTAAAACCTGCTCAAATCCAACATCTCGAGTCATCACCCGCTCTACAGCCTAATCCACCGGATTCAAGGCTTCGCTAGTAGGGATTGGGATATCCAATTCCGACATATATTCAGAGAAGCCAATATGGTGGGGGATAAGCTCCCCAGCCTCGCTCACTCTCTCCAGCCTGGTATCCATGTCATTGATGCTCCTCCTCTGGAGGTTAACGTACTGGTGTCTTTTGATGTTAGTGGGATTGGTCATCCTAGAAACATTTTGGCTAACAGTTTGAATAAATAACAAGGGCTTGGCCCCTTTTGATCAAAAAAAAAATATCCAGCTCGAAGTTTGAAAATATATGTACCAATAATAGAGTAGACCATTAAATAAGATTGTATTATATAATTAAGTTTGGCTCATTAGTTCGATGTAGGTCCATTGTGATTTTTGCGAACAAATTTATACGAATTTTGTGGGTGAAATGTTAGTTTTTAGAAGAATGAATTAAGTATATGGCAAAGGGCAAATGTCATATAGCAAGAAAAAACCACAAGATGCCATATTTACACACATAGCATAACCTATGAACAACTTTCTCTCTCTACTATTTGACCAACCGTTGACCGGTGTTGATCAGTCATTGACCAACGTTGACCGGCATTTACCAATCATTGACCGTCATCACTCGACTGTCACCACTTGATAAAGGGCCCAAAAGATAGCCGCCTGACCCAATTCCCTCTTTTTGGAACTCATACTATTTTGTAAAAATAAGTATTTGATTAATTTGTTAAAATCCCTTATGAACTTTTGTTTCTGTCCATACAAAACATAAACTACCTACAAAGTAGCATTTAAAATTGAAACGACGAATACAAATTTTGATTAAAATTGCAATAAATTTTGTTTAGTACATCTATATATCCTAAGGTCCGTGCTTTCGATCATATATATGCTCACCAACGAATTCGTGGCCCCTTTTTAGCATTAAACTTTGTTCCTAACTACAGTTTGAACAAGTTGTAATTTAAATTATTTCTTCAACCATCGCATTTTTGTATATAAGAGGCCATAATTCTCTCCCATTCTTATCTATAATTAAATTAAATTATTCAATACTAGTATGCTGGCCCCTGCGTATCGCAGGGGGCAATATTCTTTTTATACGTACTTATTCTAGCTTGATTTAAATGTAGAAATATATGTACAATTAGTAAACATAGCTTGATTTACATGTAGAAGTATATGTAAAATTAATAAACACTATAAGTTAGTATTCTTCTCCGGTCCTAACTTGGGCCAGTGTAAAACTTGGTGATTTACAATAAAATAATAAGATAATAAATCACCGAAAGATCACCATATAAATATAAGGTCTCGGTAAAAGTATGAATTACTCCCTTTGTCCCTTAATGTTTGTCTCATCTCCATTTTTTCGTCCCGAAATGTTTGTCGTACCGCCCCTTATTTTCTTTTCTATCAACTACTTTTTCACTTTTAACAACCATACTTTATCACTTTTTATTCTACCTATCTACTTTTTCATCATTCTTTTTTCTCTTTCCTCATTTCATCCATTATCTTCTTACACTCATTAATCTTTTTACACTCACGATTTATCTCATTCTTTCTTTATTTCTTTTACTTCCTTTCACACATCAACCTTTTCTTACACAAAAAAAAAACTTTTTCCTTTCCTTAATCTACGCGTGAATAGTGTCATTAGACAAATATATCGGGACAGAAGGAGTAATATAATGCGAAAAACTACATAAATATAACTAAGGGAATTTTCGAAACCTAGTAAAATATGATCTTATTGTTGATTGTTTTTTCTTAAAACTTAAATCTACTTAAAGCATATCTCTAACTTACATATAACGAACGTGCAATAATACCCATCATCTAAAATTTGGCCGGGAATTTGGTATTATATTGAGTTTGGCTATGCTTTTACGAATTTTGCACTTTGAATTATTTTTGGTTCGATGACAACAATTGATATTATTTTGAGTAAATAACTCTAATTTAGTCACAAAAGATAATATTTAATTGGAAATATTCCTATCCTTAAAATCTCTATAAATTAATAAAACATTACTTACTCGCTGATTAATATCTTTGCAAGGTAATAAAATACTCTGATCCCGATACTATTAATTTATAGAGGCTTAACTACATATATTACTATTCATGGCATATTGACATCCCTTGAGAACATTAGTCAAGTATAAAAGGTTTAAATATAAGGTAAGACATGAACAGGGTAAGGAAACTGAATATATTATATTAATGAGTATGAGTGTTGTGTTGAATAAGAAAGGTAGGTTAATCGGTTCTCTGATCATAGGACGTGTATTACAGGTAAACGTATGACTGGCCCCGATATAGAATGAGAATATTCGTATCTACTATATATAATAATTGATGGTGCATCCACATGATGTTATTTTTCCAGTTCAAAATGTGTTGACAACTGAAACATTTTTGAAGGTGTCTGAATCTAATTGAAGTAATAAACGCTAACAATTGTGAGTAGTCTCCTTTACTTGCATCGGATTTTTTATTAATAGTTCAAATTGAAGTCTTGTTGTTAGGTTCACCAAACATTTTATCTTATATGCATTCAAACTCGATGTTTGGATAAATGTTTTAAATCATTTTATTTGATATTAGTATGATATGAGTGGTCACTTCCCCAATATTATTTCATATTGATATTGATGTATATGAGGTTAATGAGTGATCAATTTGAAAAAACTATTTCACAGTACTATATATGAGTGGTCACTCTTCCAAACTATTTTCCATTGTTGTAAACGAGTTTAATGAGCCGTACATTCAGTGAAATATCACTACACTGTCCTCTTTCAACCTCTCCAACTTCTATGTATACACTCATGCATTTTCACAAACTCTCCATCATCCCACACTTATCTCAACCCCAGATAAAAACCAAAGATGGCGCATCTAGGGCCGACCTTTTGCCTTATTGGGTTAGGGTTATGGCCTAGGGCCTAAGACAATAGGGGATTCCTAACCCAGGTAGTATTAGTATTAATATTATGTATTTTGATCCACAAATAAATAATTTGCTATTAATTAAAGTGGTAGAATAATCTATTGTATCAATTAATAGAAATTGATCAATAAATTTAGATAGAAAGAGAAAGAAAATTTAGAGAGCATAGACAAAGTTCAAGGAAATTAAGAAATGAAATTTAATTTATCCGTATCAAATTATCAGTAATTCTCCGCCTTCTCTATTTCCCATTGTCGTATTCATTAATCCCATTGTTATTGTTTTTTTGGTTGGAAACCACCTAATTCTTTTCTTTATCAAAAAAATAAAATAAAAAATAATGCTCTTTTGTTCATCCAATGAATCCACCAATGCTCTTAGAGTAATTTATTGACATTAAACAACAAACAAGACTCATTGCAGAGTTTTGAGGAGCTACTTGCATGACAAGTTCGACATTCTTTTACCCATTGGATGTTTATTGCTTGCGGGGCAAGTTGACTCTACATACGTCAGGTACATCTTATTTGTGAGGCAAGTTTGATTGTGTATTGTAGTATTGGTTCCGGGCCTCCAAGTCATGTTTCCAAGTGAGTTTTTGTTATATTATCAAATTAAAATCAAACATATTTCAATACTTATATTAAACTAAAATATTATACATTTGTGAAAATTTTACATAGTAACTTTTAACAATTTTTAGTATCAATTCAAACTTTATATATAAATATGTATGTATGTTGAATTGTTGATAGAATATACTGTATGAACTTTTATTTCTTAAATAATAGGAGAAAAAACAACATTGTGTTTATAATAATAAGTAACCTTTCCATATATTTATATATATGTATGTATTCACAATATAAATAAATTTTAATACAAATTTTGAAATAATTTTTGTTTTAGTTTGATAAATATAACATAAACTAATTATACCCCACGCCTTGCCCGAGAACATTTTAAATAAAAATGATAAAATTGGTTTATATACAATACATGTATTATAACTTAAATAGTAAAAAGTTAATAGGGTATACACAGTTGACTTAAAAATCGCACATGCATATGTATTTTAAATTAGTGCAGTCAAAATTCAACTCAGCTCTATAAATTAATAGGTCAATGAAAAAACGAAACTTGATTGACATGTGCTTGATTGGGTTGAAACATTTAATATTATTTTAACTACCATATTACTTTAAGAATATGTTTATTAATAGTGTTTTTACAAATCATATTTTATTAAGAACTAATATTAGATTACATAAAAAATTGTACGTAATTAGGAAAAATGATAATTATTTATAAATAGAAAATTTATATAAAAAAGTTTGTACATAAAAATAGGGTAGGCAGAGTATAAATAACTTAATGATAAAACTGTTCTTAACTATTTCAGATTTATATATATATATAAATATTGAATTTACCTGAACCCGTATTCAAACTTAAATTAATAAAATATTAATGATTAAAGATCTATTGTTAAATAGGTGATATAGGAATTAATGACTATATAAGTATTGTTATAAATCGACGAAAATGGGTATATGGGCTTTGGGCAAGCAAAAATGGAGTAAATAGGCTACAAGGAAAAAAAATGAGGTCCCATAGGTTTTTTTCCAATTTTGCCCCTACCTTTTTTTCAAATTTACAAGATGACGTCATCATATGCCATTGATGATGTCAGCACCCCTTATCACCATCAAGCGTTGACCTGTGTTGACCGACGTTGACCAGCATTGACCGACGTTGACCAGTGTTGACCGGCGTGGCATTAGTGATGACAAGTGACGTGTCATCAGATGACAAGCTACTTGTCATCAGTCCACGTACAAAAAACTTGTCATCAAAGATTACCAGTTTAGATAAAACTCACCATTCACGACCTCAACTAGTCATCTGATGACAAGTTGAGGTAAAACCCATCATTCACGTAAAAACATGTCAACAGGTGATGACGGGTTCAGAAATTGACCTATGTGGGATTTGAACCCACATTATTGTGCACCAAGCACATTGATCTACCGTTTGAGCTAATAGACCATAATTATAAGTAATATATATACAATTTTAACAATGCAAAATAAAACATGTCATCACCCCAACTCGTAAAACAAACTTGTCATCACCCAAAAACATACCCAAACCCATAAAATCATCTAAAAAACCGCAAAACAAACCTGTCATCACCCCCAGAACCTTAAAACAACTTGTCATCACCAAAACACATTAAAAACGGACTTGTCATCGCCAAAATCCATAAAAACGAACTTGTCATCACCCAGACTCATAAAAACACCCTGTCATCACCCAGAACCATAAAATCATCCTAAAACCCTTAAAACAAACTTTTCATCACCTAGATTCGTAAAACAAACTTATAATCACCAAAACACATCAAAACGAACTTGTCATCACCCCAGACACATAAAATCATCCTAAATACCTTTAAACAAACTTGTCATCACCCCTAGATTCGTAAATAAACTTGTCATCACCCAGCCTCCCAAAAAAACTTGTCATCACTCAGAACCTTAAAACAAAACTTGTCATCAGTTAGATTCGTAGAACAAACTTAAATTGCTCAAAACTCATAAAAAATCCACTTGTCATCACCCTAAATCGTAAAATCGTACCAAAAACCCTAATATCAACTTGTCATCCAAAAAACCCAAAAACTCAAAAACCCAACCCTAGATCTAGCTCGAACGAGCCTAGATCTGGCTCCAACGAGCCCAAATCTAAGGCTCGAACGAGCCCAAATCTAGGAGAGAGGGAAGAGAGAGAGAGAGAATGGAGAGAGAGAGAGAGAGAGAGATGGCGGACGAACCTGAGGGCGGGCGACGGCGGTGACGGAGTCCGGATCCGGCTCGAACGTCGTAGATGGCGGCGGCGGCGGCATGAGGAGAGGGAGGGCGGGCGAGTAAGAGAGGGAGAAGGAAAGAAAATGGAGAGGAGAGGGAGGGAGAGTAGGAGAGGGAGAAGGAGAGAGGGGAGAGAGGAGAGATGAATGAAGGAAAAAAAATGAGGAGAAGGAGAGAGAAAAGAGAGAGATTGTGGGTTTTTATATGGGGAGGGATAACCTATTTAGCTCATTTATTTTTAAGGGAGCTTAACCTCCCAAAATCACCCCCAATTCACCCTTCCCACCCCAATCCCTCTTACAAATCATATCTTTTAAGAAGATGTGATATACTGATGTTGGATTAGATAAAAAGTTTTTTATTAATTAGATAAGATGATAAATTATTTATAGGTAGAAGATTTATATGAAATATTTGTAAATAAAAATAAGGTGGGTGGGATATAAAAATTTAATGCCAAAACTGCCTTAATTGATTCAAGTTTAACACTATATTGATTAACTTTAAATCATCGGTTATATAATCCTTTTAGAGATTATATTTTGAAACTTATTTAAATTATATTTTTTATTGTAATTGATTTTTTAAACTTAGTAAGTATAAAAATATTTTGTCTTCGAAAAAATAAACAAATTTTACTATAATCTAAGATAAATTACAAATAAGGATACAAGCTGAATTAATTTTTCTTTGGGTCAAATACAAGCTGAATTATAACAAGAGTTCCGAAATATTTCCAGGAATAAATTTTTTACTATGACACCATTCAAAAATCCAAAAACTCAAATTACTAAATGGAATCAAATTTGTGCAACAATTTCCAACGAGTTTAAAGAAGGGATATGGCAGGAGCAAAATTAGGACACAAAAACGGAATTCTCACGTGTATACCATGAACCATGTATAAATTGATGCCGATTTCGATTTAAGTTTGGAGACTCTCCTCCCAATCCTCCGGCCTCCCCCTTCTATTCTTCTCTCTCCCTCGTTCCTCGTCCGCCATAGCAGGTTAGCAGGAGAGCTTTCATCCCTCTTCTCCTTCTTCTCCGACACTTCTCGCCTAACGCTCCATTTCCAGCGTTTGAAGCCTTGAACGAAGATAGCAAGTTCAGAGCACTGATCCCCGATCAAAGCTCTCGACGACCTCATTGACATCCCTGCTCGCAATACTGGATTTCGCTTTCTCCGTTTCCCGGCCACCGCCGAAGACAAATAGGAGGTTTATCCCGCCGAAGAGTTTCGTTAATTCGAGATTGAGAAGGAAAAGTCCTTGTCGGTGGAAAGCTTCCGAGGAAAATCAACCCTGTAAGTTATTGGCAGGTGATTTTATTACTCTTAACAGCGTTTGCTTTGATTTATTCTGCTAGCTTTTGACGGATTTGGTGGAACTGATGATAATGATAATAATAATAATAATTGGCGGAACTGATGATAATAATAACAATTGGTTGATGATGCGAAGGGAAGGTCGCTAGAATTGAGGTGGTTGCGGAGATCTTAGCGGGTGGAGCGATGATAAGATGATAAGTACAGTCCTAGAGGTGCAACAGCTTGTTACTATACACAGACTTCTTCCTAATTTCTTGCCCCTGCCTTCATGGCCACTCAGCCTGCTTATAAGCTGCGTATCCTTCTTGGCATCAGTATTTTCTGTTTCTAGTTTGATCAATTTTCGCTTACATATTTGCTTCTACCTGCAATTTATGCTACCGCTATCTTGTGGGAAGAGGAATTTGTACGTTTGTTGTTCTTGACTGGTTTTGATTTAAGAGGAATTTGTAGCCCATACTTCTACAGTTAACTGCCTTAAAATTGGTAGGAAGTCCTCCAGGGTTCTGGTCACTGGAGGAGAAGATCACAAAGTGAACATTTGGGCAATTGGAAAGCCCAATGCTACAGTGGTGAGTAAATTTGCTCAGTTAGCCTGACTTTTGCTGGCTTTAGCCATTAGCAATTGCAGTACATTCTAAATATGCGCATTCATTTGATTGTGTTTCCAAATGTTTAAACATCTTTTGTGTATACATATCTTTGGGCTATATTTGTCCAATTTCCTCATTCTTTTGTTGAATCTAATGAAACTGGTTTGTAGTTAACCTTACCTGTCTACTTATCATGCGGAATATAGGCGTAGATGATGGAAAGTATTCTCCAATTTGTTGGTCCTTAAGGAAATTGTAGGTTTTGCAAACAATATTTTTGCAGTAAGCAACTGAGTGATACATTTCATAATAGGTATTGTCCTTCATATTTCATCATTCCCATATCCTGAGGGGTAGTATGAAGATCAACTTAAGTTTTTCATCATTTTTATAACTCAATAAGAGTACCAAATTGGATATGCTAGCTGAGGAGAAAAGGAAAAAATCATCATTTTGATGTTAGATGTAATAAAAATTGCATCATTTCCTGTCTTATATGTTCGATATTAATACAGATAAGATTGCTTTGGTAAAATTTCCCCCTTTTTGTTGTCTGTTCCAAATGCGCCTTTCTGGTCTTATTTTCTGTAATTTGGATTATTGGAAGTACAGCTTTGTTTATGTTTAACTGATGGTATTGTCGACTGAAAGAGTGAAAGGTCTTGATTTTCAAAATTGTACCATTGCTCTTGGACATTGATCGATCAAACATGCTTGAGTAAAAGCTACTTTGGTTCTTTTGTATTTACTGTAGAAAAATCTGAAGCAGGTCTACTAATTAGTTTTCATTGGAAATGTAGATGGACTGCTTCCTTAATGATAATAGATGTATCATGCAGAGTTTGTCAGGTCACTCTAGTGGGATTGATTCCGTGAGTTTTGATTCTTCAGAAGTGCTGGTAGCTGCTGGGGCAGCAAGTGGTAGTATTAAGCTTTGGGATCTAGAAGAGTCAAAGAGTATGCCAGACCATTGTCAAATACATTTCTTTCTGACTATCCTGTTGAGGCTTTAGGTTATATTTCCTTAACGTTGGGATTTTAAATCTTTGCTTGTAGTTGTTCGCACATTCACTGGACATCGATCTAATTGCATTTCTGTAGATTTTCATCCATTTGGGGAATTATTTGCATCTGGATCTTTGGATACAGATCTTAAGATATGGGATATACGGAAAAAGGGCTGTATTCAAACATATAAAGGTCATACGCGTGGGGTAAATGCGACTAGATTTACCCCTGATGGGCGTTGGATTGTGTCAGCTGGTGGAGACAATACTGTCAAGGTATGAAAATTACGCTTTTGTGGTGCCTATAACCATCTATGTTGGAGAAAATGTCATTCTTTGTACACAGAGAGGTTCAAACATGTACATTTTGTATCAAATAAACATTCAACTACTTTTTCCTGAAATCAATAATAAACATGCATCTAAATGAGCTACATGCTAGCAAAACAACACTTTTATTTTAGTTATTTAGCTTCTGGATTTTTTTCTAAGAAGCTTAGTGGTAGTATGATTTCTTCCATGCCCTTTGACATTTAAGAGGTGATAGAATATATCATTTTATGCAAACTCACATGAATGTTTTAACATGACCTGTATCCAGCTGTGGGACTTGACTGCAGGAAAGATGCTACATGATTTTAAGTGCCATGAGGGACGAGTTCGATGTATAGATTTTCATCCACATGAATTCATGTTGGCAACAGGTTAGAAATCTTACAAATGGCAGAAATTTTGCATTTCTTGTATTTTTTACTTGAAACAAGCAGTTCTAACGAAATCATCGTGTGATGCTTCCCAAATTTAGTTTAATATTCTTTTTTTTTTCTTGTTTGCTACTACTATTTGAGCAGACCATAATATTTCCTCTTGAAACAAAAGCATATTTGTTAATGAGGAAATCTAATTATCCAATAGTGAAAACCTGAACTATCTTATGACAATAGTGAAAGCCTGAACTATCTTATGCTTTTGATAATACTGGCATATCTCATTATTTATAGATAAAGTAGTGAAGAACTTATATGTGAATAAAGGAATAAAATCAGAATAGATTAGAAATGAGTTAGGCAAAGAAGTCTCAAGGAAAGTATTTTGTGATGCATCCCAGCTTACAACTGAATTTTCTTTTTCTAGACTCCTCAAGCAGACCTCAATATTTCTTTTGTCATACAATAACCTTTTTCTTTTAATGATCTCATAATAAGAACCTGAGCTATATTATGCTTTTGTAATACTAGTTTTGCTCATTATTTATAGGTAAATTAGTGAGGGAGTCAATTGTCTGAATAAAGAAATGAAGTGAAATCATATGGAAATGAACTAGAAATGAGTTAGGCAAAGCAGTGGAATGGCTTTTCTAATTATCTAAAAATTTGAACTAAACACAATAAATAAATTCACGAATTACATTAGCTTTTCAAAAATCAAAAGTAGCAAAATAAAATAAAATAAAATAAACAAGTTGGGATGGATGCTATGAGTCTAGGCAAAGTGTAGGCGGATGAGAAGCACTAAAAAAGCTGATTACTGTGAAATCAAGCTGTTATGGCCATTCCTTATTTGCTAGAAATGAATTTTACTGTATATTTTTGCATGGGTAGCTCTTTTGTAATGTTAACATCACCTTGTTTTATTTTCTTTCTTAATTCATGGAACCTTACCTTAAGAGGGGTTCTCTGATCCGTATAGTTGCTGGGTAAATAGTTACTTACTGTTTATTTGCTGATATATCTTCTCTGTATGACTGTCCTGACTTGTGTTGTTAAAGGGGATGGATAAATCAGGATGTTTGAGCTGTAGATTGTCTTGTACTTCTTGCTCCCAGCTATATCTCTTTCCCTCTTTTGCTGCTTCTTCCTTTCCCTTTAGCTCGAAGAATGAAAACTGGCCTTCCCTAAAGGACATGTTGAAACCCATGTGAGTAAAAGATTTGCCAATACAAACCACATTGGTTCTCAAAGCCACTGGCACCATTCATCAATCACTCAGGTCATACGCCCACCCTGCAGAGTCTGTTACCATCAACAATGCCACTGCTTTCATCTCTTTGTTGGCATGTGGCTTGTCATATGATGTTAGATAGACTGCTATTGGGCATCCCTGATGGGTTGACAGTTCACTGATGAAATGACATTGAAATGAGTGTTTTAGTCAAGTATTAGAGATGGAGTGGAACAATCAGAGGGAAAATGAGAACTTGGTGCTTTATTTGAACATTGTTGGAACATACCTCTACTTGAAAATTGTATTTCATAAATTGTGGTTTCTGCAAGCTCCCTACTACTGTTCCATCTTTGCCAAAGCCACACCACGTGCATCATTTCTTGTATCTTTGTTCTTTGCATATCCTTCATGCTTTTGAGTTTTTGACATGCGTACCTTGGTGGATTCTGGTGTGCTGTTTTGAGCTTACATTTTCCTGCTCATACACAGGTTCCTCAGACAGGACTGTTAAATTTTGGGATCTTGAAACTTTTGAGCTAATGGGTAGTGCTGGAACTGAGGTAATAATTTAGATGTATTGAAGTATTTTAGAGTGCAATACTTAGTGTGTGTGTTGGCTCACATTTCCTTGCCTGCTTACATGTATGTTAACTTTTTCTTGTTTTAACTAGTCCTCTGGAGTGCGTTGCTTGACCTTCAATACAGATGGTAGGACTCTACTTTGTGGATTGCATGAAAGTTTAAAGGTAAATAAATATACATATGTTTAGCAAAAGCAATTAAATGTATCTATACAATTATTGGTTTTATTTAGTATTTTATGTATTGCAGTTTCAAACTTAAATTATATTTTTTATTTAGGTCTTTTCTTGGGAGCCAATTGTTTGTCATGATACAGTAGATGTTGGATGGTCCACATTATCAGATATTAATGTTCATGAAGGGAAGCTTCTTGGTTGCTCACATAATCAGAGTTGTGTTGGTATATGGGTTGTGGATATCGCGGTATGTGCTGCTGTCAGGGGATTCAGAGCTACTAATGCTTGTTGATCTGCTGACTTTTATAATGCTAAATTCACTTCTCCTTTTCCTCTAATCTTTTTGCTCAATACCTGCAAACAGAGAGTCGAACCATATGCTGTTCGCACACATTCAAATGTTCCTTCAGAAACAAAGCCTGATTCCTCTAGGAACTCATCAGTGCCGACTGAAAGCACTGTTAAGGTTGGTATAGAGATATTATCAAGGTCGAGTTCAGATTCATTCAACGAAGAGGCAAATCCTCCTCCAACTCAAGCAAACCCACTTACTGTAAATAACGATTCTATTGCTGTGACAAGTAAGTTACATATTGGATCTTGCTTTAATTTCTTTTATTATTGGATTTTTGTGATCTAGGCTCAAAAGTTTTTAGGAATTTATATTCTAAGTGGTGTGATTGTCTCTGGTGAAGCTACTGCTGGTGTACCTGCTACCCGTCACAGGATAAGTTCAAGAACTGGTCCAAAAAATAAAGCTATTTCACCTCCAATTTCTAGAACAGTATCTCAGACTCGAAATGCTGTGAGGTCACAGTTAGCACGAAATTTTACAGCCTACAGTAAGTCTGATATGGTACATGTTATTGGGCCAAGAAATGATTCGAGATTGAACAAGGCTGGTGAAATGAGAAGAGAAAATTTTGCGGGAAGACCAATCCCGCTTTCTTCACTGTCCAAATCATCTAGTCTTAGAAGGCTATCAAATGCTAACAAACAGTTGGACGGATCTGTCTTGACCAGCCTGCCTGACTCTAGGGCTGTGAAACAACTGGAGCTAGGAGGCAGTGTTACAAATAAGAACATCTTGTCCTCAGTCAGGAGCCTGAGCATTAATCTTCCTGCTTCTGAACATATCCAGAAGGATGAAAGGCCTATGAGCTTGAAACATGAAAGTACATCCATCCTAGAGCCAATTTCTGGCCATCCACAAGAAAGCTGTATGTAACGTAGCTTCATTTTATTTTATTTTTCTATTAAGCATTTCTCATCATTAAAGTGCTTTTTTGTTTCTGAAAGATTGAAACTATCTTAAACCGTTCACTGGTTTAGTAGTGTTGACTCATTTTAAACTTATTATTCAATAATGAGTTTAGAAGTCTTATCACTTCTATTTATTCAAACAATTTACCTTGAGTAGGGTATAGATCAATTTAGGTCGAAACAAGTGCTCATTATCATCCTTCTATTGATAGCCTTACATCCAAGGTAGGATTAGGCTGAGTGCTGGTGCTTATGTAAGCTGGAAGCCTAATGGTTACATTATTGGATGGATAATGAGCTAGGCTTGTTCTTCAAGTACATCTATGATTGTGCTGGTTAAAAATTGTCGAAAATTAAGGGAGATTACAATTTTTGTCTTTTTAGATATGATGTTGATCTGGGTTTGAGAAAACAGGAGTCATGACAAAAGAAGATCTATCCCCATACATTCAATTGCATTTGCACATTTTCAGTTGCCATGCATATATTGGCATCGTCCTCTGTACTTCACTCAAATTTATAATCTCTCAAAAGCTAACATTTCTTACTTTATTTTTGTCTTCTCAGATAGATTTCAGATGCATCAAATAACCAAGGATGAAAGTTCATATAGAGTTCAAAAGACAGGTGTATAACATCACTTTAATCTGTCTTGGGTATTGCATAAAAGTTGAGAACATGGCATTCACTGATCTTGGTATATGGCTGACTTGCTGTTCCAAAAACACATTTAGGAAAAACACATGCACTGGCTGCTAATTTGGAGAGGAAAGAGGAATCTCCCGGTTATGAATGTCCTGCTGCAGTCATCGGCAATGAATCTCAACCTACCACTAACTTGGTACAATTGCTTCCATCCATTACTGTCTCTCTTTTATCTATTCTTACTATCCATTTTTTAGCACATGTCTCTTAATACATTTTCCCTTGTATTTTATCAGATTGGTGCTTGCCTGCTTGTTACTTACTAATACATGCACATTTAAGAGAACTTGCCTACATAGACTGTCTCATCTTCCAAGTAATTTTGAAGTGCCCAACCTGTTATATCATATTCATCCTTGCTATTCCCATTTTGGAGTTAAAGTCAGGATCTTTAATTATCTTCCCTTTTTAGTGAAGTTCTCTGCAATCTTCAGGATTGGGAGAGTTTGGGTGCATAATTAGAAGAATTGTATCACATAATAATATGACTGGAATAATCTATTTGGACCATTTCTGTATATTTTTGATAAGAAGGTCAATATGGTTAGATGCCGAAGACCTTTTGACGAATTTGATAGAGCGTGCTGTATAGAAAGCCTAGATATAATATCACGGTTTTACTATCTCTGAAGCTTTGGACATTTACATGCCAATTTTCTTACATACTTTTTGATGATGGAATATTCTTAACAAGAAGCAGCAAGATCAAAAGCCTTGATCTATCAACTCGAAGTGTTTGTAAGCTAATCACAATCTTGTTCTATCCGGAAAAAATGGAGAAAGTTGAAGTAGCTGGGAATATTTGAAACCACCTTACCCTGTCAAAGACAATGAACCTGATGATACCTTGACCTTCGATCAAGTGGTGGAAATTTCACCCTGAATCTGTATATATTGAGCATATTTGGGCCGGCTGAGGTATAGGGTTTGTTTTGGCTGTGTATGCAGTTTAAGTGGTGGTGTATGATAATATAGTGAGTGTTTATTTTCAGAGAATGGTAGAACTGCTTTCATTTTGATTTAGATCTGTGTCAGAGTTAGGTTTAGGAAACCTCCACTTCAAGCAAACCTGAAATTATGAGATTCTAATCCTAGAGGCTTGAACTACTTGGTTTGAACTTGTGAGTCAGTTCCTCCTGAAAAATAGTCAAACTTCGCTGCTGCTGGTATTATCAGTTGCCATTAGAAGTCTTTAACATTTCACCCATGACTTGTACACATTTGCTTAAGTTTTTGTAATCAACATATTATTGAATTTTCCGCTTTTCCTCTCTTCTCATCCTCAGAAATCTAGATGTGGATCTCCCTCAACTTCTGAAAAAGAAACGTGCTCTTTAAGTGATGAGGATGTTGTAGCAGACATATTGCAGAAACATGATCACTTCATGAGCGCCATACAAACTCGTTTGGCCAAATTGCAGGTAAACGAGCCTGTAGGAGAAAATTTTCGTTGCATTTACTATTTATTTGTATTTGAAGGCATTTCTGTTACTTACTCTTACAAGAAGCACCAGAGAGGAAGTGTTTCCCCCCATTCTCAAACTGGCATTGAACATTAGGTTGGAAGTAGCATTTAGAAAGCTAGCTAGTTGAAAGGTATCTTGCTGAAAAAAATCATGTGCAATTTCTTTTCTTACCTTTAACAGAGGCTTACCGTCCTCGTAACATTCCTGGCCTAGATGCAACTTTTTTTTTTTTTTTTATTGAGCTTTCCCTCTATAAATTATTTAATGCCCTATCAGCAAAATTTTGTCATGTCATGCTGTCAACCTTATCAACCACTTAACTAGGCCCTATAAGCTGAAAGTACCATATCAGCCAGTATCCTTTATGGAGAAGTATATAAGCCTAAAGATAGCAATTTGCATGATCCCAAATACGCGTAGTTTGAATTGGTTGAACACAGCCTCTGTTGCCTATTGAAGCTCTTGTCTGGAGTTGAAGTTGACTTATCAGCATTGTTGATGACTGGCCTTTCTATGTGTATGTTTGCAGATCGTCCAAAGATATTGGAAAAGAAATGATATCAAAACAGGAATAGAAGCACTTGAAAAGATGGGTGATCATGGTGTAAGTATAATCTCCAACGTGTTCTTGAGGACATTTTTTCATGTCATTCTGTCAGTACTCTACCCATGTAGTACACTGTCTCAGCTTTTCTTGTGTCCCTATAGGTCATTGCAGACGTAGTCAGTTTATTAACAGAAAGAGTTGATGTCATTACATTGGAAATCTGTGCAGTCCTCTTGCCTCTTCTCGCTAGCCTTCTTGAGAGTGACGTTGACAGGTTTATTGCATTACCACTTTCATATGTATTAACTTCCTGTGATTAGATACAAGACTCCCCTTTTTACCTTGTACTTCTATTTGCAGGCATTTAGAAGTTTCATTGGAAATGCTTAATAAGGTCATGAGAGTATTTGGTCCAGTCATATATTCAGCTGTATCAGCATCAACACCTATTGTTGGTGTGGATATCGAGGCAGAACAAAGGTTTGGGATCTCTGAGCAACCTGTGTAATATATGCTCACTTTCTACCTTTCTGATCATTCTTGCTTTCTTTCCTTTTCACCCACTCGGTACACATCCATTGCAACATGTGCCTAGGCTGGAGCGATACAACGTCTGCTTTGTTGAATTGGAAAGAGCAAAACGCTACCTACCCTCCCTCACGAGGTTCGAACCCTGTAACTTCCAAGTCAAAAGTGAATTCAACTTATAAGCTTATGATCAAAGAGTATCAAGACACTACAAAAACAGCCGAAACCTTATGCCTTTCGTCTATTCTGTCTGAACAAAATCTGATATCAATAAAGGATTCTCATATTTCTACTTTTCTAAAATCTGACATCTTTTCTATCTTGCAGAAGAGGAAGGTTGGTTGCAAAATTGGCACAGGAACTCACCTTAACTATGACTTCTGCAGCCAATGTATGACAATAAAATCTGTTTATACTATGAATCATTTCTCGCACCAACCGGGATAGAGTGGAGAATGACACTATACAACAGTCACAACCCATAAGAAAGTATTGACTGATTGTTTCCCCACCCGGCAGACTTGTAACATGTTGGCATCAGGCTGGAATGCTGATCCAATATCCGCCACTGCAAATAGAAGCAGGCGATACGTGCATTAATCCTCGGCTGTAATTTAAAACGTTCGAAACTCTGTATGTCAATATATGTATAGAGCAACAATGAGGTGTGTGTGCTGAATTGTACATTTGGCTTTCTCCTTCGCTAACGAAGGGGCATTGCACATCCCTTCGTATTTTGTTCAATATGAAGATGGCTGGCACAGGCTGTTTGGTGATACGATAGGGTCCATCAATTAGACGGGTTTTTACATCATTTCTTGAGCTATATGTGTAGTTATGATTTTTTTTTCATAGGTGTGAATCTATGTATTGGTTTTTTGAGATGGGAGTTGAAAGTTATTTAACAAAACAAATGAAGATCTTAATTGAGCAGGATTCTATTTTAGCAGCATTTGTTGAGTTCGTTCACAGAGGGAGCATTTTCCATTTTCGAACCAACAAATTACTCACTAGATCATAGACGTCTATTGGCTATTGCCCTTTGTTTTTCGAAAGAGAATTTGCATAATTGCTTGATTATATTCTCTTTTGAACATTGTGTGTACGGGTATGTTTTTTTGTTCATGGTCTGCTTCATTAATGAATTGGATTTCAATATTTGATTGATAGTGAGGTTTTATTACAATTTCCCTTCAAAAATTTTAAAATAGTTAGTGGTAGAGGTGAAGTTTAACATTTTTGGCTCTTGGAGAATTTTGTATAAAACTCGGGGTTATCATGCTAGATACGTCAAATTTCAGGCTGTGTAAGCCTGTGGGTTATAACTGCTGTCCAAAATTTCAGGTCGTGTAAGCCTCTAGGTTATAAATGTTGTCCAAATCAGTTCATTTCATTGTAGCAGATTGGGCGGGTGAAAGACCGGCCCTTGTCTGCTTCAACCCTTTGAAAAAGGAATTAGATATGATGTTTAAAGGAAGGAGCCATGTTCAAAAGTTGCTCGGGAAACTTTGTGGATTGCAATCTGTTCCCTCGGGCGGTGCCAATAGTTACTGCAAAATAAAATTCCTTATGTATTAATTAATGTTGTTTTAAGATTTCTTCTTCACCCGAACTTTGTATCGTGTTCCTAAGAGCATCAATAATGGTGGACTTGTCCAACAATTCTCTCTCATTGGTCCACCCCACTTTCACTTTCTTTTAACTCGTATTTTACTGTTATCCCTCCCAATTTATCTAACACTTTCCACAAAGGTAGGTTGTCCAACTCTATTTTTTTAATAAATATTGTTTATTGTGTGTCCAAAAACGATGTGCATTTTAATTGGATGCGCATTTCAGAATTAAATTGTGTGCAATTTATAAAATGTGTGTATTTTTTAACTATATTTATATCCTGTAGTTTCTTTTATTAATTGATATGTAAATATAATATACTTAATAAAAACTTTTCTTAAATTTGATAGTAAATATAATATAATAGTTTCTATTACTATAATATTTGATAAATATCAAAAAACTACAGTATATGATATGATAAATATGTTTTACATTGAATCTCTATTACATTATTCATCACATCCGTCATGATTAGTAATTTCGAAAATAAAATTTGAAAATTAGAAAGAATAGAAATGAGTATATACTATGGTGTGAAGAAATATTAAAAATATTGGGCACATTTTATAGAGGGGACAAAAATATAATAAGTACTCCCTCCGTCTCAAAACGTTTGTCCAGTTTCCTTTTTTGTTGTCCAGAAATGTTTGTCCACTTTTCTTTTATAGCAATAACTTTCTTCCAACCTTACCCCAATTCAATCTCTAAATTTACCCCTATTATTCAACTTTTCAACATACTTGATCTCTTTTCAATTTTTTTTCTCTATAATTAAATTTACAAAAGTACCTCTAATCAATCATATCTTTTACCCACTTTATTCTACATTTTCATTATTCAATACCACCTTGTACCTTTCATGAAAAATCGTAAAATTCGTCCTTTTGGACGAACATTGTGTGACGGAGGGAGTACAATATTTATTTATTTCTAAAAATTTAGAAGTAGATTCATAATAAAAAAAAAAAGGCATTGCACATTATATTAGTCATTGTAAATATATCACAATAAAAATGACACATGTCATTGGATGAGAGCTTTTTCAATTTGGGAGGGTGCTCTAAAACCAAGGGGCCTCTAAAAATTGAACACACCTTTCACAATGGTGAGCTTGCCCATTTGAGGAGAGAGAGTGTGTTTAGGCAAGGGAGTTCCCCACCGTTGCCGATGCTCTAACTTGCAAAAACAACTAGCACATTGGGTGACAGTCACCTTATTCTACCTCCGATGCCTAAGTCAATAAGGGTAATGTCAAAAAATGTTCAAGGTAAAGCGAAGATTTAAGCTTACCTACACATGAAGAGGACTCGTGTATTGATAATGGAATAAAGGAAACGAAGTGGATGAAAAAGTTCACCCCGACCTAGGGACGACGGTTGAACACCTTATGGCCAAAGCAAGTCAATTACTTGCTCCTTAATCCGCGGATATATTGTATCCTTTTTAAGATAGATTCTTCCATTGATTGATATAATATTTATCATATTTAAACAAGAGGAAAAAGAGTTAACAAATAAGATAGGAAAATAGGTAATAATTATAGGATTGTTATGAATGCATGAAGTGTGCCAATATCTACAAAATCTCTAAATTACCCTCTTATGCATGCTCAAAAGTCACTCCTCTTACTTTGTGTTTGTTATCATTTACATGATTATATGATTGGAGGTAAACTGTATAAAGTGTATTTTTCTTATTCTTCACCTCCTTGCTTCCATGCATAAATCATGGAGATTCATTTAAGTTTTTAGACCACCCTTGGCCTATAAAAGAGTTCATCCACAATTATAAAATTAGCACCAAAGTAGAGTAAGAAATACATCTTTAAACTTCTTACTCTCCTTCTATCCCTTCTAGTTATATAAGTATTTCAAAGTTTTTTTAAATATTCTTTTCAATAAGGTTTACTTGGTATTGTTCTTAATCTTTTCATAACAAGAAAATATTAATTGAGAGATTAACCTGCTCACAATTACAATTCGAAAAGCAAACACTAGAACCAACAAGTTAAAAAACCAACCTCATAAAGAAATGATCTAGAAACACAAAGTTCATAAGTTTGTAAATAGTATAATAAGATGGGAGTGAATCATATATAAATAACCTTTAACCAACTTGTAAACGCCTCTCATTCGTTGGATTTTTTATTGAACGTTTGTGATTTATTGAGCTTCCCTTTTATTTTTTTAAGAAGAAGGGGCAATTTTGTCCTTTTCCTTCTATCTCCCTCTCTATCATTGTCTCCATTTTATACAAGAAGGAAGGTAATGCCTTTTGACCATGGGTATACGTTCGCCATTCAATTCAAATCTTCCAAAGTGCAATGTTGTTCGATTCAATCCCCTGATTTGCGTCTTCTATGTCGTCAAAGGATACAATGGAGCTTGGCGGGTCAGGGAGATATTAGGTTTTAAGGATCTAGAGATTTGAACTAGCAGTTCATAACAATCACTACTTTTTCCCGGTGATGACTGAACCTCACGCCATGAATCACTTGAAGAAGAAGACATTTTCATTTCTCAACTAGAATCGATATGTTTACTAAGTTGAATGTAAGCGAGAAGCCATTTTTACCCAACATGAAAGGGACATGTTTATAGGAATAATTGATGTGAACGTTGGAGCCATGGTTGCAATCATTTGATATATTGTTCTTTGTCATAGCATAATTTTGTGGTTTCGATCATAGGATATATTCTCTATATTTGTTCAATTGAATGTAGGTACTTGTAAAATGTATTGGTCCAAAACGTGGTGTTGATTGTTGTAGTCCATAGAGTTTTGAGATGCATGTAAGGTGTTTGTTATAAGTCCTTATTTGCCTTAAAAATTTTGATATATCCCTTAAATATGAAAGTGATCAAATCATGGGTATACAAAAATACAAAAAAAAAAGAAAAGAAAAAAAACCTCTTTCAAATCATAATTAAGGAGCTCAAGAGAATATCACAAATATAATATTGCATATGTTTGTGAAAGTGGGGGACACCGATGTTTGGAAGATCATGCTTCAATACAAGTTGTGTGCCCTATATATTAATCTGGTTTAAGAGAAGTCCAAAAAAAGAAGATAAGACAATTTAGGGTGGGTGTTTAATTAACCGTTCCAAAACTCACTACTATATATTCACCAACGTGTTATGGGGAAAGGGTTCCAACACAACTCTCCGCAGACTGCAGATTGTAACCTACAAAAGGAAAAAGAGAGGCAAGAGTTACGTAATAAAGCAAAACAAAACACTAGAAACAACGAGAAGTGGACCTACGGTTCATCTAGTATACAAAGAAGAGAAAGGTTGTACATGTACATAGATACATGTATTCTAATCCTTTGTTTTCTTAAACGAATATGTTTTTAAAGCTGATTTTGTGGCCCGGGAGGAACCGAGTGGATCCGAACGCCACACCGGAAATTGTTTCGTTTTGAAATATATTTACGTACATATATTTGTAACATGGTTAATATCATGTCATGAGAGGAACCGAGTGGATCCGAACACTATGTTTATTAATTTGTGGCCTAGGAGGAACCGAGTGGATCCGAACACCACACCAATTAACCTCTTTTTATGACGTTATAATGCCGAAATTGTCCTACAAATCGTTTGACATTTGATCAAATTGGGACGTTGGATTTTTAACTAGTCTGATTTTATAAATCGCTAAAATTGGTTAAGAACCCCTCTTATATGACTTAATTATATAGGCTAAATAGCTGAAAACCACCCCTATATTATGCTACATTCCCAGTAACCACCCCTTTAAAGCGATATTCCTGAGAACCACCCCTTTAACCAGCTCCGTTAAAACTGCACCACCCATTTTACCCTTGCCGTTTCAAACCGTTAAAACCAGTGACGTGGCAGGTTTTTTATACTTTTTTTAATACCTTTGCTTATGTGGCATACATATAATGGACACCTCATCTATTTTAATTACCAACATTCATTATTTTTTTTTGATCGAACCAACATTCATCTCAAATTACCCAATTCATTCAATTTAACCCAATTAGGTCAAAATTGGGGCAAATATTTGGTGAGGGAAGATTTCGGTCAAAATTGGGGCAAAACTTTGGTCAAAATTGGGGCAAAAAATTGGTCAAAATGGGGGCAAAAATTGGGTGAGACACCTCGTCCTTGGGCTGAGGATTCAACATCAAAGAGGAAA
The DNA here is from genome assembly GCA_934048045.1 of Polygonum aviculare. Classification (NCBI taxonomy): domain Eukaryota; kingdom Viridiplantae; phylum Streptophyta; class Magnoliopsida; order Caryophyllales; family Polygonaceae; genus Polygonum; species Polygonum aviculare. Next base: position 6,363,239 of record OW204027.1, read on the forward strand.
CAATGGGGAAGAGAGACATAGTGGGCTATGTCGGGGGCATAGAAGCAACCATGGGCGGAGGAGGAGGAGGCGAGAAGACGCTTGTGGTAGGGCGCTCGTGGAGGAATGTTGAGTAGGGTTTTACCTTAACAAATAAATTTGTCAAGACCCCGCTGAGTATAGCGAAGTCAGGATCGTCCACGGGAGCTAGTAGTTCTATAGTCTAGCAAACAACTACGAAAGCGAAACAAAACAAAACAAAACAAAACAAGCAAACGAACACAAATAACAAGCTTCGGGAAGAGGTCGCGACCGACCCTAGGGAGGTCGCGGCCGACCTAATACAGGACTTCACAACACAAAGAAAACAACTACAGAGGAGGTCGCAGTGACCTGCAATTGGTCGCGGCCGACCTATTCTGGGCACGAAAGTGGGTTTGGTAAAATCAAGGAAAAACAACTAGGGGAGGGGATTCACGACACCACGAGCATGCATTCAAACAATGATAGAAGACCTACTCAACTCACAATCCAATGAGTGACTCTCGTCACAAGAGAACACATGAAAGCCTACACTTACATGAAGGATCTAACATGCAATCCAACTTGTTCTTCTAAGGGTTCGACTTTCATCTAACCCGGATTGTCCACATTCACAACAAAACTCTTCAATTAGGTTGCAAACAAGAACATGCTCCACTTCTTCAAGGGTTTTAAGCACACAAGAGGGATTTATGGGCAGAGATTGCAAATCAAGCATGGATCCAAACATCAAGGTCATGAATGCACTTGCATGGTGGGTTTCACCCCAACCCTAGCAAGCTAACTACTCACACATAATCAAACAAACAAACAACGAAAGAGAAGAGAAAATCATCATCCAAAGCAAACAACTCCAATTAATTTCAAGATCCACTTACAAACTTAAGCAAAACCCACAAGTTTCTTCAAACACCATTGTCATCTTCTTCCTAGAACACCAACTAAAACAAGCTTTCTTCCTCACTATCTCTCCTTACAAGCAATCTTTCTTTCACACTCAAACTCTTCTTCTCCACCGTCACTTTCTTCTTCTTCAAACTCCACTTCTTCTTCCTCTTCCTCAGCCCACTCTCTCCTCTCTCTTCCCTTCACCCTTGAGCCTTTTTCCTCCTTGGAAAAGCTGATTTGAAAGGGAGACAAAATGGGTTTTGTAACAGCCCACAAAAGCAAGAGAAGGAAGCTTCCTCCCCTGCCACAAGTCTGCCACATCTCTACCACAGCCGCCTTCTTTTTCGGGTTTCGAAAATCCCGCCCGAAAGCGTTACTTGCAGCGCACGGATTTCTTTTCGGGTGTTGAGAGGGGTCGGCTGCGACCATATGGGGGTCGGCGCCGACCACCTGCAGGATGTGGGATTTTCTTCGTCTTGTTCCGTTCTTGCTCCGATTGGGTGGACTTTTGTTGGGTGCTTTTGCCCTTTTGCTCCTTGATTTTCTTGAGAATTTGTTACTCCCTTGAGGCTCCTTTGGTTGCAGCCTTGGATCTTGGTTCTTGACACTTTGACTCTCGAAAACTAACGGTTCCGAGAAAGCTCCGAACATGCACGAAAAACTTCTCCAAAAGGCTCCAAATACCTACACAACACGAAACAACACACAAACGACTCCAACCCTCGAAAGAGGGTCGGAATCTTATGCAAAACACACAAACACAAAGGGAAAGCATGCAAAACAAGCTAGAAAACTACCTAGATAATCAACTAAAAAGCACGACATCAAAATACCCCATACTTAGACTTGCTTGTCCTCAAGCAATCACTCATGCATCAAGACCAAGCAACAAGCTCAAAGAATGCCTTGTTGGATCGTAAGTCAGTTAGTGAAGGCGTCCTTAACTGGGTTAAGGGCGTCCTTAGGTGCAGCGGAAATTAGACTTAACAGGAAACAAGATAAGATAATGGACACGAGTATTTATAGAGGAACCCCACTAAGACCAACTAGTCTTATGGGTAAACCTCTACCTCCGCTTGGAGGATTTTCAATAGCCGTCCTTATCTTATTAAGAGAGAGTCCTTACAACTTAGGCGAGTCGTTACACTTCATTGAGCTAAGCGTCCGTCCTTAGCCTCACTAGTAACACTCCTTTCCACCTAACAAAGTAACCTAAGTCTCTTAGCTATAAGGAAGCTATCACTCACGTCTTTCACGATACGTTGTGAAAGACAAACTACAACTCTAACTATTTTGTGGTTTGTTTTGGATTTGATTTGGTTGGACTTTCTTTCTCTTGCTTCAAGCTCACTTGATCTTCTTGATCCTCGTTCGTGTTCTTGAATGCTTCGGGAGAGCTTGAGAGAAAGTCTTCAAAGTCCACACCGCTATGCATGCCCTTGAGGGGGTATTTATAGCGGAAGTGGTTCTTGTCCTCTAGCGTCCTCTGAGGCTTTGCAGGATCCTTGATCTTCTATCAACGGTGCGATGAGCCTCTTGAGGAGGTCAACTCTGTTGATGCTTGGGAAGTGATTCGGCCTATTTTGTATAGGATAACTCTTGTATTTTAGAGCTATTTTGAGAGTGTTTAGGTTAGTTTTGAGCGTAATTGTAATATCAAGGCCGAAGACACAAGATATGAAAAGTCAAGAGTTGAAGAGCTTAAAGACGAAGATTCGCCACTGCATGGTTATCACGGTCGCGTTGTCTATGACGCGGGTGCGGTGGCGTGGAGGAGCGAGCCAACCAAGACCATGATGGCCGCGGTCGCGCTGTCTGTGGCGTGGTCGTGGTAGAAGCTGACCCGGATTTGACCATTTGAAGGCCGCCGCGGGCGCGGTTCTGGTGCCGCGGTCGCGGTGGTAGCCGACCTTGGAGCGGACGAAATCTTGGCGTTTTTATCTTGTTTCCTTTCTTATCTTTCGATTTCCTATCTTATTTAGTCCGAAAAGGTTGATCCTTGAGGCTATATAAGGAGGACCTTTTCTAGGTTTTTAGATATCAATTAGTCAATCAATTGTAGTTCAATAAAGATTAGAGTTTTCTTTGTAATGGAGAACTTACTCTCCTCTGGAGCTTATTCAATCAAGGAAGCTTTATTATGAAGTTGTGAAATTCTGGTAATCTCTTTATCCTTAGGTCTTTATTGATACTCTTGTGCTTCATCCCATGATCTATGTTTGATTTTATAAGCCTGATCAACTTATTTGATTGACTTAGATCTATTGTTTGAATTAGGATTGGTTGTTGTCTATGCATCTTTCCTATTCTCGAAACAACTCTATTCTAGGACCGTGGACTAGTTTAGGGAGGAGTATTCAATGGTTAAGTTGTGCATGAGACTCGTAGCTTGATTGCATGATTTGATTTCCTATTATCCCTGTGCTCTATGCTAATTCTAGGTTAAGCGTCCTTGCCTAGGGCTATAGAATTGCTTGGACCGTGGACTTGTGATTTCTAATGATTGGGATTGGAATTGACCTAAGCATATAAAGAGGTGGATGAATTCATGATCAACGGATTAATAAAGTGGAATTGATTGGATGAACTCTGCTTGATAACTTTGATTGAAACCAACTTTCAAAACCCCCTTTTGATTACTTGCATGAAAACCATAAAATCTAGATAAAACTGATTCCTTTGGGTTCGACCCCTTGCTTGCCTACTATACTTTTGTTTGCATGTTTGGGATTTATTTTTGATAAGGGAACAACGACTTTGCCCGAGTCAAATTTTGGCGCCGTTGCCGAGGAATCTTTTTCTTGTTTGGATTTTGTGTGTTTTCGGGTTCTGCGCCCAAACCACGCCCGCGGCCCCCTCAGCGCGCCCGCGGTTCGTACGCAGAACCATCCTTTGGGTGCGGACCTAACACATGGTCCGTACCCGGTCTACTAATACTTCCCCTGTTCATTTTGATCCAGAAATTAGCAGGACTTTCCGGAAGATAAGAAGTGCCCTCGGACCATCAACATCTTACAACCTTCTTGAATCTCTCTCTCTCTGTGATTCTGAACCAGAAGACGCCATGGCGGAGCAAACTATTCGCCAACTCACGGCGCCCGATCTCCAACAACAGCAGCTCGCTGTTCAATTCCCCGAACTCGGGGAGGGTGTGAAATTCGAGCTAAAGTCTGGCCTCATCCACCACTTGCCCAAATTTCACGGGTTGAGTGGCGAGGACCCGAATAAGCATCTCACTGAATTCCACACGGTGTGCGTGAGCATAAAGCCCACTGATGTAACGGAGGATCAAATCAAGCTCCGGGCTTTTCCCTTCTCTCTTGAAGACACCGCCAAGGACTGGCTCCTTTATTTGGTGCCAGGTTCCATCACTACTTGGGCGGCCATGAAGAAGGCGTTCCTTGAGAAGTACTTCCCCGCTTCCAAACAAACATCTATTAAGAAGCAGCTCAGCAGTTTGGAGCAAGGGGAAGACGAGAACCTCTACGACTACTATGAGCGCTACAAGAGGCTCATCGCGAGTTGTCCCTACCATGGCTACCAAGCCAAAGATCTTATTTGCTACATCATTGAGGGACTCTGCGACAATGACAAGAGGCTCGTGAATGCATCTTGTGGGGGTAGTTACAAGAACTTGACCCCCGCTGCAGCTTTTCAGAAAGTGGAAATCTTGGCGGAACAAGCCCGCAATCAAAGGTCCAGGACCAATGTGAGGTCCGTTAGTGTGGTGAATGAGTCCCTAAATGCTGAAGTAAGGAGGCTCAAGGATCTTATGAAGCAGCTGCTCACGAAGAGGACGACTCAGCAAGTCAACGCTTGCGGTCTATGTTATGATGCTAGCCACCACACGGATCAATGCCCTACTATTCAAGAGACCGAGGAGTCGGTCAATGCTATTGGCAACTATGGTGTGCCCCGACCCTGGAATGATCCTTACTCTAATACCTACAATCCGGGGTGGGCGAACCATCCTAACTTAAGGTGGAGCAACCAGCAGCCGCAAGACCCACCACAACAGCAGCAACAATACGCTCCTCAGGGCCAGCAACAACAGTTTCGGTCCAATAACTATGCCCCGAGAGCACCTGCTCCGTCTCAGAATGACGCTATTACTGCCCTCTTGAAGGAGAACCAAGAGACGAGAGCTGCTGTAAAGAACCTTGAGACTCAGCTGAGCCAACTTGCCACCATGATCAATAGGCTCGAGTCTAAGGATTCCGGGAAACTTCCTTCTCAACCGCTCAATCACAAGGAGAATGTCAGTGCCATGAATTTGAGGAGCGGTAGAGTATTGGCGAGTCGGGCATCACCCACTGGTGACGAACCGCGCCTGCGCTCCCCTGGCCGCGACCGCGCCGGGGCGACAGAACATGAAGACCAAGCTTCTGTAGAGATTCCGCGCCCGCGCTCCCCCCTCCGCTCCCGCGAAAATCCAACATAGCTCATGGACCACGAGAGGCGTAGCGACCCGCGACCGCAGAGTCCGAACCGCGCCCGCGGTAAGGAGGCCGAGCGAAATTTCGAGGCTTTGCTCGACTATGCTTTCAAGAACTATGCACCTCCTCGCCCGAGCTCTCCTAGACGGAACCGAGCCCCAGCAGCAGAAGAGGACGATGGCTATGTGGCTTAACCCCTTCCATCATTGGATTCTTTCAAACCCTCTCCTCCATTCCCCGATGCTCTCAAGGACACAAGGAAGCCGGCACATGACAAGGAACTCTTCAAGACCTTCGCCAATTGTCGGGTAAATGTTCCTCTTCTTAATCTCATCCAAAGTGTCCCTCGTTTTGCTAAATTCATGAAAGAGCTATGCACCATAAAAAGGAAGAATAGGACTAGTCCTAAGATTGAAAAGGTAGCTCTAGTTGAAAAAACGCAGGATAGAAAAATTGAGACCTGTAATCTCCTACTCCAAAAGCAATTACCTAAAAAATGCTCAGGCCCAGGAAGATTCACCGTCCCTGTCACTATTGGAGAAACTAAAATTGAGCGTGCTATGCTAGATTTAGGTGCCTCCATTAATGTTCTCCCAGCTTGCATGTATGATAGGTTAGGCCTTGGTCCTTTGAAGGAATCAGATATTGTTATTGAATTGGCTGACCATTCTAATGTGCGCCCGAAAGGGTTAGTTGAGGATGTTCTAGTGCAGGTGCAGGGTTTGATCTTTCCTGCAGATTTTTATGTGATGGAGATAGGCGAAGGGCGGTACGACCCGGTTCTCTTACTCGGTCGTCCATTCATGAAAACCGCCAATACGGTCATTGACGTTGCCAATGGATCTCTTTCCATATCTCATGGCGGTAACACGGTCCGAATTGATGTTGACGAGGACCCGTATTGATCGTTTCCACGTCGAGCCAACGACGTTAAACAAAAGCGCTGCTTGGGAGGCAACCCAAGGATTAGATAGATTGTTTTTCATTCCTAGCTTAGGATTTGCTTGTGTTTTTAAGCTAACATGCAAGTACTAGGTCCGAAAGGACACGCCTGGTGTGAAACCGCGCCCGCGCCTCCTTGGCCGCGCCCGCGGTGGATCGTCAGCGTGCCCCGACGAACAGATACTAGCCCGTGCTCGCGGCAACCATACTGCGTCTCGGTTTTAGCTCGTTTTTATTTTTGTATTAAAAAAAAAAAGAAAAAAAAAGAGAAAAGTAGAAAAAAAAAAGAGAAAAAAAAAGTTAAAAAAAAGAGGACCTTTTGGTCCCATTCTACCTCTATATTTTCCATCCATCTATATTCATTCTATTCCATCTTCTATCTTTCCATCTTTCTATTTCTTCTTTCCATCCATCTTTGTATTTTCCATTCTTTGGCTATGTGTAAAGCCTAAGTATGGGGGAGCTTTGTTTCCCTGGGAGTTTTCTTCTCCACGGCTCGAGTTCGAATATTGATCCATCTTCCAAGAAGACGAGCCAAGATACAAGGGTTCCCTACACATCACGTTTTTCGAGACGAAGTCATGACATTGTTCCTGCACGAGACCCGCGCCCGCGCTTCATCACCCGCGCCCGCGGCATCTCCCCGACGATGACTTCCCTCTCTGCATCAATTCTGCGCCCGCGCCCATGGTGTCGCGCCCGCGGTTAGCCACCAGATCGGAAATACGGAGTTTCATTCTTCTACCACTTATGAAGAGTTCTTCCATTCCATCTCTCTTCATCGTTTGTGAGTCTTCTGATATACCTTCTTCCTTGCTTCTATCCTTTCTCTTTGCTTCATTGAGGACAATGAAGGATTTAAGTATGGGGGAAGGAGTACTCGCATTCGCTTATTCTAGTTAGCTTAACTAGATATTTGCTTCAGATTTTTGATTTTCTTCTTTTCATGGAGCACTTGCACCATATTTTTGCATAATAAAGAAAGAAAAAAGAAAAGAAAAAGATAGAAAAAGCCATAAAATTTGAAAAAAAGGCATATTAAATCCTGGGATGAGTCGAAAACCCGAAAGGGCAGCTCAAGTAATAAGCAGGTAACCCGGACCAGCATTAGGCTGGGGTAATATGAGGTTCATGAGAGATGTGAGTATATGTGAGCACAACCTTTTGAAAAATGAAAAGAGCGGTTAGGTGAAAACCCGAAAGGGCGCCTAAGCAGAATTGAGTGGAAAAATTTGAGTGTTTTAGGATCATTCTTGCTTGGGGACTTTGAGGCTTACATATTAGCTTTGGGTAGATTCTAGGTTGCTCTTTCATCTTCTTTGAGCTTGAGTGTTATATCTTGTTGTGAGGTGTGTGTTGGAGCTTCATTGTTTTATGCTCATGATTTCTATATGGGTTTGGGTTGTGAGTTGAGTGTTTTTATATTCCCTTGTATTTCCTGAGATCTTAGATGTGCTACCTTGTTGTGTTTGTTTTGAGCTTACTCGAGGACGAGCAAGATCTAAGTATGGGGGAATTTGATTCGGCCTATTTTGTATAGGATAACTCTTGTATTTTAGAGCTATTTTGAGAGTGTTTAGGTTAATTTTGAGCGTAATTGTAAAATATCAAGGCCGAAGACACAAGATATGAAAAATCAAGAGTTAAAGAGCTTAAAGACGAAGATTCGCCACTACATGGTTATCGCGGTCGCGTTGTCTATGACGCGGGCGCGGTGGCGTGGAGGAGCGAGCCAGCCAAGACCATGAAGGCCGCGGTCGCTGTCTGTGGCGCGGTCGCGGTAGAAGCTGACCCGGATTTGACCATTTGAAGGCCGCCGCGGGCGCGGTTCTGGTGCCGCGGTCGCGGTGGTAGCCGACCTTGGAGCGGACGAAATCTTGGCGTTTTTATCTTGTTTCCTTTCTTATCTTTCGATTTCCTATCTTATTTAGTCCGAAAAGGTTGATCCTTGAGGCTATATAAGAAGGACCTTTTCTAGGTTTTTAGATATCAATTAGTCAATCAATTGTAGTTCAATAAAGATTTGAGTTTTCTTTGTAATGGAGAACTAACTCTCCTCTAGAGTTTATTCAATCAAGGAAGCTTTATTATGAAGTTGTGAAATTCTGGTAATCTCTTTATCCTTAGGTCTTTATTGATACTCTTGTGCTTCATCCCATGATCTATGTTTGATTTTATAAGCCTGATCAACTTATTTGATTGACTTAGATCTATTGTTTGAATTAGGATTGGTTGTTGTCTATGCATCTTTCCTATTCTCGAAACAACTCTATTCTAGTACCGTGGACTAGTTTAGGGAGGAGTATTCAATGGTAAGTTGTGCATGAGACTCGTAGCTTGATTGCATGATTTGATTTCCTATTATCCCTGTGCTCTATGCTAATTCTAGGTTAAGCGTCCTTGCCTAGGGTTATAGAATTGCTTGGACCGTGGACTTGCGATTTCTAATGATTGGGATTGGAATTGACCTAAGCATATAAAGAGGTGGATGAATTCATGATCAACGGATTAATAAAGTGAAATTGATTGGATGAACTCTGCTTGATAACTTTGATTGAAACCAACTTTCAAAACCCCCTTTTGATTACTTGCATGAAAACCATAAAATCTAGATAAAACTGATTCCTTTGGGTTCGACCCCTTGCTTGCCTACTATACTTTTGTTTGCATGTTTGGGATTTATTTTTGATAAGGGAACAATGACTTTGCCCGAGTCAGGAAGCCTCCGCGTGGATAGGGGACCATTGCTGGGAAAGCGACATCTTTGGAATTGTCTACACGTGCCCAGACAAGGGAAGCTTCCTTCTGAGGACTACGGCCGAGTATGATGTAATCATATTGGGGCGGCCTTGATTTGAATTTGAACTTCGTCCGTATTTTGGCGCGCGTCCCTTCTTGATGAGGACGCCGTCCTATCTGCGCAGGGACTTCACCAATTACGTTCAGCGCTTGAAGTTCTGATGATGTGCGTCCCTTCAGAGTTAGGGACTGCCGTTCACTTGTTGTCCTTTTCTCCCATTTGCGTCTGTTGGACTTACCTGAGATCAACACTTGGACAACTTATTAAATACATTTGAGTTTGTCATTATCAAAACAAGGGACGATTATTATTGGTTTAGATATTAATGACTGGCGTCCTTAATATCGTCCCAGCATTCCTTTAAGGAAAAATAAGCGCAGGTAGAACAATGAGCAAAGAACTTCGATATCCTAGCACACATGTGTAAATTCTAAGCAAAATCAATCCAACCCTCACAAGGGCAATGTGTTTCACTCATTTTCAAGTGTTTAGGATGTATCAATGAGCACTCAATCTCAATTCCAAATGCAATACCTCATAGACAATGGAAATTATATTTAAAATTCTCCATCGAAGAAATCAAAACAAGTCAAATCATCAAAAGAACTTAGGTGGCTCAATGAAGACTTCAAAGAAGTTTCATTCGGCCGGGTTGTAATGGGGCTCGGTAATTCAAAGGATGTGGGAAGATTTGGTCTTGTGGTGCTAATGAATCCGGGAACCTAGACTCCTAGACTTCAAAACTCAACTACACTCAACCAAATCTTCTTTCTTCCTCCAAACACCAAACATTTTTAACTTTCAAGCACACTTCACTTCACCTACTTCTTTGTCTTTTCTTATAAGGAAGCCTTGGCTCTAGCACTTATTCAAACACCACCAAATTTTTTTTTCGGGGCTGGTGGGGGTCGGCGCGACCACTAGGTGGTCGGCCGAGACCCACGGCAAAGGGCACTCTTTTCACTACATTTGTGCAATATTAGCCAACACTTCATCTTTTTCATTCTTTTCTTAAGACAACCCCTTCCATCTCCACCTTCACAATCTCTTCATTTTTACCTCTCATCCACATCAACATCACAATCCATTCTAAGTCCTAATTCCCGGATTAATGGGGTCAAGCTTATAATGGCTAGGATATGTTTGTGGAGCTAGAAATAAGGCTTTAGGCTCAAACAAGGGGCTTCAAACAAGGAATCATGCATAGGTAGGATAAAAAATGGAGAAAAAGGCTAATGAAAATAAGTTCAATATCATTTGATCTAACAAGTAATGAATCTATCTTCATTGGTTTCAAATCAAGAATAAGCATGCCATTGTCAAGTGATAAATGCATATGGAAGAGTAAAAATCACACACAAAAAGCTAAGGAATAATACATACATTCCTTGTGGCCAAAGGATTTCTCACTTAGGTTCAATTTTGTTGGATTGCTTTTTACTTAGAATCATGCATGCTCAATGTTCATCATATGCTCAAAGTTCGAAAATCAAAGTCATGGTGGGCATTCTTACAAAGCAAGTTACAAGGATTTACATGATGATGCTTGTAATCGCTATCCTAGGACATCTTAGAAGAGGTATTTTTCCATCATGAAAATCAAAACAAAAAGACTCAATCATGCTTAGACACACACACAAACAAGTAGCATCTCCCAAACCACCCCATACTTAAGACATCAATGTCCCCATTGATTAAAAAGTAAAGAGAGGGAAAAGAGAAACTAACTTGGGTTTGGAGCATTGTTGGAGAAGGTTCACCTTTGAGGAGGTTGAGGGAACGGAGAATCCGGGAACATCTTTTGGGCAAGCCAAGCATTGTAAGCAAATTGGGCTTGGTGGTCTTCATAGTACTCATCCGGGAAGTTGTCGAAGCCTCTAGTTGCATCTTGGAAACGGGCCAAATTTTGGTCGTGGTGAAGTTGGATTTTGGAATGCAAGAAGTTTTGTTGAATGCCGAGGGCGTCCATCTTGGCGTCGAGCATCTCCATGGTTGGGGGAACTTGGGTGCTAGATTCGCCACCTTGAGGCTCGAATTGAGGACCACCGGACCACCCGAATCCCGAAGGATCGGAGGAGTACGGGAACAACCGGGTTGGGGGCCCATCGTGTAGTCCATAGGATCATTGTCTCCCTGCCCTGCCTCGCCGCCGACCTGTTGCTGCCCGAAGCCGACCCCATCTTGCGCAAAATCACCTTGCTGGAAGTGGTTGCGGACGACCTCAGGGTGGTCGGCGCCGACCCCTTCCAAGGAGTCTCTTCTTCTGCGTTTTTGCCTTGTGCGCGTGGTTGGGCCATCTCTCGGGAACCGACTCGGTTGTCGTCTTACGTGCTCATCTTCCGAGAGGAGTTGATAGTAGGGAGAGGGATTTTCCGAAGGTGCCCAAGCATCGTACCAATTAGGGAGGTAGAATAACTCACAATTTTCGTCGTTGAGGCGCACTTTGTGAGTTACTCCGGTGGGATCGGTGAAGTTGTTGTAGTAGTCAGTCTCCTCACTCCACTCAACCACCTTGGTGTTCAAATAGTACCGGACATCCATGCGAGTGACGGGCTTGGAGTTGTAGCGGGCGAGATCAACCTTGAGGGCTTGGGCAATGAGGACCACCAACCAACCACACATGGTAAATTTCGGGTTCTTTCGTTGGTTGATGATGTTGTGGACGAACTCATAGGCAAAGTTGATTGTTGGGGCGTTGGTGAAGAGGATGGAGGATAAGCACGCGAGCTCTCGCAAGGTGGGGCGAGAGAGCTCGTACTTGCACCAAATAGCAGCGCCAAGAATGCGCAAGATCACCTTGAAGACCGGGCTAGCTATGTCCCGAGCGAGTGGGTTGCTCGTGGTTTCTCCTTTGCAAGCGAGGTAAGACCACATCTTTTGGACGGGGAAGTCCTTTATGGCGTAGGCTCTCGATGGTGTAGGGTGGCCTTGCATCTTGTTGAGCTTGTTAATAGTGGTGGAATGCCTCTTCCCACCAATTTGAAATTCGATTTTAGTCTTGCCAAAATCCGCCGGGTGTGGCCCCGAGATGGTGAGGGTGGCGGCGAACTCATAAGTAAGCGCCGGGAAATGCCTCGGGACGGGGTCATCAACGAGTCCTTCGGCTCCAAGCAAACGGAACGCCTCTTCCACTGCCGAGCGCACATGGAGGTTGACGTGCGACTCTTGATAGTAGGAACGCGCCTTCACCGTCTCCGCCATCATGTCCACATAAAGTTGCATTTGCCCTTCGTCTCGGATCACCACGTCATCCATCACCGCCACATTCTTGCCCTTCTTTTGCTTCTTGGTCGCCCTTGAGGATGATGCCATTTTCCTACAAAATCAACAAGAAACTTCCAATGTAATTTCCAACTCAAACAACGCAAACATCACACAAGGGACACACAATCAATTGCCAAAAAGTCACCCCATACTTGCTAGAAACACACACTTTCAATTTCATACGAAAATTCTCAACTAAGCATGCATAGTTATGAAACGCAAGCAAGAAATGGGAAAGACTCATGCTTAAATCGATCAATTCATGGCAAGAGCAACTTAAATAACATGTTTTCAAAGAGATCACGAGACATCCGGGGTCGGGGACGACCCATGGGAGCTCGTACATACACATGTACGCGCCAAAACAAGCAACAACGAAATTCAAACTCTGGCGATGGTCGGCCGCGACCAGAGGGTGGTCGGCGGCGACCTGCTGCAGCTCAACTTATCCGAAAATTCAGCTTTTAACCCCTCTAATGGCTACCAAAAATCCTAGAAAAATTTGATTGACCCAAAATCACCCAAACAAGCATAGATCAAGCACTAAATCATACCAAAACTCAAGAATCCTCAACCAAACATGTAGATCTACGCACATACAACCCAAATTTCAACATTCAAACTCAAGAACACCCAAATCTAGATTTCAAGCTAAACCCTCAAAATCACCCAAGTAAACTTGAATTTAAGAGCAAGGGAGTAGAAGAACATACCAAAAGAGTGTCAAACAAGATGAATGCAAGCCAAATAGGGGTCGAAGCCGAGGTTGTGGAAGGTCGGGGTCGTGGGTTTTGGGGAATGGGGGTTCGAAATTTCTGGGTTTTTGTGGGGGATTTGAGTAGAGGAAGGAAGATTAGGAAGGATTTTGGTGAAATTGGGAAGAAAGGAGCTAGATCTAGTGGTTATGGAGCAATGGGGTTGAATGAGAGCTTGAGGGAGTTGATGGAGGCAAGGGGTCGTGAGAATGGCAGCTAGGTCGGGCTTGGAGGAGTAAAAAGAGGTGGGAAGGGATAAAAATTGTAAAGAAAAAGTTCAGGGGCTTACTTGTAATTTCCCGAAATTTTTACACAATTTCTACCTTTCGCCAGAGGGGGTCGGCTGCGACCTATAGGGGGTCGGCGCCGACCAATTCCAGGGAGTTTTCCACCACTTCGTCCGTTCGTCTCCAACCTCATGCACCCGGCCAAAGCCTCGGGTTCCTACAAAATACTTATGGAAACACAGAAAGGGAAAGATCGGGTTGCCTCCCGAAAAGCGCTTTCTTTAACGTCTTTGAGCTAGACGAGTAGTACCTTGGCTAGGTGACGGTGATAAGAGCCCATGTGGCTCGGATTTCCTCATCGGGGTCCACCTTCTCATAGTACTTCTTCAACCGGTGGCCATTGACCTTGAAAATTCCTCCATTGTCGTCTATGAGGTCGGCCGCCCCGTGAGAGTACATACGATGAACCGTGAACGGTCCACTCCATCGGGTTCTCAATTTCCCGGGAAAGAGGCGAAGCCGAGAGTTGAAGAGAAGTACTCGGTCACCTTCCTTGATGTTTTTGGCCACAAGCTTCCTATCATGCCACTTATTTGTCTTCTCCTTGTAGATCCTTGAGTTCTCATATGCAATAAGCCTCAATTCTTCCAATTCTTGCAAGTCCATGAATCTTTTTGCTCCGGCCGCGTCGAGGTCCATGTTGAGCTCTTTGAGGGCCCATAAAGCTTTATGTTCAAGCTCAACGGGCAAGTGGCACGACTTGCCGTACACTAGGTTGAAAGGAGTGGTGCGGAGTGGTGTCTTGTAGGCGGTGCGGTATGCCCATAGAGCATCATCAAGCTTGGAGGACCAATCTTTCCTTGAGCGGGATACCGTCTTTTCAAGAATGCTCTTGATTTGCCGGTTAGAGACCTCCACTTGACCACTAGTTTGAGGATGGTAAGGTGTGGCCACCCTATGAGAGACCCCATACTTGGTCAAAAGAGATTCAAAGCTCCTCTCAATGAAATGTGAACCACCATCACTAATGAGAACTCGGGGGACACCAAACCGGGGGAAAATGTTGGTCTTCATGAACTTAGCCAGCACTCGCGCATCATTTGTTCTTGTGGCTACGGCTTCAACCCACTTGGAAACATAATCAACCGCCACGAGTATATACTTATAGGGACCCGAAGAGGGGAAGGGCCCCATGAAGTCTATACCCCAAACATCAAAGAGTTCCACCTCTAAAATTCCGGTGAGCGGGTTCTCGTTTCTCCATGTAATGTTCCCCGCTCTTTGGCATTCACCACAAGTAGTCACATAAGCTTGCACATCCTTGAAGATAGTAAGCCAATAGAATCCACTTTGAAGAATCTTCGCGGTGGTTTTGAATCCTTTAGCATGGCCTCCCGTCGGAAGAGTGTGGCAATGACGGATCACTCCTTCTATCTCTTCATCCGGGACACAACGTCTAAAGATGTGATCACTTCCTTGCTTGAACAAGTAAGGGTCATCCCAATAGTAGCGCTTGACGTCGTGGAGGAATTTCTTCTTGGCTTGGGAAGTCAATCCATCTGGAACAATGCCACCTACAACATAATTGGCAAAATCCGCAAACCACGGGGCTTTCACCCCCTTAATAGCATCTATTGAGTGCAAAATGGGAGAAGGGGAAGGGGGGTTAGGAAGTACACAGGAGAGGTAAAAGATGTGACCTTGGGCGACCTCGACCGTGGTCGCTTGGGCACCATTTCGATTATCACCAAGAACCGGAGAAGGGGCAGAGGAGGTCGCAGCCGACCATAGGGTGGTCGCAGCCGACCTACTCCAGGAGCTTCCTTCTCGCAACACTTCGCAGCTTAGAAGAGTTTCGTCCGGGCGGCAGTCGTTGATGGGAACCATGATTCTGGACTCCGTAATGTGCTCAATGGGTAGTCTTGAAAGGTGATCCGCCACAAGGTTTTCCGCTCCCTTCTTGTCTCGTATTTCTAGATCAAACTCTTGAAGGAGGAGCATCCACCGGAGCAAGCGTGGTTTAGCATCCTTCTTGTCCATGAGGTAACGGACGGCCGCGTGGTCGGTGTAGATTATCACTTTCGAGCCCACTAAGTAAGAACGGAACTTCTCGAATGCGAACACCACGGCTAGAAACTCTTTCTCCGTTGTTGTGTACTTGCCTTGGGCCTCATCAAGCGTCTTGCTTGCATAGTAGATGGCATGAAGCTTCTTCTCCTTTCTTTGCCCAAGAACCGCGCCCACGGCATAATCACTTGCATCACACATGATCTCAAAGGGGAGTGTCCAATCCAGGGGTTGCATGATAGGAGCCGACACAAGTGCATCTCGGATCCTATGAAAAGCTTCAAGACACTCGGAAGAAAACTCAAACACAACATCTTTCATGAGAAGGTTAGTCAATGGCTTGGAAATTTTAGAGAAATCTTGAATAAACCTCCTATAAAACCCGGCATGTCCTAGAAAGCTTCTAATTCCTTTTACGGAGGTGGGGGGTGGCAATTTTTCAATCAATTCAATTTTAGCTTGATCCACTTCAATTCCCCTCTTAGATACCACATGACCTAAGACTATCCCTTCTCGAACCATAAAGTGACATTTTTCCCAATTTAGCACTAAGTTGGTTTCTTCACATCTCTTGAGAACTCTAGAAAGATTAGCAAGGCAAGAGTCAAAAGTGGTACCGTACACCGAGAAGTCATCCATGAACACTTCCACAATGTCCTCAATCATGTCGGAGAAAATGGCCATCATACACCTTTGGAAGGTGGCGGGTGCATTGCACAGTCCGAATGGCATTCTCCTATAAGCAAATGTTCCGTAAGGGCATGTGAAAGTTGTCTTCTCTTGGTCATTGGGGTGTACTGGAACCTGCCAAAAACCACTATAGCCATCGAGATAACAAAAGTAGTCATGAAGAGCTAATCTCTCTAGCACTTGGTCAATAAAGGGCAAAGGAAAATGGTCTTTCCTAGTGGCACTATTGAGTTTCCTATAATCAATGCACATGCGCCAACTAGTGGTAGTCCTAGTGGGAATCAATTCGCCCTTCTCATTCTCCACCACGGTGAGGCCGCTCTTCTTGGGCACCACATGAACCGGGCTCACCCACTTGCTATTTGAGATCGGGAATATGATTCCCGCATCAAGCATCCTCAAAATCTCCTTCTTCACAACATCCTCCATGTTTGGATTGAGTCGCCGTTGATGCTTAATGGTGGGTCTATGTCCTTCCTCGAGAAAAATTCGATGCATGCATAAGGAAGGTGAAAGTCCACTCAAGTCCTCAAGCGAGTACCCAATGGCTTTCCTATGAGTCCTAAGAACATCAAGCAACTTTCCAACTTCTTCCGCATTTAGATTTGCATTGACATTAACCGGAAAAGTGGAATTTGGGCCAAGAAACTCATACCTCAAAGACTCGGGGAGAGTCTTAAGCTCCGGAGTAGGCGGTGGGGGTGTGATAATGTCATCGTCTTCATCCGCCTTCAGAAACTCCTTCGCTTCACCATCTTCATCTTCAATCAAGCATGTTGGCGAGATCCTGTGGGGGGTCGCGGGCGACCTAGGGGTGGTCGGCTGCGACCTATCACAGGGGAGGTCCACTTCTCCTTCGTCATCTTCACTTGTGTATTCTCCGAGCAACGCTTTGACCTCCATAACTTCACCGGTCTCTTTCATGGTAGGGTTGAATCGGAGCTCTACCACCTCTTCTCCAATCTCAAAAGTAAGGAGACCCTTCTTCACACCAATAACGGCACCAGCGGTGGCAAGGAATGGCCGTCCAAGAATGATTGGGACGACAGGGTCTTCCGGCATTTCCATCACAATAAAGTCGTTGGGTACAAAGAACTTGCCGACTTGAATAGGAAAGTCGTCAACAATGCCGGTGGGTTGTAACAAGAGCCATCCGCCATATAGAGCCTCATGTTCACCGGAACCAAAGGACCCATGTTGGTCTTGGACCATATAGAAAGGGGAAGAAGGCTAGCGCTTGCACCAAGATTACATAAAGCCTTGAATCGGTGAGCACCTATGCCAATGGTAATAGCAAACTTACCTGGATCACCAAGTTTTTCCGGGAGCTCTATAGACCGCACTTCATTGGTCAATTCGGACATTGACCGCTTCTTTGACAAAATTTCCTTGAGAAATTTGGTGTAGGCGGGCATCTCGTTCAATGCTTCGGCAAAGGGAATGGTGATGTTGAGGCCTTGGAGGACCTTCACAAAGCGTTTGAACTTTCCCTCCGTGAAATCATTAGCCTTTTTGGATGGGTAGGGAAGTACCTTCGTTGTCGGAGGCAAATGGACGGACGTCGGGATTCTCTGAGGTGGGTCGGCAGCGACCTGAGGGTGGTCGGCTGCGACCTCCTCTGTAGCCGGGACAGGGTCGGTGGAGACCATTGGGGGGTCGGCCACGACCTGTTCCAGGGGGTTTCGCCCTCTTTGTTCGCCGTCTCTTCACTTGCTACTCGGTCCGGCAACTTCTTCCCGCTTCTTAAGTGAACGGCGGCAATATGTCCTCTTGGGTTCTCATCAGGGTGGCCCGGTAAGCGCCCTTGAGGTCGTGGGATCTGAGCCGCGAGATCACCGAGTTGGGAGTCAACATTCTTTCTCCATGTGTCAAGATCTCCCAATCTCGTGTGGACACCTTTCAACTGAGTGGTGAGATCGGTTCTCACCCCTTGCATCAATCCTTCTTGCAACTCTTGGACCCATGACGGCTCCGCTTGATAACCGGGAGCTCTATAGGGAGGGGCCCTTTGTTCTTGCGGGGGAGGTGGATAACCTTGACCTTGGCCATGGTTATTCCATTGAGGATAATTGTTGTTCCTCCCCGCATAACCATTGTTTTGGCCTCGGTAGGGTCCTCTCATATAGTTCGCCTCCGCATAAGCCTCGGCGGCCCGGACTTGCTCCACATTAGTACAAGAGGCGGCGGTGTGAGCTTGAGAACCGCACTCTTGACAAGGTGGGCCGACGGACTTGAAGTAGCTCACTTGCTTCTTGAGCTTGATGATCTCATCTTGCATAAATTGGAACTTCACATCTTGATCAATTGGCTCACTATGGGGATCATAAAGCCTTTTTGGTGGAATCCGGACGGCTTGTTGGGTCCCGTACATGGCATCATAGTTGGTGAGTTTGTCCATGAGACCCCACGCCTCGTCGGGATCCATCTCAATGAAACCGCAATCGGTGTGGAGGTTGATGCGGTCTTTTGTTGCGGCATTGATCCCTTGAAAGAATATCTCTTGAAGAACATAAGGAGGTTGTCCATGAGTTGGACATTGCCGAAGAAGCTCCTTGAATCTCTCCCAAGTTTCAACAAATGTCTCGTTGGGAAGTTGATGGTAGGAGGTGATGCGCTTCTTTAGCTCGGTGGTTTTGGCCGGTGGAAAGAACTTCGTCATGAACAAGTCGTGCAAAGCCTTCCATGTAGAGATAGAGCTAGCGGGTAAACTTTCGAGCCAATGAAGAGCTTTCCCACATAAAGACCACTTGAACGCCTTGAGGAGAACGTACTCAAGTGAGACACCATCGGCGGCTATAGTGTCACAAAGATCAGTGAAGTTCTTGATGTGCTCCATGGGGCATTCGGTGGGTTTGCCTTCATATTGAGATCTTTTGATGAGAGTGATGAAGTGGGACTTGATCTCAAAAGCACGCTCTATTGCCGGGAGCACAATAGCGGATTCGGGAACCCTAAGCTCTGGATGCATGTATTGCTTGGCGTTCCTCGGGATGGCATCAAGTTGTTCTCGGAGGCGGGCGGCTTCCTCTCTTTCTTGCCGCACAGCTGCGGCTTGAGCATCACGCTCCAGTTGCATGCGCTCCATTTGAGCGCGAAGTTCAGCCATTTGACGAGCAAGAGCCTCAGCGTCGGCCATTGCTTTTCGTTCTCTTAGTCTTCGGCGAAGGGTTCTCTCTATTTTGGGATCAAAGGGGAAATGGTCAATTACCCATCGTGAACTAGAGGGCATACACCTGCGTACAAAGCACTAGAGAAACGAGTTAGTAACAAAATAGGGGTTCGGGCTAGTCCCTCACCCAAAAGAAGGCTAGACTTGGAAACTAAACTAACTCCCCGGCAACGGCGCCAATTTGTTGAGTAGGGTTTTACCTTAACAAATAAATTTGTCAAGACCCCGCTGAGTATAGCGAAGTCAGGATCGTCCACGGGAGCTAGTAGTTCTATAGTCTAGCAAACAACTACGAAAGCGAAACAAAACAAAACAAAACAAAACAAGCAAACGAACACAAATAACAAGCTTCGGGAAGAGGTCGCGGCCGACCCTAGGGAGGTCGCGGCCGACCTAATACAGGACTTCACAACACAAAGAAAACAACTACAGAGGAGGTCGCAGTGACCTGCAACTAGTCGCGGCTGAACTATTCTGGGCACGAAAGTGGGTTTGGTAAAATCAAGGAAAAACAACTAGGGGAGGGGATTCACGACACCACGAGCATGCATTCAAACAATGATAGAAGACCTACTCAACTCACAATCCCATGAGTGACTCTCGTCACAAAAGAACACATCAAAGCCTACACTTACATGAAGGATCTAACATGCAATCCAACCCGGATAGTCCACATTCACAACAAAACTCTTCAATTAGGTTGCAAACAAGAACATGCTCCACTTCTTCAAGGGTTTTAAGCACACAAGAGGGATTTATGGGCAGAGATTGCAAATTAAGCATGGATCCAAACATCAAGGTCATGAATGCACTTGCATGGTGGGTTTCACCCCAACCATAGCAAGCTAACTACTCACACATAATCAAACACACAAACAATGAAAGAGAAGAGAAAATCATCATCCAAAGCAAACAACTCCAATTAATTTCAAGATCCACTTACAAACTTAAGCAAAACCCACAAGTTTCTTCAAACACCATTGTCATCTTCTTCCTAGAACACCAACTAAAACAAACTTTCTTCCTCACTATCTCTCCTTACAAGCAATCTTTCTTTCACACTCAAACTCTTCTTCTCCACCATCACTTTATTCTTCTTCAAACTCCACTTCTTCTTCCTCTTCCTCAGCGCACTCTCTCCTCTCTCTTCCCTTCACCCTTGAGCCTTTTCCCTCCTTGGAAAAGCTGATTTGAAAGGGAGACAAAATGGGTTTTGTAGCAGCCCAAAAAAGCAAGAGAAGGAAGCTTCCTCCCCTGCCACAAGTCTGCCACATCTCTGCCACAGCCGCCTGCTTTTTCGGGTTTCGAAAATCCCGCCCAAAAGCGTTACTTGCAGTGCACGGATTTCTTTTCGGGTGCTGAGAGAGGTTGGCCGCGGCCATATGGGGGTCGGCGCCGACCACCTGCAGGATGTGGGATTTTCTTCGTCTTGTTCCGTTCTTGCTCCGATTGGGTGGACTTTTGTTGGGTGCTTTTTCCCTTTTGCTCCTTGATTTTCTTGAGAATTTGTTACTCCCTTGAGGCTCCTTTGGTTCTTGACACTTTGACTCTCGAAAACTAACGGTTCCTAGAAAGCTCCGAAAATGCACGAAAAACTTCTCCAAAAGGCTCCAAATACCTACACAACACGAAACAACACACAAACGACTCCAATCCTCGAAAGAGGGTCGGAATCTTATGCAAAACACACAAACACAAAGGGAAAGCATGCAAAACAAGCTAGAAAACTACCTAGAAAATCAACTAAAAAGCATGACATTAAGGAACTCTTCAAATTGGGATTCGTCGACTGCGATTTGTGGCCGGTGGTGGAGATCGACGATTGCTTCAGCACCTGGGATTGCACCTCGCTCTCCCTCGTCTCCCGCAGAACGGGATTTCGTGTCGAATACATGGATGGATTCTCTAGGGTTTTGGCCGAGCGGAGGCCGGCAGAGGGCAAAGAGGAAGGCCGAGCGGAGGCTGGAGTGAGGGCCGAGCAAGGGTTGTCAAGTGGAACGGAGGGCGGAGCGAGGGCAGATTGAGGCCGTCGAGCGAGAGGGGGAAGATCTGTGTAGCTGGGAGCTAGCAGCTGGAATATGGATCCAATTCGGGGCGGGCAACGCCTACACATTCCCTCTCCATTCCTCTGCCCTAAAACCAGTTATGGGTTTCAACCAACAACAACTTGCAATTCTCCGCATTGCGAATGATATCAGCTAGAACGTCGGTTTCCACCATGGGTGGCCCTCTCTTGTGGTACTCTGTTGCTTTCGTGGCTATGTTGTTATCTAGCTTGTTGTTACCTAGACTGTGCAAAACTTGCCCTTTTGGCTGGTATGACTAATCTCTAATTTGAACTTGTTGTTTGATGTATTTGGTGCTATTATCAAATGGGTTTGTGCTCAAATTGGATTTTTTTTTGGTCGAATGTGCTCAAATTGGATTTAATTATCTCCTTAGTTTGATTTTGTGATGACATGGGTTCATAGAGATTGTTAAAAAATTAAATAGATAAGGTGTCCACCCATGAGTATGCCACATAATCAAATATATTAAAAAATGTATAAAAAAACCTGCCACGTCACCGGTTTCTAACGGACTCAAACGGCAGGGGAAAAATGGGTGGTGCAATTTTAACGGAGATGTTTAAAGGGGTGGTTTTCAGGAATATCGCATTAAAGGAGTGGTTACTGGGAATATGACATATTATAGGGGTGGTTTTCAGCTATTTAGCCTAATTATATATGAGTCAAAGAGAAATATTGCACATAACCGGTGTATGTTCATGATGGAACTCAGTTAAGTGTGTATAATTTGCATTCGAAAACACGGGGACAATATATATATATATATATATATATATATATATATGTGCGGTTGATAATGATTTATAACCAAAAGAGTGCAATCATAATTGGACTCACAAAATAAAATACTCCTATGTATGAAGAAAAGTTGGAGGGTATCAGTTAAATATATTTCTCCCAGTCGTGTACTCTCTTGCTTAGTCCTTACCTATCAATATATGTATGCAAGCGATAGGATTGATTGATGGAGTTGTAGAAAAATACACTAAGGACTCATTAGTTACCCATCAGACCGAGGATAGAAATTGGACTAAGAGTACATGTATGAAGACTTGAAAATACGTGATCAAATTCTCCATTGATAATCGTACAGTTGCAGGGAGAGTAGAAGAAATTATGTACATGGCCTCATATGGTCGAAACCCTTGGGGAGTTAATTAGGGGTAAGGACACCTAAATATTTCTCTTATGATTTCAGATTCAAATAAAATCGGGCTTGTTATATGCTAATCTACAAGGAAAACGAAGTTGAGAAAATCAAACCTGGTGTTTTTCCAACTTCCTTGAGCAAGTACTCAAGGAGATTGATGATTTTGTTGAACTCGTGGGAAGACTTAATTCCACCGGTATATTCTTTTGACTTTTAAAGATGAATGGTTAACATAACAAAATTAATTTGTTTTGAAAATATATGGAAAATAGACATGGTGATTAGTTAGTTCAAATCTTAGTCCAAGGTTAGTACGTATTCTCGATAATAAAAATAAAAAGGAGGAATTATGGTTAATTTTGAAGTTAACAAAAAAAGCAAGGGTAAAGTTACGTACATGGGCATAAATGCATAAACATTGTGTACATAATGCCCCTTGTGTATGTGATGAATCCTTTTCTTTTGGCCTCTTCTAATTTGATAATATAGTTTGCGATACCTATGCGTTAATCTAACATGAGAGTTTTAAATTTAATTTTGTCAATATTTTAAAAAAAGAAGTTGATTATCAAAGAATTACGTAGAGACTTGATGTTATTTTATGAACTACGTAGGAAACCTGGTATCGATCATATATTTGTTGTCCAGTGATGTATACATAATTAATTCGAGTATCTATGGTTACACTAACTATTTGTTGGCTCCCCACTTATAACCAGCTGACACTAGGGTCTATATCTAACAACTATAAATTCAAGTATAAGATATACGTGGATATAATTAGATTTTACCACAGTTTTCATTAGTGGTCGTGTGAGAGGTTGAGATGGATGTGTATCGTTTTGAGTCAAAAACCAACCATGACAGTAAAAGCATTCTTCCACTAACCTTAATTTAAGTTGAAAACAAATCAATAGGTTATCATAGTCAAATAATAAAATAATCAGTAGCCAATTTCATCAACTTGCATTTTTATTCCTTTAAAAGTTGCTAATTTTACTTTTGTCTTTGATCAATTGTGGTGTGTGATTCTTTCATCTCCAATAATGGGCCATGGTGTTCGATTAATTGATGTGTGTGATCAATTGTAGTCTGTGTAACTTGATAATGCCGGATTTTTTTTCTAATTTTTATTCGACCTACTCCAAACAATATCGTTTCCACTTTCCAATATTTCATAAGTCCTTATTGTGTTCCCACATTTTTATTTCGCTTATAGTATAGTTAATGGTAGGCCAATAAAATTTGGCCATCTTAATATTCTATTTTTTTAATACGTTTTTTAAAAGTGAAATGACTTTTAATGATAAATGGTACATGTGACATGCTCTTCTTCAAAGACCAAAATGAAGTTTGGTCATCACCATATAAATGCTCTTTATTATTAGTTTATTATCTCTCTCTTTGGTGGACCAAGAATTGGCCAACCGATGTGTTTGCTTTTATGGTTGTGTTCGGTGCCACACATATTATTATAAATAAGCTATTATAATATATTAAATTGTATAATACATGTTCAGCTGTTTTTCTCCATCTAGCTGGCACCCTCATGATTTTTTAAAAAGTCATTTTTCCCTTCTACCCATTTTCATTTCCTCGTTCTTCTTTCTACCCATTCATCTTCCTTCTACCCGTTCATCCTTCACCCATTTTTATTGAGATGACTCGATCAACTATTTTTTTTCAAATCCACTAACTTGGAGTGAGACCATAAAGGTCGGCAACAACAAAGGCTAGATCTGACATTCTCATGGGTGGATCATTGGCCCGTTCAAATTAAAGAAAAACCCTAGGTTTCTGGTCAAGAAATTAGGGCTCAAATGGCATTATAACCTTCACCATGATGTAGTCATCGTCGGATCTACGCTTGCCCATAAAACCTAGGTTTCGTAATTCTTTGAAGGAGAGCCAATGACGATTGTAAGGGTACGGATCTACTCTCTCGATGGCCTCTCCATTATGCCGCCGAACACAACAATTAATAGTAGATTGCCTCCAATTCCGCTTCCTCTACCACCGTAACGCCGGTATAGAACGAACTATAAGAGAAGGGAAGGGGAGGTGGAGAGGAAGGAAGTGGAACAAAAGAAGGGAAGAAAGTTGCAGCCGAATGCAGCTTATACAAATAATTCATTTTATGTTTAAACCGTTTTTGAAAGAAATAAACCATAATCACAAAAAAAGCACTTATTTAAGATATTCTTGGTGCACCGAACACAACCGAGGTTCATTCAACGATAAGGTGCTTATCTATACTCGGTGCTGAAATTAGGTGCTTATAATTAAGCTATGTCGTGTTTGGTAAATACTTGGTTATACATGCTGAAATCTAACTTTTTCCACAAGAAACAATAAACAAGCATTTTTACAAAAACAAAAACATCAACAACTTTTACACAGGAAAATCCCGCAAAAGCAGAATTTGGGGGTCAAGATGGAGACATTTCAGATCTAGATGAAATACGCCCAAATACAGCCCAAAAGGACGAACCAAAATACCCAAAAGGCTCTATATAAAAACGACAGAAATTCAAGGCAAGAACCACCGGTCACCACAAGAAAAACCTGCTCCACTACCCAGGCGGCTAGCATTCTAACTCTCTAATTTTCTCCCTCCAGCTCTCCCTACACCGAGCCAAACCTTCTGAAATCCCTAAGACGGTGACATCCTACTATATACTGTCCATCCAACGCTTCTTCGGACGACCTTTACCCCTCCTAAAAGCCCCCAAATCCAGACTTGCGCACCACCTAACCGTGGCACCTGGCCTCCGCCTCTGAACATGACCAAACCAACGCAATTTCGCTTCTCTAAGCTTGTCTCTTATGCTAGCTACCCCGAGCTTACCTCTGATCTTTTTGTTTCTAATCCTCTCCAACCTCGTGTGGCCAAACATCCATCTGAGTATCCTCATCTCTCAGATTGCGAGTTTTCGCTCTTGAGCATTCGTCGTCGGCCAATATTTTGCACCATAGAGGATCGCCGGTCTTATAACGGACCTGTAAAATTTTTCTTTGAGCTTGAGCGGAACCTTTTTGTCACACAGAACCCCTAATTAGGGTCGCTGGTTATTTGTAAACTCGATAAGCTTAGGGGTGGTGATTATTTTTTATGCTAAATATATCTTCTGCTCAAAATAAGCTTTGTTTAGTTAGATAAGCTTTCATATACTTGGACACATAGAGAGAAGTTACCCAAAGAGTGATAAGTTCCATAGGCTAACTTATTAGGCATCTATACTTACGCAGGCTTGGTACAACGTGAGTATGCCTTTCGCATCTTACATGGTTTTACATGTTTTCATGTTCTGACTAATGAATAAAACTGAAATTTTGGTACGAGA
Organism: Polygonum aviculare; assembly: GCA_934048045.1. Taxonomy (NCBI): domain Eukaryota; kingdom Viridiplantae; phylum Streptophyta; class Magnoliopsida; order Caryophyllales; family Polygonaceae; genus Polygonum; species Polygonum aviculare. The sequence continues at coordinate 6,389,061 of OW204027.1, forward strand.
TATCCTTCATTATTCTATCTATCCTGAAAGATGCTTGCAATTTTCTACAATATTTTCATTCCTTTTGTCTGCAAGGAAAATATCTTGCTGCTGCCTCCTTAACAAGGATTTAACTACAAAGAAAGACAAAGATGAGTTTGTTCTCTGAGTCGTCTTCTTCAGTACCCATAGTAAGGTAATATGTGACAAGCTTCTCAAGCCTGGTAAATGGGTCACCCACATAGTTCCCATGATCTATCAACATTCAACACTGCCGACTTACATATATATATTTAGGCCACTAGCTAACACAAAATGAGATGGGTTATAGCCACATGGGCTCAGGAGGATGCAGATCGAGCGTCTTTAAAGCTAGAGGTGCCAACAGAAGCTGCAGGTGATGACAAAGAGATGGCATAGTTTGTACCCGATGCAGATACGGGTGGTGGCAACTTCGAAGGCAGACTCTGATTTCCTGGCAAAGCAAAGTGTAAAGGACTAGATCGAGAAGGGTTTGAGGCCTGCAAAAAACAAAATAAAAAAATTGAAACTCATTACTCGAAAAATAAGAGTTCAATCTCCTTCGACTCCACCGAAAACAGGTAAGGCAACTTCATCTGTATAGATAAAGGCTAAAATATTTTATGAAGAGAAATATTATCCAATTATGCTCTTATCTCAAAAATTCCTCCCAATTCCTTCTAACCATTCATCTTTCCTCCTTGTACTACTCAATGCCACTTTCTTCAACCCTTTGTTGACTCTTCCCTACTATTTCTACAGCTCTATTTATATCTACAGGCAAGGGGAAAACGAAGAGTAGAGGCTCCAACAGATTGCTACTAGTTCACAAGAACATTTAACAATTTAATTTATGCAAACCATATTTTTATGAATCCACTAATTAGCTTACTGGTTATATGATGAAAGAACAACGTACAAAATATTAAGACAAGGCTAAATACTTGCAAGACAAGCTTATTTAGTGCCAGAAACTGTGCTTAGAAGAAGATGAAAGGAAGGAGAAGAATGATTACCAAATTACGCTGGAAAGGGTATGGTCTCTTGAGGGCAGACTCAGCAGATGGTGATATGCTGCTCATACGAGGAATGTGACGAGATTGTAAGTCATGATTCAAAACATCATCTGCTTCTCCTCCTCCTGGATTGCCACCAGCATTTGCTTCAGAGCCTGTCCTTGGTGTAGCACCCCTTGTAATTGATCCAGAGTCATTTGATACATCCACTTGAAGAGAAACAGAGGGGCGTGTTGGTTGTATACTACTTTTCTTTTTCAGTTCCTCTTCAGCACTCAAAATCTAATTGACACATTAATTACATTATCATCAGAAAATACCGGAAGAGTCGCACAAATCTTAGGATCCTAGGAATATCAAATAAATCTATACAATTAACATAACATCTGAATTGTATAGCAAAGTTCAGAATAGGCAGAGTAAGATACAAGCATAAAGATGCGACTAGTAGGAAGCAAATGTTAAGATCACAATTCATAGCAATATGAGGAAAACAGCCAATGACGATACATGAGTTCATTATGGCAGCAGGCAAATATACATACAAGCATGAATTTCACAAAACCTTCAAGCAGCAAGACAAATCACAAAGTACAAAAAACATCCCGCAATATTAGTAGACAACAATGGCATAGCAATGGCTTGTAAGGGTAATTTGAAATAAAAGGATCATAATTTAAGACAAAAAGTATGAGATTGTCCACCTATCATGGCAGAATTGAGAGGATAAAGCCAATAAACCTGTTTCAGTGCTTGTACTAAATTGTGCTTCTTCTTCGTTAGAATTTCTAGCTTCTCTTCAACCTCCTTTTTCCTTTTTTCCTTCTCATTAGATACTCCAAAGTTGTGGCAATCCTGAAAATTGAAAAACAAACAGGAATTTCAATAAAAAACTATAGAAACAGATAAGTGGCAGCATGTATCACTTGGCTAGTTTTTCAGTAATTTCCCCACAGCAGCTGAAATCCCACATAAACTAGTAGTGATAAATAATAAATAAACATAGACAATGACACTATGCAGCTTAGGTTACAATTGTCAGTCATGCTCACAGTTTAAATTCTCCTTTAGAATGATACAGGAACTTCCTCATGCAGACAAACAGGGTGAGAACTGTAAATCATGTCCAAAGCTCATAATTGAAGAAAGAGAACGGAGAGAAGACTGAGCTTCCATCTATTAATTACAAAAACAGATCAACACAGATAAAAATGGTAATGGTAAAATTGATTACCATCAGCTAATAGGCATACTTGCACATAAAGTCTCCCAGTCTACAAATTCTCTACTTGTGTCCAATTCTAAATGGCCCACTGGACATCATAAATAACCTTATCATAAATTTCAAACACAGCCATGACAATGAAACTAAAATGCGTGACGAATGAAAAACAAGTAATGTGCATGATGATCGAAAGACACATTACACTTAACCTCTCTTGATCCATGGCTTGGGCATAATTATATTAGGAGCTAATGAGCATGGAATCGAGTTTAAGTAGAACAATCTGCAGCCAGGGGCGGACGCAATTAGGGCCCAGAGGGGGCACGTGCCCCCTCTGGGATTTTACATTTTTTAAATATTATGTATCTCCGCCGTTTCGTAATACTCCCTTCGTCTCATAATGTTTGTCCCTTTTCCTTCACAAATTACAAAAGAAAAGGGATAAACATTATGGGACGGAGGGAGTAGTTTTAAATAATTTTTTTCATTGTTTATAATACTTGTTTATTTTCACATTTGTGTACATTTTTTTTATTTATAAGTTTGATAATTAACTTTATAATAATACATACCTATTGTCTATGTTTCTTTATATTAGTAATGAACTCTACATTGATATGGGTAGTTTTGGGAAAAAAATCTTAATATATATACAAATACCTCTGTGAAAAACTATTGTAAAACGGAGGCATTAAAATTTAAACCAACCCAATTGATTATGGATTGTGTTGTTGTTTATATCCCGGTGTTCAAAATTTTACTGGTATTTTTTTCCCATCATTTTCTCTTAATGCTATATAATATAATTTTTTTAGTTTATTCAACGAGCTATATGTACATCAAAAAAATTGATTACTTACGGTTGGAAGAAGAATGGTTGTATTTAATTACTTATTTTAGTTATTCAAATTATTCTTTTATTATATATATTTTAAAATATTTTATTATTAACAATAATACATGTCACTTATTCTTATCTCGTCGCCTTACTAGTTACTATTTTGCCCCCTCTGACAAATATTTCTGGGTCTGCCACTGTCTGCAGCACACCAAGTTCACCAACTTGTGGCATGATGGTCACTGCATGACTAGTCTAGCATAGCGCATAGTGTGTGATATATTGACACAAACAAGACCAGATGGAGACATAAACCAGAAAGTAACTCTTTGTTTTTGGTCTACTAAATTTCAAAGCACCCATGTAGTTATCCTAAAATCAAATACTTCTCATCTGACTTTCATTTCTCAGGAAGACTGAAAGAGATCAGAAAAACTTTGAAGCAAGCAAACTACACATTTCTTACATTAGAAACCATTGCATCAGCATATTCTAAGTACATTGCACTTACCCTCGAATAACTGTTAGGGGATTAGCAAACCATACATGACAAAGTAAGGCTATTCCTATGACAAATTCACACTACAAACACTCTACATAACCATTTGAATAATATTTTTAAAGCAAAAAAAGCACTCTTCCAGCACAAATTCCACTTCAGGAATCCAAGCCCAATGTTTTTAGTGTTTTATTTTATCCCCAACAGTTCTTAACCCACATTTTGAATTTTTTTAGCACTAACAAAGAACGAAAAATCAAGCATGATAATCAGAACATAGCAAAGAGAATATAAAAAAACTCAGGCAAACAAACCTCAGAGATAGGATCAACAATTTTATTTTCCTGCTCCTCCTCCTTGATCCCCTTGTCCTTCTCAACCTGCGAATTCGCTGTATCACCACCACCACCACCTTCACCTCGTGCCACATTGGACATCTTTTCCACTACCACAACTGGTGAGACCAAATTTGCAATCTCCTCCCCAGAAACATCTCCCCCTTTACTCTCCTTCAAAATGACATTTCCATTGCCATTCTCAGCTTCCAACAGCAATGGAGAAGAACCATCCCGAGCTCGGTGTTTCACATCCTCTTCCCCAATATGACCCTCCGGTCTCTTCTGCAGTGGTGGAGGCGGTGGAAGTGGCGGTAGGGACGGAGCTGGTACAGGCAAATTCCCATTACTAGCAGGGTATGGAGCTGAGGTGGAGGCCAGGGCATGACTGGATTTCAGGAGGGAGAGCGCCTTGGAGCGACGGTTTAGGAGGCCACGAAACTCCTTCATGGAGATGTTAGGCCTTGGCATCACCCATCTCCGGGGAACATCCTCGACCCGGTGAAGGTTCCCTCTGTAGAGAGATATAGCCACCATCTAGGGCTTTGTATTTGCTCAATTGAACCTCACTATGTTTAGAAATGACAGGCAGTGAAAGGCCCCTCTCTATGCTTTATTCCATCTCAGATCTAGCAGTGGTTCTGAGATAGCCATAAGCTTCCCTATCTACCGGAACCAAAATTTTCAAAAATGAGCTTACTAATTGATGTTCCTTGATAGATGGAATAGCAGACCAATCATCATACTATGGATAAACGAAAAGGATTTTTGTTAGCAGACCAATCATGATAGTTAGCCAGGCGCCAGAGGCACAAAACAAGTGCAAATACCGATCTTTCACGATTGAGAAATTAGAATCACAATTGAGAAATAAGACATTAGGAAACAAAATTCAACTGAGAAGGACAAGTTTGAGAACCGATCGATTGGGAGATGGAGATGAATTCGTAGACTCCGATGAGGCAGAAGAAGAATAGGCCGCCGGCGGTGAAGAATTCCGTCTCCCGAGTCCGTCGTTCCGTCCTGATTGTTGCTCTGGTTCCTTCGTAATCCGAATTCCTAATCCTAGGGCTGTTGATTATCAGATGAATCAACTTGGACCTGTTTAAAGGCAGGCTCGCTAGACAATAAGAAAAAGCACAAGCTCGTGATCAGGCCCAGCTACCCTAGTTCAACTTTTGGTCATGTATTTTCTCAAAAAAAAAAAAAACAAAACTTTTGATCATGTACAATATAACAACAATCAGAAAAACTAGAGAAAACTAGCAAAATCATACCTTGTAAGTCGTATCGGGATATTATTTATTTATTTATTTATTTATTTATTCTTTTATATATGATTATACTATAATAATTACAAAATTTATTATGTGTCTACTTTGTTCTAAGGAACCACTTATTTTTTAAATTATAAAATAACATAATTCTCTCCAATCATATATATATATATATATAAATATATATTCTTTTATTTTATATATACATATAAAAAATATAATTATATGTTGAAGAAAGAATTTCGTAAGTTATTATACATTATCAAATTTTATGAAAAAAAGGATAAAAATATTTCCCATTTACATTAAATGTTTAAACCAATCATTTTTAATTGCAACTCGGATTAATATAATACTGTTGATACCAGGAACCGTCAACGCGGTAAGGCATCCTACCAAAACGAAATATGACCATGGACTTCTCAAAGATGTCGTCAAGCCCTAATCTCTACGGCCATCGCAATCAAGCCAATGGTTCCTTACAAGACAGACTCCCTACAAAGTGGAGGCCCGGCCCCGGGGGTTGCGCTCACCGCGCTCATCGCCCTGTCCCATCCACGCAAGTGGGTGGGCGGCAACGTCCCATCAGATGAGCGGTGGGCGGCAACGTCCCATCCCGGCCTTTGATTGGCCAGCTCCGCGGCTGCCGCCCCAAGAGCCAACGATAGAGCGACACGTACCCGGGCGGCACCCGTCCCACATCGGCCACTCGCTCCAACCCATCTCGAACCTCCGCTATAAATAGCGAGCTCAATGCACCAGAGCAAAGATGGAAAATCTCGCGAACCACATACATTAGATCTCGAGCTAAGATCATTGTTGTAACCCGATACACCTAAGCGCGATAAAGACTGTCTATTTACCCTTGCAATCCCACAATCAATACAAAAGCATTCCCAACATTACCTCCATCGCGTTAAGCACTTCAAGCGACCAAACACTTCCTATCTCTCCGTTCGTTGATTCGGTTAAGCTCAAACCTCTTGCTCTCATCGCGTTACACTATAATCGGTGTTTTCGAAGCTCAACAAATACTATATTAAATATTTAATAAGATAAAAAACAAAGTTAAATTATCTTTTATATATGTTATTATTTTGTGAAAATTAATTAAATAATAAGTATATAAATATCAAATAAAAATATTAACAAATCGTTATCTTAATTAAGAAATCTATCTTCTATCTAAAACATAATTAATATGTAATGTTAGATGTATTTAGGATCGATATATCACTTAATCTTTTTATCAATATTTTTATTGGGATTTCAATATGATATGATAGTAAAACAAATATTGAATATATTATTTTAATAAAAGAAATATATGGCGTAAATATAGTTGTAGATTTTGCTACCTTTGATGTTTTTAATAAAAATCTTATAGTAGGATTATGAAAAAAATAACTTATAATTAATATACAATTTAATTAAATGTGTAAAAATGATAAGATTATGATCTATTTATTAATTAAGTGGATATAATGATAAGATTAAGATATGTATAATAGGATAAAATTATTAATTAAACAATTCAACATCTAAGATAGAACTATTATTTTAATTAAATATGCATAATATTAAGATTATATATTTATGATAAAACTAAGACTTAATAAGATCACTCTTTTAATAAGAGGCTGATGTAGCGCAATATAGTGGTAGAATTTACTTCCGCTTTAGCATATAATAATAGAATAATAGATAGATAGATAGATAGATAGATACTACTCCGTAGTTATAACTTGGGCCATACTTTGGACTTTTTCAAATAATATTTAAAAAATATATATGAATTGATGAATTGATTAAAAGTGACATGAACTTATGTAGAGCAAACTCGAATTTGATGGTTTGAACCTAGTTATGTGGTGCTTGTATAAGAACTCGAGCTAAGATCATACATTAGATCTCGAGCTAAGATCATTGTTGTAACCCGATACACCTAAGCGCGATAAAGACTGTCTATTTACCCTTGCAATCCCACAATCAATACAAAAGCATTCCCAACATTACCTCCATCGCGTTAAGCACTTCAAGCGACCAAACACTTCCTATCTCTCCGTTCGTTGATTCGGTTAAGCTCAAACCTCTTGCTCTCATCGCGTTACACTATAATCGGTGTTTTCGAAGCTCAACATTGGCGCCGTCCGTGGGGATCCTTCTCAAACTAAGAAAGCACCGTTTCAACCAACGCTAAGTGATGGACGTTAACAGCTACAACGCTTACTACGCTGATGGCACGGCCTTCGGGATGCAACCACCACCTCCGTGGTACTACGGGTCACCACCCGCGGTGCCCCAGGCTGCACCCATGCCCGGCTGGGGCCCGCCCGCGCAGCAACCGCAGGCTATGCCCAGCTGGAACCCCGGCTTCCAGCAGGGTTTCCAGCCGCAAGCCCCGTTCCAGGGGTATGTGCACGCGCAATACTACCAAGAGTATGCGCCCGCGCAAGAGCCCTACGTAGAGGAATACTCTACCACCAACGGGAGCTCCACCGGCCAGGAGGTGGACCAAGAGGCTCCCAACGCGTTGTCGCCTCCAAACCCCAACTTCCAAGGGTACGCTCCCGCGTACAACTACGGCCAGGGCGCTTACCCGATGCCCCACCAGCCATATGTACCCGCTTACGCCGCGGGCTACGGACCGGGTCAGGCATACCACCCCCCCCCTCCAGGGGGCTCGAGCGAGGACATGAGCATATCACGAGGGCGCTCCAGCTCTCGGCCTCAGTCCACGCGCTCCGGCTCCCGAAGCAATATGATGGTGGACGACCGCGACACCTCTTATGGAAGCCTTTTCGCCGACTTCATACAAGAAGAGCCCATGCCCAAGGGGTTCCAGAAGCCGTCAGCAGCACTACAGTTCGACGGCACGAAAGACCCACGGGAGCATGTCAGGCAGTTCTTCACGCACATGACGTTCAACACCTACAATGACGCCATGTACTGTCGGGTCTTCCCCTCCACCCTCAAGGCCGCCGGGATGAGGTGGTTTACTAACCTCCCAGTGGGTTCCATCAGGTCCTTCAAGGATCTGACGAAGCGCTTCATGTCCCACTTCAGCGGGTCACGAACGCGTATGAAGACAACAAAGGACCTCATGGGCGTGACGCAAGGAGAGGAGGAGACCCTGGCAGCCTTCTTCACCCGGTTCGTCAACGCGGCGTCGGAGGTGCCTCATCTCAACGACACCTCCGCCCGTGACATGCTAATCCACAACCTCCGTGACGGAACATTCAAGGTCAAGATGTGTGGGAAAACCCTGCACACCTATGAGGATGCTTGCAACGCCATCACCAAACGCGTCTTCGCCGAGGACGCCATCACCAAACGCGTCTTCGCCGAGGACCAAAACCACACCAGAGGCCCTCACTGTGTCCACCACACCGACAAAGCCTCAGGGTGGGCAACGCGGTGGCCACAGCCGTGGTGGGGGCCGACGTGGTCGTGGGTACCAGGGGTACCGCGGTCCGCGCAATAATCGCGGCGGCAATTGGCAAAACAACAACGACCCATACACTGGAGCCAACGCCACGGAGCTCGGTCCGCGCAACGACGGCATTCAGCCGGCCCAGGCTAACGCCTTGGCCGCCGCTGCGCCAACAAGAGGGAGAGTCGACCCGAATGACCCCAATGTCTACATCAACACCATCGCGGGGGGATCCACCCTCGCGGGGTCTAGCGGCGGGGAGAGAAAGCGTTATGCTCGCGCTTCGACCTCCGGAGGCGCCATCAACAGCTTGGGTGCGGCCGGAGTCCCTCATGCCGACATCACCTTCCGGCCGACCGACTCCCGAGAGCTCATCACCCCGCACACCGACCCCCTGGTTGTACACGCGGTCATCGCCACCAAAATAGTCAAGAGGATCATGGTGGATACGGGAGCATCGGTGGACATCCTGTACTACGACGCGTTCGCACAACTTGGCATCTCACCTACCATGCTCCTACCCTACGCTGGCAAACTCACTTGCTTCTCCGGCAATGAGGTCGACGTCGCGGGGTTAATCACCCTGGATATGACCCTGGGGGACAGTAAAGACGCCCGCCGGTCCGAGCCCATCGAGTTCACTGTCGTCCAATTCTCATCCATCTACAACGCAATAATGGGACGGACCTCATTGATGAAGTTTCAGGCTGTCGCGTCCATCTATCACCTGGTCTTGAAGTTTCCCGTTGAGGACCGCGTGGGTGTCGCCCATGGCCAGCAGATCGAGGCATGAAAGTGCTATGAGGCGTCAACCCGTGCTCGCCCTACCGCGTATGTTATCGCGGGCGGCGCCGGCGCAGAGTTGGACGTACGGCAAGAGCGTGAGCGCGAGCCCCTCGGTGACTTTGAGAAGGTCGCCATCGTCCCTTTCCCCGACGCAGGCGAGAAACTATTTGTCGGCGACTGCATGACCGGAGCGGACGCCGAAAGCCTGCAACATCTCCTGGCCCGTTCTCGCGACGTATTCGCGTGGACGGCGACGGACCTGAAGGGCGTCCCTCCCGAGGTGGTGCTCCATTCGCTCCGCATGAGCCCGGGGTCCCGACCCGTCTGTCAAAGGCGACGAAAGACCAACGAAGAGCGCGCCAGTGCGGCAAATGACGAGGTTGAGAAGCTCCTACGCGCCAACTTCATTCGCGAGGTCAAGTACCCTACTTGGCTCTCCAAGGTCGTGCTGGTGAAGAAATCCAACGGGAAGTGGCGGATGTGTGTCGACTTCAAAGACCTCAACAAAGCCTACCCCAAGGACAACTACCCCCTGCCCTCCATTGATGATCTGGTCGACTCCACCGCCGGTCACACCGCGCTGAGCTTCCTCGACGCCTATTCCGGCTACAATCAGATAGCCATGGACCCTCTAGATCAGGAGTCTACCGCGTTCATCACTCAACGCGGGACTTTCTGTTATAGGGTGATGCCCTTCGGTTTAAAGAACGCGGGGGCCACTTTCCAGCGCCTGGTAGACCACGTCTTCCGGAAGTAGTTGAAACGCAGCGTCTCGGCTTACGTCGATGACATTGTGGTCAAGAGCCACAGCGCGCAGGAGCACCTGGCCGAGGTTTTCCAAACCCTGCGCGCCCACCAAATGAGCCTAAATCCGGAGAAGTGCGTCTTCGGGGTAAAGTCAGGAAAGTTCCTCGGCTTCATGGTCAGCGCGAGGGGCATAGACGTCAATCCCGCCAAGGTCGCCGCGGTGTTGGAGCTCCGCTCACCGGCTTCGCGCAACGAAGTTCAGCGACTGGCGGGTGCGGTAAATTATCTTGGCCGCTTTTGCTCCAGATTGTCGGACCGTGCTCTTCCTTTCTTCTCCTGTCTCAAGAGCACCACCACCTTCACCTGGTCAGAGGAGATGGAGAGCGCGTTTCAAGCTCTAAAGGTCTACCTCACCAGCCTTCCAACGCTCTCACCGCCTGTCCCGGGGGAGGATTTGCAGTTATACATTGCCGTGAGCCAGCATACTGTCAGCGCGGTCCTTACCCGCGATTTCAATTACCCGGTGTACTTCACCAGTAGGGTGCTCCAGCCGGCGGAACAGCGATACTCGCCCGCGGAGAAGATGTCTTTGGCTGTTGTAACCGCGGCAAGGAAGTTGCGCCCTTACTTCCAGGCGCATCCCATCCAGGTCCTCTCGGACCTCCCACTTCGCCAAATCCTGCATCAGCCCGCGTTGTCAGGAAGAATGACCAAGTGGGCGGTCGAATTGTCAGAATTCGACATCTCGTACCACCCACGGACCTCGATCAAGGCCTAGGCCCTCGCCGACTTTGTTGTGGAGGTTACTTTCCCCGACGCTGACGAAAGCCCGGACGAGTGGAGGGTCTTTGTGGACGGCTCGCACTGCGACCTTGGGTCGGGCGCGGGGGTAGTCCTTGAGGGACCCTCCTACACGTCTGAACACGCCCTCAACTTCGGCTTCGAGGCCACCAATAACGAAGCCGAGTATGAGGCGGTGATCGCGAGGATTGAGATGGCCCTGCTAGTAGGCGCACGGAGGGTAAGGGTTTTCACCGATTCTGAGCTTGTCGCGCGTCAGGTCGGTGGTCAGTACGAGTGCACCACCGGGTTTTTACCTCAATATCGCGCCAAGGTCAAGGCGTTGATCGCCTGCCTTGAGACTTTTGCCATTGAATCCATACCGCGGGCGTCGAATGCCAAGGCCGACGCACTGGCCAAGATGGGTTCGGCTTTTCCACCTAAGGTCGGCAACAAGGTCGTAATTGAGAGGAAGATGCAGCGCGGTGTCACTAAAGCAGTGTTCGCGCTGGCAACGGAGGGATGGATGGCTTCCATAGTCCGATACATCTAAACCGGGGAGTTGCCCCAGGACGATGTCATGAGCGCGCGCAAGCTCAAACTCAAAGCGGCGCGGTATTGCATCGAAGGCGACAAGTTGTATCGCCGCGGCTACGCAAAGCCCAACCTGCTCTGCGTGGACGAGTCTACCGTCTTCGAGGTCCTCGAAGTGGTCCATGAGGGCATCTGTGGGGGCCATCCGGGCTGGCGGACTCTCGTCCACAAGATAGTCCGGATGGGGATCTATTGGCCTACCCTACGCCACGATGCAGCGGCGTACGTGCAGAAGTGTGACAAGTGCCAGCGGCACGAGAACGTCCAGCATGCCCCAGCGCGAGAGCTGCGCGGCATCCAACCGGCCTATCCTTTCGCGATGTGGGGCATGGACATCTTGGGCCCTTTCCCTAAAGCCGCTGGGCAGGTACAGTTTATACTGGTCCTGGTCGATTACTACACCAAGTGGGTGGAGGCCGAGGCAATGGCGCGAATCACAAGCGTGAAGGTCTGCGGATTTCTCTGGAAGAATGTGGTTTGCCGTTTCGGTGTTCCTATCGCGATAATGACGGACCACGGTCCCCAGTTTGATAGTGAAGAGACGCGTGACTTCTGCGGCAGTCTGAGCATCGAGTTGAGGTTTTCCTCGGTTGCCCACCCACAGTCCAACGGACTGGTAGAGAACGCCAACGCAAGGATACTTGACGACCTCCGGCGCAGGCTGGATGGAGTACAAGGCCGATGGGCCGATCTCTTGCCACTTGTTCTATGGACAAACCGCACCACACCACGCAGGGCTACCGGCGAAACCCCTTTCGCGATGGCATACGGCAGTGATGCCGTCGTACCCGTCGAATCCATGCTTCCCACAGCCCGAGTCGCGGGTTATGACCAATTCACCATCGACGAGGCTCTCAAGGTGGAGATGTATCTTCGCGATGAGCGCCGGGAGACGGCGGAGCTACGCTCCGTCGAGTACAAGAGAAGGACCGCGGCGTATTACAACAAGAGAGTCAAGCCCCGCGGTCTCAAAGAGGGTGATCTAGCGCTTTGGAGGACCGACGGAGGCAAGCTTGACGCGAAGTGGGAAGGTCCCTACCGCCTCTCCCAAGAAGTTGTCCCGGGAGTTTTCAAACTCACCGATCCGACGACAAGACAGACTCTAACCAAAACATGGAATGAGGCACGCCTCAAGAAGGACTATGTGTAAAAAAGTTAGAGCTATCACCGCGTTGTAATCTCTTGTAAAAGTATTTATTCCAACAGTTCTCATATGAATAAACGAGACTACCGTACGCTGTCCAAACAATAAACTTGTCGTTAGGGAAACCCGAGTTGCCTTCCTCGCTTGGGGTTGTCCACTGACGCGCGCGATGTGCTTAGGCGCGCTCGAGTTGGGTTTCACCCCTCGCAGTCGCATAATGCCTTAAAACATCAAAAACTCCACAGTCGTTAGGGAAACCCGAGTTGCCTTCCTCGCTTGGGGTTGTCCGCTAACGCGCGTGATGCGCTTAGGCGTGCTCGAGTTGGGTTTCACCCTCGTAGTCGCATAATGCCTTAAAACATCAAAAACTCCACAGTCGCTAGGGAAACCCGAGTTGCCTTCCTCGCTCGGGGTTGTCCGCTAACGCGCGCGATGCGCTTAGGCGCGCTCGAGTTGGGTTTCACCCCTCGCAGTCGCATAATGCCTTAAAACATCAAAAACTCCACAGTCGTTAGGGAAACCCGAGTTGCCTTCCTCGCTTGGGGTTGCCCGCTAACGCGCGCGATGCGCTTAGGCGCGCTCGAGTTGGGTTTCACCCCTCGCAGTCGCATAATGCCTTAAAACATCAAAAACTCCACAGTCGTTAGGGAAACCCGAGTTGCCTTCCTCGCTCGGGGTTGTCCGCTAACGCGCGCGATGCGTTTAGGCGCGCTTGAGTTGGGTTTCACCCCTCGCAGTTGCATAATGCCTTAAAACATCAACTACTCCACAGTCGTTAGGGAAACCCGAGTTGCCTTCCTCGCTTGGGGTCGTCCGCTAACGCCCAAAAATTCTTCGAATGAAAACAAATGCACAAGTGCGGTCCTAACACCTAGCTCGGCAGGGGGTTGAATATGATAAGTCTTCGCAAAAATTCTTTGAATAAAAACTAAATGTCGAGCGCGGTCCTAGCACCTAGCTCGGCAGGGGGTTGGATATGATAAGTCTTCGCAAAAAATCTTTGAATAATAACTTAGTGTCGAGCGCGGTCCTAGCACTTAGCTCGGCAGGGGGTTGGATTTGATAAGTCTTCACAAAAATTCTTTGAATAATAACTTAGTGTCGAGCGCGGTCCTAGCACCTAGCTCGGCAGGGGGTTGGATATGATAAGTCTTCACAAAAATTCTTTGAATAAAAAGAAATGCACATCATAATCAAAGGACAAAAGTAGTTAAGACGCATTGACCATGTCAAAAGTGTTTAGATTGCAGCCGCATCGCGGCAATAAGCAGTGTTTGGGGCCCCAAGGGCCATGTGGGATAACAGTCCAGCAAAAAGAAAAAGAAAAAAAAACAACAAGCAAATCTTAGAACTTCACAGAAGGGCCTCAGGTCTCAGGGACATTGACCGCGGTCACAGAAGCGGGAGGATCCTCGGGGGTCTCGTCTTGCTCGGCATCGGCGGCAAGAGGTTCGGGGTTGGCGCTCGGGGCATCAGTTCCCTCCGCGTTGTCCTCCTCAACGCCCGGCGGCAGCTTCGCCACTCCGTCCTCCCAGATAACTCCCATTTGGCGATGGAGGTCAGGGGCGAAGTACCTCACCTTGTACTTTTCACAGTATTGGAGGGCGGCCGTAACAACGCTGAAAGCCTGGACCGCCCGCGCATCTTCAACGCGTCGTTCCATATACTCCGGCGAGTTGAGGAAGTCGGGTATCGCGCTCTCCAGTTGCTTACTGGTTTTTTGCAGCTGTGAGCTTAGCTCCTCGTTTCGCGCTTTGTAACCCCCGACTTCCTTCTTCAGCGCCGCGGCCTGGGACCTGGCAGACTTAAGCGCCGCGGCATCTTTTTCCGCCTGCGCGCGCAGCTCCTGGAGTGCCGCCTCCGCCTCCTCCTTGGCTTTAACTGTTGCCTCCGCCCGCTTCTCCTCCTCTACCAAGCGATCGGGGAGGTAGTTTACCCACGCGTTGACCTACGAATCAAAACACAGGTTCCAGATTCAAAGATAGAAACTATGGCAGGTCAACACGAAAAGAGGAGGAGATCGCGTACCATGTGGCCATACTTCTGGCACTCCCCCTTGACCTCCTTCGCGTTGAGGGTCTGGAACCATTCCCTCTCCTCCTCGTACCCATATTGGCCTTCCTTGATGGTACCCCAAGCAGGCCCAGGGCACGCAAAGCCCGCCACCTCCGCCCTCCGCGACCAATGTCGGCGGCTCCCGGCGCTGTAGTGATCTGGGCAGGTCCCTTCGAGGGGGAGAGAGATCGATCCTCAGTAGCGGCCACGTCCCGCCTGGACCTCTTAACTAACACCCCCTCAGCGCGAACAGCGTCCTCCGCGCTCTTACGCTTCAAGGCCTCCGCCTGCACTTGTTTGCCTTTGGCGTCGGCAAGGGCCTTCGCGGTGGCCTCATCCCCCGCCTTCGCAGCTTTCTCCTGGCCGCCTCCAGTCTTGGCGGTAGAGGGAGCCCCAGAAGTGGCAGGAGCCGACTTGCCCGAGGTAAGAGCGGCAAACACGTCCATACCTGCAAAGAAAGCCATCAATAATCACGATTAACGCGGTCCAAACACGAAAATAACATGCATAAAGGCAAAAAGAAACCCTAAAAAAAACAAAAATACCCTCGCCCGTGTGCGCCGGTGACGCGGTGGCAGACGAGGACTTTTCGACCTCCCGAGGAGGCTCGGGCCTCAAGCTAAGCCCCGCGCGCTTAAGGCGCTCCTGGGTCAGCCATGCCTGCTGCTCCCTCTTATAGGGTGCAGCAAAAGTTTTCTTCGCCACGGCGGCCTGTTTCGTTGCACCGCGCCTGCGCTTGTAGGGACGGAACCTATCAGCGATAAGGGGGAAGAGCATGACGTCGCCCTGGAAGTCATGCACGATGAACCATTTTTCCCTCCACCGCGGTCCAACGTTGGAGGGAGTAATGATAAGATTGCAGTTGGTAAGGCTGAAGTTAACAACGCCCCTCTTGTCTGCTTTTATAGTAAGAATCTGTTGCAGATGCCCCGCGGAAGGGGGGGTACTTCAGCTCCAAGCACCTTATATGGTATGCCGCGATGTAGCTCCAGCAGTTAGGGGCCATCGAGACAGGGGTGAGCTCGAGGTCAAAGAGAAACTGGGATACGTAGTGCGGCAGCGGGATCCTAAAGCCCGCGATGAGGCTCGCCGCGTACACCACGTGCCCCGCCTCGTAGGCAGCATAGCTGTTGCCCCCGTCCAAAGGCAACAGGAGCTCCACCCCTTCTGGCCAAGGGTATCCTACCGCGATCTCATCCAGCTCTTCGAGAGTAAGGATGGATGCACAATCCTTGGACAGTGTCTCAGGGTTCTCATAATCTGCCATGCGCGCAGACCTGGTCTGACGGAAGCGAGGAACCGCCGCCCTAACACTCGTTAAATACCGCGAGGGAAAGCTCCTCGCGATCCCAGAAGTGGACGCCTCGTCGTCAAGGGCCTCATCATGAAGGTCGTAGGGCCTACAACGGGCCATGGGTCGCGATGAAGACTCGCTTCTCGTACGAGCCTCGGACACCGTGGTGGGATTGCTCTGGCTCAAACCAACGGGCTCGCGGAAGTTGTTCTGTGAATCGCTAGCGGACATATTCCAGTACTCCAGCGAGGGATCAGGAGCGTAGTAGTCGTCCCAGTTCGTTATTCTTTGACCGCGATCCACGCCTGAAGGGCAGGAGTCGCTGGAAAACCCCAAATCCAGGGCACGGAAGCAAAGAGGCTCCTGGAGGAAGTAAAAGAGAAATAATGTGCATAGGAAGAGACAATCATGATATAAAAAAAAAGGGTAACGCGATGAAAGCACAAACAGAATAATTCCCAACAGTAAGCGTAAAAGATAAAAAAACCCAAAGTCAGACCAGCGCAATACCCCAGCCGCAATGAGTGCATAAAAGAGATGATACGCGTGGGGAGAAACAAATCATGATGGAGGTGTCATTTCGCGATAAACAACAAAGTAAAGAAAGCAAATAAAGGCAAAAGCGCGGTACCCCAACCGCGAGCAGGTGTCATTTCGCGATAGGGTTGGAAGCCCTGTCAAAACAGAGGGCCTGGGGGCGCGCGCGCCGTGTCAGAAAGCTCTCCGCCGCTCCTAGCGCGTGCCTCCAAAAAATCAAAACGCAACGATATGACGTTGATAGGACAGGACGTCAAGGAAAAGACGTCATCCCCCCGCCGCGCCGTTTCGCCTACCCACGACTTTTCATCTCCCCGACAGAAACCTTGGGGCCGGGTGCGGCGTCGCCACCGGCGCGCGATGACTGTCGGAATGACGCTCAACCCACGCCTGGCCCACGTCTTTCTTTTAGGGCGGTGGCGTAGTGACGAACACCGCCGCCCAAAGCACGGGAAAACCCACCCTCGGCGGGACGGCCCTCGGGGAGGTCCACGCCCGAAGCCACAGACACCGGCAGCGCCGTCGTCGCCGGGCCTAGGGCTCGCCAGGGAACCCAGAAAAAAGGTGGGAAATGGGGAAGAAGAAAGGAAGGGAGGACGTACCGGAAAAGTTGCAGAGCGGTGCGTGGGCGGTGGAGACGATCGTTGAGTCTATTGCCGGCGACAGGAGACGGGTGGGGCTTGAGAGCGACAATGGCGTGGATGAGAAGTTGAAGTGACGAAATGACGAAGACGAAGAGCGGAAACCGCTCTTTTACTTCGGACCCCAGCGGGCCGTGAAGAATTGGGCTTCGTTTTACGAGCGGCCCACTAAGCAAAACGGCCCAAAAAGCTTCCTTCGCCACGCTCCTCATCCAGTCGCCCTCATTTGCTCGTCCGCCTCTAAAACTTTAGCGCGTTCCCCGCATCACGTTTCCGGTTCGAGGTACTTTTTTGGACCCGTCCTCGAAAGGACATCGAAGTCCCGGTCCATGGGGTTGTGTTGATACCAGGAACCGTCAACGCGGTAAGGCATCCTACCAAAACAAAATATGACCATGGACTTCTCAAAAATGTCGTCAAGCCCTAATCTCTACGGCCATCGCGATCAAGCCAATGGTTCCTTACAAGACAGACTCCTTACAAAGTGGAGGACCGGCCCCGGGGGTTGCGCTCACCGCGCTCATCGCCCTATCCCATCCACGCAAGTGGGTGGGCGGCAACGTCCCATCAGATGAGCGGTGGGCGGCAACGTCCCATCCCGGCCTTTGATTGGCCAGCTCCGCGGCTGCCGCCCCAAGAGCCAACGATAGAGCGACACGTACCCGGGCGGCACCCGTCCCACATCGGCCACTCGCTCCAACCCAGCTCGAACCTCCGCTATAAATAGCGAGCTCAATGCACCAGAGCAAAGATGGAAAATCTCGCGAACCACATACATTAGATCTCGAGCTAAGATCATTGTTGTAACCCGATACACCTAAGCGCGATAAAGACTGTCTATTTACCCTTGCAATCCCACAATCAATACAAAAGCATTCCCAACATTACCTCCATCGCGTTAAGCACTTCAAGCGACCAAACACTTCCTATCTCTCCGTTCGTTGATTCGGTTAAGCTCAAACCTCTTGCTCTCATCGCGTTACACTATAATCGGTGTTTTCGAAGCTCAACAAATACTATATTAAATATTTAATAAGATAAAAAACAAAGTTAAATTATCTTTTATATATGTTATTATTTTGTGAAAATTAATTAAATAATAAGTATATAAATATCAAATAAAAATATTAACAAATCGTTATCTTAATTAAGAAATCTATCTTCTATCTAAAACATAATTAATATGTAATGTTAGATGTATTTAGGATCGATATATCACTTAATCTTTTTATCAATATTTTTATTGGGATTTCAATATGATATGATAGTAAAACAAATATTGAATATATTATTTTAATAAAAGAAATATATGGCGTAAATATAGTTGTAGATTTTGCTACCTTTGATGTTTTTAATAAAAATCTTATAGTAGGATTATGAAAAAATAACTTATAATTAATATACAATTTAATTAAATGTGTAAAAATGATAAGATTATGATCTATTTATTAATTAAGTGGGTTTAATGATAAGATTAAGATATGTATAATAGGATAAAATTATTAATTAAACAATTCAACATCTAAGATAGAACTATTATTTTAATTAAATATGCATAATATTAAGATTATATATTTATGATAAAACTAAGACTTAATAAGATCACTCTTTTAATAAGAGGCTGATGTAGCGCAATATAGTGGTAGAATTTACTTCCGCTTTAGCATATAATAATAGAATAATAGATAGATAGATAGATAGATAGATACTACTCCGTAGTTATAACTTGGGCCATACTTTGGACTTTTTCAAATAATATTTAAAAAATATATATGAATTGATGAATTGATTAAAAGTGACATGAACTTATGTAGAGCAAACTCGAATTTGATGGTTTGAACCTAGTTATGTGGTGCTTGTATAAGAACTCTTTTAAATTAAAAATACATAATCTATTAATCAATCAATCAATCAGTATATACTTCTAAAACTGAATCAATTAAGGGTAATTTTGGTATTAATTTTTTATTTCTCACCCATCTTATTTTTATATATGGATATTTCATATAAGTTTTCTATCCATAAATAATTTATCATCATGTCTAATTAATACAAATCTGTTTTATCTAATCTAATATCCAATATTCTTAATAAATTATGATTTGTAACAATACTTATGTAGTTATTATTTAATATTTCACCTATCTAACAACAGATCTATATTAATTAATATTTTATTCATCTAAGTTGGAATACGGGATCAGGTAAATTCAATATCTATCCATTATTATATACTAAAGCGGAAGCAAATTCTATCTGTCACTATATTGCGTCACATCACCCCCTTTTTAAAACAATTATCTCATCAAATCTTAGTTTTATCATAATATATAATCTTTATCTTATACATATTTAATTAAAAAGAGGTTCTATCTTAAATTTTGAGTTACTTAATTAATATTCTATTCTAAATTTCTAATATATAAATCTCAATATTATTATTATATGATTACCTATTTAGTTCATAAATGGATTTATCCTAATTTTTTTTATTTAAAAAAATACTTTTTACCCAAATACTTAAGTAGTATATTAATAAACTAATTTTATTCTATGATTTGGTAAAAATTATCACAACGACAACAACATATACCCAGGGAAATCCCGCACAAGCAGGATCTGGGGAGGCAGGGTGAGGGCATTCCAAACCTAGATGGAATGCGCCCAATACGACCCAAGAGACACGGACCAGACCATTCAACAAACTTTACTGAATAACCTAAAAGCTAAAACCTATAAACTCGACAGACAAACAAAAACTACTACTAAGGCTAAAACAAAGAAAAGAAACGAAAAGAAATAAAGAAAAATAGAAACTAAGCTTAACTGAAACAAGTCCACTAAGAAAAAAAACCACGGCCAACACAAGATTAAAAGGCTCCACTAGGCTCCACCAACAAGCTGCCTAACTGTCTGACACGCTGATCTTCTCCCTCCAACTCTGCTTACATTGAGCCAAATCCACAGAAATCCCTAACATGCCAACATCCTGCCTTATGTTGTCCATCCAGCGCTTCTTCGGGCTGCCTTTATCCCTCCGGTAAGCCTCTAGGTCCAAACGCTCGCACCTCCTAACTGTCGCATCTGGGCTCCGCCTCTAGACATGGCCAAACCAATGCAGTCTCGCTTCCCGGCCCGTAGTGCTAGCCATCCCAAACTTGCCTCTAATATCTTCATTCCTAATCCTAACCATCCTCGTCTAAGCACACATCCACCTCAACATCCTCATCTCTGCGACTGCAAGTTTCTGCTCCTAAGCCTTAGTCGTTGGCCAACATTCCGCACCATAGAAGATCGCAGACCTTATAACAGATATGTAGAACTTTCCCTTGAGCTTGAGAGGAACCTTCCTGTCGCACAAAACCCCTGAATCCGCCAGTGGAGGGCGAGGATGGGCAAGGGATTTTCGCAAACCGCTGCACACTGATCGAAGGCGCAGCACATCGTACTCGTTCGAGTCGAGGAGCTCCCGGATGCGTTCCAGGGCTAATGGAATAAGTTCGCTCCTCGGACGAAGCTCTAGAGTTGGATGCATGTCCATTGTCCACCCACGATTGTGATTTGGGCAGTAGTAGGTTGAGGGTGTTTTTTGAGCAGAGGGCGTCCCAAGTTTGAACTTGGAAGGGAAGTCATCTCGTATAGAAAATTAGTTAGATCATCTTTATCGGGTGAATCCATAATTGTCTTTCATTAGTTAGTTAGATCAGCTGCTCAAAATCAAAATTAGTTAGATCATCTTTAATTTGTGTTTTTGATGAAATTTTGTTGATTGCGTTATTCTAATATATAAAAAAAGAATTGTATATTTTTTGGCTAAAAAATGTTAAGATATATCATTTGTAGTTATTGCTTTGTGATAATAGAGAGAAACTTCATTCAATCGAGACTTGAACTTTGGGATCCAGTTACAAACCGACAACTTAAGGCGGATTTGAAGGAGTATATTTGGCAAGTTTTCGGTGAAAAAGATTAGATACTCTCTTGTTATGTGTTGTCCTTTAAAGTTGCATATGTATTCTCTTCTCGAGGATACGAGAAGCTAATCCGGGAGTTAATCTTGTTATCCCCGACTTTCCAACAACTGAAGAAGAAGCAGGTGCATCTAGTTCCCATCAAAATTAAGTAATTAGGTGAGCTGTAGATTGTATAATTCGAATTAGAAAATTTTCATAACAGATTTGTTCCAATTAGCTTTATGGACTGAATACATTCCTGTTATGTATAGGTGTTGCATGTTTACAGGCCTTTTGAAGCTTTATGGTATCAAGGTACGTATGCTTCACATGTACAAGAGCTTGATAAGTATAATCACTATGTTAATGTTAGTGTAGTTATAAATTAGGAGAAGAATTATATAGTAGTACTGGTGCAAACTGTAGCTATTTAAAAGGGTTTAAGTAAAAACATTGAATGATGATATTCCCTCCAAATTGAAGATTGAATTCTTGTTCATGTAAGAGTTGCAAATGCAATTTCTGTGAGAAGGAGAGTCTAGTGACAATTAAGAAATTGATTCTTTTGGTCTTTACTAATGTGTATATTTTGTCAACACTCTAGTTTGCTCATTCTCTTTAACAACATTTGTAGAATCTAAACTGAAAAAGAAATGACATTATTTTGCTCTTCATGCCTCAAAATATGAAATCTTGATGTTGCTTTTTTATCTTAAGGTGAAAGTAAAAAAAAAAAAGCTAAGTGGCTGTGGGTAGAATCTAAACTGTAATGTTGAATTGATGATGAGATGGAATTATTTATTGCATGCATGTTGTTTCATTGTGCAGGTTGACTATAGCTGCTAGCTGGTGCTTTTGGAAGTGAATTGGCATGGATGAAGATATAATTAGTTAGTATATATATCAGGTACTATATATAGTTAATTAGTACTAGACAAACACATTTTGGATGATTAATTAGGAGAAGATATGTAATTAGTATGTACTGGCCGAGCAAGCACATATTGTGGGAGGCTTTTAACTTGAAACTAACCAATTTTGGTTAGGTGCTAGCTAGCAGCTTGTTTGTTGAATTGTACGTGCAATACAATGTGTGAATTGTGACTTGTGGACATGCATATGCATGAATGTTTTTGGAGTTTGAAGGAATTGATAGATTATGCCTACTTCCTAATGAAAATTATGGTTTTCATATATATTTATACATATACTAATTTTATAAAAAAAAATCGTATGTAACAATATATATATTTAATAGACCATTAATTATATAAAACCTTCAAAATCGACGGAATAGATTACAGTAATAAACTGCACCCATGACTTAAGAAACCGCTGCTATATAATAGAGAACCGCCTCTTTTGCCTAGGTGAACCGCTGCAATACCTTGAAAAAACCGCCATAATAGGTCAACAACCGTCGCAATACCTTAAAAAACCGCCGCTACAGACATATACATAACCGCCTCCTTAGATCTTATAGCGGCGGTTATTTTGATCTATTGTGGCGGTTAACTATGTCCACTTGAAACCGCCGTCTTAGATTAAAAAAACGCCACATAATACCTAAGGCTGCGCAAGCAACTTGAGCGGTCCATCAACCGCCACCTTAGGTCTTTGGTTTTGCATTATACTCAAACGCTTTTGACCGCCGATAAAGGCTTGTATTGTAGTAGTGCTTCTGCCAACCTCTCTGAATACGAGACCTAACATCCTCATCGATACACCCGTCGCTTTGCAAAACTGATCCCAGATACTTAAAATTTTCCTTCGTTGCAATGGCCTCTCCTCCCAACTGAACCTCACTCCTAGGCTCACTTTCCCGACTGAAAGGGAACTCCACATATTCTGTCTTGCTCTTGCTCAACCTAAAACCCTTTGGTTCCAGTCTTTGTAAAAATTATCAATAGTAGCAAATTCTACCATTATATTCACGCCACATTTTTTATTAAAATAATAAATTAATTTATTTTTCTATAACATCTTATTGAAATCCAATCAAAATATTAATAAAAAGATTACATGATATATTTACCATAAATATATGTGTAACATTATATGCCGATTGTATTTTAGATAAAAGATAGATTTCTTATTAAAATAATTATTCATAAATATTTTTATTTGATATTAATATATTTCTTATTTAATTAATTTTTTAAAACATAATAACATATATACAATTTAATTTGTTTTTTTAGATTATTAAATATTCTATATATTTCTAAATACAATACTCTACTAAGCCAAATTTTCATTTTAAATTATTGATTAATTTATATAAGTTAGTATATGCTATTTAATTTAAATTCCTCAAATTTTATCAATGTTTATGTATGCATAAAAAAGTTAATATATAAAAAATTATTTCTATATAAATATTTGATGATATATGAGAATTATATTATTTTAAAATCTAAAAGATACACGTCGTTTTGGAAGAAATTAGACATATAATAATATTTGTAATTATTAAAGTGATTTCATACACAAAATAAAATAACAAATAACACTCCCGTACAAGGTCCGGGTCATTTGCTAGTATATTTCTAAAATTGAAATAGTTCAGGACAAATTTATCATTACGTTATTTATTCCCTGTCTACCCTATTTTTATGTACGAACTTTTATATAACTTTTGTATTCATAAATAATTATCACTTTTTCTAATTATATATAACTTTTTTTATGTTACTCGATACTAAAAGTTAATAAAATATGATTTGTAACAACACTATTAATGAACATATATAATATGACAGTTAAAATAATACTAAAAGTACATAATATCATATAATAATATAATACTCATTTATTATATTATACTATAATAAACTAGATTATATTATTCAAAAAGAAAATCTATTTTGCAAATATAACAACTCAGGTCAAGTGAGTTAGTTTCGTGGTTCAATCCGATCGAGCACAGGTCAATCAAGTGTAGTTTTTCGTTGGCCTATTAATTTATGGATCGGGCTTGAACTATAAAATTTTCGGTTGTGAGTTGAATTTTGAGTGCTCTAGTTTAAAATATATCTGTATATATGATTGTTAATTCAATTATTACCCTATTAACTTTTTAATATTTAAGTTAAATTACATATATCGTATATTAACCAATATTATGATTTTTATTTAAAAAGTTCTCGGGTAAGGCCCGAGGTATAACTAGTTTACTGTAAAAGGGTTCTTGGCTTAAGAGGCACATGCTGAAAAAAAAATGGTGAAAAAAGAAAAGAAGAGCATGAATTCGAGTTGTTATATTTGCAAAACCTCCCTGTAGCTTGTGCTAAAAAAACATAAGAAGAAAAAGAATTTGTTTTTACAAGTGCAAGCCAACAATTCAAAGTACTTATAAGTTGTATTTTGGGAATATGGGATAAGAATTGAAGGGTGTTGAGTTTCATTGATGAAGTGTTCGGTTATAAGTTGAAAGAAAGTGAGTGAGTTGTTTTGGTTCTAAAGTGTTATATTTAGGAGTTTGATTCTCGGATTTAGCACGGCATGGATAAATAACTCCCTATCTAATGTTATTACCAAGCCCCGTTACAACCCCGCCGAATGGAGTCTTCTATGAAGATTTCATTGAGT
This sequence comes from Polygonum aviculare, assembly GCA_934048045.1. Classification (NCBI taxonomy): domain Eukaryota; kingdom Viridiplantae; phylum Streptophyta; class Magnoliopsida; order Caryophyllales; family Polygonaceae; genus Polygonum; species Polygonum aviculare. Next base: position 6,413,806 of record OW204027.1, read on the forward strand.
CTAAGTTGTTATGATGATGAATGTGTTTTGACTTCTCTAGGTAGAGAGATTGGTGATATAAGTCTTAATGATAAAGTAGATGTTGCATAAAGATTGAGATAAGAGTTGATTAATTTAATTGCCTAAACACATGAAAATTGAGAGAAACACCTTAATATCCCTTGTGAGGTTGGATTGTGATTGCCTATGCTTGAGACTCATACATTTGTGATGACGTTAAAATTACTTGTCTACTTTTTCACTTGTGTTTAAAATGTTTTGACAAAGGCTATGCTTGAAGATTGTATTGTTGGTCTTGATTTTGCATGATTATTGCTTGAGGACAAGCAAGTCTATGTATGGGATATTTTGATATCCGCACTTTAGGAAGGATTTTTAGTGTTAGATAGATTAGATTGAGTTGGTTTTCGTACTTGAGCCTTATGTTTTTAAGTCTTTTTGCAATAGTTTCCGTATTTCCTTGAGATTCGGAAACTACGCATGTTTTGTGTCATTTTGTAGGAGTGAAGAGTTTGGAGCATTGCAAGAGAGGGCGGACAAGCTATGAGGAAGATTTGAGTTGATGAGCTAAGGAAGTGGGCCAAGAAGAGTGAAATCATGAAGAGAGTTGAAAAATCGACCCAATATCAAGCTAGGAGGGGTTCGTGCTAGAAAAACCAAGATGAAGAAAGTTAGGAGAATGCTCTCAGGCACGACCCTGGGAGGGTCGTGCCTGGCGCCGACCTTCTCTCTATCCCGAGATCTTAAGGATTTATTCTATCTTTGTATTTTAGGAAGATTATTTATCTTGTTTCCTAGTTTAATTAGGACGGATTTGGTGATGAGGACCAGTTCATCGTCATGTCCACCTTCATCATCTGAGGTAGGGACTTCTAGGTTGGCGTTCTCCTTCTTCAGACAAGCTCCTATCTTCAGTGCAATGCCTTTCTGCTTAAGGTCCGCCTTGTCCTTCTCCCTTCTGTCTTCATATTGTTTGAGCTTTCCATAGATCTCACTCATGGGAAGTCCTTTGTTGGTGGGATTCTCCTTGAAGGTCGTGTGGTCGAAGGTCCATTCACCAGTCAGACCGTCTATCATTACTTGGATCTTCATTCTTTGTGTGATTTCAGGTTCTAGGATCCCTATTTGGTTCAACTTGTTGTAGAGGGCTTCAAAATGGTATCCGTAGTCCTCTATGGACTCATTTGGCTCCATCTTGAAACAAAAGAACTCTCTCTTTGCATTCATCTTATCTTCCTTCATGTCTGAAGTGCCCACATGGAATTTGTCAATGGCTTCCCACATTTCCTTTGCGGTCTAGAGGTTGCTCACTCTAGTGGCATCCCTCTCACACATAGCATTCTATAGGTAGCAAATAGCTTTGACATTTGTTTCCATCAGCTTGAACTCGTCCGGACCACAAAGCTTCTCATCGTGGGCCTTTTTAGTTGGGACTTTGAAGTCACCGTCCCTAATAACCTGCCAGCATTGGTAGTTATGACCTCTAAACCAATTCACCATTCGGTCTCTCTAGTTGTTGTAGTTCCCATGTGTCAACCTTGGAGGCTTGTTGTTGCCGATTCCAACCGATCCCATGTCATCCATTGATTCCCACAACTACTACAAATCTAGAGCGCCTGCTCATATACCAATTGTTGGATCGAGTTAGTAGATAAGAGTTAAGGACGTCCTTAGAGTAGCATCCTTATGTATCGGAAAATAATTAAAGCAGGAATAAAACAAAAGTATAAGATAAGGACGGGGCAAGGAATTTATAGAGGAACGCCACTAAGACCATCTAGTCCTTATAAGTAAACCTCTACCTCCGAATAGGATTTTGATTGACTTCCTTATCTTATTGAATGAGTCCTTACAGCTTATACAAGGCGAGTTCCACTCTTCTCTAAACTAAGGAGTACGTCCCTAAAGTTCACTAGTGAAATTTCTTTTAGCCTAAGCTAGCAACCTAACACTCAAAGTAAGTTATATGGAAATCAAATACACGTGTTTCACAATCCTTCCGAAACACACACTCAGTCACAAACAGTGTTAGATTTGTTTTGGACTTCTTCTTCGATCGACACACTAGTTTATTCTTGTTATTGAGTTGTTCTTCGTGTTCTTTAGAAGTTCTCGAGAGTGTATAGGAGAAGTCACCTCAACATAAATGCAAATGAATGTATTTATAGTGAGTTTGGAAGGACTCCTTTTCTAGGATTGATATGCTCTCTTTAATATAAGTTAACTCTTGTATTTTAAGGCTATATTGAGTGTTCAAGGTTAGTGTTTTGTGCTTAATTGTAATATGAAGACCGAAGACACAAGCATTCAAGATACAAGAGTTCTCGAGACAAGATCCCAAAGTGAAGTTGCGTTTTACTGAAGCACCGTGGGCGCGGGTCTGCCAGAGACAAAAATTCTATCTTGTGAAGGCCGCGTGCACGGACATAATAGCGTGTGCGCGGTAGAAGCTGATTGATATGCCTTTGACCTGATGTTTACCGCGAGCGCGGCATATTGGACGCGTGCACGGTTTTGGTATAGATCCGATCGGCAAATTTTCTATTTTCTTTCATTTTTCTTATCTTCTCTATCTTTGGTAGTTAGGTTGGCATGTCTTCAGACTACTGTTTACTAGAGCTTTTTCCATAGGTTTTGAGTACCTTCTACCTTTGACATTAATTCTTGAGTTTGCGTTTGTATTATGGAGAACTAATATCTGAGTATAGGATTGGAATTAACCTAGGAAATATAAAGAAGTGGATGAATCTATGATCGATTGATTTAAAAGATGGAACGATTGCTTGAACTCTACTTTCCTCTTATTGATTTAAAACCTTTCTGAAACCCCTTGTTTGTTTGTTGATTGAACTGAATTTGCCTTAGAGAACTTGATTCCTTTGGGTTCGACCCCTTGCTTGCTTATTATACTAGGGTTAATTACTTTTGATATTGGCATAACGACCTTGGCTGAGTCAAATTTTGGCGCCGTTGCCGAGGAATCGATTTGTTCTCTCGTTTTCTGCTCGGCTTTGTGTTCTGGACAAATACTGCGCACACGGACCATCGGTGCGCACGCGGTTCGTGCCAAGGACGTGATTTTGGGTGTGGATCTATCTTTCGGTCCGCACCCGTTCTACGGATACTTCTCCTCTCCCTTTTGATTCAAAGATTAACAAGACTATCCGTCGATTGAGAAGTGTAGCACAAGCTTCTACATCAAGCATCCCTCTCAACTCTCTTTCTTCTTCTGACTTAAGCAAGGAGACGATACAATGGCGGAGCAAACTATTCGCCAACTCACTGCGCCGAATCTACAGCAACAATAGCTGGTTGTTGAATTCCCTGCACTCGGGGACGGTGTCTGATCGCTCTCAAACGCGAGGGTCTAGAATTAATAAATTTGAACCCGACCCCGATGTAGTACGTGGTGGGTGTCGGACACTGGGGAAATCTATTCAATTGATTTGCCACAACACTAAGAAAACGAGAAAAGGGAACAAAAACAAATGAAAATGAGAAGAAGCAATTGGGACCGACTTAATGTCACGTCGGGCACGAGTTAGCTGGGAATTAGAAATCGGGACCGACACACTGGACGTCGGGACCGAGGTTCCTGGGAAAGTCGAACTCAAATGATCGGGATTAGATCTTGGGCCTTGAGTTCCTTCTCTAGTAGATTGAGCCCTTTCCACCCCAATTCAAGCAACAAGTGATGATCTAGGTTAGATCGAGAGGTTTTCACTTCGTCCAAACCACTCTACACATCGAACATGGGGTCGATCGGCTTTCGCTTCTCCCCTTCGATGCAAGGTCTCGTGATGGATGCTTTTCACTTTCGTTACTTTGCCAATCATAAGCCTTGATCCCCAACTTTCGCAAAGGATTGTAGCTCTATGTAGAGTGGATTCCCAGATCAAGCACTCAAGGCTTATGGAATTGGGGTTTCTAGCTCAATCTAGCAAGATTATCCCCCCATTACCCAAGATCAAGGAGATCTACTCCATTTGGGAAGCAACAAAAGCAACAAGATCACAAATCATCACAATCATCGTCATCAATCTCAAATCGAAAGCAAGTTTCATCAACAATCACAAGATCAATCCTCAATCACAAGGCCAAATTGCCAAATCCAAAGAGAACAAACCAAAATCAAGCTAAAACTAGACAATCAAACCTAGAATTCCTCTTCCTCCTTGGCCGATCTTCCTCTTCTCTCTTCTCTTCTTCTCCTTTTCTCTCCTTGCTCCCCAAGTATTGTCTTGAGAAGATTGTGTGTGTAGTAGCCAAGGGGGCCCCCATTAAGAGAATAAAAGAGGTTTTATAGATAAGGGGCAAATGTGGAAGAGTGATCATCATTGCCTTGGTGCCTAAGCCACAAACCGACTCGGACCGACACGGAACACACCTCGGACCCGACGTACTGGGTAAGTCGGTCCAAGGCTATCGCTCTTCGTTTGCTTGCTCGACTTGGCTCCAACTCGGTCCACACCTCGTGCCACCTCTTCTTCTTTGCTTTTCCTCTTTTTTCTTCATGGCTAAGTCCTTCTCTTCCTCCTTTAACTCATGGCTTGCTCCAAGCTTCAATCCACCTCTAAGAAGATCCTTGATCCTTTGCCAAAATCCTTCAAAACACAAACAAAACTCGCATAGTTCCCAAATCTCGTAGAAATACGGTTACTAAGCTAAAAAGGAACAAAACACACAAGAAAAGAGGGGAAAGAGACAAAACTATAAAGGAAAACATACACTAAAACACTACCAAATATGAAGACATCAAAATACCCTATACTTAGACTTGCTTGTCCTCAACCAATAACATTGTAAACAAGACCGAAACATAATCTTCGAGTAAAGCCTCATATGAAAAACACAATTAAACACAAGTGATAGATATTCAAGTAAGATTACATCATCACACATGATTAAATGCTCAAAGGAATAGAGTCAATGCAACTAAGCCTCACTTTAGGGATATGTGAATGTGCATTACTCATCATGTGTGTATGGGTATAGCAATGAACACTCAAGGTCAAACATTATGCAAGTAAGGACTTTACTATTGAAGCTAATATCACCAAATCCTCCACCTAGAGATGCCTATTACAAAGTACACAAAGAATTCGAACTTGGCTCAATGGAGGTCCTCAAAGAGGTTCCATTCAGCTGGGTTGTGATGGGGCTTTTGGTATTTCTCAAGGTGGGAATTATTTGGTCTTGTGGTGCTTATAATGGGGATTGAACAACCTAAACTCTCACCAACTTCACCAAAATTACACAATCAACTTCACACTCATCCCAAAAGCTTAAAAATTTTCCTCTCAACCCAATTTTTCACTTTACATTCCACTTCATCCTTGCACTTAGCCTTTTTGTTGGATTTCCCAAAACTTTCCACACACGACCGACTTACACATAATCTCGGGCCCGATATGGTCTCTAACTCGGTCCGACCCTTTTCACTTAAACTTTTCACACCTTTCATTCCACTTTTCAATTCCAACATTTTTTTTTCTTCTTTTTCACTTCATTCTCATTCCATTTTTTTCATACTTTTCACACAACAAAGATGCACTACCCACAAAATTCATAACACCACTCTTTGCCCTTAAACACAAGAGAGTCTCAACTCATCAAATACAATCCAAACCTTTCTTTTAAAGCTCAATCCCATAAGGGTCAAGTCATATAAGGCTAGGAATAATATTTTTGAGGAGTTTCAAACAAAGGACTAGGCCACAACGGGGCTACAAATAGAGGATTAACTTCATGGTAGGATATGGAACATTTATGTGACTAAAAGAATAAAGTTCAAACCAATATGACAATGCTAGTGCTATTCTCATGACGTTCTTGGAAAATAGATAAACACCTCAATAGCAAGTTTTACTAATAATGCATGAGCTAATCACACAAGAAACATGAGGGATATGCAAATATTAACAAACATCCCTAAAATGGCAAAAATACAATCTCACAAGGGTCACACATACTTACTTGCGTAAAGACTTATCCTAGAACTCACATGCTCAATAAAACAAGTAAGACATCATGATCACATCAAAAGCAACATCAATTTTTGAGGCTAAACTATCCAAAAATATGCAAAGGAATTTACATGCTCGCATTATCATTAGCTTTCACCTTTGGACATCTAAGATGGAGATTTCTAGTCCAAAACTACAAAAGACGAAATCTTTTTGTTGTTTTCAACACAATTTTGCTTCAAAATTTTATGGATTTTTGCAAAAATTTTCTTCTACCAAACCAAAAACTCATCCAAACAAAACCAAACTCAATCATCAATGTTACTCATCAAACCTCAATCCAAGAACAAGAAACTACCACCCCCAAAACAAATAAGCTAAAAGCAAAATATCCAAAAAGCAAAACATAAACACAAACTAGCAAAATCATGAGCACTTCCCCCACCTCATACTTAAAATTTTGATGTCCCCATCAAATAAGGAAACCAAAACTAAAAGCAAGAGAAAGGAATACGAAGAGCTCACAATTTCTTTATTCTTCTTGGTATGTTTAGAATCAATCATTGAAGGGGGTGTTGCGTCTATATCCACGCTTGAGCCTCATGAGCCTCTCCCTCTCGTACACTTCGGCTTGATAGAAGTCTTGTGGTGATGGTGGAAGTTGAGCGCTAGGCCGAGCCCATTGGTCCTCACGGGAGGGAAAGTTCCCGCTCATCCATGTGTTGAAGTGGTCTTGCACTCTCCACCTTTGGTCCTCCACTTCTCTAAGCTCTTCAACCTCACGCCTCGTGTAGCTCAGGGATCGGTTCATCTCCTCGTGTTGTTGAAGGTTCATCCGCTCTCTTGTTGGAGTTGGAGGTGGGCCATTTGGTTGGCCAAGAAAGACATGTCCACCGCTTGTGGCCTCTCGTGAAACACCATTCCCGGACCATACCATTGAGCATACCCTTCAAATCCTCCTCCTTGAGCTTGCTCTTTCCTCGCCCGACTCTCTTCTCCACGCTCGAAGTGCCTAGGGACATCATCACCCCAGAACGAGCCTGTCCGACTTTGGTGGAAGTCTTGTTGTTGTTGCCTCCCCTCACGAGCACCAACGGGATCACCAAAAGAATGGGGTTTAGCGGCCCAAACATTGTACCAATTGTTGTACCTTGAGAGATCAAAGAGGGCGGGCGTCAACCGGATGGATACACCGCCAAAGCTTGAGTGAGGAGCTAAGAAGTTCATGTAGGGCTTCTCTTTGATGACATTGGCCTTCTTGAAGTAATTCATATTCATGAGCTCAACACCATTGGGGGCCGGAGAGTAATTGCTAAGATCAACTTCTAAGCTCATAGCTAGCCTTGCAATCATCCCACCGAAATAGATCCATGAAGAGCTTTAATAGTCACGAACCATCTTGACCCACTCCCATGTAAGATTCATGGGCTTCTCGGTGGCAAAGAGCATCTCATGAAGCAACATGATCTCTTCTCTCATCGGCTTGCTTAACTCGTGACGTGCAAAGATCGCACATCCCAAGACTCTCACGATGACTCTAAAAAGTGGGCTTGCTATCTCGGTGGTGGTGGCACCTTTCCTCATCTCTTCTTTCCTGGCTAGATACCTCCACACTTGAATCACCTTCTCATTGTCAACATTGGCCGCTACTCTTGGACATGGGAACTCGAAGTAGGTAGCCAAGTCTTTAAGTGAGACATTGTAGTCTTCGTTCCCCAATTGAAATGAGATCTCGCCGTCTTCATCCTCCACATCGGTGTAGGTGCACTCGAAGGTAGCCATGAATTCCGATGTGAGGGCGGGATAGTGGGGATTGTTCCATCTCAAAATCCCATTGAGGCCAATGTGGGAGTAGCACTTGAGAAGAGCTTGATCCATGCTCATTTTCTTCACGGCTTCAAGATCAAGCCATCTTGTGCGATGTTCGAGTTCCCTATACTTTGAATACTTATCGGCTATCACATCACTCTCGAAACGAAAGTCATCCAACCTTGGCTCCGTCCTCGACTTCTTGGACTTCTTCTTTGGCCTTTTGGAGCGAGACGATGAGGCACGAATCTCCAATGTACCTTCACACACTCAATCAAACAAAAGGGACACAAGATAAGCTCCATTCAACACAACAAAGACAATCATAAGCATATCAACACAAGAGGTACCCCATACTTAATTCCAAACACACTTGCCACACAATCCAACTTAAATCAACATGGATATCTCAAGCAATGGCTAAGCAAATGGACATAATACATCATGATTAAGCCATAGCCAACAATAAAACACATACATCCACATGACATCACAAGGAGAGGGGAAAAATAGACCGAAAGACTTATAACCTATGTCGGGCCCGATACCACCTCAACCTCGGTCCGGTCCCTGCTTGGGATCGACTTGGTGGATCGACTTCCAGAAGTCGAGCCCGACGTACCTACGAAACCTCGACTCGTTCTGGCTTAAATCTCACAAAGAAAATCCCAAATCACTCTATCATGTTCCTAAGGCTCAATTTCAACCATCAAACATCCCTAATCGAAGATCTAAGTGGATTCAAGCATGAATAAACAACTTCAAAGCCCAATTTCACAACTCATGCAAAATCCACCATAGATGCTCAAGCTCAAGCTCAAGCTCTCAATCAAACATGGCATCACTCAATCATGCAATCAAAAGCACAAAATCTCTATAGAAATAGGTAAAGATCAGGTAATACATACCGGATTTGGAGAGAATTGAACTATCAAGCAATCAACTAGCAAGAACTCAAACCTTCTCAACCAAAGTTGAGATTGGGGATGAATAACGAGGATGAACTCGAAACCTCTTTTTGAAATCCGTTGAGGGAAGGTTTTTGTGGTTCGAACGAGATGAAGAAGGGGCGAAATTGGTGTGGGACAACGTAGAATAGGAGGGTGAGATGGGAGGGAGAGGGTGATGAATAGTACTTGGGAATTTTGGGTGGTACAAAGAATGTAGGTAGGTGGGGGGGGTGGGTGGGTATAAAATGGGGAAAGAGACAAATCTAGGTCAAAGGGTAAATTGGGGATACCCACTAAAACCGGTCGGGCTTGGACCGACTTAGTGGATCGACTTTCCTATGTCGGGCCCGACTTACTCGGGCTTGACTTGGGATTGCTCGGTCCACCAAATTCACTCCATCTTCTTGCAACTCCTTTCTCCTCATTTCCGTTCATTTTCCACCTCAAATCCTACACAACCTTGAAGAACACACAAGTTAACACCAAAGATCCACAAGATACTAGATAGGGATTGGTTAGAGAAAATCTAGGCTAAAGCTAAGAAAAATTCAAACTAAAATTATGAAAATAAAGCTACTAACACGGGTTGTCTCCCGAGAAGCGCTCTTTTATAGTCATTAGCTTGACTTTTTTACCTTCAACTTCATGGCGGGTGAAAGATGTTGAATTGCTCGCCAATGTTTTGCTCGTTCCCATTACCTTCATACCCATAGTACCACCAATAATGGTTTATATAAGCATGTCTCTCACGCTCGTCGAAGCGTCTTGGCGATCTTGGGCCTCTCCATCCTCTTACATCAAACTCCTCTAAAGAATAGGATTTCACCTCCTTGCTTGCTTCATCTTGCTCAAATTTCCCTACACCAATGTCATTCAAAGAAATCCTACAAAGAATCTACCAAATCATCCTTCATCATCCTCTTGACTTCTTTTGGCGTTCTTCTCAAGCTTGAGAATCGCCAATGCATCGGGTTCATTTAAGGCTGTGTTGAAGCGGGGTTCTACTTTCTCTTCACCAATTTCAAAAGAGACCTTGCCATTCTTGACGTCGAACTTTGCTCCCGCCGTGGCTAAAAATGGACGTCCTAGGATAATCGAGACCAAAGGATCCTCATGCATGTCCAATATGACAAAGTCGTCAGGCACAAAATACTTCCCGACTCTCACGGGCACATCATCCAAAGTACCTTGAGCTTTGATGATTGAACCATCGGCCATGGTTAAAGACATGTTGGCCGGTTCAATATCTCCTAAGTTGGCTCTTCTCCATATGCTTGCGGGCATCACTGAGACACTAGCCCCTAAATCGCACAAAGCTTGAAAGTTTTGCGAACCTACGCTAATTGTAATAGCAAATCGGCCGGGGTCTCCCAATTTTTGTGGCAACTCTAAAGTCTTGACTTCGTCTTGCATCTCAATAATTGACCGCTTCTTGCTTAAAATCTCTTTCAAGAACTTTGCATACGATGGCATCTCACTCAATGCGTCGGTGAATGGAATGGTGATGTTCAAGCCTTGCAAGAGCTTAAGAAACCGCTTGAACTTGCCTTCTACTACATCATTTGGCTTTCTTGAAGGATAGGGAAGAGGTGTTGCACTTGGAATCTTAATTGAATCAACTTCCTTAGACTTGCCCATCTCACTTGCAACTCTTTCAGGCAGGACCGACGTAGGCGCCACATCGGGCCCGACTTTCTGCGTCTCGGGCCTAGGGCAGAGTGGAGGCAGAGTAGTCGGTCAGATGTCTGGGCAACTCGGGCCCGACACGCCTTCCATCTCGGTCCGAGGCAGAGGAGCTAATCCGGCTTCTGGGCAACTCGGACCCGACTTGCTGGGTAAGTCGGTCCAACTTTCTTCGTTCTTCTTGTGCATGTGTGACTCGAGTAAGTTGCGTCCACTTCTCAATCCAATTGCCCGGACTTCACCTTGATTGTGTTGAACTCAGGGATTCTCCTCGGGACGGCCCGGGAGTTTCCCGTGATTTCTTGGGACTTGAGTTGCTAGTTGAACAAGTTGCTTGTCAACTTGTCTCCTCCATGCTCCGAACTCATTGAATTGAGTCCTCATTTCCTTGAATCATTCTCTCATTTCTTGCAACCACGGTGGTTGCTCATTGAAGCCGGGTGGCCTATATGGAGGTGGTTGTGGCGCCCTTGGCTCATTTTGGTGGAAGTTGTTGTTGTAGCCTTGAGCTTGCCCATTGGTCCACCTACCATTACCACTGTTGTTGTAGTTGCCTCTACCACCAAAGTTACCACGAATAGAGTTTGCTTCTTCGATTTGCTCGGCCAAGCGCACTTGCCTTTCATTTGGGCAAAATTGAGTTGCGTGTGCGTAGGATCCACACTCTTCACATGCTCGGACATTTTGCTTGTAGTATTTGACTTGCCTCTTGAGCTTACTCACCTCTCCTTTAAGAAATTGAAGCTTGACATCTTTGTCGAGGTCTTCACTTTTCGGGTCATACAACTTTCTTGCACCTTCGCCTTGAGACTTCACTTCCTTGTTGGCTTGACTAACTCCATACATTACTTCATAGTCGGCGAGCTTGTCAAGGAGCTCCCATGCTTGATCCGGTGTCAAATTAATGAATCCACAATCAGTGTGGTGGTTGAGCTTGTCCTTTGTCGCCGGATTTATGCCTTGCAAGAAAATGTCTTGAAGCACATAAGGTTGTTGGCCATGAGTGGGACAGTGGTGCAACATTTCCTTAAAGCGATCCCAAGCTTCAAAAAGAGGCTCACTCGGGCTTTGTTGGAAACTAGCAATCTTCCTTTGGAGCTCGGTAGTTTTGGAGGGCGAGAAGAACTTCACCAAAAAGGAGTCGTGGAGTGCTCACCAAGTAGTGATCGATCTCGGAGTTTGGCTTTCAAGCCAATGAGCGGCTTTGCCCCCAAGAGACCACTTGAACGCCTTCAATAACACGTACTCCAAGGTCTCCTCATCGGTTGAAATTGTCTCACATATGTCCACAAAGCGTTTGACATGCTCTATGGGACACTCGTGTGGACGGCCCTCGAATTGGTCTCGCTTGATAAGAGAGATGAATTGCATCTTGATTTCAGAGTTCTTTGCAACTTTACGAAGCACGATAGTGGGCTCGGGCCCTCAACTCCGGATGCATATATTGACGTGCATTCCGGGGTAGGGCATTTAGTTGAGCTTCGGCCCTCATCCTTTGTTCCCTTTCTCTCCTCATCATCGTCTCTTGATTGTCCCACTCCATTAGCAACCTTGCCATCTCGGCTCTAAGACGGGCCAACTCATCATCATGGGGAAGAGGTTGATTACCACCATGGAGAGCTTGATTCTCCATCTTTCTTCTTCTTAGTGCTTGCTTGATGATACTCTCGGGATCACCTACAAACTCAAGCTCAAAGGTTCCTTGGGAAGAACGAGCTTGCATGCACCTACGAAGCAAAGACACTACCAAAACACAAAAGGCTTAACTAATTGGCACTCAATGCACTTAGACATCCCTGACAACGGAGCCAATCTTTTGATCGCTCTGAAACGTGAGGGTCTAAAGATAAATTTGAACCCGACCACGATGTAGTACGTGGTGGGTGTCGAACACTGGGGAGATCGATCTATTCGATTGATGTGCCACAACACTAAGAAAACGAGAAAAGAGAACAAAAACAAAGGAAAACAAAGGAAAACGTGAAGAAGCAACCGGAACTGATCGACTTAATGTCACGTCGGGCCCGAGTTAGCTGGGAATTAGAAATCGGGACCGACATACTGGACGTCGGGACCAAGGTTCATGGGAAATTCGAACTCAAATGTTCGGGATTAGATCTTGGGCCTTGGGTTCCTTCTCTAGTAGATTGAGCCCTTTCCACCCCAATTCAAGCAATAAGTTATGATCTAGGTTGGATCGAGAGGTTTTCACTTCGTCCAAACCACTCTACACATCGAACATGGGGTGAATTTGTGACGGGCGACCTAAGGATAGGGCCTCGGGTCAATCAACAAATAAATTTGTATCACGACCCCGTTGTAGTACGGTGGTCGAGGTTGAACACGGGGAATTATGGATTATACGTTGAACGGTTGATTATCTAACACAAACACAAAGGGAAGAAAACGCACGAAGCAACTTGGGCCCGAGGTTGTCAATCTCGGGTGCGAGGTACCTGGGCACAAACGAAGTCGGGCTCGAAGCTAGGGGACTCGGGCCCGACACAATAATCAACACAAAAAGGGAAAAGCGAACTAGGCTAAGGCGATCCTAGGGCTAGGGGTTCATGCCAACATCAACTTCACATGCTGTGACATAGATCAATGAACTAGAGACTTTACTTTGAACATAGATCAACAAATCCAATCAAATCGTTCCATTAATCTCAAGGAACTAGAGGCTTTCACATACATTCAAGCCAATCGACTCTCTATCTACTCCTATTCGACCGCGGGATCGAGAGGCTTTCGCTTCAACCCTTCAAACCAACCTTGTCGATCACCTTTTCACTTTCGCTACTTCGTCTATCTCTACAAGGTTGTTCCTCGGCTTTAACAAAGGAATCATGCTTATAAGGTAAATAGACATGGATCTAAGCAATCAAATCATGAAATTGGTTCAAGCAGATGCATGTGAGTTGGGGTTTTCGCCCCCAACCCCAAGATCAAGCTAACTACTCACTAATCATGGAATTCAAGCTAGCAATCATCAAAGACCATAGGCAAATCATGATTCATGCAAGTCAAATCCACAATCAACAACACAAACACACACGTTCGACCTCAATCCAAGATGAGATCAAATCGATCAAGCAAGGGAGAGAGGGGAATCAAACACACAACACAAATTCAAAGCCAAAACAAACTTGAACTAAACCAAGGAGAAAGAATTCTTACAATCCAAAGGCTAGATCTACAAATCTCTACTCCAATCCTCCAAGCCAAGGGTTTCTTTCCTCTCCAAGGAAAGGTATTCACCCAAATCCTCTAGATCTTGGGTTTCTTCCCTCCCTTGGAGAAGAGTTCACCCCCTTCTTCCTCCTTCTACTTTCTCAAACCCTAATCCTCACTCTCCATTCCCTCTACAAAATTTTTCTTCTCCCCCCCAAAATGAGAGATTATAAGGGTTTAAATAGAGTTTTTCCCTCTATTACAAAGACTAAATTACCCTTCTAAACTCCTTGATCTCCAAGGAAACAAATACAATTTTGGGAATTAATAAGAAAATCCAAAAAGAAAGGAATCCAAAGCCCGGCGAGCTGGATCACACGGAGAGACCTCGGGCCCGACATAGTGTCTACCTCGGTCCAAAGGCAAATTTTTCAGGTACCTCGGCCCCTACTTGCCCACACCTCGGTCCTACACCTCGGTCCACCATAGACCTCGGGCCCTGGGTACATCAAAGTCGGTCTTAAGGCAAAATCCAGCTTTCTTCGCTCCGTTCTCTCTCGTTTTGGCTCGGTTTGGCTCGATTCTTTCCCCCTTCACTTGGTCTTCACTTGAGGCTTCTTTCCATGCATCTTTAGCTCCATTTTGACTCCTTTTTCATCCTTGAATTCCTCCATAATGCCATGATGCTCCAATCTCCATGATTCTTGCTCCGAAATGCCTACAAAACACACGAAAACACGCATAGTCTCCGAATCTCATAGAAATGCGGGAACTATGTTAAAAGCCTCCAAAACTAAGGAGAAACTAAAGAAACTTACTTTAATCTACCCTAAGAAAGACCTAAAAACAAAGCACAAAAGATGGACATTGACTCGGCTAAAGTCGTCGTGCCAAAATCAAAGATAAATAACCAAAACTACAAACTAAGTATAGTAAGCAAGTAAGGGGTCGAACCCAAGAGAACTATGGCTTCTAGTATTAATATTATTATCAACCAAAGATAAGGGGGGATTTCAAAGAGATATGTAAACTAACTTAGGAAACAAATAAGAAACAAATAAACAAATAGATAGGAGGCAGGTTCATTCAAAAGATCCACTCATGAAATAATCACTCGATCATAGATTCATCCATTGATTTCATTCACACCTATGGTTAATTCCTACCCTGATCATTAACAATCGCAAGTCCACGGTCCAAGCAATTCTATAACCTTAGGCAAGGACGCTTAACCTAGAATGAGCATAGAGAACAAGGATATTAGGAAATCAAATCATGCAATCAAGCTACGAGTCTCATGCACAATTAAACCATTGAATATTCTTCCCTAAACTAGTCCACAGTCCTAGAATAGAGCTGTTTCGAGACTTAGGAAAGATGTATAGACAACAACCAATCCTAAATCAATCAATAGATTTAAGTCAATCAAACAAGTTGATCAGGCTCATAAAATCAAACATAGATCATGGGATGAAGCACAAGAGTATCAATATTAACCAAAGAATAGAAATCAATTACCAAAACCTCACAAGTTCATACATCAGAGCTTCTCCCTTGAACAAACCCAAGGAGACTAGCTCTCCATAACTAAACTAAAAGAGAATTGAATTCTGAATTGGAATGATAAGAGGTAGAAGGTACAATTTAGAATGTGTCTAAAAACCAAAGGAGGCTCCTCCTTATATATCCCAAGGAACAAGCTCCCCGAGATAGATAAGAAAAGAGGCAAAAGACAGAAAAGGAAACAAGATCGAAAGATTTCGGCCCGCTTCGGATCCGGCATCGCCGCAGTCGTGTCGTCTCCACCGCGCCCGCGCTTTCACAACAGAGAAGAACAAGTCGGTCTCGGCAGCCACCGCGGTCGCGTCGGCCAGGCCGCGGTCACGGAATCTCGACAGATCCTCTGGTATCACTTCGGAAACTGTTTTGACCATCTTCGGCTTGGAATCTGACTTCGGTGTAAAAAGACGAATTGAAGGCCTTGAAGTTAGCTTTCCAATCGCACTGAAATAAGCTCAATCCGACCTCTGTAGCTCAAGATATAGCCTTTGCAAGCAAGTGGTGTCGCGCAGACAGCTCAAAATGCCTTAAAACCCTTGAATCTTGCATTCTTGTGTCTTCGGCCTAGATATTACAATTACGCACAAACTCTAACCTAAACACACTCAATATATCCCTAAAATACAAGAGTTAACCCATACAAACTAGGCCGAATCGAATTCCCCCATACTTAGATCTTGCTCGTCCTCGAGTAAGCTCAAAACAAATATAACAAGTTAGCACATCTAAGATCTCTAGAAATACAAGGGAAGATAAAAACACTCATCTCACAACCCGAATCCAAAAATATAGAAATCATGAGCAAAAAACAATGAAGCTCAAACATACACCTCACAACAAGATAAAACACTCAAGCTCTAAAAACATGAAAGAGAGCAACCTAGGATCTACCCAAATCTAATATGTAAGCCTCAAAGTCCCCAAACAAGAATGATCCTAATACACTCGAATTTTTTCGCTCAAGTTTGCTTAGGCGCCCTTTCGGGTTTTTACCTAACCGCTCTTTTCATTTTTCTCAAGGTGTACTTACAAATACTCACAACTCTCATTTACCTCATATTACCCCAGCCTAATGCTGGTCCGGGTTACCTGCTTATTACTTGAGCCGCCCTTTCGGGTTTTTTGACTCATCCCAGGATTTATATGCCCTTTTTCATTTCTTTATGGCTTTTTCTATCTTTTTCTTTTTCTTTCTTTCTTTATTATGCAAAAAATATGGTGCAAGTGCTCAATGAAAAGAAGAAAATCAAAAACCTGAAGCAAATCACTAACTACTCGAACTAGGATAAGCGAATGCGAGTACTCCCTCTCCCATACTTAAATCCGTCATTGTCCTCAATGAAGCAAAGAGAAAGGATAGAAGCAAGGAAGAAGGAAATCAGAAGACTCACAAACGATTGAAGAGAGGTGGAATGGAAGAACTCTTCAAAGGTGGTATAAGAATGGAAGAAAGCTTTGGAATCACCATTCTGCAGGCATACCACGGGCGCGGGTCTACGGGTTGCGGTCGCGGATCCAACGCCGTAAGCAACATCAACATCTAGGAGCCAACCGCGGGCGCAACCAGTGTGGCGCGGGCGCGGCCTTGAGCGAATGCGAACTCAAACGTCTCCTCGAACATGAATGCTCAATGTGGCTCATGGATATTGGGCTTGACTTCTCATGACATTTGTGACTCTTGAACTCGAACCTCAATGATGTTATTCGGGGGAATAAAGCTCCCTCATACTTAGGCTTTGAACATAGCCAAAAGAATGGAAATCTAAAGATGGATGAATAGAATATATAGAAGGTAGTGGAAAAGATAGAAGATGGAAGAGAATGGATATAGATAGATGGAAGATATAGAGATAGAATGGGACCAAAAGTCCTCTTTTTTTATATTTTTTTTCTTTCTCTCTCTTTTTCTTTCCCTTTTTCTGTTTCTTTTTCTCTTTTTTTTTCTTTTTTTTTTCGAGACCAATTGTATCACCTCCGCGGGCGCGGCTTGTGGACCGCGACCGCGGTGTCTAATACCTGTACATCGGGAGTTTCTGTATTCCAAACGCGACCGCAGTTGCGCATCCGCGGGCGCGGTTCAAGCATAGAACGTTCTATCGAACCTAGTACCTGCATGTTAGCCCGATTTGTTTTTATATATAGTCAATAAAAATACCAATACTAGAAAGAAACCTAAGTTCCCCGGCAACGGCGCCAAAATTTGACTCTGCTAAAGTCGACGTGCCAAGATCAAAGATAAATAACCCAAACTATAAACTAAGTATAGTAAGCAAGTAAGGGGTCGAACCCAAGAGAACTATGGCTTCTAGTATTAATATTATTATCAACCAAAGATAATGGGGGATTTCAAAGAGATATCTAAAACTAACCTAGGAAACAAATAACAAACAAATAAACAAATAGATAGGAGGCAGGTTCATTCAAAAGATCCACTCATGAAATAATCACTCGATCATAGATTCATCCATTGATTTCATTCACACCTATGGTTAATTCCTACCCTGATCATTAACAATCGCAAGTCCACGGTCCAAGCAATTCTATAACCCTAGGCAAGGACGCTTAACCTAGAATTAGCATAGAGAACAAGGATATTAGGAAATCAAATCATGCAATCAAGCTACGAGTCTCATGCACAGTTAAACCATTGAATACTCTTCCCTAAACTAGTCCACGGTCCTAGAATAGAGTTGTTTCGAGAATTAGGAAAGATGCATAGACAACAACCAATCCTAAATCAAATAACAGATCTAAATCAATCAAACAAATTGATCAGGCTCATAAAATCAAACATAGATCATGGGATGAAGCACAAGAGTATCAATATTAACCAAAGGATAGAAACCAATTACCAAAACCTCACAAGTTCATACATCAGAGCTTCTCCCTTGAACAAACCCAAGGAGACTAGCTCTCCATAACTAAACTAAAAGAGAATTGAATTATGAATTGGAATGATAATAGATAGAAGGTAGAATGTAGAATGTGTCTAAAAACCTAAGGAGGCTCCTCCTTATATAGCCCAAGGAACACGCTCCCCGAGATAGATAAGGAAAGAGGCAAAAGATAGAAAAGGAAACAAGATAGAAAGATTTCGGCCCGCTTCGGATCCGGCAACGCCGCGGTCGCGTCGTCTCCACTGCGCCCGCGCTTCCACAATAGAGAAGAACAAGTCGGTCTCGGCAGCCACCGCGGTTGCGTCGGCCAGGATGCGGTCGTGGAATTTCGACAGAACCTCTAGTGTCACTTCGGAGACTATTTTGACCATCTTTGGCTTGGAATCTGACTTCGGTGTAAAACGATGAATTGAAGCCCTTGAAGTTATCTTTCCAATGGCACTGGAGTCAGCTCAATCCGATCTCTCTAGCTCAAGATATATCCTTCGCAAGCAAGTGGTGTCGCGCAGACAACTCAAAACGCCTTAAAACTCTTGAATCTTGCATTCTTGTGTCTTCGGCCTAGATATTACAATTACGCACAAACTCTAACTTAAACACACTCAATATATCCCTAAAATAAAAGAGTTAACCTATAAAAAATAGGCCGAATCAGACATCAAAAAATCACATACTTAAGCTCCTCAAGCAATAATTTGGATTCAAAACCTCAACATGATCCTCAAGTAAAGCTCTAAGTCAAAACCATTTTCAAGCACGTATGAATCCAAAGATAAGCAATCAAACGTCATCACACATGTATGCATGCTTCAAGTATGAAATGCTACCACCTAGCCTCACTTTAGGGAAATGTAATCAAAGCACAATTCTCATGTATGTATGGCTTAATGCATAAAAGTAATGCATTTCTCCACTCATGCCTTGTGCAAAGTCTAATTTTACCATTGAAGATAATATTACCAATTTCTCTACCTAGAGATGTCAAAACAATACCAATACAAGATGAACTTGGGTCAATGGAGATCCTCATATAGAATTCCATTCGGCCGGGTTGTAATGGGTCTTTTGGTGTTTCATAAGGGAAGGATTCGTTTGGCTATGTCGTGCTCACAATGGGACTCGAACAACCTAAAATACTCATTGATCTGTCCGGGATCGGAGGGTCTCACAATTTTTAAATTTATAAAACCGAACCTCAATTGTAGTAAAGAGGTAGGGTGTCGAACACACGGGAGTTCGTGCGTCGAGAGTACCCAAAAAGACTAAAAAGAGATAAAAGAAAGGCAAAACGAGGAAAACAAGATAAAATCACCTCGGACCGACACAGGTCACTTCGGTCCGAGGGTGGATCGAGGTCAAATTGGCCGGGACCGACGTGGTTCAAAGTCGGGCCCAGTGTGCTGGGTACTTCGATTAGGCAAAAATAGTAGATCGGTCTTGGGTTTTTGGGTTCCTTCCCTAACTAGACTTAGGTAATTCCACCCCAATTCAGCCAATAAGTGTTGATCCTTATGAGATCGAGGTTGCTAGCCTTCGATCCCTCCATTCTACACTTCGACCCAAGGGAGTTTTCACTCTCCTTCGATGTTAGGTCTAGTGATTGGGTCCGAGATTGCTCTCGCTTACTCTTACCAATCACAAGCCCTAAACCCCTTGTTTTCACAAGAGAATTGAAGCTTAGTGTAGAGAGGATTCATAGATCAAGCACTTAAAGGCTATGGAATTGGGGGTTCATACCAAATCTTAGCTAGGGGATTCCCCCATAGCCCAAGACTATGGAATCTACTCCATTAAGTAAGAGAACAAAGCAATCAAATGGAAAAAGCAAGCAAATCTCAATCATCAATCTCAAATCAAACTCAATTTGCATTCAAATCTCAAAGTGTCAACAAGATCCAAGTCTTAATTCTACTAGATCAAAGCTAAACAAAGTACAAAACTCACTAATCCTCCTCTCTAGGCCACCGATTTTCCTCTCTTCTCCTCCTCCCTTCTTCTCCTTGCTCTCCAAGCCTTCCTTGAGCCTCTAGAGAGTGATTTGGGTGTGGTGTGTCAACTCTTCTCCCCCCCCCCCCCCAAGGGTTTCTCTCCTCTCCAAGGAAAGGAATTCACCCAAATCCTCCTCTAGATCTTGGGTTCCTTCCCTCCCTTGGAGAAGAGTCCACCCCCTAAAGTTGTGTTTAGATGATAGGTGATCACAAGAGTTTAAATAGAGATTTCCCTTCTAAACTCCTTGGGCTCCAAGGCTTGTCCTTGACCTCCAAGGCTTCTAGAACTCCTTGACCCCCAAGGCTTCTAAACTCCTTGACCTCCAAGGAAGCAAATACAATTATGGGAATTAACAAGAAAATCCCAAAAAGAAAGGAATCCGGAGCCACGACCGACATGGATCGACACGGAGAACCTCGGGCCCGACTTACTTCAACCTCGGTCCAATGACACACCTTTTAGAGACCTCGGGCCCGACATGCCACACCTCGGGCCAACATGGTACCTCGGGCCCGACATGCTGGGTACCTCGGTCCTAAGGCATTTTTCAGCTTGTTTCGCCCCGTTCTCTCTCGTTTTAGCTCCGATTAACTCGATTCTTTCGCCATTCTCTTCGTCTTCACTTGAGGCTTCTTTCCATGCATTATTAGCTCCATTTTGGCTCCTTGAATTCCTCCATGATTCCATGCTCCAAACTCCATGATTCTTGCTCCAAAATGCCTACAAAATGCACAAAACGCGCATAGTCTCCGAATCTCATAGAATATCGGAATCTAAGCTAAAAAGGGACGAAACACACAAGAAAAGGGACTAAAGACACATATTTACAAAGGAAAATCACCTATAAAACATGACTAAAATGAGAGGCATCAGAATACCCCATACTTAAACTTGCTTGTCCTCAAGCAATAACAATTTAAGCTAGACCGAAGCACAATCTTCAAGTAAAGCTTCATATGAAAAATCAAGTAAGCACAAGTGATAGATATGCTAGCAAGATTACGTCATCACACATGATCAAGTGTTCAAGGAATAAGGCCTAATGCAACAAAGCCTCACTTTAGGTATGTGGAAATGTGTATCACTCATCATGTGTTTAGGCTTAGCAATGAACACTCATACTCAATATCATGCAAGCAAAGACTTTACGATTGAAGCTAATATAACCAATTCCTCCACCTAGAGATGCCTATTACAATGCACACAAAGAGTATGAACTTGGCTCAATGGAGGTCCTCAAAGAGGTTTCATTCGGCCGGGTTGTAATGGGGCTTTTGGTATTTCTCAAGGTGGGAATTACTTTGGTCTTGTGGTGCTTACAAGGGGATTGAACTTTCTAGTCTCTCACCAACTTCACCAAATTCTTCCACTTTTCACTTCACACTTCCAAAAGACTTTGATTTTTCTCTTCTTTTCAACCCACTTCACTTAACATTCCACTTCATCTTTGCACTAAACTTTTTGTTGGATTTTCACACTTTTTGCTAGGATCGACTTGCAACATACGTCGGGCCCGATGTGCACTTTAACTCGGTCGGTGCCCATATTTTTCACTTAAGCACTTTGCTTTCAATCCACTATTTTTCCAACTTTTCTTTCTTTCTTTTACACTTTAGACTTCACAAAGATGCACTACCCACTTGGTTTATAACTCCATTCTTTGCCTTTCACCAAAGAGAATCTCAACTCTCCAAACATTCTTCCAAAACCTCTCACTAAAGTCCAATCCCATAAGGGTCAAGTCATATAGGCTAGGAATCATATTTTTGAGGAGTTTCAAACAAAGGTCTAAGGCTAAAACGGGGCTACAAACAACGGTTTCTCTTTAAGGTAGGATATGGAACATTTTGTGACTAAATGAAATAAAGTTCAAATCAATGTGACAAAGCATAGAACAATTCTCATATTGGCCTTGGAAAATAGATAAACACTTCAATAACAAGTATTACTTAGCATGCTTGAGCTAATTCACACAAGAAAATGAGGGATATGCAATATGAACAAACATCCCTAAAATGGCCAAAAATAATCTCACAAGGTTCACTCTAGCTTAGTTGCATCAAAACTCATCCAAGAACTCATGTGCTCAATAAAGACATGCAAGATATCACATAAAAAACAACATCCATTTAGAGGCTAAACCATCCAAAAATATGCAAAGGACTTTACATGCTCACATCATCATTAGCCTTCATTGAACATCTAAGATGTGAATTCTTAGTCCAAAATCAAAATCTTTTTGTTGTTTTTCACACCATTTTCACATTTTTATGGATTTTTGCAAAAATTTTCTCAAACAAAGCAAAAGACACACAAATATGTACAAACACTAGGCACAAGAGAGTTTCCTTTTCCCATACCCCATACTTAAAATATGCAATGTCCTCATTGCATCCAAATAAAACAAAAAGAGAAAATGAAAAGGGAAACTCACTAGACAAGGTATTTGAAGCTAGGAAGAATGGTGAATCGGCACATGGGGAGGTGAAGGTAGAGCACGTTGTCGAACTTCTTGAGAGGTGGTCGAGACCGTTTGCTCGTCTCACGTCTTAGTTGTTCGTCCATTTGCATCATACACCTTGACCCTTTGAGCTCATCATTCGAACTAAGAAGCACCTACAAGATCACACCAAAGATACATCCCAGAATACTTGCTTTCAAGGGGTTTAGAGAAAGGGTTAGCACAATAAGCTCAAATCCTAGAAACAAGAAAACAAAACAAAAGGAAACAAAGGATACAAAGGATACGTCGGGTTGCCTCCCGAAAAGCGCTCTTTTAACGTCATTAGCTTGACGTGCCACCTAATATCGGGTTAGGGTGGAAAATAAGGCTCGGGGTCCATGAACTCTCCAAGGACCATCTCATCACTCAAGTAGAATTGAGGCCATTCACTATAGTTCAACCAAACATGCGCCTCGGCCTCGTCATAATGGCGGGGGACCCCATACTTAGACCAAGAATAATTGGAGAACGAATCCACCGAGTATGGTATCCACACCATATGACTCACAAGTAATCTTCACAAAAGAGCAAAGGAGATAGGGCAAACGAGTCTCACACATGATTTTGGAGGCTTGCTTCTCAAGTTGGAACGACATAGGAGCTACATCGGGCCCGACTTCCGGTGTCTCCTCCAAAGCTTGTTCGAACCGAGACTCGACTTTTTCTTCATCAATCATAAGAGAGGGAGAGCTTTCCTTCACTTCAATCTTTGCACGCCTAAGAGCCATGAGATAGTTTTCCGCAATTGTCACCATCTCACTAGCAACCTTTTCAAGTTGGACCGAGATTGGTGCCACTTTGGACCCGACTTCCGGTATCTCGGGCGTGAGGCAGAGTGGAAGCAGGGGAGGTGGTCCGATGTCTGGGCAACTCGGGCCCGACATGTCCTCCAACTCGGTCTTGGGTTGTAGAGTTGGTCCGACTTGCGAGCAACTCGGGTCCGACACACTGGGTATGTCGGTCCAGGCTTGCTCACTCCTCTCGACTTGTGGCGGCTCGACTCGGACCTCATCATGATAGCTCGGAAGTTTGCTCTTGAGAACGTGGGATTTAAGATGCCAAATAGTCAATTTGGGCGTTGACGCTCATCCTCCATGAATTAAACTCCTCCAAACTTGACGCTCATCTCTCTTGTTACATTCTAATCCGGGCATTGACTTGCTCACGAGCTCGAACTCTCTCTTCTCTTTCCCTTTGCTCCTTTGCCATGTCGAGGTCTCTTTTTAGACGCGTGATCTCCATTTGAAGGTAGAGAACCTCCAACTCATCATCACTATCATAGAAATCTATCTCAAAGGTTCCTTTGGGAGGAACGAGATGGAATCACCTATAAAAGACAAAAAGAAACAAATCAAATAACACAAGAGGGTTCGGGCTAGTCCTTTACCCAAAAGAAATCAACCAAACAAACGCACAATCACATTAATACCCCGGCATCAACGCCAATTTGTGACGGGCGACCTAAGGATAGGGGCTCGGGTCAATCAACAAATAAATTTGTATCACGACCCCGTTGTAGTACGGTGGTCGAGGTCGAACACGGGGAATTATGGATTATGCGTTGAACGGTTGATTATCTAACACAAACACAAAGGGAATAAAACACATGAAGCAACTCGGGACCGAGGTTGTCAATCTCAGGACCGAGGTAGCTAGGCACAAACAAAGTCGGGCTCGAGGCTAGGGGACTCGGGCTCGACACAACAATCAACGAAAAAGGGAGAAACGAGCTAGGCTAAGGGGATCCTAAGGCTAGGGGTTCATGCCAACATCAACTTTACATGCTATCATATAGATCAATGAACTAGGGGCTTTCGCCTTAGACATAGATCAACAAATCCAATCAAATCATGCCATTAATCTCAAGGAACTAGAGGATTTCGCATTCATTCAAGCCGATTGACTCTCTATCTACTCCTATTCGACCGCGGGACCAAGAGGCTTTCTCTTCGTCCCTTCAAACCAACCTTCTAGATGACCTTTTCACTTTCGCTACTTCGTCTATCTCTACAAGGTTTTTCCTCGGCTTTCACAAAGGAATCATGCTCATAAGGTAAATAGACATGGATTTAGGCAATCAAATCATGAAATTGGTTCAAGCACATGCAATTGAGTTGGGGTTTTCGCCCCCAACCCCAAGATCAAGCTAACTACTCACTAATCATGGAATTCAAGCTAGCAATCATCAAAGACCATAGACAAATCATGATTCATGCAAGTCAAATCCACAATCAACAACACAAACACACACGTTCGACCTCAATCCAAGATGAGATCAAATCGATCAAGCAAAGGGAGAGAGGGGAATCAAACACACAACACAAAATCAAAGCCAAAACAAACTTGAATTAAACTAAGGAAGAAAAATTCTTACAATCCAAAGGCTAGATCTACAATTCTCTACTCCAATCCTCCAAGCCAAGGGTTTCTTTCCTCTTTAAGGAAAGGAATTCACCCAAATCCTCTAGATCTTGGGTTTCTTCCCTCCCTTGGAGAAGAGTCCACCCCCTTCTTCCTCTTTCTACTCTCTCAAATGCTAATCCTCACTCTCAATTCCCTCTTCAATTTTTTCTTCTCCCCCTAAAATGAGAGATTACAAGGGTTTAAATAGAGTTTTTCCCTCTATTACAAAGACTAGATTACCTTTCTAAACTCCTTGATCTACAAGGAAACAAATACAATTTTGGAAATTAATAAGAAAATCCAAGGCAAAATCCAGCTTTCTTCGCTCCGTTCTCTCTCGGTTTGGCTCGGTTTGGCTCGATTCTTTCCCCCTTCACTTAGTCTTCACTTGAGGCTTCTTTCCATGCATCTTTAACTCCATTTTGACTCCTTTTTCATCCTTGAATTCCTCCATAATGCCATGATGCTCCAATCTCCATGATTCTTGCTCCGAAATGCCTACAAAACACACAAAAACACGCATAGTCATCGAATTTCAAAGATTTGTGGGAACTAAGCTAAAAGCCTCCAAAACTAAGGAGAAACTAAGGAAACTAACTCTAATCTAACCTAAGAAAGACCTAAAAACAAAGCACAAAAGATGGACATCAGTGTCAAGTTGGAGCTCAAGTCTTGGTTGATTCATCACTTGCCTACCTTCCACAAGAAAACTGCCCCGTCCTGCTGTTCCTACAATAACCACCAAAAAATTGCTAAAGCGTCCTGCCCCGTCCTCTCCCCTCTCCAAATCTTCTCAACCCTTCTCCACTTCAAAACCAACGGAGATTGTGGATAAGTTTCCTTCCCACTTCAAGGAGGGATGCTCAAAGAAAAGTCACGACCCAAGGCCCCTCAAAAAGGCCAAGACCTCGAGCGTCCCATCCTCCAAACCCTCCACAAAAAGGCCTAGCACCACAAAAAGGCCATCTAACCTCTCCAAGGAATCCTCTCCTCCCCCTCAACCAATCTCAATCGTTCAACTCCCCACTCCTCCTCCGTCCCCTCAACCTTCCAAGAAAAATGCACTTATCCCATTTCCTCCCAAACCCTACTCTCCTCTTAACCTTGCCAACTTCCCAACAACACCGGCCCATATCTCGCCCCCTAGAGACCCCGAGACCCCCAAATCTCGCCGTCCCTCCTCCGAAAGTGGACCAGAGGACGTTGAGAAGCGTCCAGCCCTTGAGCGCACCTTCAAACGCCGCAAAGCTGGCGAATCTCCTAAGGTGCTCATGGTTCAAGCTGCTCCAGAACCCGAGCACATCTCCTCCTCCTCCTCTAGCTCATCTGAGAGCCACAGAGGAACGCCTCAAGCAAATGCTGAAGGAGTCTCCCCTATCATTGATGTCTTTGGGGACTCCAATGATGAGGCTGAAGGAGTTGAGAATGCTCCCGATGAAACACAAGTGGCTGAGGACGCTGGTGAGCACCAGGTCCCTCAAAAGGACGCCGAGCCAACTCTTTCTGAAGAGCTCGAGCGTGATGCTCAGGAAGTCCCACCTTACAATCAATCCCTCCCCATCCTCAATCCCTCCCAAGCTCCACAAGAAAACCCCTCCCCTACAATCCAAACAGAATCCCATCAAGTCCCCGCGGACGCTGAGCCAGCAACAGAACATCAATCAGAGGCTCAGGACGCTGAGGGAACGTCCCAAGGTCAGACCTCGGGTGCCGATCAGGCCACAACTGGTGGCGATGCAGAGAAAGAACAAGGCACAAAGGACGCTCCCTTAAAGGACGCTTCTGACAGTGACTCTGAGAACGCTGAGGAAGAGTCAGATGATGATGAGGACTCTGAGTCCCCCAAGGGTAAGCGCAAACGAAAAAATGCTGATGTGCCCGTTAAAGTCCTTAGCCCACTCATTTACTCTAAAGAGTGGCTAGCCTCCTTCGATGATGAATCCGTTCAGGAGTTCCTCGAGCTTCTGAGATTCCAAGGATGGCTGAACGTTGGACCAGCGCCGACCACTGTTGACAAAGAACAGGTGAAGGCGTTCTACAGGGATTTGCGCTACAAAGCAAAAGATGGCTCCCTCCACTTCAAAATTGAAGGTGAGAAAGCTTCCGTAACAGAAAGCCAAATCTGATCCTTCATGGGTCTAGGTCCACGCAAGCCACCGTCAGACGCTCTTAGCTCACTTCCTGAAGGCGGCTTTGAAACAACAGATCAAGAACTGCCTCTTGTTGAGCACATAATTCAGGGCAAAAGGCCAATGGGACTTGACAGGGTAGCTCACGTTCTGAGCAAGGTTGGCGCTATCGTTCATTACTTCATATGTCGCGCCATACTTCCAAGGCAGGAAAAGCGTTCAATTGTGCAAGGACATGACATTATCCTAATTGACGCTATCCTAGAACGCCGCCCAATCAACTTAGCCAGAATTGCTATGCAACACATGGCCAAGTGTGGAAGGAAGAGGCATGCCTTGCCATACCCTGGAGTAGTAAAGGCAATCTTGCAGTCCCAGGACGCTTATGATGAGAGCACTCCCTCTGAAGAACTTGGCTTAAAATGGAATGCTAAGAAGGGACTTGTCGAGATAAGGCACAATGAAGAGCTGCCGTCTGTGCTAAAACAGTTAGAAGCCAGACTGAAAGCCGAGGAAGAACGTTTAGCTGCTGAGGCTGAGGCCGCAAGGCTTAATTCTACGTCTCAAGAGTTCCCTCAGGACCAAGAGCCCGCAGTAGATCTTGCAACCCTTGATCAAATGCTCTTGGGGACTTCTTCTCCTCCAGCTTTTCCAACGGACGCTCCTTCTTCGAGTACAGGTCCTCTGCCCCGTTCTGCCCCTGCAAACATAGCTCAGCATCCTCCAGCAGAACTCATGGGTGCAATTATGGACAACCAATGCCTTATCTTCTCTGCTCTAAAGGACTTGTCCTCTGCATTCTCCAAAGCTACTGAACTTCAAGAACAACTGCTCAAGTTTTATCAAGACCAGTGCCGTTCTCAGTGATTGCCGTCTACCCCTTTAATCCCCATTATTTTGCCTTTGCTTCTTTTGAACTTCAAACATTATGATCTTGGTTTGTAATAACCGTCCTCTAATTTTGTTTGAATGGCAATTCCACTGTTTGCTTGCATGTGTTTGTTTAAGCGTTCCACTGCCTTTAATTATGTGTTTGTGCTAACGTTCTTATCACTTGTTATCCTTTTCGATGATGCCAAAAGGGGGAAGTGTAGTTTTGCAGAGATGCGCTATAAAATAGTTATCTAGAATAAGCAAGTGTTAAGGGGGAACTATTAAGTGAAAAGTCTAAGGAACGCCCATGCTAGAATAAAAGAGGACGCTTAGAAAGCTTTTCTAGGACACGACTCTCTCCTTAAAATCCAAATGTTAGAGAATCAAAGAATGAAAATGTGTGCTTACTGGAATGTCTCTAAGTGTTAGAGGACGCTTCTAAGTTTTCATGCATGCTATGTTCCAATGTCAAAACTATTCTGCTGAAGAGTTTGTCATCATCAAAAAGGGGGAAATTGTTGGGACGCTATCAAGGACGTCTGCATACTTGGTAGTGTGCCCATACAAACCGTCCCTTAGTTTTGATATGACAAACTCACTTTGATTCTAACAAATTTGTCCAAGTGTTCAGGAACGCCAATTAACAAAGGACAACAAGTGTGTAAACGTTCCCTAGGCTTAGGGACGCCAACTTACAGAAAGTAAGGACCAGCAAGAGACTACAAGAGCAAGGACGGAGTCCCAAGCAAGTAGGAACGCAAGAAAGGAGTCCTTACTCACTAGCCGACAGGATGACATCACTCGACAATGTTTGATCATCCAAGGACACGTGGAGACCGATC
Organism: Polygonum aviculare; assembly: GCA_934048045.1. Classification (NCBI taxonomy): domain Eukaryota; kingdom Viridiplantae; phylum Streptophyta; class Magnoliopsida; order Caryophyllales; family Polygonaceae; genus Polygonum; species Polygonum aviculare. The sequence continues at coordinate 6,442,581 of OW204027.1, forward strand.
CTGTAGCAGAGTCCAACACTACGTGGCGGACGATCCTGTAGCAGAGTTCATCAACACGTGGCGGCCGATCCTGTAGCGGAGTTCATCACACACAGCTGGATACAGGAAGCTTCCTCATCACCGCCATACTCGTGGAGGAAGATCCTGTAGCCACGTATCTGAAGGGCATGATCGTCAGAACGAGAATGACGCCCTTCCCCAAGTCCTATAAATACCGCAAGGCATTTATTGTGACGCTAACGCTTTCAGAGAATATTCAGAGAGAATCAGAGGAAAGCGACTCACTCAAGAACATGAAGAACTAACTCAAGAACTCAATGTGGTGAATGAGTCTTGTGGAGGAAGCTATGTGATGCTGACAAACGCAAGGTGAATGAGTCTTGTGGAGGAAGCTATGAGAATTTGACCCCCACACAAGCTTTTGAGAAGATTGAGATCTTGGCTGAGTAGGCTCGTAATCAATGAGCACGGTCCGGGATGCGGTCCATCAATGTGGTGAATGAGTCCTTGAATGCTGAAGTAAGGGAACTAAAAGACTTGATGAAGCAGCTGTTGGCTGGTGAGCTAAGGTGAACAACAGGTGAAAGCCTGCAGATTCTGTTATGATGTAAGCCACCCTACTAATGCTTGCCCCACCATATAGGAGCCTTAGGCATCCATGAATTCTGTTGGGAATCATGGTCCGCCCAGACCTTGGAGAGATCCTTACTCAAACACTTCCAATCCGCGGTGAGCAACCATACTAATTTCCGATGGAACAACCATCAACAATCGGAGCAGCAACAACAACATCCACAACAATTTGCTCCTCTGGGCCAACAACAACAATTCAGGCCATACAATTATGCCCCGAGGCCCCCTTGCTCCATCTTATGACAACACAGTCATCAATGCTCTCATGAAGGAGAATTAAGAACTAGGGTTGCAATGAAGAACTTGGAGACTCAACTGAGTCAACTAGCCACCATGAATTGTCATCTTGAGCCCAAGGATTCAGGGAAACTACCTTCTCAACCTATAAATCATAAGGAGAATGTAAGTGCCATGCAACTACGTAGCGGAAGAGTAGTTCGGATGTCAGTTCTGAGGAGAAACCGCGCACACCCTCTGCGGATCGCGCGCACTGTATCTCTCCAGAACGAGAAGAGTCACGATCAGATGAATACCGCGCATGTGAGTCCCTACCCCACACTCGCGTTCGGCCCTAGGAGCAAACTTTAAAGCTCTGCTAGAAAACCGCGAGCGTGCCACGAGGCACCGAGCGCGAGGTGACGAAGAGGATTTTTCCGGAGTAACGCGCACGCGGCACGAGGAGCGCACATGCGGTTCGGCCTTAGAGGATGATGAAGGCTATGTTCGATCCTACTTTCCCCCTCTTAGCTCGTACAAGCTGGTTCCTCCCTTCCCTGAGGCGTTGAAAGACACAAGGAAGCCCGCTAATGACAAGGACATCTTTGAGACATTCGTCATTTGTCAAGTAAACATCCCTCTCCTTAATCTTATTAAGAGCATTCCAAGGTTTTCCAAGCTTTTGAAAGAGCTACGTACCATTAAAAGAAAGTAAAGTGAAAAAGGTAAAATTTAAAAGGTAGTTCTAGTGGAAACCAATGCTTTAACAATACCTCTAAAACTGAAAATGCGAATTCATGACTCCAAAAGCAATTACCTAAACAATGTGGAGATGCAGGGAGATTCACCGTGCCTATAATAATAGGAGAAACTAAAATTGAGCATGCTATGCTTGACTTAGGAGCTTTTATATTATTTTCCTTCCATTATGCATGTATGAGAAGCTAGGTCTAGGTCATTTGCAAAAGACTAACATTACTATGAGCTAGCTGACCACTCGAATGAGCACCCGAAAGGGATAGTGGAGGATGTATTAGTGCAGGTGGATAGTTTGATTTTTCCTGCAGATTTTTATGTGATGGAGATTGGAAAAGGGAAATACAACCCAAATTTGTTGTTGGGTCACTATTCATTAAAATGACAAAGGCGGTGATTGATGTTGCCAAAGGCTTACTTTCCATGGCACATGGTGACAAGGAGGTCTAGTTCCACATTGATGAGGATCCCTTTTGAGCTTAGCGACGTCGAGCCATCAACGTTAAACAAAAGCGCTGGTTGGGAGGCAACCCAAGGTTAGATAGATTTCTTCTTCCTTTTTTCTTTCTTCCATTAGCTTAGCTTGCTTTTGGTTTTTGGAGGCTAACGTGTAAGTACGAGGTCCGAAAGAACGATTCTGGTGTAAAACCGTGCACGCGGCAGCCATACCGCGATCGCGGTGATGCCCAGAACCCATCCCGACGAACAGGTATTAGACCCGCGCACGTGCCCATCGGGCCGCGCGCATGGTTTGGCGATGTTTGCTCTCGTAAAAAAAATGTCAACTTCTATCCTCTATCTTCTATCATTATTCTATCCTCTATCTTTTCCATCTTCTATCTTTCCCACCTTCTTCAATAAATTCTTTTCATCCCCTTTGGAATTCACTATTGAGAAAGGGGTCTTTAACGACCAACAAAGTTGTCGTTATACGTTAGAAAACTCGTCATTAATGGTATTAACAACGACAAAAATTTTGTCGTTGTTCCTTGCAAAAGGTCTTGACTTTATTGGTTTTAACGACCATATTCGTCGTTAATTATTAACGACGAGATGATTGTTCGTCATTAACATTAACGACAATATGGATGTTTATCGTTAATCTTTAACGACGACCTGCCTTGTCATCGTTATTGGTTAACGATGAAAAGGCATGTCGTCGTTAATGATTAACGAAGAACGATATGCTTGTCGTTGTTAGTTAAGCAATAACGACAAAAGCATAGCCTATAACGTCAAAATAATTCCTCGTGAAATATATTCTAACAGCCCAAACATTATGCAATAACTACCACATTTTTCATTGTTATATATACCTGCTCGTAATTGTTTATTCGAATTAGGATATAAAATATTACTCCCACAATTAATCTAAGTGCTTAATAAACCAAACAAATCATATATAAATGACTCGAACTCGAGATTCAAGCTCTTCCCTGCTCGGTTGTGGTCCTTTTATATCTTTGAGTTTATTCCTCCTCCAATACAAATGACTCGAACTCGAGATTTTGAATTGAACACCTTCTATGCAACCTGTTTATAAAAACCAGAAAACACTTTTTAAAGGATGTCTAAAACAAGATGCATATAATACAAACCTATAGCTACAATTTTATTTATTAGTTACTCAGCTCTTAAACAAATATGTAATTGTAAAGATCTAAAAATACATAACTAGCTTTTCTTACCAAATCATCCCACATGAGTTGTCTAAAAGGCTTACTGCCAGTTCGATGAATTAATGCTTTTATATAATTGGCTCGATTTTGAGAATTCCTTGCATTCTTTTTTTAAAATTACAAGCAGTATATATTTCACAAACATATTTCTTATATAAGACTTGAAACTTAGGTACAATTATATTTACATGAAATTCAGTGTTATAATATATCTCTTTTATTGACCATTTCCATTCACTCTTTTCAAGTCCATTGGTTAATGCAGACATTATATGTTCTAAGAGACTAGTTACACTACAACAATTAAATATCAAATTCAAGCAAGTACAAGACCTAATAATGCATTATCTAAATGCATACAAGCTGAAACGTCAAACATGTATAGAAACCAGATATTGGATTCATAGGAAGTCAACACAAACAACAATCAACTAATAAGATGAGCATTCAAGGCTTATAAATCAGATTCAAACACATATACATTAAAAATTAACAAAAAGATCAAATTATCACAAGTGCTGGATAAATGTACATATATTGCAAAATAATTTATCTAGATTGAGTTATAGATTATTAGAGCAGTATCAATTGTAAAATTCTCCAAACCCCAATCTGAAAAATAACCCTTCAATATACTCAAGTTGCACTGAATCAATGGCAAGAGAAAATCTTATTTCTAGTTGGTGAAAGGCTAGACCATACAAGGCTTACATACTACACCAAAGCAAGAGCATAGAATATAATCATAAAAAATCAAGGAGCAAAGTGGTAACCAATTACACACAACCCTCTTAAGAAATCTGAAATACACAAAAGAACAAGACCTATTGTAACTTTATGACAAAATAATCTGTACGTGTTTCTATAGATGGGGAAAAAACAAGAATGATGCATACAAGAAGTAGTAATAATTGATTTTAACTAATACTTTGTTAACAGAACCTATTGTAAATTATTTGATTGTCACTTTTCTTTCAACTTCTGCATCAAGCTAATGCTAACTAAACCTGTATTGGAGGACTTCTACAACTATGATGTAGATAAGAAACAATATTCCCTCAGTTAGTACTAATATTTTTTAACATTCAGTCATGGCCTATAGACTATTGTTTCTCTCAGTCAGTACTAGTATTTATTAACATTCAATCATGGCCTAAAAACTAACCAAAGCAAAGAACAAGCACAATGCACAGTCAATCAGTTAAGGAAAAATAGAATAAGCACTACATGTTCCAAATCAATTTCAAATTGCTGACCTATCCAAAACTTAGATAACAGTATAGGGAAAAAAATAGAACACAAATTATGCTAGGAAAAGGGGAGAGTGGAGAAAACCATTATGTTCCACAAAGTGCAATACTTGACAAAATTAACTTTATGACTTCCTACAAAGAAGAATTCCATATCATGACAGCCCTTTTTTTCAAAACGAACGTCTAAGAATTTGATATATATTAATTGAAGAAATTAACAAATAAATGAGTTATGTACATAGGAATAGAATGACATAGCTAATTATACTTCTTCCACTTGTCTGAGTGATTTACTGATTCGATTCAAGTTAAGCTCTACCCCAAGATATTTTGTAAATTCTTGTCAGAAAGGAATTTGTTGAGTTCTTAATGATATACTACTGACAGATTATGTTAATTCGTCCAAGGCAACAACCAAGTGTGATGTTTACAGTTTTGGGGTAGTGTTGATGGAGCTGAGAACAGGGAAGAAACTAGTTGAGGTAGAGGTTGGAGCAAACAAGAATATCATTAACTGGATTGCAAGCAAGGCTGAAACAAGGGAAGGAGCAATACAAGTGTTGGATAAGCATTTGCCAAGGTCCTTTGCAAATGAAATGCTTCTAGTATTGAGGATAGCCATGCGTTGCACAACTAAGGCCCCAGTTCCTCGCCCAGGGGCGGACCGACATGGTGCAGCCCCCACTGGGATTTTGTATTTTTTTAAAAAAATTACTAATGTTATTATATTATTTCCTCTGTTTCAAAATAGTTGTCCAAATAGCATTTGTACATGTACTAAGAAAGAATTGTTTGTCTAATATTACCCATTTAAAGAGTTAATTATTAGTGTAAAGAAACATAAAAAAACATATATGATTGTGAGAGTTAATTATTAGGGGTATAAATGAAAACTGACGAGAAAAAAATCATGAAATTAACTAATATTGTGAAATAGATAAAGTATTTTTTAAAACACATAGAAACAAACATAGTCGTACATTGTAGTTGAAATCACTATATAAAATAAAGTTAGTTTGGCTGTAAAAAAATGGTGAAAATATTAAATAATATCTAATTTTTAAAAAAGTGGATTTTTATGTATAATAATGCAAGGAAGCATATACAAAAATGCCCTTAATTAGTTTTCGCCCGGGGCCTTTAATTTGTTAGGACTGGCCTACTGCCTCATATCTATCCGCCTCCGTCTGCCAACCGCTTCACTTCCACATTTCCGCCCCTCCACGACGGCGACGCCATTCGCCCGTCCAAACATGGCCAACCTATGCCGATTCACTGGCCAACCTCATCGACCGAAAGAAAAAAAATTTAGCCAAATTCCTGAGTCCGTCACTGCATTTCCTCGTTCGACAATGATTAATGAAGTGGTTTTGTTACTAATCGAAGCAAATCGGTGCAGATTTGATTCTTTCAAGTCATGTGAAATGAAAAAAGATGTGTTGAACAAGACCAAAACAGATAAAACCTGATAGTTACGACACCACCAGATAATTGTGTTTTAACATTGATTAAGAACTGAAGAATTCAGTCTCTTTTACTTATAGGAAATGTTAGATAAAATCAAGCACGGATCTTTGGATGGGGTGGGGTGTGCAGGCTGTCAAAACTTGACCCGACCCGAGAAACCCGCCCGACCCGCCCGACACCGAACCCGACCCGACACCCGAAATAGAGGGGGAAATGCGTGAACCCGAGATTTTCTGACCCGAACCGGTTTGACCCGAACCCGAAATCAACCCGAACCCGAAATTAACCCGTAACCAATTATATCCGAGTTTACTAACCCGATATTACCCGAAACCCCGAAGTAACCCGACCCGAAATCATCCGAAAACCCGAACTTACCCGACCCGATATCAACCGAAAATCCGATCTCTCCTGAATCAATAGCATTTCACCTAAAATAACCCGTAACCTTGAAGTTAATGACCATATTTTCACGAACTATCTCATATATGTAATTGTAAGGAAACATAATATCATTTAATAAAATACTTTAGATACATTAAATATATGTTTACACTAAAATAAATATTTTATTTAAAAAAATAAAATTTAAATCTTTTATTATACTTATATTTTTGAAAATAAGTGCTACATTTAGTATTTAGTGTTAAAGGTAATGATATTAGGACAAAAATTATCATTCAATATATGACAAAATCGAAACCCGACTAACCCGAAACCCGACTCAACCCGAAATTTAGATGAACCGAAACCCGAATGACCCACCCGAAATTGACCCGAAGATCAAACTTGACCCGACTAATTGTATACCCGACCCGCAATTGTTCAACCCGATCTGACCCGATTATTGAAAATATCCGAATTTAACCGGAATCTGAATTGACCCGAACCCGAAATGACCTGACCCGAAGCTGATCCGACCCACCCGATTGACACCCCTTGACCGTGTGCTACAACCTACCCTAAAATCCATATATTTATATAATTTAGAGTTATTACTCATAGCTTTTCTATTACACTTGGCAAACTATTGATGTGTGGAAGTTTTTATTCCTTGAGGTGCAGAGTTCGAAAACCCATTAATGTTTCATCATCTCTTTTTTACTCTCTTTTATAAATAAATAAATAAGGTGTGCAGTGGGACTATGGGCAATTGGGCATGCGTTTAATTTATTTAATCAAACTTTTTGCTGTGTATTGTTAATATATTTAATACATTTGGTTAAAGGATAATTAAAATAAAGTTAATTGATAGCAAATCCTTGTTTATTATTTGTATTTCTCACTCACATGATAGATATATTAACTTTATTTTATATATTTATTAATTAATAATCATTAATGTAACAAATATGGCTTATTTTTAACAAAGCATCTCGAAAGCAACCCAATTGCAGAGGACCATAGTGAAATAAATACGTAGCGTTATATCCCCCTATCTTTTTCTCACTATTTATATCATCTTTTTAATTTTATGATAGTAAAGGAACCCTTTTTTTATCATAAAGTAGATGTTGGAGCTGGAAGGACATGATTCCCATCGACTTCTCTTTGATAATAATAAATCTCGTTTTTTTTGTCTTAATCCTAAAATCTGGATGCTTCAATAAAGCTAATAATTGGACGACCTAAGTCAGTCGTAGGTTTTCCCAAAACTAAAGTAGCGATGATAGATACGAAGCATAAGTGTCTTCTCTAGTTATATACTCCCTCCGTCTCCGAAAGTTTGTCCGTCTTTCCTTTTTCGGCGTTTCGATAAGATTGTCCATCTCTCAATCTTTCTATTTACATCCAATTTTTCTTACAATAATACCCCTACTCAATTTCAAATATTACCTCCACTATCCAACTTTTCCATCAACTTTATCACTTTTCTCTATAAAAATACAAAAATACCCTCATCCAATATCACATATTACCCCCATTATCCAACTTTCACATCAACTTTATCACTTTTTCTTCTACAAAAATACACAAATACCCTTATCCCCTTTCAATATTACCCAAATTACCTACTTTTACACTTTTTCCTTAAAAACAACAAAACTTTGTTTTATGGACAATCAAATGGAGACGGAGGGAGTATTTAAAAAGAATTTTTTGTGTGTTCAAGGTGAGAAGATGCGATAGTATTTCTCCGATAAAAAAATGAAAAGAAGATGCGATAGTACTTTTACTATTTTTTATATTTTAATATTGTTTTGGTGTTACAAAATCAACATGAGAACATCTAACTTTTTCATCAAAACAAAAAAAGTAAGTGTGATTCATGTGTAATTAAAATAACTGGACGTGTATGATGATAGCTCTCTTAGTAATTTTTTTATAATCAATCAATGTCACTGTTCAATTCGTATGTTTGATGATATGACCAGATCACGACGATACTTTGATTGTTTTATACATAGGTAGATACGTTCACTAGAGACACAATTGTGCCTTAATGTGGCAAGATTGTGTGAGGCGAGCTCATATCATAAGGTTTGGATACGCCCAGTAGCACAATCACGTCTTAACTCAAAGGGGGCTAAATAGCTTAATTTAAGTATAATTGTTAAAAATTTGATTAATCTACTTGAAATAAATCCGATACGCTTCATCTATAATTATAAAATTAGTCTTAATCCGAGTAAAGAAAATGAAACAAATACGTTTTCAATAAACTCAAAGTGGATTTCAGGAAACATTATAATACAATTGACAAGTTTAAAGTATAAACCCATAGATTTTAGATACAACACAGGTGACCCGTGTTTGGACGGGCGGATGGCGTCGCAAACGTGGAGACATGCGGAAATGTGGAAGTGAAGCGTTTGGCGAGCGGAGGCGGGAAGAGCTGAGGCAGACAAGGCCGGTCGGAACAAATTAGAAACATTGAGCGGAAATTAATAGGGTCATTTTGTATACATTTTCTTCCATTATTATACACAAAAATCCATCTTTGTTTTTTAAAATTAGCTAATACTTAATATTTTTCACTAATTATATGTTTTGCCATCTTTTTTTACGGCCTAACATCATTTCAATCATAGTGTATGGTGATGTTTGTTTTTATGTGTTTTTAATATTCTATCCGTTTTGAAATAGTTGTCTATATAAACACCTTTTTTTTTGTTTCAGAATACTTGTCAATTTCACATTTTTCCATTAATTTCTATTTATACCCCTAATAATTACTCCCCCCCCCCCGTTTCAAAATACATGACCATATGCTCACTTTTTCTTGTTTCATAATACTTGTCAATTTCATTATTTTTTCCCATCTCTTTCTATTTATACCTCTAATGATTATCTTTATACTTTTTCATATTTCTCTACACAAATAATTAACTCTACATGTGATAGGGGTAATATAGAAATAACTCTTTTTTCTTAATATATGTGCAATGTTTAAATGGTCATGTATTTTGAAACGGAGGGAGTAATTATATCATAATCATATACGTTTTTCCATGTTTTTTACACTAATAATTAACTCTATAATAATATATGTACTATAGAAGCAACAGTTATTTCTTAATATGAGTACAAATGTTATTTAGACAATTATTTTAATATGGAGAGAAAAATATTATAATATATTAATAATTTTATTTAAAAAAATACAAAATCCCAGTGGGGGTTGAGCTTAAGCCAATGGATAGAGTTTTTCCCGTCTCTTCGCAAGCAAGAAGTGCCCAGATCATGTGTACCACCTTGACAAGGCACTATATGGACTGAAGCAAGCCCCTTGTGCTTGGTATGATAAGTTTGCGTCCTTTCTTTTGTCAAATGGTTACACTAGTGGCTTAGTTGATAAAACTCTGTTTACTAAGAAAGTCCGTATAGATATTTTGATTGTTCAAGTCTATGTTGATGATATAGTCTTTGGAGCCACTAACCTTACACTTGTATAGGACTTCAAGAAGCTAATGAGTAGGGGTAAGCACGGACGAGAAACCGGAAATTCGGTTGTCAAATTATGATAGCCATTACCAAACCGTTATGTACTGGTTAACCGATATCGATTAACCATGAAAATCGGTACGGTTAATCGGTTAATCATTAGTGGAAAAAGAAATTATTTATCTTTAACACATGCATTTGATCAATATATGTCGAAATACATACAAAATATATAGTCGAATACATTGTTGATATACGTAAACGAATTACATACAGTACCAAAACATTGAATTACATAATTCATAGAGTTTCACAAATACACAAATATCTGGTCAGTGGAATCATTAAGATCAAAGTACATAATTGGTGTCCGAAGATCTATTTCATATTTTTTCATTCTTCCATACCCTCATCGATTTCTATTGATGGATACTCTAACATAAACAGAAGCAAACCTTGTCAAAGTAGAATGAAGTCGAGTCAAAAGGATATAGGAATCTAGGGAGGAGTGTTAATGTGGGATTAGATGGAATGGATGGATTGAAATAAGCTGAGTGGAGAAGGATATGAGAGATGGGAATGATCAATGTGTCTTTGCGGACCGTGCGGTTGTGCAATGCGTTTGTCCGTTTATGCGGGTGCAAAGCAAGGGTGAGCTAGGTTGAAGATGATATATTAATAGAAAATATCCAAACTAACGGGTGCAATCTCATAATTAGTTATTAATTAATTGCACTTGCTATTTTGGGAGATAATAGTATGAATCATATGTAATTAATTGCTTGAATTAAAGACTTAATGACTTATTAAAAGCGCCTAGTAGTATCAAACTAACTTATTTATATTACTTTCTTTCTAAAAAATATATATTATATTATCGGTTTATCGGTTAATAAGTTGGAAAGATATGTATAACCATTACCGAGCCGTTAAGCCGTTTAAAGTTTCGATCGGTTAACCATAGCCGGGTTTTCGGTTTTTCTCGATATGGTAACCGGAAAAAACAATCGGTAACCGGTTTAGCGGTTCGGTTTAATGGTTACAGTTTTTTTTGCCCACCTCTACTAATGAGTAGTGAGTTCGAGATGTCCCTCATAGGAGAGCTCAACTTCTTCTTGAGACTTCAAATCTCACAACAGAAGGAAGGGAAGCGCATTCATCAATAAAAGTAGAACAGAGAAATGCTGGAGAAGTATGGGATGCATACATCAAAACCCATTGACACACCAATCTCTCCAAACACACGCCTCGATGTTGATGAGGACGGTAACTGTGTTGAGAAAAAGCTTTACAGAGGTATGATAGGTTCACTTCTTTATTTGACTGCTAGTACACTAGTTATTATGTTTGTAGTCTGCCTTTATGCTCGCTTTCAAGCTAATCCACAGAAGTCCCATATGAAAGAAGTAAAAAGGATTTTCAGGTACCTCAAAGGACGCAATGACTATGTCTTTGGTACCCAAAGAAGACGTCCCTTGACCTTGTAGTGTACTCGGATGTTGATTATGCTTGACACGTCGTGGATAGAAAAAACACCTCAGGAATGGCGCAGTTCCTAGGCTCATGTCTTGTGTCCTGGGGATCCAAGAAATAAAACTCCGTCGCTCTTTTAACAGTGGAAGCTGAGTACGTTGTTGTTGCCTCTTGTTGCTCTCAAGTAATGTGGATAAAGTACGAACTTGAGGATTATGGTACGTCCCTTGGCACCCTTCCTATAAAGTGTGATAATACTAGTGCCATGAAGATTGCTAAAAATCTTGTTCATCATTCGCGTACTAAGCATATTCACATAAGACATCGTTTCTTGAATGATAATGTAGAAGTAGGATTAATAAGTGTTGAGCATGTTAGGGTTGAGTACCAAGTAGCTGATATTTTCATTAAAGCACTTGATAGACGTTGCTTTGAGCATCTTCGTTTGCTCTTAGGGATGATAACTTTCAATTAAACAAGTCTCGTTCTATTATTCCCTCAATGATTGACTATGTTTATGAAAACATGTGTAGGGATTATTTGCATTGAAAATCATATTTGTAGGGATGCTACTCTTAAATACTTTGTTTGCATTACATAGGACTTCAATTCATTTCTCTATTGATCTCAAGAGTTTCCCTGATCACCCAACCCACATCATAAGCCGAAATGATGGGAGCTCTAAGCTTACTGACTCGGCTAAAGTCGTTGTGCCAATATCAAAAATAATCCTAGACTAACAAACAAGTATAGTAAGTAAGCAAGGGGTCGAACCCAAGAGAATCAAGTATTTCTTACATAAATCAATTCAATCACAAAACAGGCAAGAAGGGGGGATTTTGGAGATTGGTTATGAATATTCCGAAGGCAAAGTTCATTCAATCAATTCCACCTTTATAATTAATTGATCATCAATTCATCCACTTCTTTATATACCTAGGTTAATTCCAATCCCTTTCTCAATTATTCACTAGTCAACGGTCCTAGCAAAACTATGATATGAACTAGGACGCTTAATTCAAATCATGCAATGAACACAAGGACAATAGGAGATTGAATCATGCGATCAAACAACGAGTCTAACGTATAAAACAAACAATGAATACTCTTCTCAAACATAGTCCACGGTCTTAGATAAGAGTTGTTTCGAGAAAGATAGGATTGCACAGACAACAATCAAACCTATTCAAACAATAGATCTAAGTCAATCAAACAAGGTGATCAGGCTTACAAAATCAAACATAGATCATGGGAAGCACAAGAGTATGAATATCAACCTAGGAATAAAGAAGTTACCAAAATCTCATGATGTCATAGGCTTCGTACATTGAATAAACTCCAAGGGAGAGTTAGTTCTCCATAATACAAGAGAGCTAAACAATTAATTTGAATGAATATTGGATACCTAAAACCTAAGACAAGACCCTATATTTATAGTAGTCGAGAGACATCCCAATCGGACTACCTAAGATATAGAAAAGATAAGAAAAAGAAAAGAAGATAGAAAAGTGCCGTCTCGGATCTGACGCCCTACCGCGCCCGTGCCAAGTGTACCGCGCTCGTGGTCAATGTCGGGTCAAAGGCTTCTTAATCAGGTTCTACCGCACACACGTCGGGATATCCGCGCACCGCGCCCGCAGCCTATGCACCGCACCCACGGTTGATGTGCAGTGATGAACTTTACTTGCAACATCGTCTCGGAAACTCTCATATCTTCAATACTTGTGTATTCGGTCTTCATATATCAATTAAGCACAAAGTCTAACCTAGAACATTCAATAAAGCCCTAAAATACAAAAGTTAACCTATACTAAAGAGAGTATATCAAATTCCCCTATACTTAGGAAATACAAGGCGAGGACAAAAACACTCAACTCTCAACCCGAACCCAAATAGAGTAATCATGAGCAAAACAATAAAGCTGAAACACGCACCTCACAGTAAGAATATAACACTCAAGCTCTAAAAAGTGTAAAACAACCTAGGTGACATACCCAAATCTAATACGTAACCCGAAAGTCCGCAAGCAAGAATGATCCTAAACACTAAAAGTTTTCCACTCAATTATGTTTAGGCGCCCTTTCAGGTTTTCACCTAACCGCTCTTTTCATTTTTCTATAGGTGTGCTCACAAATCTCACATCTTTCATAAACTTCTTATTACCCCAGCCTAATGCTGGTCCAGGTAACTGCTTATTACTCGAGCCGCCCTTTCGGGTTTTTTAATCATCCTAGGATTTTTATGCATTTTTCAAAATTTTTAATGGCTTTTTCTATTTCTATCCTTTTCTTTTCTTCTTTTTATGCAAAAATATGGTGTAAGTGCTCCATGAAAAGAAGAAAATCAAAAATCCAAAGCAAATCGAAGCAAAAACAACTATCTACACTAACTAGGATAAGCGAATGCAAATACTCCCTCCCCATACTTAAATCCTTCATTGTCCTCAATGAAGTTAAGAGCAAGGACAGATCTAAGGTAAAAGGAAATCAGAAGACTCACATACAAAGAAGAGGGGTGGAATGGAATAACTCATCAAAGGGTGTAGAAAGAATGGACAAAAAGCTTCAAAATTATCGTTCCTAGGCAAACCGCGGGCGCAAGGATAGGGGCGCGGTTGCGGTATCAACACTGAGAGCAAGCTGAACTTCTAGGAAACATCCGTAGGCATGGCTGAGGTGGCGCGTGAGTGGCCTTGAGCGACTATGAACACTTAAATAGTTCATTGTGGCTCTTGGGACTCGTCTCTCGAAATATGTGTGAGCTGTGGAGCTTGAGTCTCAATGATGATACGCGGGGGAAAAAATCTCCCCCATACTTTGGCTTACATATAGCCAACAAAAGAGAATTCCAAAGGTGGATGGAAAGAATATATTGAAAGAGGTGGAAAAGATAGAAGATGGTATAAAGATAGAATGATGGAATAGATAGATGATTGAAGAATGAAGAAGTAGAAGTCGACATTTTTTTCTTTTTTTTTCTTTTTCTTTTTACGAGAACAAAACATCGCAACCCGTGCACATAGCCCGAGGGGCACGGGCATGGGTCTAGTACTTGTATGTCGGGATGGTTCTAGCGATCCACCGTGGGCGCGTTATGGGCGCCGTGGGCGTGGTTTCATTCCATAGTTGTCCTTTCGGACCTCGTACTTGCATGTTAGTCTCCAAAAACGAAAACAATCTAAACTATGAAAGGAAAAAGAAAGAAGGAAGAAGAGTCTAAGTATCCTTAGGTTTCCTCCCAAGCAGCGCCTTTGTTTAATGTCGGTGGCTCGACGTTGTTAAGCTGAGAATGGGTCCTCATCAATGTGGAATTAGACCTCCTTATCACCATGTGCCATGGAAAGTAATCCTTTGTCAACATCAATAACCGCCTTGGTGGTTTTCATGAATGGACGACCCAACAACAAAATTGGGTCGTATCGCCCTTCTCTTATCTCCATAATGTAGAAATCTGCAGGAAAAATCAAACCATCCACCTGTAGTAGCACATGCTCCACTATCCCTTTCAGGTGCACATTCGAGCGGTAAGCCAACAAAATAATAATATTAGTATCTTGCAAAGGACCTAGGCCTAACTTCTCGTACATGCATAATGGGTCGTATCGCCCTTTTCTTATCTCCATAATTTGATTCAGGATATTTTGTATAGGTTAACTCTTAGATTTTGAGATGTTATTAAGAGTGTTTAGGTTAGATTTGAGCATTATTGTAATACGCAGACCGAAGACACAAGGATGCAAGAATCAAGAGTTTTAAGGCGTTTTGAGCTGTCTATGCGACACCACTTTCTTGCGAAGGCTATATCTTGAGTTACAGTGGTCGTATTGATCTGATTCTGGTTCCATTAGAAAGCTAACACGAAGGGCTTCAATTCATTATTTTACACCGAAGTCAGATTCCAAGCCGAAGATGGTCAAAACAGCCTCCGAAGTGACGCTAGTGGTTCTGTCTCGATACCGCGACCGCGGTGGAGGATCCGCGACCGCGGTGGCTGCCGAGACGACCTATTCTTTTTTGTTGCGAAAGCGCGGGCGCGGTGGAGATGACGCAATCGCGGTGATGCCGGATCCGAAGCGGGCCGAAATCTTTCTATCTTCTTTCCTTTTCTATCTTTTGCCTCTTTCCTTATCTATCTCGGGGAGCTTGTTCCTTGGGCTATATAAGGAGGAGCCTCCTTAGGTTTTAGGTATCCAATCCAATTTCATATCCTAGTTTAGGTTCAATTAAATCTTTAGTTCTTTTGTATTTTGGAGAGCTAGTCTCCTTGGGTTTGTTCAAGGGAGAAGCTCTGATGTATGAACTCGTGAGGTTTTGGTAATTGATTTCTATCCTTTGGTTAATATCTCTTCTCTTTGTGCTTAATTCCATGTGTTTTGCATGATTCTTTGAGCTTGGCCAACTTGTTAAATTATCATTGTTTTATAGTCTTAATTGATTTGCTTCATTGTCTGTGTGAGCATCTCTTTTCTAGAAGACAACTTGATTCTAGGACCGTGGGCTAGGATTAAGAAGAGAATTGATTGTTTTATCTTGCAGTTGACTCGTAGCTTGATTGTTTGATATTATATCCTGCATATCCTTGTTCTCGGTGCTAATTCTAGGTTAAGCGTTCTTGCCTAGGGTTATAGAATTGCTTGGACCGTGGACTTGCGATTGTTAATGATCAGGATAGGAATTAACCATAGGTGTGAATGAAATCAATGGATGGATCTATGATCGAGTGATTATTTCATGAGTGGATCTTTTGAATGAACCTACTTCTTATCTATTTGTTTATTTGTTTATTATTTGTTTCCTAGGCTAGTTTAGTTTAGATATCTCTTTGATTCCCCTCTATCTTTAGTTGATAATTATATTAATACTAGAAGCCATAGTTCTCTTGGGTTCGACCCCTTACTTGCTTACTATACTAATTTGTTTGTTTGGGTTATTTATCTTTGATCTTGGCACGACGACTTTAGCCGAGTCAGGAACATTTACCTGACAATTGACGAATGTCTCAAAGATCTCCTTATCATTGGTGGGCTTCCTCGTGTCTTTCAATGCCTCGGGGAATGGGGGCTCCAGCTTGTACGAGTTAAGGGGTGGAAACTAGGGTCGAACATAGCCATCATCCTCCTCTAGAGCCACACAGCGGGCGTGGTCGTCTTTGCTGCGGGCGTGGGTCTTCAGTTTCGTACCCGATTGCTTGGTTCCTGAAGGAGCGTTCGCGGTCGTTGAGCAGATTCTTGAAGTTTTCCCCTAGAGCTTGACCGCAGGCACGGTTTGGTGACCGCGGGTGCAGTTTCTCCTTTGGTTCTAGGGCGATACCGCGAGTGCGGTCTTGAGAGGGTGGGTGCGGTTCTCCTTAGAACTGGCTTTTCGATCGGTGACGTCTCTTCCGCTCCTTAGTTGCATGGCACTCATATTCTCCTTATGATTGATGGGTTGGGAAGGGAGTTTTCCAGAGTTCTTGGCCTCAAGAGGGTTGATCATGGTGGCCAGTTGACTCAGTTGATTCTCTAAGTTCTTTACAAAGGCCCTCGTTTCTTAATTCTCCTTGATAAGAGCATTGATGGCGTTGTTGTCTTGAGACGGTGGACGGGGCCTCGGAGCATAATTGTTCGGCCTGAATTGTTGTTGTTGTTGCCCTTGAGGAACAAATTGTTGCGGTTGTTGCTCCGGTTGTTGCTAATTGCTCCATTAGAAGTTAGGATGGTTCGCCAACCCCGGATTGTAAGTGAGTATGGGTCGTTCCGAGGCCTAGGAGGACCATAATTCCCAGTGGCGTTCACCGACGCCTCAGGCCCCTGTATGGTGGGACAAGCATCGGTGGGGTGGCTCACATCATATCAAAGTCTGCATGCCTTTAACTACTGTACACCCTTGGTCACGAGCAGTTGCTTCATCAAATCTTTGAGTTCCCTTACTTCAGCATTCAGGGACTCATTCACCAGGTTGACGGACCTCACACTGGACCATGCTCGTTCATTATGAGCCTGCTCATCCAAGACCTCGATCTTCTCAAAAGCTTATGTTGGGGTCAAGTTCTCGTAGCTTCCTCCATGAGACGCATTCATCATTCGTTTGTCGGCATCACAAAGACCCTCAATAATATAGCATATGAGATCCTTGGCGAGATAGGCATGGTATGGGCACCTTGCAATCAATCTCTTGTAGCGCTCATAATAGTCATAGAGATTTTCGTCCTCCCCTTACTCCAAACTACTCAATTATTTCTTGATAGAAGTTTGTTTTGAAGTAGGGAAGTACTTCTCAGCCCAGGTGGTGATGGATCCGGGCACAAGATAACAAAGCTACTCCTTCGCAGAATCCGCCAACGAGAAAGGGAAAGCTCGAAGCTTTATTGATCTTCTGTCATGTCGGTTGGCTTCATGCTGACATAGACAGCGTAGAACTCCATAAGATGCTTGTTCGGGTCTTCACCACTCAACTAATGGAAGGTAGGCAAGTGATGAATCAACCCGGACTTTAGCTCAACCTTACAGCTTCCTTAAGAGTAGGGAACTGAACAACCAGTTGTTGTTGTTGCAGATTAGGTGCATTGAGTTAGCCAATAGTTTGCTCCGCCATTGTATCGTCTTGCTCAAAGTCAAAGAAAGAGAGAGAGAGATAAGGGGGTTGCTTGATGCATAAGCCTTGGATGCGCTTCTCAACTTGCTAATTGTCCTGGTAATCTCTAGATCAAAAGGAACAGGACAATAATCAATAGAACGGGTGTGGACCATAAGACAGATCCTTACCAACAAATAGGATCTAGGCGAAAAACACGGGTGCGCCAGAGGTGTCACGGACACGGTTTCTGTCCAACAAACAAGATCGAACAGAAAAACGTAAGAAAAAGAGATTCCCCGACAACGACGCCAAATTTTGACTCGACTAAAGTCGTGGTGCCAATATAAAAAATAACCCGACCTAGACTAACAAACAAGCATAGTAAGCAAGCAAGGGGTCGAACCTAAGAGAATCAAGTACTTCTTACGTAAATCAATTCAATCATAGAACAAGCAAGTAGGGGGGATTTCAAAGATTTGTTATCAATATTCTGAAGCCAGAGTTCATTCAATCAACTCCACCTTTATAATCAATCGATCATCAATTCATCCACTTCTTTGTATACCTAGGTTAATTCCAATCCTTTCTCAGTCATTCGCTAGTCCATGGTCCTAGCAAAACTATGATATGAACAAGGACGCTTAATATTCAAATCATGCAATGAATAGAAGGATAATAGGAAATTGAATCATGCAATCAAACAATGAGTCCGATGCATAAAACAACCATTGAATACTCTTCTCAAACCTAGACCACGGTCCTAGATAAGAGTTGTTTAGAAAAAGATAGGATTGCACAGACAATAATCAAACCTAATGAAACAATAGATCTAAGTCAATCAAACAAGGTGATCAGGCTTATAAAATCAAACATAGATCATGTGATTAAGCACAAGAGTATCAATATCAAGCTTGGAATAATGAAGCTATCAGAATCTCACGATGTCATAAAAAGGCTTCTTGATTGATTAAACTCCAACAGAGCGGTTTCGCGACAGATCCGAACGGCGTGCTTCTATCCTCTTTCCTTTTTCTTATCTTTTCCTATACCTTTAGTAGTCCGATTGGGATGTCTTTTGGCTACTAGAAATATAAGGGCTTACTTCAGGGTTTTAGTACCTTCTACTATAGATTCAATTCACATCAAATTAATTCTTTTCTTTTAGATTTTAGTTTGTATTATGGAGAACTAGTCTCCTAGGGTTTGTTTAAGGGAGAAGGTTTGATGTATGAACTCGTGAGGTTTTGGTAATTAATTTCTATCCTTTGGTTAATATTAATTCTCTTGTGCTTCATCTTATGATTGTTGGATTGGGTTTGGAACGTGGACAACCTAATATGTGAAAATAACTCAACTAGACCTGTTGTCTATGCAACTAGGATTTAGAAGAGAATTGATTATATGCTTCTACAATTGACTCAAAGCTTGATTGCTTTTGCATGTATCCTACATATCTTTGTTCTCTATGCTAATTTTAGTTTAAGCGTCCTTGCCTAGGGTTAAAGAATTGCTTGGACTGTGGACATGCGAATGTTAATGAGCAGCATAGGAATTAACCATAGGTGTGAATGAAATCAATGGATGAATCTATGAACGAGTGATTATTTTAGAGTGCAGATAGCTGATTGCATCCTTCTAGACGCGTTCCTAAACCTCAACCCATCAACCTTCCCAGTATAGCACTAGAGCACATGGTTAAGTGCACAAGGAAAGAACAATCCATTCCCTTCCCCCAACTCGTCAAAGGACTCATCCAAAGGGAAGGAGTGTATGCACCAGGTTGAAGAGTTGCAGTTCAGACTTCATTGGGATGTCCGCCAATTAACACACATAAGACACAATGAAGACTTCCCTTCTGAAATCCGACAAAGAATGCAAGCTGAAAAGGAAGCCGCTAGGGCTGTTATTGAGGCCGCTACACAAGTTGAGGAGCAAGCTTGTATAGAACAATGTGCTCAAGTCCTAGGGACTTCTCCTCCCGAAGCCTCTTCTAGTAAGCCTAGGCCGCACATTGCTCCGACTGACTTGCTTGGTCGCTCAGGAAAGGAAATATTGGGTATGACAATTGACAACCAATGCATCATCCTCCAAGAAATTCAGGCCTATGCTATGAACCAAGAGCTCCTCGCGGAACACATGGCTGATTCCTCCCGTTCTTTGACCGCCCAAGCTCAGACGCTGAATGCTCAGACTAAATTGCTTAAGTCTCTTAAGGGCGGTCTCTTGAAGGATCTGAGCTGATCACCACCTCGTCCCTTTTCTTCCTTTTCATCTTTTTGTTGCACATCACTTCATATCATGTATTTTGTACTCTACCTTTCATGAATGAAGTCCCAATGTTTGCATCCATATGTGCTCCAGCGTTCTTATGTTTAGTTTTGATTTTGTGCTAATAGTTCTAACACTTGTGTTTCCTTTTCGATAATGCCAAAAGGGAGAAGTATAGTTTTGCAAAGATGCGTTGTTGAAAGCTATCTAGAATATGCAAGCGTTAAGGGGGAATTTAAGCTAAGTCCTAAAGGACGCTCATATAAAGCAAATTGTTCTCTGACTAAAACAGAAAACATTTAACAAATTAAAATTTGAGAAAACTTGATCACATTGAAAATGCTAAGTCCAAAAGGATGTTCTTAAAAGTTCTCTCTTGCTTTAAGCTTTAATCTGTTCTTATTTTGCTAAGGTGTTGTCATCATCAAAAAGGAGGAAATTGTTGGGACGGTATTAGGGACGTTAGTCCTTAATTCTGAATCAACGATCTCTACCCTAGTTTTGATAATGACAAACTCAATGTTTTTTAATAAGTTTTCCAAGTGTATATTCCAAGAATTCCTCTAGGGACGATCATCAAGAAAAGGACAACAAGTGACAAGTGATTCGGCCGATTTTGTATGGGTTAACTCTTGTATTTTAGAGCTGTATTGAGAGTGTTTAGGTTAGTTTTGAGCGTTATTGTAATATCAAGACCGAAGACACAAGATATGAAGAATCAAGAGTTTAAGAGCTTAAAGACGAACATTCTCCACTGCATGGATATCGCGGTCGCGTTGTCTATGACGCGGGCGCGGTGGCGTGGAGAAGCGAGCCAACCAAGACCATGAAGGCCGCGGTCGCGTTGCCTATGGCGCGGTCGCGGTAGAAGCTGACTCGGATTTGACCAGTTAAAGGCCGCCGCGGGCGCGGTTCTGGTGCCGCGGTCGCGGTGGTAGCCGACCTTGGAGCGGACGAGATTTCATCGTTTTATCTTGTTTCCTTTCTTATCTTTCGGTTTCCTATCTTATTTAGTCTGAAAAGGTTGATCTTTGGGGCTATATAAGGGGAACCTTTCTAGGTTTCTAGATATCAATTAGTCAATCAATTGTAGTTCAAAAAAGGGGCGATAGGCGCGTCGCAGTCACGTTAGAGTTTTCTTTGTAATGGAGAACTAACTCTCCTCTGGAGTTTATTCAATCAAGGAAGCTTTATTATGAAGTTGTGAAATTCTGGTAATCTCTCTATCCTTAGGTCTTTATTGATACTCTTGTGCTTCATCCCATGATCTATGTTTGATTTTATGAGGCTGATCAACTTGTTTGATTGACTTAGATCTATTGTTTGAATTAGGATTGGTTGTTGTCTATGCATCTTTCCTATTCTCGAAACAACTCTATTCTAGGACCGTGGACTAGTTTAGGGAAGAGTATTCAATAGTTAAATTGTGCATGAGACTCGTAGCTTGATTGCATGATTTAATTTCCTATTACCCCTGTGCTCTATGCTAATTCTAGGTTAAGCGTCCTTGCCTAGGGTTATAGAATTGCTTGGACCGTGGACTTGCGATTTCTAATGATTGGGATTGGAATTGACCTAAGCATATAAAGAGGTGGATGAATTCATGATCAACGGATTAATAAAGTGGAATTGATTGGATGAACTCTGCTTGATAACTTTGATTGAAACCAACTTTCAAAACCCCTTTTGATTACTTGCATGAAAACCATAAAATCTGAATAAAACTGATTCCTTTGGGTTCGACCCCTTGCTTGCCTATTGTACTTGTGTTTGCATGTTTGGGATTTATTTTTGATAAGGGAACAACGACTTTGCCCGAGTCAACAAGCCATCCCTATGGATTAGGAACGCCAAGAACTTCATGCCAAGAAGAACAAGAATGAGTTTCTGTAAGATAAGGACGCCGTCCTTATCAAGTAGGAACGTATGCCAAAAATGTCATGTTCAAATTCAAATTAGGTTGCCCAACCAATGAAGGAGCTAACTCTCGGATGAAGACAATGTTGCAACATGGAGAAAACGACATCTCTGATCCTGTCTCTAAGGACGACATAAGGGTATTTGGGTCCTAGGAAAGCAACCCTCAACCACCCACTATAAATACAATCCTTTGTATTTATTGTGAGGTGACTTCTTCTACACACTCCCAAGAGTTGTCAGGAACACGAAGAACACCTTAAGAACAAGAGTGATAGAGTATGTTCAATCAAAGAAAAAGTTCAAATCAAACCACAAAGTTGTTTGTAGTGAATGATAACAGGAGAAGTGTTTCCAAAGGGACTATGAAACACGTGAGGTTTGATTTCCTTGTATATTGCATTTGAGTGTTAGGTTACTGCTAGGGTTGAGAGGAACTTCACTAGTAATCTATAAGGATGGAAGCTTATAGATTATAGAAGAGTGAAATTCACCTTGTAATAGCTATAAGGACTCACTTAATAACAAGTAAAGGGAAGTCATTAAAAATCCTCTTTGGTCGTAGAGGTTTACCCATCTAGACTAGTTGTTCTAAGTGGGATTCCGCTATAAATCTTGAGTCCATTCTTTGCTTGCGTTGTTCTGCATTTTACTTGTCTAAGTTATTTCTGTTGCACAACAACGCCTTCCATAAGAAGCAACCTTAGTCGTTCTAACTACTAACGGTCGAACATTTTGACATTAATATTTAGGAATTAGATAAAGATATTTGATTTTCCTATAATTAAATCAATAAGGATATAAAAATTGTTAAAAAGTAATTGATTTATAATTAATTGAATATAAAGTTATATAATATTTTGATCATATTTTTTATAGATAAATATATAAAGTTATATATTTCATGTAGATAAATCCATTAATATGCTAATATTTATACTTTCGTTTAGGGTAAATCTAAATATTTTTTAATTAGTATGATATAATTCATAGATTGAATCGAAGTTCGGAACATATAAATTTGATAGATTATAAATATAGTGATATGCTCTCTTTGGGATTTGTTAACTCTTGTATTTTTAGGGCTTTAGTGAGTATGTTTAGGTTAGAGTTTGAGCCTTATTGTTATATGAAGACCGAACACACAAGACTTGAAGATACGAGAATTTTCCGGGCTAAGTTTCAAGTGAAGTTCGCCACTAACCTAGATCCGCAGGTGTAGTGTTTGAGCCGCGGTCGCGGTGAAGTAGAGGCCGGTGACGACGATCCATTCCCGAGAAGGCCGCAGGTGCACCGCCTTGGCCGCAGCCGCGGTAGAAGCCGACATAGAGAACCCGAAGACTGACTCGTTGCGGGCGCAGTGGTGCCAGATCCGGAGCCGAGCGAAATCTTTCTATCTTACTTTCTTTTCAATCTTTTGCCTCTTTCCTTGTATATCTCGTGGAGCCTGTTCCTTGGGTCTATATAAGGAGAAGTTTACCTTAGGTTTTAGATACCTCTTATCATATTGACATTCATCATTATTATTGTATTTTGCTCTCTTATTATGGAAAACTAATCTCACTTGAAGTTTATTCAATCAAGGAAGCTTTATTATGAAATCGTGAAATTCTGCTAACTTCTGTATAAGTAGGTCTTTATTAATACTCTTGTGCTTCATCCAATGATCTTTGTTTGATTATATGAGCCTGATCAACTTGTCTAATTGGATTAGATCTATCGTTTGAATTAGGATTTGTTGTTGTCTATGCATCTTTCCCATTCTCGAAACAATTCTATTCTAGGACCGTGGACTAGATTAGGAAAGAGTATTCAATGGTTGTTTTGTGCATGAGACTCGTAGCTTGATTGCATGATTCAATTTCCTATTATCCTTGTGCTCATTGCATGATTTGAATTAAGTGTCCTTGTTCATAATTGTAGTTTTGTTAGGCCCGTGGACTAGCGAATAATTAAGATAAGTTTTGGAATTGACCTAGGAATATAAAGAAGTGGATGAATTGATGATCGATAAATTATTACAGTGAAATTGATTGGATGAACTTTGTTTGCTAATATTGTTTGAAAACCCTCTTCAAAACCCCCCTTTGTTATGTTTGCATGATCGAACTAAAATCAACATAAGAAACAGATTCTCTTGGGTTTGACCCTTCACTTACTTGCTATACTTTGTTTTGTTTGTTTGAGTTTTTAGCTTTGATTTGGGGACAAAGACTTGCCTGAGTCATATAGATATTATTTGTTGGATTCTCTTAGAGTAAATCTATATATTTTCTTAGTTATTATGATATGGATAGATTGTATAGATATATATTATTTGGATAGTGTATAAATATAGGATATTATTTTTATAGATTATGGAGATAGATTTTTTTTTTTGGTTGAAGGATATAAATATTATTTTGATATATGAATATATTGTAATTAGATAAAGACAATTTTTTAGGATAAATCCAGATTGTATAGATAGATATTATTTGGATAATTTATAAATATTGGATATTATTTTGACAAAAATGGGTATATGGGCTATGGGCAAGCAAAAATGGGGTAAATAGGCTACAAGGAAAAAAAATTAGGTCCCATAGGCTTTTTTCCAATTTTGCCCCTTCCTTTTTTTTAAATTTACTGGATGACTTTATCATATGCCGATGATGACGTCAGCATCCATTGTCACCATAATGCGTTGACCGACATTGACCGGCGTTGACCGGCGTGGCATTAATGATGACAAGTGATGTGTCATTAGATGACAAGCTACTTGTCATCAGTCCACGTACACAACACTTATTATCAGTGATGACCAGTTTAGATAACTCTCACCATTCACGACCTCAACTTGTCATCTGATGACAAGTTGAGGTAAAATCCTTTCGAGCCCCAGATCCGGCTCGATCCGGCTCGTACGAGCCGGATCTAGCCAGATCATGGCTCTTATGGGCCGGATCTAGCCGGATCTTGGCTCGTACGGGCCGGATCTGGGCTCGTACGAGCCGGATCTAGGCACGTACGAGCCGAATCTAGCCGGATCTAGCTGGATCTGGGCTCGTATGAGCCGGATCTGGCCTCGTACGAGGCGGATCTAGCCGGATTTGGGCTCGTACGAGGCGGATCTAGCCAGATCTGGGCTCGTACGAGCCGGATCTTGCCGGATCTGGGCTCGTGCGAGGCGGATCTAGCCGGATCTAGGCTCGTACGAGCGAGATCTAGCCGGATCTAGTCTCGTACGAGCGAGATCTAGCCGGATCTAGGCTCGTACGAGCGAGATCTAGCCGGATCGAGATGGATTTTACCTCAACTTGTCATCAGATGACAAGTTTTTTAGTTAAGTTACAATTAATTTAATATGAGGTGGACCATAATTAACGTGGGGCTCGAAAGGTTGGAATTTTTTAAATACTAACAATTTCATTACATGTGTAATGTATTAAAAGTAGGAAATAAGTAATTTAATAAGATAACTTATGATATATATATAATAAAAATTAAGGGTATATATGTAATTATAACTGGAGAAATAAGGGCTTGTTTAGTTACAATCAATGGAAACGTAAACGAAATGGAAACGAATCTAGACAACCTTTATAATGAAATTGTTAGTATTTAAACCACAAAAAATCGACCAACCTTTGAACTATATTAAAAAAAATTAAAACATATTCAAATTTATAGATAGAGAAAAAGACATAAATAACTTATTTTCAATGTTTTTATTCTACAAATGTACTCTTATGTATTGTTTGTTCTAATACTAACCCCCTAGAAATTATAAGACTAAAATACCCCTCTACAACACAATTTCTCCAATTCTTCCTTCCCCCTTTGTTGATTTGCAGAAATTGCCGAACCACAGCCACCGAACCCCGACCACCAGTCATCACTCACAAAACGGTGTTTTGGATTTGTCATCGACCGAGACGATACGAAGAATAATAGTTGTTGTTTTGGATTATTTATGTAAGTTGTAATTTTTTATAAACTATAGACTTATCTCTCTTCTCGGGTTTTCTATATGCTTCTTTCTTGGGACGCATTCTTTGAACCATAGGGTTTAGGTTTGAATACTCTTGTCTTGTATTTCAAGAGTAATCAATGAAAAGTATTAGTTTGCCCGGGTTTGTCTTTTCTTTGTAGCGTATCTCTCCGAGTTGAATGCCACACTGGTAACGACTCAAACCCTTGACCAACAAGGGCTCGATACGAATCCACACCGGATCAATGAAAAAATATTGGTGCTTTCGTCCATTGAACCATGGCATCCTCCAACGGCGGTGTGTCCGATATGCGTAATATGCTCTTGGCTGTCACAAATGACTCGGCTAAAGTCTTCGTCCCAAGATTACAGATAAATAACCAAAAATTACAAACAAGTATAGTAAGTAAGGGGTCATACTCAAGAGAATTGAGGCTTCTAGTATCAATATATCTACCAACCAAAGATAGGGGGGAATTAAGAGAAAGATCTAAACTAAACTACTCTAGGAAAACAAATAAAACGATCAAGCAAATCAATAAAGTAAACAACTTCATTTAAAAGATCCACTCTGAAACAATCACTCGATCATAGATTCATCCATTGATTTCATTCACACCTATGGTTAATTCCGATCTTGATCATTAGGAATCGCAAGTCCACGGTCCAAGCAATTCTTTAACCCTAATCAAGGACGCTTAACCTAGAATTAGCATAGAGAACAAGGATATGCACAATACATGCAAAAGCAATCAAGCTACGAGTCAATTGCAGAAACATATATAATCAATTCTCTTCTTTAATCCTAGTTGCATAGACCATAGGTCTAGGTTCTAAGTTGTTTTCACAAAATAGGTTTGTCCACGGTCCAAATCCGGATCCAACAATAGAAAATCAATGAATTCAACAAGTTGGCCAAACAAGTAGAAATCAATCAATAATCATGATATGAAGTACAAGAGAATCATGATTAACCAAAGGATAGAAATCAATTACCAAATCTCACGAGTTCATACATCAGAGCTTCTCCCTTAAACAAATCCTAGAAGACTAGCTCTCCATAATACAAACTAAAACTAAAGAATTAATTGGATAATTAATTTGATGAATAATGGATGTCTAAACCTAAGACAAGGCCTCCCCTTATATAGACTCGGAAAACATGCTTCCCGAACTAAATAAGGAAAGAGGAAAGAAGAAAAAGGAAAGAAGATAGAAAAACGCGCCGTCTTGGTCTGATGCCCTACCGTGCTAGCGCTTGGTAAATTGCGCTTGTGGCCTTCAAAAGATAGGAATTCCAACCTCTAGCACAAAACCGAGTTTGAGGTGCATAAACCGAGGTTGCGGTAATGTTTAGTAACAACACTTTGCAGGCTGTTTAGACCCCTTTCGGCTTGGAATCTGAGCTCAGTTTAAAAACTTGACTTGAAGCTCTTCGAGTTAGCTTTCTAATGACACCAGAATCAGCTCAATCCGACTAATGTAGCTCCAGATCCAACCCTTGCAAGCAAGAGGTGTCGGGTACACAACTCAAAACATCTTCAAAACTCTTGAAACTTGAATTCTTTTGTCTTCAGCCTAGATATTACAATTACGCACAAACTCTAACCTAAAACACTCAATGAAGCCCTAAAATATATGACTTAACATATCCTAAATAGAGTATATCAAATTCCCCCATACATAGATCTTGCTCGTCCTCGAGTAAGTTCAAACTAAATATAACAATCAGCATATAAAAAATCTCAGGAAATACAAGGGAAGACAAAAACACTCAACTCTCAACCCGAACCCAAAATAATAGAGTAATAGCGAGCATATACAAGAAAGCTCAAAGCACACACCTCACAACAATGATAAAGACATCCAAGCTCTAAAAAGTGTAGAGTAACCTAGGTTCTGCCCAAATTTACGATGAAAATCCCAAGGTCCCCAAGCAAGAATGATCTTAACACACCTTATTTTTTCCGCTCAATTCTACTTAGGCGCCCTTTCGGGTTTTCACCTAACCGCTCTTTTCATTTTTCTATGGGTGTGCTCACAAATCTCACAATCACTCATGAACCTCATATTACCCCAGCCTAATGCTGGTCCAGGTTACCTGCGCCGCCGTTTCGGGTTTTCGACTCATCCCAAGATTTTTATGCCTTTTTTCAAAATTTTATGGCTTTTTCTATTTCTTTCTTCTTTATTGTGGAAAAAGGTATGGTGCAAGTTCTCCATGAAAAGAAGAAAACCAAAAATATGAAGCAAATCAAAGCAAAAACAACTAACTATACTAACTAGGATAAGCGAATAAGAGTACTCCCTCCCCCATAGTTAAATCCTTCATTGTCCTCTATGAAGCTAAGAGAAAGGATAGAAGCAAGGAAGAAGGTATATTGGAAGACTCACATACGAAGAAGAGATGTGGAATGGAAGAACTCTTCAAAGGTGTAAAAAAGAATGGACTGGAAAGACTTTGGAATACCGTCATGTAGGCAAACTGCGGGCGCGTTGATGGAAGCACGGTCGCGGTTTCATCATGGAGAGAATGTCAACTTCTGGGGTACAACTGCGGGCACGGTTCTGAGTCAGTGCAAACCCTTGACTTCTTCGCAAACATGGGACGTGCAAAGTGGCTCTCAGATCTCGGGCTCGTCTCTTGGAATATGTAGAAACACTTGAACTTGAGCTTTGATGATGATATCCTCGGGAACAAAGGTCCCCCATACTTAGGCGTTGCACATAGCCAACAAAAATAAAATTCCAAAGGTGAATGGAGAGAATGAATAGAACGGGATGGAAAAGATAGAAGATGGAATATAATGATGAAAGATAGATAGAAGATAGAATGGGATCACTCTCCTTTTTTTTCTTCTTTTTTTCGTTTTTTTTGTTCTTTTTAACTAGAACAAAACGAGCAAAATTGCAACGCAGTATATATGGTTGCCGCGAGCACGGGCTATTACCTGTTTGTCGAGATGGCCCTGGTGGTCTACCGTGGGCGAGGTGTGGCTACCGCAAGCGCGGTTTCGCACCAGGTTGTGCTTTCAGACCTCGTACATGCACGTTAGCTCATAAAAAAACAAACTATGCTAATGAAAAGAAAACAAAGATAAAAGAGAATCTATCTAACTTGGGTTGCCTCCCAAGCAACGCCTTTGTTTGACGTCGATGGCTCGACATCCTATAAGCTGATCTAGATTCGGACATCATCAAAGCCCAAAGCATTCTATCAAATCCTTGTGAACAACTTTCATGCTGACATATATAGCAAAATGATGAATTTAAAATAAATAATATAGCATTTAGACATCATTTCAACATATGAAAGTAGCTAGAGAAGTTAGGGGTAGATTGTTTAGGATGGAAACAGTTGAGAGGGTGAGGTAGTTTTTCAAAAGTTCTGATTTTTATGTCAACACTACCACCCTTAAAATTTGAGAATTCCCTAGGTGATTTATCATCAGGACCCTTTTCAGACACACCAGGCAAACAGATATCAATGGAAAGTAGGGAAGAAGAAGGAAGGATACAAAGATCATGATCAATCACAACAGAGTGCTCCACAGTAGGAGACATAGACTTCTCCTTAGGTGAAAGGGATATCTTCATAATATCATCTGGCTCCTTCTTCGAGTCATCAGGCTCGTCAATGTCACTCCCGGAGTCTTCAAACTGAAGGAAATATTCCTCCTCCGTCATAACATGATGATGATCATTCGTCTCTCCATCCCAAGTAGGGTCTTTGAGTGCCTCTGGAAAAGGAGGAACCGGCTTGTACCAGCTGAGAGGAGGGAAGTACGGCTGAACGTAATCATCGACTGATTCTGCAACACTACCGCGAGCGCGGTCCATCTCCCGCGGGCGCGGTTTGTTAGATTTCTCGGAATCTCTGAGCTCTTTGTAGCCGCGGACCCAGTTAGTGTGCTAATGGGGCTGTTCATCAACATGCAATTTGTCGAGATTCTTTCGAGGATTTTGATGTCCGTGTTTTTAGGTAGATTTCTAGGGTCTAGATAGGTTAGTTTAAGTCAATTTTTGTAGTTGAGTCTTGTGTTTTTGAGTCTTTTTGCATAAGTTTTCGTATTTCCTTGAGACTCGGAAACTACGCGCTTTTGTGTCGTTTTGTAGGTGTTTTGAAGCTTGAAGACGAGTTTGGAGCGAGGCTAGGAGAGGATGGATGAGCTCGAGGAAGATTTAAGTGGAAGAGCCAAGAAGAAGAGCTAAAGAGAAGCAAAATCAAGAAAAAAAGTGAAGACATCGACCCCAAGATCGAGCCCAAGGAGGTCGCCCTCGAGCCATTTGACCAAAATTGGAACGCAAGGAACCAGAGCCTCAGGATCGACCCTGAAAGGGTCGATATCGACCCTAGGAGGGTCGAACACGCATGACCGACTTCCTTCTATCCGGATTGCAAGCTGAAGTTTCCAAATCTGTATTTTAGGAAGGTGTTTTGTTTGTGTTTCCTAGTTAGATTAGGACTCCTTTTTGTCTATAAAAGGAGGTTGAACCTATAGTTTTTATGGATGCTTTGGAGGCTTTGGGATTCAATAATTAATCCAAGACTTGGAGTTGGGAAGAAGACTTGGAGAGCAAGTTTAAGGTTTGTAAGATTGACCTTTGGTTTTTATTTGAATTTTAGTTTGGTTTTTGATCATGTCTTCTTCTTCTTCCTTGTTCTTCTTAGCTATGTGTGAGTAGTCTTCCTAAGTTCTAGGGTTGGGCAAAAACCCAACACAATCATGCATGTTTAAAACTTAAATTCATGACTTGAATGCTTGATGATCATATCTAATCTATCTTGTGCTTAATCCTTGGTGAAAATTGAGGCATGTCTTGTAATTAACCCTAGCGAAAGTGAAAAGTTAGTTGCTTGATTATATCTAATAGGATTATTTGCGAAAGTTGATATTCCTAGGTTGGAGGATAGGTAGAAAGTTGTTTGATTTGCGAAAATTGATTGAATAGCTTGAATTGTTTGCGAAAGTAAACTTCTCTATGATCTTGATTGCATGATAGTTGTGAAAACTTGTCAAAAACATGTATGGTTGTTGTTGTGGTAGCCTATGCCCTAGGATTTTCCTTTTATATTGATTGAGATTCATATCTTTTGCCTTGATTTCGACTCCCTGAGTCGCGTTCGAGACCTTGATTGTGATTGAGTGTGTTTCGTGAGTGTTTTGTGTGTGTTTTCGTTCTCAGGATCGACCCCCCTAGGGTCGAGATCGACCCTCTTTGGGTCGAGCCTGAAGTTGTTCTGCCCCTTGTTATCTTGCTTTTCGTAGTTATCGATTAAACTTAGCACTACTCTCACTCCCGTGGACGATCCTGACTTCGCTATACTCAGCGGGGTCTTGAATATAAATTTATTTGTTCAAGAAAACCCTTCAACAGATTTCCGTGGGTGCGGTCAGTTTGCCGCGGGCGTGGTTCGTCCTCAGGAACGAGACTTCTTGTTGCGAGCTCTCTTCCGCTCCTCAAGGTGACATCACTCACATTCTCCAGTATTCGAGAGGATATCCTATCATCTTGCCTTCCGAGTATGCACTTAAAACATGATGTCAGTTCGTTCATCTGTGTCTAGATAGCCTTTATTTCTTCCTAAGCCTCCTTGTCATGTTCAGGACACTGAGTATGGCTTACCACATTGGATTGATGTCGATTGAGTATCAATTGCTTCACTAGCTCCTCCAACTCCTTCAATTTAGCATTAGAAGAGTTGCTTTCCTCCATTGATTGAATACTACGGTGAGAAGGTTTCATCTTAAGATTTCTAGCTCCTTTTGCCAAGGTCTCCACTATTTGCAAGGCTTCATGAGGTGATTTATTCAAGTAGGTGCCTCCACATGAGGCATTCACCATTTTGTTGTCCTCATAACACAAACCATTAATAATGAACTCAACAAGATCTTGATCTGTGAATCCATGGTATGGAAAACTAGCAACGAGACTTTTGTAGTGATCAAAGTAGTCATAAAGGCTCTCCCCGTCATGTTGTTCAAGATTGCACAAACTCTTCTTGAGAGCTGTCTATAATACTACGGGAAAATACTTCACTAAGAATGCAACCTTTAGTTGAGCCCTTGTTGTGATCTGGAAAGGGAGGGAGCAGAGAAATCACTCCTTAGCCAATCTAGATAAAGAGAATTGAAAGGCTCGTAGTTTGATTTGGTCCTTAGTGACCTCAGCAGGCTTCATTCTCGAACAGACATAGTCGAACTCTAAAAGATGTGTATTTGGATTCTCGCCAGGTCGCCCACAGAACTGAGGTAGATGATCAATCAAACTAGACTTCAACTCAAAGTAAACACCTTCAGCTAGCACGAGAAACTCAACAGCCAAGTGGTGTTGTTGGTAATCTAGAGTGATAAGCTGTCTGATTGTACGATCAGCCATCCTGTCTCTTAAACTAACGACAACACTTGGAAATTGATTAGTAGCACATGTGTGGACCGTAAGATGAGTCCACACAATAGTTAATAGAAATACTAAACTAGAAAGAAACCAAATTTCCCCGGCAACGGCACCAAAATTTAACTCGGCTAAATTCGTCATACGAAGATTAGGAATAATCGCAAGTCCACGGTCCAAGCAATTCTTTAACCGTAGGCAAGGACGTTTAACCTAAAATTAGCATAAAGAAAAAGGATATGCAAGATACATGCAAAATCAATCAAGCAACGAGTCAATTGCGGAAACATATAATCAATTATGAGAAAGACTCATGTAAGAATGAGTCTTACGGTAGGAAAAAAGAACGAATCTCGTTCGTTGATCATACCCGATCTGTACGGTTAATATCACTTCATTCTATACGGAAAAAAAGAGGAAAAATCACTTCCTCTCCTCCCGCATCTCACTTCCTCTCCTCCCGCATCTGCATTTCCGCCCTCCCCTCCTCCATCTCCCTCCTCCTCACCTTCTTCCCGTGCCTCCTCGCCGCCGACCGGACGAGACCGAGTCCAAGCCGGCATTGTCGATCATCTGCAGTCAGGGAAGCTCCAGCAAACCCTAGCGAAATGCATAGAGAAATCAGGAATCGGCCTCCACTCTGGCAAACCCACCACCGTCAGATTGTGGCCGGAGATGGCCAGCAAAGGCCGCTACTTCGTCGTGTCTTCTAGCCTCATCCCGGCGTCCATCGATTGCGCTGAGGAATCGCCTTTGTGCACCACCCTCTCCTCCTCCAGGTGCAAGATTCGCACCGTCGAGCATCTGCTTTTTGCTCTCGAGGCTAGCGGAGTCGACAATTGCCGTGTTGAGATTGCTACAGACTCTGGATGTGAAGATCTGGATGTTGAGGTGTGTCCCCTTTCTATGTCTCCGAACTCTGCGCTCAAACTATGGTGATGTTTTGTGATAGTTTTGTGTGGTTTGCACTTTCAATTTAAAGTGTGGATGAACGGTGTACCTAGTGTATTCCGTAGCAGATTGGCATTATTTACCTGCGTACGGATATGTGAAAAATGAAATTCAAAGAAGCACACACAGTTTATAGGCTCAAAATGTTGCTCCAGAATGCTCAATGCATTTAGTTTTGTGATGGATGATGAGTAGATCTATTTGCGGCCTATTATTATGTCCCAGCATAGCATTGAACCAATCTGAGAATTTGAGAATGATTGAGAAACACAGAGGTCAGATGGACAATAATTCTGCTTATAGAGAGAGATTAGGAAGAGAGACTAGACCAATAAGACTATAAATGGTGAAGTTGATAGTGCATATTATGATGCTGATAAGAAAATGTCTTGTGTTTTGATGTTTGAAGCATTGGGAGATGACAGGAGATCGTTTAGCTATTACAAAGAAATCCTAGTTATTGAGAAGTTGCCTTTTAAAATAGAGAGTGCTGAGCAGATAAAGCATTTACCTGCAATCTCTAAGCTTACATTACTCTGTTTTGCTCTGCTGAATTAAATTGACCATATATGTATTCTCGTGTGTGCTCTCTACGGTTAGGATTAGGCTAATTTTTGAGTTTGATTCGTGGCTTTACAATTAATTCAATAGATTGTGACTCCAATCACTTTATTGTTTACAATTACCGGCGATTACCATAGTTGCTGGCTTCCTAGCTAGGTGAGTTCATTTCTTAATTAATTAATTAGTTCATGCAAAGGATTACGGATAGTGTGTTTGTGCAATTGATTGTGCTTTTAAGTCTCAGTAAGTTGACTTTCTTTGATGAAAGTAGTTTTTGGAACGATCTTCCAATCATCTAAATGGTTATTGTTTCTTATGATGCATGACTTATTGTATGATTTTGGTGTGCTTTTTGAGTAGATCGATCTACCTGTTTGTGTTGTGTGTGTGATTTATTCATACATGCTCAATGTATAAGTGTGAATCTGAGTTTGATGAATTTCCGTGGACGAGCAAATTTGACCATTGAATTGCACAAATATTTGATGAACAAATTGACCATAGAATTCAAAACATTGACAATAGAGTTGAACAAATATGAATGAACAAATTGACCATAGAGTTGTACAAATTTGACCATTGAGTTGTACAAACTTGACCATTGAGTTGCACAAATTTGACCACAGAGTTGTATAAATCTGACCATTGAGTTGCACAAACTTGACCATTGAGTTGCACAAATTTGACCATTGAGTTGCACACCTATTGATGAATAAATTGACCATAGAATTCAACACATTGACAATAGAGTTGAACAAATATGAATGAACAAATTGACTATTGAGTTGCACAAACTTGACCATTGAGTTGTACAAATTTGACCATTGAGTTGTACAAATATTGATGAACAAATTGACCATAGAATTCAACACATTGGCAATACAGTTGAACAAATATGAATGAACAAATTGACCATTGAGTTGCACAAACTTGACCACTGAGTTGTACAAATTTGACCATTGAGTTGCACAAATATTGATGAACAAATTGACTACAGAATTCAACACATTGACAATGGAGTTGAAGAAATATGAATGAACAAATTGACCATTGAGTTGCACAAACTTGACAATTGAGTTGCACAAATTTGACCATTGAGTTGCACAAATATTGATGAACAAATTGACCATAGAATTCAACACATTGGCAATAGAGTTGAACAAATATGAATGAACAAATTGACCATTGAGTTGCACAAACTTGAACATTGAGTTGCACAAATAAAACCATTGACTTGCAGAAATATTGATGAACAAATTGAGCATAGAATTCAACACATTGGCAATAGACTTGCACAAATTGCCAAAGTGAAACAAACTATACGAAGTTCGACTGCTATAAAATATGACATGAATGCAAAATTGATCATAGAGTTGCACAAATAAGCAATAGAGTTGCACAAATATGGTTGCACAAATCGGCCATAGAGTTGCACAAATAGGCCATACGGTTGCACAAATCTGGACGCCCGTGCCGTTTTCCGAAAAATATGCCCGTGCCGTTTTTTTCCCTTTTTTTCTTGAGCCCTTGATCTCTCCTCATCCAATGGCTATGATTCATTCCTATTTCCTACCATAATAATCATTCCTACCGGATCCGGACCCATCAATTATATATCTTCTTAAATCCTAGTTGCATAGACAACAGATCTAGGCACCAAACCACGAACACGGTACTGTTCACTAACAGCACTTCGGAGCCTGTGTTGACCCCCTTTGGCTTGGAATCTGGTCTCGGTGTAAAACATGAATATCAGTTCTTCGAGTTAGCTTTACAAAGACACCAGAATCAGCTCAATCTGACCATTGTAGCTCCAGATCCTGCCCTTGCAAGCAGAGGTGTCGGGTACACAACTCAAAACATCTTCAAAACTCTTAAAAATTGAATTCTTATGTCTTCGACCTAGATATTACAATTACACACAAACTTGAATTCAGTTTCATTCCGGCTTCCAGTTAGCTCAGACAACCCGACACTAAGGTGTTGGGTTCAAGGACTTTGGACCGACAATGTGTACGATGTCCTGAATTCCCAAGCCACACACGAACAACCTATCGGTGGTGCGCCCTTGTCAGTCGCTAACGAGACCGGCCACCTTCTTGCGAACCCGGTCACTTTTCCGCCAGCAGCGGCGCGAGATTCCGTCGTACACCCAAATCCGATGCTCGGTTTGACCGCGTTTTTTCTTCTAGTAGTGGCGCACGACCCATTCGTGCACCCAGATCAGGCGCACAGACCAATCGCCTTTCCTCAAGGGGCAGCGAATCAAAATCTGGCGCAAGGTTAGGTCGGGTTCCCTCCAGTGGTGCCGACAGACCACCTCGTAAACCCTAATCCGGCGGCCATCCCATTCACGTTTACCCCAGCGGAAGCGCATGCCTCTTTCGCAAACCCTAATCAGGCGGCCGGACCAACCGCGTTTCCCCCGACGGCGGGGTACGGCCCATTAGCGAACCCTAATCCAGCTAGCTTGGTACCTTCGGCGATGCAGTAGTTCAAGCAGGCGAACCGACCACCCCTGCCACCACCAGATCCACCACGACAGGCTGTGGTTATGCGGGATCCCATTGGAAATGATAATGTCCCGAAAAATCAAATAGACGCACAACGATTTAATGGCTTGGACCCAAGAGGGTGGGTATTCAAGGTACAAGCTTAGGCCTTGTTCGGTAAAACAAGGTTTTTGAAGAAGTGTAGGTTGTTAAAGAGGTTTTTTGATAGGTGTAGGTTTTTTACTAGGTAGAGGTTTTCTTTTTTAAAAGCTGCTAAAACCTAATATGATGTTTGGTATTACAAGGTTTTTACGTAGGTTTTGATTTAAAATTACCAAAAATATTATTAATTAAAATAATAAACAAAAAAGTTTAGCTAAAAAATCTGGGAAACCTCTTAAAACCTATCTCTATCAAGGTTTATATTTTATCCTTTCAAACCTCCTCAAAAAACCTACTAAAATCTCAACCTCCTAAAAAAACTTTGTATCATCAAACATCTATTTAAGTAGGTTTTAAATTGTACAAACCTTTAAAAACCTCTATAAACCTATGCCGAGCAAGGCCTTACTTTATTTATTTTTATAATTCTGACCAGGATCGTCTTCATCTTTTTGGCATGTTGTTTGATTTTCCGGCGTCTGATTGGTTCTGGTACCAGCGTTGCACTAATTGTGGTGAGACTTGGCCTGCCTTTCTATTGTCTGTGCATCAATGTTTTGATCCACATCACTGTGAGGACTATGTGGGTCTACTTGCTAAACTGCAATAGAAGACGACAGTTTTGGAATATCAAATTGAATTTGAGGCTTTTGTTGAATAATGTTCATGGGTTCTCTGAGCCAACTCTGATATCTTTGTTCAAAGCCGGATTGGAACAAACAATGAAGTGGGAACTCAATCTTAGGAATCTTGCTTCGCTATCACAGGCATTTGCCCTTGCTAGAGAATTGGAGGCTTCTTGTAGTGACACGACGTCATAGTGGCAAACCGGTTTTCATCGTACGTGGAACTCGGGCAGCAACCGAACCGGTGGTCAGGGCCAAAGCCAGCCGCCACCTGCCACTAGCGCAGACCCACCCTCTACATCAACGGCTCAACGGCCTAATTCTCTGAATAGTAATTACTCCTCTCTTCCAATTAAACGTCTTTCTCCTGCTGAACGTGATGGACATACTAAAAAGGATTATGTTGAAATTGAGATGAGAGGTACACCTTGTAAGCCCCGCTTCCTGGCGCTATTGAGTTGTGACATAGTGACGACAGGGAAGGTGACGATGTAGTTGATGAGATGGTTGTCACCGTAGATGTCTCTAGTATTCACTCCATGGAGGGTTTTCAGAACCCCCGCTCTCTTAGACTTTTCTACTCGATTCATGATGTGCAGGTGCAGGTTCTCATTGATGGTAATAACACCCACAATTTTATTCACCTAGACATTGCCGAAAAGTTGCACCTTTTTCTCTCAAAAGTAACATCGTTTCGTGTCTTTGTTGGGAATGACGCTTATCTCTTATGCACACATCAGTGTCCGGGCACCACTATTGAGTTACAGGGTCAATCTATCTATATTGGTCTTTATGTCTTTGTAGTGCATGGTCCTCAGGTTATTCTTGGCGTTCAATGGTTATAGACTTTGGGAATTGTTGCTCATAATTATGCTTAACCAACGATGCAATTTTCTTGGCAAGGCACGCAATGTGTCTACATGGTGATCGACACTCTAAAATCTATCTCTGCTCATGAGTTGCATTCTCTATATGCTTCCGAGGGGATTGCCGATTGTTTTGACATCCTTAGTGTTGGATCGTTAGTTCAAAGAGGGACGTCCTTTACTTGGTTAAAGGTGTCCTTGAGTGAGGCGTCTTTACTAAGTATAAGGGCGTCCTTTAGTTATACAATGGAATTAAGGAACTAAAAAGGTGAACTTACTAAGTATGAAACACAACGATTTATAGAGGAACCACTCAAGACCAAGTAGTTCTTGAGTGTAAACCTCTACCTCCTTGGAGGATTTTTGAATAGATTTTCCTTTCTTATTAAACGTCTTTGCGTTGTACTAGCGAGTCCTTTACACTTCTCTGGCACTTAGAATGCGTCCTAAGTCCATTAGTAAAGTTCTCCTTTAAGCCTACAACTCAAGAGAGTTTAATCTTCTAAAGGACTCTATCCCTACGTCCTACAGTACGTTGTAGGACTCTCTCTTTCTTTTTGGGTTTTCTGAATTACAAACAAGTTGTGCTTTGGGTTACAATTCTCACTCGATCTAACACAAGCCTAGAACGGTTCTTGAGTGTTCTTGAGCTTGTTCTTCGTGTTCTTGAGTGAGGTCGCTTTCGCTCTGTATTCTCTGAATATTCTCTGAAAGCGTTAGCATCACAATAAATGCCTTGGGGCTATTTATAGGACTTGGGAAGGGCGTCATTCTCTGGGACGATCATGCCCTTCGGGGACGTGGCTACAGGATCTTCCTCCACGTGGTATGGCGGTGATGGAAGGAAGCTTCATGTATCCAGCTGTGATGGACTCCGCTACAGGATCAGCCTCCACGTGTTAATGAACTCTGCTACAAGATCTGCTTCCACGTGGTAATGGACTCTGATACAGGATCGGTCTTCACGTATCTAGGATGATCAAATGTTGTCGAGTGATGTCATCCCGTCGGCTAGTGAGTAAGGACGCTCTACTTGAGTTCCTACTTGCTTGGGACTCCGTCCTTGCTCAAGTAGTCTCTTGCCGGTCCTTACTTCCTGTTAGCTAGCGTCCCTTAACCTCAAGGACATCCATACACTTGTTGTCCTTTTTGTCACCAGCGTTCCTGAACACTTGGACAAATTTATTAGAATCAAAGTGAGTTTGTCATATCAAAACTAAGGGACGGTTGTGTCGTACACTAGTAAGTACACAACGTCCTTGATAGCGTCCCAACACTTAGCTTCTCACCTACCCCAGTGGTGTCACTGCCGGCCGAACAACTTGATTTCCTAGCAGAGTTAGATGGGGGTATCTGCGCCGTGCTTCAACAACATAGTGTCGTGGTTCAACTTCCAACCGGTCTTCCTCTGCAACCGGCTTGGGATCATCGCATCCAGTTACAACCATGATCGAAACCGGTAAATGTTCGTGCCTACCGTTATCCTTGTTTTCAAAAATCTGAGATTGAGAAACAAGTTCAAGGGATGCTTGATCAGGGGATTATACAACACAATACTAGTCCGTTCTCACCTCCTGCACTTTTGGTGAAGAAGAAAGACGGAAAATTCCGCTTCTACATAGATTATAGAACCCTCAACATGACCACGGTAGCCGATAAGTTCCCTATCCCTACTGCAAATGAATTATTTGATGAGTTGGGACATAACGATCTTCACTAAGTTGGATCTTTTTTCAAAATACCATCATATACGAATGCATGCTTCAGATGTCTACAAGACTGCCTTTCGTACTCATGATGGTCACTTCGAGTTCTTGATCATTCCGTTTGGGTTGACTAATGCCCCATCTACATTTCAGGCTGGCATGAACCATCTCTTTGCTCAGTATCTACATGACTTTGTTATCATCCTCTTTGATGACATCTTCATCTACATTCCGTCAGTTGGGGCTCACACCTCTCACCTCGACATGGTCTTACAAGTTCTTCACGATAATCATTTCTTTGTCAAAGGTTCTAAATGCTCTTTTGGCACGACCAAAGTGCAGTACCTCGGACATATTGTATAAGCTGGACAGTTGCTTGCAGATCCTACTAAACTCTCAACCATGGCAGAGTGGCCGACACCTTAGTATGTCAACTAGTTACGAGACTTTCTGGGTCTTACAGGGTATTATAGAAAGTTCATTCGCCACTATCCTCTATTATCAATGCCATTGGCTGGCCTTTTACAGAAGGATAAGTTTCTACGGTAAGAAGCGGCGGATTTGGCGTTCACATGCCTCAAGGAGATAATGATGCAGCCTCCTATCCTTCAACTTCCTGATTTTTCTAAAGCTTTCTTAGTAGAGACAGACACATCTGATGAGGGTGTGGGTGCGGTATTATTACAAGATGAGCAGCCCATCTCTTTTTACAATAAGCAACTCAGTGTTTGTTGTCGCGGATCCTCCGCATATCATCGTGAGCTATTTGTTATAGTTTTGGCAGTTCAAAAATGGTGTCAATACTTGTTGGGTAGAGAATTCTTGATTCACAGTGATCAGAAGAGTCTTCAGGAGCTTCTCACACAACCTATACAGATACCTGATCAGCTGTTTTTTAAACGGAAGCTTATGGGTTATAAATTCCATATTGAGTATAAATCTAGGGCAAGCAACCGTGTTGCCATTGCAGTATCTAGGTGTATGATTGAGGACGACGCATCTCTGAAGTAATTCCTCTTTTTTTGCAGCGCCCCTGCCCGATCTGCTACATCGTCTCCATCAAGAGAACACTACATTGGATGATCTGAAATCCTAGCATACAACGACGACAACCGATTCATTGGGTGCTCCGTATCGGGTTCATGGAGGCATACTTTATTATGGGCATCGCCTTGTTGTGTGCGTAACCTCTTCCCTCAAGGCTGATATTTTGATAAAGTTTCATTCCGCTCCTAGTGTAGGACACCCAGGAGTCGATCGTACATTCCACCGGATAGTTGAGGTTTTATTTTGTTAAGGTATGCACGCAGATGTCAAAAGATTTTTTGATTCTTGTCTTATCTGTCAATCCACTAAATACAACACTAGTAAGCAAGCCGAGTTACTACAACCCTTACCTGTTCCTCAGCAAGTTTGGGATGAAGTCACCATGGATTTCATTATAGTGCTACCACCATCTTACGACAGTCTTGGTCGTGGTGCATAGGCTCTCCAGGTACGCACATTTTGGTGCCTTGAGAACTTCTTTCGACGCACCCAAGGTGGCCACCGTGTTTGTTCATAATGTGGTGAAACTACACGGTATCACGGCCTCCATTTTATCTGATAGAGACCCCATCTTTCGCAGAACTTTCTAGTCTGAACTACATCGCCTTAGTGGTACTAAGCTTCGTCATACTATCTCCTATCATCCACAGACCGATGGCCAGACAGAGGTCAAGAACAGGGGCCTAGAGTAGTATTTGCGTGCCTTCACTCAGGGTCGACCTCGACATTGGTTCGATTTCTTACCTTGGGTTGAGTTAGCGTTCCACGAAGGGTTGGGGATGTCACCCTTCAGGGTTTGTATGGTCGCGAGGCACCATCCATAGCTCACGCTACTTGACCTACAAGGCCACCTACACCTGCGTCGGAATCCATACGAGACCGCGAGCAGGTCTTGGAATTTATTCGGACTTATCTGGCCAAGATGCAGCAGCGCATGACAGAACAGGCTAACAAACATCTTCATGATTTGGAATTTCCTGTTGGTGATCAAGTTCTCTTAAAGTTGTAGCCATACCGTCAGCATTCAATGGCGCGACCTCTTTCTGCCAAACTGGCCCATCGTTTTTATGGACCGTCCGCCCTTATACACAACGTCTTCCATGTCTCCTTGCTCAAGCCATTTCTTACAGATATCTCACAAATCGTTCCGGCCTCCTTGCCTGCAGAATTCTTTTATGATCGGTCCATTTCCAAGCCGGTTCGGGCGACGGCCGAACACGAGGTGTTGGTTGACGCCCAGCCAAGGTCCGAAAGCATGGTTGAATAGAAAGATGGTGGAACGGACTCGCCTACATGGGAACCAGTGGATCAGCTGAAACACTCCTTTCCGGATTTACGGCTTGAGGACAAGCCGAATCTCAACGGGGCAGAGATTGATACGTCTCAAGTTGCTAATATGATGCCAATAAGAATTCGTCATCGACCAAGATGATATGAAGAATAATAATGTTGTTTTGGATTATTTATTTAAGTTGTACCTTTTTATAAATTAAAGATTTATCCTTCTTCTCAGATATTTTGTACGATTCTTTTCTCGGACGCATTTTTTGAACCATAGGGCTTAGGTTTAAACACTCTTCTCTTGTCCGAGTAATCAATGAAATATATTAGTTTGCCCTAGTTTGTCTTTTCTCTATAGCGTGCCTCTCTTGAGCTGTGTGCCACACCGATAACGACTCAAACCCCTAACCAACAAGGGCTCGATACGAATCCACACCGGATCCGTATCAAGTATTTTAGAGCATCCACAATGGAGACTAGAAAGATTTCTTCTCCATAAATAAATAATAGGAAATAAAAAAATTATCAGCTTTTGTCAGGTTTGTGTAGAGAAGATTTCTCCTACAAGCTAAGAGTGGAGAAATAAGAAATATTTCTCTTCAAAAAACCTGGCATATCTCTCATCTATTTTTTTTTAATTGTTAGGAAATGCAGAGAGTATATCTCCATTATAGATGCTCTACCTAACAAAACAAGAGTGTATTTTTGGAAAAGAAAAGGATGAGGGATACATTATTGGAACTCATAATTGAAAAGAGGATTTTTATGGGATGACTAGACATCTACTCCCGGCGTTGCTCAGGACGAATATTTAGTATTATTTTGTTAGCTTTGTGTGATACATTGTTTATATCTATGATTTCAATTATTTTTTATATTTAAACGATATATTGTCTTGAATTGGTTAAACATTTGAAATGACATTATTTTCGTATTTATTGTATTAACAAGATTATAAATCTTTAAATATCGTAAAATTATACCCCTAATCTATTAGTGTTTAGTTATAAACTTATAACACATACATTGAAAATTCAAAAACTAACTTAATAAATAAATTGTCAAAATAATTTTAATTTTATTTTATGATATAACATTTAACTTTTAATAAGAAAAAGTGAGAACTAAATCATTATGATGGAATTAACTGCCATAAAATTAATTTTATAATACATACAAATGTAATATAATTCAATAACATATTCAGTCTAAACTTATAATAAGAAAATGAATGATTATAAAATACGTAAATAAAATCTTTCAATTTGTAGGCCGCATCATTTAATAAAAAAAATTATTCAATAAGATAATATTTAATATATATCTGCGTACTTATCAATAAGAGTAACATAATACATTTACTAGTGATAATTTAATTAATGATACCACTTTAATCGAAAATGAATTTAATAAGATAAATTATATTATATATAGATTATCAAGTATTAAATTTATTGAGATAATATATAACATGATGTAACAACAACAACAATAATAGTAAATACTATAGAATAAACTAATAATAATAATAAGAGAAAGAGTCATGTAGGAAGGATTATTGTGGTGAGAAATAGGAATAATTTTCGTCCCTTGGATCATAACAATCTGTACGGTCGAGATCCGCTCAAAACAAATGAAAAAAAACGCGTTTCAAAATAAAACGCGTGAATCGCAAATCTGGTTCTTCGTCCATCTCGCCACCTTCCTCCGAAGACGACGAGAGCTCAATTTCCTCTGCCTCTGCCTCCGAAGACGACGATGGCGTCTTCCTCCGCCGTCCTCCCCACCTTCCTCCACCGCAGAACGGCTCCGCGTCCTCCGCCACACCGTCGTTGCCGGATTTGTTCGCCGTCTCCTCGTTCGTCTGCGCCAGACCTGTTATTGTTATTGTTCGTCGCTTGCCGGATCTGAAGGACATCGTCGCTTGTCTTCGCCTCCGGCCAAGGCCTCCGCCTCGCAGATCCAGATCCAGTGGGACAAGAAGTCGCCGGCGGCCAAGGGCTCCTCTTCGATCAAGAAGCTGCCGACGAAGTTGAGGAAGAGAAGGATTCCTTCCTCGACTCGCTCAATCGAATCCTTTCCGCCTCCGAAGACTCCCGATGGCCATGTGCTCGCCCTCTCCGCCTCCCTCGGCCTCCAGTCTCTCTAGATCCTCCAATCGCCCTCTTCCTCCATGCCGACGCCTTCATCCCCGACGGCTGCCACCGCCTCCTCGACGTCGTCCCCGGATCCGGCGTTCTAGACGAACATGACGATTCCGCATGACTACACTTGATTTCCGTAGGTTATTGCATTGACTTTGCCTTCTTCTCAAGGTATTTTATCTTCAACCACACTTGATTTCCGTATCTCAATGTGCATTTCTTTGTAGAAAGTTGTTCCTTATTCTGGCTAATTGAGAATGCTATGAGTAATTTTTCTAGTTTAAAGGTCTTACCAAGATCTATGCTATCGAGCAACATCATCATACTACATAGTCTGCTCGGTGCCCAGTAAGTGGAGTAGATTAGTCTGGTGGATAATAGTTCAAGTTTAGTTT
Organism: Polygonum aviculare; assembly: GCA_934048045.1. NCBI lineage: Eukaryota > Viridiplantae > Streptophyta > Magnoliopsida > Caryophyllales > Polygonaceae > Polygonum > Polygonum aviculare. The sequence goes on from OW204027.1 coordinate 6,487,285, forward strand.
TGAGTCTTGATTGTAAAGTTTGTCCTCATATAGCTCAAGTTTGTTGAAGAACTAACAAGAAGTTAGGTTTCGATATAAATCCCTTTCTCACTAACGGAGTGCTTGCTTCCCTCTTTTGTTCTTAACTCACCTCATATCATCATTTTCCTACCCTGTTAATGTTTGTGACTCTTTTGTTCTTAAATTTGACCATTGAGTTGCACAAATTTGACCGTTGAGTTGCACAAATATTTATGAACAAATTGACCATAGAATTCAACGCATTGGCAATAGAGTTGAACAAATATGAATGAACAAATTGACCATTGAGTTGCACAACCTTGACCATTGAGTTGCACAAATTTGACCATTGAGTTGCACAAATATTGATGAACAAATTGACCATAGGATTCAACACATTGACAATAGAGTTGAACAAATATGAATGAACAAATTGACCATTGAGTTGCACAAACTTGACCATTGAGTTGCACAAATTTGACCATTGAGTTTCACAAATATTGATGAACAAATTGACCATAGAATTCAACACATTGGCAATAGAGTTGAACAAATATGAATGAACAAATTGACCATTGAATTGCACAAACTTGACCATTGAGTTGCACAAATTTGACCATTGAGTTGCACAAATATTGATGAACAAATTGACCATAGAATTCAGCACATTGGCAATAGACTTGCACAAATTTCCAAAGCGAAACAAACTATACGAAATTCGACTGCTATAAAATATGACATGAATGCAAAATTGATCATAGAGTTGCACAAATAAGCAAGAGTTGCACAAATATGGTTGCACAAATACGGTTGAACAAATAGGCCATACGGTTGCACAAATCTGGACGCTCGTGCCGTTTTCCGAAAAATACGCCCGTGCCGTTTTGCTCTTTTTTTTCTTGAGCCCTTGATCTCTCCTCATCCAATAGATATGATTCATTCCTATTTCCTAGCATAATAATCATTCCTACCGGATCCGGACCCTAATAATAATAATAATAATAATAATAATAATAATAATAATAATAATAATAATAATAATAATAATATCATATTAGATTGAATATAATACAATTTAATTAGATATAGATACATGAATACATATATACTATAGCATAGGAAGGAAGGAATTGAATTGGCAGTTAATGCCATATGTTCCAAGTTTACTGGTAGATGAGATTTTCTTTACTTTATACATATGAGCATACATATTCAAACCATATTATGGACAAGTTTAATTAGATAATTTAAGTAAATTAGTTAATAATTATTCAAATTTTGAATTTCAAAATTTCTCCAAGAGAATTATGAACTGTTTCATTTTTATTTTGTTATTTAAAAAATATATCAAATCCCTATAATTTTACACATTCCATATTTGATATTATGCACCATCAATCGTGTGGATCAGTTTCCACGAATCCAATGGCTCGTGTTGATTTACCCAATGTTAGTAGTGTAGGAGATGTTTTACCTAAGCATTCCTCTTTGCCTCTATCTATATTCTATATATAGATAGGAGGTTGAAGGCCATGAGATCTAAAACCAGCTATATCTGTCCAGCTGCGATACACACCCTAAAGCCTCACAAAACAGACCCATAAAAACAATGGCATCCACCGGAGCGGAGTACGACAGGAGGAGCGAAGTGCTTGCTTTCGAGGGCACGAAAACCGGGGTGAAAGGCCTGCTGGACGCCGGCATAACGAAGCTTCCGAGGATGTTCCACCACCCGACGCCCATCAACCGAGCCACGGCGCCAGTGTCGGCAGTTCCAGTCATCGACATCGGGGGCATACACAGCAGCTCGGCGGGGAGGAAGGCGGTTGTGGAGGAGGTGGGCAAGGCGTGCTCGGAGTGGGGCTTCTTCCAGGTGGTCAACCACGGGATCCCCTTGACTATGCTCGACGAGATCATCAAGGGAACCATCCGGTTCCATGAACAGGACGAGGACTTGAAGAAGCCGTACTATTCGCGCGATCAGCAGAGGACGGTCAAGTTCAATACCAACTACGATCTGCTTGACGCCAAAACGTGCGATTGGAGGGACAGTCTCTGTTGTGTTATGGGGCCTCGCGCTCCCAACCCTCGGGAGTTTCCTGAGGTCTGCAGGTACATACGTAAGCGAAATGGAAACGAACTTAATTGACGAGATAGATTGACTTGGTGATATACGAGGCTAAAGCATATTTTAATTAAGTGGCATGTGCGCACGTGCAGGGATATCATATTGGAGTACACAAAGGAAATGCAGAGGGTCCGAAGCCCTGGGGCTCGGACCGGACTACCTCAACAAGCTGTACATCCTGGAGGGAATCTACATGCAGTGCCATTACTACCCTCCGTGTCCCGAGCCGGAGCTCACGATCGGCGCCAACAGCCACGCCGACAACTGCTTCTTCACCATCCTCCTTCAAGACAGCAATGGCGGGCTCCAGATCCTTCACGACGACCAGTGGGTCCCCGTTCCTCCCACTCCTGGTGCTCTTGTTGTCAACATTGGTGATCTCCTTCAGGCAAGCTCAATTAGCTTATTATATTGCCATGCCATCCATGCGTCCAATTTTAATTAATTCATGCTATTATCGCGGTTACTTAATTAATTAATTAGTAGCTAGGCAGAAACGTACACTACTAGGCTAATAAATTAGTTAATTTTATTTTAATTAATCATCGTCATCATTATCTCTCTAATTAACATGTGTCTTTTATTTCTATTTTTATAAATTACAAGATAAAGTTTAAAATAATTATAAACATAAATTTTATAACAATATACTCCGATATATCGAATTCCTTTCCCGAAGAGAATAATCCCGTACAGTGCACTAGCACTATACTAGCTAGTTATTATTATTGTACACGTACATATTCAATTATTTTTATTTTGATTTCTTGACTAGGACGACTCGATCACCTTTTTTTCCCTTATATTTGAAATTGAATTACATACTACATGGTAATGTGTTTTATGGAATTCGTTATGGCGTGGGATCGGACGGGTTAGTTTGGTTTAATCTCAGGATAATCCAAATTCTTACGGGTCTAATGAATGATATTTGGACAGCTAATTACTAATGATCGATTCAAGAGCGTGTTCCATAGAGTTCTCGCAAATTCTTCGTCACCTCCCAGGATCTCGGTGCCCTACTTTTTTAGGACCCATTTTCAAGAAGAAGAGAGTTGGCGCAAGTATGGCCCCATCAAGGAGTTGCTGTCCGAAGAAAATCCGCCTCTCTATAGGGAAGTCACCATTCCTGAGTTTCTGAGGCACTTCTATGTCAAAGGACTCGATGGCAAAACTTCATTGGTTGATTTCAAGCTCGAAAAAGCTTGATATAATAAAGAATCAATGTATCGATATCTACGCTTAATTTCAGCTTGAATAACGTTAATAATGCATGATGTATGTTCCATGCTTGAATTGTTGAGTGAAATGTCGGTGTTATATGTAACACTATGTAAGTTTCTCATAATCCATGTTTGAGGAGTCTAATGCATGTTATTGAGTGTACTCATCATGTGTGTAACTCAATGTTTGTAAGTTAATAAAAGTTAAGGGCTTTGCCCTCTTTGATGAACAAAAAAAATGTTTGTACGTTAATATATTTCCTAGTGCATATAAATTCTAATGGCCTACAAATAATAACTTTGTTTAACAGTAGACAAAAGAAAGCCAAATACAAGCTTTGAGGGCAGGCATCCAATTTAGTGGATAGAGAATCAACTGCCCACTAAGAAGGAATAGGCCGGCTTCTCAATCTTAATGACCTGAATTCCAAACCGAATACAACGTGAACTGTCTAAACAAAAATCATTTCGCTAATATGACAATCCATCAGCAAGCAAAATCAACAGAATTTGAACAATAATTGAAAAACAAGGGAAGAACTCAACTTATTGAGGCATACGTTTTTTACGTAGGATTAATATGCATGTATATTAAGAGTAATACCACACTTCCTCTATTGTTTTTTTTCTACATCAGGGACAATGTAGATAATTAACTTCTGGGTACGTAGAGAAACAAGTCCACATACCTTATACAGTTATACTGCATATAGTTGCATTTTCAAGTTTAAGTTTCTGATACGTGATGTTGGAAATTAAACTTGATTTATTAGTAATTAAATAGAAAGGTAGTTAAGTAACCGTCAATCTAGGCGGTTGTACTTGTTAGTGCATGACAGTTATTGTAATCTTATATAAATAGATGTATGAGTGGTGTAAAAGTATCGGGCGAAGAAATCGTCCCGAGAAGAGGGCAAAGGTGTTGCCTCGAGGGATCAGAACGAAGGTATTGTTCCGGAATGTAACGGGGGCGAAAGAATGTCTCCCGGGTAGTTGTAGGCGAATGTAATGCCTGTGTAAACACACATAAAGGCAATTTGTGTGTTGTACGAGAAAAACCGAACATTGTAATGTTGTTAATGGAATTTCGGGTTCGAGTTTTCTACAATTGGTATCAGAGCGATCCAGAAGCGATCGTTGGGAAGTCAAGACAGAGACGAACAGATTGGATAGATGGAAGAATCAACCCTTCTGATGCAATAATCGACCGGGGACGGTGCCTCGGCAGAGAAGACCACAACGTTAACGACGGGGCCAAGGAGTACGCCAGGGATTAATGCCTGGTGGCGTTGGATCTGAGCACAGATCCCGAAGGAGAGGAGTCTGGGCGAGAAAGTTGGAGACCCGCGAAGAAAACGTCGTGGCGGCGGCGCGAAAGTAAGGACGATCGTCCCTACCAGGTCCGTCCACACGCATCCATTTCCGGAGGCTTCGGGGTGGAGGATGCAACTTCCGATTGGGGGAGGTTAGTGGATACGGTAACGAGAGGTCAAACTCTCGGGTGAACAGAGGAACGGAAGAGGAGATTTGGGATTACAATGTCTTTGACGAAAAAGATCAATTGGGCCCAACATGGACTACGGCCCAAAAGTGTTAAGCAAATTTTCTTTGTTTCTTTGATAGATAAGTTATAATAAATCAAGTTTAGGGGGGTGATTGTTGGAAATTAAACTTGATTTATTAGTAATCAAATAGAAAGGTAGTTAAGTAATTGTCAATCTAGGCGGTTGTACTTGTTAGTGCATGACAGTTATTGTAATCTTATATAAATAGATGTATGAGCGTATGCCCCTCATGGAGGTTTGAGTGCGGAGGATAAAAGAGTGTTTTGGGAAGACATGGATGGGATATTGAGGAGTATCCCAAGTTCAGAGCAGTTAGTACTTGGGGGAGATTTCAACGGCCACATTGGTAAGGCCAGATACGGATTCGAGGAGGTGCATGGAGGTTTTGGTGTTGGAGTCAGAAATGAGGGGGGCCGAGCTTTGCTGGATTTTGCGGATGCTTTCAGTTGTTTAGTGGTTAACTCTTGGTTCAGGAAGAGAGAAGAGCAGTTGTTCACGTTTCAGAGCGCGGCGAGTAAAACCCAGATTGATTTCTTTTTGGTTAGGAGAGCAGACAGAGGAGGGTGTAGGGATTGCAAGGTGATCCCATATGAGGGTCTCTTGACGCAACATAAACTGTTAGTTTTGGACTTCAAAGCTTTGGGCAAGAAGAGAAAGGTGTTTAGCATGCCGCAACCAAGAATCAGATGGTGGCGCCTTTCGGAGGCTAATGGGCAGAGTTTGAAGGAGAGGATCCTTGAGGAAGCCGATGCTAAAGGGGCTTGGCGAGAGAAGAGTGATGCTGATGAGATGTGGGGTAGGATGGCAGAGTGTATTCGCAGATCAGCTTGTGAAGTGTTGGGCATGTCAAGAGGCGGGTCTAGGGGTCGGAGGTCAGTAGCTTGGTGGAACGAGGAGGTGCAGGATAAGGTAAAGGGCAAGCAGCTGGCTTTCAAAGCTTGGGTGATGAGCACTGATTCGGATAGAGAGTTGAGATCAGTAGAGTATAGAGTGGCGAAGAAAGAAGCAAAGAGAGCAGTGGCGGTTGCAAAGGAGAAAGCTTATGAGGGTCTCTACAAGACACTCGATGAAAAAGGTGGAGAGAAGGTTTTGTTTAGGCTGGCGAGGGAAAGAGATAAAATGAGCTCGGATTTGGACAGGGTTCGATATATCAAAGATGAAAATGGAAACGTGTTGGTGGATGATTTGGAAATCAAACAACGTTGGGAGAGATACTTTTGCGGCCTTCTGAATGAGGGATGTGAGCCAGCGGGGGGTCATCAAGTTTATGGGAGCCAAGGTAGCTGTCTTCTCTTTAGGCGTTTTTCTAGGACAGAGGTCAGTGAAGTGATCCGTAGAATGGGCAGTAGAAGAGCGGTGGGTCCGGATGAGAACCCAATCGAGATTTGGAGATGTTTAGGCGAGAGGGGCTTGGAGTGGTTAGCATCGCTTTTCAATGTTATCTTCAAGTCAGCCAAGATGCCAGAAGAGTGGAGACTCAGTAGGTTAATCCCGTTATATAAGAACAAAGGGGATATACAACAGTGTAACAGCTATAGAGGTATAAATCTGCTTAGCCATACAATGAAAGTGTGGGAGAAGATAATCGAGCTGAGACTGAGGCAGGTTGTGCAAGTGTCAGAGAACCAGTTTGGTTTTATGCCAGGGAGATCGTCGACAGAGGCTATCCATCTGTTGAGAAGACTAACAGAAGCTTATAGAGAGAGAAAGAGAAATTTGCATATGGTTTTCGTTGACCTGGAGAAAGCCTATGACAGGGTACCTAGAGAGTTGATATGGAATTGCCTAGAAGCCAAAGAGGTGTCTCATACGTTTATCAGAATCGTTCGAGACATGTATGAGCGGTCGAGGACGAGTGTCTGTACGCTAGGAGGGGATACAGAGTACTTCGAAGTGGGAATGGGTCTCCACAAAGGATCATCGTTGAGCCCCTTCCTATTTACTCTAGTGTTGGATGTGTTGACGAGAGACATCCAGGGAGAGGTTCCGGGATGTATGTTGTTCGCAGATGACATTGTGTTAGTAGAGGAGTCTAGAGCTGAAGTTAGTAAAAAGTTGGAAATGTGGAGGGAGAGGCTAGAATCTAAGGGGTTTAAGTTGAGTAGGTCCAAGACGGAATACATGGAGTTCATTTTCGGTCAAGATAATGAGTCTGAGAGTGAAGTGCGGTTGGGAGGTGAAGTCATTGCGAAGAAGGATAATTTCAGGTATCTTAGATCAGTTTTGCAAAGCGACGGGTGTATTGAGGAGGATGTTAGGTCTCGGATGCAAAGAGGATGGCAGAAGTGGAGGGCAACTTCAGGAGTTTTTTGGGACAAGAAGGTTCCACTAAAACTTAAGGGCAAGTTTTACAGATCTGTTATAAGGCCGGCGATCCTTTATGGAGCAGAGTGTTGGCCGACGACAAAGGCTCAGGAGCAGAAACACGTAGTCGCAGAAATGAGAATGCTTAGATGGATGAGTGGGCACACAAGGATGGATAAGATTAGAAACGAGGAGATCAGAAGCAAACTGGGGGTAGCTAGTATCGGGGACAAGCTTCGAGAAACGAGACTTCGTTGGTTTGGACATGTGCAAAGACGGAGTCTGGATGTTACGGTTAGGAGGTGTGAGCGCTTGGATTTAGGGGTATTCAAGAGGGAGAGAGGTCGCCCGAAGAAGCGTTGGATGGACAGCATAAAGCAAGATATCAGCTTGTTGGGGATTTCTGTAGAGCTGGCACAGTGTAGGCAGATTTTGAGGGAGAAGATTGGGTTGTTAGACACCTAGATGGCTTGTTGGAGGAGTCTTGTTTAGTCTACTAGTTTCTGTTAGTCTTAGTGTTATTTTGTTGTCTTCGCTTTTTCTTTCCTTTTTAGCTTTAAGGTAGTTTCCCTTTTGTATTTTTGGTTTTTTAGGTTAGTTTTTAAAGTGGTTGATTTCTCTTGGGTCGCATTGGACACATTCCATCTAGGTCTGGAATGTCCCCATCTTGACCCCCCAGATCCTGTGTCTATGGGATTCCCTGGGTATATGTTGTTGTTGTTGTTGTTGTTGTTGTTGTTGTTGTTGTTGTTGTTGTTGTTGTTGTTGTTGTGTATGAGCGGTGTAAAAGTATCGGGCGAAGATATCGTCCCGAGAAGAGGGCAAAGGTGTTCCTCGAGGGATCGGAACGAAGGTATTGTTCCGGAATGTAACGGGGGCGAAGGAATGTCTCCCGGGTAGTTGTAGGCTAATGTAATGCCTGTGTAAACACACATAAAGGCAATTTGTGTGTTGTACGAGAAAAAACGAACATTGAAATGTTGTTAATGGAATTTCGGGTTCGAGTTTTCTACACGTGATTGCTTAGCATCGCTTGGATGCCACCAATCTCATGTAGAATGGCCTACAAGTCCGACCTTGTCTAGTCCTTGAACCTCCAAATTTACGAGCACATACACAAGAGGGATCACACAAAGCATGCCTTTGGCCGGATTGAAATGGATCCAACAAAGGTTACATCTTTGTATGAAGAGAACATGAACGAACCAAGAGAAAGAAAGACTTGTTCAACTTAGTACTTACGAACACACAGATAAATCAAATTAATTCCATTCGAAAATTCCACAAATAATAAACACAATTAAATTGAATTATAATCATGAATTTTCAAGAGAGAAGAGAAGAGAGCTGAGAATGATCGAATGATCGAGAGAAGGGAGAAGATGGATTCGGCTGAGATAGAGATAGCAAGAAACTCGAGTATTTGGACTTAAGACCCAAGGAACAAGCTCTCGTGGCTTTCCTCAATTTCTTAGCTCAGTCTCTTGTAATGGGTCTGTTGAAAGGAACATAAGCTAAGTTCTCGATCTCTTTCGGAGTCATGGGTGCATGGGTTGTATCATTGTCCTCCACTTGTCAACAAAACGTCATTGATTCATCATTAGTCATCATCGGGAACATAATTAAACAAGTCAGCCACATTAAAAGTTAGATGAACGCCATAGTCACTAGGGAGGTCCAACCTATATGTGTTAGGCCCAACACGTTTAGTGACTCAAAAAGGGCCATCTCCTCATGCATCTAGCTTGGACTTGCACTTGTGCGTGAACCTCTAGCTCGTTCTTTAGGTGCACCCACACATGATCGCCCACATCAAATTGGATAATTTTGCTCCCTTTATCAACTTGGGCCTTGTATTGGGTGGTCTAACGCTCGAGGTGTGACCTATTGCGCTCGTGGAGCTTCTTTATAAACTCAGCCCGCTTAGTAGCCTCGAGAGAAATCTTGTCCTTGTTCTTCATGGGCTGAGGTGTGAGATCGACTGATATCTTAGGATTGAGGCCTTACGCCACCTCAAAGGGGTCATCTTCGTCACGGAGTGCACCGACCTAGTGTAAGAAAATTCAACAAAATTAAAGCCAAACAATCACTGCTACAGAAACGCCAATATATGCCCAGCGTTTCGCAGTATATACACTGGAGCTGGTCCGGCATAAAGATTATTGGTGTATATTGTGATTATTTCCATATACCGGAAGTTAATTTTTCATGACCGGCGTATATTCTCTATTGATCTTTGTCCAAATTGGGCGCCCAAAAGACTGGTCTGGTGTATTTGGTGTATCTTATACACCAGGTTGCACATTATTCGGGATATAAAAATTCCGTTAATCCGGTTTATAAGGTAGACTTTATACACAGGTTGAGTAGATGTCCGGGTTATTAAATGAAAAAAACCTTATACACCAAAGCATGTATCTTCGGCATATTAATTAAGTAAATATACACCATGCGTTTTGATCCGGTGTATATAGTAGAATGAGTTCCCACATCAACCTTAGATTCCAGACCATTATAATCCGGTTTATATATGCAAGCATATTCAATGATCAATTTGTATTTGTTGCACTAACCATTTATATCCTGTAATCTATGAAAACACCATGATCCAACAAATCTTTCACGTATATCCATAGAAAACGCCATAAAACCCAACAAATCTTTCACATTTATAAAAATGCAACTTCCACTAACATGATCCAGTCTAATGATCATAACCAACAAATGTTGATCCAAAGTAAAGTCAAGTCATGTCAATTTACACTACACAATATCCATAGAAATTCTTTAAAAGATTTAAGTACTATTATCTAATAGATTAATTACAAACATGATTCCCTGTAAGTAGACAATAATTAATCATGCTTTTGCTCTTGCTTGGTCTTCCCATTTCATAATCTGCAGAAAGATACATAACATTCAATGGTATGGTTTAAGTACTAACATATCTCATGGTGTGTTGAATTGTGCAAGATCAACTTTAGTAAGAAGGATGTTAGAACTAAGAGAGAATAGTAAGAAAAGGTGATAAAACACGGCACTCATAGGAAAACCAGCCAAGGGAATCAAAATACCCAGGCAGACTACTTCATAAATGCCAAAGGAGGTCAAAACTTACAGCCTGTGACTCCAGATTACCCTTGGACCTCCTTATAGAATGGAAATATCCTAACCCCCCTTTTTGGTTTCTTTTTCTATCTTCCCTAAACTATAATTTAGGTGCTAACAAAGAAATTGATAATTCAAGTAGCATACTTTTCTGCCTAAGCGTGCAATACATCTTATAATCGGGATTCTTCAGAAGATGCATGCTTCTAAATTACCACCACAAGAAATCTCTATATTAACATGCTTCTAAATTAAGATATATAAGAACAATGTAAATCTCTACATTAACATGCTTTCAAGTGCATTACAGTCAGGTATATATAGCAAACCATAATGTTTAGAGAGAATAGTAATTACCTGTTAGAAGCAAATAAAACCAATGTCAATATCTGAATTCCAATTTGCTCAAATTGCAACCTTCCACCTCAATAGCATTAGTTTTACAATTAGCTTTTTCAAGAGGATAACCAGAAGAGTAGAAGGCGGTCAAACAATCACAAACAAGCCAGCTTTAATAGCAGATAAGGTAAAATCAGAGAGATTATCAATAATAAAATTACAGTTGACTCCAATCACAGCACTAAACTAGAGTTGCTATATTAGCTATTAGGGAAACCCACAGATTATGCCAAGGGTTATAGCCTCTATGTTGACTAATCTCCCATAAAATCAAATATTGGACGACTAATACCCTTTGTTTAAGCCAGCCTTGATCACATTTTACTGCGTTTTTAAGTTTTAACTAAAATCATTACTAGCAGATCCTTTATGATTTTTAAAAAAAATCTTTTGCATCCCTCCAATTCAGTAGGAAACATGGGTATTGTTTTAACCAGAAAACATGGGTATTGTTTACAATATATAAAACAAACTAATTTAATATTATATTGGGTCCGGATCCGGTAGGAATGATTATTATGGTAGGAAATAGGAATGAATCTCGGCCGTCCATCACGCGGAGGGAAAACAGCCCACAAGCCACACGCGCGAATTATTCGCGTATTAAACGCGAATTATTCACGTATATTACGCGAATTATACGCGTTTTTAATACGCGAATTATACACTTTTTTTGTTTTTTTCCTTTTTCGTTTTTTTCCCCGTTTTTTTGATTTTTTTCTATTTTTTTTTCGATTTTTTTTCGATTTTTTTTTCGTTTTTTATTAGCGCACGTACAAAATTTATTCAACTATATCGACGATTTGTGCAACTCTATGACCGATTTATGCAACTCAATGGTCAAATTTGTGCAACCCAATGGTCAAATTTGTGCAACTCAATGGTCAAATTTGTGCAACTCTATGGTCAATTTGTGCAACTCAATAGTCAAATTTGTACAACTCTATGGCCAATTTGTTCATTCATATTTGTTCAACTCTATTGGCAATGTGTTGAATTCTATGGTCAATTTGTTCATCAATATTTGTGCAACTCAATGGTCAAATTTGTGCAACTCAATGGTCAATTTGTGCAACTCAATGGTCAAATTTGTGCAACTCTATGGTCAAATTTGTGCAACTCTATGGTCAATTTGTTTGCGTGGAGCAACATTCATTGGAAGGAGTCAAATTCATGTCTTAATCATATTACTATGACCACTCATTTTGAAGGTGTTGACGGGGACTACTATGCTTATTCGCCACACGGACCTACAAAATGAGCCATGACGAGCCCAGATGCATGGAAAGCTCCAAAACGAGACCTAACTACGCGGTTTAAAACCTTAAACGGCTTTTTTTGCGAAAACCCCCTACACACAGGCCCTTCGGAATGACATAAAATACGCCCCGTTCCGATAACCGAGCGCAAAGTTACGCCCCTTTTCTCCCCGGACTCCCCGACGCCTGACTGCTTCCCCCCAGATTCTGGTCTTATGCCGGCTCGGAAACCGCGAACTCAAGACTGTACCTTGTGGATTACTTTGAGATCTTCGAAACGACTGCTCACACGCCTCGAACGGATCATCGAGCCAAAAGTTATTGCATTTCACTTCCAATTTGGCAGTAACACACAAGAGCATAGCTAAATCGGAACCGCTTTACACTACTAGAGTGAACTAGATCGTGGATTGTGCAATCACGATCGAGGATTGTGCAATCACGATCGAGGATTGTGCAATCACGATCGTCGATTGTCAATTTGTTCATCAATATTTGTGCAACTCAATGGTCAAATTTGTGCAACTCAATGGTCAAATTTGTGCAACTCTATGGTCAAATTTGTGCAACTCAATGGTCAAATTTGTACAGCTCAATGGTCAATTTGTTTATTCATATTTGTTCAACTCTATTGTCAATGTGTTGCATTAGTGGATTTGATCTCAAAAACAATCATCTCCGATGCGTTATAATAGCCACAAGTATTGCAAAAAGAACAGAAATGATAGCTAGGTATACAAGAAAAACACAGCAATTGGCAATGAACAAGCATCCACAAAAACAATTGCAACTCCAGACCTATCAACACCAATATGAAAATTGCAGCTTGAAAATTACTGGAAAATTGGCAATAGAGTTACTGGAAAACAATTGAAAATTGCAGCTTGAAAATTGCAACTTGGAGCTTATTCGAACCTTCCTCCAAATAGATCGAATTGTTCCTCTCTTCTTTCGGCAGCTTCACGTTCTCCACATAGCTCACAGGCTCCACACATTTTGCAATCTAAACGCATCCAGAACAAATCAACAAATCAGCAAGCTTTGAAATCCACATTAAAACCCTAAACCTAAACCTAAACCCCAAACCTCTGAAATCATACTCAAACTCAAAGCCAAAACCATTACATGAAAATCTAGATCTGAGAATAGAGCAAGAAAGAGAGAGCGAGGGAGACGAAGACCTAGATAAGCGGCGACGGGGTTCGGTGGCGAGAACGCGGATCAGAGGGTTGCGATCGAAGGGGAACTTGCGAGGAGCGCGTTTGGCGGCGACGGAGGTCTTCGTCGAATCCCTCGGGGACATGGATGTTCGTCGGATCTCCGTCTTGGACGATGATGAGATGGTAGGGCTGAACGCTAATGCTAGTGCCACCGCCGCCGACCACAACAAGCCTCTTGAACTCGGCGCCGAGGGAGACCAGGCTATTGGCGATCTTGAGACGGAGATCCCCAACGTCGGACGTCGACTCGTTCTCAGACGAGGAGTTCTCGAAGAAGATTGAAGAACTCGCCATGAAATTCCAGATCTCCCGTTCTCAATCCGGATCTTGAAACGGACGAAGAAGCAAATGGAATTGGACGAGGGAGGAGTCGTCCATGGTGTTCGTCATCCGAGAGCTCCTTCGTCTGGCTTTTCCAGCAAGATTTCTCACACGCAAATCTTCTTTGATCATTGTTCATTAATTAAAACTCATCTTGACCGTACAATACTGTATAATCTAACGGGTGAGAAACACTCCTATTTCTCACCCTAAAGCATATTCCTACATGACTCTTTCTCTTATAATATCACGTCAATTTTCCTACAATCCAACAAACTAATTTAATATTATAATATCAGCTCTGTCCAAAACAGGCCAACATATGGTTTATAAAAATATAAATTCAAGCATACATTCGAATACTAACAATTAACAAGTTCCTGGATTAAGAGTGCATCAAAGAAAATGTGTCAACTATAAACTGACGTGCTATAAAAATATATATTAACACTAGCTAGTGTGATATACTAATAGCCTATCTTCCTGGACAAGTATTACCTTTTCATAGTATATTATGGATAACCAAACAAGTATTTATGAAGGAAAAAGTGAAATGAAAGTCAAATGCAATAAACTCTTTCAATTACCACAGTTTGTGATGTAATCTGGATTTGCCCTAAACTACCGATTTGCAAGATTAATGTAAAAAAACGAAAGCAAGAAAGGACACAAGAGTTGGTAACCCAGTTCGGATCAAAGATCCTACATCTGGGGAGCCTCAGAGGGAGACCTAGCCCGAAATAGTCCAGTAGATCAAAAGCCATATGTTTGTACAACTCAAGCAACAACAGATCCAAGCCAAGAACACAAAACACATAGAAGAACGAAAAACAGAAGAGCAAGCTAGGGATTCGGATCGAAGAGGCTTCGGCCCCTCTTCACGGCATAAGACTCGGAGGCTCCTTCTTCAAACCGCGAACCACCATGGACGACGGCGACGAGCTTCAAACCGGCGAACCACCTTCCCTCTCCCTCTTTCTTTCTTCTTTTCTGTCTCTTTTTCTTTGACGGCTAGGGTTCTACAATTTTGCTTGAATGGAGCCTTGTAACAAGAGAATGCAAGCTTATATACTAGCTTGCCTAATTGTCACGTGGCTGCAGGAATGAAGCTGAATTTTCTAGCTTGTGGGCTGCTCCATGAAGCCAAACCAAGGCCCAACTCAATTAGGCCTAGAATTATAAGATTTAGTCAAAACAACTCCTCAAACGAGATAGGGGAGTCTCTCATGTTGACACTATCAACAACTGACTTGTAGGCATCATCAAGGCCCTTGAGGGTATAGTTAGTTAAATCCTCTTGGCCAACCGACGCTTAAAGAGATGCAAGAAGATCAGCCGAGGCCTTTACCGAGTGCATGTACTCGGCAATCGTCACGGTGCCTTTCTTGAGAGAGGTGAGTTTTGCCTTTACCTGCTTCTTGTGGCTACGAGAGGCATTGGCGTAGGTCTGCTTCAAAACGTCCCATAGAGCCTTGGACGTCGTTGTTTGGGTAACAAGGCATGCAATTTGTGTTGCAAGAGAGCCAAGGAGGGCACCATACAAGATGTGGTCTTGCCTTTCCCACGTTTGGAATGCAAGATTGGGCACTTGCAAGCGATTGGGACCAGCGCGAGTCTTGGGTGGCGCTGCATTAGAGCCATCAAGGAAGGGGTACAAACCGAAGCCTTTACGGGTGGCTTCAATCTGAGCACGCCAAGTGATGTACCTAGTTGGTGGGGGTTAGCTTGATTATGCTTCCAAACTAAACAACCATGAGAGGATGCTCAGATTGAAAAGGATTGGGAATGTTAAGAGAAAACTCAGCCATGGAGCTAAGTCTAAGGAAGAAAGGCCGCCGGCGGTGATGTACGGTTTTCTGAGAGGTATGCCCAGGTTAGGCTGATACCATATAAAGCTATTGAGAATATCGTAGTTGTATTATTGGTCAATGTAAAGCTTCTATATAAGAGGATCACAACTAGGTCAAGTATCTTAGAGGTTAAGAAACTTGTCATACAAGATAATATCATTAGCAACTACCTAACAAGATAAATAGAAACTAAAGATACATAAAAGATATCAAACAATATACACGTGCTAATATTGAGAAAGGAAGAGTGATCAGATCCACTTTATTAAATCGCCCGTAAAGGCTTTTTATATAAAGAGTATAAAAGATAGAATAAGATCAAATGTAAGATTTTGATAAACCTATCCTTTTACCGTTCATATATAATAATAATAATGTTATAACTTGTCGCTAATTATTATTATAATCACGTAGAACAAAGTATAATCGCTCATGTGGAAGCGTTGTGCTTCCACTCTTCCTCCTCCATACTGTCACGGGTCGGTGCCTCTAATGTATCGCTTCTGGAGATGAAATTATGACTTTAATGTATCGCTTCGTTGACAAATTTATTTACGATCATCCACTTCTAGAGATGCATATGTACTTAGAGTATATAATAAACTAAAAGAACATAAATTGAGTCAGTATCAATAGGAACATATTATACCAAATCATGTAAATAGTCACTCATCGGTCATAAATGTAATTAAATGGCAGAATACATCCGTAGACCCTTCAACTTGTCACTTTTTTGCAAATGGACCCCCCAACTTTGAACATTTCCTATTGAACCCCCAAACTTAACTTTTTTTTGCCTATTGAGTCCTTTTTCTTCAAATTAACCCTCTTTTTTCGTAGTGTGAATAACACGCGCTGATCGGGGCCATTTTCATTCCACTCAGCAGCCACGTGACATCCCAAATCTGAAAATGGGGGGATTGTGGATAGGAAGAAGCTGAAGAAGAAGATGGGGTTTGGGACTCCACATGGCATGTAAGTAATTTTGTGGAACTTTTACAGCCAGCTAGAGGAGTGACTTGCACGCGCCCCATCAGGTCAACAAAAGGGGCTCAATAGGAAAAAATGTTAAGTTTGGGGGTTTGATAGGTAATGTTCAAAGTTGGGGGGTCCATTTGCAAAAAAGTGACAAGTTGGAGGGCCGTATGTATTATGCCGTAATTAAATACTATATGAGCAATTTGTATGCATGAACTATGCATAAAAGTAGTTTAGGAACGACAATAAAATAGTCGATCATACATGATAGATAAGAGCAAAGTAGTATATATAATTGATGATGTGTTCGACTAAAGTACATGATAAATTAACAATTGAGAATATTTCACCAAATCCAAAGTGCAGAATCCAGATTCAAAGTACAATTCATAGAAATCAAGGATTAAGATATATTATAACACATTGAACATGCAATATCATTCAATTTGTTAGTCCATCGGATTCAGAAGATAGAAGTCTATCTTTGTGCAACAGATAGCTTGGTATATTTAATTATAAGAATTGAGACTAACTAGATCTACCTTCAAATAATATCGTCAAAGAAACAAAATAATATCGTCAAAGAAGATCCGCAAAGAAGATCGGCAAAGCGTTCTGACATCTAGTCGAACGGTTAAACCTTCAAAGATACTATCCAGAAATCACCATTTTGACTTTCATGGACTCAGTGCCCTCCCAACCAAACAAAGAAGATCGGCAAACCAAAATTAACGAGGGAATAAAGAAGAACGGGCAAACACAAATTAGCGAGACATGTACCACTCAAAAACGTGCTGATAATGTATTGGGTTTGAGTAATTATTATTATAATCATAATCATGTAGAGCAAAGTACAATCGTTCATGTGGAAGCATTCTGCTTCCCCTCTTCCTCCTCCATACTGTCACAAGGGTCGGTGCCTCTAGTCTCCGGCAGCCATATCACGGACATCGAAGAAAGCAGTATGAGCACCCCAAACCCCCCGTACGTGATCAACTCACTCTGCCGCGACTCCCCGACGGCCGCCAGCACAGCGCCAGCCCCTGCACCGAGCACGGCAGACTGCCGTGTCATGGCAAAGGCCGAGCTCCGCACGCACGTCGGGAACAGCTCCGACACGCAGATCAGGCCTACGTCGACCGCGGTGGAGCCGACGAGGAAAGCCAGCAGCTCGAGCCCCACCTGGAGCCAGCTGGACCCGCTCAGTGCCCCGCACGCGACGCTGCAGACCCCGCACGCGGCGGTCATCACCAGCAGCGACGGCCTCCTGTCCAACGTCCCGATCAGGCAGAACGCCGCCAGTGCCGACGGGAGCTCGATCAGCGCTTCCATGGCCACGCTGAGGTAGAGGTTGAACGAGAGGCTCCCGAGGCCCAAGGGCATCCCGTAGTACGCCACGCCGAGGCCGAAGCTCAGCACCATCACCAAGGCCAGCCGCCGGCGCGCCCATTTCCTCGACACTAGGGTTCTCAGGGCGGAGTACACGTTGGCCGTTGGCGCTCCTTCTAGCCGGGCCCACCGCGGGGACTCGTGGACGAAGAAGTAGATGACGGCGCAGTAGAGGAGCGCCGGGAGGGACGTCCACACGTAGACGCCTCTCCAGGAGGAGTGGCGGCAGAGGAAGGCGAAGGCGGGCAAGGAAGCGAAGCCCAAGGAGAAGAGGACGAAGCCGAGGAGGCCCGCGTAGGGGCGCCAGCGCGGGCCCACGAGCTCGGTGGCGAGGACGATGGTGGAGCTGCTGATGGGGGCGCGGCCGAACCCGGAGGCGAAGCGGAGGGCGGAGTAGACGAGGAGGTTCGGGGAGAGGGCGGTGAGGAGGCTGGAGAGGGACATGAGGAGGCAGGAGACGAGGAGGAGGCTCTTGCGGCCGAGGCGGGTGTCGGCGGTCGGGGTCAGGAGGAAGCCGCTCAGCAGGCAGCCGGCGTAGAAGGCGGCGCCCGGAAGGCTGGTGACGAGCGGGCTGGCGTCCAAGAGGGACCAGTCGGCGAGGATGTTGGAAGGGTAGGAGGAGGAGTCCACAAAGGTGGTTATGAAGCATTGTTGGGCGTCGAAGGCGCGTGGGACGAAGACCAGGATGCATTGGATCAGTTGCCACGCCTGCCTATGTGGCTGCTGCTCACCATCAACGCTAACCGTCTGGTCGTCCTTACGTGAAATTAGCGGGTCGTCTAATGCGTCGTCTCTCATGTTTACTTGCTTTGTTTTCCTAACCACCACCTTTTGTTTTTCTCTTGCACTTGGTTAAATTTCTTTTAAGTATATGTAGGCTAAGCCGGATTGTTGGGGGTCGAATTTATTTCTCAACTAGACAGCTTTTAACTTTTATTTCTTGAAACGGGTAGCTCGAATGTTTATTCCTGATATAAATGCTCCAGGCACGCCGGTGGAGGTAGCGGGTCATGGGCTTTAAAAGAGAAGTTGGCCCGGCTTTTTTCCGCATTAATTTTCCTAACGAACTGCTCGATTCGGATTTTCCGCATTAAAAATTTAATATATATATATATATATATATATATAATCTACTATAATACAGTATAAAGCGGAACGCAAGTCTTTGTTAAAATTTGCGCAACGTCAATTATATATCCTTATATATCTTCTTGATATCTTATTCAATGTCCTTATATATAATTAATATCTTACTCAATTATATATCCTTATACGAATAAGGAAATTCAAGTGATTTTCTCTTATATCTTTACCAAATTTTCTTATTAATTAGTATACAAAATTGTCATTATTAGATCTTGAAGAATAGTGAAAAAAATTCACATATGTCAATAGTATATTCATTAATAATATAAATTTGAATAGAACTATTTTAGAATTAAAATTATATGAATAAAAGTACATATATAGGTCAATAGGTTTGGACTTTGGTCTATCGGATTTGGATTATAAGTTCCCGAGTTAAAAGTGTATCCGTATCAAAGTTCGATCTCAAATCGGTCAATTCGGGTTTATATTTACATTACCCGTACTTGGTACGGGGTTTGTACTAGTTAACTTATTATTTTAAGAGAAGAAGCTGGAGTCTCACGGTAAGAAATAAGAATAGATTGTGTGCCTTGAATCAAACCCATCCAACGGTTGATATTCTATTATTTTAATGTTATTTCCCACGCGATCCCATCGAAACACTTTTTCACATTTCTTTTTTTTTTGACAAAGGTAAAAATTAGGCGCCCTTTCTAAAGTAGGGCCAGCCTAGATCATTCTTACGGATGATTGTACTAAAATCCCGTAGGATAGAAAAAAGGTCCGGTCTATGGGTGTCCGGAGTTGAAGAATTCGTCATCACTGATTGACGCGGTTGAGATAGTTGTTGTAGCAGTCCAAGAAGTTATCAGGAATCGGATTCTTGGCTTGAAAGTCCGCTCCTTGGTTACATTCACGAAAACAGTGGATAATCTTGACTTCAGAGAAGCTTTGGAGAGTTGTTATGATATCTTGAATGATAGTCCCAATTTCCCAGGGCACCTTCCAGATTCTTTTTATGCTATTGATGACTGTAAGGTTGTCACCTTCGATGATAATCTTGTCAAAATGGAGGCTGCAGCCTGCCGAACAGCAGCCAAACAAGCAAGCGCCTCCACTTCCAGAGCGCTCTGAGTAGAGCAAGGTTGTCTTTTCAACGAGAGCACCACACCACCTGCAGAACGAAAAATAAAAGCAGTGTGAGAGCTTCCGTCCTGTCTTGTTGAGGCATCAAAATTTACTTTGGTCCAGCCAGGAGGTGGCTTGTGCCAGAATAAGGATTTAGGTCGGTGGTCCTTTGAATTTTTAGTTGGCATGTCTATCGATGTTTTCAAAGTGGAATAATTTTTGAAGATTACATTGCTCAAAGATATTGGATCCAACCTAGCTTCATTTCGAAAGATAATCGAGTTTCTCTGCAGCCAAATCTGCCACCAAGATAAACAAAGGAGATCAAAGGAGCCATTTAAGGCCCGCGCCTGCTCTAAGTTGGATAAAAATTCATTATAGAAGACAAGATGTAGCGAAACCTGGAGTTTGAGCTCAACTTCATGCATAATTGAAGAGGTGTAAGGACAGTGAAAAAACAAGTGGTTTATGTCTTCTTCCGCTCCATCACACAGGCAACATTGGCTGTAGACCTTGTGATAGTGCCTATTGAGCCTATTAGTGGTAGGTAGGCCATCAGAGCACGCTTTCCAGAGGAAGGATTTTAATTTAGGCGGGATTTTCAAATGCCAAATCCAGGATCTGTCAAAATGATGTTGTGGCTGAGGATGGTTGAGAAGTTTTGTGGTTGACTTAACTGAGAAACAGCCATCCGGGGCAGGGGTCCACACAATCCGGTCGTCAGTCTCAAAGAGGGGAATACGTGTGTTAGCAATACGATCAAGAACCTCTCGTGGGAGAGTAGAGGGTAATTTTTGGGTATCCCATTTCTTGTCCGAGGTAATAAATTCTTAGACTCTTGCATCTAAGTTATTCCCATCATAGAAGGGTAGAAGGGGGGCATCAGTGACCCATAGATCGGACCAAAAGCGGATATTATGCCAAGTTCCAAGGTGCCAGCGGAGTCCTTTCTGGAAAATGGGTCGCAACTGAAGAAGACGGCTAAATTGCCAAGAGAGATTAGATCCCTTCACATAGTTCAGGATAGTACTAGAACCCAAATATTTTTCTGAAATTATCCGAACCCACATGTTGTTCGGGTCAAGAAGAAGTTTAAGTTGAAGCGAAATGTTAATCGTTTCAGCCGATCTAAAATTCAACCCCCCATGCTCCTTGGAGGAGCAAATCTTATCCCAAGAGATAAGGGGCTAGTAACCAGGGGTGTGCTTGTTCCAAAAGAAATCCTTATTTACCTTATCAATTTTGTCCCAAATTCCTTTAGGAAGGAGGAAGCTTTGCATAAGGAAATTGGTTTTGGAGGTTAGGTTAGCTTGGATCAAAACACTTCTCCCTGCCTGAGAGAGAGAGTTGGCTTTCCATCGTGATAATTGCTTTTTAAGGTTGAGGATGGCTTCATCAAAAACCTGGTTCTTAACTCGACCCTGCACTATTGGGATCCCCAAATACTTTTCTAGACTTGCGGTTAGCGGTATGTTTAAAAAACTAGCAAGGGCTGAGGCAACCGGTCGCGAGATATTGGCAGAGCATTGAAGGCTACTTTTCTGGAAGTTGATTACGAGGCCTGTCTTACGAGCGAAATAGTCCAGGGTAGACTTGATGAACTTCATATTATCCTGGGTAGCATTAGCTAAGATCATCGTATCATCTACAAAGCTCAAGAAAGAAAGACATGAGCCATTTTTAACGAGCTGGATACCCACCCTACGGGTGGGACTAGCAGCCTCTCTAGCAAGAATCCTGGCTAAAAACTCCATAGCTATAATAAAAATATATGGAGCAAGTGGATCACCTTGTCTTATACCCCTCATAGGCTTGAAAATAGGACTTGGCTCGTCATTAACAAGGACAGAGAAGGATGCCGTCATGATACATGTCATAACCCAATTGATCCAAGTTGGGTGGAAACCAAATTTGGTGCGGATTTGAGTGAGGAAATTCCATTCAATCTTGTCATAAGCTTTTTCCATGTCGAGTTTTAGGGCCATTGATTCGCTCTATTTTGTATGGGCTAACTCTTGTATTTTAGGGCTATATTGAGTGTGTTTAGGTTAGAGTTGTGCGTAATTGTAATATCTAGGCCGAAGACACAAGAATTCAAGAATCAAGAGTTTTAAGGCATTTTGAGCTGTCTGCGCGACACTACTTTCTTGCGAAGGCCATATCTTGAGCTACAGAGGTCGGATTGAGCTGATTCCGGTGCCATTGGAAAGCTAACTTCAAGGGCTTCAATTCATCTTTTTACACCGAAGTAAGATTCCAAGCGGAAGATGGTCAAAACAGCCTCCGAAGTGACACCAGGGATTCTGTCGAGATTCCGCGACCGCGGATTGTCCACCGCGACCGCGGTGGCTGCCGAGAGACGAAGTTATTCTCTGTCGTAAAAGCGCGGGCGCGGTGGTGACGACGCGACCGCGGTGCGGGCCGACTTCCAGACGGACGAAATCTTTCTATCTTGTTTCCTTTTCTATCTTTTGCCTCTTTCCTTATCTATCTCGTGGAGCTTGTTTCTTGGGCTATATAAGGAGGAGCCAGCCTTAGGTTTTATTCACATTCTACATTCTACCTTCTACCTCTTATCTTCTTTCTCATAATTCAATTCTTCTTCTTTAGTTTAGTTATGGAGAGCTAGTCTCCTTGGGTTTGTTCAAGGGAGAAGCTCTGATGTATGAACTCGTGAGGTTTTGGTAATTTATTTCTATCCTTTGGTTAATACTGATTCTCTTGTGCTTCATCTTATGAATGTTTATTGTTTCTCTAGGAGTAGCTAACCTATTGAATTGATTTATGTTCTACAATTTGATTAGGTTTGGACCGTGGACAAAACTAATCTGTGAAAACAACTTAACCTAGACCTGTTGTCTATGCAACTAGGATTAAGAAGAGAATTGATTGTTTTATCTTGCAATTGACTCGTAGCTTGATTGTTTGATATTATATCCTGCATATCCTTGTTCTCTATGCTAATTCTAGGTTAAGCGTCCTTGCCTAGGGTTATAGAATTGCTTGGACCGTGGACTTCCGATTGTTAATGATCAGGATAGGAATTAACCATAGGTGTAAATGAAATCAATGAATGAATCTATGATCGAGTGATTATTAAAGAGTGGATCTTTTGAATGAACCTATCTCCCATATTTGTTTGTTTGATTTATTGTTTTGTTTTCTTAGTTTAGTTTAGTTTAGATATCTTTCCTTAAATCTCCCCCCTTTCTTTGGTTGATAATTGTATTGATACTAGAAGCCTTTGTTCTCTTGGGTTCGACCCCTTACTTGCTTACTATACTTAGTTTGTTTGTTTGGGTTATTTATCTTTGATCTTGGCACAACGACTTTAGCCGAGTCAAATTTTGGCGCCGTTGCCGGGGAACTTTGGTTTCTTTCTAGTATTAATATATTTATTGGCTTTGTGTGGACCTATTTTACGGTCCACACTTGTATATTCTGATGTCTGCTTTTAAGTTTTGTCAGTTGCAGGATGAGCCCTTTCATGGATACTTCACTAGGTGCCAGGAGCAATTGTTTGAGCTTGCATCGTGGGGATTAGACGTAAAGATTAAAGATGCTTGCGATTACATCTTTGGTGGGGTGACTCGTGAAACCCTCCTAATGTTGTATCGCAAGAGCGAAGGAAAATACGTCATCTGGGAACCCATGGACCAATGGAATTTCTTTTGTGGGATCCGAGCCGACGAGGTCAAGGAGTTAGCTTCTGTCGAAGATCCGTGCCCACGCTCACCAATCCGTGCCCGCGGAAATTCGACAGAACCTACGGAGTTTTCTTCGGATGATGGACCGCGACCGTGGTCCCCTAAGCCGCGACCGCGGTCACCTGAGCCGCGACCGCGTTCCCCTGAGCGCGACCGCGGAAATACCCCAGAGGCATCCACTGAGTTCTCCGGAGAAAGGCGAGCGCGGCACTCATGTCGCGAGGTCTTCGGTGCCCCTTGCTTTGAATGTGCTACGGTGGAAGGGCACTACTACCTTCCTCGCAGCTCAGCCCCTGTTTCGTATGAGGAAACGGAGGATTTCCCCCTGGAGGAAAACCGCGACCGCGGCCCACCAACCGCGCCCGCGGCCTCTAAGGAGGCTTGTCCGCCGGTGCTCAAGTACAAGCCTGTCATCCCCAAGAGGCTCCCCAGGCGTGTTCACACAAGGCCAAAAGAATCCACTCAGAATGACAAGACGAAAGAAGAAGTTGAATGGGCGGTATTTGGTGAATTTTGGGATGGTTTGGAGCAAGAGGAGGTTCGAGATGATGATATGGAGATTTCTTCTTCACCGTCAGAAAATTTCGTATCCCCTTCCATGGAGATCCTTGAGGTCAGCCTTGACGATCCCTTTATCCTTTATTCCACTTCTTCTCTCTCTTTTGATCATGACTTTGTTCTTACATGCCAATCTTTCATTAAGGATTCTATCTTTGAGCATGCTAGGGTAGATGATGAGTCCTTCTATATTTTATTTGATGATAGTGAAAATTCAACTAGGGGATTTGCATGCTTTGCTGAATACTTTGAAAAATCAAATAAATCACCTAATTGGTTTCACTCTAGAAAATCTAACCCTAATTGCTCAAGCATGTTTGATAGGTTAAAAAGAAGTTTGAATTATTTCTTATTTCTTGATAATTTGTCAACATGTTATTTGTCCTGTTGTAAGATAGCTGTGCAGGACTTTGATTTGATGCTCAGGGCTTTGACGATGTCCGATCATGAAGACGTCGAGCCAACGACGTTAAATAAAAGCGCTGCTTGGGAGGCAACCCAAGGCTTAGATAGATTGTTTTTCCATTCCTAGCTTAGGTTTCTTTTCGTATTCGGATTAATGTGCAGGTACGAGGTCCGAAAGGACGCTCTGGTGCGATTTCGCGGTCGCGGCAACCATACCGCGCCCGCGGATCACCAATAGCTCATTGGCGTACAGGTACTAGACCGCCGCGGTCGCGTCACTTGTGCCGCGCCCGCGGCGGCCCCCGGTTCGTAGAGAAAAAAAAAGAGAGAAAAAAAAAAGAAAAAAAAAGAAAAAAAGAAAAAAAAAAGGAAAAAAAAGAGGACTTCTTGGTCCCATTCTATCTATATCTTTCACCCATCTATATCATCCTATTCCATCTTCTATCTTTCCATCCCTTCTATATTTTCTTTCCATCCATCTTTATCTTTCCATTCTTTTGGCTATGTTCAAAGCCTAAGTATTGGGGAGCTTTGTTCCCCTGAATAGCATCATTGAGGTTCGAGTTCGAGAGTCACACATGTCATGAGAAGACGAGCCCAATATCCGAGAGCCACATTGAGCATTCATGTTCGAGGAGACGTCCGAGTTCGCATTCGCTCAAGGCCGCGCCCGCGCTTCCCATGCCGCGCCCGCGGTTGGTTCCCGGTGGTTGATGTTGCTTACGACATTGATTCCGCGCCCGCGCCCGCGCCCTTGGTGTCGCGCCCGCGGTGAGCCTCCAGAATGGTGATTGCAAACCTTTCGTCCATTCTTTGAAGAGTTCTTCCATTCCAACCCTCTTCATCGTTTGTGAGTCTTTTGATATACCTTTCTCCTTGCTTCTATCTTTTCTCTTTGCTTCATTGAGGACAATGAAGGATTTAAGTATGGGGGAGGGCGTACTCGCATTCGCTTATCCTAGTTAGCTTAGTTAGAGATTTGCTTCAGATTTTTGATTTTCTTCTTTTCATGGAGCACTTGCACCATATTTTTTGCATAATAAAGAAAAAAAGAAAAAGAAAAAGATAGAAAGAGCCATAAAAATTGAAAAAAGGCATATGAAATCCTGGGATGAGTTCAAAACCCGAAAGGGCGGCTCAGGTAATAAGCAGGTAACCCGGACCAGCATTAGGCTGGGGTAAAAAGAGGTTTATGAGTGATTGTGAGTTTTGTGAGCACACCCTTGAGAAAAATGAAATGAGCGGTTAGGTGAAAACCCGAAAGGGCGCCTAAGCAGAATTGAGCGGTAAAATTCGAGTGTTTTAGGATCATTCTTGCTTGGGGACTTTGGGGCTTACATGTTAGATTTGGGTAGATCCTAGGTGGCTCTTTCATGTTTTTAGAGCTTGAGTATTATATCTTGTGGTGAGGTGTGTGTTTGAGCTTCATTGTTTTATGCTCATGATTTCTCTATATACTTGGGTTCGGGTTGTGAGCTGAGAGTTTATGGTTGTCATGTTTTCCCTTACTTCCTGAGATCTTTTGATGTGTTGATTTGTATATGTGCTTTGAGCTTACTCGAGGACGAGCAAGATCTAAGTATGGGGGGATTTGATTCGCTCTATTTTGTATGGGCTAACTCTTGTATTTTAGGGCTATATTGAGTGTGTTTAGGTTAGAGTTGTGCGTAATTGTAATATCTAGGCCGAAGACACAAGAATTCAAGAATCAAGAGTTTTAAGGCATTTTGAGCTGTCTGCGCGACACTACTTTCTTGAGAAGGCCATATCTTGAGCTACAGAGGTCGGATTGAGCTGATTCCGGTGCCATTGGAAAGCTAACTTCAAGGGCTTCAATTCATCTTTTTACACCGAAGTAAGATTCCAAGCAGAAGATGGTCAAAACAGCCTCCGAAGTGACACCAGGGATTCTGTCGAGATTCCGCGACCGCGGATTGTCCACCGCGACCGCGGTGGCTGCCGAGAGACGAAGTTATTCTCTATCGTAAAAGCGCGGGTGCGGTGGTGACGACGCGACCGCGGTGCGGGCCGACTTCCAGACGGACGAAATCTTTCTATCTTGTTTCCTTTTCTATCTTTTGCCTCTTTCCTTATCTATCTCGTGGAGCTTGTTTCTTGGGCTATATAAGGAGGAGCCAGCCTTAGGTTTTATTCGCATTCTACATTCTACCTTCTACCTCTTATCTTCTTTCTCATAATTCAATTCTTCTTCTTTAGTTTAGTTATGGAGAGCTAGTCTCCTTGGGTTTGTTCAAGGGAGAAGCTCTGATGTATGAACTCGTGAGGTTTTGGTAATTGATTTCTATCCTTTGGTTAATATTGATTCTCTTGTGCTTCATCTTATGAATGTTTATTGTTTCTCTAGGAGTAGCTAACCTATTGAATTGATTTATGTTCTACAATTTGATTAGGTTTGGACCGTGGACAAAACTAATCTGTGAAAACAACTTAACCTAGACCTGTTGTCTATGCAACTAGGATTAAGAAGAGAATTGATTGTTTTATCTTGCAATTGACTCGTAGCTTGATTGTTTGATATTATATCCTGCATATCCTTGTTCTCTATGCTAATTCTAGGTTAAGCGTCCTTGCCTAGGGTTATAGAATTGCTTGGACCGTGGACTTCCGATTGTTAATGATCAGGATAGGAATTAACCATAGGTGTAAATGAAATCAATGAATGAATCTATGATCGAGTGATTATTAAAGAGTGGATCTTTTGAATGAACCTATCTCCCATATTTGTTTGTTTGATTTATTGTTTTGTTTTCTTAGTTTAGTTTAGTTTAGATATCTTTCCTTAAATCTCCCCCCTTTCTTTGGTTGATAATTGTATTGATACTAGAAGCCTTTGTTCTCTTGGGTTCGACCCCTTACTTGCTTACTATACTTAGTTTGTTTGTTTGGGTTATTTATCTTTGATCTTGGCACGACGACTTTAGCCGAGTCAGCCATCAACCGTTATTGCCCTTCTTCTTACGGTGGAAGGAGTGAAAGATTTCGTGAGCTATTAAAATATTGTCTGGAATATTACGACCTTCAAGAAAAGCACCCTGAAGCGGATGGATAATTCTAGGAAGGACTGTCCGTAGTCGGTTTGCAATGAGTTTGGTTATAGTCTTATAGATTGTGTTACAGCGACTTATTGGTCGAAAATGATTTATGTTTGCTGGGTTCTCTACTTTCGGGATAAGAGCAATGAATGTATGGTTAATTTCTCTCAGTAAGAAATTGGAGTGGAAGAAAGATTTAACTGCCAAAATGATCGAGTGTCCTACTATATGCCATTACTTTTGGAAAAAATCAGCGGGGAATCCATCGGGCCCCGGAGTTTTGTCCTCAGCTAATTCAAAGACTGTTTTCTTAATTTCTTCATTGGTGGGTGGCTGGCAAAGCATTTCATTATCCGCATCCGTTATCAGGGAGGGAATAACTTCCAAATCCTGTAAGGTCGTTGTGTTGTTTTCAGAGGAAGTAAAATGTGCTTTGAGTTCTGAAGTGATTTCTTTAGCTATTTGGTCATGATATAAGGTGAGACCTTCCCGGTTCTGAAAAGACCGGATCCTTTGATTGAAAGCCCTAATCTTGGCTATGTTTTGGAAGTATCTGGTGTTTTTATTAGATAGTTGGAGATGTTTTACTTTTGCTCTTTGCTTCCAATATAAGTGTTGAAAATCAAGCAGGCTCTGGTATCTCTTATTATGTTGCCTGAGCTTTTGAAGAATGGTAGGGTCATCGGGGGATATCAGAAGATCATTTTGGAGTTTTTAGAGATGAGCTTCAGCGCGCCTTAATTGTTCAAAATTATGTGAAAGCTTGGACCGAGCCCACGCTTTTGAATGCTTTTTAAGCAATCTCAGTTTCCTGCAGAGGCGATACATGTAGGAACCCTAAAACTTGTACCGCCAGACTTTTTTTATCATTGGTTCATAGTCTGGCCTACACAACCACGCTTTCTCAAAACGAAAGGGGATGTTTCGGTGGCGTCGATCATTTTCTAGGGAAAAAGAAATGAGACAATGATCAGACGTCGTGAAGGGGTGGTGCTTAACTATCAGGTTGGGGATGAGATTAACTAGGTCCGGGTGAATTAACACTATCCAATTTCTCGCAAATGTTTTCTGTTTGTGACGCCGATTTCCTCCATGTAAAGGGGAAACCAGATGTTGTTGTGTTAAGGAATCCAAATTCCTCACGGAAGTCTAAAAGGCGCTTAAATCTGGCAAGGTTAGGGATTTGACCTCCGAGTTTATCATTCGGGTGGTCAATATCATTAAGGTCGCCGATCACAAAAGCCGGCAGATTATACAATACTAGGAGTTGACGGACGTTTTCCCAGTAGGGGTCCTTGTCTGCATCCCGAGAGGGAGCGTAAAGGAAACTAGGAGAATCTCCAAGTTCTTGTAGAGAAATTTGGATAGAATGCAGTTTTGGTGTATTTCAACAATGGAA
Source organism: Polygonum aviculare (assembly GCA_934048045.1). Classification (NCBI taxonomy): domain Eukaryota; kingdom Viridiplantae; phylum Streptophyta; class Magnoliopsida; order Caryophyllales; family Polygonaceae; genus Polygonum; species Polygonum aviculare. Next base: position 6,516,368 of record OW204027.1, read on the forward strand.
AATTTTTTGTTACTTAGAGAATGGGTCCAGAGAAGCCAAAGACCCCCGCGTGTTCCAACCGACGGGGAGAAAGCAAAGTGCGAGAAGCTTGTCTTCTTAAGAAAAGCTTCATGTGGTGCATTGCGAGTCTTTGTTTCTGCCAAGAAGAGAATGTTTAAAGCGTTACGTTTTTTCAAAAATTCGATTTCATCCCAAAAAGAAGGGCGACGAATGCCCCTAACATTCCAATATCCTATATTCATAATTTATGCGAAAAATAGATACATGTGTCATATTTAATGTCAGTGGATTTAGTGTCATTCATAGGTTGTTGAATAGGATGTTTGGAAAAATAAAACCTTCGCTGATCGTAGTAGCTAACAAGAATAAAGAAAAAAAATAATCTTGCATTTTTATGATAATTCATGCATGTGTCATATTTAATGTCACTTTTTCACATTTCACTTTTCAACTCTCGTTTCTTTCTCTTCTTCCGAACTCCTCCCGAAACCGCTTCATCTCCTCGCTTTCATTTGATTGATTTTCTTCGTTTTCCTACTATCAACCTCCAATTCAAGCACTCAACAATGTTTTCATCCAAGCCATCTCCTGCAAACAACCGAGATATGCTATATTTGAACTAGACCTGTCAAACGGGTCGTTCGGATCGGGTTTGGATCGGGTCATTCAGATTGGATTCGTTCGGGGCAAACAGTTATTTTAGGTCTTATTCAGTTCAGTTCGGGTTCGGATGTTGTTCGGGTTCAGGTCATTTTTGGGTCGTAATATTTCAGATTAATTAGTTCGGATTGGATTAATTTGGATTGGATTAATTCGGATCGGATGTTGTTAGGATTGGATGTTGTTCGGTTTTGAGTCTGGTGCGGTTCTGGTCCTCTTCGGATTGCTTCGAATTGGATAATTTCGGATGGGGTTAATTCAGATTCGGGTGTTATTTGGATTCGATTTTTTTAGAATTATAGTGTTTCATATTATTCGACTATTTCGGATTGACCTACACTTATACGACACATAAGAGTATTAATTCTTAGAATTCGTCTTCATACTTAATGTTCGTATTTATCATTCTTAAATACACTCTTATTTAAGTGTATGTATATTTAAATATCTTTTGGTAAATGTAAATATGTTTGACTAATTGTATTTTTTTGATGAGTCCACATAAATATTTTTTTATTTAAAATGCATAAAGTATTTCTTTTCTAAAATTAAAATATAAATATTACGAGTATTTTAATATAACTTTTTTCAAGAGTTTTAAGGAAACCCTCCTTGGCCTAGTGGCACACTATCCACTCTTACATCAAATTATCACGTGTTTAAATCTTACAAGCTGCGTTCTTTTGTGATTTTTTGACTTGTAAGTCTTGCCCCACCATAGTGACTAATTGACCATGTAACAATAATAATAAAGCTTTGTTTTTTTTCCGTTTTGTCTCTAAAACGTAAAACCTTGGAATATACTCCGTAATTAATAATTAAAATACACTAAGTATACTTAGATTGCAAATCATAAGTTAGTTTAAGTAAAGCGTATTAATCTTTTAAGTTAATATTTCATCTTAAATCCATGTTGATTTGTTTACATTCTTCATTTAGTGTAGATATAAAAATTAAGTTTTCTTTTACATACTTAATTTCAATTGTATATAGATTCTATATTTGGATATGAGTATACTATTAATTATTTCCTTATATATATATATAGAGAGAGAGAGAGAGGGGGGGGAATGGCTTTTGGAGGGGGGGGGGATTTTGGGGTGATATTGAAGTAAAGGGACTCATGTTGCTTCGATGGATGCTCCTCTTACAGGAGTTTGATCTAGAGAGAAGAGACAAGAAAGGAGCAGAGAACCTCGTGGCGGATCACCTTTCGAGGCTAACCATTAAGCACATCACGGAGTCCGGGAACACGATGCCAATTAACGACTCTCGCCCGGATGAAACTCTTCTAAGCAACGAGGTCTCGCAAGGAGGAAGTCTCAGGAGAGGGTCGGTTGCGACCTCCCCATGGTCAGGCTCGACCTCCAACTTGTCTACCACCGCTCTCAGAGAAGGGTCGGCTGCGACCTCCCCATGGTCGGCCGCAACCCCATCTAACTGCCTCTGATGGTCGGAGATGACCACAACGGCTCGCATCCGACCCCAACTGGGGTCGTCCGAGGTCACATCTCTTCCCTTTCTTTTGTACTTTCTAATCCTCTTCCCTCTTCTCCACCTTCTCCTTCTTCACATTCCATAAATGCTATTAAGGGGGTGAAAACCCCATGGTTTGCGGATTTTGCTATCTATGTTGTAGGAGGCATTATTCCGGATGGGTTGACGTCCCAAGCTAAAAAGAAGTTCCTCCACGACGTCAATCGCTACTATTGGGATGATCCTTACTTGTTCAAGCAAGGGAGTGATCACATATTTTGACGTTGTGCTCCGGACGATGAGATAAAGGTAGTCATCCGACATTGCCACACTCTACCAACGGGCGGCCACACTAAGGGATTCAAAACCACCGCGAAGATTCTTCAAAGTGGATTTTATTAGCCAACTATCTTCAAGGACGTGCAAGCTTATGTGACGACATGTGACGAGTGTCAACGATCGGGGAACATCAAATGGAGGAACGAGAACCCACTCACCGTTATCTTGGAGGTCGAGCTCTTTGATGTTTGGGGTATTGACTTTATGGGATCCTTTCCCTCTTTGGGTCCCTACAAGTACATACTCGTGGCGGTTGACTACGTTTCTAAGTGGGTCGAGGCCATAGCCACAAGGAGAAATGATGCATGAGTGGTGGCCAAGTTCATGAAGACCAACATCTTTCCCCGCTTCGGTGTACCTAGAGTCCTCATTAGTGATGGCGGATCTCACTTCATTGAGCGGAGCTTTGAGGCGCGTTTGACCAAGTATGGGGTGTCACACAAGGTGGCCACACCTTATCATCCTAAACTAGCAGTCAAGTGGAGGTTTGTAACCGGCAAATCAAGAGTATTCTAGAGAAGACAGTGTCTCGCTCAAGAAAAGATTGGTCCTCCAAGCTTGATGATGCTTTGTGGGCATACCGCACCGCTTACAAGATGCCACTACGTACCACTCCTTTCAATCTAGTATATGGCAAGTCGTGTCACGAGCTAAGTCCCCTCCTAACAGTCTTCTAACAGACTTACGATCCAACAATCTTTCGTTCCTAGGAATCGCCTCCTTGTGATTTCCTATTCTCACATGAAAGCTCGTTATTCACCTCCCTTCGGATTCGTTCCTTTTATCTAAGTTGTATTCGAATGAAGCCTCATCCTCTAAATTATATCACACTCTCACCTCAAAAGAACCCGATGGTCAAGCATCGCTCAGTTCCCTTTGGACTTTGATGCCGACATACTTAGCCTTTTAAGAACCTAGTCACATTCTACCACTTGCTTAGTCTCACGTTAGACTAATACCACTTTCTTTTCTTCCCGACATTGGTCGGCTGGTATTTCACGCCTTTATGGAAATATCAAGAAGTAAAGAAAGGTTTGCCAGATACCAAAGACGAAGACTCGAGGATCTAAAGGAAGGAAGATTTTCAAGAGGTTTCAAGTCATTTTAGATATTTTGGAGTTTCCTATTTTGTTCTTGTGAAGAATCTTTTAACCGTCATTTTATTTCCGCTATAAAATGATTTATATGTCTTCTTCACTCAAACATTGTCAATTTTGTATCATTATCATTGATTTCTAATCATGTATCAAACATTGATCACTTTTGATGTAATATAAGTTCAATATTTCATTTTTATGAATCGAGTTGTGTTACCTATCGCCTTGGGTGACTTTGGATGGGAAAATCCGAGGTCACTGGCATGTAATACCCATAGTTGCAAAATAGGGGTGTTACACAATGCTCCACAATCAAGCTATTGACTTTGTTGGCAAGATCATCTACCAAACTCTCAAGATAAGCATAAGAAGTTTCAACCGGTTGAGGAGTCGGTGGAGAATCAACTTGCATACACGCATTGCTCATGAAGCAAAACAAGTCCCAACACTCATCACTTCCCATATCCCATAATCTCCCCTTAATCATGTATATGGCCAAGTCAAAAGTTGCAGGATTCATTCCCTCAACAATGCACTGACATAACTCAAACTTGTGGTATTGATAACCCCAAGCCTCATGTTTATGCACAAGTTGTAGAAATCTAGAGAAGTACTTATGGAAGTGCTCATCTTCCCATTGATCAAGTCTCAACATACTCATGGTCTATGAAACCTAAAATCACAAACAAAAATAAACAAATCAAAAGCAAAAAGGACCTAGACTACCGATTGTAGGAAACAACCAAAACTAGCAAAAGTCCCCAGCAACGGCGCCAAAAAAACTAGATAGGTTCCACACCTACACCGCAAGTGTACGGGTCGTGTGTAGTATTATCAAGGTCTCGATCTCTAAGACTTAGGTAGCATTGTTTGAACCGACAAATAAGTAGCTAGGTCTAAATATAGCCAAATAAGGAGAGGAGGATGAAATTGAAACTAACAACTAGCAATCTGTAACACCCTGTCTTTCTGACAAGGCGTTACTCGGTAGTAGACCTCACGAGGCGCTACCAAGTTGGTTTGACAACAGAACATTCGGATCTTGCAACCCGGGCACGGCGAGAAAACATTGAAAAAAACATCCAACTTGTATCATGAAATAAAATCTTTACAAACAATTTATAATCCCAACCCAAGACAAAATTGACAAGTACGAACTTTCCTCAAACCCCAAACATAACAACTGACAACTAACAATATGAGACTATACATGGTAATTCAAAATAGACAACAACACTTCCCAAATCCCACACCAAACTATGACACGCATCGCTGCTTCGCACCACCAACCTGTCAAGTCTCCGTCACGGACTACCTGAATACCTGGAGTGAAAAATAGTTCCCCGAAGGGTCAGCTACTACTCTATCAAGCTAGACTAAGCACGGCAACCATAAGACGTTTCAAAACCATTTTAATCTAAGGTTAGCAAACAAAAGTCCACAAACACACACATAACTCTAAATCCAGTCCTAGGTTCAGCCAGTCACCCACATACCATTCACTTACGCACACATTCACGGAGTCACACATTCACACATACGCACACCTACACCCTCCTGCTTTCACATCCGACCATCTCCACACAACGACATACGCTTCTTCACTTACACGCCCATTTTCACACAAACACATACCTACACTCACTGTCCTAGTGAGGCGGAGCTGAACCCTTCATCAACTTTGCACTCCTAACCGGTAATGCAACCCTTCACCCTCCATTGCACCCGGTCTGACGTTACAACCCTTCTTCATCATTGTACGTCTGCCTGTCGATGCAACCCTTCTTCATCATTGCACCCAGCCTTTCCTTAACCACGAGAACACTTACAAGCAACACACATACTCAAAAAAACGTAGTAGAACACAATTGAAAATACTGGTAATCAAATTCAAACTTTATAAAACTCATTTCACACAAAGCACTCATTAAAAAAAACATTTCAAAAGATCGATCGGGACTAGTTCCCAAAACCAATCCTACAATCACAGTGCAAAACCTAACAAGGTAGAATAGAACCGAGCAAGTCGAAAATCGACTTACCTCAAAAGCGACGAGTCCGAAATACTTTCTGGGAAAATCAACAAGAATCATTCTGAGACCCTAAATATATTAATAGCGAATTTAAGGTTCCACGATTCACCGAATGAACTTGGAAATTTAAATTAAAAAGAACACGAACCGATCCCAAACCAAGCCCAAATCAAACCCGAGACCGACCCTAACTTAATTACTCTTTACTTAATTAAGAAAATTATAACCTAAAATGGACCCGAACCAAACCCGACTTGACAACCCGGACGAGGACCCAGACCGACGTCATGGAACCTGACTATTTACCCCACCCAAACTTAATTAACTAGACTAGATACTTAATTAAATAATTTCCTAATGTCACTTTTTTTTTTTGAGAAGACAACAATCAAAGCATTCATTCAACCGTGGAATCAGAAATTACAATGTTATTGAGTTCATCAGGCAGACAAACTGGAAAAGAGACTAAAACAGGGGAAGAAGGCCTCATCCCAGCCACATAGTGAGCTGCAGAATTGGCATCCCTCCTTGCATGACTCCAAATGCACACCGAAAAACAGCTACTGGTGTTGTGAATGCAAGACAGCAGGCGACCCACCTCACCTCTCCAAGGGCAATGCTGTTTGATCTTCGAAATGAAAGCTGAGCAGTCCGACTCAAAGACGACATGCGTGAGCTCCAAATCCCTGCAATGAGCCACTGCCCAGCAGATCGCCTCCGCTTCAGCCAACTCGACATCGGTCGTCTCTTGGATCGACTTCGAACCATAGAAGCAAACGGCACCACTCTCGTCTCTTCCAATGAAGCCCACGGCACAACCATGCTGAGTGGAAACAGAAGCATCACAATTGACTTTAATAAAACCCACCTCCGGCCTCTGCCACTTACGACACATCTGACCTCCATCAATCCCTTGCAACCCAGACGCCAGCTTCTCTGCATCTCTAAACTCATCAACAAGAGCTCTAGCCAACCGAATCACCTCGTATGGATCAGAAAAAGTCCCCTCAAATAACCGTTTGTTACGAGCTGTCCAAACGTGCCACATCAGGGCTGCCCAGAGCTCAATCTCGACAGCAGAAGCATGTCGCAACAGCTGGTCGAAAAAAGCATAGGTCGAGTTAACTTGCAAACCCCAGTACCTCAGTTCCGGGACCAGCTTCCAGACCTTTTGTGCCTCACGACACCGAAACAGAACATGGAAGCCGTCTTCAACCTGACCACAACAAGCACAATCAGTGGTAGCACAAATTCTCCGCCGGCACAGATTAACCTTATGAGGGAGAATGTCTTTGATCGCTCTCCACACAAAGGATTTGACCCGGGGAAGCGTCCTCAGCTTCCACAGCCGATTCCACACCCCGCGACCCATCGCCCTATGTGTCGAGCCCGAGCCAAATTCAGCATCCAGCTCTGACTGAAGCACCATGTGATAGGCTGACCTTACCGAGAAAATCTTGTCTTTGGAATGAAACCACGACCATTCATCCTGCAAGGCCGGATCCACAAGCCTCATATTACAAATAACATCAACATCAGGTTGTAGAAAATGCTCCCTGATCAAGTCCTGTCTCCAAGAAGCTGAAGACCAATCAATAAGATCGCTAACACGCCAGTCACGTTGCTCAGGTGATGGGGATGACAGGACCTTGAAGGAGTGAGGCCGAGGGATCCACCGATCAGACCATACATTAACCGAGGTACCATTGCCAATTCCCATATAGATCCCTTCCTCCAAAACCTGCCGCCCGATCAATAGACTACGCCATGTGTAGCTCGGTCTGTAACCGACTCTCGCCTCCATAAAACTCGTTCGGGGATAGTACTTGGCCTTGAGCAATCGAGCCAGCAAAGAGGAGGGATCCTGAAGGAGTCGCCATCCCTGCTTCGCTAACATGGCCTTGTTGAAGTTCTCCATATCCCGGAACCCGAGACCCCCCTTCTCCTTGGGCAAGCACAGGCGTTTCCAGTTCAGCCAGTGCACCTTCTTTTCGCTCGCCCCACTTCCCCACCAGAACTTGCACAAAATCTGTTGAATTTCAGCACACAAATTCGACGGTAAGGCAAAGCAAGACATAGTGTAGAGAGGGATGGCCTGAGCGATGGATTTAATGAGAATTTCCTTCCCAGCCCGGGAGAGCGACTTTTCTTTCCACCCATCCAGCTTCTTCATAACTCGAGCCTTGACATTCTCAAAAATCAGCTTCTTTGATCGTCCAACCATTGTCAGAAGACCAAGATACTTTTCGTGCCTATCAACTTCGCGGACATTGAGCAGACTTCCAATTGCTTCTCTACGATCCCCTCTCACATTCTTGCTAAACGACAACTCTGATTTAGCAAACTTTACTTGTTGACCCGATGCAGCTTCATACGTATGGAGAATATTGACAATCTCTGAGCTCTGTTGAAAAGTCGCTTTGGTAAACAGAACACAATCGTCAGTAAAAAATAAATGAGAGATGGAAGGTGCAGATCTTGCAATCTTGATCCCACAAATCCGACCTTGCAGTTCACTGTGTCGAAGCATACAGGAGAGGCCCTCCGCACACATGAGAAACAAATAAGGCGATAGCGGGTCTCCTTGACGAAGACCCCTAGTCGGAGAGAATGTAGGCGACGGAACCCCGTCCATGAGTACCGAAAAAGAAACTGAGCTCACACACCGCATAATGACTCGGATCCAAGCCTCAGCAAACCCCAGCCGCTTCATACTATGCTCCAAAAAAGACCACTCGACTCTGTCGTACGCCTTTGCCATGTCTAACTTGAGAGCCATATACCCCGTCCGTCCTGTAGTCTTCTTCTTCATGAAGTGAAAAATTTCAAACGCCGCCAGTACATTGTCCGTGATGAGCCTCCCCGGAACGAAAGCACTTTGAGCCTTTGAAATCACCTTATCCAGACAATGCTTCAACCTGTTTGTGAGAACTTTGGACGCAACCTTGTAGAGCACATTACACAAACTAATAGGACGAAGGTCTTTCATCCTACTAGGATTAGTGGTTTTAGGAATAAGTGAAATGAATGTGTGATTAAAAGATGAAGGAACCTCCTCCCCATGAAGAAAAGAGAGAATAAAAGACGTAACATCAGCCCCGACAATATGCCAACACCTTTGAAAGAAAATTGCTGACATACCATCGGGACCCGGAGCTTTTTTGGGGTGCATAGAGAAGAGAGCTTCTTTTACCTCATCACCGGAGAAGGGACGTAACAGCTCGCGGTTGTCCTCGTCCGACATTAGAGGCTCGATTCCTTGAGAAGCCGACTCTGGAGGAGCTCTAACGTCAGAATTAAACAAATCTTGGAAATATGTCATGGCTACTTTAGTTTTTCCTTCCACTGATCTCCATTCCATGTTATTCTCATCCACCAACCTTCGCACAAAATTACGCTTCTTACGACCCGACGCCTTTTGCTGGAAGAACTTGGAATTACGATCACCCCAGCGGAATTCGTTAGCACGAGCCCTTTGCAACTACATGATCTCCTCCCTTTTTAGCAGCTCTCGCTCCCTAGCTTCCAACTCACGTCTCAAACGAATCTGATCCCCGCTAACACCAGAAACACTCATTTGCTTCAACTCCGACCGAACCTGCCGTAGCTCCTTTGAGACATGGCCGAACTGAGAGCGCTCCCAATCTTGGAGGTCAACGGCGCACCTTTGAATCTTTCCCAAGACACCAGGAGTTGCATCTCTGCTACCCGGATTGTTCCAAGCGTTGGTAATAACCTCCGAACAACTGTCATCCTCAAACCACATTTCCTCAAATCTGAATATCCTGGTTCTCCTCCGTCCCGGGGCCCGCACCACAGAGTCCACCTCAGTTGACAGCCGGATCGGAACGTGATCCGAGCCACATCGTTCCAAGTGACTCAAAGTTGCACCCGGAAAGCAATCCATCCCAGCCTCATTAGCAAAACACCAATCTAGCCGCTCCTTAACAAAGTCAGCCCCTTCCCGGCCATTGTCCCAAGTGAATCTATGGCCCGAAAAGGACACGGGGCGAAGTTCACAATCCTCAAGCGTCTCCCGAAATTCCACCATCTTGCTAAAATCAGCTTGAGAACCCCCCACTTTGTCTTCCGGGCTCAAGATTAAGTTGAAATCGCCCATGCAAACCCATCTATCAAATCTCTCCTCATTAAGACGCTTGAGTAAAGATAAAGTGAGGTGCTTCTCATCTTTCCCCGGCCACCCATACACACCAGTAAAATGCCAATCTATCCGTCCACCAGGTTCAGCGATCTTTGCACTTATATGGTGATCTGTATAGGACTCAACTGACACACTCACCTCATCAATCCACAACAAGCAAATCCCACCAGACCTTCCTTTGCAACCCACCGCAAAACATCCCGCAAAACCCAGCTTCCTACGAATCACCTCCATACGATTACGATCACATTTCGTCTCCATCAAGAAAAGGATCGTAGGGGACTCCCTCCTCACTAGAGAAGTGAGGCGACCAACTGCGCGGGCCTTCCCCAATCCCCGGCAGTTGTAACTCAAGGCGATCATAATGCCCGGCGAGGAAGGTCTCCCTTCCCCGCCTCATTCTTTGGTCTCTTATCGGGCCTATTTTCATTCAAAATTTCCTCCATATCATCAGTGATCATGGTATCATCCACCAACTCATCCACTCTTTTCCGCTTTGAAGGGTTGTCCACAAGGTGCTCCACACCCTCTTTCACCTGCCTCGGCAACCTCCTCCCAGACCTCTTAGACTCCTTCCCTTCTAACGCCATCCCATCCTTGGCACCTTCTACGTCCTTCTCCCCACCTTGCATGTCACCATGCACAACTGTGGAATCAACTATCTTTTGCACCTCAGCCCTTTCTATCATTTTCAGCCCTTTCACCTGCTCTACTGTATCCTTCACCAATTGGCATTCATCCCGATGGTCAGCCCCCTCAGCAGCTTCACTCGCCTTCTCCATATCAGCCAACACCTCCAAAAGCGACTTTCTAGTACCCGCTTTCTCCCCTTCGACCACAGCTTGCGTCTTCGGTTTGCCCTGGAGCTCTAACACCAATTGTTCCTCCCGAGCTCGTTCTCCGGCCGAACGCTCTACAATGGCTTTCAAAGGAGACGCACGAAGCCAGTCCCCGTACTCCCCTTTATACGTCTTAGCGTCTTCGCTTTCGCAATCAACTTCAACGTGCCCTATCATCCCGCACGTGTAGCAGAAATTTGACAGCCGCTCGTACTTCGCCTCGAGCCACATCTTCCTTCCATCAACCGTAAGCATCACCCCCCTTCGAAGCGGTTTTGTAATGTCCACCGAAACCCTAATGCGCAGGAACCGCCCTCCAATCACAAGCGTCGACTCATCAACCTCCAGAATTCGACCAAACCGGCTGCCAGCCGATCTAGCGACCGCCATCGTCATGACACTGATCGGGACATCGTAAAGCCTCACCCAGAAATCAACATGATCGAACTTCAGCTTTGAGGGTTGTTCCAGCCCTGGCTCCCGGAGCACCAGCAAGGATTTGTCAAAAGACCATGGCCCCCCATTCAGAACCCTATTCTTATCAGCCTCATTCACGAACTGAAAAACGAACAAGTTATGCATGATCTCTCGAAAGACGACACCTTTTTTCAACCTCCATGCTCCTAACATCGTCGCCTTCAGGGCAAACACATTGAAAGGCCTTGTAGTCATCAACTTTCCAACAAGGGTGAGCGACCCCGACGGATGATGCTGATCAGGTCCTGTAACCGTCTCGACAACCTCAGAGCACTCTTCCTCTGTCAAGTGAATGTTCTTCCCTTTCTCCATAACCGCCTTCCACTCCGCTCCCAACACCTCAAAGTAGCCAGACAATTCCAAGACTTGCAAATCAGACAAAGAAGCCAATCCAGAAACCGGTGAATCTCGCACGTGCCGGCGAGAAGAACCCTAGCTCTCACAGCCCTAGACCGGAGAGAAAGGAAAAAGAGAGCGTTTTCCAATTAGGGTCCGGTTTTGACTTTTGTAACTTTTGTTCACGAATTCCTAATGTCACTTAATTACTTAACCCACGTAATTATGAAATGGCTAAACCTACAGGTTCTTACTTTTAGCTTTCTTGCCTTCCTGTGCCCCCCACCTGCTAACCCTCTTCTAATCACTAGATGGGCCCCACCTTCCACCTTTCTTTCCCTTCCCTCTTCATGCCTCCTCCTCTACTTCGGATCTACAGAGACCCACCATTGCCCATTTGCCCCTCTACTGCTTCCTTCTTCTGGCTCTTCCTTCTTTCGCCTACCTCCCCCCAACAATCCAGATTTGAGATTGAGCCCACCCGCCGCCACTTCCCGACGGCCACCGGTCCACGACGGCCCGTTCTCTCACCCATAGTCTCACTCTCGAACGCTCATCGACCTCGCTCCCGACCGTTGCCCAGACCTGCCCCTCGCTCGACTCCGCCTCCTCGCCACCCTGCCCCCAAGCCACCAGAACTCAAGCCCGACTTCGACCCACCAAGACCCACGCCAACGACGACCACCCAAATCCGGCCCCGATCCCGACTCCGACTGAGACCCGACCCCTTGGAACTCCGGCCTGACTTCTACCCACCGGCACCCTCGTTCGAGCCCGCCCGAAAAGAACCGAAAGAGAAGAAAAGAAAGGCTTACCGGCGACGATGGCTCGAGCGATCAAAGACTCGGCTGACGGCACAACTAGAAAGGCACGGGAAAAGAAACTGTTTTGGTTTTCCTTTATAGCTTAGGTTTAAACCACGTATAATTATATTTTTTCCAATTAGGTAGATTTGATTTGGCTAAGATTTTACCTAAGGTTATACGCTCCAACCGAACCGAACTATATGTTTATCATTAATATTGCTTAAGGAGAATTTACACTTTTCGTATCAACAAGACCCGAGATAGCTTCTAGTCAAGGAGTGGGACCGGAACGGGACCATATAAAACTGAATATTACACAATCAACTAGAAATAAAACAAAGCAAATGACGCAAAGACAATGAAGAACGACAATCCGAGAGTTAAGGTACTCACACTATGAACCTAGGCAACACATTGCAAGCATGCATGAATCTTGATTAAACCATGGTTTGGAGGCAACTACCTAATTTCATTGTCTAATTCTATGGGACCAAACAATTATGCCTAGAATACGGTAAATCCTCCACTCTCGTGGCTTGACAACCCGGGACTAGACCCTTTGGGCGCTATAGGGCTATGAATCGGGTTAAACCCTCATCCACCGTCGTGGCATGAGTGAGCAATCCAACTCAAGCCTCTATCGGTAGTTGTTCCTCTCAAGAGATTCCTAATCAATTCTCATATCAAGGGGTTCTCAATCATTCAATCCTAGATTTCAAGTGGGACATAAGGTCTCTCAACACAAATCCCACACCTAACTTTTTATTAACAATCTAACCTCTCGGTCGCAATCATCAATAAGGCTCAAATCACAATCAATTTGGCATTAAGCATATACGATTGAAACAAACCACAATCAAATCTCAATTCATGCAAGCAATTTAACTTCTACCTAGAATCCATGGTGTTCTCCCCAAACCCTAGGATTCGGGACTCTAGCAAGACATGGAAAACAAGACAAATGAAGAACAGAGAAGCAAATTCATACCAAAGTTCATTCTATTGATTGTAAAGGGTAAGAGTCTCTAACAACTTTCTTCAATTCTCCAAACACAAAAGAGAACTTTAATGGAAATGTCTAAGGTCATAAATTGGGTAAAAGTTCCTTTCCAAAAGCATGAAGAAGGTATTTATACAACCCTAAAAGGAAAGAGGGCTAAAAGAGGAAAACAAGTGCGCCGCGGTGAGACCCGGGCTCCTACCCAGCCCATGACCCGGCCGGGTAACAAGCTGGAGACCGCACGAACACGCACGGGAAGAACAGATCCGATCCGGGCTGCGACCCGGGCCGTGACCCGGCCGGGTCGGGCTTTGGAGCGTTGGCTGGCTGCTTGGCGAGGGCAAGATATGCAACCCGGGCTGGGACCCAGCCCGTGACCCGGCCGAGTCAGGGTTTGGACGCTCCGAGTCTTGCTTCCTTGCTTCGTCGTCTTGCGCTCTCATGGCTCGGCTTTCAGTTTGCTTCTTTTGGCGTCTTCTCGGGCCTCTCCTTGACTCTGTCTTCGAGCTAATGTCGACTTCTTGAGCTCCTCTTGATCTACCATCACCAATTCTTTTCCATTTCCACTTGAAAATAACAAGAACGAGGCGTAGAGTCCGAACGAAGACACTAAACCGGAAACAACTAAAACCTAGCTTAAAGGAGAGAAAAGCAAACCGATACATAATGAAACATGAGCTAATATGCACCCTAGGGATGAACTAAATGCAAGTCATCAACTCCACCTAAGGACGTTCCTATTCTAACTACTAACGTTTATGATCCAACAGAGTCCCTACTCTCATGACCTTAGCTTACATCGAAGGAGTGTCTCAAGAAGAGATGGTTGCCATTCGCATGGGAGAACGTCTCGATGAGGAAGAGCAAAGGGATGCCTCCCCTTTGGCCAAGAAAGCCAAGCTTGCCTCCCCAAAATCCAAAAAGCCCAAATCATCAAAAGCTAAGGAGTTACCATCCCCACTTAAAAAAGGTAATGTCCCCTCCTCCGGCCACATCCAAAGCTATTATTTTGGCCCCCCTTCCCTGTAAGGCCCGAGGCCTTAGAAGCGCTATCCCATGCCAACCCGAGGACTTCCCAAGAGGTCATTGATCCTGGTACTACTCTCGCCCTAGCACGCTTATTTTCATAGTTTTTTTGACCTCTTGAACCATGAAAAGGAAGAGCTCTTGTTGGCGTGAAGAGCAACTTAATCCCTTATAAATTCTCGGGGTGTTACAATCTCCCCCGCTTAAGCACTTGAGGACCTTATCACGGCCCAAGGACCGCCCCCTAGGTCGAGTGACCGCCCTCCGGACAAGCCAACTCGTAACCCAGAGTCGGCTCTGATACTATTTGTAAGCCCCGAGGCCCTAGAAGCGCTATCCTATGCCAACCCAAGGACTTCCCAAGAGGTCACCCATCCTGGTACTACTATCGCCCTAGCATGCTTAACTTCATAGTTCTTTTGACCTTTTGAACCATGAAAAGGAAGAGCTCTTGTTGGTATGGGGAGCACCTCAGTCCCTTATAAATTCTCGGAGTGTTACATTCCCAAACCCATCCCTCCTCTCAACTTGAGCACTTCCCTAAGGTCCCCGTCCACATCAACCTTCCCAAGCTCCCACCAACTCCCCAACCATCTCCTCGAGGCCCGTCTTCTGAGCGTCTTGAGGACACTAGGAACGTTATCAGTGCCGAGCTCGAGGCTGCGGAAAGGGGTGAGGATCCGTTAGATGTTAAGATCCAGGCGGACTTGAACAAGACTCCCCCATATGCACAATGTAACACCCCTATTTTGAACCCAAGGGTATTACATGCCAATGACCTTGGATCTTTCCATCCAAAGTCACCCAAGGCGATAGGTAACACAACTCAATTCATAAAAACGAAAATGTGAACTTATATTACATCAAAAGCGATTCAATGTTTGATACATGATTAGAAATCAATGATCAATGATACAAAATTATAATGTTTGAGTGAAGAAGACATATAAGTCATTTTACAACGGAAATAAAATGACGGTTAAAAGATTCTTCACAAAAACAAACATTGATCATTGATTTCTAATCATGTATCAAACATTGAATCGCTTTTGATGTAATATAAGTTCATTTTACAACGGAAATCAATGATCAATGATACAAAATTATAATGTTTGAGTGAAGAAGACATATAAATCATTTTACAACGGAAATAAAATGACGGTTAAAAGATTCTTCACATAGTTGAGCACCTAGCTAGGGTGCTATCACTCCTCTGAGCGGTAGAGTGGGAAGAGTCATAACCCAGTATTAGGGTATAGGTACATCCTAATACGTTTTTTAGAGGTGTTTTCAGAGACGAGCTCTCACCCCTAATCCCTATTCTAGTCCACAACAAAGTCTCGAAAAAAGACTTGAAACAATCAGAGGCCACAATCATCGGTTCTAAGTCCATGGGCTAGTGAAGTACAATAATATAAATAACAATGGGGTCATTATTTCTAAACAGTAAATAACCCTAAGTTCATTTTATTTAGCAAACAAGGTGTTCCCAACAAGATGGACACGATAATGGGGGGAAAGGAATTAATGATTATCGAATATACAAAGGCTATGAAGAGAGAACCATCCACCTGCCTTAACTTGACAGGATAAAATTCCTACAGAGATGACGCCCTCGATTCATGAGCTTAAGGCGACTCAAGTACTTGACCTAAATTAGGCGCGATTTTCATAATGAGTGAACACGAAATAAATTAATATTTGATTTATTCCTGACACTAGGAACTTCTCAAATTATTATCCTCGCATAATAATTTATAAGGCTAACATAAATTATTATCCTTTAATAATTTATAACCCTAGGTTTTTTCGAATTATTAAAATGATAATATGAATATTAGGAATTTAAGAAATCATTAGTTTACTCACATTCTTTGCATAACTTTTATAAAAACGTTTCTTAGAGAGATTAACTATTTACTCTTGATAAAGTAACATCTTAGCCTTATAAGCTCCAATTAAGAAATGTTCCAAGTTTACTTTTATAAGGAGGTCAACTTAATGACATGGATAAAAAATAATACCTTTAATCAAACTCTTCAATTTTATTACTTTATAAAAATCATGATCTGAATTTTATAAGCACATCATTTATGTGAGCATGCTAATAATATTTGTCAAATATTTCTTATAAAACTTCATTTATGTAAGTTATATATTCTCTCATGATTTAAGAAAGGCAATTTCTTAATAATACTCTTTTTAATCACCTAATGGACTTATTATCTTCTCTTTTGTTACTAATGGGCCTGTTTTTATTTTAAACAAAATTTAACCAACTTAAGAGGAGGCCCAATACCAAACAAGGAAAGGGGAAGGCTGCTTTTACCCTCATTCTAACGCAGCAGCAAGCAGTAGCGATGCTACCGCAGCCAACAACGATGGCGACTCACGACAACGGCGACAGCAGCACCCGGCAATGGCGATCTCTAGCGACGTTCGACGGCGATGAAGCGGTGGTGCGACCCGGCGGTGGTGGAAGAGACTGACAAAAGGCGGTCGGAGGTGGAGATCGGCGAGTAATACGGCTCGGTCGGAAATTTTTCGGAGGTTGAAAACAGAAACGATTCGGCTCGCAGTTCGGATCCTCTGTCCCCATATTAAAAAAACTAATTTTGGATTAATTGAAGGGGATGTGAACCAATAAGATGTAAGGGACACATGAAGGGGACACAATTTGGGGATAGAGGATCCGGACCGTTCGGCTCGGACTTTGAACGGAAGTTGTAGAGGAGGTTTAGGGGAGTATGAATCTGAATTTTATTGGCCGAACCGAAGCCTATCTATAGCTGAAATTGAGTCCGAAAATTTTGGATGAAAAATCTTGTTCAAATCAGATTTTGCACTTGATTGCAAAATCTGGCCGGATTTTTCCCTCGATTGCAAATCGGATTTAGTAGGGGAGAGTGGAGTAGGGTGATGGGGGTAATGAGTGGGGAAGGACAATAGTACGATCTCGCTGGATTTTGCAATCGATGGCCTCTTGCGTGGAGAAGTGGCGTAGAAGGACAGAGATATTTGGTCAAAGATTTGGTCAAAGGCCAAATTCGGGTTTAAGTAAAACGCGTCTCGCTAATATAATGACAAGCTCTCGTATCCCAGCTGGTAAGGGAAGGGAAGGGGGTCCGAAAGGTTTTGGGTTCAAATTCGGGCTCTTACACTCTTCTATTTTTCTTTTATTTCAAAGATTCGGGTATTGGGCTTAGTTGGATTTCGGGCCCAACGAAGAATAAGCCCAAATCTCTTGTTTAAATTATACAAAATTAATAATTAACCCAATTCGATTAATTTTTGTTAATTAATGACATTAGCTTCTTAAATTATATTTTTAATCCCCTTTATAATAACTAGACTTGTAAATTATTATAAGTGAACAACTCTTATATTATAAACTTCTATTTTATATTTTAAATTATAATAGTGGGTATAACTTCTTGAAAGTTTTTGTTTATCGTTAAGAAGACGAATTCATACGAATATAGTTTTACACTTCCAATAAAATGTATATTTTATATAAAGAAAAATAGCGGTTATTACACCCAAAGGGAAGCTAATCTGAATGAAGAGGTAGACATTGAGAAGTTTTCCTCACCAGTGGCTGAGATCCGGCAAGAGACGCCAGTTGAAGCCATCCCTCAAACGATCGTTTCATACTCCTCCCCACAAAATGCTGATCACATGTAGGTGGACCAGTCTACTGAACAGGAGCCTAGTCAAGGAGACACTACGTCTGAAGAACAACCTAATGAGGAACAGGCCGAGGGATCTAATGAAGAAGAGGCTCACGAAGGCGGTGAGTCTCAAGAGGACGATGATGAGAACGTCGACGACAATGATAATGATGAAAGTCACTAGAGAAAGGGAAAAGGCAAAAAGCACAAGGGCCAGGGAAAAGAGGAGAAAGTTCTTGGCCCCTTAGTATTCACAGAGGGACTACTTTAGGAGTATAGTGCCGAAGAGTTCCTTGATCTCTTGTGCTTTTTGGGCTGGCAGGATCTGGGCCATGACTTTGCGTCCGTCGACCCAGAGCAAGTTGAGGCCTTCTACTCAGATTTGGATGTTGCTCTAGTTGAAGGAATCATTCAAGGGACGTTCACTATTGAGAACGATCACTTCACATTCAGTGAGAGTGGCGTCCAAAGGCAGTTCAAGCTCAAGTCCTCTCCTCCCGAAGATGCCCTCTATGATCTTCCAACTAATGGTTCGGTAGGTTTAAAGTTGATGAGGACGTCCATTGCTGACAGGAACGCACATGTCCTTACAAAAATAGGAGCCATCACTCATCACTTTATAATGAGGATGGTCGTCCCTCGACAAGAGAAGAAGAGCATTGTGCAGATAGCTGACTGCATCCTGCTGGACGCGTTCCTAAACCGTCAACCCATCAACCTTCCTTAGATAGAAATAGAGCACATGGCTAAGTGCACAAGGAAAGAACAATCCCTTCCCTTTCCCTAACTCGTCAAAGGACTCATGCAAAGGGAAGGAGTGTATGCACCAGCTTGAAGAGCTACAATTTCATTGGGATGTCCGCCAATTAACGCACATAAGGCACAATGAAGATCTTCCTTTTGAAATCCGACAGAGAAGGCAAGCTGAAAAGGAAGCCTCCAGGGCTACTGTTGAGGCCGCTGCACAAGTTGAGGAGCAAGATCGTATGGAACAATATGCTCAAGTCCTAAGGACTTCTCCTCCCGAAGCCTCTTCTAGTAAGCCTAAGCCGCACTTTGATCCGATTGACTTGCATGGTCGCTCAGGAAAGGAACTCTTGGGTATGATAATTGACAACCAGTGCATCATCATCCAAGAAATTTAGGCTTATGCTAAGAACCAAGAGCTCCTCGCGGAACATATGCCTGATTTCTCCCATTCATTGACCGCCCAAGCTCAGACGTTAAATACTGAGTATGATTGTTGTTTTCGAATAAAAAATTGCAAAAAATAGAGAGGAAGAAGTCACTTTTTCTTTGTGAAGAGGTTTGAAGTTTGTTACTAACAACTCTGATAGAGATAGAGGTAGAGTTTGGTTTGCTTGGTGATTCGCTCTAGTTTGTATGGTTTAACTCTTGTATTTTAGGGCTTTATTGAGTGTGTTTAGGTTAGATTTGAGCGTTATTTTAATATGAATACCGAAGACACAAGATTTGAAGAAACGAGAGTTTTTAAAGCTAAGTTAAAGAGAAGTTTGCCATTGTCCATTTTCCACAGGTGCGGTGTCCGAGCCGCGGTCATGGTGAAGAAAGGTGACGACGATCCATTCCCGTGAAGGCCGTAGGTGCGCCATCATGGCCGCAGCCACGGTAGAAGCCGACCTAGCCAACCCGAAGGAAGACCCGCCGCGGGCGCGGTGGTGCCGGATCCCGAGCCGAGCGAAATCTTTTCTATCTTGTTTCCTTTTCTATCTTTTGCCTCTTTCCTTATCTATCTTAAGGAGCCTGTTCCTTGAGTTATATAAGGAGGAGTCTGCCTTAGGTTTTAGGTATCTCAATTCATATCAAATAAAACTCTTGGCTTTCTTTTATAATGGAGAACTAATCTCCTTTGGAGTTTATCCAATCAAGGAAGCTTTATTATGAAGTTGTGAAATTCTGTTAACTTCTTTATCCCTAGGTCTTTATTGATACTCTTGTTCTTCATCCCATGATCTTTGTTTGATTATATGTGCCTGATCAACTTGTCTAATTGGCTTAGATTTATTGTTTGAAGTAAGATTGGTTGTTGTCTATGCATCTTTCCTATTCTCGAAAACGACTCTATTCTAGGACCGTGGACTAGATTAGGGAAGAGTATTCAATGGTTGTTTTATGCATGAAACTCATAGCTTGATTGCATGATTCAATTTCCTATTATCCTTGTGTGCATTGCATTATTTGAATTAAGCGTCCTTGTTCATATCATAGTTTTGCTAGGACCGTGGACTAGCGAATAATTAAGATAAGGATTGGAAATTGACCTAGGAATATATAGAAGTGGATGAATTGATGATCAATGAATTAATAAAGTGGAATTGATTGAATGAACTCTGCCTGCTAATATTGATTGAAGCCTCTTTCAAAATCCCCCCTTTGCTTTGTTTGCATGTTTGAACTAAAATCAATCTAAGAAACTGATTCTCTTGGGTTCGACCCCTTACTTTCTTGCTATATTGTGCTTGTTTTGCTTGGGTTATTATCTTTGATTTGGGGACAACGACTTTGCCCGAGCCACTACTTATGGGCAGGAGTTAGTGAGAGTAGCAGGAGTTTGGTTGCTTGGTGCAATGTTTGTAATTAAGCCTTTCCAAGAAGGAGGATGGAACTTTAAGGATCTGCTCTCTTGGAACAAAACTGTGTTGCAGAAATTGGCTTTAGATATTGTTGCTAATAGAGAAATATGTGGACTAAGTGGGTTAAACTAAATATCACTAAGAGGAGATGTTTCTAGGATATCAGTTGTTCAGATAAGGGCTCTTGGATATGGAAAGAGTTTTTGCGACTTCGAGACAAGCTTAGTGCAGCAATGCAAATTTGTGGCAATTCTTTTGTGTATCCTGACTCAATAATTCGCCTCCTGAAGAGTGATGGCAAATTGAATTGTAGTGCTTCTTATGATGCTATGAGAAATCAGTTGAGTATTCACCAGTGGAATGATTAACTTTGGAGTGGCTCTATGGCGAGGAAGTGGAGGTTTATATGTTGGTTAACCACTCTCAAGCGTTTACCTACTACTGACAGGTTATGCAAGTAGGACATTATCCATTATGGAAATTGTGTGCTTTGCAATGCTGAGAGGGAGACTGGGGATCATATTTGGTTTTAGTGTAGCTTTGTTTGGAGTGTGGCTGATATTGTCCTATCATGGCTAGGAGTTCAAGTTATATAGAATTCTTTGATGGAGTGGTGGAACTGGTTCCTGCAATCAAGATAGAGGAAGAACAATATCTTTCAGTCCAAGTTCTTAGGAGTGATGGGCTTAGTTTATTACACCTAGCAATGGAGGAATGATGAAATCTACAATAGCAAGAGGCCATACATACAAATGTGTGCTAAGATGATCATGGAGGATTGCAAGCTTCGGATGCTAGTAAGATTTAAAACGACTGGTAGGAGAGGTCTAGCTTTGAGGGCTAGGCTGCAGTTCTAGTTCTAGGTGGTTTGATGGGTGGGTTAGTAGAGAGTTCAAAGGAGGATCCATTCTCCCTTCTATGTTAAGTGTTGTGGTTTTGGCCTGGCATGAGGATGCAAGAAAGGAAGGGGTTTGGCCTTCATATATGCATCGAGTCTTAGACATGTTATGACTTCTTTGGGGATAAACTGCTCTAGGACCTTGCAGGGTGTTCGATCCTCCTTTGGTTGCCTTATTTGTGAGTTGAGTGTTGTTGTTTTTGTGAGCTAGGTCCAAGGGTAGATCTTGTATGGTTTGTCCCTTATCTTGCTGAAGAGGAGTACCAATGGGGCAACATTGGTGCAAGGAGTGTTAAGCAGGCTTGTCCTTCGTTTTGGCATCATGTTTCTTCTAGTCTAGTCTTGCTTTGAGATTAGCTAGGTGAGACCTTGATGAGAGTTGGAGGAAGCTTAGGTTAAGTTACATTAATTTTGTGTTCGTGTAATTGTTGTTGGCTTTGTTTTGAAGTAATAAAATCATTGACCATTGGCGAAAAAAAGCTCAGACGTTGAATGCTCAAACTGAATTGCTTAAGTCTCTTAACGACGGTCTCTTGAAAGATCTGGACTGATCACCCCCTCTTCCCTTTTCTTCCTTTTCATCTTTTGGTTGCACATCACTTCATATCATGTATTTTACTCTACATTTCATGAATGAAGTCCCAATGTTTGCATCCATATGTGTTCCAGCGTTCTTATATTTAGTTATGCTTTTGTGCTAACAATTCTAACACTTGATTTCCTTTTCAATGATGCAAAAAGGGGGAGGTATAGTTTTGCAAAGCTACGTTGTTGAAAGCTATCTAGAATATGCAAGTGTTAAAGGGGAATTAAAGCTAAGTCCTAAAGGACGCTCATATAAAGCAAATTACATGTTCTCTGACTAAAACTGAAAAACATTGATCAAATTGAAATTTGAGAAAACCTGATCACATTGAAAATGCTAAGTCCAAAAGGAAGTTCTTAAAAGTTTTCTCTCTTGCTTTAAGCTTTAATCTGTGCTTATTTTGCTAAGGGTTTGTCATTATCAAAAAGGAGGAAATTGTTGGGAGAAAATTAGGGATGTTAGTCCTTAATACCGAATCAACAATCTCCGTCCCTAGTTTTGATAATGACAAACTAAATGTTTTCTAATAAGTTGTCCAAGTGTATATCACAAGAATTCCTTTAGGGACGATCATCAAGAAAAGGATAACAAGTGAAGGGCCATCCCTACAGATTAGGGACGCCAAGAACTTCATGCTAAGAAGAACAAGAATGAGTTTCTGCGAGATAAGGACATCGTCATTATCGAGTAGGAACGCGCGCCAAAAATGTCATGTTTAAATTCAAACAAGGCTGCCTAACAAAGATGACATTATAGACGGTCGTAGTCCTCAGAGGTTTCAGCTATCAGAAAAAAAATAAGCTAACTAGAAGTTAGGACGTCGCTTTCCACATCATCCCAAGACAACACATGGAAGTTCCCCAGCCAATGAAGGAGCTAACTTTCGGATGAAGACAATGTTGTACAACATGGAGAAAATGACATCTCTGATCCTGTCTCTGAGGACGCTAGAAGGGTATTTGAGTCCTAGGAAAGCAACCCCTCAACCGCCCACTATAAATACAATCCTTTGTATTTATTGTGAGGTGACTTCTTCCACACACTCCCTAGAGTTGTCAAGAACACGAAGAACACCTTAAGAACAAGAGTGATAGATTGTGTTCAATCGAAGAAAAAGTCCAAATCAAACCACAAAACTGTTTGTAATGAATGATAATGAGAGAAGTGTCTCTGAAGGGACTGCGAAACATGTGAGGTTTGATTTCCTTGTATCTTGCATTTGAGTGTTAGGTTATTGCTAGGGCTAAGAGGAACTTCACTAGTAATCTGTAGGGACTGAAGCTTATAGATTAGAGAAGAGTGAAACTCGTTTGTAATACTGTAAAGACACACTTAATAACAAGTAAAGATAAGACATTCAAAATCCTCTTCGGATGTAGAGGTTTACTCATCTAGACTAGTTGGTCTAAGTAGGATTCCTCCATCAATCTTGAGTTCGTTCTTTGCTTGCGTTATTATGCATTTTACTTGTCTAAGTTATTTATGCTGCATAAGGATGCCTTCCCTAAGAAGCGTCGTTAGTCCTTCTAACTACTAACGGTCCAACATTTTGATATTAATATTTAGGAATTAGATAAAGATATTTGATTTTCCTATAGTTAAATCAATAAGGATATAGAAATTGTTAAAAGGTAGTTGATTTATAATTAAATTAATATAAATTAATATAAAGGTATATAATATTTTGATCATATTATATTTATAGATAAATATATATAGTTATATATTTCATGCAGATAAATCCATTAATGTGCTAATATGTATAGTTTCATTTAGGGTAAATCTAACTATTTTCTTAATTAGTACTCCCTCCGTTTCACAATAAGTGTCGTTTTAGCACTTAAAATTTGTTTCATAATATGTGTCATTTTTAGGTTTTCAAAGTGATTTATTAGAGGTGAATAATGATAATTTTTATTGGAATGTATATTTGTTGACTAAAGTTGTTTATTCATTGGTAAAAAAAATGTAATGAGTGTTAAGATTAAGAAAAAGTTGTAAGTTTTAAAGTGAATGATTGTTTTTCTTAAAAACTGTGTTAAGAGTTAAAACGACACTTATTGTGAAACGGAGGGAGTATGATATTCATAGATTGTATCGGAACATATTATTTTAATAGATTACAAATATAGATATTATTTGTTGGATTCTCTTAGAGTAAATCTAAATATTTTCTTAATTAGTATGATATGGATAGATTGTATAGATATATATTATTTGGATAGTGAATAAATATAGGATATTATTTTGATAGCATATGGATATAGATATTATTTTGATATATCAATATATGGTAATTAGATAAAGATTTTTTTAGGATAGTTCTAGATTGTATAGATAGATCATATTGTTTGGATAATTTATAAATATTGGTTATATTTTTTGATAGATTGTAGATATAGAAATTATATTGATATATTAATATATGGTAAGATAAAGACATATGAAAAAATTTTAATTGTAAAATTAATAAGCATATATAATTGTCAAAATATAATTAAGTTATAATTAATTTAATATGAGGTGTGACCATAATTAACGTGGGGCTCGAAAGGTTGGACTTTTTTAAATATTAACAACTTCATTAAATGTATAATGTATTAAAAGTAGTAAATAAGTATTTTAATGAGATAACTTATGATATATATAATAAAAATCAGGGGTATATATGTAACTGTAATTGGAGAAATGAGGGTCTGTTTGGTTACAATCTATGGAAATGTAAAACGAATCTAGACAACCTTTAGTGTCATGATACATTAGTATAACAAAATCTTTCAACATCTCACTCCTTGTAAATATGAGGTGGATGGGAATGATTTCCCCATTTTGTTATCCCTCCATGTAGTAGAGTAATGATTGAGGTGGAGGAAACTCAAATTTCTTATGGATAAGTGGTAGGGAGAGATGAGAGGATATTTTTTTGTCAATGTATTATAATAATAAAACAGACT
Organism: Polygonum aviculare; assembly: GCA_934048045.1. Taxonomy (NCBI): domain Eukaryota; kingdom Viridiplantae; phylum Streptophyta; class Magnoliopsida; order Caryophyllales; family Polygonaceae; genus Polygonum; species Polygonum aviculare. The sequence goes on from OW204027.1 coordinate 6,541,322, forward strand.
AAATTCATTTCTAATTCGTTTATGCTTCTACAACTCACAGCTAGACGAGGCGTAAATAAGTATTGGGAAATGGGTAAAGTAAAAAAGATGAGATCATGAGGCTCATGGTTGGGAAGGAAAAATAAAAAGGAGATCATGGATATGGTGGATGGGAAAATAATAGTAAAATAATGGGTTTTTGTTAAATTCCCAATGAGCCGTAATTAGGGGCGGAACTATGTAGGGGGAGTGGGGGTCCCCTCTGACATTTTCAATATTTTTCTAGTATTAAGTAGGACATAAAACAAAGTTAGTGCAATTGGTTGTAGATAGTATTTTTGTCGATCCTTCCAAGGTTCAAATCCTACTAACTTTATTTTTTCCACCTGTTCATCTTACCAATATATAATATAATTATTCTTCTTGTTAATTCTTGTACATAAAATACTATAAATTGTTTATTTCGGAAAGAGTAGTTAAAATTTATTACTTATTTTAATTATTTAAAATATTTTTCCACTATATATGAATATTTAATTATTAAAAATATATGTCAATAAGTTCCATGTCATTGTCTTGCTCCTAAGCCCGTTCTGACCGACGTTTCTGATTCCGGCACTAGCCGTAATTAACCGGGGGACGAGAGTTACATCGGTAATTTTAATATAAGTTCAGATCCACCCTTTTACTCAAAAGCCAAAGCAAATGGATAGGGGTTTCACCTTTCTTATATATCAGTTTACTTTTGTTCTTATTTCTCGATGTGGGACAAATTACCTAACTCTCAACAGTTTTTAGTGCTCATGGATTAGTAATGACCTTATATACATACAAGTATTGAGCAAGAACCACAATGGATTAAAAGTACATATTCAATGCTCTACTTCATTCATATTCAGTGTAGTTTCGCTCAACCACAAAAACTCGATCAATCTTTGAACAATATTAGCAAAAAAAATTATAACATATTCAAATTTATACATAGAGGAAAGACACAAATAACTATTTTCAATGTTTTATGTTTTATTCCAGAGATCGATGTACTCTTATGTTTTGTTTGTTCCAATACTAACCCCATGTAAATTATAAGATTAAAATACCCCTCTACAACACAATTTCTCCAATTCTTCCTTCCTTGGCCCTTCGTTGATTTACAGAGATCGCCGAACTACCGCCACCGAATTATCCCGACCACAACTCATTCCTCATAAAACGACGGTGTGCCACCATCCAAGAGCCGACCTTCACACAACCTGCCTACTCACAGCACCCACCTCTCCGATGTCGTCCATCACCCATCCACCATCAGTCGTTCACTTACCCCAGTGGCTGGTGCCACCCTCGACTGTCACCTACTGGTTGATTAATTTTACTTTGTTGTTACATAAAACAAATTAGGGTTTTGGTACATTTAATTTATGTAGACTGATTTTATGTAAATCAATTAATGTATTTTAACTTGTGTTCCATGAATTTATTTATGCTATATGGACGGAGCGGGGTGGTCCTGTGTGGTCCCGTGCCGCCTTTTGATTTTTTTTTTATGAAACCCTCTGATTATTAATTATGCTATGTTAGTGTATATATGACCTAATGTAAATGATTATACTATGTTAGTGTATATAAACGTAAATGTTGCTCAGATGGTAAAAGCAGTCATTTTCGAAACCCGTGCCCCCACCTCTCAGGTTCGAATCCCAACCCCTACGTTTAGTTTTTCTTCTTTTTGTTCCTTTCAAATTACATACGGAGTACTACGTAAATACTACTAAATATGTATCATTTCTTGTTTTACAATTTTGTTTTTATTTAGCCATGTAATGATTTACATGTGAAAATTGCATTAATTATATACATGTTCTAAAGATTATTATTTATTAGTTTGTATTTTATTTAAGAAGAAAAAAAAATCCTAATTACATTTTCTTAATAACCCAAATTATATTCTATTGGATTAATAATAATACTAATAATAATAATAATAATAATAATAATAATAATAATAATAATAATAATAATAATAATAATAATAATAATAATAATAATAATAATAATAATAATAAGGAACAAAATGTTTGAGGTTATTTGAATAATTTTATGAAAAACCTTTTGGCTTTGTTTTAATAATATCGTGATTATGATAACAAAACTTATCATAATTAATAACAATAATAATAATAATGATAATACTATTATTACTAGTTTGTGCCTCCTCTTTCATAAATCTCTGGCTCCGCCACTAGCTACACGAATTTTATGTAGAGTGATTTTGGTAAATTTAATTTACGTAGACTGATTCTATGTAAATTAAGTTATGTAGACCGATTTGTGTTAAATGAGATCTATGAAACACAAACTTTGTGTTAGTACACGAAATATGTCGATGTACAAGTCTCAATTCCTTCTTCGATGACCTTCTTCTCCAAGCCTCCTTCAATGACCTAGACCTGCAAAACAATGAACAAAGGGGGCGGGGACCCCCTAATCCACCTCCGATGCCTAAGTCAGTAGAGTATTCGTAGGGTAACTGTAGAGAGAAAGGCGCAGGGTAGGGCTGAGACAAGCGATCATCAGCCCCTCTAGGGTAGTTTGTGTATATCCTTTCTACATAGCCAAACCATGTATTTATAGTGGAGAGAGAGGGCTAGGGTTAATTCCTTGGAGCCCAATCAATAATTCTATCTTCTTAAATAGGATAGAATCTTCCAACTACTTGGATAACTACCAGGATTTAATAGGCTAATAAAGATATTTATTAGATATGCTTACCTGGCTGGCGGAAATATTATCCTTAATTAATAGGGTGATTTTACCCACCTACAAATGCCCCACCTACGTCTTCGTTGCGCAACTAAGACGTAGGTACTCTAGGATTGACTTGGAGTGACTTATGTGGATTAGGAGACGGGCACGTTTGCACGTTCATGAGCGAGTGTCATGAGAACCCCCGTGAGCGAATATCACGGTCCCACCCCCCCCCATGAGCGAATATCATGGGGGCTCCGCGAGCGAATATCGCGGTCCGTGAGCGAGTATCACGGGAACATCCGTGAGCGAGTATCACGGGAACTCTATGGTGGCCAGCCATAGTCCGTGAGCAAATGTCACGGGAACAACCGCCGTGACGAACGATCACGGGTAACGTCGTGAGCGTATACACGAGAACCACCGCGCGAGCGACGCGGGAACAACCGCCGTGAGCGAATACACGGGAACCGCCGTGACGAACGATCACGGGTAACGTCGTGAGCGTATTCACGAGAACCACCGCGCGAGCGACGCGGGAACAACCGCCGTGAGTGAATACACGGGAACCGTCGTGACGAACGATCACGGGTAACATCGTGAGCGTATTCACGAGAACCACCGCGCGAGCGACGCGGGAACAACCGCCGTGAGCGATTACACGGGAACCTCCGTGGGAAACCACGGTCTGTGAGCGAATATCACGGGAATCTCCGTGGGAAACCACGGTCCGTGAGCGAATATCACGGGAATCTCCGTGGGAAACCACGGTCCGTGAGCGAATATCACGGGAACTCCATGGGAAACTCCGTAAGTGAGTATCACGGGAAACTCCATGGGAAACTCCGCGGGAAACTCCGTGAGTGAGTATCACGGGAAACTCCGTGAGTGAGTATCACGGGAAACTCCGCGGGAAACTCCGTGGGAAACTCCGTGAGTGAGTATCACGGGAAACCCCACGGGAAACTCCATGAGTGAGTATCACGAGAAACTCCGTGAGTGAGTATCACGGGAAACTCCACGGCAACCACCGTGATGGAACATCACGGGTACCACCGCGAGCGAATACGCGGGAACCACCGCGGAAGCGACGCGGGAACAACCGCCGTGCGCGAATACACGGGAACCACCGTGACGAACGATCACGGGTACCACCGCGAGCGAATACGCGGGAACCACCGCGCGAGCGACGCGGGAATCCTCCTACGTAGCTAGCATACGAGGAGTCCGTTAGTGCAATGAACTAACGTTGCGTTTACCCTTAGGCGCGTCATTTGTTGAGATTTCAAGAAAACAAAGCGATGAGTAAAACGAAAAGTTTCCCGGCCGGGGTTTTGTTTAAGAAAACGAAAGAACACAAAAAAGCGAAGGTTTTCAAACAACTCAACATCCACGCGAGGGCCTCACGAAGAGTGCGCAATAGCGATACCGCGATCATGCCTGCATGGTCCGCGGTAACGATTTATCATTTTTGTCTCGCATTGCCCCTGCTGCAATTCCGTGCTTACGGATTGAGGGGTGCAGTCGCGGCTCCGCGCACCGCGGTCGCCGCTTTGCCCCAGCGAAGGGGCCTTGCTCCTGACCACTCTAACATCCGCGCAGACGTTCGTGGTCTACCAATATGAATTCAAGATTGGAAGCGCAGGTCAATGGTCTTACCAAATCTCGAAGCGGTGTCTTGATGATTTGCACAAGGGTCAAGGATTTCGATTGATCCTCCAACCCTTTGGCTCGATTTCTGAACTGCGCTGTTCGTGCCTAGTTTCGAGTGACTTCGAGTAGGATTTTGCTTTGACTTCTGAAGATAATTTGTAGCTTATCTCCTCCTCTTTCCGGCGATATGTGGATCGTCCAAATCCGATAAGCGTAGCTCCTGGAAAGTGAGTCGGAAGCACGATCGGTAATCCTATCAATCGCTGACCCGCGGTTGCGGTTTGCCCCAGAACAGAGGTTACGTTCTCTGGAGCGAAACCGCGCCCGCGGTTCTGCCCCGGACTGCGATCGCGGGACCTTGGACCGCGCCCGCAGGTCCAGGTGTCCGATCCTGAAATCCTGTTCCGAACCTGTGCCGAGTTCGTTACGACGTGGGTTCGCGCTCGCGGGATCCTGGACCGCGCATCGCAGGTCCAGGTGTCCGATCCCGAAACCCTCTTCCGAACTCGCGCCAAGTTCGTTACGACGTGGGCCCGCGCTCGCAGAGCCCTGGACCGCGCACCGCAGGTCCAATCGTCCAATCGTTTAGGGTTTCGTTGACGGCGTGACCCAGCTCGGTTGGGGTAACGGATCGGACCGACCGCTCGCCCGCTCCGGGCTCTAGAGATCGGTTCCGTATGCTCATACGTATATCCCTGCGTTACGTACATGCGATTGTGATTAGAGTTGCCCCCAATCTAGAGTTTTAATTGGATCGACAATCAACAATGATTCTTGATTAGGGCAACCTCTTGGATCGACAATCCAAGGTCCGATTTAGCGAGGCGCACCGCCGAATCCCGTACTTGATTAGTTGATTCAGACCTTGCCCGGATCATCCAACGTCTATCACCTTCTGGAGAAAATCCGAACACAAGCCCTCGTAAGCCTCGGGATCGGCCTTGATCCCAGAACCCTCGTTCGAACTCGCGCCGAGTTTGTCACGACATGGATCCGCGCCCGCAGGACCCTGAACCGCGCACGGCGCACGCAGGTTCATGTGTCGGATTATCTAGGGTTTTGTCGACGGATGCCCCTGGCGACCTATCCGCGACCGCGGATGCCCGACCCGTGCCCGCGGGCAGTTAATCGGAATCGGGCAAAACGCCCTGGGGGTGAACCGCGCCCGCGGCCCCCCGAGCCGCGCCCGCGGCTTGCGTACAGGAACCGGGCGGAGGGTTCTGCGCAGAACCCGCGACCGCGGTTCCCTGACCCGCGCCCGCGGGTCGTGTTTTCCTCGCGACGGATCGCGCGGCGATCCGCGGTGGCATACACATAGTATACACGTGGCGCCACGGTGGGAATTGTTTTTGCACAAATCAGCAAACAGGTGTTCAATAGATCAAAAAACATAAGTTCAGGTACCTAATAGGTCCAAATCAAAGATGAGGTGCCTAAGTGACAATTTCGCGTAAGTTCGGGGGGCTAAATATGTTTTAAGCCATAGAATTTGTGTCAAAATCGTCCATCAAGTACCCAATAGGTCACGATTAAGGAGTTAAGGTGCCAAATTGGTAAATTTTGAAGTTCGGGGTCCTAAATGACTTTTGGGTACATATACAGGGTCCTGTATATGTATTTGGCCACCAAACTTGCATGATTATATTGTAGGGAACATGGCATGCCCTTCATCCATACTCCCACTTCCACCTGCCCTATTTTTAGTATACACATAGTATACACGTGGCATACACATGGATCCGCGCGGCCCGATCGGGGGATGGCCCGATCGATCGGCTCCGCTTCTGCCCCTGCGTAGGCGCAACGGTGGCGGTCCAGTGCATCGTGGGCCGCGGCTCGTGCCGGATCGATTGCCGTGGTCGCGCGCCGCGCGGCAAGGTCGATCGGCCACCGGCCGTACACGATTCCCAGAGGTGGCGGCCATCGCGCCGATTCGCCTGGGGGCCGTCTCGATCCGGGCTCGTGGACAAGCGATCCATAGCCTCCTCAGATCGGTTCTCGTAGGGTTTACGAAGGTCGAAAACCTGTTCGTTCCCCACGGACGGTGTCAAATGTTAGTACACGAAATATGTCGATGTACAAGTCTCAATTCCTTCTTCAATGACCTTCTTCTCCAAGCCTCCTTCAATGACCTAGACCTGCAAAACAATGGACAAAGGGGGCGGGGACCCCCTAATCCACCTCCGATGCCTAAGTCAGTAGAGTATTCGCAGGGTAACTGTAGAGAGAAAGGCGCAGGGTAGGGCTGAGACAAGCGATCATCAGCCCCTCTAGGGTAGTTTGTGTATATCCTTTCTACATAGCCAAGCCATGTATTTATAGTGGAGAGAGAGGGCTAGGGTTAATTCCTTGGAGCCCAATCAATAATTCTATCTTCTTAAATAGGATAGAATCTTCCAACTACTTGGATAACTACCAGGATTTAATAGACTAATAAAGATATTTATTAGATATGCTTACCTGACTGGCGAAAATATTATCCTTAATTAATAGGGTGATTTTACCCACCTACACTTTGTGTACACTGATTTTGCTACATAAATTTTCGTACATAATAACTATGTAGCTTATTTTTGTTAACATAAATTAGTGTACATAATTTATGTAAAGTAAGTTTTATGTAGGCAACATTCATGTAAAGTAATTGTGAAAATAGGTGCATAACGTTACATAATTTTGTGTATTGTAATATATAACATATTGCTACATAAATTATGTTACATTAATTTTGAGTGTCGTAATTTTATGCACATTAATTCAAACTACATAAATTTTATGTATATATATGATTAGTGTAGCCTATTTTGACTACATAAATTTAATGTAAACAAACTTTATACAAACCACAGAAAATCAAGCATTAATTCTATATTCCCCTCCAAATAAAAGTTGTGATCGAGTTCACTCAAATCTCGTACTAAAAAATAAGAATCTACTAAAGACCTAGTTTCTACGTACTTTAACCTACTATAGTTGATGGCAACGATAGCTTCCTCCTCTCGGCTTCACCAGCAAAGGACGGTAGTTCTTCAGTGGTAGTAGTGATTTACACAAGAATATGAGAAGACCTTAATTAGTTAAAACTAAAAGATATCTTTCAATTTTTTATCTTTTCTTTTAGTAGGAGTATTGATACGCCTGAAGTTGCTAATACGAGGCCAAAGAGAATTCGACGTCGACCAAGACGATATTAAGAATAATAATTGTTGTTTTGGGTTATTTATTTAAGTTTTAATTTTTTTTATAAATTAGAGACTTATCTCTATCCTCGGGTTTTCTTTACGGTTCTTTCACGGGACGCATTTTTTGAACCATAGGTCTTACGTTTAAATACACTTGACTTGTTTTTCAAGAGTAATCAATGAAATATATTAGTTTGCCATAATTTGTCTTAATTTTCTCTTTAGCGTATCTCGAGTTGTGTGCCTCACCGGTAATGACACAAACCCCTGACTAACAAGGGCTCAATACGAATCCACACCAAATCTGTATCATGTATTTTAGAGCATCCACAACAGAGAATAGAAAGACTTATTCTCCATAAATAAATAAAAAGAAATAAAAGAAATTATTAGCTTTTGTAAGGTTTGTGGAGAGAAATGTGTAGAGAATATTTCTCCTGCAAGAGTGTAGAAGTGGAGAATAAGAAATATTTCTCTACAAAAAATCTGACATATCCTTCATCTATTTTTTTTTTAATTGTTAAGAAATGTGGAGAATGCTCTTTACTCTATACATATGACAATACATATGAGCTCAAAAAAAAATGACCATACATATTTTTGGAAGAGTGTATGTTTGGAAAACAAAAGGACGAGGGATACATTATTGGAAACTCATAATTGAAAAGATGATTTTTATGGGATAATTCTCTTTACTCTATACATATGACGACCATACATATTCAAAACATATTATGTACAAGCTAGTTTAGTTAAATAACTTAAGTAAATTAAGTTAATAACTATTCAAATTTTGAATTTGAAAAATTCTCCAAGCGAATTATGAAATGTTTCATTTTTATTTTTTATTTTTAAAATGTATCAAATCCCTATAAATTTACACATTCTATATTTGATATTATGCACCGTCAATCTTGTGGATCAGTCTCCACGAATCGAATGGCCCGTATTTATTTACCCATTTTACAGTAAGAGATGTTTACCTAAGCATTCCTCTTTCTATATATAGATAGGAGGTTGAAGGCCATGAGATGTAGAACCAGCAACCTGTCCAGCTGCGATATACGTACCCTAAAGCCTCACAACAGACCCATAAAAGCAATGGCATCCACCGGAGTGGAGTACGACAGGAGGAGCGAAGTGCTTGCTTTCGAGAGCACGAAAACCGGGGTGAAAGGCCTGCTGGACGCCGGCATAACGAAGCTTCCGAGGATGTTCCACCACCCGACGCCCATCAACCGAGCCACGGCGCCAGTGTCGGCAGTTCCAGTCATCGACATCGGGGGCATACACAGCGGCTCGGCGGGGAGCAAGGCCAAGAGGAAGGCGGTTGTGGAGGAGGTGGGCAAGGCGTGCTCGGAGTGGGGGTTCTTCCAGGTGGTCAACCACGGGATCCCCTTGACTACGCTGGACGAGATCATCAAGGGAACGATCCGGTTCCATGAGCAGCCTGAGGACTTGAAGAAGCCGTACTATTCGCGCGATCAGCAGAGGACGGTCAAGTTCAACACCAACTACGATCTGCTTGATGCCAAAACGTGCGATTGGAGGGACAGTCTCTGCTGTGTTATGGGGCCTCGCGCGCCCAACCCTCAGGAATTCCCTGAGGTCTGCAGGTACGTACGCAAAAGAAATGGAAACGAACTTAATTGACAGATAGATTGACTCGATGATATACGAGGCTAGCTTATTTAATTGGCATGAATGCATGTACGCACGTGCAGGGATATCATATTTGAGTACACAAAAGAAATGCAGAGGGTCGGAAAGGACGTTCTAGATCTCATGTCCGAAGCCTTGGGGCTGGGACCGGACTACCTCAACAAGCTGTACATCCTGGAGGGAATCTACATGCAATGCCATTACTACCCTCCCTGTCCCGAGCCGGAGCTCACGATCGGCGCCAACAGCCATGCCGACAACTGCTTCTTCACCATCCTCCTTCAAGACAGCAATGGCGGGCTTCAGATCCTTCACGACGACCAGTGGGTCCCCGTTCCTCCCACTCCTGGTGCTCTTGTTGTCAACATTGGTGATCTCCTTCAGGCAAGCAATGAGTCGGGTCACTTGATTTTATTTTTAATTTGGTCTAAATCTAGGTGATTTTTTTGACCCGAGTATTCCGGACGGGTTAGGTTGGTTTAATGTCAGGTTAATCCAAATTCTTGCGGGCCTAATGAATGCTATTTGGACAGCTAATTACCAATGATCGATTCATGAGCGTGTTCCATAGAGTTCTCGCAAATTCTTCGCCAACTCCCAGGATCTCGGTGCCCTACTTTTTTAGGACCCATTTTCAAGAAGAAGAGAGTTGGCGCAAGTATGGCCCCATCAAGGAGTTGCTGTCCGAAGAAAATCCGCCTATCTATAGGGAAGTCACCATTCCTGAGTTTCTGAGGCACTTCTATGTCAAAGGACTCAATGGCAAAAGTTCATTGGATTATTTCAGGCTCGACAAAGCTTGATATAATAAAGAATCACTGTATCGATCTACGCTTAATTTCAGCTTGAATAACGTTAATAATGCATGATGTATGTTCCATGTTTGAATTGTTGAGTGAAATGTCGGTGTTATATATATGTAACCTAGCTATGTACGTTGGTAATTAAATTTCTCATAATCCATGTTTGAGGACTGTAATGTTAGTGAGTGTACTCATCATGTGTGTAACTCAATGTTTGTACGTTAATATATTTTCTAGTGCTTTGATACATTATAAATTCTAATGGCCTACAAATAACTTTGTTTAAGAGTGGACAAACGAAAGCCAAATACAAACTTTGAGGGCAGGCATCCAATTTAGTGGATAGGGAATCAACTGCCCACTAAGAAGGAATAGGCTGGCTTCTCAATCTTAATGACCTGAACTCCAAACCGAATACAACGTGAAATGTACGTCTAAACAAAAATCATTTCGCTAATATGACAATCAATCAACAAGCAAAATCAACAGAATTTGAACAATAATTGATGAACAAGGGAAGAACTCAACATATTGAGGCATACATTTTTTATGTAGGATTAATATGCATGTATATTAAGGGTAACACCACATTTCTTCTATTTTTTTTCTACATCAGGGACAATGTAGATAATTAACTTCTGGGTAGAGATCCAAGTTCATATGCCTTATACTGCATATAGTTGCATTTTCAAGTTGAAGTTTCTGATACGTGATTGCTTAGCGTCGCTTCGATGCCACCAATCTCGTGTAGAATAGCCCACAAGTCTGAGCTTGTCTAGTCCTTGAACCTCCAAATTTACGAGCACACACACGAGAGGGAGAAGAACACAAAGCATGCCTTTGGATTGGAATGGATCCAACAAGGGTTACAACTTTGTATGCTGAGAACACGAACGAACCAAGAGATTGAAATACTTCTCTCAGCTTAGTATCTACGAACAAACAGATAAATCAAATTAATTCCATTTGAAAATTCCACAAATAATTACACAATTAAATTGATTATAATCATGAATTTTCAAGAGACAAGAGAAGAGAGAATGATCGAATGATTGGGAGAAGATGGATTGGGCTGATAGAGAGATAACAAGAAACTCGAGTATGTGGACTTAAGACCCAAGAAACAAGCTCTCATGGCTTTCCTCAATTTCTTAGCTCGATCTCTTGTAATGGGTCTCTTGAAAGGAACATGGGCTATGTTCTCGATCTCTTTCAGAGTTATGGGTGCATGGGCTGCATCATTCTCCTCCACTTGTCCACAAAACGTCCTCGAATCATCATCGGAGTCATCATCGGGAACATAATTGAACAAGTCAACCACATTAAAAGTTGGATGAATGCCATATTCACTAGGGAGGTCCAACCTATATGTGTTAGGCCCGACATGTTGAGTGACTCAAAAAGGTCCATCTCCTCATGCATCTAGCTTGGACTTGCACTTGTCTGGGAACCTCTCGTTCCTTAGGTACATCCACACAATATCGCCTACATCAAATTGGATATTTTTTGTGCCATTTGTCAGCTTGGGTCTTGTATTGGGCGGTCTTGCGCTCGAGGTGTGACCTATTGCACTCGTGGAGCTTCTTCATAAACTCATCCCGCTTAGTAGCCTCGAAAGAGATCTTGTCCTTGTCCTTCATGGGATGAGGTGTGAAATCGACCGGTGTCTTGGGATTGAGGCCTTACATCACCACAAAGGGGGTCATATGATCTTCGTCACGGAGTGCACCGACCTAGTGTAAGAAAGTTCAACAAAAGGCAAACAATCCTCCCATTTCTTGAGATTGGACTTAATCATGATGCGTAGTAACACACCCAAAGTCCGTTTAGTAATCTCAGTTTGACAAGTAATGGAATAAAGAAAATGAGTACCAAGTTTAGACCACAAAGACTTCCAAAAACAACTCAAGAGCTTAGCATCCCTATCACTAACAATGGAGCGCAAGAAATACCATGCAAATTCACGACATTATCAAAGAACATGTCAACAACATGCACAACATCATCGGTTTTGTGACAAGGAATAAAATGAGCCATTTTTGAAAACCTATCCACTATAACAAAGATAAAGTCTCGACCAATCCTAGTCCTAGGCAAGCCAACCACAAAATCCATAGAAATATCTTCCCAAGGGCTCGTAGGAATAGGCAAAGGTTGGTAAGATCCATGATTAGACAACAAAGATTTTCCTTTAGCACAAGAAACACAAATTTTCATGTAAGAAAGTTCAACAAAAGGAAAACAATAGATTTTTTGGTTGGTTCAACATACACCACCACAAAGGGGGTCATATGATCTTCGTCGCGGAGTGCACCGACCTAGTGTAAGAAAGTTCAACAAAAGGCAAACAATCCTCCCATTTCTTGAGCTTGGACTTAATTATGATGCGTAGTAACACACCCAAAGTCCTATTAGTAAACTCAGTTTGACCGTCGGTCTGAGGGTGACAAGTAATGGAATAAAGCAAATGAGTACCAAGTTTAGACCACAAAGACTTCCAAAAACAACTCAAGAGCTTTACATCCCTATCACTGACAATGGAGCAAGGAATACCATGAAAATTCACGACATTATCAAAGAACAAGTCAACAACATGCACAACATCATCGGTTTTGTGACAAGAAATAAAGTGAGCCATTTTCGAAAACCTATCCACTATAAAAAAGATAAAGTCTCGACCTTTCCTAGTCCTAGACAAGCCAACCACAAAATCCATAGAAATATCTTCCCAAGGGCTCGTAGGAATTGGCAAAGGTTGGTAAGATCCATGATTAGACAACATAGAAATCTGACATTTTAGGCTAAAACAAGTGTTCCTTTAATCCTTGAAGAGTCTTTTCTAAGCCACCTGATTCGTTCTATTTTGTATAGGATAACTCTTGTATTTTAGAGCTATATTGAGAGTGTTTAGGTTAGTTTTGAGCGTTATTGTAATATCAAGACCGAAGACATAGAGTATGAAGAATCAAGAGTTAAAGAGCTTAAAGACGAAGATTCGCCACTACATGGATATCGCGGTCGCGTTGTCTATGACGCGGGCGCGGTGGCGTGGAGGAGCGAGCCAACCAAGACCATGAAGGCCGCGGTCGCGCTGTCTGTGGCGCGGTCGCGGTAGAAGCTGACCCGGATTTGACCATTTGAAGGCCACCGCGGGCGCGGTTCTGGTGCCGCGGTCGCGGTGGTGGCCGACCTTGGAGCGGACGAAATCTTGGCGTTTCTATCTTGTTTCCTTTCTTATCTTTCGGTTTCCTATCTTGTTTAGTCCGAAAAGGTTGATCCTTGGGGCTATATAAGGGGAACCTTTCTAGGTTTTTAGGATATCCAATACTTGTCAATCAATTGTAATTCAATAAAGATTAGAGTTTTCTTTGTAATGGAGAACTAACTCTCCTCTGGAGTTTATTCAATCAAGGAAGCTTTATTATGAAGTTGTGAAATTCTGGTAACCTCTTTATCCTTAGGTCTTTATTGATACTCTTGTGCTTCATCCCATGATCTATGTTTGATTTTATGAGTCTGATCAACTTGTTTGATTGACTTAGATCTATTGTTTGAATTAGGATTGGTTGTTGTCTATGCATCTTTCCTATTCTCGAAACAACTCTATTCTAGGACCGTGGACTAGTTTAGGGAAGAGTATTCAATGGTTAAGTTATGCATGAGACTCGTAGCTTGATTGCATGATTTGATTTCCTATTATCCCTGTGCTCTATGCTAATTCTAGGTTAAGCGTCCTTGCCTAGGGTTATAGAATTGCTTGGACCGTGGACTTGCGATTTCTAATGATTGAGATTGGAATTGACCTAGGCATATAAAGAGGTGGATGAATTCATGATCAACAGATTAATAAAGTGGAATTGATTGGATAAACTCTGCTTGATAACTTTTATTGAAACCAACCTTCAAAACCCCATTTTGATTACTTGCATGAAAACCACTAAAATTTGAATAAAAACTGATTCCTTTGGGTTCGACCCCTTGCTTGCTACTATACTTTTGTTTGCATGTTTGGGATTTATTTTTGATAAGGGAACAACGACTTTGCCCGAGTCAAATTTTGGCGCCGTTGCCAGGGAATCCTTTTTCTTATTCTGATTGTGTGCGTTTTCGCGTTCTACGCCCAAACCGCGCCCGCGGCCCCCTCGGCGCGCCCACGGTTCGTACGCAGAACCATCCTTTGGGTTCGGACCTAACACATGGTCCGTACCCGGTCTACTAATACTTCTCCTGTTCGTTTTGATCCAGAAATTGACAGGACTCTTCGGAAGATAAGGAGCGCCCCTAGAGTGTCTACCTCCTACAATCTTCTTGAATCTCTCTCTCTCTCTGATTCTGAACCAGAAGGCGTCATGGTGGAACAAACTATTCGCCAACTCACAGCGCCTGATCTCCAGCAACAGCAGCTCGCTGTTCAATTCCCCGAACTCGGGGAGGGTGTGAAGTTCGAACTGAAGTCTGGCCTCATCCACCACTTACCCAAATTCCACGGGTTGAGTGGTGAGGACCCGAACAAGCATCTCACTGAATTCCATGCGGTGTGCGTGAGTATGAAGCCCACTGATGTGACGGAGGATCAAATCAAGCTCCGGGCTTTTCCCTTCTCTCTTGAAGACACCGCCAAGGATTGGCTCCTTTATTTGGTGCCGGGCTCTATCACTACTTGGGCGGCCATGAAGAAGGCGTTTCTTGAGAAGTACTTCCCCGCTTCCAAACAAACATCTATTAAGAAGCAGCTCAGCAGTTTGGAGCAAGGGGAAGACGAGAACCTCTATGACTATTATGAGCGCTACAAGAGGCTCATGGCGAGTTGTCCCTACCATGGCTACCAAGCCAAAGATCTTATTTGCTACATCATTGAGGGACTCTGCGATAATGACAAGAGGCTCGTGAATGCATCTTGTGGGGGTAGTTACGAGAACTTGACCCCCGCTGCAGCTTTTCAGAAAGTGGAGATATTGGCGGAACAAGCCCGCAATCAGAGAACCAGGACCAATGTGAGGTCCGTGAGTGTGGTGAATGAGTCCCTGAATGCTGAAGTAAGGGAGCTCAAGGATCTTATGAAGCAGCTGCTCACGAAGAGGACAGCTCAACAAGTCAATGCTTGCGGTCTTTGCTATGACGCAAGCCACCACACAGATCAATGCCCTACTATTCAGGAGACCGAGGAGTCGGTCAATGCTATTGGCAACTATGGTGCACCCCGGCCCCGGAATGACCCTTATTCTAATACCTACAATCCGGGGTGGGCAAACCATCCTAATTTGAGGTGGAACAATCAGCAGCAACAAGATCCACCACAATAGCAGCAACAGTATGCTCCTCAGGGCCAGCAACAACAATTCCGGTCCAACAACTATGCCCCGAGAGCTTCTGCTCCGTCTCAGAATGATGCTATTACTGCCCTCTTGAAGGAGAACCAAGAGACGAGAGCTGCTGTAAAGAATCTTGAGACTCAGCTGAGCCAACTTGCCACTATGATCAATAGGCTCGAGTCTAAGGATTCCGGGAAACTTCCCTCTCAACCGCTCAATCACAAGGAGAATGTGAGTGCCATGAATTTGAGGAGCGGTAGAACGTTGGCGAGTCGGGAATCACCGCCTGGTGACGAACCGCGCCCGCGCTCCCCTGGCCGTGACCGCGCCGGGGCAACAGAAGACGAAGACCAAGATTCTATGGGAATTCCGCGCCTGCGCTCTCCCCTCCGCGCCCGCGAAATTCCAACAGAACACATGGACCACGAGAGGCGTGACGACCCGCGACCGCGGAGTCCGGACCGCGCCCGCGGTAAGGAGGCCGAGAGGAATTTCGAGGCTTTACTCGACTATGCTTTCAAGAATTACTCACCTCCTCGCCCAAGCTCTCCTAGAAGGAACCGAGCTCCAGCAGTAGAAGAGGACGATGGCTATGTGGCTCAACCCCTTCCACCATTGGATTCTTTCAAGCCCTCTCCTCCATTCCCCGATGCTCTCAAGGACACAAGGAAGCCGGCACATGACAAGGAACTCTTCGAGACCTTCGCCAATTGTCGGGTAAATGTTCCTCTCCTTAATCTCATCCAAAGTGTCCCTCGTTTTGCTAAGTTTATGAAAGAGCTATGCACCATAAAAAGAAAGAACAAGACTAATCCTAAGATTGAAAAGGTAGCTCTAGTTGAAAACACGCAGGATAGCAAATTTGAGACTTGTAATTCCTTACTCCAAAAGCAATTGCCTAAAAAATGCTCTGACCCAGGACGATTCACCGTCCCTGTCACTATTGGAGAAACTAAAATTGAGCGAGCTATGCTAGATTTAGGTGCCTCCATTAATGTTCTTCCAGCTTGCATGTATGATAGGTTAGGCCTTGGTCCTTTAAAGGAATCTGATATTGTTATTGAGTTGGCCGACCATTCTAATGTGCGCCCGAAAGGGTTAGTTGAGGATGTTCTAGTGCAGGTGCGGGGTTTGATCTTTCCTGTAGATTTTTATGTGATGGAGATAGGCGAAGGGCGGTACGATCCGGTTCTCTTACTTGGTCGTCCATTCATGAAAACCGCCAACACGGTCATTGACGTTTCCAATGGATCTCTTTCCATATCTCATGGTGGCAACACGGTCCGAATTGATGTTGATGAGGACCCATATTGATCGTATCCACGTCGAGCCAACGACGTTAAACAAAAGCGCTGCTTGGGAGGCAACCCATGGATTAGATAGATTGTTTTTCCATTCCTAGCTTAGGATTTGCTTGTGTTTTTCGCTAACATGCAGGTACTAGGTCCAAAAGGACACGCCTGGCGTGATACCGCGCCCGCGCCTCCTTGGCCGCGCCCGCGGTGGATCGTCAGCGCGCCCCGACGAACAGGTACTAGCCCGTGCTCGCGGCAACCATACTGCGTCTCGGTTTTAGCTCGTTTTTATTTTGAAAAGAAAAAAAATGAAAAAAAAAAGAGAAAAAAAAATGAAAAAAAACTGAAAAAAAAAAGACAAAAAGAGGACTTTCTGGTCCCATTCTACCTCTATATTTTCCATCCATCTATATCCATTCTATCCATCTTCTATCTTTCCAC
The DNA here is from genome assembly GCA_934048045.1 of Polygonum aviculare. Lineage (NCBI taxonomy): Eukaryota > Viridiplantae > Streptophyta > Magnoliopsida > Caryophyllales > Polygonaceae > Polygonum > Polygonum aviculare. The sequence goes on from OW204027.1 coordinate 6,558,394, forward strand.
CTTCTATTTCTTCTTTCCATACATCTTTTGTACTTTCCATTCTTTGGCTATGTGTAAAGCCTAAGTATGGGGGAGCTTTGTTTCCCCGGGATTGCATCTCCACGGCTCGAGTTCGAGTATTGATCCATCTTCCAAGAAGACGAGCCAAGTTACGAAGGTTGCTTACACATCACGCTTTTCGAGACGAAGTCAAGACCACGTCTCTGCACAAGAACCGCGCCCGCGCTTCATCAGCCGCGCCCGCGTTGACCACCTGTGGACGACTTCCCTCTCTGCATCAATTCCGCGCCCGCGCCCCTAGTGCCGCGCCCGCGGTTTGCCCACCGATTGGAAATACGAAGTGTTTCATTCTACCGCCTATGAAGAGTTCTTCCATTCCACCTCTCTTCATCGTTTGTGAGTCTTCTGATACCTTCTTCCTTGCTTCTATCCTTTCTCTTTGCTTCATTGAGGACAATGAAGGATTTAAGTATGGGGGAAGGAGTACTCGCATTCGCTTATCCTAATTAGTGTAGTTAGAATTTGCTTCAGATTTTTGATTTTCTTCTTTTCATGGAGCACTTGCACCATACCTTTTTGCATAATAAAGAAAGAAAGAAAAAGAAAAAGATAGAAAAAGCCATAAAAATTGAAAAAAGGCATATAAATCCTGGGATGAGTCGAAAACCCGAAAGGGCAGCTCAGGTAATAAGCAGGTAACCCGGACCAGCATTAGGCTGGGGTAATATGAGGTTTATGAGAGTTGTGAGTATTTGTGAGCACACCTTGAGAAAAATGAAAAGAGCGGTTAGGTGAAAACCCGAAAGGGCTCCTAAGCAGAATTGAGCGGTAAAATTCGAGTGTTTTAGGATCATTCTTGCTTGGGGACTTTGGGGCTTATATGTTAGATTTGGGTAGATCCTAGGTTGCTCTTTTTCATATTTTTAGAGCTTGAGTGTTATATCATGTGGTGAGGTGTGTGTTTGAGCTTCATTGTTTTTATGCTCATGATTTATTTATATTTTTGGGTTCGGGTTGTGAGTTGAGTGTTTTTCATCTTGCCTTGTATTTCCTGAGATCTTAGATGTGCTTTCTTGTTATAATTGTTTGGGCTTACTCGAGGACGAGCAAGATCTAAGTATGGGGGAATTTGATTCGTTCTATTTTGTGTAGGATAACTCTTGTATTTTAGAGCTATATTGAGAGTGTTTAGGTTAGTTTTGAGCGTTATTGTAATATCAAGACCGAAGACATAGAGTATGAAGAATCAAGAGTTAAAGAGCTTAAAGACGAAGATTCGCCATTGCATGGATATCGCGGTCGCGTTGTCTATGACGCGGGCGCGGTGGCGTGGAGGAGCGAGCCAACCAAGACCATGAAGGCCGCGGTCGCGCTGTCTGTGGCGCGGTCGCGGTAGAAGCTGACCCGGATTTGACCATTTGAAGGCCGCCGCGGGCGCGGTTCTGGTGCCGCGGTCGCGGTGGTGGCCGACCTTGGAGCGGACGAAATCTTGGTGTTTCTATCTTGTTTCCTTTCTTATCTTTCGGTTTCCTATCTTGTTTAGTCCGAAAAGGTTGATCCTTGGGGCTATATAAGGGGAACCTTTCTAGGTTTTTAGGATATCCAATACTTGTCAATCAATTCTAATTTAATAAAGATTAGAGTTTTCTTTGTAATGGAGAACTAACTCTCCTCTGGAGTTTATTCAATCAAGGAAGCTTTATTATGAAGTTGTGAAATTCTGGTAACCTCTTTATCCTTAGGTCTTTATTGATACTCTTGTGCTTCATCCCATGATCTATGTTTGATTTTATGAGCCTGATCAACTTGTTTGATTGACTTAGATCTATTGTTTGAATTAGGATTGGTTGTTGTCTATGCATCTTTCCTATTCTCGAAACAACTCTATTCTAGGACCGTGGACTAGTTTAGGGAAGAGTATTCAATGGTTAAGTTATGCATGAGACTCGTAGCTTGATTGCATGATTTGATTTCCTATTATCCCTGTGCTCTATACTAATTCTAGGTTAAGCGTCCTTGCCTAGGGTTATAGAATTGCTTGGACCGTGGACTTGCGATTTCTAATGATTGGGATTGGAATTGACCTAAGCATATAAAGAGGTGGATGAATTCATGATCAACAGATTAATAAAGTGGAATTGAGTGGATAAACTCTGCTTGATAACTTTGATTGAAACCAACCTTCAAAACCCCATTTTAATTACTTGCATGAAAACCACTAAAATCTGAATAAAAACTGGTTCCTTTGGGTTCGACCCCTTGCTTGCTACTATACTTTTGTTTGCATGTTTGGGATTTATTTTTGATAAGGGAACAACGACTTTGCCCGAGTCACCACCATGGCCCCTAGTCTCATGCACATCATAAACTAATAACTTACGATAAGAAGATGAAGGTATACACAATTTGCCAGTTTTATACAAGAAACCATCATCGCCAAAGTAGGAATCATATTTACCATGTGAGATGCAATAATTATAGATTTTTCCAAAGAAATTATCATTAGCATATAGTATTTATATGCATGGTTATAACACATTATATGCATGATTTAATACATTATATGCATGGTTATAAAGGGTATTCATGTTGTTTTATTGGTTGTATACATGAATAGACAATCAGTAAAATATCATGCATATGATATATTATAATAATGTATATGACATAATATAATCATGCATATATATAAATACGTGATTTTTAATTTTCTATAATTACGAGAGTTTCTTTTATTATGTTTAGATCTAATGGTTCAGAGTTATTTATTATGTATCATTATAAACTATGATATCAATAGAACCTAAATTTATATGGTAGTATGTAAAAAATAAGATTAATGGGATATAAAAACTAAAAGACAGTAAAAAATAAGATTAATGGGATATAAAAACTAAAAGACAAAATTATCGTTAACCGCTTTAAGTTTAAAAGTACACTGGTTGATGTACTCGTGCATCATATAGGTTCTTTAATATCAAAACATATTTTATACGCATAATTAAATTTATAAATATGTAATAATATTATGAACCATATTTTGAAAAAAAGATAACTCAAAAATTTTACATAAATGAATTCAAATATAGATATAAGGAATAAATCTAAGAAAATATGTCTCATTACGTTTGATTCTACCAAAAAAAATTATCGTTATCCAAAGAGATAATAATTATACATTAATGTTATTAAAAAATTAACATAAAGTATTGTCATTCAATGGTCTAAATAGCTATCCCTTTTTAATGTCTAGTTTTTTATTAAAATTTACATAAATAACTACACATAAGTGTGTGGCGGTTGCTTTTTGTTGATGATGGATGGAGGGTTTTCTGTGAGTTTGTTTGAAGATTCCTCCATTGGAACCAGCTTGCCGGATGGAGGAACGATGACCTTGGGTTTCCTTGGTTCCATTTGAGGAGCTTAGGATTTTTAAAGAGGGATTGAAGGTTTGAGTTTGAGGGAAACGAAGAGTTGCAGTTTTTGATTAAAATGTTAGAGTTTGGAGAGCATAAAAAGGGAAAAGAGGTCATGGAAGAAGATTATATAGGGAAAGAGGCAGGTCTACGGAAGGGTAGGGGTCACCATGTAAAACGGCACTAACCTTCCGCTGATCTCTGACACGTGGCTTCCTTAGCCTTTAAGATTTGATCAACTCTCGATCGACAAACACAATTGTTAACCACTCCATTTTCACAAAACGGTTCGGCTTCCGCAGAAATCTTAACTGTTCATCTTCTCAACTTCCCTTTTTCAAAATTCGAACTTCAAGCATCAAACAGTGAACTTTCCTATTAACGTCCTCTGACTAAACTTCCCTTTGAATTTTGGAACGGCTCTAGTAACGTCCTTATGACTTAGAGCATTTTTGAAAACCAAGCAAGTATGTCCCATAAAAAAAATACAAAAAATGTCATATGACGCTTTTGCTTGGATCGGCTAGGATAAGCTTAGATTTCCTATCATTTCAGCTTATAATGAGAGTTGGGTGATCAGGGAAACTCTTGAGATGCAAAGATGTTGGATCGTTAGTAGTTAACTCAAATAAAGTCGCTTTTAGAAAGGGCGTCCCTTGCAACGGAAAACTTTAGCAAATAAAATACACAAACAAACAGGTAAGAACGGATACAATGATTTATAGATAAGCCCCACGTAGACCAACTAGTCTAGATGGGTAAACCTCTATCTCCGAAGAGGATTTTGAATGACTTCTCTTTAGCTTGTATTGAATGAGTCCTTACAGCTATTAAATAGGTGAATTTCACACTTCCCTAAGTATAAGCTTCCGTCCCTATAGCTTACTAGTGAAATTCCTCTAAGCCCTAGCAAGTAACCTAGCACTCAAATGGTAAGATACAAGGAAATCAAACCTCGCGTGTTTCACACTCCCTTCGGAAACACTGCACTCATTACAAATAGATTTATAGTTTTATTTGGACTTTTTCTTCAATCTGACACTCTCTCCCACTCTTGTTCTTGAGTTGCTCCTTGTGTTCTTGAAGGCTCTCGAGAGTGTGTGGAAGAAGTCACCTCATAATAAATACAAAGGGTTGTATTTATGGTGGGTGAGATGGGGGTTCCCATCCTAGGACCCATTTGCCCTTTCTAGCGTCCTCAGAGACAAGATCAGAGATGTGGCTTTCTCCATGTTATACAACATTGTCTTTATCCGAAAGTAAGATCCCTTATTGGTTGGGAAACTTCCACATGTTATCTTGGGACGAATTGGAAAAACGCCGTCCTGGCTTCACGCTGGTTTGTCTTCTTCCACCTGAAGCTTCTAAGGACTGTGGCTGCCGATGATGTCATCTTTGTCGGGCAGCCTTTATATTTGAATTTGAACGTTCGCATTTTGGCGTGCGTTCCTACTCGATAGGGACGGCTTCCCTATCTCGTAGAAACTCATTTTTGTTCATTATCATGAAGTTCTTGGTCTCCCTATTCTAGAGGGACGGATGACACTTGTTGTCCTTTTTTCTTGATGATCGTCCTTGGAAGGATTCCTGAGACATATACTTGGACAACACATTAGAAAGCATTGAGTTTTTCATTATCAAAACTATGGACGAAGATCGTTGATCCGGTGCTAATGACTGACGTCCCTAACACCATCCGAACATCCTTGGCTAGCAAGGTAGCTAGCACATTTGATGAAGTCATAGGCCCATGAAGAAGATTTGGCGAGGTTTGGGCTTGGGCCCACTTGATACGTCCACCGGGCCATCCATGAAGTAGCAATGAAGTGATCTTGGCCTTGTAGCAAGGTGGTGGATCCATCATGGTCGGGCTAGCTGGGGCGAGGGTCTTCTCAACGCCTTGTTTGTTGTTGTGTTGTATGGGCCAAGAGAAAGGTCAAAACCCCAAATCCTTCAGGCACCTAGGCAGCCTTACACCGGGCATGGCTAGGGTCAAGGCCGACAGCATGGAACGTGACCTAGGGCGTGGGTGTCCCCACATGGGCCTTGGTGGCAAGACGTTGGCGTGGGGCGTGCCTAGTGTTGGCCATGAAAGTGGCATGGGCCATGGCGCCACATAGAACGCGGCCAGGGTAGGGCCTCAGAACGCGCCCGACGCCGAGAGTGGCATGCCACGATGCGTTCAAAGCTGCTAATGCAGGTGTTGGTGGGGCCGCGTCCGGGTGTGGCCCAACTCCTTGTTTTGACATGGGACAAATCATATCACATACTCTATCTCACCTCTTGTAGGCCTGATATCATGTTTGTGGTTTGCCTTTGTGCACGTTTTCAAGCAAGCCCAAAGGAATCGCACATGAAAGAAGTAAAGAGAATTTTCAGGTATCGCAAAAGACGTGATGACTTGTGCCTATGGTATCCAAAGAAGTCGTCCCTTGACCTTGTAGCCTACTCAGATGCTGATTATTCTAAACAAGTTGTTGATAGGAAGAGCACCTTAGAAATGTCACAATTTCTAGGATTTTGCCTTATGTCTTGGGATCCAAGAAGCAGACCTTCATAGCACTCCCTACTACGAAAGTTGTGTACGTGGCTACTGCCTCATGTTGGTCACAAGTATTATGGATCATGTACCAACTTGAGGATTATGGTACGTCCCTTGACATCGTCCCTATTAGATGTGATAACACTAGTGCCATAAACATTGCTAAAAATCTTGTTCATCATTCACGCACAAAGCATATTCATATAAGACATCATTTCTTGCGTAATAATGTTGAAAATGGTTTAATAAGTGTTGAGCATGTTAGAATTGAGGATCAAATAGCTGATATTTTCTCTTAGACACTTGATAGACGTCCCTATAAGAATCTTCGTGTGCTTTTGGGAATGATAACTTTTAATTTAAAAAAAGTCTCGTTCTATTATTCCCTCAGTGATTGGCTATGTTTAGTAGAAAGCATGTGTAGGGAATGTGTCCATTGAAAATCATATTGTTAGGAACGCTAGTCTAAGATACTTTGTTTACATTGCATGTCACTTCTTTCATTTCTCTTTTTATCTCTAGAGTTTATCTGATCATTCAACCCTCATCATAAGTCGAAATGATAGGAACTCTAAGCTTACCCTAGCCGAGAGTCAAGTAAAAGTGTCCTATGACCTTCTTTGTTATTTTCTTTACGGGATGTACTTGCTTGGTTTTCAAAATTATTACTAAGTGATCATAAGGAGGTACTCAGGCCTTCAGAAACTCTAAGAGAAGCTAAGTCTAGGGACGCCAGGTTCATAGGTCAGGGTTTTGAAGTTTGAAAAGGGAAAGATGAGCATTTTTACTTTCCGAATGTTGAAAAGGTTTGAAATTGAACAGTGGCTGACAACTAGTGCACTGGGAACTGCCAAAAGAGCATCGTTCATTGCTTAGTGAGGAAGGATTTCACGTGGCAATCATCAAGGGAAGGTTTGTGGTTATTACCTGTTTACCCCTACTTCTTTCCCTATCCAATCTCTACCACATTTCCCTATAAGAAGCTTCACCTTTGCCACATTCCCATCTTAACTCACCATAATTGCCTTTATTAGAAAAACTCCAAACCTCCACTTTCCCACTTCTTGTTCATCTATCTTCTCCAACCACCTTTAAAAATCCCTAACCTCCTCAAATGGCCCCCAGAAAACAAAAGTTCACCGTCTCCCCCTACGGTAAAATGGTGCCAGTTCCCCCAGCGTCCAAAGATAAGACGTCGGCGGCCACCTCCTCCTCTAAACCCAAGAAGTCCGCCTAATAGAAGGGTGTTTCCCTAGACTCTCTCATCGTTGACTGGCTGGACAAAGAGTCGCGCAACCTCGCCTACCTGATGGTTAAAGCCATGATAACCGCCGAACCTGTCCAGCAGAAAAACCTAGATATATTCATGCAACGGTTCTTGCTCCCTAGGTTAAAGGCAATCGGCAACCAGAATCCACCGTTTGTAGGCCCGACGATTATCCCTCATGAGTTCGTTGATGTAGTGGGGGAACTCATCAAGTTGCAACAAGACCTTTCCACATCGTTCACTACTCAACTACCCTCTCTCACCTCCAAACCAAAACCGCCAAGGGCTCCAACAACTTCTCCACAACCCAAACCGTCCTCCACCAAGTCTCAAGCCATTGTCCCTACTAAATCCCTTCCTCTGTCCCAATGCAAATCCCTTTAAAAGAGTCCACTCCTCAAGGCTCAAGCCCAAACGGAAGGGGTGTTTGACAAGGAGATGGAAGCAAGAAGGTTGGTGGACGCTGATATTGGAAAGAAAGGTCCTCAGGATGCCTCTCTACATGACAAGACATTGAAGTTGGCTGAGTCCCCATCTCAAGCGACATCGTCCTCTATTCAGGCGGTGCCTTCCTCAAACACTACCTCCACTACAATCACTGTCGCTTCCCCTCAAAATCCAATTTCCCCTAATCCCTCCAACTCTTTAACCCGTAGTCCCTCGAACCTCTAAACTAGAAGTGGTCAACCCTATTGATCGTCAACAGACTAAGGAAGTTGAAATCATGGCCGAACAGCAGGCCAAGGCTGGGGAAGACCCCCTTAAAGAGAAGATGAGGGTGGACTTAAGCAAAAGTCCACCATACGTCCAAAACGACGCGAATGTGGTGGATCTAGAAGCCTCCCCAACTCGTGAATGCCCTCTTATACCAACCAACGAGCTAGTAGAGCCCTCTATGTTTGATGCTCAACATCCGGATGATGAAGATTTTGTCCTAGGGAGGTACCCTAGGACAAAATCTTCATCATCCGGATGCTTAACGAGCTAGTAGAGTCCATCATACTTTAGTCTTCATCCAAAAGTAGAGCTGACTTTTGGATGAAGACTAAAGCTTACAACGCTGTGGAAAGAGACAGGCCTGACATTGTCTTTGAGGACAGTATAAGAACAAAAGGGTCCTAGGAAAGGAACCCTTGTCTCACTCACTATAAATACATCCTTTGTATTTATTGTGAGGTGACTTCTTCCAAACTCTCGCCAAAGCTCCCACGAACACCTCAAGAACAAAGAGAGAGAGAGAGAGAGAGAGAGAGAGAGAGAGAGAGAGAGAGACCCAGATCTGAAGAAGAAGTCCAACCAAGATCAAATTTGTTCGTAGTCAAGAGATTATTGTGTTTCCTAAGGACTAGGGAACACACGAGGTTTGAATTTCTATATACTTAAAGATTATTGTGTTAGGCTACTAGAGCTAAGGCTAAAAGGAATGTCACTAGTAAACTGTGGGACAGACACCTGTGGTTTAAGGAAGTGTGATATTCGCTTTTAATAGCTTTAGGGACTCACTCTAATATAACTATAAGGAAGTCATTTGAAATACTCCTTGGAGGTAGAGGTTTACCCACCAAGACTAGTTGGTCGAAAGCGGGGTTACTTTATAAATACTTGCGTTCTTACATGTCTTTTCCAACACTTATAAATTTGCTTAAGTATTCTGCTGCCTAGGACGCCATCCTTAAAGGCCTCCTAACTAATCTCGATCCAACAATCAATTATCATCACTAGATCGTTTCCAGAGAAAAAAAAACTCTCAAAAACGCTCTAGACTGTCAATATCGTCACCTCACATTGAAAAACTTTGTATTCTATCATCAGTATCATCAATTCGATGTGCAAACTATCATTAAATTGATTTCAATTGCATCATTATCAAAGACATATAGAAAAAAGCTTTAGCTCAATCATCAATTATCATCACTATCATCATATCATCAACTCTAATATCTCTATCATCAATTATCATCACTAGATCATGAATTATCATCACTATCATCAACTTTGATTTCTTTATCATTAATTATCATCACTAGACTATCAATAATGTCACCGCACATTGAAAAAGCTCTTTACTATAATCAATTATCATAATTGTCATCATATTAGACTCCATTGCATCACTTTCAGTCATCACTTACTTGCAGATCAAAATGTGAGTGTGTGATGATAACTCGTCAGACATGCTAGACATCGATTGGCATGGAAAAGCGCAAGCGATAGTGGCGACTGATGTAGGAAGCTTGCAGTGGTCATGATGACGGTGGAGGGTTGAACTTGAGCTCAAAATTGTAAGTGTCAATGGTGGCTCCAACCGCACCGAAAATTGACGGCGCGTGATGACATCTCGTAGGAGATGTTGATAATGGTTGGAATTTGAGCTCAAAATTGCAGGCGACAATGGTGGCTCGTAGGGGAAATCCCATGTGATGGTGGTGACTGAGGAAGGAATCTTGTGATGATTATGATGATGATGGAGGATCGAACTCTAGCTCGAAATTGCAAGCGTCAATGGCTGCTCGAATCGCCTTGGAAATCGCTCTGGATTTCGCTCGTGATTTCGAATGGATTTTTGCTCTTAATTTCTTAAGCGGCAGCAAGACGCTACATTGTGAAATTTGTGGTAGTGGCGCTCTATTAGGTAGTTGCCCCATTGCTAGATACTTATTTTATTCTTTTTTTTGACATAAGATAATTAGAGTTACAAAACAACTATTCTTTGTTTAAGTCAATTTTGTATCATAATAACAATAAATTATGTTTAGTGTAATCTAATTTTGTGTTGCCCTACCTTGTGTTACACGAAATTATTTATGTGACACAATCACACAACTTTTCATGGACGTTGTACTGATATAATATTATTCTTACATTATATTGTGTCTTTTTTTTATCTGGAATTTTTTAGTTGGTACAACAATTTATGTTGCACTAATAAGTACATGTATAGTTTTCAGTTGAGATTTAGTCTATCATTTTGTATAACCAATTTAAGGCAATGATACTCGGCTTCCCTGTAATTAAATAGACGAAAATGGGTATATGGGCTATGGGCAACCAAAAATGAAGCATATAGGCTGCAAGGAAAAAAAATGAGCCCCCATAGGCTTTTTTCCAATTTTGCCCCTACCTTTTTTTTAAATTTACAAGATGACGTCATCAATGGCATATGATGACGTCAGCACCCCTTACCACTATCGACGTTGACCGGCGTTGACTAGTCGTTGACCGGCGTTGACCAGTCGTTGACCGGCATTGACCGCCTTGTCATTAGTGATGACAAGTAACTTGTCATCAGATGACACGTTACTTGTCATCAGTCCACGTACAAAAAACGTGTCATTTCGTTCACGTACTCAACTTGTCATCTGATGACAAGTCGAGGTAAAACCCATGATTCACGCAAAAAACTTGTCATCGGTGATGACCAGTTACGAAATTGACCTATGTGGGATTTGAACCCACATTATTGTGCAGCAAGCACATTGCTCTACCATTTGAGCTAATAGGCCATAATTATAAGTAATATATATACAAATCTAACATACCCAAACCCATAAAATCATCCAAAAAACATTATAACAGACCTGTCATCTAAAAAACAACTTGTCATCACCAAAACACATTAAAAAAGACTTGTCATCGCCATAACCCATGGAAACGGACTTGTCATCACCCAGACCCATAAAAAATAATTTGTCATCACCTAGAACCTTAAAACGCACTTGTCATCAATCAGATCCATAGAACAAACTTAAATTGCTCAAAACGCATAAAAAATCACTTGTCATCACCCTAAATCATAAAATCGTCCCAAAAACCCTAAAATGAACTTGTCATCCAAAAAACCCACAAACTCAAAACCCCTAAACCCACAACAAAACATGTCATCACTTAAATCCGAAACACAAAGTTGTCATCCAAAAAATCAAAAAACATATCCAAACCCATAAAATCATCCAAAAAACCTTAAAACAAACCTGTCATCACCCCCAGAATCGTAAAACAACTTGTCATCACCAAAACACATTGAAAACGAACTTGTCATCGCCAAAATCCATAAAAACGAACTTGTCATCACCCAGAACCATAAAAAAACCTGTCATCGCCCAAAACCATAAAATCATCTCAAAACCCTTAAAACAAACTTATCATCACCCAAATTCGTAAAACAAACTTATAATCATCAAAACATATCAAAACGAACTTGTCATCACCCCAGACCCATAAAATCATTCTAAAAACCTTTAAAATCATTCAAATCGAACTTGTCATCAGTCAAATCCGTAAAACTAACTTGTCATCACCCAAAATCATCCCAAAACCCTCAAAACAAACTTGTCATCACTCAGATTCGTAAAACAAACTTATAATCACCAAAACACATTAAAAACAAACGTGTCATCGCTAAAACCTATTAAAAACAACTTGTCATCACTTAGTCATATAAAATCATCCCAAAACCCTTAAAAAAAACCTGTCATCAGTCAGATCCGTAGAACAAACTTAACATGCTTAAAACTCATAAAAAACCACTTGTCATCACCCAATTTCATAAAATCATCCTAAACCCCCCAAAAATGAACTTGTCATCCTAAAACCCCCAAAAGCCAAAAACCCAAAAACCAAACCCCAGATCTAACTTGTAAGAGCCTAGATCTGGCTCGAACGAGTCCAGATCTGGCTCGTACGAGTCTAAATCTGGCTCGATCAAGCCCAGATCTGGCTCCAACGAGCCTAGATCTAGTTAGATCTGGCTCGTACGAGCCCAGATCCGGCTAGATCCGGCTCGTACGAGCCCAGATCCGGCTAGATCCGGCTTGTACGAGCCTAGATCCGGCTCGTACGAGCCTAGATCCGGCTCGTACGAGCCCAAATCCTGGAGAGAGGGAGGAGAGGGAGAGAAAAAGAGGGCGACGAACCTGAAATTGACGGCGGTGGCGGCGGGCGGTGGGGTGGTGGTCGGAGACGGCACTGGAGGCAACGGCGGTGGCGGCGGGCGGTGGGGTGGTGGTCGCAGACGGCGGGGGCGGCAACGGCGGTGGCATAGGTGGTCGGTGAGATTGGGAGAGGGAGAGGAAAGAAAATGGAGAGGAGAGGGAGGAGGAGAGAGGGAGGAGAGGAGAGAGGGAGGAGAGAAAAAAATGAGGAGGAGAGAGAGGGAGTTGGATGAAATTGGGTGTTTTATAGGGAGGGATTAGCCTATTTAGTTCATTAATTTTTGGGGGAGGTTAGGCTTTTCAATTTCACCCCAAAACAAAAGGCACGAAGGCCATACAAACACCAACCGAGCTGTCCAACCAAACAACATTCAAAACAAAAACAAAACAACATCAAAAACGACACACATCCACAAGCAGAAAAGTGTCGTGTAACAACCTAAGGACATGAGAAATGATAAGACGAGAGACAACATGGATAGGCATGAAGTTGTTGTCGAAGATCTTTGCGTTCCTAGCATGCCACACAAAATAAACCGAGGACGAAAGAGCAAAGCAACGGGCATAGTCAAAACAATCCCGTTTGGACGCCCCATTCAACCGACGTAAGTGTCGAGCACGACGAAGCCACCTAAAAGCAATGGGCAGAGAAGAAACAAAAGCCGGAATGTGGAACCGAACTTGAACTTCTCTCCAAATCTCCCTAGCATAAGAGCATTCAAAAAAGAGGTGCTCGTGCGTCTCCAAAACATGACCACAAAGGCGACAGCCCGCCTCCACATCAAGAAACAAAAGACGATCATAAGTCGAGAGCTTACCAAGCTTGGCGAGCCACCTCTTTTTTGACATGATGAAGCTGCAAGATTACAATGACATGATGAAGCTACAAGATATTAACATGCCTTCTAGTCAATAAGTCGGCGGAACTGTTACATTCCTTAAAACAATGGAAATACATAACATTAGGAATACCCATTACCAAATATAAAATACCCATCATACTTGTATAAATTTTTCATGACACATTTCAATTGTTTGCTAAAGAACTAATGATACCTAAATTATCACCTTCTATAATAATACTCATAATATTCATTGTATTATCATATTTAAGGCCTTCTGGAAGTGCAACCACCGTACTTATGCTTTTAGAACAGACATTGGTTGAATGACATGGAGATTACATCCTAAAATTTCGCTATGATGATGCAAATAATAAAACTAGCAAATGTAGACAAGTTATTTTGTCTGAAAGCTTCAAAGTTCAATTTTAAGGAATCTAGTGGTGGTTTAATCCAAGTCGCATTGTGCTGGATCGTAAATCTGTTAGAATGGGCGTCCTTAACTGGGTTAAGGGCGTCCTTGAATGCAGCGGAATAAAGACTTAGACAGGAAAGTGAATACGATAATGGACACGAGTATTAAGACCAACTAGTCTTATGGGTAAGCCTCTACCTCCGTTGGAGGATTTTCGAATAGCCGTCCTTATCTTATTCAGAGAGTCCTTACAACTTAGGCGAGTCGTTACAATTCTCTGAGCTAAATGTGCGTCCTTAGCCTCACTAGTAACACTCCTTTAAGCCTAACAATGTAACCTAACTCTCTTAGCTATGAGCTAGCTAAACACTCACGATAGTGAGAGACAAACTAACTTTCTAACACTTTTGTGGTTTGGTTTGGATTTGATGTGGTTGGACTGTCTTTCTCTCGCTTCACGCTCACTTGATCTCCTTGTTCTTCGTTCTTGAACTTGAATGCTTCAAGGATGAGCTTGAGAGAAAGTCTTCAAAAGTCCACACCGCTATGCATAACCCTTAGGGGGGTATTTATAGCGGTAGTGGTTCTTGTCCTGTAGCGTCCTCTGAAGCTTCTGCAGGATCTGTCGTCTTTCTTTCAACGGTGCGATTTGCATCTTGAGGAAATCAACTCTATTGACGTTTGGGAAGCCTCCGCGTGGTCAGGGGGCCATCTTCTGGAAAGCGACATCTTTGGAATTGTTCAAACGTGCCCAGACATAGGAAGCTTCCTTCTGAGGACTACGGCCGATTATGATGTAATAATGTTCGTGCAGACTTGGTTTGAATTGAACTTCGTCCGTATTTTGAAGCGCGTCCCTACTTGATGAGGACGCCGTCCTATCTTCGTAGGAACTCCATTCTTTTGCTCAGGTTTGGATGTTCGTCCCTACAGCTTAGGGACTCTCGTTCACTTGTTGTCCTTTTTTACTCATGAGCGTCCTCTGGACTTACCTGAGATCAAACACTTGGACAACTATTAAATACCTTTTGAGTTTGTCATAGTAAATCATTTGATTGTACTCTAGATAGGTCAAATATAACTGCATGCATATGATACCATACATACCACTAAAGAAAATAGTATGATATCTATATTTTATTTAGATTTAAAGTAGAGATTAAATTATCATTAAACTTTTCTATCGTCGCAAAGTCAAACGAGTAATCAAATTTTTATTCTAGCTTTGTAATCATCTTTCGAGTACATTCACAATGAAAGAAATTGCGATTTAAGTTTTCATTAGGAGTTTCACAAAAGGAGCACCAATCAGAAATACAATTAAAATATATGTTCAATCTATCTGTAGTAGGTAAACAACCGACCCACAAGCCATCAAAGAAAATTTTGAATTTTTGAAAGGAGTTTAGTTTTTCAAATCCAAGAAAATATAATTAAATCCATGTGGCTACAATTATTAACCAAGACATAGACTGGACCATAAATGAATAATCCGTGAATGGGCACCGAATCAAATAATCATCAAACTCTATGTCAAGAATCTGGATATGTAAACTAAATCAACTAACCGCGGTGGAAGATTTCAAAAACCAATCTTAAAACGATGAGATTACCATAGGGATATCATTAGTACGAGCCAACGAAGTGTGGAGGAATGAGCAACAAGCCATTGGGACAGGGCGGTCAGTTAGTACATGGGGTCTGGAATGAAAGTTATACGTAATATATGAATACTCATAACTACGTATAGTGAAGGTTAAAATACAAAATAATAAATAAAATAACATTGGTTAACTTCCCTTTAAACAACGTATCAAGTTTTAATAAAATAATTTATGTGGTTGAAATTTAATTATAAACCCCACGTTTATATAAAATATGAAAGAATCTTACTATATGATAAGTGCTTGTTTGGTTTGTTATTAAAATCTCATAAAGTTGCATCAAATAGATGTATTTGATTCAAAAAAATTTAAACCATATTCTCATGGAGTTAAATTCTTTTGATCTTCAATTCCTCCAAAATGGATGAATTATAATTATCACGTAGGGGTAGGTAAGATCCACTTCCCCCATTTTTTTCTCATATATTTTTTCTTTTATATTTATTTAATTTTTTGATTATCATTATACGCACAAATTAACCAATTAGATTTCATATATTAGGCTTAAATTAGTAACTTCGTATTAATTCATATGAATTTTCAAATCCAAACAATCAAAACGATGGATTTTAATTTGTAGATAAATATTTTTGACCAAACACTTTTTTATAAATTCCATGAAGTATGTAGTAACAAGAGATCGAACGAGAACAAAAAACAAGATCGACAAGGGGATTTACGTGGTTCGGTAACGGTGTGTTACCTACGCCCACGGGTAGAGAAACAATATATTATTATGGAAGACTGAATTTGGATTACAGAGCTCTAAGTATTTGAGAGCTTATATAGTGACTCAAGAAATCTTAGATACAATTATGGACCGCAGACCCAAAACAGATTGCGAGAGGCCCAAAAACAGGAAAAACATAGTGTAGCGTTTGGCTGGGGGACTACTCTGCCCGCCAGACCCCTCGGCCAGGGGGCTAATCGTCCCCTTGGATCTTGTGCTATCTGTAGCAGCGTGTGATTTAGATTAAAGGCACATTAACAAAGTACAATTCATATGAAATGAATTTCACATGATTTTATTTCCCGGGAAATATACTCCCTCCACACCACTTTGTTTGTCCTAAAGTAATAATTTTGTGGTTATTAAGGAAACAATAAATTAGTATTAGGAAATGGAAAGTAAGTAAGAGTTGAAATAAGATTAGGATAATATTGTAATTTAATATGAGTGAAAATAGATAAAATAGAAGAAAAAAATTAAAAAACAGTGATAAAAAGTGAAATTGAATGGAGATAATACTATAAATAGTTATTGATATAAAAACGTGTAAAACATTTTAGAAAGACGACAAAAAAAAAGATATACAAATTGGGACCATTTACCATCAAATCAAAGGGGACAGATAGATGTTTCAGGTGGATACGGTAGATCTATATACAAATGTATACTTTGGCATATTCATTTCAAATGTGCATAGACATCTTTGAGCCAATTATTACATACTGTAATAGATAGCTAGGGTTATGAGTTTTGGCATATTCAATTGTGATGTGGCGACATGTTTGAGAAAATGATTCCATAATATATAGGGATTACTGTTATATAGAGCTGTCAAAACCTGACCTGATCAGAAAAATCGACCCGAATCGATCGAAAATTTTTGGGTTGAAATCCGATCCGATTAGTAGCGAGAAAAGTAAAAAACCAAACCCGATTACCTGAACCCGATTGGGTTGAAACTCGAAACCGACCCGACCGACCCGATTTTTTATATATATTTAGAATAAATATATTTTCTATTAAATAATTTTATATATTTTAGGATAAAACCTATTATTAGAAAACTATTATTATAAAAATCAATTAAAACAATATTTTATTATTAAGTATTATTATTTAATCATAATAATATTTTAATAATCATTGAAAATTCAAATTCTTGACCCGTTAGGTCGACCCAAACCCGCACAATAACCTGTCAAGACCCGACCCAACTTGACCTGTAACCAAATTGACCCGAACACGTACTCAACCCGAACCCGAAAAGACCGAGCATGATTAATCCACCCGACCAACCTGTTTTGACAACTCTACTCTTATCTCTTTTGGCCAATTCAATTGAAATGTGCCGATATGTTTGATAGAGGTGTTTATAAAAAACAAAACCGAAAAATCGAACCAATGAAACGAAAAAACGACATTTTTTTGCTTATCGAACCGATATTATTTAAATTTTTTGTTTGGTTAACCCAACCTAGAAATATTAACGGTTTCTTGGTTCGGTTTCGGTTTATGATTTTTGTAGTACCGGTTAATTGAAAAACCGATTTTTTTTTTATCTTAGTATAAAAGTTTGATTTACTTTTAAACGATTCAATTCACAAATGATGATGTTCTATTGAACCATTTTGAGTTCACTTGTTTGCATAGTTTTATTTTTGCTTGTAATTTCAATTAATTACTTGTCAAAGATGTCATTTTGTCTACATAAACCCTTTAAATTATTTATTAAGTATGTCGTTTAAATGAAATACATATAATAGTATTTGAAAGTATCATTTGGTTATTGTAACTATCAAGACATATAAAATAAATATATATTTTGATGATCTAAGCTGATTAGATTATATTGTTTAATCATATTCGATAGTTTTATTTAATTTTTGTGTATATTATTATAATCTAAATCATATAAAGGGTTATTGGTTAAACAATAAAACCGGACCGTTGGTTAACCGATCTTCGGTTAACCCGAGATTAATGGGTCGGTTGAGGTTTGTCATTTTAGCTAACCTAAATTATAACTAATCGAAGTCTGATTAACTAAAATTACGGGTAACCGGGTTTGGACGCCGCTAATATTTGAGCCAATTATTCCATTATACATAGCGGTAACTTTATGTCTTTTGGCCCATTCAATTGAAATATGCCGACAGGTTTGAGCCGATTTTTTCATTATAGAGTACTTATGCTATGTTGGAGATGGGGATCCCTCGCTTATCATCGTCATTAAAATTTGACACGATCCAAAAAATCATAAACTATTGTTCAAAATTTGTGGATTGAAACCCGTAAAAGTGAACCTGATAAAAACCGGACCCGATTAACCTGAATTTAATTGGGTTGAACCCAAACCGGACCCAATCCATCCAATCCATTGGGTTGATCCAATTTAATCTATATTTTATAAATTATGTTATATTTTGTTATTAAAGATTATTATTCAATCTTGATACTTATTTAATAATATCATGGTCATAACTACGTATAGTGGAGCTTAGAATACAAAATAATAAATAAAATAAAATTGGTCAACTTCTCCTTAAACAACGTCATCAATTGTTACTAAAAAAATTTATCTGGTTGAAATTTATTTATATACCCCACATTTATATAAAATATGAAAGAATAATACTAGATTAATAAGTGCTTGTTTGGTTTGTTATTAAAATCTTAGGAAGTTGAATTGAATTGATGTGCTTAGTTCAAAATATTTTAACCCATATTCCGATGGAGTTAAATTCTTTTGATCTTCAGTTCCTCCAAAGTGGATGAATTGTAATGATCATGTAGGGTTAGGTAAGATCCACTTCCCCCATTTTCTTATACTATATTTTTCTTTTATATTTAATTAATTTTAAAATTATCATTACACGCACAACTTAACCAATTAGATTTCATATATTAGGGTTAAATTAGTAACTTCGTATAAATTCATATGAATTTTACAATCCAAACAAACAAACGATGGATTTAATTTGCAGATAAATATTTTTGACCAAACACTTTTTTATAAATCCCATGAAGTATGTAGTAACGACAAATCGAATGAGAACAATAAACTAGATCGAGAAGGAGATTTACGTGGTTCGGTAACGGTGCGTTACCTACGTCCACGGGTAGAGAAACATTATATAATTATGGAAGACTGAATTCGGATAACATAGCTCTAGGTATTTAGTGAGTCAAGAAATCATAGATACAATTATGGGCTGCAGACCCAAAACAAATTGCGACAGACCCAAAAACAGAAAACATAGTGTAGTGTTTGGCTACTCCGCTCGCCAAACCCCTCGGCCAGGGGGCTCGTCGTCCCTTTGGATCCTGTGCTATCTGTCACAGCGTGTCATTTAGATTAAAGGCACATTAACAAAGTACAATTCATATGAAATGAATTTCACATGATTTTATTTCCCGGGAAATATACTCCCTCCACACCACTTTGTTTGTCCCAAAGTATTAATTTTGTAGTTATTAAGGAAATGATAAATTAGTATTAGGAAATGGAAAGTAAGTAAGAGTTGAAAGCAGATTAGGATAATATTGTAATATCATTTAAGTGAAAAGGGATAAAGTAGAAGAAAAAATTGAAAAACAGGGATAAAAGATGAGATTGAATGGAGATAATATTATACTATAAATAGTTATTGATATAAAAAAAAGGAAAAACATTTTAGAAATACGAAAAAAAAAGAGAAACAAATTGGGACCATTTACCATCAAATCAAAGGGGACAGATGTTTCAGGTGGACACGGTAGATCTATATACAAATCTATTTTGGCCTATTCAATTGAAATGTGCCCACATCTTTGAGCCAATTATAGATAGCCAGGGTTTTGTGTTTTGGCATATTCAATTGTGATGTGGCGACATATTTGAGCCAATGATTCCATAATACATAGGCATTACTGTTATCTAGAGCTGTGAAAATCTGATCCGAACCGACTGAAATTTTTTGGATTGAAACCCGATCCGAATAGTAGCGAGCAAAGAAAAAAAACCCGAACCCGATTAACCCAAACACGATTGGAGATCCCTCGCTTATCATCATCGTTAAAATATGACACGATCCGAAAAATCATAAACTATTGTTCGAAATTTGTGGATTGAAATTTGTAAAAGTGAACCTGATAAAAACCGGACCCGATTAACCTGAATTTAACTAGATTGAACCCAAACATAACCCAATCCATCCAATCCATTGGGTTGATCCAATTTACTATATATTTTATAAATTATGTTATATTTGATTATAAATATATTTTGTTATCAAAGATTATTATTCAATCTTGATATTTATTTAATAATATCATGATCATAACTACGTATAGTGGAGCTTAGAATACAAAATAATAAATAAAATAAAATTGGTCAACTTCTCTTTAAACAACGTCATCAATTTTTACTAAAAATATTTATCTAGTTGAAATTTATTTATACACCTCACATTTATATAAAATATGAAAGAATATTACTATATGATAAGTGCTTGTTTGGTTTGTTATTAAAATCTCGGGAAGTTGAATTGAATTGATGTGCTTAGTTCAAAATATTTTAACCCATATTCCGATGGAGTTAAATTCTTTTGATCTTCAATTCCTCCAAAATGGATGAATTGTAATTATCATGTAGGGTTAGGTAAGATCCACTTCCCCCATTTTCTTCTACTATATTATTCTTTTATATTTAATTAATTTTAAAATTATCATTATACGCACAACTTAACCAATTAGATTTCATATATTATTGTTAAATTAGTAACTTCGTATAAATTCATATGAAATTTCAAATCCAAATAAATATGACGATGGATTTTAATTTGTAGATAAATATTTTTGACCAAACATTTTTTTATAAATCCCATGAAGTATGTAGTAACGACAGATCGAATGACAACAATAAATAAGATTGACAAGAAGATTTACGTGGTTTGGTAACGTGTGTTATCTACGTCCACGGGTAGAGAAACATTATATAATTATGGAAGACTGAATTCGGATTACAGAGCTCTATGTATTTGAGAGCTTATATATTGACTCAAGAAATCATAGATACAATTATGGGCCGATACTTAAAACAGATTGCGACAGGCCTAAAAACAGAAAACATAGTGTAGCGTTTGGCTACTCCGCCCGCCAGATCCCTCGGCCAGAAGGCTCGTCGTCCCCTTGGATCCTGTGGTACCTGTCACAGCGTGTCATTAAGATTAAAGGCATATTGATTTTATTTCCCGGGAAATATACTCCCTCCACACCACTTTGTTTGTCCTAAAGTAATAATTTTGTAGTTATTAAGGAAATGATAAATTAGTATTAGGAAATGGAAAGTAAGTAAGAGTTGAAAGCAGATTAGGATAATATTGTAATTTCATATAAGTGAAAAGAGATAAAGTAGAAGAAAAAATTGAAAAACAGGGATAAAAAGTGAGATTCAATGGAGATAATATTATACCGTAAATAGTTATTAATATAAAAAAAAGGAAAAATATTTTAGAAATACGAAAAAAAAAGATAAACAAATTGGGACCATTTACCATCAAATTAAAGGGGTATACAAATGTATTTTGGCCTATTCAATTGAAATGTGCCCACATCTTTGAGCCAATTATAGATAGCTAGGGTTTTGTATTTTGGCATATTCAATTGTGATGTGGCGACATATTTGAGCCAATGACTCCATTATACATAGGGATTGTTGTTATCTAGAGCTGTCAAAACCTGACCAGATCCGAAAAATCGACTCGAACCGACTGAAAATTTTTGCATTGAAACCCGACCTCGAATAGTAGCGAGTAAAGAAAAAAAACCGAATCCGATTAACCCGAACCGGACTGGAGATCCCTCACTTATCATCATCGTCAAAATCTGACACGATCCAAAAAATCATAAACTATTGTTCGAAATTTGTGGATTGAAACCCGTAAAAGTGAACCTGATAAAAACCCGGACCTGATTAACCCGAATTTAACTGGGTTGAACCCAGACCGTACCCAATCCATCCAATCCATTGGGTTGATCCAATTTACTATATATTTTATAAATTATGCTATATTTTATTATAAATATATTTTGATATTAAAGATTATTATTCAATCTTGATATTTATTTAATAATATCATGATCATAACTACGTATAGTAGAGCTTAGAGTACAAAATAATAAATAAATAAAATTGGTCAACTTCTCTATAAACAACGTCATCAATTTTTAGTAAAAAATTTTATCTGGTTGAAATTTATTTATATACCCCACATTTATATAAAATATGAAAGAATATTACTATATAAGAAGTGCTTGCTTGGTTTGTTATTAAACTCTTAGGAAGTTGAATTGAATTGATGTTCTTAGTTCAAAATATTTTAACCCATATTCCGATGGAGTTAAATTCTTTTGATCTTCAATTCCTCCAAAATGGATGAATTGTAATTATCATGTAGGGTTAGGTAAGATCCACTTCCCCCATTTTCTTCTACTATATTTTTCTTTTATATTTAATTAATTTTAAAATTATCATTATACGCACAACTTAGCCAATTCGATTTCATATATTAGGGTTGAATTAGAAACTCCGTATAAAATCATATGAATTTCAAATCCAACCAAACAATACGATGGTTTTTAATTTATAGACATATATTTTTAACCAAACATTTTATTATAAATCCCATGAAGTATGTTGTAACGAGAGATCGAACGAGAACAATAAACAAGATCGGCATAGAGATTTACGTCGTTCGGTAACGGTGTGTTACCTATGTCCAACGGGCAGAGAAACAATATGTTATTATTGAAGACTGAATTCAGATTACAATGCTTTTAATTGGTATTTCAAGAGTTTATATAGTGACTCAAGAAACCCTAAATAAAATTATGGGCCGCATGCCCAAAATAGAATGTGACAGGCCCGTTTTATACCACTGCCTTGGGGACTGTTTTAGCCCATATAAGGACTTTCTCAACCTGCAAACATGACTCTCTTTTCCTGGAACCTAGAATCCATTTGGCTGAATCATGTATATTTCCTCCTTTAACTCTCCATGTAGGAAAGTTGTTTTCACATCTAGTTGCTCAAGTTCTAGATCCTGATGTGCAACTATCGCTAGTAGCACCCTGATGGAGGTATGTCTGACTACCGATGAGAAGATCTCGTTGTACTCTACTCCCTCTCCATGAGGGAAACCTCTTACAACCACTCTTGCTTTGTACTTTATACCCTCTATAGTAGATATTCCTTCCTTCTTTCTGAACACCCATTTGCAAGTGAATATCTTTCTGTCAATGGGCAATTTCACTAGTTCCCAAGTCTAGTTTTTGTAAAGGGACTCCATCTCTTCTCCCATTATAGCAAGCCACTATGCTAACTCACTCCCAGATATTGTAGCCTTGTAGGTGTACGCCTCATTATCCTCCACCTCCTTGGCCACCTGCAAGGCATATCCCACCAGATCATCAAATATGTATCTTGTTGGATGTCTGATTCCGAACCTTCTTGGTCGGTCTATAGCAATGCTTTGATGCAACTTCATTTGAACTTGCTTCTGGTGGCATATTCTCTATCTGATTAGATTCGACTCATCCATAACAAATTGAGGTGGTTGATCATCATCCAACCTAGGTGCATGATTGTCCTCTGGAGTAAATTGTACCTCCATCTCCTCAACAACAACCTCTTTTCATGTTGTATCACTGCTATTCTCCTTTGGATTCAGCATGGAACTCTCATCAAAGACTACACTTCTGCTTAGTATAATCTTATTTTCAGACCAGATCCTATACCTTCTCACACCAGCACCATATACTACGAAGACTCCCTTCTTAGTCCTAGGCTCCAACTTACTCTCATTCACATGATAATAAGCAGTGTCGAAAAAAATTCTCAGATTTGAATAATCAGCAGATTTTCCAGACTATACCTCGTAGGGTGTCTTGCAATCAATGCTTGTGTGTGGACTCCGATTGATCAGATAGCAGGCTGTTGTAACAGCTTTAGGCCAAAACTGTCTGGCAAAACCACTGCTTTAGAAAGCATACATCTAACTTTTTTTAGTTGCGTTTGATTCATTCGTTCTGCTAGACCATTTTGTTGTGGTGTATGTCTGACTATTTGATGGTGAGCAATCCCCTGATCGTTGCAGAACTCATCAAACTCAAATGAACAGAATTCTAGAACGTTATCAGTTCGCAACCTCTTGACCTTCTCCCAGTCTGATTCTCCACTAAACTCTTCCATTCTTTGAATTTACTAAACGCCTCACCTTTATGTTTCATCATGCATACCCACGACATTCTAGAGTAATCATCAATGATAGAAAAAAGTACCTATTACCGCCTAGAGATTCGACACGAGAAGGACCCCAACAGTTTGAGTGGATGTAATCCAACGTTCCCTTTCTTCGATGAATTGCCTTTGGAAATTTGCTGCGATGTAACTTCCCAAAAACACAATGCTCACAAAACTCTAGGCTTTTGATTTTGTGACCCTCAAGAAGATCTTCCTTTGACAGAATATGCATTCCCCGTTCACTCATATGAGCAAGCCTCATATTCCATAGTCTAGACAAATCTGCATCCTTAACATGAACTGATGCAACAACTGCAGAACTTGTGACTTTTGAACTTTGCAACTTTCATAATCACATCAGAGCCTTTCAAGACATGTAGACCTCCACCTTCGCCCCTGAAACTAAAACCCTTAATGCCTGACTTCCTTCAATGCGCATAACTTTCCATCATGTGCCCTAATCTTGATTAAGCCGATCCCAAATACTCTACAGACTGAACTGTTTGCCATAGACACACTACCATCATCTATATTGCTATACATTATGAACAACTCTCTCTTATGGCATATATCATACGACACCCTAGAGTCGAGAAACCACACATCTGCCTAATGTGCTTGTTCTCCTGCCATCAGAACAATATCATGCTCAGAATTGCTTCCTCCTTTTTCTACTACAGCGGACCTAGATTTCTGTTCTGAGTGTTTCTTCTGTTTCTTCTTAGGGCATTCATTCTTCCAAGCCCTTTCTCCTTACAGTAGGCACATATATCGTGAGGTAATTTAGGGTTCGATTTCTACTCCTCTTGTTTTGCCTCTTCTAGTGACACAGTCTCCTTCCAAGTAATGAAAGATTGAGCAGAGTTCTCATACGACGAAGGCAACGACACTAGCAATATTAGGGCAGCATTCTCATCGTCCACCTTTTCATCAATACTACGCAATTCTAGCATAATTGTATTTAGTTGATCTGGATGAATCGAAGAGACATACCTTCTGCCATGCGTAGGCTTAAAAGTCGTTGCTTTAGCATTAACATGTTAGTCAAGGACTTAGTTATTAGAGGTTCTCCAACTTCAACCACGGTTTGGTTGCGGTATCATGATCTGCAACTTCCATATTGACATCGTCTGCCAGACACAACATAATCGTTGAATGGGCCTTCTCCTCCAAAAGTTTGTAATCTTTAGACAATACATCCATTCCTTTCTTATCTTTGGCTAACGGCGCCCACAGACCCTGTTGCTTCAGCAAAGCATGCATCTTTATCTTTCATAGACTAAAACTAGTTCTCCAGGTGAATTTGTCAATCTTCATCATGGATCCACACATTATTCTCGGTGGAATTTGAAACTATGCTTTGATTCCAGTTTGTTGTAACGAGAGATCGAACGAGAATAATAAACAAGATCGACATAGCGATTTATGTGGTTCGGTAACGGTGTGCTACCTACGTCCACGCGCAGAGAAACAATATATTATTATGGAAGCCTGAATTCGGATCACAGGAACTCTAGGTATTTTGAGAGCTTATATAGTGACTCAAGAAACCCTAGATACAATTATGGGCCGTTGGCTCAAAACAGATTGCGATAGGCCTAGAAACAAAAAACATAGTTAGCGTTTGGCCCGGGGGCTACTCCGCCCTCCAGACCGCCGACCAGGGGGCACGTCGCCCCCTCAACCCCGTGCTCTTGTCGTAGTGTGTGATTCAGATTTAAGGCACATCAACAAAGTACAATTCGTATGTATTTCATTTCACATGATTTTATTTTCCGAGAAATACACTCCCTCCATACCATTTTATTTGTCCTAAAGTAACAATTTTGTGGTCATGTAGGAAATGATAAATTAGTATTAGTAGATGGAAAGTAAGTAAGAGTTGAAAACATATTAGGGTAGTATTGTAATTTAATATGAGTGAAAAGGGATAAAATAGAAGAAAAACTTTAAAAAAATGGGGATAAAAAGTGAGATTGAACGAGGATAATATTATAAGTTACTAGATTATTGCCCATATCCTGTACGAGACACGCTCAATAACAATTTGTTGACGTTTTATTTAGTTGATAAAAGAATGCATAATAATATTATTAGGAATTAGATATTGATATCGTATTTTTTTATCCAAAATCGTTAAAATATTTTGTTTAGCCAATATCATGATTTGATGTTAAGAATAAATGTAAATTTAAAATTCATATAATTTGACTTAAATAAAAATCATAGATAAAATACTATCATTTAATTTCAAAATATATTTGATTAAATTAGGAAGTTATATGAAATCTCAAGTAAAGTATTTTATCGACATCTATATATATATATTTGTAATTAATAAGATTTTTATACGATGATTGAATAAAAAAATTAAGTTAATTATGACGTATCTTGATAAACCATTTTAAAAAAGAGAATTGTAGTAGTAATAATATGTTTTTAAAAAATGAATATTGAATAGATCTTATAAAATTATAATTTATTGATTAATTATAGAGGCATAGATCAATAAAATTTATAAAATGAATATTATAACACAAATTTAATTATATATTTTTTTGTATTTTTCAAATATATTTTAGATATTTTTTACTAAAGCTATAAGTTTATTGGACAAAAAAGGATTGACAGAAATATCAAATATGGCAAATATGTATGATATAAATATAAGTTAAAAACAAAATTTTAGAGTGACAAATAAGTTTAACAAATTAATTATACTTTTGATTTACAAAAAGAAATGATAAATAAGTTTAACAAATTAATTACTCTCGCCGTCCCCTTTTGTTGGTCCAATATGACGGTTTTCACGGTTATTAAGAAAATGTGTAAAGTTGTGTTGGTAAGTGTAAAAGTTTAATTATGTGGTGGAGTGTTTTTTGTAAGTTAGTGAGGCAAAAAGTTAAAAATAGATAAAATGGATGTGATGGTTGGTAAAAAGTTAGATCAGATGGGTTTTTTTTACAATTTAATAATGTTAAAAAGTTGAAAAGCTATAAAAGTAGATGATAAAGTTGGATGAAGTAGGTAATTTAATACGGAGTATGATATTGACTCAATATTATTGAGTGAGAGTAAATTAGTAAGAAAAGTGTAATAAAAAAGGAAAGAAAGAAAGTACGAGAAATAAAAGGGGACATCTAAAAAGGAATATTGGATAAAAAATAGGAACGAAGGGGGCACAATTTTGATTTTCAAAAAGAATGTCTAAACAAATAGTTGAAAATGATAGATATTAGGTGGAAACATATACATCTTAGAAAAAGAAGAAGATATACTAATAGGATAGACAATTAATAAGAATAGGAAATAATTTCAAAATCATTTTTCTAAATTAAAAATTAACATAAGGTGGGGGTAGAATTAACGTGAACGCTTGAAAAGTTTCGACTTAATATATTATAGATATAGATTATTGATATAAAAAAGACGACAAATATTTTAGAATGACGAGAAAAAAAAGAGGGAAGGGGGCGAGGAGGCCTCTTTTGAAATATTTGTGTACTAACTAGCCCATCCTAAAAAAAAGGAAGTAATTAGTCGGTATAAAATCCCTAATTTTTTTTAGATTTTTTTTTACTTTCCCTTTCTCTCTCTTCCTCAACTCTCTCTCTCGTGACTCTCCCCTCTCTTTCCCTCATCAGATCTGCCCGAGTTCGCAAATCCATCTCCAGCTTCGTCTCGTCGGCCATGGCGCAACAACTACACCACCGTTCTGCATCCGCAAGCCTTCGTCGGCTGCGGTGGTGGAAGAGCTAATCGGATCATTGAAGCAGCAGAAGCTCTACAGAGTGGTAACCCGAGCTTTACGAAGTGGCCTACGAGATGCTCGAGCAGACTTCTCTTTCCTCCGCGTTCGTGGCATCCGTTGCCTTCTCAAGTTCCTCCGATCCGTCGCCGAATCGGATTCTTCCATCCTACTCTTCTCCCAGAGCCAATAGATCCCCGATCTACAAGGTATTGAACACGTTCAGATTTTTTCCACAGTTGAGAGGGAATTCGTCGATGCTGTTTTTATGCCATGGATGATTTGATAGGTTTGTCTTACGTGTTTTGCAATTCTGTGATTTGGAAGATGTAATTGATGGATGAATTTGATATATGGATGGATTTTGGAAGTTGAAGTTTTGCGATAATGCTTGTTGTTTTTATGCCATGGATGATTTGATAGGTTTGACTTAGCTGTTTTGCAATTCTGTGATTTGGAAGGTGTAATTGATGGATGGATTTGATGTATATATGGCAGTGGTTCCACGCAGGACCGAGCCACGGGCGCCGTCCGGCCCGTGGTCTTCTTGCCGGGGCGAGTCAACGGGCAGTTCATCATCGAAGGCCTGTCTTCGGGGTTTGTGTTCGTGCTCGGTGGGGTCGGGGTGCTGCTGATGGACCTCGCTTTCGATCGCAATCGGGCCAAGACCATCCGGATGTCGTACACCTCGGTTGGGGCTTTCGCCGTTGCCATTTCCTATATGATGAGTATGCTCTTCATTCGCATTAAAATCCCTGCTTACCTTCGTTGATCATCCGCCGCTGAGCTACTAGAAATCCCTGTGCTTTTAGATTGTTCAATTGTAATGTTTATCTTATCACACGGATTAGGTGCTTTGCAATTCAGCATTTGAAGTGAGTTTTAAGTTGCTTTGTGGCATCATATTTTGCTTTTAGAGGTGATATCGCTTGCTTAATGCTGAGAATTCATTTGGTACAACAACGGTTGAATCTAGTTGGTTTTCGATTGTGTGTGTGATTGTAGCACAAGATAGAGGTGACAGGTGATGGATAAATCAGCTACGGAAATGGGGGAGTGTACAACTGATGTGTTGAGTGTTTGGCCAATTGAGATTCTACCATATTTTTGTGCTTGCTTGTATATAGCGATAAATTAGGGTACATGGTGACAAGTCTTATGACAAGATTTGACGACAATTTAACCGATGACAAGGCTAATGACAAATTCGGTGATATTAAAATAGGTGATAATACATGAAGAATGACAAGATTTAACCACAATTTAAGCGATGACAAGATGACGAAAAAATAAGCGATGACAGGGTTGATAATAGACAAAAGTTTGGGATGAACGGTGACAGGATGACAGGATGAACGGTGACATGATGAACGGTGATAGGTAACATGATGAACGGTGACAGGTGACAAGATAAATGGTGACAGGATGGACGGTGGAACGTAGTGGCACGCGCGTAATTTTGGATATGGGGTGAGATACGGTGGCAGCCTGTAATTTTTATTTTTTTGCAAGGGATAAATTTGAAAAACTGCCTAGTGAACACATTTTTTCGTCATGGGCCTTTCGCTCCATTATTTTCCCCTGTAGGCTTTTTTTTTGTCGAAATTTTTCCCTATAAGCTTGTTAGCCTTTTCTCAAAAAAAAAAAAAAAACAATTGGGACGCGGATACTTAATTAAGTCTAAAATGACGAGAAAAAAGAAGATAAAAAAATGGGACGCGGATACTTAAGTCATTCTACCATCAAATCAGAGGGGACAGATGCTTCACGTGGATACAGCAGATCTATATTCAAATGTCTTTTTTGGCCTATTCAATTGAAATGTGCCGACATTTTTTAGCCAATTATAGTAGATTTTTTTTTTGAAATGTGCGGACATGCAGCAGATCTATTAATCTATTCAATTGAGATATGTGTTTTGGCCCTATTCAATTGAGATGTGGCCACATGTTTGAGCCAATGATTCCATTATACATACGGACTACTCTTATCTCTTTTGGCCAATTCAATTGAAACGTGCGGATATATTTGGCTAAAAAAAGATAAGAGGGGTCCATAAAAAAACCAACCGGAAAACCAACCAATAAAACGAAAAAAGGGCAATTTTTTTGGTTATCGAATTTATATTATTAAAATTTTTGGTTTGGTTAACCGAATCGAGAATATTGAGAGTTTCTTGGTTCTGTTTCGATTTATGATTTTTGTAATACCGGTTAACCGAAAAACCGTAATTTGTTTTTATATTAATATAAATGTTTGATTTACTTTTAAACAATTCATATTACAAATGATGATGTTCGATTGAGCCATTTTGAGTCCTCTTATTTGTATAGTTTTATTTTTGCTTGTAATTTCAATGAATTACTTGTCAAATATGTCATTTTGTCTACATAAGCCCTTTATATATTTTTTAAATATGTCATTTGAATGAAATACATATAGTAGTATTTTAAAGTATCATTTGGTTATTATAACTATCAAGACATATAAAATTAATATATATTTTGAAGATCTAATCTGGTTAGATTATACAATTGTTTAATCATATTTTATAAATTTATTTATCTTTTTAATATAATCTAAATCACATAAATGGTTATTGATTAACCGATAAAACCGTACCGAAAAATTAGTTAACCAATCCTCGCTAACTGAGATTAATGGGTCCATTTAGGTTTGTGATTTTAGCTGACCGAAATTATGATTAACCGAAATCCGGTTAATTAAAATTACGGTTAACTGGGTTTGAACGCCCCTAATATTCGAGCCAATTATTCCATTATACGTAGCGATGACTCTATGTCTTTTGGCATATTCAATTGAAACGTGCGGACAGGTTCGAGCCAATTTTTTCATTATAGAGTACTTAGGCTATGTTGGGGATGGAGATCCCTCGCTTATCATCGTCGTTAAAATCTGACACGATCCAAAAAATAAAAAACTATTGTTCAAAATTTGTGGATTGAAACTCGTAAAAGTGAACCTGATAAAAACCGGACCCAATTAACCTGAATTTAACTAAGTTGAATCCAAATCGGACCCAATCCATCCAATCCATTGGGTTGATCCAATTTACTATATATTTTAGAAATTATGTTATATTTTATTATATATATTTTCTTATTAAATATTATTATTCAATCTTGATATTTATTTAATAATATCATGATCATAACTATGTATAGTGGAGCTTAGAATACAAAATAAAAAATAAAATAGGTCAACTTCTCTTTAAACAACGTCATCAATTTTTACTAAAATAATTTATCTGGTTGAAATTTATTTATATACCCCACATTTATATAAAATATGAAAGAATCTTACTATATAATAAGTACTTGTTTGGTTTGTTATTAAAATTTCGGGAAGTTGAATTGAATTGATGTGCTTGGTTCAATATATTTTAACCCATATTCCTATGGAGTTAAATTCTTTTGATCTTCAATTTCTCCAAAATGGATGAATTGTAATTATCACGTAGGGGTAGGTATGATCCACTTCCCTCATTTTCTTCTACTATATTTTTCTTTTAAATTTAATTAATTTTAAAATTATCATTAAACGCACAACTTAACCAATTAGATTTCATATGTTAGGATTAAATTAGAACCTACATATAAATTCATATGAATTTTCAAATCCAACCAAATAAAACAATGGTTTTTAATTTATAGACAAATATTTTTAACCAAACATGTTTTTATAAATCCCATGAAGTATGTTGTAACGAGAGATCGAACGAGAACAATAAACAAGATTGGCACAGAGATTTACGTCGTTCGATAACGGTGTGTTACCAATGTCCAACGGGCAGAGAAATAATATGTTATTATTGAAGACTGAATTCGGATTACAAGGCTCTCGGTATTTCGAGAGTTTATATAATGACTCAAGAAACCATAGATACAATTATGGGCCGCATGCCCAAAACAAAATGTGACAGGCCCGTTTTATACCACTGCCTTAGGGACTATTTTTTAGCCCTTATAAGGACTTTCTCAACCTGTACACATGATTCTCTTTTCCTGGAATCTGGAATCCATCTGGCTGAATCATGTATATTTTCTCCTTCAACTCTCCATGTAGGAAAGCTGTTTTCACATCTAGTTGCTCAAGTTCTAGATCCTGATGTGCAACTATCGCTAGTAGCACCCTGATGGAGGTATGTCTGACTACCGGTGAGAAGATCTCATTGTAGTCTACTCCCTCTCTTTGAGGGAAACCTCTTACAACCACTCTTGCTTTGTGCTTTATACCCTCTATAGTAGACATTCCTTCCTTCTTTCTGAACACCCATTTGCAAGTGAATATCTTTCTTTCAGCGGGCATTTTCACTAGTTCCCAAGTCTGGTTTTTTAAAGGGACTCCATCTCTTCTCCCATTGTAGCAAGCCACTATGCTAACTCCCTCCCAGATATTGTAGTCTTATAGGTTTACGCCTCATTATCTTCCACCTCCTCGGCCATCTGCGAGGCATATCCCACTAGATCATCGAATATGTATCTAGTTGGACATCTGATTTCGAACCTTCTTGGCTAGTCTATAACAATGCTTTGATGCACAACTTCATCTGAACTTGCTTCTGGTGGCATATTCTCTATCTGATCAGATTCTGACTCATCCATAACAAATTGAGGTGGTTGATCATCATCCAACCTAGGTGCATGATTGTCCTCTGGAGTAAATTGCACCTCCATCTCCTCAACAACAACCTCTTTTCCTGTTGTATCACTGCATTTTTCCTTTGGATTCAGCATGGAACTCTCATCAAAGACTACACTTCTGCTTAGTATAATATTTTTTTCAGACCAGATCCTATACCCTCTCACAACAGCACCATATACTACGAAGACTCCCTTCTTATCCTTAGGCTCAAGCTTACTCTCATTCACAAGATAATAAGTAGTGCATAAAAAAATTATCAGATTTGAATAATCAGCAGGTTTTCCAGAGTATACCTCGTTGGGAGTCTTGCAATCAATGCTTGTGTGTGGACTCCGATTGATGAGATAGCAGGCTGTTGTAACAGCTTTAGGCCAAAACCGTCTAGCAAAACCAGTGCTTTAGAAAGAATACATCTTACTTTTTTTAGTTGTGTTTGATTCATTCATTCTACTACGCCATTTTTTTGTGGTGTACGTCTGACTATGTGATGGCGAGCAATCCCCTGATCTTTGCATAACTCATCAAACTCAAATGAACAGAATTCTAGAGCGTTATCAGCTCGCAACCTCTTGACCTTCTTCACAGTCTGATTCTCCACTAAAATCTTTCATTCTCTGAATTTGGTAAACGCCTCACCTTTATGTTTCATCATGCATACCAACGACATTCTAGATTAATCATCAATGATAGACAAAAAGTACCTATTACCGCCCAGATATTCAACACGAGAAGGACCCCAACAGTTTGAGTGGATGTAATCCAACGTGCCCTTTGTTCGATGAAAGTCCTTTGGAAATTTGCTGCAATGTAACTTCCCAAAAACACAGTGCTCACAAAACTCCAAGATTTTGATTTTGTGACCCTCAAGAAGATCTTCCTTTGACAGTATATGCATTCCCCGTTCACTCATATGAGCAAGCCTCATATGCCATAGTCTAGACAAATTTGCATCCTTAACATGAACTGATGCAACAACTGTAGAACCTGTGACTTTTGAACCCTGCAATACATACAAAGTTCCCTGCTTGGCGCCTTTCATAATCACATCAGAGCCTTTCCAGACATGTAGACCTCTACCTTCGCCCCTGAAAGTAAAACCCTTACTATCTAACAAACTAGGAGATATCATGTTTTTTTATCATAAGTGGAACATGCCCGACTTCCTTCAATGCGCATAACTTTCCATCATGTGGCCTAATCTTGATTGAGTTAATCCCAACTACTCTACAGACTGAACCGTTTGCCATAGCCACACTGCCACCATCTATACTGCTATACATTATGAACAACTCTCTCTTAGGACATATATCATACGAAACCCCAGAGTTGAGAAACCACACATCTGCCTGATGTGCTTGTTCTCCTGCCATCAGAACAATATCATCCTCAGAATTGCTTCCTCCTTTTTTTTTACTACAGCGGACCTAGATTTCTATTCTGAGTGTTTCTTCTTAGGGCATTCATTCTTCCAATGCCCTTTCTCCTTACAGCAGTAGGCACAGACTTCGTGAGGTAATTTAGGGTTCGGTTTCTGCTCCTCTTGTTTTTCCTCTTCTAGTGACACAGTCTCCTTCCTAATAATGAAAGATTGAGCAAAGTTCCTATACGACAGAGGCAACGACACTAACAATATTAGGGCAACATTCTCATAGTCCACCTTTTCATCAATACTACGCAATTCTAGCCTAATTGTATTTAGTTGATCTAGGTGTTCTCGAAGAGACGTACCTCCTGCCATGCGCATGCTTAAAAGTCGTTGCTTTAGCATTAACATATTAGTCAAGGACTTATTCATATAGAGGCTCTCCAACTTCAACAACAGTTTAGTTGCGGTATCCTGATCTGCAACTTCCATATTGACATCGTCTGCCAGACACAACACAATCGTTGAATGGGCCTTCTCCTCCAAAAGTTTGTAATCGTTAGACGATACATCCATACCCTTCTTATCTTTGGCTAACGGCGCCCACAAACCCTGTTGCTTCAGCAAAGCAAGCATCTTTATCTTTCATAGACGAAAACTATTTCTCCAGGTATATTTGTCAATCTTCATCATGGATCCACACATTGTTCTCGGTGGAATTTGAAACCATGCTTTGATACCAGTTTGTTGCAACGAGAGATCGAACGAGAACAATAAACAAGATCGACACAGAGATTTATGTGGTTCGGTAATGGTGTATTACCTACGTCCACGGGCAGAGATACAATATATTATTATGGAAGCCTGAATTCGGATCACAGGAAATCTAGGTATATCGAGAGCTTATATAGTGACTCAAGAAACCCTAGATACAATTATGGGCAGTAGGCCCAAAACAGATTGCGACAGACCCGAAAACAAAAAAAATAGTTAGCGTTTGGCCTGAGTGCTACTCCGCCCTCCAGACGCGCACTCTGGTCGCCGTGCTACCTGTCGTAGTGTGTAATTCAGATTTAAGGCACATCAACAAAGTACAATTCATATATATTTAATTTCACATGATTTTATTTTTCGGGAAATACACTCCCTCCATACCATTTTCTTTGTCCTAAAGTAAACATTTTGTGGTCATTTAGGAAATGATAAATTAGTATTAGTAGATGGAAAGTAAGTAAGAGTTGAAACCAGATCAGGGTAGTATTGTAATTTAATATGAGTGAAAAGGGATAAAGTAGTAGAAAAACTTTTGAAAAATGGGGATAAAAAGTGAGATTGAACGGGGATAATATTATAAGTAACTACATTATTTCTTGTACTCTGTACGAGACACGCTCAATAACATTTTGTTGACGTTTTATTCAGTTGATAAAAGAATGCATAATAATATTATTAGGAATTAGATATTGATATCGTATTTGTTATCCGAAATCGTTACAATATTTTGTTGAGCCTATATCATGATTAGATGTTAAAAATAAATTTAAATATAAAATTAATATAATTTGACTTAAATAAAAATCATATATAAAACACTATCATTTAATTTCAAAATATATTTGATTAATTTAAGAAGTTATATGAAATTTCAACTAAAATATTGTATTGACATATATATTTTTGTAATTAATAAGATTTCTATATGATGATTGAAATAAAAAATTAAGTTAATTATGACGTATTTAGATAAACCTTTTTGAAAAATAAAATCTTAGTAGTAACAATATGATTTTAAAAAATTAATATTCAATAGATCTTATAAACTTATAATTTATTTAATAATTTTAGAGGTATAGATCAATAAAATTTAGAAAATGAATATTATAACACAAATTTAATTATTTTTTTTATATTTTTCAAATATATTTTTAGGTATTTGTTACTAAAATTATAAGTTTATGGGATAAAAAAAGATTGACAGAAATATGGCAAATATGTATGATATAAATATACATTAAAAACAAAATTTTAGAGTGATAAATAAGTTTAACAAATTAGTTATACTTTTGATTTACAAAAAGAAATGATAAATAGGTTTAACAAATTAATTACT
Source organism: Polygonum aviculare (assembly GCA_934048045.1). Taxonomy (NCBI): domain Eukaryota; kingdom Viridiplantae; phylum Streptophyta; class Magnoliopsida; order Caryophyllales; family Polygonaceae; genus Polygonum; species Polygonum aviculare. The sequence goes on from OW204027.1 coordinate 6,594,368, forward strand.
CCTTTTTTCCCCTTTTGTTCATCCAATAGGACGGTTTTCACGGTTATTAAGGAAATGTGTAAAGTTGTGTTGGTAAGTGTGAAAGTTTAATTATATGGTGGATTGCTTTTTGTAATTTAGTGAGGTAAAAAGGTAAAAATAGATAAAATGGATGTGACGGCTGGTAAAAAATTAGGTAATATGGGATTTTTCTATATTTTAATAATGTTAAAAAATTGAAAAGTTATAAAAGTAGATGATAAAATTGGATGAATTAGGTAATTTAATATGATATTGAGTGGGAGTAAAATAGTAAGAAAAATATATATATAAAAGGAAAGAAGGAAAGTACGAGAAATAAAAGAGGACACCCAAAAAGGAATATTGGACAAACAAATAGGAACGGAGAGGGTATAATTTTGATTTACAAAAAGAATGTCTAAACAAATAGTGGAAAATGATAGATATTAGATGGAAACATATACATCTTAGAAAAAGAATAAGATATATGATAGACAATTAATAAGAATAAGAAACAATTTCAAAATTATTTTTCTAAATAAAAATTTTAACATAAGGTGGAGCCCAAAATTAACGTGGACACTTGAACAGTTTCGACTTTAAAATATACTAGCTTTACCTGTCGTGCCATGCACGACTATTTCACTTAAAAATATTATAAAAGTTTTATTGTATGGACATGTTTTTTATCTTTTAAAAAGAGTGATATTGTTTTTGAAGTTCATATAACTCAAAAAAAATATATATAAGAGTTAATTTTTTTACTCATTTTTTTAATAAAACCTGATTATAAGAATAAAAATTGATATTTTACTTACAATTTTTATCATATTAATAACGATGATCATAAATGTAAATTTAATTTAAAAAAATCATCATCTGATAAATTGATAAAGTTTATAAATGTTTAGTATATTAAAGAAGTAAGTTGAATCCAATATTCAAAGATTTTTCTTAATTTGTTTGTGAAAGATTTTTTCCTGTAATGCTTTAAAAATTAATAACTGACAAAAGCCTTTTCTTTTAAGTAGATAAGAAGAAATTCAATGAGAAAACCCTATAATTTAAATAATAGAAATTAGTTTTTCTATATATGAGGTAGGGTCAAAATTAAGTTGGTGGTTCAAAAACGACCACTTATATGTTTGTATTAGGAAAATAAGGGGCGTTTGTATAATTTGAAAAAAATTGTGGGATAACTTTGTAAATAAGTAAAAAAATTGAAAAAGATGTACGTTATCAAGATATAAATCAGAATTATTATTTGACTAAAAAATCAAATTTGTTATCAAGATAGAAAAAAAAATCAAATACAATGGATAAAAAAATATAGTAGATCATCCATGTACATATAGAAAATATTTAACTTAAGCTTAAAAATGCTAAATTTATTCAAGTAAATCAAATATTAAAGTAACAAAATTAGTATTTCTATTAAAAAATAATTTAAATATTTATCTTAAAAAGTCAAAATTTAATTATGCAAATCATATACAATTAGTTTATAGTAATTATATTTTGAAAATTCAAGATATATATAAGAAAATCATGTTTTTGAATTAAGTGATATCTTAAAAAATATAGAATATCTTACCAAAATTCAAAATTTTGAATTTATGTTTTACATAAATGGATAATATTATTTTATCAATTTAATTGAAATACCAAAAATAAAAAATATTTTATTATCAAAAATACGGTGGGTCCAAAATAAACTTTAGAAAGGATAAGTGATATATTAAAAAGATAGAATATCTTAACAAAATTTGAAAATTTGATCATATCTTTTACATAATTAGATAATAAGAAATATAATTAGATTAATTCAAATAACATAAAAAAGCTATTTTTATCAAATATGCAGTAGGGCTAGAATCAATGTATAAAAAAAAATAGTTTGAATATTACTTCTTTTTAAAATTATTTAGAATTTCTTATGTTACTTCTTATATTATTTAGAAAAAGGGTACTACGTACATAATGTACATTATGAGATTATGTAAAAAAGATTATTTTTGGAAAAAGGGTACTACCTATATTATTTAAAATATGAACTACGTAGATTATATTATTTAGAAAAGGGGTATTATGTTTATTATTTAAATACGTACTTTTTACATAAATAGATTAAAATGGTAATTCAAAGTTAATTAACATGTATCTTTTATAGAATAAAATTTTAAAGATAGATAATATTGTTTCAAATATAGAAATTAGATGAGTACGAAAAAAGATAAAATTAAAGATTAGATAATTAAGAAAATTTTAAAGATAAATAGAATGTCTTCAAAGATAGATATTAGATGGGTAAGGAAAAAGATAAAATTAAATATTAGATAATTAAGAAAATTAAAACATATTAAACTGTTAATAAAGTGGGGCTAGAATCAACGTGGTGACTCGAAAACGGTCGGCTTTTATAATATATGATGACCCGTACCTTGTACGGGGGTGTTATTTATTTATTTATTGTTTTGTGTATGAATTTACTATAACAATTACAAATATTATTGTATGTATACTTTGTTTTAAAATGACACTTATGTTTTGGATTATAAAATGACATGATTCTTGTATATCATCATATATATAAATAAATTCTAGTTATATAGTTACTTTCTATACATACATAAATATATATTTATATAATTGAGGAAGAACGACATAAGATAAGATGCATTATCACATTTTATTAACAATTGATACAAATCTTTTGGCATTTAATTAAATTATGTAAACTAACTTATATAATAAAATCATTAAGTTTAAAAAAAAACTCGGATTAATATATTATAATATTGAAGGTATAGATAATATTTAATAAGTTAAATAGAAAATAAAATTATCTCGCATATATATATCTTATTGTTTTTTAAAAAATAATTAACTAATAAATATATAAATATGTAGTGAAAATTTTAATGAATTATTATCTTAATTAAAAAATCTATCTTTTTTTTTCTAAAGCGTAATCAATATGCAATATAAGCGATATATATGGTAAATATAACATCTATTTTTTTTAGTGATATTATATATGATACGACATTAAAAATGTATTTAATATATTATTTTAAAAGAGTGAATATTTGTCTTATAATATAGTGGTAGAATTATTTACCATTGACGATTTTAAAAAATACCATAATAAAATTATGAAAAATAATTTAAAGTTAAATGATATTCAATTAATCTGGTAAGATATTATGATTATGATTCATAGATTATGACGAAAAAAATATTTTTTCAAATAAAAGGCTTATGATAGATTTATGTATTAATTAAATGTGTAGAATTATTAATTAAACAACTCAAATTCTAAGATAGAACTAATATCTTAATTAAGTAGATAGATTTTTTAAATAAGGGGGTGATGTGGCACAATCTGATGACAGAATTTGCTTTCGCTTTAGTGTATAGTAATAGATATTGATCGTAGATATAGCTTATTGATATAAAAAAGACGACAAATATTTTAGAATGACGAGACAAAAAAAGATAAAAGAAATGGGACGCGGATACTCAAGTCATTTTACCATAAAATCAGGGGGGACAGATGCTTCACGTGGATACAACAGATCTATATTCAAATGTCTTTGTTGGCATTCGACCAAAAAAAAAAATGTCTTTGTTGGCCTATTCAATTGAAATGTGCCACATTTTTGAGCCAATTATAGTATATTTTCTTTTTTGAAATGTGCGGACATGCAGCAGATCTATACGGAGTAGATTGTTTTTTTGATCAAATAATTATTACATTATAGATAGGGATATGTGTTTTGGCCCTATTCAACTGAGATGTGGCCACATGTTTGAGCCAATGATTCCATTATCAATACGGATTACTCTTATCTCTGTTGGCCAATTCAATTGAAACGTGCGGATATGTTTGATAGAGGGTCCATACAAAAACCAAAACCGAAAAACCAACCAATAAAATGAAAAAAAGGCATTATTTTTGGTTATCGAATTTATATTATTTAAATTTTTGGTTTGGTTAGCCGAACCGAGAATATTGAGGGTTTCTTGGTTTTGTTTCGATTTATGATTTTTGTAATACCGGTTAATCGAAAAACTGTAATTTGTTTTTATATTAATATAAATGTTTGATTTACTTTTAAACGATTCATATTACAAATGATGATGTTTGATTGAACCATTTTGACTCCTCTTATTTGTATAGTTTTATTTTTGCTTGTAATTTCAGTGAATTACTTGTCAAATATGTCATTTTGTCTACATAAGCCCTTTAACTTATTTATTAAATATGTCATGTGAATGAAATACATATAGTAGTATTTTAAAGTATCATTTGGTTATTATAACTATCAAGACATATAAAATTAATATATATTTTGAAGATCTAATCTGGTTAGATTATACTATTGTTCAATCATATTTTATAATTTTATCTATCTTTTGTGTATATTAATATAATCTAAATCACATAAATCGTTATTGGTTAACCGATAAATCCGGACCGAAAAATTGATTAACCGATCTTCGTTAACCGAGATTAATGGGTCTGTTGAGGTTTATGATCTTAGCTGACCGAAATTATGATTAACCTAAATCAGGTTAATTAAAATTACGGTTAACTGGGTTTGGACGCCCCTAATATTTGAGCCAATTATTCCATTATACATAGGGATGACTCTATGTCTTTTGGCCCATTCAATTGAAATGTGCCGACATGTTTGAGCCAATTTTTTCATTATAGGGTGCTTAGGTTATGTTGGAGATGGAGATCCCTCGCTTATCATCATCGTTAAAGTTTGACACGATCCGAAAAACCGTAAAATATTGTTTGAGATTTGTGGATTAAAACCCGTAAAAGTGAACTTGATACCTAAGAAAAACCGGACCCGATTAACCTGAATTTGACTAGGTTGAACCCAAACCGGAACCAATCCATTGGGTTGATCCAGTTTATTATATATTTAAAAAATTAAGTTACATTTTATTATAAACATATTTTGTTATTAAATATTATTATTAATCTTGATATTATTTTAATAATCATAAAACTCTTGACAATCCTGACTCGTTGACCAACCCGAATCGACTATAACTTGTCATGACATTACCCGGCTTGACCTGCAAGGCAATTCACCCAAACTTGCACTCACTCGAAGCAAAACATGACCGAACCGACACATTGGACAAATCTAATCTTAGTGCTTGTTGGATTGTAGAAAATCAATAAAATATTTTTCGTTTATTATTTGTTATTGAAAATCCAGTATTTCTCAATTTTTATAGATTTTTTAATTCTTACATATCATAAGAACTTAATTATCTAGGGAAAAGTATATAATATTTTATTCCTCTACAATTCTTAAGAATGGTAATGAATCGAATACTTCTTCAAAGTTCATATGAACTATAAATTTTAGAAAATTATATTAGATAAATTAAATCCTATAAATTAAATTTCATGCAATTAACCCTACCTACTCGATAATTGTGTAAGATACATAAAATGCTTATATGTAAATCTTCATTTATGTGGCCAATGCTAATTCCATCAACCCTACCTACTCAATAATTCTGTAAGATACATAAAATGCTTATATTTAAATCTTAACTAGTTGAAGACCCGTACCATGTACGGGTAATGATCATTTTTTTCGTTAATTTGTGTATCTACTATAATCTATACTATATATTAGTTCTTATATATAATTATTTAAAATGGGAATTGAAAATTTAAGTTAATTAATATGTATCTTTCATAGAAGGAAAATTTAAAGATAGATAATATTGTTTCAAAGATAGATATTAGATGAGTAAGAAAAAGGATAAAATTAAATGTTAGATAATTAAAGAAATTTTAAAGATAAATAATACGCCTTTAAAGATAGATATTTGATGGGTAAGAAAAAAGATAAAATTAAAGATTAGATAATTAGGAAAAATAAAACATATAAAATTGTTAATCAAGTGGGGCCAGAATTAACGTGGAGACTCGAAATTCTCCGGCTTTAATATATAGTATAGATTCATGTGGTCAATGCTAATTCCACCTCCATAGGTTGCTAGCAAGCCCTATGGGATGTTCCTGCTCCGGTCTTTAGACTAAACACATAGGAACTCCGACCCCTATCCTGGAGGTATATATATATATTGGTTCAAGTGAGGACCACTCTTATGGTAAGGACTACCCCTTGTGGTAAGGAGTAATCTCATTCATTAGATTTATCTCTTTATTATGTAATGTATGGTCCAGATTTTTTGAAAAAAAAAATCAAGAAAAAGATTTTTTTTGAAATAAAAAAAAAATTGATTTTTTGAAAAATAAAAAAAATATTTTTTTTGATTTTTTGAAAAATAAAAAAAAAATTATTTGATTTTTTGAACAATAAAAAAATTTATTTTATTTTTTGAAAAATTTAAAAAAAAAATAATTTTTTCGGATTTTTTGAAAATTTTGTTCTTTTTTTGATTTTTTGAAAAAAAAATCAAAAAAAGAAAGGGCAAAGGTCATGTGTAATATCCACAATGTCTATAAAATGGATCATCCCTGTCGGATCTTATATTCCATATTATGTATTCTGAATGCTTATTCATCATGCACTTGTCTGAGTTTGGATTTTGTTTAGGATAATATGTTCATCTCCTGTCTCATGTGTAATATCCACAATGTCTATAAAATGGATCATGAAATTCTCCTTAGTTTTATGGGGATCATGAAATTCTCCTTAGTTTTATGACTCAATTTTGTCTTTGGAACGACAAGAGAAAGGGCAAAGGTCACCCGATTAACCGAATAGCGTTGGATAACGCTAAACGGATATTTTAACTTAAAAAATTCATAAAACCTTCATTAGAGCTTGGAATCGAGTGGTTCTAAACCCTAATGGTAGATAAATGAGTCTAGTTTCATCCCTTAAAATTTGAGGCAATTCCGATAAGTATCCAAAAAGTTATGCCAATTTTACCAAAACGTTGCCCAGTCCCCAGAAGGCAGCGACCGCCGCTTTGCTGCAGACACAAGTGGCCTAACGGGACGTTTTCCTTGTGGGCTCCGGGGTTTGGAGGGCTGTTGTAGTATTGCTTGGAGAGCAATCCTAACACCTTTTGGGCAATGTCAACTATGGATTTGTCAGCCTAGAGGTCCACTCTTTTTCTTGGATTGTTAGGGAGGTTGAGCACTATAAATAGGGGTTGAAGATGATGGAAGAGGGAATCCAAAATCCTCTTCTTGCTCTCTCAAATCCCTCTCAATACAAAGTAGAAGTGTCCATCTTGTTACTGTTGGCACCGGTTCTCCGAGAAGTGGTCGGAATCGATCGAAGGAAGCTTGCAAAATCATGCCGTCGACACACACGCAGGCAGCGACCGCCGTCAAGGGGCAGCGCCCGCCGCCAGTGTCCTTGCTTGCGTTTTGTTCCGGGCCGTTGCCTAGCCGTTACTCGGGCCGTTCCTTGCTTTTGCCTTGCGTCTTGCCTTGCCTTAGGCCTCGTTTAGGGCCTTGCTAGCCTCGACTCCACGCCTCGATTAACGTTTTTTAAAAACGTCTTAAGGCAAGTGGATGGTTCTTCGTTTCCTTACTCGATAATCGTGAAATTGCTTTCCGTTATCAAAATAATCGTTGGGAACAAACTTGTTTGCTAATAATTTGATTAGGATTATTATGCTTAGAAATAATGACCATCGTTATTATGTATTATTATTATCGAATGCTAGACTTGGACTTAGGTCTCCGATGATGTGTGGCCTTTGATTGTTTCAAGTCTCTTTTCGAGACTTTGCTCTGGGTTAGCTTAAGTTAGGGATTGTCGGTTTAGTGATCCGTTGTCTCTTTATAACATATTAGGAGGTATATTTAGCTATCGGCTCCTGATACTGGGTCATGACTCTGCCTTTCTCCGAATAGAGAGGCTAACACTCTTGCAAAGTGTTGAGGACTGTGTTCCTTACTTTGGCTTGTCCCTCATTAAGGCTTGCCTATCTCTAAAAGTCACTAAGGGGAGTGCTTTGATTTATAACAAATGAAAGATTAGTGCTTCGTGCATAGTAATCAATGAACGCGGGGTGATTAGTACAACTTGGAAAGTCACTCCGAGTCCACATTATTGACAATCGCCTATCCAATCTGAATGCATAACTCGAGTTATTAAAACGCCTATAAAATGGCAAGATGGGTTCAGGTGTATAAGCGTCCTTGTGGCCACCTCCCTGTCGGCATCTTCGAGTTATGATGAGGTTGATACGATTCGATACATGTTGGATGCTTTTCAAAATCTCAAATGTTTAAGTTCCCAACGAATCAATAAACACATTTCCTTTCTTAGGCGTTATCTTCTAATAACGTCCTATTCCCGAGGAAGTTCTATCTTCTCTCATTACCCTTTGTACACCGTGCCAAACACTTAAACCTTTCGTTCAGACTACTGTTTCGCTATCGTCATGATGAACCTGGACTAACGTGCACCTACGAGTCATCATATGGCTAAGGATTGCCGTTATGTCCGACCTTTCTCAGAACCGAAACATTACTCTCCCACTTGTTTAGTCTCGCGTTAGACTAACATCTCTTCTTTCTTTCCCAACTTTGTTGGCTGGTATCCCTTGCTTTTATGGGGATATCAAATAGGAAAGGGAAGGCTATCCAGGAGTAGCCAAAGACCTACGATGGAAGGAAGGAAGGAAGGAAGGAAGAAAAGAAGGAAGCAAGACGTCTTCAAATATTTTGTCTACTTTATGGTTTCCACTCGCTTTCGTCTCTATCCGAGACTTGTATATTCCGCTGCAAACTCCTTACTCTTGTATTACTAAACAACTTTAGGCGTATGAGCCTTTGTAACGAAATCCAGCTTTTGTTGTAAAATATGATTTGGTTTTGTTATTCTTGTGTTACGATACTCAAGCCTTAAACGGCTTCGGACCGTGAAATCCGAGGTCGTTGGCGGTAATACCCTTATGCTTGTGAAATCGGGGTGTTACATCATGTTTGCTTGACAATGACTTCATCGCTCTCTCTATCTTCATATGAATCTGATTATTGAAAATGTCATGGTCAAATATGTAACTTGTGCAAATTTGACTCATGCATCAGAGATACAATTATGCATTCCTATTGATCATGATTCATTATACATCATCTATGAGAAATTCCAAGTTAATTTGCCTTATTTCTATTATAAATATGCTTTATGGACAATTTCTCTAAGATATTATGCCATTCTTCAATTCTATACAAACTGATTCTGCATGTCCATGTTTTTCAAGCATACTCCTCTTAACTTGTTCTCTATTTTAGTCCTGAATGCTTCTGAATGTTGAATTGTTTTAAATGTTGTTGTATGCATTATTGTTGTACTTTTTGTTTTTTCAATGATGATGCCTGGTTTTTGAGATATGATTCCTCTACATTCGCACTTGTTGGGCATGCAATAGGAATCCACTCTTGTATAGACACTTTGGCATGCCATTGTGTGTTCAATGTAAGTGGGTGGTTTTCTATCAATGATGCATTGGGGACATCTGAGATCTTTTTTTTTATTTTCTTTTTATCAATGATGAGTAAACATACCTGAGATTCACATCCTCTACAATCCCTTTACCCTGACCTTCAGCGGAAGCTAGTATGTTGTGCATACTTTGGCATGCCATCATTGGTCTAGTTAAAAGGGTGGATTTGTATCGATGATGCAATGAAGACATTTGAGATTTTTTTTCTTTCACTCACTAACTGCAATGCATTAAAACCATGCTACATGACATTCATTCATTCACAAAAGTGTGGTTACATTCCACTAGGTTAGTTACATAAAGCTGTCTTACTTACAAAAATATGCCATTGGCCTAGCATTCATACACCATGCTTCCACTTGCTATATATGACTATATATATTGAAAGTCCTCAAAAACTTCATCTTGCTTGTGATTGTCTACATTGGTCTCTTGAGTCTCTTGTGTTGCTTGCATAATCTGTTGAGGTATTCGTGTGGTTACTATCCATGAACCATTTGCCATGCTTCTTACAAAACCCACATAGGTGCTTCAACTTGAATTGGTAGAGTCCCCTGAGCTTGTAATCTCTTCTTATTGAAATGTGGCAAATCATAATCATCTCATCCTTTAAACTTGAAAATTTCATTCATTACATATTGTAAAGACATCCAAACATTACCTAGAGTCTTAGTTTCTAACTCATAAAAGGCTCCATTCACTGCTTCCATCATGCCATAAATATTCTTAGGCATTTTTTATGCATTTAAGATTAAATACTCAAAAAAATCCTAGGTCTAATATATTCAAATCATGACTGTTAGTTAGTTATTGTGTTAGGGTGAAAGCAAATCCATCTTGTTGGTATACCTGTTGCCACTCTACATCTTCTTGTGATATGTTACTTTTGCATTATCTTATTGTATGAATATTACTTGATGAGCTCCTCTATTTCATGGCAATTTGCCATGATTGCTAGCACAATCTGATTTATGAGCATTTCTTTTATGACTCTCTAGTTGACTGATTCTATGAGCCTTGTAACCATTGTCCCTTTTGCTTTGTTTTTGGATTTCCTCTTTGTTTCTTCTTGATAAATAAAAGGAAATATGCCTATCTTGCCATCAAATGTGCATTCTCCTTGTGCATCATACCTTGATCGTGATACTATAGCTGTGAACATGACTTTTGGAAAGAATTTACTTGAGCTTGGTGCTTTGTATTGTCCCTTCTCATGTTGTGAGATAAACTCTTTGAGTCTTTTTGCTTAACTGGAACCATTTCTCATCAATATGAACAAAGTCATACATTGCATAGTAATGCTTCTTTGTCTCTTGTGTGCCCCCTTGAAGTAGGCTTAGAATCCATTGCAACCTTGTTGTTTTGTTTGCTTCCTTCAAACTTGGCTTGAGTTTGTATGAAGCCTGATCATGCCACTCTTAATAAGTCCATGTGCTGCACGTTTTGACATTCCCAGCCTGCATGCTAAATCTCTTATGCAAGTCTTGTCCCCCATGCTTATCTTTGTGATTGTTACTTGGTTGACATCTTTCCTCTTTCTACCACTCTTGTGATACTTGGTGCTTACATTAGGCCTCTATAATGCCTCTAGTTGTTGCTTGGCTGTGTTCCATATCCTGGATGTGGTCCTTGTTGAAGCATTAAATTGGCTACATTTGTTTCTTGAACAATTGTCCCGTTGTTGTTTGTATTTACAGAAGTTTGAAGAGAATATGAAACCTCTTTGATTATTGAGCTTTGACTTTGATGGTTGGGGATGTAAAGTTTTCCACTGTGTGTTGCCCTGTCTCTATTGTGTGATTCCTTACCACATCATCCATGTCTCATGTTGGAACATTAAGATCAAAGAGAAAAATTTCGCTATGTGGTGGGGCTTCACAATCAGGAAAGGGCTCTTCATTAAGGTTGAATACTGAAGCCATTGAATTCGGAGCCATGATGTTGAGAATTTCAGAGGAAGAATATTCAATGGTTCCTATAGTTTATGTGATATTCTTTGTGTTTGTTTGTATGGACTAAATTCTTGGTTATTCTCTGTTCCTTAAAGATGATGTATGCCATGTCATCAATCCTTGTGTAGGTTGTACAAGCATTGCCTTTTCAATTGTCCACGTTTGGTGGGATGTGAAACAACTGTGTAGATGTTTCAGATTTGATAAAGTCTACTTACTATTCATTGAATTGACTTGCCTTAATTCTAGTGTAAAAATGTTTTATGGACAAGTTTTCTGGGATAGAGGGAGTATTATTTAGGTAATGTTAATAAATCGGGTAAATCAAACTTAATATTAAATTGTTGCGGAATAAATTCCAAACGAAAAAATGTAAATGACTATTGGATCCTGTAACACCCGTCTTTACACTGGGGTGTTACTCAGTAGTAGACCTTATGAGGCTCTACCAATTTAATTCGACAACAGAGCATTTGGATCCTAAAACGTGGGCACGACGAGAAAATATTGAAAAATATCCGACTTGAATTATGAAGTAAAACTTTACAGAATAATTCATGAACCCAATCCAAAACAATGCTATCAAACACGAACTCTCTAAATCCCATACATATCAACTCATGAATTAAGGCTAAACATAATAAATCAAACAATAATATAAATTAAAGTAAACAACCTTCTGTCAACCCCAAGCATTCTAGGACACGCCTCACCACTTCTGTTGGGATAGTGTTAGGGACATCAGTCATTAAAACTGAATCAACGATATCCATACCTGCTTTTGATAATGACAAATTCCATGTTATCTAATGTGTTTGTCCAAGTGTTACTCGCAAAAATGCTTCCAGGGACGCTCATCATATGGGAAGGACAACAAGTGATCGCCGCCCCTAAACTATAGGGACATCCAGGACTTCAATGATCAAACGAACATGAATGAGTTTCATGCAAGATAGGGAATCCGTCACTATCGAGAAGGAAACCGGCGTTAAAATTACAAAATTTCAAATGCAAACCAAGTCAAGGATGCCCGACAAAGGTGACATCATTTGCAGCCGCAGTTTAGAACCTTCAAATGTCATAGACAAACTACATGCTTCCAAGACGTCGCTTTCGACAAACTCATCCCAAGGACCACGTGGAAGCTTCCCAGCAAAAGAAGAGATAAGTTTCAAGTGGAGACAAACATTTGAAGATGTACAACGTAGGATGGAGAGCGACATGATTTGCAGAGATCTCTGAGGATGCCAGAAGGGAAAAAGGGTCTTAGGAAAGGAGCCCTTTCCCATGGCCTATAAATACATTCCAAATGCATTCAATGCGATGTGACTTCTGCCACTCATTTACAAAAGCTTCCAAGAACACTACGAACAAAGAAAGAGAGAGAGCGAGATCCAAAAGAAGAAGTCCAACAAAGATCAAACCTGTTCTAATCAAGAGTGTGTTGTGCTCCCTAAGGACTAGGGAACACGTGAGGTCTGAGTTCCATTGTACTTGGTGTTTATTGTGTTAGGCTAGTAGAACTAAGGCTAAAAGAAATGTCATTAGTAAACTGTAGGGATGAACTCTTTTACTTTAGGGAAGTGTGATTTTTGCTTGTGTAATAGTTGTAGGGACTCACATAATACAAGTATAAGGAAGTCATTCAAAATCATCCTCGGAGGTAGAGGTTTACCATCTAGACTAGTTGGTCTAAGTGGGGTTCCTTCAAAAATAACTAAGTCCTTACTTTCACTTGTATGCTGCATCTTTTCCCTGCTTTATTATTCTGCTGCCAAGGACGTCGTCCCTAACGATGTCCTTACGTGTACTAACTAATATCAATCCAATAATTGGTATCAAAGCAGAAACGCTCTAGATTCTTTGTTAGTCTATAGGAAAGATGTCTAACATGGAGCCAATCAGAAACAACAACAATAAGCCTTCATATCCGGATGAACGAAACTACGAACGCTGGAGACAAAGGATGGTTGCTTGGATAAGGAGTATGGACTACCAGTTCTGGGTGGTCATCAAGAGAGGTGACTTCTAAATTCCCACTGACAAAGTTGATAAGGAAGATATATCGGGTCCCGATGAGTGGAAGCTTATGGAGATCAACGCCAAGGCCATCGTCCTTCTCCAAAACACTATGTGTGAACAGGACGCCACCAGAGTTGGGAACCTAGAAACGGCTAAGGAGATGTGGCATATTGTTGAGAAGTTCCACATTGGGATGATGGATATCAAAGAAGATCACCAAATGAACGCTAAGAGAGAGTTCTTCGATTTCCGTATAAAGCAAGGCAAATCTTTCTAGAGTTATGTCTTCCGTTTTGAGGCGTTATGAAACAAGCTCACCCAATTGGGAATATCATCTAAAGCAATCACTGACAAAATGAAAATCCAACAAGTCATTGATGGGCTAACTGGTAAATGGAACGCCGATAGGACATTGTTCAAAGAGAAAACATCCAACAAGGAATTCCCAATGAGTGAAATCTTTGGGAAGTTGAGTTCCTACGAGGTTAGAAAAGAGAAGGACAGAGCCTTGGAGAAAGAAAAAAACATCGCTTTGAAGATTGAGACTTCCCTCAAGAAGGAGAACACAAGGACTGAAGCCCCATCTTCAGTGGACGAAGGAGAAGAGGATGATAATCTAGTCCTCATTACTAGGGTCATCCGTGCAATATGTACAAGAAGGGAAAGTTCAACAAGAAAAAATTTTCTTCCTTCTCAAAAGATAAGAGCTCCAACAAAATCTCTTATCAAGTGATAAAGGACATCACCTATTTCAAATGCAACAAGAAAGGCACTTTGTTAAGAACTGCAACTTTAGAGGCAGTTCAAACTACAAAGGGAGAGGGAAGACATATGTTGCCACTTGGGACGATCTAGAAGATGATCCCGAAGCATGGACCACTCCAAACAACTGTTTGATGGCAATCGCCGATGAGTCTAAGGACGTCGATGAAGAGGTAACCAACGAGTCCATTCTAAATTCCCTTGTAAATTACTCTAAGCCTGATCTTGTTAAGTTTCTTTCTAGAGTCCTTAGGGATAATATTGAGTGTGTAAGAGAAAATGGATAACATTGATTATAAAAAGGTTGTTGATGAAGAAAAAGCTTGTGATAATTGCCCTAAGTTAAATGCCCAACTTGATTCTTCTCTTAAACTGAATGAGTCCCTCAAGTATATGGTAGCATGCTTAAGAACTGAAATTGAAAAACTTAGGGAAGAGCTAAGTGGAAATGAGCGTCCCTCTCCAGAAGCGAACAAGCCAATTGTGTTCATTCATGCAAGAAAAGGACTCAGCTTTCACTCAATTCCTAGAGTTGTTGATTCCCTACGAAGTGATTTTCAACCATGCAAACTAATTGAGTGAACTCTTGAAAAACAAAAGAATAAGAATCTTTCCTTCAAAAAAAAAAAAATAAGAATCTTAAAGAGAGAATAAGATTCCTTGAAAGTGGCATGTTGATTCGCTCTATTTTGTATAGGTTAACTCTTGTATTTTAGGGCTATATTGAGTGTGTTTAGGTTAGAGTTGTGCGTAATTGTAATACGAAGACCGAAGACACAAGAATTCAAGAATCAAGAGTTTTAAGGCGTTTTGAGCTGTCTGCGTGACACCACTTGCTTGCGGAGGCCATAACTGGAGCTACAGTGGTCGGATTGAGTTGATTCCGGTGCCATTGGAAAGCTAACTTCAAGGGCTTCAATTCATCTTTTTACACCGAAGTCAGATTCCAAGCGGAAGATGGTCAAAACAGCCTCCGAAGTGACACCAGCGATCCTGTCGAGATACCGCGACCGCGGCCAAGGCGACGCGCCCGCGGTGGTTGCCGAGACCGACTTGTTCTTCTCTGTATTGATAGCGCGGGCGCGGTGGGAGCGACGCGACCGCGGTGATGCCGAATCCGAAGCGGGCTTTCTATCTTGTTTCCTTTTCTATCTTTTGCCTCTTTCCTTATCTATCTCGTGGAGCTTGTTCCTTGGGCTATATAAGGAGGAGTCCTCCCTAGGTTTTATTCAATCTACCTCTTATCTTCTACCTTATTCTCTCAATTAATTAGGTTTTTAGTTTAGTTATGGAGAGCTAGTCTCCTTGGGTTTGTTCAAGGGAGAAGCTCTGATGTATGAACTCGTGAGATTTTGGTAATTGATTTCTATCCTTTGGTTAATATTGATTCTCTTGTGCTTCATCTTATGACTGTTGATTGTTTCTCTAGGACTCGCGACCCTATTGAATTGATTAGCTTTCTACTGTTTGATTAGGTTTGGACCGTGGACAAAACTAATCTGTGAAAACAACTTAACCTAGACCTGTTGTCTATGCAACTAGGATTAAGAAGAGAATTGATTGTTTTATCTTGCAATTGACTCGTAGCTTGATTGTTTGATATTATATCCTGCATATCCTTGTTCTCTATGCTAATTCTAGGTTAAGCGTCCTTGCCTAGGGTTATAGAATTGCTTGGACCGTGGACTTGCGATTGTTAATGATCAGGATAGGAATTAACCATAGGTGTAAATGAAATCAATGAATGAATCTATGATCGAGGGATTATATCATGAGTGGATCTTTTGAATGAACTTGTCTCTTTATCAATTGTTTCCCCATATTTGCATGTTTGTTTATTTGTTTGTTCTTTGTTTCCTAGTTTAGTTTAGTTTAGATATCTTTCTCTTAAATCCCCCCTATTCTTTGGTTGATAATTTTATTAGTACTATTAGCCTTAAGTTCTCTTGGGTTCGACCCCTTACTTGCTTACTATACTTAGTTTGTTTGTTTGGGTTATTTATCTTTGATTTTGGCACGAAGACTTTAGCCGAGTCACATGTCAGGAGAGAAAGACAATTACAGCAACTTTAAAAGCCATAAGATATATGTCAAAATTGCTAAAGGACAAGGTTCTAGAGTCCCTAATTTAGAACAGATGAAGAAAAGTAGGATTCACAAGCCACACCCCAAGTATTACCTCGGTGATTACTACAGGACGTGCTGACACTGTGGGAAGCATGGACACCGCCAAGTGGAGTGTCCTAAGCTTAGGGATGATATCCAAGAGAGTAGGAAGGCTTGGACTCAAAAGAAAAATGTTGCTAAGCCTAAATTTGTCAAGTCTACTCCTAGGATGCATGCTAGTTTCTATTCCATATCTAAGAGCTTTGTGTCAAATTATGCTAAGTCTTCCAATGATGTGAATTTGTTTGATTATATATCCGTAAGGAATTGTTTTATTGTAACGATCCAGGTAAGGGGCACCTTGTCTTGGTCGCCAAGAAATAACATTTATTTTTAGGTGGAGGTGAGAAGTTCCCATGGATCACAGATAATGCAGCTTCAAATCATATGACAGGAAGCAAGGTCCATCTCACCTCAATGCAAGCAAACACCCAAAGAGGGATTGTCTCCTTTGGGAACAAGGGCAAGGGAAGGATCAAAGGGACTGGCATTGCAATGATCAACAAGTCAACCAAGGTCTCTAATGTAAATCTTGTTGAGGACTTAGGCTTCAATCTCTTGAGCGTCTCTTAAATGTATGATCAAGGGAACAACATGGTCACCTTTGACTCTCATGAGTGCCTAGTCATCAACAAGAAAACCAACAAAGTTTTACTCCAAGGAATAAAGAAGGACAATGTGTACATTCTCAACAGTGACTTTGAGCCTCCAACAATGCTTGATTGTGTCTTTAGAGGATGTTGAGCTCTGGCATAGACGACTTTGATATGTTGGGCTCAGTATCATCCTGAACTTATTCCAACAAGACCTAGTGAGAGGATTGCCCTGAATTTATCCTGATAAAGCTGAAGTGTTGGGAAGGTATTAGGGACGTCGGTCATTAATACTGCATCAACGATCTCCGTCCCTAGTTTTGATAATGACAAACTCAATGTTTTCTAATAAGTTGTCCAAGTGATTATTTCAGGAATTCATCAAGGGACGATCATCACGGAAAGTACAATAAGTGATAAGTCGTCCCTAAGGATGAGTTTCTGCGAGACAAGGACTCCATCCTTATTGAAGTAGGAACACGCACCAAAAGTCATGTTCAAATTCAAACAAGGCTGCCCGACAAAGATAACATCATAAATGGTCGGAATCCTCAGAAGCTTCGGTTGTCAGAAGACAAAGCAGCTTGAAACAAGGACATCGCTTTCCGCATCATCCCAATACAACATGTGGAAGCTCCCCATCCTAAGAAGGAGTTGACTTTCGGATGAAGACAACATTGTACAACATGGAGAAAGCAACATCTCTGACCTTCTCTCTGAGGACCCAAAAGGGTATAAGGGTCCTAGGAAAGGAACCCTCAACCACTCACTATAAATACATTCATTTGCATTTATGGTGAGGTGACTTCTTCCACACACATTCAAGAGCTATCAAGAACACGAAGAACAACTCAAGAGCAAGAGTGATAGAGTGTGTTCAATAGAGAAGAAGTTCAAACCAAATCATAAAAACTGTTTGTATTGATTTGGAACTAGAGATGTGTTTCCGAAGGCTCTGAGAAACACTCAAGGTTTGGTTTCCTGATTTCTTGTGTTGAAGGGTAAATTCTTGAACAAATAAATTTGTCAAGACCTCGTCGAGTATAGTGAAGTCAGGATTGTTCCACGGGAGTAAGAAGAATCTATTGTCTAGCAATTGAACTACGAAAACAAAGCAAAACAAGCAAACAAACACGAAATCACACTTTCAAAGATGGGTCGCACCCAACCTTAGGTAGGTCGTGTTCGACCACGAAAATCACACTATGAACACACAAGCACAAGAAACAGAGGGAGGTCGCATCCGACCTATAGAGGGTAGGGGCCAACCTATCTGGGTACGAAATTTAACTTGATAAAAATATGGGAAAACATCTAGGGATAAGATTTCACCACAACATAAACATCCATTCAAACAAATATCAATGATCAACTCAACCAATTAATCTCATGATGACTTTCACCATACATAAACATATCAAAATCTCAACTTTCATAAAGATGTGACATGCAATCCTACTTGTATTCTAAGGGTTTTAACTTTCGTCTTAAACCCGAATTGTTATTCAAATTCACAATTTCCTCTTTCAATTCAATTGCAAATAAGAACATGCCCCAATTTTCATCAAGGAATTAAACATACAAGTTGGATTAAAGGATAGAGATTATAAGGTTAAGCATGGATCAAAAGATTCAAGTTTTATTATGCATGCTTATGTTGGGTTACACCCCAACCCTAGAAAAGAAGACTACTCACACTTCTTCATGCAAACATTCATCATAAAAGAAGAAGAAGACATGATCATAAACAAGCAACTTGAATTAAAAAGAAGATCCAACCTACAAGTCTTGCAAACCACAAATTCTCCCTACAAACCCTTGTCTTCCAAGATTTTTTCCTAAGAAGAATGAAGCATGACTCCTAAAAAAGAGACCCCTAAGGCTCCTTATATAGAGGTACAAAATATCTAAAAAGGAAACAAGCTCTTTCCATAGCTAAAACACCCAAAAGTACAATTACATGGGCGGCAAGTAAATTCTCGCTAGGCTTCTCGGTAAGGTCGCGGCCGACCCTTGTCAGATCGCATCCGACCCCCTCCTTCACAGCTCAGGGCAGGTCGCAGCCGGCCTTGGTCAGGTCGCATGCGACCCATAGTTGGGAGTTGCGTTTCTTCTCGCTTTTGTTTGAACTTGCTCCAAATGATTGATCTTTTTCGTGGTGTTTCTTCCTTCTTGTTCCTTGATTCCTTTAAGCCTCTTGTACTCCTTCTAAGGCACCTTTTATTGCAAACTTGTCTCTTGATTGCTTTGAAGAACTCTTGACAACTTGACTCTTGAAAACCACAACAAACTACCACTTCCTAGAATGCTCCAAATGAATGAAAACTTCTCCTAACTGCTCCAAATACCTACAAAACATAAAAACAATGTCCTCAATCATGTCCTCAATGTTCTCAATCATGTCGGAGAAGATCGCCATCATACACTTTTGGAAAGTGGCGGGGGCGTTGCAAAGTCTAAATGGCATCCTCCTATAGGCAAACGTCTCATAAGGATATGTGAAAGTTGTCTTCTCTTGATCATTAGGATGTATCGGAACCTGCCAAAAACCACTATAGCCATCGAGATAACAAAAGTAGTCATGTAGAGCTAATCTCTCAAGCACTTGATCAATAAAGGGCAAAGGAAAATGATCTTTCCTAGTGGCACTGTTGAGTTTCCTATAATCAATGAACATGCGCCAACTAGTAGTAGTCCTAGTAGGAATCAGTTCACCCTTCTCATTCTCCACAACGGTGAGACCGCTCTTCTTTGGTACCACATGAACCGGGCTAACCCACTTGCTATCCGAAATTGGGAATATGGTTCCCGCATCAAGCATTCTCAATATCTCCTTCACCACTTCCTTCATGTTCGGGTTAAGCCGTCGTTGATGCTCAATGGTCGGTCGATGCCCCTCCTCAAGAAAAATCCGGTGCATGCACAAAGAGGCTGAAAGTCCACTCAAGTCCTCAAGTGAGTACCCAATGGCTTTCCTATGAGCCCTAAGAACATCAAGCAATTTTCCAACTTCTTCCGCATTTAGATTAGCATTGATGATAACCAGAAAAGTGGAATTTGGGCCAAGAAACTCATACCTCAAAGATTCGGGGAGAGTCTTAAGCTCCGGATTAGGTGGTGGTGGTGTAACAATCTCATCGTCCTTCTCCGCCTTTAGAAACTCCTCGAAATCTCCATCTTCATTGCCCAGAAAGGTCGCGGCCAACCAGGTAGAGGTCAATTCTGACCCTTCACTGAGCGGAAAGGTAGGCCAGTTGGAGGTCGCGGTCGACCAGGGAGGGGTCGACTCCAACCTATCACTGAGAGCGGTGTCCTCGTCGTCATCTTCACTTGTGTACTCTCTAAGCAACATCTTGATCTCCATGGTTGCACCGGTCTCTTTCATGGAGGGGTTGAACCGGAGCTCGACCACTACGTCTCCTATCTCAAAAGTGAGGAGACCTTTCTTCACATCAACAACCGCGCCGGCGGTGGCAAGGAAGGGCCGTCCAAGAATGATCGGGACGACGGGATCCTCCGGCATTTCCATCACAATAAAGTCATTGGCACAAAGAACTTGCCGACTTGGACCGGAAAATCGTCAACAATGCCGGTGGGTTGCACACAAGAGCCATCCGCCATATAGAGTCTCATGTTCACGGGGACTAAGGGACGCATGTTGGTCTTGGACCATATAGAAAGAGGGAGGAGACCACCACTTGCACCAAGATCACATAGAGCCTTGAATCGATGGGCATCGATGCCAATGGTAATAGCAAACTTACATGGATCGCCAAGCTTTTCCGGGAGCTCTATAGCCTGTACATCATTGGCCAACTCTGAAATAAACCGCTTCTTTGACAAGATCTCCTTGAGAAATTTGGTGTATGTGGGCATCTCATTCAAGGCTTCGGCAAAGGGAATGGTGATGTTGAGCCCTTAAAGAACCTTCACAAAACGCTTAAACTTGCCCTCCGTGGAATCTTTAGTCTTCTTGGATGGGAAAGGAAGTACCTTCGTTGTCGAAGAAGATGGGACGAACGTCGGGATTCTTAGAGATGGGTCGGCCTCGACCTGCGAGGGTCGGCTGCGACCTCCTTTGTAGTAGAGAGAGGGTAGATGTCGACGATGGGAGGGTCGGCCTCGACCGTTCTCTGAATGTTGTGATCTTCTTCGTCCGTCGTCTTCTTGCTCGTATCTTGCTCCGGCAACTTCTTCCCGCTCCTTAAGTGAACAATGGCAATATGGCCTCTTGGGTTCTCATCGGGATGGCCTGGTAATCGCCCTTGAGGTCGTGGGATTTGAGCCGCTAGATTGTCAAGTTGGGAGTCGACATTCTTTCTTCATGCTTCGAAGTGTCCCAATTGGCTTTGGACTCCATCAATCTTGTTGTTGATTCTTGCAAAAAAACCTTGTGCCCAAGCCGGTGGTTGTTCTTGATAACCGGGAGGTCTATAAGGAGGGGCCCTTTTCTCTTGTGGGGGTGGTGAATAACTTTGGCCTTGGCCATTGTTGTTCCATTGAGAATAGTTGTTTTTGTTCCTCCCCGCATAAGCATTGTTTTGGCCTCGGTAGGGTCCTCGCATATAGTTTGCCTCAGCCTAAGCCTGGGCAGCCCGGACTTGCTCCACATTAGTACAAGAAGCGGTGGTATGAGATTGAGAACCAAATTCTTGACAAGGTGGGGCGGCGGACTAGCTTGAAGTAGCTTAATTGCTTTTCGATCCGGTTGATCTTATCTTGCATGAATTGGAACATCACATCTTGATCCATTGGGTCGCTATTAGGATCATATAGCTTCTTTGTTTGAATTCGGACGGCTTGTTGGGTCCCATACATGGCATCATAGTTGGTGAGTTTGTCCATTAGAGCCCATGCCTCATCGGGATCCATCTCAATGAAACCGCAATCGGTGTGAAGATTGATGCGGTCCTTTGTCGCGGCATTGCTCCCTTGAAAGAATATCTCTTGAAGAACATAAGGAGGTTGTCTATGAGTAGGACATTGCCGAAGAAGCTCGTTGAATCTCTCCCAAGTCTCAACAAACGTCTCATTGGGAAGTTGATGGTAGGAAATGATGCGCTTCCTTAGCTCGGTAGTCTTGGCCGGTGGAAAGAACTTCGTCATGAACAAGTCGTGCAAAGCCTTCCATGTAGTGATCGACCTAGGAGACAAACTCTCGAGCCAAAGAAGAGCCTTCCCGGTTAGAGACCACTTGAACGCCTTTAGGAGCATATATTCAAGTGAAATGCCATCGGCGGCGATGGTGTCACAAAGATCGGTGAAATTTTTGATGTGCTCCATATGGCATTAGGAGGCCTTGTCTTCATATTGAGACCTCTTGATGAGAGTGATGAAGTGGGACTTGATCTCAAAGGCGCGCTCAATTGTCGGGAGCACAATAGCGGATTCGGGAACCCTAAGCTCCGGATGCATGTATTACTTAGCGTTCCTCGGAATAGAATCAAGTTGTTGTTGGAGACGAGTTGCTTTAGCAGCACGAGCATCTCGCTCCATTTGCATGCGCTCCATCTGAGCGCGGAGTTGTTCCATCTGACGAGCAAGAGCCTCAATGTCGGCCATTGCTTTTCGTTCTCTTAGCTTGCGGTGAAGGGTTCTCTCTATTTCAGGATCAAAGGGAAAATAGTCGATTTTCCTTCGTGAACTAGAGGGCATACACCTGCACACAAAACATGATAGAAACGAATTAGTAATAAACTAGGGGTTTAGGCGAGTCCCTCACCCAAAATAAAGCTAGACAAAGAAACTAAACTAACTCCCCGACAACGGCGCCAATTTGTTGAAAGGTTAATTCTTGAAAAAATAAATTTGTCAAGTCCCCTCCGAGTATAGCGAAGTTAGGATCGTTCCATAGGAGTAAGAAGAATCTATTGTCTAGCAATCGAACTACGAAAACAAAGCAAAACAAGCAAACAAACACGAAATCACAATTTCAGAGATGGGTCGCAACCGACCTTAGGCAGGTCATGTTCGACCACGAAAATCACACTACGAACACACAAACACAAGGAATAGAGGGAGGTCGCAGCCGACCTATAAAGGGTAGGGGCCGACCTATCTGGGTACGTAATTTAACTTGATAAAAATATGGGAAAACATCAAGGACAAGGTTGCACCCCAACATAAACATGCATTCAAACAAATTTCAATGATCAACTCAGCCAATTAATCTCATGATGACTTTCGCCATATATAAACATATCAAAATCTCAACTTTCATAAAGATGTGACATGCAATCCTACTTGTATTCTAAAGCTTTTACCTTTCGTCTTAAACCGAAATTGTTATTCAAATTCACAATTTCCTCTTTCAATTCAATTGCAAATAAGAACATGCCTAAATTTTCATCAAGGAATTAAGCCCACAAGTTAGATTAAAGGATAGAGATTATAAGGTTAAACATGGATCAAAGATTCAAGTTTTATTATGCATGCTTATGTTGGGTTACACCCAAACCCTAGAAAAGAGGACTACTCACACTTCATCATGCAAACATTCATCATAAAAGAAGAAGAAGACATGATCATAAACAAGCAACTTGAATTAAAAAGAAGATCCAACCTATAAGTCTTGCAAACCACATATTCTCCCAATAAACCCTTGTCTTTCAAGTTTTTTCCTAAGAAGAATGAAGCATGACTCCTAAAAAGAGACCCCTAAGGCTCCTTATATAGAGGTACAAAATATCTAAAAAGGAAACAAGCTCTTTTCATATCTAAAACACCCAAAAATACAATTACTTGGGCGGCAAGTAAATTCCCGCTAGGCTTCTCAATAAAGTTGCGGCCGACCCTTGTCAGATCGCAGCCAACCCCCCTCCTTCACAGCTCAGGGCAGGTCGCACCCGACCTTCGGCAGGTCGCATGCGACCCACGGCTGGGAGTTGCGTTTCTTCTCGCCTTTGTTTGAACTTGCTCCAAATGATTGATCTTTTTCTTGGTGTTTCTTCCTTCTTGTTCCTTGATTCCTTTAAGTTTCTTGTACTCGTTCTAAGGCACCTTTTATTGCAAACTTGTCTCTTGATTGCTTTGAAGAACTCTTGATAATTTGACTCTTGAAAACCACAACAAACTACCACTTCCTAGAATGCTCCAAATAAACTTCTCCTAAATGCTCCAAATACCTACAAAACATAAAAACAACACATAAACGACTCCAACCCTCGAAAGAGAGTTGAAATCTCATGCAAAACACACAAATAGATAGAAAAATATGCAAAACATCCTAGAAAACAACCTATGGAAATCAACTAGAAAGCATGACATCATCTTGTTTATAAGTGTTAGGTTACAAGCTAAGGCTGAAAGGAATTCACTGGTAGTCTATAGGGACATAATCTATAGGTTTTAGAAGAGTGAAGTTTGCCTTGTAATAGCTGTAAGGACTCTCTTAATAACAAGTAAAGGGAAGTCATTCAAAATCTTCTTCGGAGGTAGAGGTTTACCCGTCTAGATGTTGGTCTAAGTGGGGTTCCTCTATAAATCATTGTGTCCGTTCCTTTGCTTTTGTTATCTCTGTTTTTATTTGTTAAGTTATTTTCCGCTGCATATGGATGCCTTCCCTAAGAAGCGTCCTTAGACTCTTAAGCTACTATCGTTCCAACATGAAGCTTATGAAGCTTTCATTCAGGGGAAGCAGACAAGAAGTTCCTTCAAGCCTAAGAATGTTGTGAGCTCAAAGAAGCCATTGGAACTTCTTTACATGGACTTGTGTGGACCTATGGAGGAAAGAGGTACATGTATGTTATTGTAGATGATTTTCTCGATTTAATTAATTGGATTCTTTTTCTTTCTTGCAAAGCAGATGCATTCAAGGAATTTGAAGTCTTCATCAAGCAAGTGGAAGTTGCTCTAGGAACACAATTGAAAGCAATCAGGTCACATCACAGAACAGAGTTTGAGATTTCAGACTTTCTTGACTTCTGCAATAAGAACGACGTCTCTCATAACTTCTTGGCCCCAAGGACTACTCAACAAAACAAAGTTATGGAAAGAAAGAGAAGAACTTTAGAGGACATGGCTAGAACAATGATGCTAGCGAGTGACGTCCCCAAAGACTTCTAGGCGAAAGCCATTGCTACAACTGCTTACATCCTGACTAGAGTCGTGATCCATCCTTTGCTGAAGAAGACATCCTATAAGATAATCAAGGGATGAAAACCTAACATAGCTCATCTGAGGACATTTGGGTGCAAATATTTTATCCACAACAATGGCAAGGACAATCTTGGAAAGTTTGATGCTAAGAGTGATGAAGGAATCTTTCTTGGCTATTCCTCACAGAGCAAATCCTACAGAGTTTTCAACAAAAGAGATCCTAAGATTGAAGAAAGCCTCGATGTATTGTTCAAAGAAGAGTCCGTTCTAAAAAAGGTAGCTTTAAGTCAGAAGGAACGCTCTTCATCAGCTTCTTCTAAGGACGGCAACAATGATAATGATGATGAAATCCCCAAGAAGGACTACAAGAAATCATCGGGAGCTCCTCCCATCGAAATCCAAGTAATGGGAATGATGTTGGAAGTAAAGATGAAGTCTCCCTTAAAGTTCCCAAAGCTGAAGAAGACCGCTCTCAGACTTGGTCTCTCAATCAAGGTTATGAAGGAGGAAATGAAGAATAAAGTCCTTAGGGGAAACTAAGAGAAGATGCGGAGTCTCCAACTCGGGGGGAACACATCCAATCAAAAACAAGGGAAAACTCAAAGGATGAGTGTTGTTGGGACGATATCAAGGACTGCTTTGTACTTGATATTGTGCCTATACAATCGTCTCTTAGTTTTGATATGACAAACTCACTTTGATTCTAATAAAGTTGTCCAAGTGTTCAGGAACGTTAGTAATGAAAAGGACAACAAGTGTGTGGACGTCCCTGAGATGAAGGGACGCCAGCTTCCGAATGTAAGGACGAGCTAAGATACTACTTGAGCCAAGGACGCAGTCCTCAAGCAAGTAGGAACGCAAGTTTCAACTCCAAGCGCCCTTAGTTGGCACCCGACAGGATGACATCACTCGACAATGTTTGATCATCGAGGACACGTGGAGGCCGATCCTGTAGAACAGTCCATCACCACGTGGAGGCCGATCCTGTAGCGGAATCCTACACAGCTGGATACAAGAAGCTTCCCTCATCACCGCCATACCACGTGGAAGCCGATCCTGTAGCCATGTCCATGAAGGGCATGATCGTCAAAGGAAATGACGCCCTTCCCCAAGTGCTATAAATACCACCCAAGGCATTCATAGTGACTTAAGCTTTCAGAGAATATTCAGAGAGAATCGGAGTGAAAGCTACCTCGATCAAGAATACCAAGAACAAGTCAAGAACTCTTCCAGACTAGGTGTTTCATCGAGTATAAGTTTGAACCCAATTCACAAAGTGTTTGTAAACAGAAAAATAAAAGAAAAGAGAAGTCCTACGAAGTATTGTGGGACGTGTGAGAGTAGCGTCCTTTAGAACATTAAGCTAGGTTTCAGTTATAGGCTTAAAGGAGTTTTTACTAGTGGACATAGGACGTACTCTAAGTGCCAGAGAAGTGTAAAGAACTCACCAGTATAACTGTAAGACGCTTAATAAGAAAGGAAAAGGCTATTTGAAAATCCTCCAAGGAGGTAGAGGTTTACACTCAAGGACTACTTGGTCTTGAGTGGTTCCTCTATAAATAGACGCGTTCCTTGCTTATTTACTTCACCTGTTTAGTTTGTTATTTCCGCTGCAATTTAAAGGACGCCCTTAATACTTGTTAAGGACGCCTCACTCAAGTACGCCTTTATCAGAGTAAAGGACGTCCCTTGTTCAACTAATGATCCAACAAGTGTGATGATCTAGAGTGCAATGAAGAAGCTAGGAATGCCAGGCAAAGGACGCCCCAACTTGTCAGAGATCATCTTGTTGAGCAGATTATTTTAGACAGAGATCAAGAAGTTCAGACCAAA
Source organism: Polygonum aviculare (assembly GCA_934048045.1). Classification (NCBI taxonomy): domain Eukaryota; kingdom Viridiplantae; phylum Streptophyta; class Magnoliopsida; order Caryophyllales; family Polygonaceae; genus Polygonum; species Polygonum aviculare. The sequence goes on from OW204027.1 coordinate 6,621,270, forward strand.
TCAACTACAAATAAGTCAAGAGGAGAAAATCATGCCTTTTGTGCCTTCAATGCCTTTGCGTCCATGATTGAGCCAAAGAGCATTAAGGAAGCACTTAAGGATGCTGACTGGATCCTGGCCATGCAAGAAGAGCTCAACTAGTTTGAAAGGAATAAAGCCTGAAGCTCGACCCTTGTCCTCACAAGAAAAACGTTATAGGGACGCATTGCGTTTTTGTTGGGACGATATTAAGGATGTCAGTCTCTAATATCTAACCAATAATGAAAGTCCCAATTTTTGATAATGATAAACTCAATTGTATTTAATGTTTGTCCAAATGCTTATCTCAGAGAAGTCCCAGGGACGCTCATGAGTGAAAAGGGCAACAAGTGAACAAGAGTCCCTAAGCAATAGGGACGCACTCCATCAGAATATCCAAAGCTGAACAAGAATAAAGTCCCTACGAGATTAGGACATCATCCTCATCGAGAAGGGACACACGCCAAAACTGTGAAGAAGTTCAAATTCAAATCAAGACTGCCCCAACATGATTACATCATATTCGGCCGTAGTCCTTAGAAGGAAGCTTCCTATGTCTGGGCACGTGCACATACTTCCAAAGAAGTCGCTATCCAAAAGATGGTCCCCTGACCACATGGAGGCTTCTCAAGCGGTGACAGAGTTGACTTCCTCAAGATGCAAATCGCACCGTTGAGGGGAAGCGACAAGTTCTACAATGATCTTTGAGGACGCTCCAAGACAAAAGCCACTACCACTAAAAATACCCCTTAAGGGTTATTCATAGTGTGTGGACTTAGAAGATTTCTCCCGAGCTCACTCCTGAAGCATTCAAGAACTCAAGAACGAAGATCAAGAGAGCTTGAATCGGAAGAAGAATTCCAACCACAACAAATCCCAAAACAAATCACAAAAGTTAGAAAGAAAGTTTGTCTTTCACGAAGCTACTGTGAGAGACGTGAGTGCTTAGCATCCTTATAGGAAAGAGAGTTAGGTTACGGTGTTAGGCTAAAAGGAGAGCTACTATTGAGGCTAAGGACGTACACTTAGACTCAGAGATATGTAACGGCTCGCCTTGTACTCTGTAAGGACTCTCTCTAATAAGATAAGGAAGGCTATTTAAAAATCCTCCTCAGAGGTAGAGGTTTTACCCATAAGACTACTTGGTCTTAGTTGGGTTCCTCTATAAATCCCAGAGTCCTTAAGTTTGTTTTATTTTCCATTGCCAAGGGACTCCTCCTGAGGACGTCCCTACTTGACTACTAACGTTTACGGTCCAACAATTGGTATCAGAGCATAGGCTCTACATTTTTTAGTAGTCGCAGGTAATCATGGACATGGAACCAATCGGAATCAATATGGTCAAGCCTCCTCGCCTTACGGACGGGAACTACAATCGCTGGAAGGACAGAATGGAGTACTTCGTTCGAAGCCAAAACTACCAGTGCTGGAAAGGCATAAGGGACGGCGACCTTGAAGTTCCTGCTGCTAAAAAGGATAAGGAAGAGGAATGGGGTCCCGAGGAATTCAAGCTAATGGAGACCAACGCTAAGGCCATTTGCTTCTTGCAAACCGCTTTATGCGAAAGGGACGCCACTCGTGTGAGCAACTTGAAGACTGCTATTTTACAATGGGAAGCCATTGAAAAGTTTCATGTTGGGACGGAAAATATGAAGGAAGATACTTAAATGATGGCTAAGAGAGACTTCTACAACTTCAAGATGCTTCCAAATGAGTCCATTACTGATTACTCCTTCCGTTTTGGGAACTTGTTGACCAAGTTGAAGAATTTGGAAATCATCGAGACCAAAATCACATAAAGGATGAAAATCCAAGTGTTGATTGACGGTTTGTCTGGAGACTGGAACATCGATAGGGCTACCTTCAAAGAGAATCTAGCCAACAAAGGACTCTTTATGATTGAAATCTATGGAAAGTTGATGTCATATGACTCCAGGAGGAATCAAGACAAGATTGACTCAGACCAAGTTCCACACAAGAAAAGTAAGACGGAAGAAGAAAATGCTGAGGACGAAGAGCTAGCCCTCATGCACAAGACTTTTCGTGCCATGCTAAAGAAAGGGAAATCCAAAAGAGGGATGCCATTCAAAAAGTGTTGGGACGATGTTAAGGAATCCTTTGTACCTAAAATTGTGCCTATACAATCGTCCCTTAGTTTTGATATGACAAACTCACTTTGATCTAATAAAGTTGTCCAAGTGTTCAAGAACGCTAGTGATGAAAAGGACAACAAGTGTGTGGATGTCCTTGAGGTGAAGGGGCGACACCTTCCAAATGTAAGGACCAGCGAAGTTACTACTTAAGCCATGGACGCTAGGGTTGTTCATCGGTTCAAAACCGAACCGAACCGCAGAAAACCGAACCGAACCGAAAACCGAACTTCGGAAATATACGAACCGAAAACCAAACCGAATTACCGCGGTTCGGTTCGGTTCGGTTTTGAACCGAATAAACCAATTGATCAATATGTGATTCTTTTTGGAGAAGGTAAACCAAAATCCAAATAATACCTGAACCAAACAAAACCGAATGTACAAAAAAAACCGAAAAAAAAACCGAATAAACACCTATTTTAATATTTTTATATTGAATATAAATATTTTAATTATATATATATATATATATATTTAGTTCGGTTTTAACCAAACCGAAGCGAAAACCAAACCGATCCAAACCGAAAACCAAAAATATATAAATTATAAACCGAAAACCGAACCGAATAAGCTCGGTTCGGTTTGGTTCGGTTTGGATCGGTTTGGTTTTCGGTTTAACCGAACCAATGAACAACCCTAATGGACGCAGTCCCAAGCAAGTAGGAACGCGAGCTTTAACTCTGGAGTCCTTATAAGGCAACCTGACAGGATGACATCACTCGACAAGATTTGATCATCCGGGACACGTGGAAGCCGATCCTGTAGATCAATCCATCACCACGTGGAAGCCGATTTTGTAGCAGAGTTCTACAGCTGGTGCCAGGAAGCTTCCCTCATCACCGCCATCAACACGTGGAAGCAGATTCTGTAGCCCCATACCTAAAGGGCATGATCGTTAGAGGAAAAAACGCCCTTCCCCAAGTGCTATAAATACCCCCTGGGCATTTATGGTGAGACAAGCCTTTCAGAGAATATTCAAAGTGAATACGACAACGATCAAGAACACCAAGAATAAGTCAAGAACTCTCGAAGACTAGGTGTTAGATCGAGTGAAAGGCCGAACCAAAACACAAACTTGTTTGTAAAAGAAAGCCCAAAAAGAAAGAAGGAGTCCTTACGAAGTACTGTAAGGACGAGTAGTAGCGTCCTTTAGAAGTTAAGCTAGGTTACTGTTATAGGCTTAAAGGAGTGTTACTAGAGGACTTAGGGACACATTCTAAGTGCCAGAGAAGTGTAATCACTCGCCAAGATAGCTGTAAGAACGCTTAATAAGAAAGGAAAGAAGCTATTCGAAAATCCTCCAAGGAGGTAGAGGTTTACACTCAAGGACTACTTTGGTCTTGAGTGGTTCCTCTATAAATAGTCATGTTCTTTACTTATTCATCTATCCTGTTAAGTCTTATTTCCGCTGCAACTAAAGGACACCCTTAATTTGTTGTTAAGGACACCTGACCTAAGGACGCCCTTAACCAAGTTAAGGACGCCTCTGATTGACTTACGATCTCAACAAAAAGGAAAGTCCCAAGCTCACGGAGCAGGAGATGAAGGACGTGACCTGCTACAAGTGCAATAAGAAAGGTCATTTTGCCAAGAACTGCTTCACTGGAAAAGAGCTAAAAAAGTATGCACACTTCGCTGCCTTCAAAGCTGCATGGGACGACCTCAACAGTGATGACGAAGAACCGTCCCAAGAGACCTGCTACATGGCAATGGAAGATGAGTCCAAGGACGCTTCAGACGCCGAAGAGGTAACTCAAGAATCCTTAATAAGTTCTCTTGAAAAGTGTTCAAAGCCTAAACTTCTCAAGCTTATTGCTAAGATCATGCAAAAAAAGTTATGCTATGAAAGAACGACTTGATATGCTTGAAGAAGAATCTGAAAACATTGTTGTTGAATGTGAGAGCTGCGACAAAAGTGTCTAAAGAGCTAGAATCCTCACATGAAACATCAAAGTCCCTAAAATCTGAGATAGTATGTCTTAAAATGGAGAACGCTAAGCTTAGGGAAGAAATCAAGATCCTAGGGAAGTCCCCTACAACCGAACCTGTCAAGCCCATTCAATTTGTTCCTTCCAAGAGAGGTCTAGGATACAACTCTCCATCTGGTTCTAAGAACTCCCTACCTAGTGACTTTGAGGCTAGCAAGACAACTGAGTTGGAACTCGAAAGAACAAAACTAGAAATCTTGAGGAAAGAATTAGAGTCCTAGAGAGTGGAGAATCCGGACATAGGGACTACTACACCAACTCCAAGAGTCATAAAATATACAAGAAAATTGCCAAGGGAGATGGTTCAAAAGTTTGTAATCTTGAAAAGATGGAGGAGAATAAAATCCAAAGGCCAAATAAGAAGTACTATAGAACTTGTTGATATTGTGGAAAGCATGGACATTACAAGTATGAATGTGCTAAGCTAGAGGAAGACATTGAGAGTGGTAGAAAGGCTAGAAATGAAAGTAAGAACGCTAAGCCTAAATCTGGTCCTAGGACGCATACTAGTGTGCCAAATGCTAAAAATCAGTAGGAAGCATGCTAGAAGGATAAATGATGTGAATGTATATGATTATTTTCCCATGAAAGAGATGTACTACTGTAACAAACCAGGTAACGGTCACCTTGCCTGGGTCACAAAGAACTAACACTCTTTTTCAGGTAGAGGGGAGGAAAAGCCCGTGGATCATTGACAGCGGCGCCTCAAACCATGTGACAGAGAGTCGGATCCACCTTGATGGCTTGCATCTAGCTCATGCTTAGAGTGCATACTAGGTCATGTTTCATTTGGTTGCGGTTTGCTTTTCTCTCTTTTAAGTTAGTATTTTAGTTGTTTTCGGTTTAGTGCCTTCGTTCGGACTCTACGCCTTGTTTGTGCGTTTTCAGGTAAAAATGGAAGAGTTTTGGTGATGGGAGATCAAAAGGAGCTTAACAAGATGACATTAGCTCGAAGACGGAGTCAAGGAGAGCCCCGAAAAGACGCCACAAGAAGCAAACCAAAGACCGAGCAAGACGAGAGCCGAAAAGACGAGCAACGGAACCAAACCCGGGGCCACAGCCCCCGACCCGGCTAGGGTCATGGCCGGGGTTGGGCTCCCTTGCCAAATCATGACCAAGGCGCAAAAATCAAGCCCCGACCTGGCCGGGGCACAGCCAGGGTCGTGGCCGGGGTCGGGGCTTTTCTTCACGTATGTGTGCGTTTGGCCCTCCAAAGTCGGACCCGGCCGGGTCACGGCCCGAGTTGGAGCCCGGGTCACGCCTCCACGCCCCATTTTCCCGTTTTAGCCTTGTTTCCTTTTAGGGTTGCTTAAATAGCCGTCTTCCTCTCTTTGGAGGAGATTCCTCTTTTCCCCCTTTTGGGGACTTTTTCCCATTTTAGGACCTCTATGGTGTTCTTGAGAGATTGAAGGATTTTGTTGAAGATTTGTGCCATTTCAATCAATAGAATGTTTGTTGTTATGAATTTCCTCATCTCTTCTTCATTTCTCTTGTTCTCCATGGATTGCTAAATTCCCAAATCCTAGGGTTTGGGGAAAACCCTATGGGTTCTAGGTAGTGTTTTGAATTGCTTGCTTGAATTGAGATTTGAATTGTGGTTTGTGTCAATCCTATGTACCTAATGCCAAATTGATTGTGATTTGAGACTTGTTGATGATTAGAACCGAAAGGTTAGGTTGTCAATAGGGAGATAGGTTAGGGACTTGTGTTGAGAGACCTCCTCTCTAACTTGAACTATAGGATTGATTGATTGATTTCCCTTTGAAATGAGAATTGAATTGGGAACTCTTGAGAGGTTGACCTACCGATAGAGGGTTGAGTTAGACGAGCTCACTCAAGCCACGACGGTGGATGAGGGGCTTGAACCGATTCAGCCCCTATTGAGCCTAAAGGGCCTAGTTTTGCATGTCAAGCCATGAAAGTGGATGACTATCGTAATCTAGGTACGATTTGTTTGATTCGATAGGATTAGACAATGATTCTAGGTAGATGCCTCCAAACCATGATTTGATCTTGATTCATGTATGCTTGCAAAGTGCTACTTGGATCCATAGTGTGAGTACCTAGATTCTAGGATTGCATTTCCCATATTATACTTGCATCAATTTGTTAGTTGCTTTCTCCTTTTACTTAGTTGTTATTTGAGTTCTTTTATTTCAATCCCAAATTGCCTCATATTAGCCTAGCTACTTTGATTGTCGGTTCACCAACTCTACTAAAGTCCTAGAGATCGACACCTTGGTACTACGCGATCCGTACACTTGCGGTATTGGTCTAGTAGCCTATCAAGTTTTTTGGCGCCGTTGCCGGGGGCTTTTGCTAGTTTTGGTTGTTTCCGACATCCTGTAGTCTAGGTCCTTTTGCTTTTGATTTTGTTTCTTTTTGTTTTTGATTGTAGGTTTCTTACACCATGAGTATGTTGAGATTTGAGCAATGGGAAGATGAGCACTTCCATGAGTACTTCTCTAGATTTCTACAAGTGGTGCAAGAACATGATGCTTGGGGTTATCAATACCACAAGTTTGAGTTGTGCAAGTGCATAGTTGAGGGTATGAATCCCGCAACTTTTGATTTGGCAATGTACATGAGTAAGGGGAGATTATGGGATATGGGAAGTGATGAGTGTTGGGACTTCTTTTGCTTCATGAGCGATGAATGTATGCAAGTCGAATCTCCACCGACTCCTCAACCGGATGAAACTTCTTATGCTTATCTTGAGAGTTTGGTAGAGGATCTTGCCAACAAAGTCAATAGCTTGGTTGCGGAGCATTGTGAAAGGTGTGATTCTTCTCTCCACTCAACAACCACTTGCCCATTCTATGAGTATGAGGAAGCGGGAGACATCACATTGGAATCCAATGACCATGAGTTAAATGTGCCAAATGAAGACATTGTCGTCATGGATGAGCCCTTAGAACTCAACGAGCTTGATGGACCCCGGGGTGATGAGATGAAGAGTTTCGATGCTTTGAAAGAGATGGGTGATCTATGTGAGTATGAGAGGTTCTCTTATTATGAATTAGAGGATGAGAGGTTCTTTGATGACGGATTAGAGGATGATGAAAGAAATGAGCAAGATTCCGTCATTGAGGTGTGTCCTTCACCAATGGATCCTCCTTCTATGCTCTCTACTTGGGAATCTCCTCTCTCAATCTTAGATACCCCATGTAAGTTTTTCTCTAATTTCTCACCCATTGTCATTCAAGATTTGCATGATGAAATACTATGTTTAGAGCCTAAAGTGGAATCTAGAGATTACTATGAGGTTGCCTTTGAGGAAAGTGTTCAAAAGAGCTTTGATCCATATTATATATATCTTGAGAAGCCTCCACCCGAACAAAATTTGTTTCAACGTATTCTTTTTCATGAGAGTAGTGCTAGCCTATTTGATAGGTTAAAACGGTTTTTAAATGCTATATTATTCATCTTTAAACCATCATTAGGCTACTTACACCTTTGTGAGATGTGCTCACAAAGTTTTGATAGGTTATTGAGGGCATTAACAATGATTGATCTAAGCATTTGAGAAGGCATTATGGTCAAGCTATCGACCTTAAACAAGTGCTCATTGGGAGGCAACCAAAGTCTTTCTTTGTTAGTAGGTTAAGTTGAATAAAAACTAGAAGTGGAAAGATGGGTAGTTGTTGCTAAGTGCTCTTTGTTGCTTGCTTGGTAGTGCTTGATTGCCATGTTGCTTGAGGCTTGCTTGTGGTTGTCCTTGCCGGGACAACATTTTGTTATTGTTGCTTGTGGAATTTCTTGTCTAGTTGTGTGTAGGCACATAGCAAAGATTCTTGACTCATACTTCCGTCTCCAAGTTGGTGAAATCCTCAATTCCACTTCCCTCTACCTCCTCCTCCACAATAGATACAAGGTGAGTCCTTCCTTCTCTCCTTTCTTGCTTTTATTTTCACATTGAGGACAATGTGATGTTTAAGTTTGGGGAGGGAATTCATGCAAGATAGATGCATTCATGTTTCCTTTCTTGTCTTGCATTCATGTTTACTTTTGTCTTGCCTTTTTATTTGCATGCTAAAAATCCAAAAAAATTGAAAAATTTGACAAAATGCCAAAAATTTCATGCATAATAGGATGCCATCAAATTTTCTAAAATAAGAATCTCTTGTCTTCAACATAGTTAAATCCATGACTTGGAAAATTCCATATCTTTGCTTGGATGGATGAAGCCCTTATTTTCTTGCATGATCATGGCTTGTTTTCTTGACATATTTGGATGAGTATGTGGACTCTTAAAGTTGTAGACTAATGTTGAAATTCTAGGTAATGAGCACCTAGTGAGATGATTTTTAGCCTTTTTCTAGGACTTTATCCTCTCTTTTCTTTGTGTGTGATTTCTCTATGCATCTCTAACTCTAGAACTTGAGATTGTATCTTTGTCAAGACCGTATTCATGACATTTTCTTGTGACATTAAAGTGATAGAGGCATTGTTTTATTAGCCCTATTATTTCCCCTATCCACCCTATATTAGTGCCAATTTTTCTTGAAGCCCCAATTTTTTGAGCCTAAAAGCCTATTCTTTAAAACTCCACAAAAATTGTTTCCTTAGCCCAAATGGCTTGACCTTCCTAGAGAATAGGAGTCATGGAAATAAATTTTAAGTGAGTTTGGGTTTGAGAGGAAGATATCATCTTGGTGGAAGAGAATTTCAAAAATAGAAAAGAAAATGCATAAGTGTGGAAATGTTTGGGAGAAGAAAAGAAAAGTGTTGAAAATAGTGTTTGAAAGTGAGTTGGTGAGATGAAAATAAATGTGCAAAAGTTGAGAAGTCACAAAAGTTTTGTGAGAAAAGAAAAGCAAGTGCAAAAGGGTTGAGTTTCAAATGAGAGAAAAGTGAAAGTGAGAGAGTGAAGTTCAAAGTTAGTGATGTGAGAAATTGTGAAGTTTTCGGGTTTGGGTGAGTGTTTGACTGCTTGAATTGGTTATTTCGTGGTGAAGTGAAAGTTATGACTCTTATTCTCTAGCCTAGCACCACATGGCCAAAAATTTTCCTTACCCAAGTCTTCTCACCTAGCCCCACTACAACCCTTAAAAAGCCCTCTTGATTAGTGTCACTTGCATTGTCTTTAGTGGTGGAGATTGAGATCTCTTTCAAGCTTATGGTAGCTTAGAGATCATAGATGAATTTGAGTGATAACTTTGAAGCCCAAACACATGGAAAGAGAGTAAACACATACCCCCTAGTGAGGCCTAGACCTGATTCATGTGTCTTCATCTTTTTGATTCATAAAACATGTGCAATGATTCCGGCTTATCAAGTTTCAAGTTCTTTGATTATTGCTTGTTTTATTTTGAGGTGAATTCTTGAATTGCACTTGATGTGGGATGAAGAGTCTAATTGCTTGCTTGAGGACAAGCAAGGTTCAAGTTTGGGGGATTTTGATGGCTTGCATCTAGCTCATGCTTAGAGTGCATATTAGGTCATGTTTCATTTGGTTGCGGTTTGCTTTTCTCTCTTTTAAGTTAGTATTTTAGTTGTTTTCGGTTTAGTTCCTTCGTTCGGACTCTATGCCTTGTTTGTGCGTTTTCAAGTGAAAATGGAAGAGTTTTGGTGATGGGAGATCAAAAGGAGCTTAAGAAGATGACATTAGCTCGAAGACGGAGTCAAGGAGAACCCCGAAAAGACGCCACAAGAAGCAAACCAAAGACCGAGCAAGACGAGAGCCGAAAAGACGAGCAACGGAACCAAACCTGGGGCCACAGCCCCCGACCCGGCCAGGGTCATGGCCGGGGTCGGGCTCCCTTGCCAAATCATGACCAAGGCGCAAAAATCAGGCCCCGACCCGGCCGGGTCACGGCTAGGGTCGTGGCCGGGGTCGGGGCTTTTCTTCACGTATGTGTACGTTTGGCCCTCCAGAGTCGGACCCGGCCGGGTCACGGCCCGAGGGAGCTCGGGTCACGCCTCCGCGCCCCATTTTCCCGTTTTAGCCTTGTTTCCTTTTAGGGTTGCTTAAATAGCCGTCTTCCTCTCTTTGGAGGAGATTCCTCTTTTCCCTCTTTTGGGGACTTTTTCCCATTTTAGGACCTCTATGGTGTTCTTGAGAGATTGAAGGATTTTGTTGGAGATTTGTGCCTTTTCAATCAATAGAATGTTTGTTGGTATGAATTTTCTCATCTCTTCTTCATTTCTCTTGTTCTCCATGGATTGCTAAATTCCCAAATCCTAGGGTTTGGGGAAAACCCTATGGGTTCTAGGTAGTGCTTTGAATTGCTTGCTTGAATTGAGATTTGAATTGTGGTTTGTGTCAATCCTATGTACCTAATGCCAAATTGATTGTGATTTGAGACTTGTTAATGATTAGAACCGAAAGGTTAGGTTGTCAATAGGGAGATAGGTTAGGGACTTGTGTTGAGAGACCTCCTCTCTAACTTGAACTATAGGATTGATTGATTGATTTCCCTTTGAAATGAGAATTGAATTGGGAACTCTTGAGAGGTTGACCTACCGATAGAGGGTTGAGTTAGACGAGCTCACTCAAGCCACGACGGTGGATGAGGGGCTTGAACCGATTCAGCCCCTATTGAGCCTAAAGGGCCTAGTTTTGCATGTCAAGCCATGAAAGTGGATGACTATCATAATCTAGGTACGATTTGTTTGATTCGATAGGATTAGACAATGATTCTAGGTAGATGCCTCCAAACCATGATTTGATCTTGATTCATGTATGCTTGCAAAGTGCTACTTGGGTCCATAGTGTGAGTACCTAGATTCTAGGATTGCATTTCCCATATTATACTTGCATCAATTTGTTAGTTGCTTTCTCCTTATACTTAGTTGTTATTTGAGTTTTTTTATTTCAATCCCAAATTGCCTCATATTAGCACTACAAGAAAAACTACTTTGGACGACAAAAATAAAAAATTAGGGCGACAAACAACGTTTCGACGCCCTAAGCAAGCAATAGGCGACAAAAGGATATTTCACTTTTGTGGCACATGACGTATGTTTGGGCGACGAAACAAGGTTTTGACGCCCCAACTGAAGCTTTGGGCGGCAAAACTATATTTTTTGTCGCTCTAAACAAAATAGAGAAAAAATGTATTTAATAAAAGCTTTATTTAAATGGTTTTAGCCATGAGTTATTTTGTTTTATCTCTATAAGATGCATTCAAAAATGTGAAAAATTAAAAATGGTCAAACTACCACATTGGTATTAACACAGTGATCCATTATGGTTAAAAAAGTCTAATTTTACAACTTTAAAATATTAAATTATAGTTGGGTATTTTATAATCAAATATTGATACGGAAAAGTATAATATAAGTAAAACATGTTTAAAAAAAGAGTGACGTTTTTGAAGTTCCTATAACTCAAAAATACATAAAAGACCTAATATTTATATTCGATTACATTTTTTTCTTCCAAAATCTTATTATAAAACTCTAAATTGATATATCTTATATTTATAATTTTCATTTTTAATTATGTTTAGGTATTGTTATGTTGACAATTGGAATTGGGTTTTGGCCCAGCTTGATTATAATATATGGTACATGATTTTATATCCTAAACATGATATTTTGATTATACTATATGGTACGTGATTTTATATTAGTTGTAAGTTGGCAATAGATGAAGAATAGTACATGTCAATCAAGGCAAAATAATATATCGTCAATCAAGGAGTGCGTGAACAACGTATATGTAACAAATGATAATATTGGGTATCTTTTATAGATCATTCTCACACTTTAAGTAAAAAGTTTAAGAATATAATTTTCTTTGCAAATAGGAGATTGATTTTCTGTAAAGCATTATTTGGTCATCACATCACAATATACATATCGGTTGTTTATAAATGGAAAACAACGTCTTTGATTTTGCTACTTTTGATGATATCGTGAATGCATATATAAATACAACTGATTATGAGTTAATCAAATTGCACTTTGATGCAAAAAATTAAAAATGTACGTCACCGTAACTTTTAACTTATTATTTTTTATTTACAAACAAATGTTGATATGTCTATATTTGAGAAATTTTGAAGTTTTATGAACATATGTGGCTGACTTCATTTTAAAATGTCAACTTTGAAGTAATGAACAAAATATGAATATTTATTACTTATAAAGGAAAATAAAACATTCAATTTTAACGCATTTTGGTTTTGATGTTTAAAAATACCATATTGGTACTAAAAAGTAATACATTTGGACACTTGAGTTTTAAAAAATATATTTTGGACATTTGGGTATTAAAAAAATTAAAATAGGTCATTTAAGTATTTTTCAATTATAAAATTGAATTTTATTCCAAGTTTTCATTTATGTTGGAATTGATATTTTCCATGTAATTAATACTCAATTTTGCGTTAAACTTTCAACTTAAAATTGTCCAAAAAGGGAGTTAACCACATATTATTCTTTGAAATTTAAAAAATGATTAAATACGTTTTTTTATCAAATTTGCTTGTAAATAAAAATAATAAATTGAAATATTTGATGAAATATGTTGTTAATTGTTTCCGTAATAGTGCAATTTGTTGAATTCGTTATCCTTGTGAACATTATATACTACATGTCTTTGAAAATGAACAAAAACATAGATTTTATTTCATAGTAACACAACACAACCAATAAATATAAATTACGATTTATGATGGAATAATGAAATTATGCTTTAAAGCAAATAAAACTCTTATTTTCATGTAATTTTTTTTAAAAATATTTTATTAAATACTCATTCATTTACATTTTTTATTTTTTTTTCAATTAAAAGTTGATTGTAGTTTTTTAAATTATAAATAAAAACTAGTTTCAACATATTGTAACATTTTTTAATTAATATGCAAGTGTGTAAATTTAATTGCTTTCATAGAATTGTACTAAAATGATTTTTTTTGCTTTTTATAATACTCAAACATCCAAGTTTTTGTTTTTAAATACCCATTTGTCAAAATATTTTTTCTAAATATCTAAGTGTTTAAAAGTGATATTTTTAATACCAATTTGGCATTCTGACCTCAAATTTTCAATTGGAAAGTATCTAAATGACTGACTTTTGTTTTTCCTTAAGGGTCTGGATCCGGTAGGAATGATTATTATGGTAGGAAATAGGAATGAATCATAGCCATTGGATGAGGAGAGATCAAGGGCTCAAGAAAAAAAAGGGAAAAAAACGGCACGGGCGTATTTTTCGGAAAACGGCACTGGCGTCCAGATTTGTGCAATCGTATGGCCTATTTGTGCAACTCTATGACCGATTTGTGCAACTCTATGGCCGATTTGTGCAACCATATTTGTGCAACTCTATTGCCTATTTGTGCAACTCTATGATCAATTTTGCATTCATGTCACATATTATAGTAGTCGAAGTTCGTATAGTTTGTTTCGCTTTGGCAATTTGTGCAAGTCTATTGCCAATGTGTTGAATTCTATGGTCAATTTGTTAATCAATATTTGTTCAACTCAATGGTCAAATTTGTGCAACTCAATGGTCAAGTATGTGCAACTCTATGGTCAATTTGTTCATTCATATTTGTTCAACTCTATTGCCAATGTGTTGAATTCTATGGTCAATTTGTTCATCAATATTTGTGCAACTCAATGGTCAAATTTGTGCAACTCAATGGTCAAATTTGTGCAACTCAATGGTCAATTTGTTCATTCATATTTGTTGAATTCTATTGTCAATGTGTTGAATTCTATGGTCAATTTGTTCATCAATATTTGTGCAACTCAATGGTCAAATTTGTGCAACTCAATGGTCAATTTGTACAACTCTATGATTAAATTTGTACAACTCAAGTTCAAGTTTATATAGCGCACAAAGCTGTTTTAGTAATATATAGCATGTGGATGTATGCAATTTCCATTGAAAAGTTGATGAATGAACATAAAATTCAAAGCAAGCACATTTTATGAGCCAAATAGCCAGTAGCCCATCACAAGAAGCACAACCATGCAAGATTATAATGTGTACTCGGACACTCCTAGCTGGTCACAAGATCACTATTGAAGATGTTTATTACTTAACCTGTTTCAAGATAAAGAATTCGTTTGATTTGGTGCTATAACCATACAAGAATATATGCTTATCTTTCTTTGCAATATCTCCTGATTTTTCACCGGGCTCTCGTTGATCTTCAGTAGAAGAATGCTAGTTTGCCTTCAATCTGAGCTCTCGAATTGTCATCAGCATCTTTGGTCTCCCTCACACCAACACCAACCAGAACTCCTAAAAGCAACAACGGCTTCTCTTTCCGGGACTCATCCTGCCGGACTTCTTTTCAGGCGAGTCTTCGGCGGCCACGAAATCCGCCAAGCGAGAACTCTCCGATGGAGCCGAGGAAGGAGAGCGGTCATCGGAATCTGCTGCGGAAGATGAAGGCGAAGGAGACGGCGATGAATGACACGACGATTTCTCCGGCGCTGGTGTCATGGCGGAACCTGCAACGATGCCGATTTCTCCGCTGATCGCAAGCAATTGTTCTTCAGCACGTCACAGGCGGGGCCGATTGCGAGCAAGACGAACAAGAACAAGAAGCAGAGCAAATTCAATCTGTTATCAAGCTTATTCAGATCTGAATCGGCGAAAGTGTGCCGTTCATCAGATCCCCTCTCGGATCCATCCCCCGCCGGCCGCCGCCTCTTCGCCGTCGAGAAGCTCGCTCTCCGCCGAGATCTACGCCCTCCGCCAGATCCCCCGCCGCCGATCCCGCCGCTGGCTCCGCACAAGGTGCTGATCTCCGTCGCCTTTTTGTAGAGTCCAATCAGCACAAATCCGCTAGAAACGACGCAACCCCGACCGGACCTCATGGGTCGCCGAGGAGAACACCGACCTCAGCGACTGCCATAGCACGCCGTCAGTCCTTCCGCCTACGAAGCCCGAGCCTGAACGCCGTCAGTCCTCTCGATCTGGTTGACATGGCGAATTGAGTGGCGCTCCACTCCGAGGAGTCGATGGTGGAGGAGTTGAGCGCGATCTTCTGGTAGGTGAGGACGTGGCGGAGGAGGAGGCTTCAGGCGGCGGATTCTTGGACGGAGACCAGCTAGGATGATCGGGGAGGATCTCGGCGGCGGGAGCGGAGAAGGTATATGGCTGATGAGGCGATGAGGGTGATGGGGCGAGACTAAGAGCGTGTAGAGATTGGGAGCGTGTAGTGCAGAGATTGGGGAGCGTGTAATTGAAAATCAAAGGTAGCCCTGCGATCGCCTATAATCCAACGGATTAAAAGCATTTCTATTTCTCACCTTAAGACTCATTCTTACGTGAGTCTTTCTCTTTTCTTAATACCCAATTGTCTAATTTTTTGGTTTTCAATACCTAAATGTCCAAAAAAAAAAAATTAAATACCCAAGTGTTCAAATAAGACACTTTTTAGTTAAAAAAAAAACTTTTTAATACCTAAATGGTAATTTGACAATGAAAAAATATACTTGTAATAGTAACAAAGATTTATATATTTTAGGTATTTTGGCTCCTATTTTGTATTTTGGCTCCTAAATTAAATATTTTAGGGAAAAAATAAGAGGAAATTTATATATTTTAAATTCAATCTATACGGAGTATCATTTATCATCTTTTAAGCCTCTCTCCTCCCCTACCAATAAACCCTAGTCGCCTCCACTCAGCCCCTTGTTCGCTAAAACCTCTCTCGCAGCTTGGTAGGACGGAAATGGCTGGAACGAGTCTTCGTATATGGGGGTTTCGGCTTCCGAGCTCCCATGGCAGCCAGTTTTGTAGCTTCCGGCCTCTATTGTCGTCGTTTAATCTCCGGAGGAGGTGAAGGGTTTTAGATGCGTATAAGCGGAATTTCAGAAACAATTTCTTGCACCTAAACATGGATCTAAAGCATTCTTGATCAGAGACAAAATTAGGGTTAGTAGAATACCTCTTGATGTGCGATTAGGTTCTTCCTTCGAGAGATAAAGCCTCAATTGTGACTTCTCTAATCAGTCCACACGAGCACGGGATCTGGATCTGCTTCACTTTCGATTGCTAGATCGAAGTGCCAAAGACTAGAAGAAAAGAGGAAGAAGAGAGCTTTTCTGTTTTACGTAAAAGTTATGAAACCCTAGCTCTCTTCTTTCCTGTAAAGGCCTTATATATTTATTTCTCCAAATAAATATATCCTTTTCTTATTGGGCTGATCTTCAGCCCGCTGATCCAACCCATCAACTCAATGTGTGTGACCTCATAGGACCCAATTATAATATCTATGGATTAAACTATTTAATCCATTAATCGTAATTGGTTTCTAGCAAAACATTACGACTCCTAAAATAACCGGATTGAATCTCTCTATCAACTGTCCTATTCCATGTTCGGTAATTGCAACTTTTATTAAAGGACACAATTCCTTCAATCTCCCACTTGTCCTTGAAAACAAGTGTGCAATTTTAAGATACCTTTGTCTCTTAATGTCTTATTTGATGATATGCTGACATTCATATCTCCCATCAAATATGTTTCTTGAATACCTGAGTTCGAACTATCAAATAACGAATGATTACAATTAATCCATTCGAGCATGGCCATGCATTTTCTAGTTCTAGCTCTTCAAGTGGCCTAGACACCTTTCCTTTTCCATGCATCAATGTATACATGAATAAGGAGGACAATTCCAATCTTGTATGACTATGGCTCCCACTCAACTTTTGGCAATCCCAATAATTGCTTTTATAACCCCCTTTTACGGAGAGCGTTTAACAATATCAAAGACATACCAATCATCAACTAGGAAACATAACATACTCATGTTTAAGGAATCCACCAATCATGATCAACTTAAAACTCCACAATCCCTTTTGGAGAGTCTTAAGGTTGGTCTGTCCGATATGTATCATCCATACATATCTATGTAATTGACTGGACATCTCTATGTCCCCATAGCACATGAAACCCTGAGCTATCAGTCAATGTACAATATAGTTATAAATGAAATCATCTATGTCCTGTTTAATGATTCAAACTATGGACGTGCAATAATTCATAACTGTAGTCACTTAATGGGGTTTCATTCACCAAAACACTTAAGTTGAGCCCATTTACGAACTATGAATTATTCGGACATATTATTCAATATTAATCAGTATAATATATAAATAAGAATGAAATATCATATATTATCAGAAAGTCAAACATAACAAGTGTCCAACACTAAGCAGAAATAATGTAATACAAAGCAATCTCACAACCATTCACCAATGTGTTTGAGACCCTTAGCCCTAGTGTGACTATCATGCTTAGCCCTAGGCATAGGCTTAGTCAAGGGATCTGCAATATTGTCATCTGTATGCACCTTACACATCTTGATGTTACCCTCAGCAACTATGTGTCGAATAAGATGATACTTCCTCATAACATGTCTAGATTTGGAGTTTGAGCTTGGTTCCTTGGCTTGGGCTATGGCACCATTGTTATCACAATAGATGTCAATAGGCCCAGAAATACTAGGAACAATGCCAAGCTCGTCTAGAAACTTCCTTATCCAAACAACCTCTTTCGCAGCTTCACTAGCAGCGATATACTCGGCCTCAGTCGTAGAATCAGCTACTGTATCTTGCTTAGAACTCTTCCAGCTCACAGCTCCTCCATTAAGGATGAAGACATATACTAATTGAGACTCAAAGCCATCTCGGTCAGTCTGGAAGCTGGCATCAGTATATCCTTTAACGACTAAATTGTCATCACCCCCATATACTAAGAAATCATCCTTGGTTCTTCTCAAGTACTTTAGGATGTTCTTAGCTGCACACCAATGTGCCTCTCCTGGATTTGATTGATATCTGCTACACATGCTCAAAGCAAATGCAACATCAGGACGTGTACATACCATGGCGTACATGATAGATCCTATAGCAGAAGCATAAGGAATCTTACTCATTTTCTCAAGCTCAGCCGGTGTCCTAGGACATTGCTTCTTGCTTAGATTTATGCCATGTTGTATGGGCAAAAACCCCTTCTTGGAATTCTGCATATTGAATCTGTCAAGAACCTTATCTATATATGTTCCTTGACATAATCCAAGCAATCTTTTAGATCTATCCCTATAGATCTTTATTCCAAGTATGTACTCTGCATCTCCCAAGTCTCTCATTGAGAAACATTTCTTCAGCCATCCCTTAACGGACTCTAGCATCGGAATGTCATTCCCAATAAGCAGTATGTCATCCACATACAAGACTAGGAAAGCCACCTTACTCCCACTAAACTTCTTGTATACACAAGGATCTTCTTCACACCTGATGAAATCAAACTCTTTGATCTTTTCATCAAAACGAAGATTCCAACTCCTAGATGCTTGCTTAAGCCCATAGATGGATCTCTTAAGCTTACATACCTTCCCAGCATGATCTGGATCCTCAAAACCCTCTGGTTGTGTCATATACACATCCTCTTCCAAAATACCATTCAGAAAAGCAGTTTTAACATCCATTTGCCAAATCTCATAATCATAATAAGCGGCAATAGCTAGGATTATCCTTATGGATCTAATCATGACAACTGGTGAAAATGTTTCATCATAGTCAATACCATGAATCTGTTTAAAACCTTTAGCAACTAATCTTGCTTTGTATACAGATACATTTCCATTTTTGTCAGTCTTAAGTTTGAAAACCCATTTGCATCCTATGGGTTTTACCCCATCTGGCAAATCTGTCAAGTCCCAGACTTGATTTTCAAACATGGAATCCATTTCAGATTTCATGGCCTCAAGCCATTTCTTGGAGTCTGGACCCGTCGTTGCTTGTTTATAGGTAGCAGGCTCACCATGTTCTAACATTAGAACATCAAGGCTTTCGGTCAAGATGAAATCATCATATCGTCTTGGCTGAAACCTCTGCCTGTTTGATCTACGTAGGAGTTCAACTGGTTCAACAACTGGGATTTCAGCATGTTCCACAACTATTTGTGGATCTGCCTCTTGAGGAATTTGTTCAGGTCCTTGGATAACATCAGATCCTTGGCCTTCAAACAAATCCATCTCATCCTCGACATCAACTATGTCATCCTGTTGTTGTGTTTGTTGCTTTTCATCAAAAACCGGTTCAAGATGAATATTTCTCCCACTTGACTTTTTGGAAATAAACTCTCTTTCCAAAAAGACACTATCCCTTGCAACAAACACCTTTTGTGCAGTGGGATTGTAGAAATAATATCCAAAACTACCTTTAGGATATCCTATAAAATAGCATTTGTCTGATTTAGGTGCAAGCTTATCAGTTTGCAAACGCTTTACATAAGCTTCACATCCCCATATTTTCATAAAAGACAACTTTGGAACTTTTCCAGTCCATATCTCATATGGGGTCTTGTCTACAGTCCTTGACGGAGTCCTGTTTAGTGTAAATACAGCAGTAGTGAGTGCATATCCCCAGAAGGATACCGGAAGGTCAGCAAAACTCATCATAGATCGAACCATGTCCAACAAGGTCCTGTTTCTCCTTTCAGACACACCATTCAATTGTGGTGTCCCTGGAGTAGACAATTGTGTTACAATCCCACAATTTTTCAAATGATGATCAAATTCATGGCTTAAGTATTCACCACCACGATCGGATCGAAGTGCTTTAATCCTTTTGCCAGTTTGAGTCTCTACTTCATTTTGGAATTCCTTGAACTTTTCAAAGGCTTCAGATTTATGTGACATAAGATAGATATACCCATATCTGCTCATGTCATCAGTAAATGTTATGAAATATCTATAGCCACCTCTAGCTTCTGTACTCATAGGCCCGCATACATGAGTATGTATTATGGCCAAAAGTTCATTAGCCCTTTCATTTGTTCCCTTGAAAGGTGACCTCGTCATCTTGCCCATCAAGCATGATTCACATAAATCAATGGATTCACAATCCATATCTTTTAGAATTCCATCTTTATGGAGCTTCTTCATGCGATTCAAGCTAATGTGACCTAAACGACAATGCCATAGATAGGACTCACTCAAACAATTTGATTTTTGCCTTTTAGCATTAATGTTATACGATTCTGATTTGAGATCTAATACAAAGAGTCCATTAACCATTGGAGCACAAGCATAGAAGATCCCATTCTTAAAAACGGACATACTTCCATTCTTAATATCAAACTCAAATCCTTCAGAATGTAAACTTGAAACTGAAACAAGGTTTTTAGTAATAGTAGGAACAAAATAACAATTATTCAGTTCCAAAACTAAACCAGAAGGTAGAAATAGACTAAAATCTCCTACGGTAAGCGCAGCAACCCTTGCTCCATTTCCAACGCGTAGGTCTATTTCTCCTTTCTCCAACTGCCTCCTACTTGTTAGTCCATCCACATTCGAAATAATGTGAGAACCACATCCGGTATCTATTACCCAAGTAGTAGCATTGGTTGTTAAAATTTCAACAACATTAATACTTGAACTAGAACTCACAGTTCTGTTCTTCTTGTCCCCCGAGTACTTGGGACAATTCCTCTTCCAGTGTCCTTTATCCTTGCAGTAGAAGCAATCATGGTCAGTAGTCACCTTTGACTTTTCACCTTCCTTGGGTTTTGCAACTTGTTTGCCTTTCCCTTGGATATGATTCTTCTGCTGATCTGTCTTTTCCTCAACAGTTGAGGCATCAGTCAGAACAGGAATTGGGGTTGCTGAGACATTCTCACGTCCTTTGGGTTTGAGAACTATTCTCGAATTCTGATCACAATCAGGAAAATTTGCTCCATTGAGCTTGTTCTTCTCAACAATTGAGCACGGAGTGAATTTCAAATTATCGCTAAACATGATTTCTACAAAAGGAAATAACAAAACAATATTTCATGTTTGACATGCAAATACTTAATATTAAACACGCTTTAAAATAAGTAAATGCACATTTTATTCAAATAAACAATTTATGTTCCCGGTGAATAAAATGATTCCAAGATCCTATTCCAGACAAGACTCAACGTACTTTTGCACTGCCCTAAATCTTGTGTGTTCAATGTAAGCAACAATTGCTAATTATAACTCCTTATAATTCTTGGTTAGTGGTCCACATCCAATGTAGGATCCACTTCCATGTCTCAAGATCCAAAACTTTGCCTTTTGGTCTCTTGTTGGGTACAACCATATCAAAGTTTATGAACCCCCGTATAGATCCACCCTCACTAGTTCATTGTTTAAGAAGGACACCCTCGCTTTTGCGAAGCCCATCCAACCAAAACCAATAAACGTCATGGGTTATGATATGGAAAGACATTGCCCCAATATTCTTTTGGGAACTTAAGCATGCATTGGTCATTTATTACTAGTGACAAAAACATAACAAATAACTTATGCAACACTTAAACAATTCATCTCATGAAGATCATATTATGAACCATTCATATGCAAGAATTAAAATCATATCATAAAACAAACATATAACTATTAGAAAATTCATCTCATGAAAAACTAACATGAAAATCTTGATTCAAAAAAAAAATAAAAATTAATATATAATATTAATCAAAATTAATCATCAATGTGCACTTAATTGGACAAAACTGTATGATCAAGATATAATATCAAATATTTTATCTTACTTTAGTGGGACTTCCTAACTCCTTAGGAAATTATTATATAGATAATATCAGAATATCATCTAATTAAACTAATAAGATCTTATCTTAACATATATTATGGAAATTTTACTTTCAATTATCGGATCATGACCTAGTCAATATCCAAATTAACATGAGACAAAAGATAAATTACAAATTAATTTATCCAATTGTACACATAAAGTTTAGAGAACAATAGATCACAAAATCCAATTTCATGATCACGAATTATAATAAAATAAAATGAATGTATACATTATACAAGTTGTTCTCGTAAATTGCCGCAAAAGTAAACCAAACCAAATTTAAAATCCAATTTTAATTTTGAGATGACCATTGTGTGTGCGGTATATTACCTTGATGTACAAACTCATATCAATTTCACGTACAAACTCCTGTGTACGTATACATAATAGTATACAGTGTACGAAAGTAATGTTCATAATATCATACGGTATGGTTGAACCAAAAAGAAATCAAATCTCTATTTCAATTCCACCGATAACTTGAAGGTACAGCCGTGGACAAATTCCACCGTACAACACAATAAGAATTGTGTACAGTACTTTCATTGAATTAAACTCACGTGACCGTGTAGAATTGAAACTCAATTTCAATTGTACATACTACTGTATAGCACGATCCTCGTCATCCTCAATCACGTTACCGGACTGAACTCTTCGTACTCGGTACGTATTCAACATTATATCGAAATCCAATTTCGATCCGTGATCTCTTGATTCGTATGGATTTAATTTAGTTATACAGCGTACCGATTAATCATATCCAGTCCAATTAATCAAAATCCAATTTCAATCGCACAAAAAAATTATATATCAGTTTCATTGATTTGAATCAAAATTTGCATCAAGAACGAAAACCTAAATCTTTGATCCAATCAAGATATGCTTAAGACTCTGATACCACTGAAGGGTTTTAGATGCGTATAAGCGGAATTTCAGAAACAATTTCTTACACCTAAACATGGATCTAAAGCATTCTTGATCAGAGACAAAATTAGGGTTAGTAGAATACCTCTTGATGTGCGATTAGGTTCTTCCTTCGAGAGATAAAGCCTCAATTGTGACTTCTCTAATCAGTCCACACGAGCACGGGATCTGGATCTGCTTCGCTTTCGATTGCTAGATCGAAGTGCCAAAGACTAGAAGAAAAGAGGAAGAAGAGAACTTTTCTGTTTTACGTAAAAGTTATGAAACCCTAGCTCTCTTCTTTCCTGTAAAGGCCTTATATATTTATTTCTCCAAATAAATATATCCTTTTCTTATTGGGCTGACCTTCAGCCCGCTGATCCAGCCCATCAACTCAATGTGTGTGACCTCATAGGACCCAATTATAATATCTATGGATTAAACTATTTAATCCATTAATCGTAATTGGTTTCTAGCAAAACATTACGACTCCTAAAATAACCGGATTGAATCTCTCTATCAACTGTCCTATTCCATGTTCGGTAATTGCAACTTTTATTAAAGGACACAATTCCTTCCGGAGGCGCCTGCACACCAGCTGGTGCAAGGCGGCGGCGGAGAAGGAGAGGGTGATAGTGATTTCCGGCCGCACCGGCGCCGGAAAGAGTCGGCTGGCTCTTGAGCTCGCCAAGCGTCTCAATGGGGAAATCATCAACGCCGATTCCGTCCAGGTATGGCAACTATGCACTCGCTTACTTA
Source organism: Polygonum aviculare (assembly GCA_934048045.1). Classification (NCBI taxonomy): domain Eukaryota; kingdom Viridiplantae; phylum Streptophyta; class Magnoliopsida; order Caryophyllales; family Polygonaceae; genus Polygonum; species Polygonum aviculare. The sequence goes on from OW204027.1 coordinate 6,644,635, forward strand.
GCTTCCACTTACGTGGCGGTTCGGTGGCCTCGACGGTGTCGAGGGAGGAGGAGCAGTGTAGTAACACTAACAGCAACCTGGCCTCTTCGTATGCAGACGAGTCCGAGATCGAGCTTGGGCTAGGGTTGAACCTCGGTGGCGTTGCCAGTAAGCAACAGGCGCCTAGGATTTTGACCGCCAGGGATTTGCCTTGTATGGGGTTTAGGGCTTTGAAGTCTTCCCCTCCTTCTGCTGCCTCTTCTTCCGGCTCTTCTCTCGGCGAGCCTCAATCTCATCATCATCATGCTGGTTCCAAGAGGGCTGCTGTGACCTCCCCTACTAGGATCAGGTTTGATTCCATCCCTCAATTAGGGTTTCAATTTCTTCTCTGTTTGAATTTTGTGGGTTTTTTTTTGTGATTTATTAATAGGTTAGTTTAAGAAAAATGAAAACTTTGAGCGTGTGTTGCTGGATTCAATTTGCTATAGGTTCCTTTTACCTGCTGATGTTTTTGGGGGATAAGCTTACATAGCTGGTGCAAAACCTTACAAAAGTAGAGGTTTTATTGATCTCTGAACTGTGAAGAAGTAGGGAGTTATGATATAATATAGGCTGAGTTTGGCATAGTATTTGCATTCCCACTAAACTTAGATATTGTGTAGAAATATATGAACTTAATGCTAAGTGATTTGTCTTTGTAAGTGGCAGTTTTGTAAGGCTTTCAATGAGTTCAGGTGAAATCTTTTACATTCTTGCTATGTTATTGATTCAGCTGTATCGAGGTCTTGATGTGAGTTCATAGAAACGCGTATTTCTTTATCACTCTGATTTTAATTTGGGTTTAGGAGAGCAAGCACTCTCCGCCTCCGGCGCCGCCTTCATCTCAGCCGTCATCGTTAACCCACTCGACGTCGCCTAGGTTTGTTCAGCTTGCAATTCCCATCAGTTTTGACTCCAAGCAATCACCCTTCTCCTCCTAATTGTAATTTTTTCAGCTTCCGTGTTACTGTTTGATTCTCGATTCGATAGGATCTGTAATGGACTTTCCTTCCAGTAGTTTTTGTTTACACAATTAGTTTTCATTGCTTTATAGACAAGGTTACAAGCACAGGCTGCTGTTGTCCCTTATCAAAGTCAGTATGGACTAGGTTTTCTGGAGCTGACAAGGTAAACATATATCCATTCATTGAGTTCTTATAGATGATTCAGGGTCTTAAATCCACCCAAACACGGACCCGTCCCAGTGAAGGTGAACCCAGCTGCCGTCCACAGTTTTCACGCTATGAAGGAACTTTGGATGGTTTCTACAAAGTTACACGTCAGGTTGGTAGTGATTTGAGATTCATTATAATTTCATTATATAAATAGGAAGGCGCTTTTTAATGCATTAGTGCACAGCATATGTTTGGGTACTTGTTTTTGTTTGTTCAAGTCTTGTTATTTAACTGAGGTAACTTGCAGGTTCACACTTCAAAATATTCTTGTAGATAGTGAACTCTGCTATGAACTTCTGCTTTGCTTTCTCATTGTTTCCATTTTATGTTTTTAGCTTACTTTCTGTCATGGGGTTTTCCATTTTTCTATTGGATGTTGTCAAATCCAAGGAATTATATGTCTTGATGGCTTAATTTTATTGTTTTAAGTGTTCATCCATTTCTTGTGTGTCTTGAGTTCTTATTGGACGTACTTTGGTTTGCAGCTGTTAGTAACATGGTATGCTATGTTCCTGCAAGTTTCTGTTATGTGTTGTGTACTTGTGCTGTTCTAAATAGATGATCTTTCTTTTTTCACCAATTTCAATTTTTGGATTGATATATTTCTGGTTTAACTTTTTCTTATGGTTCAAGTAATCTAGTTGGATAATGTTTGCCAGTCACATACTCACATTGTTTGATATTATTCCATTAATGCTATTACTCTCTGCTACTTATCTATTATATTCATGCTGTTGAACTAAGCCTATTATTAGTCCAGTTTGTGGTGCTGATAGATTTCAACAGTCCCATTTGTACATGTTTTGAGCATATTTTTGTTTTATTTCCAGGTTACAACTTTGTGTGAAGCTAGCAACCTTTTGGAAGGAGGAAGATGTAGAAGAAGGTCAAGATTGGAAAAATTATCTTATATATATGTTTGATGTAGTAGAAGAAGGTCAGGTTAAGGAATATTATTTTGGTACATATACTGTATTAAGTAGTGCTGTATATAAACATGTTATGTAATGACGTTTTAATCTAATATATTATTATATAATATAATTTTGGGGAATATCTTGAGATTTAGAATTAATATTTCTTTAGATCTAGAAAATTCTAATTTTAATTGATTATAATTCTGGTATTATAAAAGTATTATATCAAGAAGGCAAACGGAAAAAACCCCTTTCGAAGACCAATACCTAAGGTGACGAAACCAACTTTCGAAGCCCAATACTTGGGCGACGAAATTGGCTTTCGAGGCCCAATACTAGGACGACAAGACTGGCTTTCGAAGCCCAATACCTAGGGCGACGAAACCGACTTTGTCACGGAAGAAACACTTTAGGCGGCGAATTTCGTTTCGCCGTGCCAGACATTAGGCGACTAGGCTTAGGCGACGAACCCGCGTCGAAATTCGTTTCGCCGACTTAGCTCTAGGGCGACGAAAAATATACTTTGGGCGACGAATTTCTGCGTCGCCCAAAGGGTGTTTTCTTGTAGTGTAGCCTAGCTACTTTGATTGTCGGTTCACCAACTCTACTAAAGTCCTAGAGATCGACACCTTGGTACTACGCGATCCGTACACTTGCGGTATTGGTCTAGTAGCCTATCACACTTCACCTCTATCCAAGCAAACACCAACGGCAGAACTGTGTCGTTTGGTAACAAGGGCAAAGGAAAGGTCAGAAAGGGACGGGCGTTGCAAAATTGAATGATTCAACAAGAATTGCCAACATAAACCTTGTTGAGGACTTAGGCTTCAACCTCTTCAGTGCCTCTCAAATGTGTGACCAAGGAGACAACTTAGTCACATTTGACTCTCAAGAATGTCGAGTCATCAACAAGAAGTCCAAAGATGTCATTCTCAAAGGAATTCGAAAGAATAATGTATATGTGTGCAATAAGGAGTTTGAACCTTCCTCAAAGTTGTGTTTGTCCATCTCATCAGAGGAAGCCGATCTCTGGCATCGTCGTCTTGGTCAGGCCGGACCTAGCACCATCCTCAAACTTCATAAACAAGATCTTGTGAGAGGACTTCCCCGAATCAATCCAGATCAAGTTGAACAATGTGAAGCATGCATCAAAGGGAAACAAACAAGATCGTCCTTCAAATCCAAACATGAAGTGAGCACAAAGAAGCCATTGAAACTCCTTCATATGGATTTCTGCGGACCCATGAGGATACAAAGCTTCGGTGGAAAGAGGTACGTGTACGTTCTCGTAGATGATTTTTCTCGATTCACTTGGGTTCTTTTCCTAGTGTCAAAAGTAGATGCTTTCAAGATGTTCAAGAAAAAAATATCAGTGAGCTTTCTTAATCATGTAACATGCTGAGGCTAGTCTTCCAAACATCAATCTCGCTTTGTTGAGCATGATAGTCATATTTCAAAACTATCCATCTCTCAAGATACAACATCATAACTGTGCTTCTATTCAGAAAAATTTCATAAATTGGTGAATGCTTGCAAGTAGCTGTTGTGGTTGTATGGCAATTGATTTCATAAATTTCATGACAGATTTGCTGTAAGCCTATAATAAAAAAACTAAAGTCATCGATCATACAACCTTGAGATTAAAATTTGGATAACATATGCAAATAGGTATGTACCCTGAGTAGTCCATTGAAGAATATTTGTGCGTTTTTGTCTTGGTAATGCAGCTTGAAATGTGGCTTCAAACGTTCGCTAGTGGGTCTCGCATGCGAATACATAGGCATTCTTGTGAAGAAGTTTCTGTTGTTCTGAAGGGTATTGGCACATTGTATCTAGCCTCAAATTCACATGCAAAACATCTTGGAAGCCCTGAAAGCTTCCCTATTTTTGCAAACAGTACTTTCAATATCCCAGTCAATGATGTTCACCAGGTAATGCATATTTCATTTTTTTGAAAATTGCTGCCATTTTTGTAAGGGTACTCTTACCCTCATTTTGAGGGATTCTAGTATACTTGTTCACTTTATCCAACATTCAGCATGTATGAACATTAGGATTTTTCATTTGAAAAAGACTCTACTTGTCAAATGAAAAATGTTTGTCTATTTCAGTACGGTACCACAGATCGTTACAAGTTATTTGACAACCTATTTCTCTTAGTCTATCTTGAATGTTTTTGTTCTTTATGAGATTTTAGCTCAAGACACATCGTTGTTACTTTTTAATCCACTATGAAATAAGTATTAACATAACCGAATGGGTTGTCATCACTCATCATTAACTTACCATCGACTCTTGGGACCAATGCATAGATGGGAAACTGCAGCAAAGATCCTTTTACCAAGCTCTTCCAATAGAGCTTTGGAAACCATAAAATGATGTTCTAGGGAGAGCAAATTAGATACTAGAGGCAGTATGTGGTTGAAAAAAAATCATTTTATTTTTAACCAATGTTATACGATATATTTGATAATCAGAGTAATAATTAATAATTCTCATTGTTATTGGATGAAAAATGATTATCAGGTTCGGTTTCTTGCTTCTTCTCAGTGTAAATTGTGTGACTATCGATCAGTTATAGCGAAGAATTTGGACGATCTTGCCTTTTATGGTTGGTTTTTTGTGAGCCGCTAGATTCTTGGAGGTTAGACTGAGAAATTTGTAGGCACTTGTGAAAGGTTGTTCGTACTCAAGTAAGGGATTCAGGAATAGGAAGATAAATTGTTCGTACTCAAGTAAGTGATTCAGAAATTTGGATTGAGAATCTTTTTTGTTTGAATAATACCTTGAATTTACACATTACTTCTTCATTGAGCCATCATACACTGTTTAATGCTCATTCATAGTTTCCATATGCCGCCAAGTATATATTTTTATTGGGCGCATTATCATCTTCTTTGGAGACCCGCTGGAAAATGTGCCTTCTCTTCTGTGAAAGAAGGAAGCTTGGTTATCATTTGCTGTGGTCAAGATTCTCTGAGCTATATGCTAGCTAGTTCCCTTGTTTGTTTTCTCACAAACCTGGAATTCATGGTTGGGCCATTACATATTCTGTTAATAATTGGAACCATTTTATAAATTTCAGCTTGGATTGGGACTAATGGATCAAACTTGACGGAGGAAGAACTCGAGAGTCATACCATATTAGCATGGAAAGATGGCAAGTTGCGCATGAATAATGGAAGACTGAATCAAAAGGAGTTTGTCCATGTGAGCTCTTCCATCTCTGGTTCATTGAACCTTAAAAGTTATCTATGTGTTTGAGTTTTACTCATTGGAATGCTTGTTATGATCTCAGTTTGGTGAAAATTGGCTTTTATCACTTGTCTGGATATTGCACAACGTGATTTGGAAAATCAGAGTTGGCAAAAGTATATTGATTTTTATATGTCAAAACAGTTTGGTATATATATTCTTTGGATTCCTCAGAAACTCCCCTGTGGCAAAAGATACTTCCGCACTTGACTGAATTTTGATCCAATCCTCACATAAGATACCTAAACTATCTGTCTTTGATATATATGCCATGTTAACTTTTCCCCCTCTTCATATGTCAACATATATCAAGAAACCTGTAATTCATCAAAGGTTACATTCGTTGATTCATCCACAAGTGCGATTAATGCTTATCCTAACATTTTTTTAATTATGATTTCCCCCCAGGTTGGGCCTTATGATTCTCTGAAGGATGTAGCTTTAAAAATCTTGCAGAACAAGGTTTCTTCTGTCCCTGTCATTCACTTCTCCTCATCAGATGGCACTTTACATCAGTCGCTGCATCTTGCATCTCTTTCTGGAATATTGAAATGTACGTTACTTTAGTTTATGAATTTGTTGTCTCAGTAAAATTCCCATTGCTTGCCCCTTGTTTTTTCTACGCATTCTCTTTTTCAAACCTCAGAATTGGCTACAAAGTTGGCTTCATCTTGTCCACAAAATGAATTTTAGTACATTTGTGATAAGAGAAATAACTTGACGACAACTTGTTTTCACAACCTTCAGGTATTTGCAGACAACTTAAACATTCTAGCAGTTCTTTGCCAATTCTCTGTTCAATTCCTTTGGGTACATGGGTTCCTAAGATTGGAGAACAAAATGGGCGTCCATTTGCTATGCTTAGACCACATGCTTCCTTGTGTGATGCCTTGTCTTTACTGGTTCAAGGTACATATATGATTTAGGAGGTCTTGTTATACATATACACATATATATATATATATATATATATATGTGTGTGTGTGTGATGTTTCTTACCTATTTTTTGTCTACTTATTTTTGTAGGTACTTGAAGATCGATCGATTATAAAAGGGTCGGGTTAGATTGGAATATAGTATTCAAGAGCATTAATTAATGCCACGTCTATTTTAGAATCTATAAGAACATATGTTTATTGAATCATGTTGATTTTTATTTGTGTTATTATGGATAGCTAGATAGGTAGGATCAATGATTTATATGAATGAATTAAGTTTGAATACAATAAGGATTCATTTTATGATTATATAAAATTTTATATTAAATATATTTTATTTATAACCTTTTAGTTCATGGCATGTTATAAATATATAAGAGTACTGTATTAATAAATGTGCTAATAGCAATCTAAACAAACATGGTTGCTAACCATAAATTCGCTCTTCGTAATCAACTATGACTTCGTCATTATTTAATATTTCACCACGACGACTTGTATGCTCATCGTTATTAAGTAATGAGTATAGCTCATCGGTAAACATCAACGACGACATTGTTGCCCCTCGTTATTGTTTTAACGCCCACATAACCGCTCGTCGTTAATGTAATTACGACAAGCAAGCATGTCGTCGTTATTGATTAACGACGAACAATGATGTTGATGTTAATGATGAACGACGAACTTGGATGTCGTCGTTAGTAGTTAACGACGAACATGGTCGTTATAATCAATAACGGCGGATGCTATTGCAACGACCAAACGACGACTTTTATGTGGTCGTTAAAAGGTTATAACGACGAGATTCATAGCTTATAACGACAAAATTGTTGGTCGTTAAAAGCCCTTTTCCTAGTAGTGTCTTGGGACGCGCTTAATCTAAGGAATATTGGATGAATAATCTAAGGAATAGTCGGAAGACATGCTAACTAGACTATCAAAGATAGAGGAAAGATAAGAAAAAGGAAAGAAGAAAGAAAACTGCTGTTTCGGATCTGTAGCCAAACCGCGCCCGCGCTAGGAGTGTCGCGCTCGAGGTCAACGTTGGGTCAAAGGCTTCTTAATCAGGTTCTACCGCGCATGCGCCGGTCTATCCGCACACGCAGCTTTCTAAAGATAGAATAATCCTGTACGTGGCACATCCGCGCCCGCGGCCTACGCATTGCGCCCGTGGTATACGCAACGTGCCCACGGTTCAACAGTGGCGATTTTCACTTCGAAACTTTGTCTGAGAACTCTCGTATCTTGAGTACTTGTGTCTTCAGTCTTCAAATTACAATTAAGCTCAAAACACTAACCTAGAACACTCATTAAAGCCCTAAAATACAAGAGTTAACCTACACAAGTATCTTGAATACTTGTGTCTCGTATCTTGAATATGGCTTGGGCTTTGTTGGACAAGCTCACCAACTATGATGCTATGTATGGCACCCAACAAGCCAAAGTCCAACCAAAGAAGCTCTGTGATCCCAAAGACAAGGGGATTGATCCGGATGTGAGATTCCAATTCATGCAAAATGAGATCAACCGGCTCAAGAAGGAAGTGGGCTACTTCAAGTCCACCTCCAACCTTGTCAAGAATGTGGTTCTCTTGCTCATACCACCGCTTCTTATACGAATGTGGATCACGTCCGAGCCGCCGAGACTTATGTGGAGGCAAACTATATGCCAGAGCCTTACCGGAGCCAAAATATCGCTTATCTACGCAGGAACAACAACAACTATCCTCAATGGAGCAATAATGGCGAAGGCCAAGTAAACCCACCTCCCCCACAAAAGCAAAGGGCCCCTCCTTGTAGACCTCCCGGTTATCAAGAGCCATCATCATGGGTGCAAGGTCTCCATGAAGGGATCAACGGAGTCAATAACAAGATCGATGGAGTCCGCACCGACCTCACCACTTTAATGAAAGATGTTCAAGCCCAATTGGGAGAGTTCGAAGCATGGAGGAAGAATGTGAATTCCCAACTAGCGAACCTAGCAGCCCAAATTCCATGACCCCCAGGTTTATTACCGGGCCACCCCGATCAAAACCCGAGAGGTCACATTGCCGCCATACACCTTAGGAGCGGAAAGAAGTTGCCCGATCAAGAAATGACCAAGAAGACGGCGGAAGAAGTAGATTAACCGAGTCGGTTAAGGTCGGTAGCGACCAGCATCGGTTTGATTCTGAACCTCATCACACCACAGATCCGGTTGGTAACGACCCACCGCTGGTTGATACCGACCATATTCATGAGGGATATGGAAGTCATTCTAGGTCGGAGGATCGTCGTTCTAAGCCCATCACTTCAACGTCAACCGTAAAGGCGCTTCCCTTTCCGTCCAAGAAGACCAAGGATCATGGAGGGCAAGCCTAAACGCTTTGTGAAGGTACTCCAAGGCATAAACATCACCATACCTTTCGCCGAAGCCTTGAGTGTGATGCCCGCCTACCCCAAATTCTTCAAGGAGATTTTATCAAGGAAGCGGTCAATGTCCGAATTGACCGATGAGGTACGATCTCTTGAACTTCCAGAGAAGGTTGGTGATCCGGGTAAGTTTGCTATTACTATTGGGATAGGTGCTCATCGCTTCAAAGCCTTATGCGACCTTGAGGCAAGTGCAAGTCTTCTTCCCCTCTCTATATGATCCAAGAACAACATGGGTCCTTTGGTGCCGGTCAACATGAGTCTCTATATGGCGGACGGTTCTTGTGTGAAGCCAACCGGTGTTGTCGATGACTTTCCTATCCAAGTCGGCAAATTCTTTGTGCACAATGACTTCATAGTGATGGAGATGCCGAAAGATCACATCGTGGCAATCATCCTCAGGCGTCAATTCCTAGGGACCACCGAACCTATTATTGATGTAAAGAAGGGTCTCCTTACCTTTGAGAACGGTGATGAAGTGGTTGAGTTTCGATTAGCTATCGAAGTCAAGATGTTATACACCCGCTCGGACTACATTGAGTGTGAAGACCCAGTCGAACGCTTACTCGGGGCGTGTTCAAGCGATTATAAAGAAGAAGAGGAAGTCATTGATGTCTCTTTATTTGTTGGTGTGATAAGTATGTTTTCCTTAGTAGTTTTAGTCCTTTTCCCTTCTTTTCTTGAGTGTTATGTTTCCTTTTAGCTTAGTTCCCGCAATTCTATGAGATTCGAAGACTACGCGTGTTTTTGTGTGTTTTGTAGGTATTTCGGAGCAAGAATCATGGAGATTGGAGCATCATGGCATTATGGAGGAATTCAAGGATGGAAAAGGAGTCAAAATGGAGTTAAAGATGCATGGAAAGAAGCCTCAAGTGAAGACCAAGTGAAGGGAGAAAGAATCGAGCCAAAACGAGAGAGAACGGAGCGAAGAAACCTGATTTTTGCCTTAGGCCCGAGGTCTGGGCAAGTAGGGCCCGAGGTACTCTGAACGTATACCTTTGGACCGAGGTAGAAGCAAGTTGGGCCCGAGGTCCCTCCGTGTCGATCCATCTCTCCGGGCTCCGGATTCCTTTCTTTTTGGGATTTTCTTATTAATTCCCAAAGTTATATTTGCTTCCTTAGAGATCAAGGAGTCTAGAAGCATTGGAGATCAAGGAGTTCTAGAAGACTTGGAGGTCAAGAACTTTCCTTGGAGATCAAGGAGTCTAGAAGCCTTGGAAATCAAGAAGTTCTAGAAGCCTTAGAGGTCAAGGACTTTCCTTGGGGATCAAGGAGTTTAGAAGGGTAATCTAGTCTTTGTATTAGGGGCAAAAAACACTATAAAAGCCCTTGTAATCTCTCATTTGATGGACAACTTTATAAAAGCTTGGAGAGAGAGAATTGAGAGTGAGGTTTGAGAGAGTAGAAGGAGGAAGAAGGGGGTGGACTCTTCTCCAAGGAAGGGAAGAAACCCAAGATCTAGAGGAGGATTTGGGTGAATTCCTTTCCTTGGAGATGAGAGAAACCCTTGGCTTGGAGCGGTAGTAGAGATTGTAAGAATTCCTCCTTCTTAGTTTAATTCAAGTGTGCTTTGGCTTTTAATTTGTGTTTGTATCGTTGATTGTGGAATTGACTTGCATGAATCATGATTTACCTATGGTCTTTGATGAATGCTAGCTTGAATCCATGATTAGTGAGTAGTTAGCTTGATCTTAGGGTAGGGTGCGAAAACCCCAACTCAATTACATGTGCTTGAACCAATTTCATGACTTGATTGCCTAAATCCATGTCAATTTACCATATGAGCAAGATACTTTGTTAGAAGCCTAGGAGAGTTGGTTCGAAGGGACGAAGAGAAAGCCTCTTGGTCCCGCGGTCGAATAGGAGTAGATAGAGAGTCAATCGGCTTGAATGAATGCGGAGGCCTAGTTCCTTGAGATTAATGGCATGATTTGATTGGATTTGTTGATCTATGTCTAAGGCGAAAGCCCCTAGTTCATTGATCTATATGATAGCATGTAAAGTTGATGTTGGCATGAACCCCTAGCCTTAGGATCCCCTTAGCCTAGCTCGTTTCTCCCTTTTTTGTTGATTGTTGTGTCGAGCCCGAGTCCCCTAGCCTCGAGCCCGACTTTGTTTGTGCCTAGCTACCTCGGTCCTGAGATTGACAACCTCGGTCCCGAGTTGCTTCATGTGTTTTATTCCCTTTGTGTTTGTGTTAGATAATCAACCGTTCAACGCATAATCCATAATTCCCTGTGATCGACCTCGACCACCGTACTACAACGGGGTCGTGATACAAATTTATTTGTTGATTGACCCAGAGCCCTATCCTTAGGTTGGTAGAGTATTTTGGGCCCGTCATCAGATTGGCACCGTTGCCGGGGAGTTATTGTGATTGTGTGTTTGTATGGTTGATTTGTTTTAGGGTAAGGGACTAGCCCGAACCCTCCTGTGTTATTTGATTTGTTTCTTTTTGTCTTTTTTGTAGGTGATTCCATCACGTTCCTCCCTTCAAATGGAGATCACGCGTCTAAAAAGAGTCCTCCACGTAGCAAAAGAGCAATGGGAAATAGAAAAGAGACGAGCTCGCGAGCAACTCGATGCCCGAATTAGAATGCAACAAGAGAGAGAAGTTCGAGCCTATGAAGAGGAGTGTCATATGAGGGGTTTTTATGGGAACCGAGACCACTATGATGGAAGAGGTGGTGCTCAATCCTATTGGGGAAGTCCCACTTTCACTCAAATGCAAAGAGTACCTCCCTACCAACCTCTGAGCTACGAAGAAACTCCTCCATGGGAACATATGTTGCAAGAGGGGACTAATGAACAACCACAATAGGTTCAAGAGTTGAAAGATGGGTTCAAGGAGATAAGAACTCAACTCAATGATGTGAGAACCGAACTCAATGAGAACCGTGCATGGAGAAGGCAAGCGGATAATCAATTTGCTCAATTAGCATGGAGGATGAGCCTCAACGCCCAACTTGACTATTTGGAATCCCAATCCTTGAATTCTCAAGAGAAACTTCCGAGCTATCATGATGAAAAGAGCTATGATGAAGTCCGAGTCGAGCCACCACAAGTCGAGAAGAGTGAGCAAGCCTGGACCGACGTACCCAGTGTGTCGGGCCCGAGTAGCTCGCAAGTCGGCCCGACTCTGCAACCTAGGACCGAGTTCGAAGTGACATTGGGACCCGAGTTACCCAGACATCGGACCACCTCCCCTGCCTCCACTTTGCTCCAAGCCCGAGACACAGGAGGTCAGGCCCGATGTGGCGCCGATGTCCGTCCAGCCTGAGAAGTAAGCTTCCAAGATCATGTGCGAGACTCCTTTGCCCTATCTCCTTTGATCTTTATGACGGTTTCTTGTGAGTCATATGGTGTGGATGGACTATACTTGGTTGATTTGATCTCCGACTATTCTTGGTCTAAGTATGGGGTCCCTCGCCATTATGACGAGGCCGAGGCACATGTTTGGTTGAACTATTGTGAATGACCTCAATTCTTTTCTAGTGATGAGATGGTGCTTGAGGAATTCATGGACCCCGAGCCTTATTTTCCACCCTAACCAAGCTTAGGTGGCACGTCAAGCTAATCACGTTAAAAGAGCGCTTCTCGGGAGGCAACCCGACGTATCCATTGTTTCCTTTTGATTTGTTTTCTTATTTTTAGGATTTGAGCTTATTGTGCTAACCCTTTCTCTAACCCCCTTGAAAGCAAGTATTTTGGGATGTATCTTTGGTGTGATCTTGTAGGTGCTTCTTGGTTCAAATGATGAGCTCAAATTCACCTCCCCATGTGCCGATGTCAGCAATTCACCATTCTTTCTAGCTTCAAACGCCTTGTCTAGTGAGTTTCCCTTTTCATTTTCCCTTTTGGTTTTATTTGGATGCAATGGGGACATTGCATATTTGAAGTATGGGGTATGGGAAAAGAAACTCTCTTGTGCCTAGTGTTTGTACATATCTGTGCTTTGTGTGTCTTTTGTTTTGTTTGAAACTTTTTTGCAAAAATCCATAAAAATTCGATAATTTATTTTGAAAACAACAAAAAGATTTTGTGTTTTGTAGTTTTTGGACTAGGAATCCCATCTTAGATATCCAAATGAAAGTTAATGATGATGTGAGCATGTAACTTCCTTTGCATATTTTTGGATGGTTTAGCCTCTTAAATGATGTTGCTTTTGATGTGATCATGATATCTTGCTTGTTTTTATTGAGCATGTGAGTTCTAGGATGAGTTCTTATGCAGCTAAGTATGAGTGACCCTTGTGAGATTGATTTTTGGCCATTTTAGAGATGCTTGTTCATATTTGCATATCCTTCATGTTTCTTATGTGATTAGCTCATGCATGCTTAGTAAAACTTGATATTACGGTGTTTATCTATTTTCCAAGACCGTCATGAGATTTGTCCTAGCATTGTCACATTGAAATTGAACTTTATTTATTTAGTCACATAAATGTTCCATATCCTACCATGAAGTGAATCCTTTGTTTGTAGCCCCGTTATAGCCTAAACCTTTGTTTGAAACTCCTCAAAAATATTATTCCTAGCCTTATATGACTTGACCCTTATGGGATTAGACTTTAGAAGAGTGGTTTGGGTGGTATTTGAAGAGTTAAGATTCTCTTTGGTTTAAGGGTAAGAAATGGTGTTATGAATCATGTAGGTAGTGCATCTTAGTTGTGCATAAAGAAAACTGCAGAGAAAAAGAGGCGAAGAAAGAACGAAAATGTTGGAAATGGGAAGTGGAATGAAGTGTGAAGAGCTTAAGTGAAAAGGGTCCGACCGAGTTCAAGAGCACATCGGGCCCGAGGTATGTTGAAGGTCGATCCAAAGTGAGAAAGTTTTGGAAAATCCAACAAAAAGCCTAAGAGCAAAGATGAAGTGGAATGTTAAGAGAAATTGTGGGTTGAGAGAAATTCTGTCTTTTGGATGAGTGAGAAAGTTAATTGTGGAATTATTGGTGAAGTTGGTGAGAGTTTAGGTTGTTCAATCCCCATTGTAAGCATCACAAGACCAAAATGATTCCCACCTTGAGAAATACCAAAAGCCCCATTACAACCCGGCCGAATGGAAACTCTTTGAGGACCTCCATTGAGCCAAGTTCGAGTTCTTTGTGTACTTTGTAATAGGCATCTCTAGGTGGAGGAATTGGTGATATTATCTTCAATAGTAAAGCCCTTACTTGCATGATATTTGAGCTTGAGTGTTCATTGCTATACCTATACACATGATGAGTGATACACATTTTCATATCCCAAAAGTGAGGCTTAGTTGCATTGACTTTATTCCTTTGAGCACTTAATCATGTATGATGATGTAATCTTTCTTGAATATCAAATCACTTGTGCTTGGTTGTGTTTTCATACGAGGCTTTACTTGAAGATTATGTTTCGGTCTTGCTTACATTGTTATTGCTTGAGGACAAGCAAGTTTAAGTATAGGGTATTCTGATGTCTCTTTATTTGGTGGTGTTTTAAGTATGTTTTCCTTAGTAGTTTTAGTCCTTTTCCCTTCTTTTCTTGAGTGTTTTGCTCCCTTTTAGCTTAGTTCCCGCATTTCTATGAGATTCGGAGACTATGCGTGTTTTTGTGTGTTTTGTAGGCATTTCGGAGCAAGAATCATGGAGATTGGAGCATCATGGCATTATGGAGGAATTCAAGGATGGAGAAGGAGTCAAAATGGAGCTAAAGATGCATGGAAAGAAGCCTCAAGTGAAGACCAAGTGAAGGGCGAAAGAATCGAGCCAAACCGAGCCAAAACGAGAGAGAACGGAGCGAAGAAATCTGATTTTTGCCTTAGGCCTGAGATTTGGGCAAGTCGGGCCCGAGGTCCATCATCTACACTATGTCCGGCCCGAGGTGTGGCAAGTAGGACCCGAGGTACTTGGAACGTATACCTTTGGACTGAAGTAGAAGCAAGTCAGGCCCGAGGTCCCTCCGTGTCGATCCATCTCGCCAGGCTCCGGATTCCTTTCTTTCTGGGATTTTCTTATTAATTCCTAAAGTTATAGTTGCTTCCTTGGAGATCAAGGAGTCTAGAAGCCTTGGATATCAAGGAGTTCTAGAAGCCTTGGAGGTCAAGGACTTTCCTTGGAGATCAAGGAGTCTAAAAGCCTTGGAGATCAAGGCGTTTTGGAAGCCTTGGAGGTCAAGGACTTTCCTTGGAGATCAAGGAGTCTAGAAGCCTTGGAGATCAAGGCGTTTTGGAAGCCTTGGACGTCAAGGACTTTCCTTGGAGATCAAGGAGTTTAGAAGAGTAATCTAGTCTTTGTAATAGGGGGAAAATGTCTATAAAAGCCCTTGTAATCTCTCATTTGATGGACAACTTTAGAAAAGCTTGGAGAGAGAGAATTGAGAGTGAGGTTTGAGAGAGTAGAAGGAGGATGAAGGGGGTGGAATCTTCTCCAAGGGAGGGAAGAAACCCAAGATCTAGAGGAGGATTTAGGTGACATCCTTTCCTTGGAGAGGAGAGAAACCCTTGGCTTGGAGCGGGAGTAGAGATTGTAAGAATTCTTCTTTCTTAGTTTAATTCAAGTTTGCTTTGGCTTTTATTTTGTGTTTGTGTCGTTGATTGTGGAATTGACTTGCATGAATCCTGATTTACCTATGGTCGTTGATGAATGCTAGCTTGAATTCCATGATTAGTGAGTAGTTAGCTTGATCTTAGGGTAGGGGGCGAAAACCCTAACTCAATTGCATGTGCTTGAACCAATTTCATGACTTGATTGCCTAAATCCATGTCTATTTACCTTATGAGCAAGATCCTTTCTTGGAAGCCTAGGAAAGTTTGTTCGAAGGGACGAAGAGAAAGCGTCTTGGTCCCGCGGTCGAATAGGAGTCGATAGAGAGTCAATCGGCTTGAATGAATGCGGAGGCCTAGTTCCTTGAGATTAATGGAATGATTTGATTGGATTTGTTGATCTATTTCTAAGGCGAAACCCCCTAGTTCATTGATCTATATGATAGCATGTAAAGTTGATGTTGGCATGAACCCCTAGCCCTATGATCCCCTTAGCCTAGCTTGTTTCTCCCTTTTGTGTTGATTGTTGTGTCGAGCCCGAGTCCCCTAGCCTCGAGCCCGACTTTGTTTGTGCCTAGCTACCTCAGTCCCGAGATTGACAACCTCGGTCCTGAGTTGCTTCGTGTGTTTTATTCCCTTTGTGTTTGTGTTAGATAATCAACCGTTCAACGCATAATCCATATTTCCCTGTGATCGACCTCGACCACCGTACTACAACGGGGTCGTGATACAAATTTATTTGTTGATTGACCCGGGGCCCTATCCTTAGGTTGGTGGAGTATTTTGGGCCTGTCATCCGTCATAGGCTCGTTACTAACCCCCACTGGGTCGATACCGACTCCACCTCCCTCGATTCTGACCCCCTGCTCAATTATGAGGTTCCAACATGTCCTTCTAGCTCGGTATCGACCCCTACATGGTCGGAACCGATCCTCCTGGAAGTGGAAGATGAAGAGCAAACCTTGTCTGAGGCTGAAGATACCGAGAGTTGTTCAAGATGGAGAAGGAAGAACATATTGTTACACCGCCACTGCCTACTCCGGAGCTTAAGACTCTCCCCGAGTCTAATTGAGGTATGAATTTCTTGTCCCTAACTCCACTTTTCCCTTCATCATTAATGCTAACCTGAATATGGAAAAAGTGGGTAAGTTATTAGATCAGCTTAAGGCTCATAGGAAGGCCATTGGGTGTCTCTCGAGGAACTAAGTGGTCTTTCACCTTCTTTGTGCATGCATTGTATATAACTTGAAGAAGGACATAGGCCAACCATAGAGCATCAACATAGGGTTTACCCGAATATGAAAGAGGTATTGAAGAGAGAAATCTTAAGAATGCTAGATGGCGGTATTATCTTCCCTATTTCGGATAGTAAATGGGTGAGCCCAGTCCGTGTTGTGCCTAAGAAGAGGCCTTACTGTTGTTGAGAATGAGAAAGGTGAATTGATTCCTACTAGGACCACTACTAGTTGGCGCATGTGCATTGATTGTAGGAAACTTAATAGTGCAACTAGAAAGGATCACTTTCCTTTGTCATTCATTGTCCAAGTGCTAGAGAGATTAGCTTTGCATGATTAGTTTTGTTATCTCGATGGCTATAGTGGTTTTTGGTAGGTTCCGATACATCCTGATGATTAAGTGAAGACCACTTTCACTTGTCCTTATGGCCCTTTTGCCTATCGGAGGATGCCGTTTGAGCTTTGCAATGCCCCGCTACCTTTCAAAGGTGTATGATGGTTATCTTCTCCGACATGATTGAGTACATCGTGGAGGTGTTTATAGATGATTTCTTGGTCTATGGAACCACATTTGGTTCTTGTCTTGCTAACCTTCGTAGGGTTCTTAACAGATGTGAAGAATCTTGTGCTTAATTGGGAAAAGTGTCACTTTAGGTCTAAGAGGGAATTGTCTTAGGTCACATAGTGTCCAAAAAGGAGATAGAGGTTGACAAAGCTAAAGTTGAATTAATTCAGAAGTTACCACCCTCTTCTTCCGTGACAGATGTTAGGAGCGTTCTAGGTCATGTTGGGTTTTACAGGAGGTTTATACGAGATTTCTCTAAGATTACTAAACCACTGACTAACCTACTAATGAAGGATATGGTTTTTGAGTTTTCTTCCGAGTATCTTGAAGCTTTTCATAGGATCCGAGGTGCACTTGTGTCGACCCCTATCATGCAACCACCGGATTGGACGCTCCCCTTCGAGATCATGTGTGATGCTAGTGACTATTCCGTGGGAGCGGTGCTTGGAGAAACGAAAGAGAAGAAGCTCCATGCCATCTACAATGCGAGCAAGATGCTTGATGAGCCTCAAAGTAAGTACACCACTACGGAGAAGGAATTCCACATCGTACTGTTTGCATCTGAGAAGTTCTAGTCTTACTTAGTGGGCTCAAAGGTAATCATCTACACCAATCATGCGGCCATTTGATATCTAATGGCCAAGAAGGATGCCAAGCCGAGGTTGCTCTGATCGATGCTCCTATTGCAAGAATTCGACCTTGAGATACGAGACAAAAAGGGAGCGGAGAACCTTGTGGTAGACCACCTTTCACTGTTACCTATTGAGCGCATCACGGAGTCCGGAGACACCGTGCCCATTGATGACTCTCGCCAGCGCTCAGGTGAACATCTAGTGCAAGACCTGCTTAAAGGACCAAAATGGATTCCAGTCGGACGAGACACTCTTATGCAATCAAGTTAGAAGGCTCGACATCACCAATTCCGAGCCCGTTTTGACCCCTTCAAGGTCGATAACGACCTCAGTTCCAGTGTAGAGTGCGCTCGGTACCAACCCCCTACGGTCATTACCGAACCATCCACCGATCGTTATAGGTAAGTCTTCTAACTCTTCTTGCGTACATTCGGGTACTCTTCCCTCCACACCTTCTCCCACACTCTCTTCCCACTTTATACATGCTATTAGAGGGTCGAAGACCCATTAGTTTGTTGATTTACTAACTACATTGTAGGAGTCGTAATTCCCGATGGATTAACTTCCCAAGCTAAGAAGAAATTCCTCCATGACGCCAGGCGATACTATTGGGATGATCCTTACTTGTTCAAGTAAGGGAGTGATCATATCTTTCGACATTGAGAGTCGGATGATGAGATCGATGGAGTAATCCGCCATTGCCACGCTCTTCCGACGGGAGGCCATGCTAAAGGATTCAAGATCACTGTGAAGATTCTTTAAAGTGGATTCTATTGGCCAACTCTCTTTAAAGACGTCCAAGAGTACGTGACAGCATGTGATGAATGCCAATGGGCGGGGAATACCACTTAGAGGAACGAGAACCGACTCACGGGAATCTTAGAGGTCGAGCTCTTCGACGTTTGGGGTAATGACTTCATGGGACCCTTTCCCTCATTGGGTCCCTACAAGTACATTCTTGTGGCGGTTGATTATGTCTCCAAATGAGTCGAGGTCATAGCCACAAGAACCAACGATGCAAGAGTGGTGGCCAAGTTCATGAAGACCAATATTTTCCCCTATTTTGGTGTCCCCCGAGTGCTCATTAGCGATCGTGGATCTCTCTTTATTAACCGGAGCTTCGAAGCACTTTTGACCAAGTATGGGGTATCTCACAATGTGGCGACACCGTACCATCCCCAAACTAGTGGTCAAGTGGAGGTCTCTAACCGTCCAATCAAGAGCATTTTGGAGAAGATGGTCTCTCATTTAAGAAAGGATTAGTCATCCAAGCTTGACGACGCTTTATGGGCCTACCGCACGGCATACAAGACTCCCCTTCGCACCACTCCCTACAACCTAGTCTATGGCAACTCGTGTCATTTGCCCGTCGAGCTTGAACACAAAGCTGCATGGGCTCTCAAGGAGCTTAACATGGATCTCAATGAGGCTTGAGCAAAGCGATTCATAGACTTGCAAGCACTAGAGGAGTTGAGCTTAAAGGCGTATGAGAATGCCAAGATCAACAAAGAAATAACCAAAAGGTGGCATGACAAGAAGCTCGTCCCGAAGACCTATGACGTTGGTGATCAAGTACTCCTTTTCAACTCTAGATGTCGACTATTTCCCAGAAAGCTATGATCCCGAAGGAGTGGACCATTCATGGTTCATCACATTTTCAAGGTCAACTGGCATCGAGTGAAGAAATACTATACAAGAGCCGAACCGGATGAGGAAACTTCGACTAAGTTGAGGTACTCCTTGTCTAGCTACAGACACTAAATTTAGCGCTTATGGGAGGCAACCCACCCCTTCTTTTCTTTCTTTTTTGTTTTTCTATTTTATTTTGGACTTTTTGGATTAGTTTAATTTCCTTTATTTAGTTTAGAATAGATAGGAGTCTTGTCTTGCATCTCTACTAAAGTTTTGTAGGGGTACGAAGCGACGGAGGAGCTCGCGAGGGTTGGAATGCACAAAACTGAAGCGAAAGGGAAGGTAACAGCGCGCTCGGTACCGACCGATCTTGCCTTGTCAATATGCTCTTCGAGACACCCAAGAACTTGAACTTGAACCTGGGCTTTGAGTGGTGCAAGTCGATTATTAATCACTCAGAACGCTACGGGTCGGTTTTCTTTAATTTGGAGGTGTGGTGGCCCATTAGGGCATTCGGCTTTGACACCTCTCTCTACACATCCCGTCCTCCCACTCCTATGGATGTCTACTACTTCATCAACTCCAAAGTTCTTTGCAACCATCGGACACACTACTCTTCCAGGTTCCGGATTGGCGATAATGCTCATGAGGTAGCCCTTACCCCGGAGAGGCTTCAACTTTTATACTTGCCCAATTGGTATGACACATGGACTCCCACTCCCTTTCCTCTAGCTCGCCGAGTTGAGAACGACCCGCTCGTCCGCCGTGAAGAGAGTCGGTTCATTCGTATGGAGCCCCTCTACGACCCGAAGAGCCAAGGAACTAACCGTTGAGCGCCCATTTACGAGCCAGGCATGGTCGGTTCCGACCCCCATCAGAATGGTACCGAGCCCATGAACTTCACTATGAGCCGTCACACCGACTTGCTCCCCTACCACGCCAGCTCATATGGGTTTGGCAACGGCCAAGGAGGATTTCACGGCTTCAACACTCACGGTCAAGGCAATTTCTACACCGGCTCAAGCTCCGCTAGCAACCGTCCTCAACCTGACATGGCATATCTCTTCGTTCAGATGGACTCCTTAATGCTTAACCAGCAACGGACTCATGAGGATCTTCAGCACCATTGCCATGAGTTTAAGGCCTTTTGCAACGAGTATATTGAGCATAGGCGCAAAGATACCCAAAGATGGAATGCGGTGGCGGGGTTCACTCAATGGATGGCGAATGCTGTGTTCCCTAACATGCCGTGCTACCCACCACCACCTCCCGAAGAATAAAAAACTCCTCCTCAACATCAGTGCTTCAAGTGTCCAAGTAAGTTTCTTCGTCCTTTCTCTTTACATTTTCTTAATCAATGTGGATATTGATTTGTTTATGATACGAACTCCCTTGGATCTCCGTCTTGTAGCCACCAACGACCCCTAGAACACCGACGAGTGCAAGCACTTTGGGGCGGAAGACTTTGGAATACGAATCTGAGTTTCACACTTAGATTAAAGATGAGAAGGAGGGCTGGATCTATGAAGTAGGAATACTCTAAGACTAGCCAATGAACCGACCAAAACAGATCTAGATTCGAACCAAAACCGAGTTGAAAAGACAAGTGGAAGTAAAATGAATGTAAGTGAAGTAAATTGCAAGAAATAATAACAGAATTGAATTGCAAGAATTGAAAGGGAATTGAAACAAACTTGAATTGATAAATGGGGACGCCAATCAGCCTTGGGAGAGTTCTACTCGATCCAAGAAGGCTCAAAATCAATGTAACTAGAAAAGAGGCAAGGCTTGGCCTTAAGTAAACCTAAGCGCCAAAGCCAAGGGAGCCAGCCACATATGCACATGTGGGCCGCGCTCCAAGACATAAAATTCCAAGTTTATTAATCAAATAAAATGCCTAAAATGTCATAAAATTAAATAACAAAAATAACATCAAGATAGACACAGATAGGCTCGGCTAAGCCAACACGGGTGCGCCTAGCTTGTCTCGGGCGTCGACCAAGCTAAGTTGCCAAGGAGGTCGCCATGGCTTTGGTCTCCTCACGTCCTCATGAACCCTCATGGACCCGGGGTTGGATCCCATTAGTTTAAGTATGGGGTGGGTGAAGGATTTGCTTGTTTGTGTCTTTGTGTGTTTGAGTCTTAGTTTGTTTGTTTTTTATTTTTGATTATTAAAGTACCCTTGATTGGATGTCCTAGGATAGGAATCACTCGCAAACTATCTTATAAATCCTATAGCATCCTTAAAAGATTTGCCTAATCATGATCTTGTATTGAATTTTGAGCTTATGATGAAAATTGAGCATATATATCCTAAGTAAAAGCAATCTAGCAGTATTTGACCCTAGTGAGATATTTTTGGCCTTTGAGGAAAGCATGTCACGTTCCTTTTCTTTGTTATGTGAATTGCTCTTCTAAATACATTATCACTTGAAAATGGCATGGTTATCTTTGACTTCAAACCAATGAAGATTTGTTTGTAGCCCCTTGATTTGAGCCTTAAAGCCTATTTTCTTAGCTCCACCAAATTTCCCTAACCATGATAAGTTTGACCTATAATCTGGGAATTAGGACTTAGAATGGTGTGAAGGAGTTTGTTGTTGGATGTTGGGTACAATATGAGAGGTTGTGAAAAGTAGTGAAGTGTTTGCCTTTGGGGATCAAGAGTATAAAGGATAGTTTTGGCTCGTTTTGCACAAAGTGAAAAGTATAGTCCGCTTGTTACCGACCACATAGGGTCGATACCGACCCGAGTAGAAAGGAAAAAAATGTCGTGAAAAATAACGAAAAAAAAAGGTGGAAAATGTAGTGGAAAAGGAAAAAAAATGAGAATAACTGCATGAGTCAAGGATTTTTAAGTGCTCCAAGAAGAAAACACATGGATGATGGGTAAATAAGTAAAGCAATGAAGTTTGAAGTGTTTGGAAGTTTTGAAAGAAAGAATTTTTCGTGAAGTTGTGTGAGTTTCTAGGAGTCTTTGTTCCCGGATTTGTTAGCACCACAAAGCCAAATTATTCTACACCCTATGAATTACCAAGCCACATTACAACCCGGCTGAATGGGACTTCTATGAAGTTTTCATTGAGCCACCTTGAGTTCTTTTGATGATTTGACTTGTTTTGACTTCTTCGGTAGAGTGTTTTTTATATAAGTTCCATTACCTATGAGATTTTGTGTTTAGAATTGAGTTGAGTGATGAATTGATATACCTTAAACACTTTGAGGGATGAATGAGACACCTTTCCTTTATGAGGTTGGATTGTGATTGCTTAGGCTGCTCATATATGTGTGATCATGTTAAACTTATTTGCTCATATTCTCCTTGTGCTTTATTTTTCTCAAAGGCAATTCTTGGGCTATGTTGTTTGGTGTTGATGTGTGCTAAGTGATTGCTTGAGGACAAGCAAGTCTAAGCATGAGGTATTTTGATGTCGCTTATTCTAGTTAGGTTTTCTAGGTTATTTGATAGTTAGATTGAGTCGTTTTTAGGTATTTTGTGACTTCTTGCATTGATTTTGGTGATCTTTCGATAGTCGATCTATGTGTGTGTAGTTTGGTCTTTTGTAGGTTTTTGAAGTGTTGAGGAGGTGTTCTAGAGTCTTTTAGAGGTCTTTGAAGATTAATAGCTAGAGGTGGCGGTGAAACAAGCTTAAGGGAGCAGTCCAATTAAGAAGAGTCAAGATGGTTTGTGTTCAAGTTTCAAGAGTTTCCAAGAAGGGTTGAAGATTTAAGAGGTGTTCTCAAGAGTTTTGGAGTGTTGTTTAAGAGAAGAATTATAAGAGAAGAATTTTGAGGAAGGAAGAAAGAAGAAGAACCAAGCTTAGGGTGAAGATTGAAGTGAAGAAGAGAAGAAAATCCAAGCCCAAGGCCGGTCGGTACCGACCTGAAAGGGTCGTTACCGAGCGAGGAAATAAAGAGTAGAACGAGCAGAGTTGACCAATCATACCGACCCAGAGAGCCGATTAGTACCGACCCATTTTAGGTCGGTACGAGCTATTCCGTAGAGTGCAAGTTAAGCTTTAATGGGTGTTTTATTTTAGGGCTTTTTGGATTATATCTTGTTTCCTTTCCTGGACTTCTTTACATAAGGAGGCCTTGAGATGGCCTACAAATCATCCATCATCAGCCAAAACTCTTCAAATTTATTGGAGAAAGACAATCTAGGGAGAGAATTTGAGAGAGAAGTAACTTTTGGTGCAAGGAATAGTCTTTTGTGGAGAAAATTTATAAGTGAATTCTCTTTTTAATTCAAAGTTTGTTTCTTTGGTGTGAGTCATGTCTTCTCTTATTAATTTGGTTGTGTTCTTCATGATGATGAGTGAGTAGTCTTCTTATTCTAGGGTTAGGGTAAGAACCCAACAGAGTTATGCATGTTAATGTAAGAGTTGATGATCAATTATTGTTCTTGAATCCTATCTTTTTATCCTCTTTATTTGAATTTAATTCCTTGATGAAAGTTGAGGCATGTTCATGTGTTACAATTGAGTTGAAAGATAAAATTGTGAATTTGAATAATGTTTGGGTTTTGAAGCGAAAGTTGAAATTCCCTAGATATCAAATAAAAGGAAAGTGTTTGTTTTTATGAAAATTGATATAAACTCTTGTTTAACTGGCGAAAGTCATGATTTTGAGATTTGGATATGATTGATCATTGATTTATAAGTTGCATGTATAGTTTTGTTGTGGTAGACCCTTGCCTAAGAAGTTTTTATCCATATATTTGCATCTCGTAGTTTTTCTGGGTAGGTCGTTACCGAGCTGGTTAGGTCGGTACCGAGCGTGTTACTTAGCGAAATTCTGTGTTTGTTTATTGTTTGCGTTGGGTAGTTATCGAGCCTGTTTGGTCGGTACCAAGCGTCTGTTTGCCTTATTTTGTGTGTTTTGCTTTGTTTTGTGTTTGTTTTGACAACTAGCCTTAGAAACTTCTAGCTCCCGTGGACGAACTTGACAACACTATACTCTTTGGGGTCTTGATGTAAAAATTTATTTGTTTGTTTAGGATCAAGAAACCATATCAACACGGCATCAACGGGTTTTAATAATCTCAATAATAAAAAGATATAGTATACTGTTTTGGTGGCATTGTCCCGAGGACCAGACTCGTTGACCCTCGCAACTACATAAGGGGGTTGTGCTCCTATACCCTACCCTTGTCGGGACACTACCCAAAAATCCTTGATTTGTTCCGATAAACAATACATCTAAGTCATATTAACCATGTCAGAGTAGCTAATGCGTGAAATGGAAAGAAATAAAGAGAGGTTTGAGCCGTGCATGGGAGAGACATTACAAAAAAAAATTACATGAAGTGAAAAGCCGTATCACACTAACACAATTAAGGCTTAAGGAAACACTTGAATGAAACGGATTAAGCATAATGAAACGGTTTATTGAAACGGTTAGTCTAATGAAACAAGTTATGAAATGATCAAGATTAAATGAAATGGTTTAAGAAACAGCTCATATTCCATTGAAACGGTTTTTAATAATGAAACAGTCCATGTCACCTAATGAAACGGTCATAAAAAGTAAATTTTTTATAATGCGCCAGCAATACGATCAGTAGAGCAGCTCTTCAAAAACAGGATCTACAGTTTGTCCCCACTTATCATGGTACATTTGTAATAGCTTATCAGCCGGCGTTAGACCTGTCATCACGATGCACTATAAATATAAATATAAATGTAAATGTAAATGTAAATATAAATATATTATACTCCATCCGCCCTCGAATGTTTATTCATAAAACACGTTTGCATCCTGATTAATAAAAAATTAAAAAGTTGGATAGTAGATGGGAAAACATGATAAAGTTAATGAGAAAGTCAGATAAAAGAGGTAAAATATAAGATGAGGATGGGTTTGTAATTTTATAGGATAAAGTAATGATGTTAATGGGAAAGTTTGATAATGGGTGTAATATATGAGACTGTGTGAGAGTAGATTGTACAAGAACAGTATACAAATGGAAAATATGACAACATACGCATATATGTATTTATATATATATATATATATATACATATATACATAAGTTTTGGTTCAAGTGATGGCTACTCTTATGGTAAGGACAACTCCTTGTTATAAGGGGTAATCTCATCCATTAGATTTACCTCCTTACTATGTAACGGATGGTCCAGTTTTGTTTTCAAGAAAAAGTTTTTTTATTTTCAAATGATATTTTTTTCTTTTCTGAAAAATACCGTTAGAAATTAGAACACTTAAGTATGAAAATTCAATTTTATACACTAAAAGATCAAATTAATATATTAAAAGTTCATTTTATAAATACTATGAGTTCAAATTTTCAATATTACATGGATTCAATTTTTTTTACTATTAGTTCAATTTTTTGTTTTATGAGTTCAATTTTTACATCTTTTAAATTCATTTTTTATATAATTCGATTTTCAAAAAAAATATTTTAGTTTAATATTTTATTAATTGAAAAATATATTTTGCTATAATAAAAATTGTGAATTTGTGATAGATAAATAATAAATCAAAAAATATAAACTTGAAAAAGATAAAAGTTATCCTTCTTTATAAAAAAATGATTATAACCCTTCAATATGTTAAAAGCTCAATTACATGTACTAGAAGTTCAATTTTGTATTTTGTACGAGTTCAATTTTTTGTACAATAAGTTCAAATTTTTCCTATTGTTAGTTCATTTCTTGTTACTATAAGTTCAATTTTTATATTATTCAATTTTAAAAAAAAATCAAAATAATTTTAAAAATAATACAAATTCAATTTTTTGATTTTTTTTTAAAAACAAATATGGACCATCCATTATAAGGTAAGGAGGTAAATCCAATGGATGAGGTTAATCCTCATCATAAGATTGTTTTTACCACAAAGACTCTCCTCATCGGAACCTATAACTTTTATATATATATATATATAATCTATATGGAGTTAGGTTCCAATGAGGACTACTCCGATGGTAAGGACAATTTCTTAGGGTAAGGAGTAACCTTATCCATTGGACTTACCTCCTAAACTTATAATGGATGATCTATATTTTTTTTTCAAAAAAATCGAAAAAAAGATATTTTTTTATTTTTTAAATTATTTTTGATTTATCTTCATTTTCCAAAAAATAGAAGAATATAAAAATTGAACTGACTGTACTAACAATTGAACTAACACTAGGAAAACAATTGAACATATATATATATATAACAACAATTATGATGGAACAACAATTTGCCTCCTATATTGATGTTTCCTAGTCCTAGACTACTTTATTGAAAAAAACATTACTCCCTCCGTCCCGGAAAGTTTGTCCATAAAGCACATTTGCACGCGGATTAATGAAAATTGGAAAAGTTTGATAAGTGGTGGAGAAAAGTGTTAAAGTTGATGGAAAGGGTATAAAAAGGAGTAATTTATAAGATTGGATGAGGATAATTTTGTAATTTTATAAGAAAAAGTAATAAAGTTGAGAGGAAAATTGGATAATGACGGTAATATATGAGATTGTATGAGGGTAAGATTGTAAAAGCATAGTGATATAAATGGAAATAAAGTAGAGATGGACAAACTTTCCGTCACGCCCGAAAAGGAAAGGCGGACAAACTTTCAGGGACGGAGAGAGTATTATGGAACGGTGGTGTCTAATCAAGAAACATACAAGTAGCCTTCCAAGACGAAGACATCATAATACAGGCATATACTCCCTCCAAAGCCTATACTCCCTTTGTTCCTAAATTTTTGTTCATATTTTCATTTTGGGTGTCTTAAAAAAATTGTCTATTTTTTCATTTATATCATATTTTATTAAAATTCAATCTCATATATTATCTCTATTGTTCAACTTTTCCATAAACTTTATTATTTTTTCCTATAAAATTACAAAAATTCAATCATCCAATCTTATATATTATCCTTTATTATCCACCTTTTCCGTCAACTTTATCACTTTTTAACCTTTTCTATGAAATTACAAAATTATCAATATATATTTTCATGTATTATCCTAATTATTCAACTTTTCATTAATTCACATTGTCGGAAACCGTATTTTATGGACTAATAATTAGGAACGGAAGGGGAGGGGGTATATTGTTTGTAAATAGCTACAATACCTTCCAAACAATTAACATAATACTACAATTAAGGATATAGATGTATGACTTGCCTGTTCTAACCACTTCAGCCACTTGATCTAAGAACCCAACCTCATTCATGCCTCTTCTTTCAAGTCCATCCTGAAGCAAATTACAAGTACTTTGTAACAATCATGCGAACAGTTAATGTAGACGTATATGATATATATAACAGAGCCAAGTAACTTACTTTGGCCAGCTTGAGGACATCTTCGGCAAGATGCTTTACGTATCCATCACGAAATGGCGTCTTGAGACCGGTTTTAGGTACCTACATGATGATTTAGCACGTACAAGTACAAGCTTAGAATTTGTTTTTCACCTAATGCAATGAGAACATGCAACAGTGAAACAAGTACCGTAGATCTCAACATATCTCTTTCTTTTGGAGTCCAATCAGCTACCAGGTCAAGAGCATTTTGAAGAGATACTTCATCATATAACAAGCCAACCTGGATAGAAAACAAAAACAGCATCACATCTCAGTGACGGAGTTCAAGGTTTTGTTAACTAACCCCCCGCAATTACCCATTGGAAAGTGCACAAGTTCATATTCTTTGTGTCTTGAAAAGAAAAGCGGTGAACATCCAAGAAATAATTACCCAAAATGCTGGCAACGCTAATATATTTTCCAAAGGTCCTCCGTCAGCCCCCCTCATTTCCATATATCTCTTCAACCTAACCTGAGCAACAAGGAATTGAAGTTGAAAAATAAAAACAAAAATATAATTACTATGAGAAAAAAAATGTGAATGGAGGAGCGAAAAGGAATTGCGAAGCGTTTTCATCAACCTCGGGAGTTATCGTTGTCAAGTGGTTCTCCCAATCGCTTAGGGAAGGAAATTCGCCAGGAAGGGCGGGGAGCTTCCCGGCCATAAAGTCCTAAAGAGAAAAAACAAATTAATAAGCAAAACGATAAAGCAAATGTACGTGTACGAGGGCGTGCGTTCGTGTGGGCGTGCGTGCGTTTATTGAATTAGTTCAAGGATGAATGGAGAGCTTCACTTCACCCGAAAGGACATCCCAGAGCAGTCGATGTGATTCCCTTGTCGATAGACAAAGTACATAGGTACATCAAGAGCGTATTCCACAT
This sequence comes from Polygonum aviculare, assembly GCA_934048045.1. Lineage (NCBI taxonomy): Eukaryota > Viridiplantae > Streptophyta > Magnoliopsida > Caryophyllales > Polygonaceae > Polygonum > Polygonum aviculare. Next base: position 6,673,129 of record OW204027.1, read on the forward strand.
ATTGCTCAAATCTGTAATACATGCAGATTGAACCAATAAATATATAACTTTTTAGTCTAGCGATACGATGGATCAATATGCTTAATACACTATTTACGAGGCTAATAAATATCTTATCGTAAAGCAATAGTACAACAACTAAGTTGTCACCACATTGCGCCACATACTATCACCTTACCCGAATGAATCACCAAAAACAAACGGAAGCATCCCAGTACGGTCCTTGTCATAATTAGTCCACATTTGGCTGCAAAAGTTAATTTCCACGTGGAAAAAGAAATTGTTGAAGTTGATCGAATTCGAATTAATTGACTATATATAATATAACGAGGAGGAAAAATAAAAAGAGAAAAGAAAAATTAAGGAATGTATGAGTAATTAATACACACATACCTCCGTACGCTAAGATAGCCGTTGGGCTTGCCCCGATTAAAAGGTGAATTTGCAAAAAGTGCGGTTGCTATCTATACATTCAACGTAGAATCACGTACAAGAGATTGTACATACATATATACACGTATATATATATATATATATATATATATATATATAGGAAGACAGATCACCCCGGTCAGTCTACATATATGTATATAGGAAATAAAACAACAATTGGTGCTTACAGGTTGCAATGCAAGTCCAACACGGAATTTGTTTATCATGTCAACCTCAGAGCTGAAATCAAGGTTAACCTGTGAGTAAATGGGGGCCAAAAAAAACGAGTATAAGATTTCAACATTTAATTCCCATGAATTCCTTATCATACAATATACAATCCCACGAGAAATAAGCTAGCTAGGCTGCACTTGCCTGAACCGTACATGACTTGAACATCAAATCAACTCCATACGAACCCTTTTTGGGCAGATAATTCATCATGATTTCATACCTCCTCTGTTCAACAATCCAAATTTCGCAATCAAGGCTCTTCTCCATATAAATGTGAAACATGTTATAGCAAAGTAATAAAGAAAATTAAGAGAACCCACCTTCGGCATCATGGGGATGTCCTTGAGAGTACACTTTGGCTGGAATCCAATTCCTACAAACCCAATTCCCATTTCTTCACTCACTGCTTTTACCTGTTTTAGAGTGAAATATTTGTTCACTTTATACATGAGCAATATTATGATAACACATTAGCAGCAAAAATTATTAAATGCCAAGGGGCTAATGTTAGTAGGGCCAACATGCCAAATTTTGAAAAACAAATATCCCCTTCGGAATAGTCAATACCATCGTCACTACGTACTAAAGTGGAAGCAAATTTTGTTATCACATTGTCCCACATCACCACTTTTTAAACAAAATATCTTATTAAGTTTTAGTTTTATCATAATGTATCTTAATCTTATACATATTTAATTTATATATTAATTTTATCTTAGATTTTGATCAATGTTTAAATAATAATCATATCCTAGCTAATATATCAATCTCAATCTTATCATTATACTCATTTAATTAATAAATATATCATAATCTTATCATTTTTACCAATTTAATTAAATAGTATATTAACTTTAAGTAATTTTTGGCAATTTTATGATAAGATTTTTTAAAAATCATTAATGGTAGCAAATTTTGCCACCATATATATACATATAATAATACTATATATTACTTCGCATTTTTATTTAAAACTATTGATTTATTTTTATTTAAAATCATCAATGAAGTGTCATCACTGTCATTGAGTGATGACACAAAATTGAGTAATCGAGTGATGACACAAAATCGAGTAACCGAGTGATGACACAAAATCGAGTAATCAAGTGACGACAATCGAAATGTCGTCACTTTTATCGAGTGATGACTTAAAATCGAGTAATCAAGTGACGACAATCGAAATGTCGTCACTTTTATCGAGTGATGATAATGAATCGATTGATCGAGTGATGACAATCTCATTGTCATCACTCGATAAATGTCATCATTGTTATCGAGTAATGAATGTCGTCGAATGATGATAGTTGTTGAGTGATGACGATCGTATTATCATCCCTCGCTAAGTGTTATCACTGTTATCGAGTCATGACAGTGATGACAATCGTCGAGTGATGACAGTCGGTCAACTAGTGGAGAGTGAAAGTAGTTTGGGGTTTTCTCCTATTCATCTAATCTTATACATTTGTCTATAAATAATCAATGATGGTATATATTTATTGCTACATACATAAATCCTTCTAAACCAATTTAATTTACAAATATAACATTTAAAGTCTTTCGTATTATTATTATTAAATGTCTGTCATCTATCTTCATTTTTTTCCAATTTCTATTTTTTTCATCTAATATCTATCTTTTTAAACTATTTTCCGAGACATGCCTTTTTGTAATCAAATATATTTGGCATATTTTTATCGAGCTTTTTTTGTCCATCAATTTATAATTAAAGTAACAAATATTTGAAATATATATTTAAAAAATCTAAAAAATGTATAAACTAAATTTTTGTTATAATATCCATTTATAGATTGTATTGATGTACAACGGTACTATCATTAAATTAATTATAAATTTATAAGATCTATTTAAATATTCATTTTATTTCAAAAAATCTTATTACTGACACAAGTATACTTTTCTAAAAGTTTTATGTTGATAACTCACACTTAACTTAATTTTGATTTATATCATCATATAAAAATCTTAATGATTATGAAAAATATATATGTTGATAAAATATTTTTCTTGAGATTTAATATCATATCACATATGAATTTTTTAATCAATCAAAACATCTTGAAATAAAATGATAGAGTTTAATCTATGATTTTTTATTTAAGTCATATCATATAAAATGTTATTTTTAATTTATTCTTAACATCGAATTACGCTTTTGAATCAACGAAATATTGTAGTGGTTTCGGATAAAAAAAAAGACAATATTAATATCTAATTCCGAATAACATTATTATGCATTCTTTTATCAATCGAATAATACGTCCAAAGAATATTATTGAGCGTGTCCCGTACAGGATACGAGTAATAATCTAGTTTACTAAAAATTTCATCTTATTCCTACAATAGAAGCCTTGTTTCATTCTTTAAAGCTATTGTTTGTTTTGATCTTTAGTTACCCTAATACATATCTTGATTTCAGGTAATATTTAATAATATAAGTATTAAATTAATTTAATTTAGATGATTTATATCTTTATATTAAAGTATGAAGTTTTAAAAAGTGTGAGAATATCTTCATAATTTTTATATGTTTACAACTCAATATATTCTCATATATGTTTTTGTATTGTATTTCATTTACGGTCTAAATTTGAAACCCTTAAATATGTTAGTTTATACTCCTAATGACTATATAATTTTTTATTATATAATATCCAAAATTATCTTCTGTGGCATAGTATATTGATTATATTACTTTGTATTGTACACAAATTACTTCCCCAAAACGATCCAAATATTAATTTTAATTAGTACAAATCCCGTACCATGTGTGATGTAAATATAAACACGAATTAATCGATTCGAGCTTGAATTTTGACAAGAATCTGTTTTTAACTTGAGAATCTATCTACTATAATACAGTATAAAGCGGAACCCAAGTCTTTGTTAAAATTTGCGCGATGTCCTCAACCCTAAATAAAATAATGATTTTATTTTTTTGCGTTGATTTTCAAAAAATAAATTATATATCTTCTTGATATTTAATCCAATTGCCTTATGTATACTTAATATCTTACTCAATTATATATCCTTATACGAATAAGGAAATCCAAGTGATTTTCTTTTATATTCTTTTAAAAAAATTCTTATTATTTAGTATACATTTTTGTTATTATTGAATCTTGAAGAATAGTGAAAAAATTTCACATGTGTCAATAGTATATTCATTAATAATATAAATTTGAAAATTTGAATAGAACTATTTTAGAATTAAAATTGTATGAATAAAAGTACATATATAGGTCAATAGGTTCGGACTTTGGTCTTTCAGATTTGGATTATATGATCCCGTGTTAAAAACGTATTCGTATCAAAATTCGATCTCAAATCGATTAATTCGGTTTTATATTTACATTACCCGTACATGGTATGGGGTTTGTACTAGTTACTATACTAATGCGGAAGCAAATTCTACAACCATATTGCGCCACATCACCCTCTTATAAAGAGTATTATCTTATCAATCATAGTTTTATCATAATATATAATCTTTATCTTATACATATTTAATTATAATATTAGTTCTATCCTTATATATAAATTTCAATTTTATCATTATATTGTTACATATTTAGTTATTAGATTGATTTATCCTAAATGTTTTATTTTTAAAAAAAAACATTTTTTCCCATTTACTTACAAAGTATATTAATAATAAGAATTATTTTCATAATTATGCTTTAAAATTTTCTAAAAATAGTAGCAAATTCAACCACTATATTTACGCCATATCTTTTTGTATTAAAATAATATATTAGATATATTATATCGTATCATTATTGAACTCAAATAATAATATTAGTAAAAATATCAGATGATAGATTAATAAGATAATTTATTTTAATTAATTATCTTATAAATATTCTCTATATTTTAAAATATAACACTACGTTAATCCAGATTATTTTAAATTATTAATTTATTTATATAATTTAGTTCATGCAATTTAATTTAAATTTTGACATATTTTTATCAATATTTTATAAATTTTCATAATGCATCTTATCTTATTGCATTTTCCCTCAATATATATTAGTATGTATAAAAAATTAATTGATAAATGCAATACTTTTATATAAACTTAGGTAATATACGAAAAATTATTTTATTTTATAATCTAAAAGATAGACACTGTTTTAGAAGAAATTAGACATATAATGTATTTGTAATTATTATCGTGAATTCAAATAATATAGTATAATATAATTGTACAAAGTGCGGGTCATTTGCTAGTTTTCAATCTAAACCTGATAGAACCGAGTCCGAACCTATTGATCTATATATGTATTTTTATTAATGGAATTTTTAAGTTTAAAATAATTCTATTCAATTTCTTGTTTTTATATTAGTATTTAAATATACTATTGACATCTGAGAAAGTTTTTTCAAGATTTAATAATGACAAAATATATACTAATTAATAAGGAAAATTTGTTAAGATTTAAAAAAAAATTGCTTGAGTTTTTATTCATATAATGGTATAACTTAAAAAAAATCTTAAGATATCACAAATTTGCTAGTTCGGGTGGGTTTGTTGGATTGGATAAGGTTTTGATAGACCTATATTTGTTACATAAAACCCTGACTTGTCTTGCAAAAAATGGGTATTTTTTGAATACCTCCACCCCGTCTAGTAGATGATGAATCCGCCATTGTTAATATTTAACAAGCGTTTATCTCCAGGACTGCTGCAAGTACAAAACCTGCATCTAGAGAAGAAGAGGCAAAAGGGTTTCTTACCTGATAAAGATGTGATTTAAGCTCAGCACAAGTTTGATGCAATGTTTCAAGTGGTGCACCACTAAGCTCTAATTGACCTCCAGGTTCGACAGATACGCTTTGGTTGCCCTGCCAATAACAGAAACGAAGACGATCTGTAATTAGAAAAACCAGCAAAAAAATTCAGTATTTACAAATATAAAAAAAAAGAAGCAATTATTCTGCTTGAGCCTCAAACCAATATACCTGTTTCAAACCAATAATTCTGTCAAATTCCACCACTCTGTCCCATTGAAACCTCTCAGCAATGCCATTAAGCAGGTCAGAAATTCGATCATATTGCACCGGCTGTAGGGTTGCCAAGTCAAATCCGATTTTCTCATGCTCTGTCCCTATCCTGCACACACCAAGAAAAAAGACGAATTAAGTAAAAACCATCTGATGATAAGGCGGAGAGAGAGACAAGCAAAAAACATGAGGGAAGCAGACAGACCTCCATTGGTCTCTGGGCTTGCAACCAGATGCCAAATAGGCCACGAGATCCTCTTTGGTGAGTGGGTCTGCACCAACCACAACATCAATGGTGGAAGGACTTGAGGCCACCACCATCCTCAGATGCCTGCGTTTTTCCCCAGATCTTGCGTGTGTGTCACAAAATGAATGCCAACGAGCCGATGAGCGGTTCACACGGCTCTCCTTGGATCCAGCATCATAACAGATGCCGAAGCCTGCTTGTGTTACGAGTGCCATCGAGTATAAGACGACCAGCTCTGCTCAGCTACGGTGGGAATTCTCAGCTTCGATAATTCAGGAGCTTTAATTTGTCCCTGGGCATTCGTAGTGTCTGGTGTTCCTGTCGTTATATAGAGCGCTTGGTCACAGTGGCAGACCGTCGCATGGGCCATGGCCATGGGGGTGATTGATTTGACGCTTCGGTATATTCATCCCTATTTTGATATTTTTTTCTTTAGCCTGCCCTGATTTGACCCTTCGCTATATTCATTCATCCCTATATTGATAGTTTAACCCCCGCTCCCGTTTTTCTACTGTGTCCGAGCATACCACCTTGAAAAATAAAATTACAAGGTACTCCCTCCGTCCCGGAAAGTTTGTCCATAAAGCACATTTGCATGTGGATTAATGAAAATTGGAAAAGTTTGATAAGTGATGGGAAAAAATGTTAAAGTTGATGGAAATGGTATAAAAAAGAGTAATTTATAAGATTGGTTGGGGATTATTTTGTAATTTTATAGAAAAAAGTGATAAAGTTGAGAGGAAAATTAGATAATGGGGATAACATATGAGATTGTATGAGGGTAAGATTGTAAAAGCATAGTGATATAAATGGAAATAAAGTAGAGATGGACAAACTTTCCGGGACGCCCGAAAAGGAAAAGCACATTTACAGGTCAAGTTGGGCCTGATTTTGACAAGTGATTTTGTGGGTTGGGTCGACTTCACATGTCAAAATTTTAGATTTTTTTTATTATTAAAATATTATACTAATATTTTATAATGAAATATTATTTTTAGTAGTTTAAATATTAAAATATATTATAATATTTAAAAGAAAGTATATTTATTCTACATATATAAAAAATATCGGGTCGGTCTGGTCGGATTCAAGTTTTAACCGACTCGGGTTCGGGTTAATCCGATTCGGTTTTTTCCTTTACTCACTACTACTCGGGTTGGGTTTCAAGGCTAAAATTTTCGGTTGGTTTGGGTCAAGAATACGGCCTTATATCTAAAATTTTGGGTTAAATGGTGGATCCTGACCTTACATCACTTCCCACGTCAAGAATACGAGCACGACATCCACTGTTATACGAGGATAAGAGAAACTCTACCCATTGACTTAAATTTTTGGATTAAATGGTGAATTTTGACCTTATATCTAAAATTAATCTAAAACCTAACACATCATGTGTCTAATCACAACCCATCAAAATTTGTCATGGTATCAAAAAGGCGGGGTCCGATATTCCTAGTAAAATTTTAAAAACCTTATTATGTAGCTAGAAGAAAATGAGATGTTAATAACCCATCTAAACCAAAATGGAAATCAATCTGGGATACTTATATAGAGATTTGAGAATGCTAAAACCACCGAAAAACTAAAATTGTTCAAATAATAACTAGGTAAGACTAGCTACCACTTTAGGGGGCGTGTTGGAGTATAAAATATCACTTCTCACTTTGAGAATATAAGGAAGATATCCACTAGTATATAAGGAAGCGGAAAACTCTATCCATTGGCTTGAGCTTTAAGCTCATATGGTGTACCCAGACCTTATGATGTGAGCTCACCTCACATAAGCTTGCCACATTAAGGCCAAAACCAAGAAACGGATATGGGCATCATGCTCGGGTGCACCCATGGGAACGAGCGTGCCAAGGATTCCTTTGTTGGCAATTCTCCCTTCAAGCAATTCACTACGTACTTGCCTTGAGCAATATGTTAAGGGAAGGTTGTAGACCTTACAAGGACTCCCAAGAACCAAAGATGGACAATGAAAATGAGCTTGTGCAACCATTTCCCCAAACACCCTCTTGGCATCCACCCGAGGTCTTGGCATAAGCAAAGGAGCTTGTCACTCCACCACACTTGGGGCGTATCACAAGACATCAATCTTGCCTCTTTCAAGAAGGACTCAAGGCCAGCCTAATGGGTGTAAGTGCGTCGGGCAAATCTAACAAGTGCCCATTGTTTTCCATGTTGGCTCAAGATGGCACTAACCAAGACATTTAGCGTGCCAAGCTATATGTGGCCGGTTTTATGAAGTAAATGGACCAGCTATGGAGAATAAAACAGAGACACTTTATTTGTATAATTTTCATTTAAGAGGCATCTAGAAGCCATAGTTAAGTTGGCCTTTTAGCCCTATGATTCAGGCTATTTTGTATGGGTTAACTCTTATATTTTAGGAGTATTATTGTGAGTGTTTAGGTTAGATTTTAGCATTATTGTAATACAAAGACCGAAGACACTAATGTGAAGAATCAAGAGTTCTTAGAGCTTAATTGAAGACAAGTTCGCCACTGCATGGAATCCGCGGTCGCGTTGTCCATGACACGGTCGCGGTGGAGCAGGCGACGATGATGAAGACCCTTGAAGGCCGCGGTCGCGCCGTCATGGTCGCGGTTGCGGTAGAAGCCGATTTGACCAGCCCAAGGTCAAACCCGCCGCGGTCGCGGTGAGAGTCGCGGTTGCAGTGCATAGCCAAAGTCGAGATTCTATTCTGCTGTGAAAGCGCGGGCGCGGTGGAGCAGACGCGACCGCGGTGATGCTGGATCCGAAGCGGGCCGAAATCTTTCTATCTTTTGCCTCTTTCCTTATCTATCTCGTGGAGCTTGTTCCTTGGGCTATATAAGGAGGAGCCTCCTTAGGTTTTTAGATACATTCTACATTCTACCTCCTACCTTCTTCTTCAATTCTTCTTTAGTTTAGTTATGGAGAGATAGTCTCCTTGGGTTTGTTCAAAGGAGAAGCTCTGATATATTAACTCGTGAGATTTTGGTAATTGATTTCTATCCTTTGGTTAATATTGATTCTCTTGTGCTTCATCTTATGAATGTTTGTTGTTTCTCTAGGAGTAGCTAACCTATTGAATTGATTTATGTTCTACAGTTTGATTAGGTTTGGACCGTGGACAAAACTAGTCTGTGAAAACAACTTAACCTAGACCTGTTGTCCATGCACCTAGGTTTAAGAAGAGAATTGATTGTTTTATCTTGCAATTGACTTGTAGCTTGATTGTTTGATATTATATCCTGCATATCCTTGTTCTCTATGCTAATTCTAGGTTAAGCGTCCTTGCCTAGGGTTATAGAATTGCTTGGACCGTGGACTTGCGATTGTTAATGATCAGGATAGGAATTAACCATAGGTGTGAATGAAATCAATGCATAAATCTATGATCGAGTGATTATTTCATGAGTGGATCTTTTGAATGAACCTGCTTTCCTTATTTGTTTTGTTTGATTGTTTGTTTATTTATTTTTTAGATTAGTTTAGTTTAGATTTCTCTCTTCAACCCCCCCCCCCCTTATCTTTAGTTGATAAATATATTAATACTAGAAGCCTTAAGTTCGATTGGGTTCGACCCCTTACTTGTTATGCTTAGTTTGTAGGTTGGGTTATTTTATCTTTGATCTTGGTACGACGACTTTAGCCGAGTCAAATTTTGGCGCCGTTGCCGGGGAGCTTAGATTTCTTTCTAGTGTTAGTATTTTTATTGACTATTGTGTGGACCTATCTTACGGTCCACACCCTTGCTACTAATTATTTCCCAAGTGTTGTCGTTGGTTTCAGGAGACAGGATGGTTGTTGAGTTCCCCGCGCTAGCTGAAGGGATGGACTCTGTGTTGAAACCCAGTCTGATTGGTCTTTTACCTCGATTCGGCGGGCAGCCTAATGACGATGCAATTAAACACCTTATAGAGTTTGATTATGTATGTCTGAGCATGAAGCCTGCTAAGGTCACTGAGGATCAAATCAAGATGCGAGCTTTTACGTTCTCTCTGACCGGATCAGCTAAGGAATGGTATCTCTTCAAATTGAACAATCCCCTTCACTTCCAGCGAATCACAACATGGAGTCAATTGAGGGTTGCATTCTTGGACAAGTACTTTCCCATACCAGTAAGGGCAGTTATTAAGAGGAACATCGCCAATCTTCAACAACATGACGGGGAGAGCCTCTACGATTATCTTGATCGCTACAAAAGGCTCGTTTCTAGTTATCCAGGCCATGGGTTTACAGATCAAGATCTTATTGAGTTCATCATGTTTGGCATGTGCTATGAGCACAAGAGATTAGTGAACGCTTCTTGTGGAGGCTCCTACCTAGACAAATATTCCCATGAATTCTTTCAAATAGTGGAGAACATTGCTGATGGGACTAGAAGTCAAAAACCTCCTAGCCCTTACATGCTATCATCTGAGGAAAATCTCTCCAAGACATTGAAAGAGATGAATGAGGCATTCGAAAGGAAATTCCAAGACTTAAACTCTGCTCTCGAGAGGACAAGAAAGGAGTTGTCGGAGAAAATCAACCCCTCTCCTCCGGCACTAGTGAATGTCAGTGCTATTTCATTGAGGAGTGGACGAGAGCTAGGCGCAGAAAATAGCTCTCCGGAGGAACCATCGCGACCGCGCCCGATGGAACGCGACCGCGAAATTCCTCCAGTAGCTCATGCTGAGAATCCCATGGATGAGACGCGACCGCGCCCGCGTCGACGATGCAGAAATTAATTCCGACTCTTTGGAGTCAAAACGCGACCGCGCCGCTCCCCACCGCGCCCGCGTTTACAGAGGTCTCGGAAATTCCGAGAATTCGTATGCGCCGCGACCGCGCCAGGCACTGGCGGATCTAGGGGGCGTGGGTGGGCGGCCGCCCCCCATTGAGAATATAAGCTAGTACTATCTCTTTATTTCACAAGGCAATGTTAACTCAGGTGGTATGTAACCGCCCCTGCGTTCAATTTCTCCCGTGTTCAAATCCTGGTCGAAGCAAGTTATCGTTTTAATTCATTTTTACTGTCGTGTGCCTGTGACTCTGTCAGCAGTACTCCGTAGTAATTAATCATGTCTCCGGCCACTAATTTTCATGCTTTATTAATTTCTACTGTGCAGCGTGCACACTTAAGCAATAGTGTATTACTTTAAAGCTCTTCACTTGATTAGGTATTTTTAATTATATAATCTCCCTTCTAAAATTTGTCCTAGTAGTAGTATTATAAGTATATACTATTAACTTAATTACCTTTTCACCTTTCTTACCAAGAGTGTTATATAAATGTTATTATGTTGTTTATAGAAGATAGTAACCTACTTTGTTTAGTTTAAATAGATTTTTGAAATAAAAGCATTAAAAGAATTATCCTATGCTAAGTAAACAATAAATTTATTAAAATGTTATATCGAGTTTATCTTAATTATTCATATGTTTTGTTTGAACAAAGTATTCATTTTTATGTTTTTGAATGACTTAATAATTTATTATTTGTCTAATTTTCTAGTAGAAACTATATGATAATTTTTTATTATTTATCAATTAAGTGTAGAATTAAATAAAATGTCAAATAATAAAATATTTAAATGTGATTTTAATATGTGATTTTTTGTTTGGTAGCTATAGTTAGTAATATATTAAGTAATTATTTAATAAATATTTATTAAGTTAATGTGTCATCAATCTCCTCAATCTCTCTCGGGTATGATCTTTTAAAAAATTTCGCCCCCCCCATCCAGGAGATCCTAGATCTGCCACTGGCGCCAGGCACACCGCGCCCGCAGTTTGGGCTGCAGAACCAGTCGATGATTATGTTCGGCCGTACTTCCCTCCTCTCAGCTCGTATAAGCCGGTTCCTCCCTTTCCAGAGGCACTCAAAGACCCTACTTGGGATGAAAAGACGGATGATCATCGGTATGTTATGATGGAGGTGGAGTATTTCCTTCAGTTTGACAACTCCTGGAGTGACAACGACGAGCCGGATGACTCGACGAAGGAGCCAGATGATGTGATGGAGATATCCCTTCCACTTGAGGAGAAGTCTATGTCTCCTACTGTGGAGCCCTTTGTTGTAAGTAATCATGATCCCTGTATCCTTCCTTTTGCGTCTGTTGAGCAAAAATGTACACAAAATTGCAAAACATATAATAATTATTTTTATTTTAGTTCGACCCTCTCTTTTGACTCTTTTGATTAAAAGTAATATCGATACAAAATATTTAATGGTTTTTATGATTTCGGCAGCACCCAATTTTACGGGTTGCCTACGTATCTCTTTTCTAGAGAATCAAGCCTTACGTAGTTCATAATGTTTTATTTATATTTTTGTTTTATTTTGTTTGTTTTGATGTGTGTTATATGCTTGGTATTCACACATCAATGGAATGCACCCAAACCCACCTTCTAGGAAGAGTTGCTTAGGTTCAAACCAACTATCATTTGTGCGATGTGAATAAGATTAAACCCACCTTCTAGGAAGGGTTGTATAATCTCTCCACAATCAAACATAAAGCTTAAGAGTTTATGTTTGTATTTTTTTATCTGATTTAATGTAACTAATTTGTGACTGAATACGACAGATTTATATTTCATGTCGAATTTCCTACGTATCCATTTATATGATGTGGAATCAAGTCAAACGTAGTTCTCAAGGACACATTAAAGTTTAATTTAAGGTCGTGATTGAATTTAACGTTGTTGGGACGATATTAAGGACGCCAGTCATTAATATCTAAACCAATAATGATCGTCCCTAGTTTTGATAACGACAAACTCAAAGGTATTTGATAAGTTGTCCAAGTGTTGATCTCAGGTAAGTCCAGTGGACGCACATGAGCGAAAAGGACAACAAGTGAACGAGAGTCCCTAAGCTAAAGGGACGAACTTCCAAAACTGAACGTAATTGGCGAAGTTCCTGCGCAGATAGGACGGCGTCCTCATCAAGAAGGGACGCGCGCCAAAATACGGACGAAGTTCAAATTCAAATCAAAGCCGCCCCAACATGATTACATCACGTTCGGCCGTAGTCCTCAGAAGGAAGCTTCCCTTGTCTGGGCACGTGTAGACAACTCCAAAGATGTCGCTTTCCCAGCGATGGTCCCCTATCCACGCGGAGGCTTCCCAAGCGTCAACAGAGTTGACTTCCTCTAGAGGCTCATCGCACCGTTGATGGAAGATCAAGGATCCTGCAAAGCCTCAGAGGATGCTAGAGGACAAGAACCACTTCCGCTATAAATACCCCCCCAAGGGTATGCATAGCGGTGTGGACTTTGAAGACTTTCTCTCAAGCTCTCCCGAAGCATTCAAGAACACGAACGAAGATCAAGAAGATCAAGTGAGCTTGAAGCAAGAGAAAGAAAGTCCAACCACATCAAATCCAAAACAAACCACAAAATAGTTAGAGTTGTAGTTTGTCTCTCACAACGAACCGTGAGAGACGTGTGTGATAGCTTCCTTATAGCTAAGAGAGTTAGGTTACATTGTTAGGTGAAAGGAGTGTTACTAGTGAGGCTAAGGACGGACGCTTAGCTCAGTGAAGTGTAACGACTCGCCTAAGTTGTAAGGACTCTCTCTTAATAAGATAAGGACGGCTATTGAAAATCCTCCAAGCGGAGGTAGAGGTTTGCCCATAAGACTAGTTGGTCTTAGTGGGGTTCCTCTATAAATACTCGTGTCCATTATCTCATTGCGTTTCCTGTTAAGTCTAATTTCCGCTGCACATAAGGACGCCCTTAACCCAATTAAGGACGCCTTCACTAACAGACTTACGATCCAACAATTGGTATCAGAGCAGGCGCTCTAAATTAAGTTTGAGTTGCAGGAAACATGGAGATGGAACCTATAGGTATCTCAAGTGCAAAACCACCTCGCCTAATGGACGGCAACTTTAATAGGTGGAAGACAAGGTTCGAATGCTTCGTGCGCAGTCAAAACTACCAATGCTGGTTGGTGATAAAGAACGGCGACCTCGAAGTTCCCGCTGCTAAGAAGGACAAGGAGGCAGATTGGGGTCCTGAAGAGTTCAAGCTTATGGAAGCAAATGCAAAGGCCATCTATTTCTTACAAACGTCCCTCTGTGAAAGGGACGCCACCCGTGTGAGCAATCTCCCAACTGCTAAGCTTCAATGGGAAGCCCTGGAGAAGTATCATGTTGGGACGCTTGAGATGAAAGAAGACGTCCAGTTGGAAGCTAAAAGGGACTTCTACAAATTCAGGATGTTCACAAATGAGACCATCACCGACTACTCTTTTCGCTTTGAGGCCCTTCTAACTAAGTTGAAAAACTTGGGTGTCAAAGAAACGGAGATCACTCAGAGGATGAAGGTTCAAGTCTTCATAGATGGACTCACGGGACCATGGAACTTTGATAGGATGACGTTCAAAGAGAACCAGGCCAACAAGGGACTGTCCATGGAGGAAATATATGGAAAACTCAAAGGATACGAAGCAAGAAGAAACCAAGATCTGGCAGAAATGGGAAAGAGTTCCCAAAATGAGCTGGCTTTAACTCTCGCGTCTAGGACGCCAGAGTATGAGCAATACTATCAGAGGCAAAGAGAGTTGAACTCGATGCTAGAAGCCAAAACTCAAGAGCACCAGGAGAATCTTCGTCTTCAGGCGTTAGTAGAACGCAAAGGAAAAACGGAAGAACAAATTTCCGAGGAAGATGAGTTAGCCCTATTGAGCAAAACTCTCCGTGCACTGTACAGAAGAGGCAAAGTCCCAAGAATGAAGATGCCTCCCAAGAAAGAATCTCGCAAGCTTACAGATGCAGAAATGAAGGAGATAGTGTGCTACAAATGCAACAGAAAGGGACACATGGCCAAGAAATGTACCACAGGACTATCATCAAAGGAAATGAAGGAAAAGGCGCTAGTTGGTGCATTTGAGAGTACATGGGACGACCTTGACTCAAGTGATGAAGAGCCAGAAAATCAAGTGGCTTACATGGCTATGGAAGATGCCCCAGAGGACGTCTCTGAAACTGAGCAAGAGGTAACCCATGAAACCATGTTAAATTCTCTTGAAAAATGTTCAAAACCAAAGCTCATCAAATTGATAACTCAAATCATGCAAGAGAGCTATGCTATGAAACAAAGCTTTGAAGAAGTTGAATCCGAGAATATTGTTGTGGAATGTGAAAACTGTAGTACCATGTCTGTTCAACTAGAGTCCTCTCAGGAAGAAGTCAAGTCCCTTAAGAGTCAGATTGTGTGCTTAAAGCTTGAAAATGCAAGTCTTAGGGACGAGGTCAAAGTTCTAGGAAAGAGTCCGATGACTGAAACTGTGAACCCAATAGTCTTTGTTCCAGCCAGGAAAGGACTAGGGTATGAATCAGGATCAAAGAACTCTCTCCCTAGTGACTTTGAAGCTAGCAAGACTACTGAACTGGAACTTGAGAGGGAAAAGACAATGAATTTAGAAGAACGCATAAGAGTTCTCGAGAGTGGTGAGAAAGGACAAAAGGACTACTACACAAATTCTGTCAGTCACAAAATCTACAAGAATATTGCTAAGGGAAAAGGATCTAAGGTAGTGGACCCTGAGAAAATGAAAGAAAATAGAATTCAGCGTCCTAACAAAAAGTACTACCTTGGAAACTATTATAGGACGTGCTGGCATTGTGGCAAAGGTGGTCACTACCAGTACGAGTGTCTTAAGCTGAAACAAGATCTTGAAAGTAGAAGAAGGCTAGGAATGGCCGTGAGAATGCTAAGCCTAAATTTGCTGATAGGACGCATGCTAGTGTGCCAAATGCTAAAACTCGATCTCCTAGGACGCATGCTAGAAGATCAAATGATGTGAATGTTTATGATCATTTGCCTATGAAGAAGTTTACCCATGTAACGAACCAGGTAGGGGTCACCTTGCCTGGGTCGCAAAGAACTAACTCTTCTTTTTAGGTGAAGTGAGAGGAAGCCCATGGATCATCGATAGTGGCGCTTCAAATCATATGACTGGAAGCCAGATCCATCTCACTTCTATCCAAACAAATGCCACGGGAGGAACCGTCTCGTTTGGCAACAAGGGCAAAGGAAAATCAAAAGGACGGGCACCGCAAAGCTGAATCAATCCATCAGTGCGTCCAAAGTCAGTCTTTTCGAAGGACTAGGCTTCAATCTCCTTAGTGTCTCCCAAATATGTGATCAAGGTGAAAACCTAGTCACATTTGACTCTAAGGAATGCCTAGTCATCAACAAGAAAACAAATCAAGTCATCCTCAAAGGGACTCGTGAAAACAATGTCTACGTCTTCAATCAAAGGTTCAAGCCGGCATCCAAGTTGTGTTTATCTGTCTCCGCTGTGGACGCCGATCTCTGGCATCGACGTCTAGGACACGCGGGACCTAGCACAATCTTCAAGGTTCATCAAAAGGATCTTGTAAGAGGTCTTCCCCGAATTGATCCTGAGCAAATTGAACAATGTGAAGCATGCATCAAAGGGAAGCAGACAAGATCATCCTTCAAATCCAAGAATAAAGTGAGCACAAAGAAGCCTTTGGAACTCCTTCACATGGATCTGTGTGGACCCATGCAAATCCAAAGCTATGGTGGAAAAAGGTACATGTATGTCATTGTAGATGATTTTTCAAGATTCACTTGGGTTCTTTTCTTAGTGTCAAAAGCAGATGCTTTCGGGATGTTTAAAATCTTTATCAAGCAAGTAGAAGTTGCTCTTGGGACGAGCTTGAAAGCTCTAAGGTCAGATCATGGAACGGAGTTTAAAAACTCAGAGTTTCTTGACTTCTGTGACCAACAAGGAGTCTCCCACAACTTCTCATCTCCTCGAACTCCTCAGCAAAATGGTGTTGTTGAAAGAAAGAATAGGACGCTAGAAGACATGGCAAGGACGATGCTTTTGGCTAGCGGCGTCCCCAAACACTTCTAGGCAGAAGCCGTTGCCACCGCAACCTATATTGTCAATCGAGCTATGATTCGTCCTTTGCTCAAAAAGACGTCCTATGAGCTCCTAAATGGAAGAAAGCCAACCATTTCACACCTTAAAGTCTTTGGGTGTAAATGCTTCATTCACAACAACGGCAAAGACAACATCGGCAAATTTGATGCTAGGAGTGATGAAGGAATATTTCTTGGGTACTCCCTCACAAGCAAAGCCTATAGAGTCTTCAACAAACGGACTCTTAAGCTTGAGGAAAGTATCCATGTAGTATTCAAAGAAAATGCTTCTCTCAAGAAAGAACCATGTAAGAAGGAACGTCACTCCTCTTCTAGGGACGATGATGAAGATGATGAAGAAGAACCAAAAGGCTCCTCCGACAAATATTATGTTCCTGGGAACGCCCCTGAGTCTCGCGATGAGGTTTCAATGGGAGTTCCTAGTGAACAACAAGAGCCTTCTCAAACTTGGTCGCTAAACCAAGTTGAGGCCTGTGAATCAAGTCAACAAGGAGAAAGGCACAGTGTGGACGCTCCAGCTGAGGGGGAACACACTGAGCCAACCAATGAAGATGACGGATTTGACTCCGATGAGTCTGATTGGACGGACCCTAGGTGTACCCCTGCCAGGGACTCTACTCATAGGGGATCCAACCTTTCAAGACTGCACTCAACAGATCAAATCATCTCAGATATCTCAAAAGGAGTCCAAACAAGATCAGCCGTGAATCAGTCCCTCAACGCCAACATAGCGTTCTGTGCCTTCAACGCCTTTGTGTCCTTAGTTGAACCTAAGAACATAAAGGAAGCACTCCAGGACGCTGATTGGATTTAAGCTATGCAAGAAGAACTCAATCAATTCGAAAGGAACAAAGTTTGGACCCTCGTCCCTCGTCCAAGAAACAAAAACATAATAGGGACGAGGTGGGTCTATAGAAACAAGCTTGATGAAAGTGGTCGCGTATCAAGGAACAAAGCAAGGCTTGTGGCTCAAGGCTATAGGCAAGAGGAAGGGATCGATTATGATGAGACCTTCGCTCCTGTCGCTAGAATTAAAGTCATTCACCTCCTCATTGCCTACGCCGCTCACAAAGGGTTCAAGCTCTTTCAAATGGATGTCAAGACAACCTTCCTCAATGGCAAGCTTAAAGAAGAAGTGTACGTCGCTCAACCTCCAGGATTTGAGGACGCTGATCACCCTGATCATGTGTATTTCTTGGACAAGGCACTCTATGGACTCAAGCAAGCCCCTCGTGCATGGTACGATAGGTTTGCGTCCTTTCTCTTGTCCAACGGGTACACACAAGGTAACATTGATAAAAACACTATTCTTAAAGAAAGTCCTTAAAGATGTTTTGATTGTCCAAGTCTATGTCGATGACATAGTCTTTGGAAGCACTAACATGAGACTTGTAGAGGAATTCAAGAACTTGATGAGTAGTGAGTTTGAGATGTCCCTCATAGGAGAACTCAACTTCTTCTTGGGACTCCAAATCACTCAGCTCAAAGATGGGACTCGCATTCATCAACAAAAGTACATTCGTGAAATGCTCGAGAAGTATGGAATGACCTCTTCAAAATCCATTGATACTCCCATCTCCCCCAACACTCGCCTTTACGCTGATGAAGAAGGCAAGAGTGTAGATCAAAAGCTTTACAGAGGAATGATAGGGTCCTTGCTATACCTAACGGCAAGTCGTCCCGACATCATGTTCGCTGTGTGCTTGTGTGCTCGCTTCCAAGCAAATCCAAAGGAGTCCCACATGCAAGAAGTCAAGAGAATTTTCAGATACCTCAAGGGACGGGATGACTTATGCCTATGGTATCCCAAAAGAACGTCCCTGAATCTGGTAGCGTACTCTGATGCAGACTACGCTGGCCATGTGGTGGATAGGAAGAGCACATCCGGCATGGCACAATTTCTTGGCTCATGCCTTGTATCTTGGGGATCCAAAAAGCAAAACTCCGTGGCACTCTCAACCGCGGAAGCTGAGTACGTTGCTGCTGCTTCGTGCTGTTCACAAGTCCTATGGATCAAGTACCAACTTGAAGATTATGGTACGTTCCTCAACACAGTCCCTATCTTGTGTGATAATACCAGTGCTATAAGTATTGCCAAGAATCTTGTTCATCATTCTAGGACAAAGCATATTCACATAAGACATCACTTTCTTCGTGATAATGTTGAACTTGGATTAATTAAGGTAGATCATGTTAGGACTGAGGACCAAGTGGCCGATATTTTCACAAAAGCA
Source organism: Polygonum aviculare (assembly GCA_934048045.1). Taxonomy (NCBI): domain Eukaryota; kingdom Viridiplantae; phylum Streptophyta; class Magnoliopsida; order Caryophyllales; family Polygonaceae; genus Polygonum; species Polygonum aviculare. Next base: position 6,692,199 of record OW204027.1, read on the forward strand.
CTTGATAGACGTCCCTTCGAGCACCTCCGGTTGCTTTTGGGGATGATAACTTTTAAATGATCAAGTCCCGTTCTATTATTCCCTCCATGATTGGCTATGTTTTGTTGAGAACTCGTTTTAAAGTAATGTATTCATTTAAAGTCATCTTTAAAGGACGCTAGTCTAAGACATATGTTTTGCTTGTGTTTTTGAACGATATTCATTTCGCTTTTTATCTCAAGAGTATCCCTGATCAAACTACCCTCATTATAAGCCGAAATGATGGGAACTCTAAGCTTACCCAAGCCGAGAATCTCGCAAACGCATCCTATGAGCGTTCTTTGTTTTATCTTTACGGGACGTACTTGCTTGATTTTCAACAATGGTTCTAAGTGATCAAAGGGACGCGTGTTAAGTGCTGAGAGTTGTCCGTACAGAGTTCTAAGTTCAGAGGTTGAGATCAGTGTCTGGGACGCCGTGGTTCAGTTCTGAGTATTGCAGTATTGTGTGCCTAAAGGACGCCAAGACAGAGTTCCTTACAGTTGTGAGGTTTTGAAAATTGAAAGAAGGAAGTTGAACCGTTTCGAAGAAGTTGAACGCAGATCTCGGGATATGTGCAACGGGTGCAGAACAGCTGTGTTTCTTAGCAAAGAAGGAAGCCATGTGCGGGTTTGCGGATGGAGGAAGTCATGTGATAATACTCTTTTACCCTTGACCGTTCCACTTCGTCTTCTTCCTATAAATACGCCCCTGCATCCTCTGTAAACTCTTCTTTGCTCCTCTGCCATTTTCACAAGTTTAGCAATCTCTCAAGATCTTGCAAAATCTTCAATCCCAAATCCCGAAATCACCTCCTCAACCCTAATCCTCTTCTATATAAACCTCCCTCTCAAATGGCCAACATAAGAACAACCAAGAATCAATCTTCCTCTCCGGCGGCGAAGAACCCTAGTTCCTCGAGGTCTCCTCCGGTGAAAGGGCGGTCACTCATGGACTCGAGAGGGCGACCTACTGGGCGCCAAGACCCCCCTCGCCACCATTCTTCTTCTCAAACCACCCAACGCCGCCACTCCAACACCCCTCCTCAGCCACATCGCTCCCAACCTCCACAACAAAAACAACAACCCCCCGTTCCCAATCCAAACCCGTCCAAAAACGCTTTCCATTTCTGGAGAAGCCTTTCCAACCCGAGCCCGAACCAGAAAATGTCTCCAAAGCATCCGTCTACAGTGGTTCCATTGGTAGGCTTCCCTCCCAACCCAAGCGCCGTCCTCCTCTCGACCCACTCATAGAGGACTGGCTAGAAAAAGAGCCAAGGACGCTCGCCAATATTTGCCTACGGGCGTCCGCTCATGACCATCCCCCAAAGGTCCAACGCCTCCTCCACTACTTTATGGTCACCTATGTCAAGCCCCGCCTAGAGGAAACCAACCATACCAACCCACCCTTCATGGGGCCTGGCATAATTTCTGACACTTTTGGTGGGACGGTAGATGAGCTCGCCAAGATTCTCCCCGACATCATGGAGTTCTTGGTGGCTCCTGCCGGTTCCGTCCCATCTCAGAAACGGAAAAGGCCTTCCTCCTCCTCCCCCTCCAAACCACAAGCCAAAGGGCCTCCCTCCTCCTCCCAAGTCAAACCGGTCCCTTCCTCCCCGCCTCCCGCCCCAAAGAGACGCTTGAAGACGTCCGCTGAGCTCGAGGGCGTGACTGAGCAACAAATGGCAGCCATCCGTCTCTCCGAGCTGCAAATAGAGAGAGAGGAGAAGGCCAGGCAAGAGCAGGCCGAAAAGGACGCCATTGCTGCGGCGATCCAGCAGAGCTTACAGGACGTCCCTCGGCTTCCTCCTCCACCACCAAGGATAGAGGACATCACTCCTGCTCCTGCTCCTGCTCATGCGGCTACTTCAGATCCGCTCCAGGCGGAAATCGAGGCGGACTTGGCAAAGCCTATGCCAACAGCCCAAAAGGCCACTCCTCAAGTACAGGTCCCGGCCAAGGACGCTGTACCAAAAGTTATAACACTTGAGGACTCCCCTGCTAAGCCGCCGCCTCCTCCCCCTGCTCCGCTCAAAGTAAAGCCCATCTCGATGGCTCCGCCCAGCGCCTCCTCTGCCCCCACAAAAGCAAAGATAAGAACCCCCAGTCCCTCTCCTCCCAGAGCTTCCACTCCTCCTCCTCCTCCGTCTATTACGGTTGTTGAGGAATCTGCTCAAGTACAAGGGACGCCTCCTTCAACCGTCCCTACAGAGTCCTTGGCAAGGACTCCAGCGGTGGACGCGCCCCCTACAGAACAGGCGTCCACTGCTGAGGACACAGAAATGGTCGAGTCCCAAGAGCAACGGGACGAGACCTCAGATGAAGAGGACGCTCCTCACTAGGATGAGGATCCTGAGGACGAGGAGGGAGATGGCGATGAAGAAGACGCCGGTGATGAAGTGATAGTGAGCAACGGCAGTAAGCAGAAACGTTTGAAGAAAATTATGTTGCCGCTCCTGTTCACCGCCCATTTCTTGGAAGAGAACCAGCGCCAAGAGTTTTTGGAACTGCTTGAGTTCCAGGGATGGACGCACCTAGGCGCCGAAGCCGCAGAAGTTGACCCCGAACAGGTTCTCCGCTTTTACTCCAAATTTGAAATATCAGAAGTAAAAGGGAAGCCTCAAGGGACGTTCGAAATTGATGGGGACGAGTACTCAATTGCTGAGGGTACCGTCCGCAATATGCTAGGCTTGCGTCCCTCTCCGCCAGATGCTATGCACGACCTTCCCAACAAGAACTTTGGTCGTTTCTCCCAGGAAGAGATCTTCAACAAAATATTCAACGGGAGACAACCAATTGCTAGGGACAAGGTCGCTCACTGTCTCTCCAAGACGGGCGTCCTTGCGCATCACTTCATTGTGCGCATGGTCGTCCCCCGCCAAGAAAAGAAGTCGATAGTCCAGATCACTGACAGTATCTTGCTGGACGCCTTCTTAGAACGCAAGCCGATCAATTTGCCGCGGGTAATCTTGGAGCACATGGGCAAGTGCACAGGAGGCAGGCACTCTCTTCCCTTCCCTGGCTTGGTCAAGCAGATCCTTAAGCAGCAGGGCCTCTATGCTCCGAAACAGGAACAGTCCTTTGGCATCCACTGGGACGTTAGGCAAATCACCTTGCCCCCGGTTGCAAAACTCCGTTGTGATGAGCCGCTTCCATCAGTCAAACGCCAAATGGAAAAGGAAAAGAAAGAGGCTCAGAGGAAAGCTAAGGCTGCTGCCACCGCTGCTGCTAAAGAAGCTTAAGGTGATCCAGAGACTGAGAATTTGCAAGTCATAGGGACGCCGGTTGAGGATGCTGCTGAAGAAGAGGGCGAGCTCGATGGTATGAGCGTCCCTGATGAGGCCGAGAGACACTCTACGAAGTATCTGATGGGCATGATGATCGAGAACCAGTGTATGATGATTGATCTAATCCAGCAGGTTCACGACACTCTCCATACCCACACAGAACTTCTGCAACGCAACAACGAGCTCCTTGCACAGAACAACCATCTTCAGGAGCAACATCTCAAGGCCCTTGGCAAGCGTCCCCACAAATGATCACCTCCCCCCTCCATAACCCTGAAAAAGTTTATCTGTTTCTTTTGTTTTTTGTTAAGACTTTGGGACGCTGTCCCCGTTTTGAACAATCTTTTGTGAATGTTTGTAATGATCGTACTCCTATCCTCTTATGAATTCCGTTCATTACATTTGTGCTTCATTTTGTCTAAGCGTTCCTTTCTTTAGTTATGACTTTGTGCTTGCATACTTTTCAACTTGTTCTCCTTTTCGATGATGCCAAAAGGAGGAAGTATAGTTTTGCAGAGATGCGATTATCTTTAAGTTGTCATAGAAAACATGTGCTTAGGGGGAATTTCAGCCAAGTCCAAAGGACACTAGTTAGGAATAAAATAGAACGCACTTAAAAGAATGTGTTGCATGCCAACCTAAGCTGAAAAGAAAATCAAGTGTAGTCTCTCATGCTAAAAGCTTTACTTCTGTGCGTATTATTGAAAAGAGTTTGTCATCATCAAAAAGGGGGAAATTGTTGGGACGATATTAAGGACGCCAGTCATTAATATCTAAACCAATAATGATCGTCCCTAGTTTTGATAATGACAAACTCAAAGGTATTTGATAAGTTGTCCAAGTGTTGATCTCAGGTAAGTCCAGTGGACGCACATGAGCGAAAAGGACAACAAGTGAACGAGAGTCCCTAAGCTAAAGGGACGAACTTCCAAAACTGAACGTAATTGGCGAAGTTCCTGCGCAGATAGGACGGCGTCCTCATCAAGAAGGGACGCGCGCCAAAATACGGACGAAGTTCAAATTCAAATCAAGGCCGCCCCAACATGATTACATCACGTTCGGCCGTAGTCCTCAGAAGGAAGCTTCCCTTGTCTGGGCACGTGTAGACAACTCCAAAGATGTCGCTTTCCCAGCGATGGTCCCCTATCCACGCGGAGGCTTCCCAAGCGTCAACAGAGTTGACTTCCTCTAGAGGCTCATCGCACTGTTGATGGAAGATCAAGGATCCTGCAAAGCCTCAGAGGATGCTAGAGGACAAGAACCACTTCCGCTATAAATACCCCCCCCAAGGGTATGCATAGCGGTGTGGACTTTGAAGACTTTCTCTCAAGCTCTCCCGAAGCATTCAAGAACATGAACGAAGATCAAGAAGATCAAGTGAGCTTGAAGCAAGAGAAAGAAAGTCCAACCACATCAAATCCAAAACAAACCACAAAATAGTTAGAGTTGTAGTTTGTCTCTCACAACGAACCGTGAGAGACGTGTGTGATAGCTTCCTTATAGCTAAGAGAGTTAGGTTACATTGTTAGGTGAAAGGAGTGTTACTAGTGAGGCTAAGGACGGACGCTTAGCTCAGTGAAGTGTAACGACTCGCCTAAGTTGTAAGGACTCTCTCTTAATAAGATAAGGACGGCTATTGAAAATCCTCCAAGCGGAGGTAGAGGTTTACCCATAAGACTAGTTGGTCTTAGTGGGGTTCCTCTATAAATACTCGTGTCCATTATCTCATTGCGTTTCCTGTTAAGTCTAATTTCCGCTGCACATAAGGACGCCCTTAACCCAGTTAAGGACGCCTTCACTAACAGACTTACGATCCAACAATTAGGGAAGAGATTATAACGATTAGGGAATAAACCGGACATTATAACGATTAGGGAAGAGATTCCAGGCGTGTTGTTCACAAATTAATTAATCGATGGATCAAGAGTAATTACTCCAAATCTATCGTTTTGTGAATAATGTGGAGACCCGGAAGTAATTACTTCCAAATCAACCACAAATCCGGAGATAAAATAGAGACCCGAAAGTAATTACTCTCGGATCAACTATGAACGTCACCATGATATAAGGGTGTGAAAGTAATTACTTTCGATCCCCACTTTGTATACGATATATCCCCACAAGTGGCCTTCAATACTATGATTTGTTTCCACTAATGGATTCTTCGTAACTGATCCTGATGAATCACCGGCCTTTTTCCACGTACTAAGCCTTGATCATCTTCCCTCTCTCATTGATATACTGCACAAATATATCTCGTACAGATGGGGCAATTTGGCATATTTTTTGTTTTGCCATTGAGAACCCCCTCCCCAGATAAGACCATCTTCAGATCCCTTCACACCAGAACGAGGACTAAGACAAGGAGACCCATTATCACCTTATCTCTTTATAATCGGGACAGAATTATTAGCAAGAAAGCTACAAATGGAATCCAATAATTCTAATAAAACAATAGGTTTCTCATTAACTAGAGGTGGAACAAAAATACCGTTTCTCTCCTTTGCGGATGATTTAATCATCTTCTCAAAAGCATCACAACAAGCATGCTCGACAGTTAAATTAATTGTAGAAGACTATTGCGCTATTTCGGGCCAAAAAGTAAATTATCATAAATCGACATTCCAAACATCAAAATAGTGACCAACCAACAAAAGCAACACATTCGACAAATACTACAAATGCCTTCCATGTCCAACATAGAAAAATATTTAGGTTGTCCCATCATAAATGGAAAGGTAAATAAGGAAACATTCAAGGAAACCATAGGAAAAAGCAGAAAACAATTAACCAAATGGAAAGCAAATACCCTCTCACAAGAAGGACGAACAACTCTAATTAGAGCAAACCTAGCTACAAAACCAAACTACCTGATGCAAAGTTTCATGTTACCAGCTGACATCCATAACGAATTAGATAGAATTAACAGGAACTTCTTTTGGAATAAAGGCGAAAACCACAAACCGCTTATTGGGTGGGATAGGATATGCAAACCCATAGAATATGGAGGGTTAAATCTAAGGAAAGCTGAACATATGAACAAAGCATTACAAATGAAACTACTATGGAAAATCATCGCAGAACCAACAAACATTTGGGTACAAGTCATAAGAGAGAAATACCTCAAACAAGATGATTTATTTTCTTATAAAGTCAAATCTAATGCATCATGGCAATGGAAAAAGCTTATGACACTCAAAAAAGAATTTGAAGATGGTCTTATCTGGCAAGTTGGGGACGGTAAGACAATTAATTTTTGGACAGATAGATGGGTAACTAATGAATCACTAGAAAAATATGCAATCAGTCCCGATAGAATAGACAAAAAATGCAAAGTTGCAGACTTCTTAACGGTAGAAAAAACATGGAAGACAAATGAGCTTGAACAACTGCTCCCACGAGACTTGGTTAATAAAATTACCAAAACAACAATACTTGACAATGAAATCAGGGATAGGTTATATTGGGCTTCAAGCAAACATGGGTGGTTCTCAACTTCATCAGTTATTAAACATATAACCAAGACTAATAATTACTCTCAAAATGTTAATCATTGGATATGGAAAATGGATATATTGCCAAAGATCAAAAAATTTTTATGGAAAGTGGATAACAATGGGCTACCAACAAAGAATAGATTAAGGGAGCAACAAGTTGCAGTTCCAGGAGGATGTATATTATGTCATTGTACATATGAAGACATTGGTCACCTGCTCTTTCAATGTGAGCATACACTTAAAACAACGAAAAAAATAAATCCCAAAATTGAGCAAGTTCTAGTAAACTTTGATTCTACAAATAAAACTCCAAAGCAAATGCTCTCGGAAATAAAAGAAATGTTGAACTCACAAGAACTTAATGAATTGGCTACTATATGGTGGGGAATTTGGCATCAGAGAAATAAATTAATATTCCAACAAACGCCAACAGATCCCATTACTGATCTACCTAACTACATAAAAACACAACTCGAAAACTGGAAACAAGCTAAAGCATGGGAGGAAGATGAGACAATAATAGGACGAAAAACAATTAAATCACAACAACGGGGTAAAAAAGTGGAAATCTGGCAAAAACCAAAACAAGGATTCTATAAATTGAATTTTGATGGATCCAAAAATTTGGAAGGATTAACTACGACTAGAGTAGTTATTAGGGACTCAAATGCTGATGTTATTGAAGTTGATACCAAAAAATATGGAGAAATATCAGTACTAAAAATTGAAACCCTTGCATTACGTGATGGTATACGAAAAGCCAAGGAATTAGGAATCCGAAAACTAGAAATTGAAGGGGATAATCTAACAGTCATAAACTCTGTTAAAAAACTAACACAGAGCCCATGGGAGATTGATATTCTCCTCTCTGACATCCTGGTCTCATTAAGTTGTTTTGAGACCGTCATTGTTACCCATGTGGGCAGAAACTGCAATGCTGTGGCCGATAAAATTGCTAAATTGGGCCATAGTCTCCATGTGGGTTCCATTAAGAATCACTTAGAACTTCAAGTTCTCGTCCGTCAGGACGCTATAGGACGTCCTCCTTAAAGGGGGTCTCCTAATTCTTACCTTTTCAAAAAAAAAAAAAAAATTAACCACCACCTTAACTTCCTTTCAATTTTAATTATTTTTTTTTAAAACCTTTTATGGCTTAATGGGCCAAAATTTAACCCATCAAATCAATCTCAATTTGGGCCTAATTAAATAAATGACACCCAATTTTAATTTGAGAGATTTGTATTTGAATTTTCTTAAATTAACCAAATTTATTATTTCGGTTAACTTTCTTACCATTTCAAATAAAATCTTGATTTAATATAAATTTGTGAAATTTTGCCCGCAAACAGATACCCCCCGAACTTTGGACGTGTGATGAATTGAACACGTACGAAGTTCGAACTTAGGCGCTACATATATTTTTTATAAAAGCACCATATATTTCTTCCTGGAATTATTCTCAAGGAAGAACTTAATTTCATTCATGGTCCGAAGCATGGTCACCAAAGATTCTTGACCAGCGATATTGTATGAGTATACTTTGGAAATAATATTTTTTCCAAAATATGATTTTAACTTGGATTTTTGTATTGTGGCTTAAAGGCTTGATGGCCGGGTTTGAGGATTTTCTTGGGATAGATAAGTGTTTATTTTGAGGTCTTAATATCAAAAGGTTTGTGTTTTATAACTACCTTGGGGGTGACTTTGTGTCAAACCAAGAAATTTGGAGGTTAAATATATGAAGGTTTTGAATGATCACACATATAAATGATGTGGGTCGATTAAATATTTGCGTCCTTTTGTTAAGAACAAAAGTATTTATAGAGAGATGAGCCTTTTTGACTCAAGAGAGAAGAAAATTTTGATTTTGCAATGCTATTGCAAATATTGCTAATCAAGGCAATTTTCAAAGAGCTCCATGGAAGGAAGATTTGTTTAGAAAACCTATTTGGACCAGTCACTAAAGTCGGACACGATGATCCAGGTCGTGAAATTTTGGCATATACATACCGATTTTTTTTTGGTTTGTTTCTCTTTTTGAGAACATTTGTCGTTAATATATATAATTGATTCTTCTCTCCTTTTGTTTTCCTTATTTCACCAGTTAGCACAATAATATATGTGCAAATCTTCGGACCATATGAATAATGTATTTATGCAGTCAATATAATGATCAAATGACTACGAGATATGATAATAAGACTATTCTTCTTCTATCCTTGTTTTTTTTTAGGGAAGAAGATATCTTGTTTGTTTATATGGATGCATCTTGCATGTTAAATGACCAGATTGCCTACGTACCCCCTTTGTAAGGGATCAAGCCGATCGTAGTTCTTTATGAACCATTTTATCATATTTTTTGTTACGTGCATCAGAGAACAAAATCCAAACCCACCTTCTAGGAAGGGTTGTCTGAATCAGTTCAACTATCATTTGCACTTTTTTAACCTTTTATGTACGCATTATCGAGTAATTTGTACCCACCTTCTAGGAAGGATTGCTCAAATTTCCCCGACTATTATTTGCGTACATCGGGTTTCATTTTAACCTCAAATTATATCTTAAGGTTTGCGACTGAATCCAACGTATACTTAACTTGACGTCGAATTTCCTACATACCCTTATCGGGATCAAGTCTTGATGTAGTTCCGTAGAAATTTACTTATGAACAAGCATTTTTGTCATGCTTGGATCTCAATAAGTCAAATATTGGCGTCCTCATTAGTATTAGAGGATCAACCATTTGAAGAAGACTTCAAGCTTTGAACTCTTTCTTCGATTTTTTAATTGGGATACATTGTCATCTATTTGACAGTACCCCCTGTCTTCCACCTTCAAGGTGTATCATCATTTGATGTTATCTTAATAGGTCTAACATTTATTTGTTTGAGAAATATATTTCTCGTCAAAGACCGTATTGCTATTCGAAGAAACATCTTATCGGGTATACCCGATTGGTCTAGATGTACTCTTCATTTAAATTAAGGGAAATTCCAGATGGTGCCCCTGAGTTTTGGGCTTTTCCGGATGATGCCCTCAAAAAAAAATTATTCCGCCAAATGCCCCTGAGGTTTCCAAAAATTCCGGACCGTGCCCTTCTTTAATTTTTCCCCAAAGCTTCCGTTAACCCCTTCCATGCGAGCTCTCTCTGTTCAACCACAATCCTGCTTGCTCAATCAATGCTGAGCTCCCACATACACCACAATTCAGGTAAAATTAGCTATAGGCCTTCACCAAATTAGGTCTCAATTTAGGCAAATCAATACTTAATTCTATCAATTGATTGTAGGTGGTTGGACAAGGCAGCAATCAAGACAGAAGAAGACGAGCTGAGCTCGGACGGATCTCAATCGGATCCATGGAGGCTGTGCACAAGGCAACAAGTAGAGCAAGTGAAATGTCTGGTGAGAGTGATACCAATTTGGGCGTCGGCCGTGCTCTACTTCCTGACGATCCCGCAACAGAACACCTACGCGTTCTTCCAAGCCACGCAATCGGACAGGCGAATCAGCCGGCACATCCACTTCCAGATCCCGGCGACCTCCTACAACGTCTTTCTGATGCTCGGCCTCACGATCGGGATCCCGATCTACGACCGAGTCATCGTCCCGATCCTCCGGCGAGTCACCGGCAAGGAGGCCGGCGGAATCACCGTCCTCCAGAGGATGGAGACAGGGCTGGCGCTCTGCGTGCTCAGCACAGTCGTGGCCGGGGTCGGGAAGCGGAATCGGAGGGACCACGCCTTGAGCGCTCGCGAAACCTCAGCTTGAGCTTTCCTCTTCGCTCGATGGCCTTCGCTTCGTTTCCCCTTCTTTCTTTGTTTTTTTTTTTTTTTTTAATTTTTACTGTGATATTTTTGTAAGGGGTTAACGGAAGATTTGAGAAAAAATTAAAGAAGGGCACGTTCCGGAAATTTTCGAAACCTCAGGGGCATTTGGCGGAATAAGTTTTTTTTGAGGGTACCATCCGGAAAAGCCCAAAATTCAGGGGCACCATCCGGAATTTCCCTTAAATTAATCATTCAATTATTTTCCACCTTAGCACTCTTCTTTTGTGCTTATCGTAGGTTCAATCAACCTAGGAGGACTTAAGCCCGTACAAACATTTGTCGAGTTTTTTTTTTTACTCGTACAAGATTTTGACTATAGGCTATTATCTTTATCGCGACCCTCATCACTATGTGGAGGGAAGCTTTTGATGTTTGAGTTTCTCCATAGACTCATATATTGTCATCTTATGACTCGGCTCAATGTAAGGGCCTACCCATATGGCTTGAACTTCATGATCCAACATGAGTTACACGGGTCTCGTCAATGGAGTAAATACAAGTTGTAGGCGGAGTGGCCTCTCGTTTAAACCCTTGGCAAGGTGTTGAGTGTTTTAGGATCGGAGACACTTGGAGTGGGATACTACCTTTGCAACATCTACCCTTAAAATTGGTATTTGACGATGCTTTTGAATTTGTGTTACCCCTTCACTATGATTCTCCTTTTTCTCATTACATCCTCTTTTACATGTATAAGGACATAATCATCTTATGGTAGATGAATAATGAGTTGTCGATATGAAACGACATTTTTTCAGTCTATCTTCCCCCAAGCACGTAGGTCAGCTGGCACGGGGCTGTCCTAGCTTAACCATAGGTCTCGAGTTCGAGCCTTGGGAATGCAGCTGTGTTAAATCTTGGGAGGGAGAGCTTTGCCACCATAAATGGTCCTGCCCGGCTCGGAGTGGTTGCTCACTTGCCACCATTTTTTCGATCAAAAAAAATATATATCCTTAATATATTTGTCCTCAATGATCATCTCTCTTTTCTTTGATGAAGAGACAACCTTCTAGATGATATTTTGGCTCCACCTTTTTCCGAGCTTGGACATAGCTACTGATTAAGGTTTGCCATCAGATTTTATGAAAGTCATCATAGACTCTCTTGTTGTATATTTGTGGCTTCTTGCCATCATCATTTCTCCCTCATTAGCTTGAGGGCATTTGAATCATGCTTTACATCGAGCATATTATAAGCTCAGTAATATATACCTTTAATACCAAAGCCTTAAAAGTTATTGGCTTGGTAATACCAGAATGAACCATTCATTACAGAAGCAAAATGGCTTATGACATGTTTTGAGATGTACTTGTCCACTTAAACCTTTCAAAGTAGATAATCATAGACTTCTCCATCTTGTGTTAAGGTCATTCTACTAGCTCGGTTCAATGAATTTGCTAGGTGCTTGCAAAGTCCATGATGCAGACCTTTGCTTTCGATTTTAGCCGTTAGATAGGCTTTTTATCATTAAGGCGCCCATATAGTGTAGTTTCACCTCAAATGGAATAGGTTGAGCAAGGTGCTCACATGGTGAACCACGAACACCATTGAACCTGTCAAGATATTTTCTTTCATGATCTATGGGACACAGGGACTAAACCACAATGTGTGGAGCATGATCGTTTATATCCCAAGATAGGCAGATTCTTTGAAGCTTGGAATCCCATGAACCCCTAATTGATCATCTCCGTGATATATTGGAGAGATATAAGTGAGTTACCCCTTGGGTTTTCATCACTTGTACTTCATTTATATTCTAAAGCACCCCTTATTTGTTTTGAATGATCGCTTCAGCTATAAGCGGCGTTATTTTGTGTCGCACTGCCTTATTTGAAGTGGCGACTTTGAGACTAGTTCCTTCAATGCCAAGTATGATTATAACTAACATTGGCATGTATTTTTGCATAGTCTTGAAAGATGAGAGTAATTTTCTCTCAAAAGGTTACGAATGGAAACTCCTTACTTTGATAAAGGAAAGAGTTGTCCTTATCTAATGGAGAAACATTTTTTTTTACACCATTCATTGTAACCACGACATGGAAGAGGCCAATAGATAAGTGACCTTGGAACCATGCTTACACATTAAGTTTCTCTTATGTTGAATCTCATGAAGAGTCTAACATAGGTTTGGAACCTAGTAATTCGGGATATCGGACTTGTTGTCCTTAATGGGGCTTACTCTTAAATTGGAATTTTGAGGAGCCCATACAACCGACTTAACCTCCTAAACCTTATTAGGTCTTCAAGGCCTAAAATTTGTCAAACCTTAGACCATATATGGTATGTCTAACGGAGGTTTAAAATCTGGCTATTTTGGATTTCGGACATTTTGTCCTGGACGAGTCTCCCTCGAAAATAGAAGTCGAGATGCTCGTAAAACTTACTTAACCTCATGAACCATTTTAGGTTTTGAAGGCTAAAAATTTTTTTGACAAAGGGAACATTGAAATGAGTCCACTCTAAATGGAGGGTCATGTTGACTTATTTCAAGCTATCCCCTAAGGATCGAAATAGACCCCATGTCGATTTGATTTCGAATATCAACTAGAGAAAAGCTTATTGTTTTTTTCTTCCTCTTTTTGATATGGAATGATTAATTGGATGCTTCTCGCTTAATTATAGCCAACTCTTAAGCTATAGAGTGTTCGGCCAATAAAGACGATAAGTCTTCTTAAATACATTCTTGAGACCCCTTATCCTCTCTAATTTGTCGACCTTGTTGGTCTTGGAGGAAATTTGGGTAGAATGTTACATACCCCATTTCATCATGATTACTTGGATGATGGGATCTTGAGAGGATCTTCAAGATCCTCTTTGATTACTTGGATGATGAGTCTTAATAGCATTTAAGAGCGTCATACCAAGAGCTCAAATATAAAGGGGCTTATTGCCCTAAGATGATTGATCTTGTTGGATATTGATTTTATACCCCATGAGCATTTTTTTATAATCCTCTCGACTCCATACTTGTAACCCTTTTGTTCTCTTTAGTTTGTTGACCTTGGTGGTCTTGAGGACAAGTTGGGTTAAATGTTACGTATCCCTCTTTCGTTTTGGAGACTCGGATTGTGAGTTTGAGAGGATCTTTAATGACGATACTTGGTGTCACTAATGCTTGGGAGCAATTCAATGAACTCATTCAACACGGAGTTTGATGCCGTAGGATGACTGACTAGGTTTGGCCAAGAGTAGTATACCCCCTCAGCATGTAGCCATCATAGACATCCTTTCACACCTCCTCTTATAATGTTCTCGAATGAGTTTTGAAAGTCCACATAGTAGTCTTAAAACGAGTCTCTAGAGAATGTGAGCCCCTAATGAAATGAAGGAGTGTCTCGACAATCTCTTCTTAATCCACGACCCTCAATAAATAGTGTAAGCCGTGGAGAGCTCGTTAAAAATGATTGTCGCGTTCAAAAGTCTTTTTTTTATTTGCAACAAAATATATCAAATATTCGTATTGACATTACTTAAAGATGAAAAGAAAGAAAGGGTCCCACCGGGCATGCCAAAAATATGTTGAGCAAAAATGTACACAAAATTGCAAAACATATAATAATTATTTTTATTTTAGTTCGACCCTCTCTTTTGACTCTTTTGATTAAAAGTAATATCGATGCAAAATAGTTAATGGTTTTTATGATTTCAGCAGCACCCAATTTTACGGGTTGTCTACGTATCTCTTTTCTAGAGAATCAAGCCTTACGTAGTTCATAATGTTTTATTTATATTTTTGTTTTATTTTGTTTGTTTTGATGTGTGTTATATGCTTGGTATTCACACATCAATGGAATGCACCCAAACCCACCTTCTAGGAAGAGTTGCTTAGGTTCAAACCAACTATCATTTGTGCGATGTGAATAAGATTAAACCCACCTTCTAGGAAGGGTTGTATAATCTCTCCACAATCAAACATAAAGCTTAAGAGTTTATGTTTGTATTTTTTAATTTGATTTAATGTAACTAATTTGTGACTGAATACGACAGATTTATATTTCATGTCGAATTTCCTACGTATCCATTTATATGATGTGGAATCAAGTCAAACGTAGTTCTCAAGGACACATTAAAGTTTAATTTAAGGTCGTGATTGAATTTAACGTGTACACATTTCACGTTAAATTTCCTACGTACCTGTATGAACGGGATCAAATCATACGTAGTTCTTAATATAAATAATTTTGACTTTTGATTTTGGGTTGTGATTGAACTCAATGGACACATTGTCTTATATTGAGTTTCCTACGTAGTCTTTATTAGGCATTAAATTAATACGTAGTTGTATATTAAACTAGCATGATCATATGATTTCAATTTTGACCATGCCTTATTTTATATGTTGACCCGCTTCTAAAGGCTTGAATTAATTTGCCTATATAGTGGACCAAGACATGAATTAATCACCATCAAGGTGATTTGTTTCTTAAATTAGAGTTATGAAACGTGAAACGGTTCTGGTGCTCAAGTGCCGATCTACCCTATGCATGGTAACATGGGTAATTAACTTGAAAGCATTTTTTGTGTATAGAACCCCCTGAATTCATGATTTATCAACTTCAATTTATATGAGACTAAAAAAAGTCTCCCCATTTGAAGTTCTTATTATCATGATTTGTTCTTTGACCACCACTATTATTGTGACATGCATATATTGCCACTCCACCAAGTAATGATCAAAGACTACCCATATATATATATATTTCTGATTACTTAAGAGTCCAAATCAAATTTATAAATTGACTCAAGGCCTCAATTTCTTAAATGTGCACGTACGTATATGACCGACCGGTAGGCATATACACATATCATCATCATTAATTCTATTTACGTACTCAAACAAAGTAGTTACTGTCTTTATAGACTAAGTTGATGGCTTGTTTGATACGTAGTAGGAGAGTTTAATGACTTAAGTTTTTCTAGATTTCTTTGATAAAAAATCCTTATATAATCTCGGAATAAACCGGACATTATAACGATTAGGGAAGAGATTCCAGGCGTGTTGTTCACAAATTAATTAATCGATGGATCAAGAGTAATTACTCCAAATCTATCGTTTTGTGAATAATGTGGAGACCCGGAAGTAATTACTTCCAAATCAACCACAAATCCGGAGATAAAATAGAAACCCGAAAGTAATTACTCTCGGATCAACTATGAACGTCACCATGATATAAGGGTGTGAAAGTAATTACTTTCGATCCCCACTTTGTATACGAAATATCCCCACAAGTGGCCTTCAATACTATGATTTGTTTCCACTAATAGATTCTTCGTAACTGATCCTGATGAATCACCGGCCTTTTTCCACGTACTAAGCCTTGATCATCTTCCCTCTCTCATTGATATACTGCACAAATATATCTCGTACAGATGGGGCAATTTGGCATATTTTTTGTTTTGCCATTGAGAACCCCCTCCCCTTTTGGTTTTATTTTTTTTTGCTTCTTTTGATTTGGCAGGCAAATGGCAGGGCTCCAAATTAGTGAAACTCCCTGTAGGATTACAAGAAACATAGGAAGAATTCTCTTGACCTTTTTCTTCCATTTGATCGTGCCCAAGGATGGACGGGGAGAATCCAACCCCCCTCCTCATTTTTTGTTTTAGTATTATTTACTAATTTGGGAAGGAAGTTAATTTGGTAACTACCAATTAACCACCACTTTAACTTCCTTTCAATTTTAATTATTTTTTTTTAAAACCTTTTATGGTTTAATGGGCCAAAATTTAACCCATCAAATCAATCTCAATTTGGGCCTAATTAAATAAATGACACTCAATTTTAATTTGAGAGATTTGTATTTGAATTTTCTTAAATTAACCAAATTTATTATTTCGGTTAACTTTCTTACCATATCAAATAAAATCTTGATTTAATATAAATTTGTAAAATACTGCCCGCAAACAGCGTCCCTATTTTCCATTGATGTCTGTTTGCCTACCATGTCTAAAAAGGGTCCTGAGCATGCTAAATTAGCTAGTGAATTCTCCAACTTTAAGGGTAATAGTCCCGACTTAATAATGATAACTTTTGAAGAACTAGCTCACCCTCTCAATTTGTCCCATCCTAAACAATCTGACCCTAACTTCTCTAGCTACTTTGATAAATTGAAACGATGCCTAAATGCTATATTATTTATTTTCAATTCGTCATTGTGCTATATTTGCTTGCATATAAGTTGTTCACAAGGATTTGATAGGATGCTTCGGGCTTTGACGATGTATGAGTCTAGATGAGCTGAAGAACGTCGAGCCAACGACGTTAACCAAAGGCACTGCTTGGAAGGCAACCCAAGGATTAGATAGATTGTTTTCCATTCATAGCTTAGATCAATTTTGCTTTATTCGGACTAATGTGCAGGTACTAGGTCCGAAAGGACGTTTCTCTTGCAAAACCGCGGTCGCGGCGACCACACTGCGCTCGCGGCCAAGCCCAGAACCCTCGGTGTACAGGTACTAGACCCCCGCAGTCGCAGTCCTCACGCCGCGCTCGCGGAGGCCCCTTGGTTAATTTAAAAATAAATCGGAAAAAAAGAAAACAAAAAAAAGAGGACTTGTTGGTCCCATTCTATCTCTATATCTTTCATCCATCTATATCCATTCTACTCCATCTTCTATCTTTTCCACCCTTTTATTTCTTCTTTTCATCCACCTTTGTAATTCTATTCTTTGGCTATGTGTACAGCCTAAGTGTGGGGGAGCTTTGTCCCCCCGGGATTTCTTCTCCATGGCTCGAGTTCAAGTATCTGTCCATCTTCCAAAAGACGAGCCAAGATACGAAGGTTGTTTACACATAACGTAGTTCGAGACGAAGCCAAGAACACGTTCCTGCACGAGTGCCGCGACCGCGCTCCGATCCATCAGCCGCGCCCGCGGTGGTCTACCCGACGCAAACCTTCGCTCTCTGCCGTGATGCCGCGCCCGCGCCACCCACATCGCGCCCGCGGTTAGCTTGCAGAACGGTATTCCGAAGTCCTTTCTTCCATTCTTCTACCACCTTGGAAGAGTTCTCCCATTCCACCTCTCTTCATTCCTTTGTGAGTCTTCTGATTTCCTTTTTCCTTGCTTCTATCCTTTCTCTTTGCTTCATTGAGGACAATGAAGGATTTAAGTATGGGGGAGGGAGTACTCGCATTCGCTTATCCTAGTTAGCTTAGTTAGTGTTTTATTGGGAGTATAACCCTAGCTTGGGACAGCTTTGCTCCTAACAACGACATCTAGAGGCTTCAGTTCAATCTTATGGGTCTATCTAATACTTACTTTATCTTTTGTATTACAACTCTAGAAACAAGTAATTTGTGAAAAACATTTGTGTAAGAACCTAATTCCTTGCTTAAAGGTAATCAACAGACAAAGTAGCGAGTCCAAATTAAGCAAATCTTTATTCCAAATTTCGAATACCATTCAACTGCATTTACGTTGTTATGTTATAAAGGCGGTAAGTAAGCTGTTAAAGTGTGTTCTATATTTATTTTATGCAGTTATAAAATTAATTAGTTACGTCTTTATAGCTAGCTTGCTACGTCTTTATAGCTCGCCTTGCTATATTTTATATAAGAAACTAGTATTAGCTAGCATTGTTGAATTTTTTGATTTCTCAAAAAATTCACTTTAAATTTTATATAAGTTATTCAGAATAATAGTTTGATATCATAAAGTTTTGTATTGTTTTATTTAATATCCTTTTTTATAGGATTTATTTTATATAATACATTCTTTTAATCAAACAATGTGTACATTATAATTTTTGTATAAGGATTGAATACTTGTTTTTATCAAATAAGTTTCTTTATTTTATAATGATCATTATTATTTTATAGTTATTTGGAAAAAAAATCTAAATTTTATAAAAGTTTTTATATATGTAGGATCTACAATAACATTTTAATTGATAAAAAGTAAGTCAATTAAATGTGAACCAATCAAATTGATCTAATAACTATGTTGTTTATTATATCTTTAGTATACTACTACTATTAACTTAATTATACCTTTATTTGGAGTTGACATATGTTGTTCTATATATTTATTTTAATCTCAAATTTAGTACAGTATATAGTAAGGTTAATTAATTATATATTTAAGGAAACCTTATAGATATGATTTCAATGGTATATATCCTTTCATATTTTACATACATCTAGGGTCTATAATCAAATTTTAACTAATTAGATTAATTTAATAAAGACGGGTGATACGATCCAATGGAAAATTGACACATGTTGTACTAATATTATTTTTAACTTCCGTTTTAGTATATAGTTACAATGATACGACGATGATAGTGCTTAAAGTAAATCTAGTAATTAAGACCTGAGATAGAAGCTTTACTATGCCGATGTGTAAGTATGAACAGTAAATATTTAAATAAAAAACAAGACACAAACAATGTGTATTCTCATTCAATCATCTGTTTACCATTCCTTCCATATAAGGAAGTGTGAGCCTGCACATGGATGGTGCACACAAGAAACCTCAATTGATTTCATAATGAAAATTTTGAGGCTGATTTTCATGTTTCCTTCATTCTTTCACTGCTTCATCAATTCTCACATCCATTAGCTCTTACAAACTCATCTCCAACTTGTTCTTCACTTGATAGAGCTGCACTTTTCACCTTCAAATCCAAAATAGCCCGAGACTCAACCGAGACTCTCTCCTCATGGGTCGGCGCCAATTGTTGTGGAGGCGACTGGGAAGGCGTCCAATGCAGCCCTTCCACGGGAAGAGTCACTAGCCTTGTCCTACAAAACCCATCTTCGCAAGCAAATATGAAAGGAACTCTTTCCTATTCTCTGGGTGATCTTTCTTTCCTAGAGGTGCTAATCATAAGTGGGATGAAACACATTACAGGGCCTATCCCTATTAGTCTTTCAAATTTGAAGCGCCTTTCTCAACTGATCCTTGATGACAATTCCCTCATCGGTGTCATACCAAATGGTCTTAGCCACATACATTCTCTTAGGACACTTTCCTTGGCCGGAAACCGCCTTCAAGGCAAAATCCCACCAGACCTTGCAAACTCAATTTGCCTTGTTCAGCTCAATCTTGCAAGAAACTACATTACTGGAACCACTAAGACCATCAATAGCCTTCATGGCCTTCAATTCCTTGATCTCAGCCACAATTTGCTATCTGGGTCAATCCCGGATTCAATTGGGCAGTTTCACAACCTCACTTATCTTGATCTTTCTTACAACAATCTTTCTGGGTCGATACCCGCCTCACTCTGCAAGCTCACTTTTCTTTCAGCCCTCTTCCTCAACAATAACCATCTCAATGGAACCATTCCAGATGAAATTGGAAGCTTGAACACGCTTAGTAGCTTGTCGCTTGGTGCTAATCAGCTCAAAGGTAAAATCCCAGAATCACTTGGTAAGCTAGAAAATTTATGGTACCTCAACTTGTCCAGAAATGAGCTTACAGACCCTCTTCCTAGTAATGCCCTTGATAAGGGCATTCCCTCTCTTTCATCTATAGACTTGTCCTTTAATGACCTCGATCTGGGAACAGTTCCTAGCTGGATCATGACCAGAGAGCTTAATACTGTCCATTTAGCTGGATGCAAACTCATGGGAAATTTTCCAAAGTTCACAAAACCGAGCTCCTTAACATCTTTAGATCTTTCCAACAATATGCTGAAGGATGACATCTCAAACATCAACTTCCCAAATGGAGCCTCATTCATTAATATAAGCTCTAATCAGTTATCCGGGCCCCTTTCGATGATCCTTGGCAATGACACGAGCAGGTTACTTGAGACTCTAGATGTCTCAAGGAACCTGATCTCGGTTACGATTCCAGAATTCAGATCGGGTTTGCAACTGAGAGTACTCAACATTCATAGCAATGAGATTGAAGGCCAAATACCGAGCTCGGTATCAAACTTGGCTGAGCTACAGTGGCTTGATGTGTCCTACAACAAGTTAACTGGAGAAATCCCATCAAGCTTGCTCAGTATCAAAACACTTGGGCATGCAAATTTCAGGGCAAATAGGCTGTGTGGAGAAATTCCTCAAGGAAGGCCTTTTGATGTGTTCCCTGTAGCTGCCTATGCACATAACAGTTGCTTGTGTGGCAAGCCCCTGCCCCCTTGTAAGGGAAAGGGCATCAAAATCTAGAGAATTTTCTCTCAAGAGCCACCATCCAATATGAGATCACTTCTACTTGCAATTATTTCTGTTATGTTATTTATATACTTCACATAGTTGTGTTTCCATTTCTGTTATACATCAATCCATAAATCTAAGTATAAGCTTGTTGGATATTAATTCCAACTTCCAAAGATGTCCAATGTTGGCAAACTCAGTTTTTTAAATAGCTTAATTTAGAGCTTAGAAGATATAGAAGTTGCAAGCATAACTTTGAGAAGATTATCATAGCATTCCATTTGAGTAGCACGACAGTGAAAAAGACTCAAATGTTACAGACAGAGCTAACCAAAATAAAAACCAGAAACTGATCACTAATCTGCCACTTCCTAGAACCAAACAAGAGAATTTACAAAGAGCACAAAAAATCCATAGTCATAAGACACTCCCCACTTGCTAATACCCATCAGACTACAGCGGTATGTAAGCTCAAGCATCCTCATCACACAATTCTTCAGGCTGGTTAATTTCATCATCCTACACATTCAAAACAAAGCCCATGTACATAGTTAGTAGCTACTTCAAGCAACACCATAACTTGGTACAAATGAATGCAGGCACAAACTTAAGACTCTTACATTTGCATTCTCAGTTGTGTTGGACTGCAAGTTCTTTTCATACTCTGCCTTCAGCTCAGCAGCCTTGTCAACATAGGGTTTCTTTTCCTGATAACCAAATAAATAGAAATTGAGTTAGAATGAGAAAAAAAGGAAGACTGACAAAAACAGAAGATCCACATTCCTGATAAAATCTAATAATGAAAATGAAACTCACTTCTTCCGATAGAGATTTCCACTTCTCCCCACCTAGCTTGGCACACTGTAAAAACCATAGAGATTAGCAAAACAGACACAAGAGGAAGAAGGAAACTACTTGAGTAAAACAGACATTCACCTCAGAGACTTTCTTGGAATCAGGGTTTTCCTCCTTGAAAGTAATTCTAAAATCAGCCCTGTAAACCCAAAGACAACAAGCAAAAAACGTTGAAGCGAGGGAGTTCTCATGTAAACATGTATTCAAAGGTATATATGATGTGACAGAAGATTATTACATGAACAAGAAAAAGGCAGTCTGTGGGCGTTTGGGCTTGTTAGCATCACCAGCCTTTTTCAGCTTCTTCTTCGGTTTCGATTCCGATTCAGAAGAGGCTTCTGACTTCTTCCTGTAAGAACCAATTAGATGGGCGCCGTCAATGGAAATACAAAACATAGCCTACAATGTAGGGGTGATTTAACTTTGTATTCTTCTACCTTTCTGCTGAGCTCTTCTTGGCCTCAGCTGGCTTCTTCTTAGCTTCAGCAGCCTTCTCAACGACTTGAGCCTCTGGGGACAAACAGTAAACCAAACAAGTCAAACTTGGTCTGCAAATTTGATTAACAGAAATCAGCCATTCCAAAATCAAGCGTACCAAGGTTCATCTTGATTTTGGCCTCAAGGCTGCAACTGTGCATATCAATAAGGGCCACGGGCACACTACTTTTGCACTCCTCACTGTAAAACAAACCAACAAATCAGACCACATGCTTACAAAACCGTAGAGAAAACCAATCGGAGGAGAGATTGATACCAGCGGGCAAAAGCGCTGCCATCACGAGCACGCTTAAGAGTGGCAGAAAGAGTGTCGGCCTCAACTCTCTTCCTCTGCTTGGGCGCATTCGAGTTCGAGGATCCACCTGCCATTTTTCTGCTGACGAGACGAGATGTTAATCGGATGAGAGTGGAGGAAATTAGGGTTTGAAGATTGGGTGTCGGATTGGGGAAATGTGAGGGGCGAAGAGCGCTGTATAAATTGGAAAGAGAATTGGAGCGAAAATCAAAAATCGAAAACCAAAATCAAATGTGAAAATGGGAAGGGAGTAGGAGAGAGCCAAAAGGGGGAGAAATTTTTTCAAGTTGGCGCCGATTGGAAACCCGCTGAAAATTATTTCGCGCCGGAGAAACTCGCAGGGGATTGCTGATCTGGCGCTATCGTGATCGTTCATTTATGGATATAATCAACGGTGTTGATTTCATTTTAGTCACTCGGTGGAGATCTATTTACAAATTTATTTTTAGTAAAAGATTAAAAGATGTTTTTTTGTTCACGTAAAGCATCTCTTATCACGAAATCAAGGGTCACAATTTCGACTTTCAACCAAAATATAGAGTGTTAGATGGCTACAAATAAGGAAAAACGACTTAAAATAATTTTAAATATCGACTTTCAACCAAAAATAATCTCAAGTTTGGAAATCATCACTAATAATACGAACTATCACGAAATTAACCAAAAACGATTCGGAAGCCTTTTTCGACAAGTTTTCCGGTGGAATTGATGATGCGGGAATCCAAAATCTCACATAAGAACTTAAAATTTTATATTTGGTTGAAATGTTTTCGATCATAATATCATCGATTCCACCGGAAAACTTGTCGGAAAATGATTCCCGATCATTTTTGGTTGATATTGTGATAATTCGTATCGTTGGTGATGATTTTCAAACTTGAGATTATTTTTTGTTGAAAGTTGATTCTTAAGATTATTTTGAGTCATTTTTTCTTTTAATAAATCAGAAATTAATAATACACTTAAATGAAAGATCCTTAAAAGTAGGATAAGTTGTCAATTAAAGCACAATCTGAATTTTAGAAAAACCAAAAATAAAGAGCACATCCTTAAGAATGGGGATTTAATTTTGGCTAAATAGCTGAAAACCACCTCTATAATATGCCATATTCCCAGTAACCACCCCTTTAAAGCGATATTCCTGAGAACCACCCGTTTAACCAACTCCGTTAAAATCGCACCACCCAACTTCCCTCTGCCGTCTGAATCCGTTAAAAACCAGTGACGTGGTAGCTTTTAAATTTTTTTTTTAATTTCTTTGCTTATATGGCATACACATGTTAGACACCTCATCTAATTCATTACCCACATTCATTCTAATTATCCATTTCACTCAATTTCACCAAATTAGGTCAAAATTGGGGTAAACATTTGGTCAAAATTCACTCAATTGTTGCAAAAAATTCGGTCAAAATTCACTGTGCAAAATTGGGGCAAAATACATAGTTAGAAGCCATTGGTGGTGTTTAGGGCAACGTCGTTGGCGGAGGCATGGAGGAGGAGGCGGCCGCCGCTGGGGAGGCCCACGAGGGAGGGGAAGGTACAGTTGGTGGCCTATAGGTACTCGCATCGGAGGAGCTTGGGTTGAAGGCGCCGACAGAGGGCGGGTAGGAGGCGTTCAGGGCGGAGAGGGCCAGAGGGGCTGAAATCTTAATGGAGGAGGACGCTAGGGTAGGAGGTCGAGGAGCGGCGAGGTCGAATCTAGAGAGCGGCGACGAGGTCGGGAGCCTGACGTGGTCGGGGAGCGGCGAGGGGAGGAGGACGCCAGGTGAGGAGCTCCCCGGATCTGGAGAGCGGCGACGCCATCAAGAGCACTGACGCGGTCGGAGACGAAGATGGAAGCGGTGGAGGCCAGGGAGGGAGGGGGACGCCAGGGGAGGAGGTCGGGGAGCAGTGGCGTCAGATCTGGAGAGCAGCGACGCGGTTGGGAGCAGTGACGCGATCGGAGACAAAGACGGAAGCGGCGACCTCAGATCTGGAGACGGCGGTGGCGGGCCGTCACGACGACGGCGGTGGCGATGAAATGGAGTGAAGGTTCTGAGGTGGATGAGTCGCTTAGGTGCCCACCAAATGGAAGCCACATAAGCAAATTTGGCAAAAAAACGTAAAAAAACGAGCCACGTTATATATTGTTAACGGTTTTCAACGGAAAGGTGACAAGGGATGGTGGGTTTTTAACGGAGCTCGTTAAAAGGGTGGTTCTCAGGAATATCGCTTTAAAGGGGTGGTTACTGGAAATATGGCTTATTATATGGGTGGTTTTCAGCTATTTAGCCTTTAATTTTTTTAAGGACTTGAATAGTGCGGATTTTATGAAAATATTACAAGCATATTTTCATTCACCACTCGTTACAAATTCGGTTACATTGTTTCAATATTCGACTATACGACTTCAATATTCAAAAGTACAAATATTCGACTAGATAACTTAAATATTCAATTATACAGCTTAAATATTCGACTATACAAAATATTCGAATTTGTCATATACATGGTTGAATATGTTCTAAAATATTTTGAATTATTTAAACATTGTTCGAATTTGTCGTACTTTGAATATTTAATCCACACTGTCGAATCCAAATTATATTGTCTTGTTTGAGGTGAAATTACACTGAATGTAAATATAGTGAATAATGAATATTTACTTGTAATATATTCAATTGTTTGAAATGCATATTCAAATATGTCAATTATCAACAAGTGCGACATGCATATTCATGGTCTCAAAGCACAATGAGTCAATGAGTATCAATTCACATTTGTCTATGTAATATACACACATAGAATATACATATTCAATCGTTTATAAATTATTTGATCATATATTGTATATTCAACAAATATCAAGCAAATATTAAATGTATTGTGTACACATATTCAAGACTCTCAATTAAAAATTCAGATTACGATATTCAAATAATTTATAAGAATATTCAAGCGTATTGTGAAAATTCAAATTATGCTACATGAAATTCAATCAATAAAATACAAATTGCTCTAACAAAGTAACAAGCACATTAAAGTTATTTGTAATTAAGCAAATTCAGATGGTATAATAAGAAATTTTAAACGACGATAAATTCAAAACATTCATAAACATATTCAAGATACTCAATTAAAAATTCAGATTACGATATTCACATAATTTATAAAGACATTCGTGTTTATTGTGTGAAAATTCAGATTGTACTACATGGAATTTAGTCAATAAAATACAATTTCCTAATCAATAATATATTCAAAACATACATAGTAACATTCCTGATCCATGAAAACCCCGAACCCTAAATTCGAAATTGATTCAACAAAAATCTCGAACCCTAGATCCGACTACCATACAAGAAGGTTTTACAATAAATTAATTAATTTTAACCCTACAAGCAAAAATCTAACATATATCATAATCCGAGAAAAAATCGAAGCATTCAAGAGAGTAACAATTGTCAAACAAAAAAACTTACCAAATTAAAACAAAAAAAACAACAAAAGAAGTGTGTAAATATATACAAATAGATTAATTTGGTAGTGGATTAAGTAAGAATTGAGTATCAATTTGATTGCTCTCATCGCCAATGGTGAGAAGAAGACTTTCGATTGGAAATTTGGTTTCTCTCTAAATGTGAATGTACGTAATAATTCTTTTAACTATAGAAGATAATGAAATTCGTTTATAAAGATATGGAGAGAGAACTTCGGGATAGTTAAACTATTTTGTCTCTCTAAAATTAACCCACACATACCTATTGTATATTCTTTTAATTAATCTCATCCATTAAAACTTTCAGATCCAGCGCTTATAGTTTGTTCACCGGTTACACTATAAAGAAGGTTTCATAGGATTTCAATTCTTTTCTTAAAGGCATATATACTATAAGAAATTAAAGCTTGATTTGAAACTAATTTTTAAAGAGAGAATAGTAAGTCCATTATAAAAATATGTTAAATGTTTTAATGATATAGTATTTTTCTTTCAAGACTAGTTTAATTTGTTGTCCCATGTACAACATGTCAACAATTGACTCGGCTAAAGTCGTCGTGCCAAGATCAAATATAAATAACCCAAACTACAAACTAGTATAGCATGCAAGTAAGGGGTCGAACCCAAGAGAACTAAAGCTTCTAGTATTAATATATCTATTAACTAAAGATATGGGGGGAAATCAGAGAGATATCTAAACTAAACTAAACTAAGAATTAATTTGAGGAAGAAGGTAGAAGGTATCTAAAACTTAAGGCAGACTTCTCTTTATATACACCTAGGGAACATGCTCCCCTAATCTAATTAGGAAAGAGGAAGGATAAGAAAAAGGAAAGAAGATAGAATTCTCGCTCTCACTTAAATCAGGCATCACCACGCTCAATTCGTCTCCACCGCACCCACGCTTTCGCGGCATAATAGAACAAGTCGTCTCGGGCAGCCACCGCGGGCGCGGATATTGGACAGTGACAAACACTTCACTTCGGAGGCTGTTTTGACCATCTTTGTCTTGGAGTATGACTTTCGTGTAAAACGATGAATTGAAGCTCTTCAAGTTAGCTTTCCAATGTTGCTAGAATCAGGTCAATCTGACCTCTATAGCTCCGGATATGGCCTTTACAAGCAAGAGGTGTCGCGCAGACAGTTCAAAACGCCTTAAAAACTCTTGAACCTTGAATCCTTGTGTCTTCGGCCTAGATATTACAATTACACACAAACTCTAACCTAAACACACTCAATATAGCCTAAAATATAAGATTTATCAAATTCAAACTAGAGTGGATCAAATTCCCCCATACTTAGATCTTGCTCGTTGTCGAGTAAGTTCAAACCAAATATAACAAGAAAGATCTCAAGAAATACAAGGGAAGACAAAAACACTCAACTCTCAACCCGAACCCAAAATAAAGAACAATCATGAGCATAAAACAATAAAGCTCAAACACACACCTCACAACATGATATAACACTCAAGCTCTAAAAAGTGTAGAGCAACCTAGGACCTACCCAAATCTAATATGTAAGCCCCAAAGTCCCCAAGCAAGAATGATTCTAAAACACTCAAATATTTCTCTTAATTCTGCTTAGGCGCCCTTCCGGGTTTTCACCTAACCGCTCTTTTCAATTTTCTCAAAGGTGTGCTCACAAATACTCACAACTCTCATGAAACTCATATTACCCCAACCTAAAGCTGGTCCGGGTTACTTGCTTATTACATGAGCCGCCCTTTCGGGTTTTCGACTCATCCCAAGATTTCTATGCCTTCTTTCAATTTTTGTGACTCTTTTTATCTTTATCCTTTTCTTTCTTCTTTATTATGCAAAAAATATGATGCAAGTGCTCCATGAAAAGAAGAGAAAATAAAAAATCTAAAGCAAATCTCTAACGATACTAACTAGGATAAGCGAATGCGAGTACTCCCTCCCCCATACTTAAATTCTTCATTACCCTCAATGAAGCTAAGAGAAAGGATAAAAGTAAGAAAGAAGGGAATTAGAAAACTCACAAACGAAGAAGAGGGGTGGAATGGAAGAACTCTTCAAAGGTGTAGAAAGAATGGACTTAAAAGCTTTGGAATACCATTCTGATGGCAAACCGCGGACGTGGGTAAACAGGCTGCGGTCGCGGAATCAACACAGCGAGCTAAGGTCAACTTCTGGGGTACAGCCGCGGGCGCGGCCGGTGTGGCGCGAGCACGGTATTGGTGTAGTCTCGTGCTCTTGACTTCTCTCGAACCAGGTGATGTACAATGTTGCCTTTGTGTCTTGGCTCGTCTCTTGGGATATGAATAAATACTTGAACTCGAGCCTCAATGATGACATGTGGGGGTTTGGGGAAACAAAGCTCCCCCACACTAAGGTTTTTGCACATAGCCAACATAAGAATTCCAAAGGTGGATGAAAGAAATAAATAGAAGGGGTGGAAAGATATATGGAATGGTAGAGATAGAAAGATGGAAAGATAGAAGGATGGTAAAGATATATGAAAGATATAAGATAGAATAGTGAGTTTTTTTTTCGATTTTCTTTTTTTGCCGAGAGCGAACCCTCGCCACCCGCGGTCGCGGGTCACCAATCCACTGTCGCGGGTGATTTTTTTTTTTTGAAGCCACTAGTGACTCGGCTAAAGTCGTCGTGCCAAGATCAAAGATAAATAACCCAAACTACAAACTAGTATAGCATGCAAGTAAGGGGTCGAACCCAAGAGAACTATGGCTTCTAGTATCAATATATCTGTCAACTAAAGATAAGGGGGAAATCAAAGAGATATCTAAACTAAACTAACCTAGGAAACAAAAAACAAATCAAACAAACAATTATGGGAAGCAAGTTCATTTAAAAGATTCACTCCAATATAATCATCGATCATAGATTAATCCATTGATTTCATTCACACCTATGGTTAATTCCTATCTTGATCATTAACAATCGCAAGTCAACGGTCCAAGCAATTCTATAACCCTAGGCAAGGACACTTAACCTAGAATTAGCATAGAGAACAAGGATATGTAGGATATAATATCAAACAATCAAGCTACGAGTCAATTGCAAGATAAAACAATCAATTCTCTTCTTAATCCTAGTTGCATAGACAACAGGTCTAAGTTAAGTTGTTTTCACAGATTAGTTTTGTCCACGGTCCAAACCTAATCAAACAGTAGAACATCAATCAATTCAATAGGTTCATGACTCCTAGAGAAACAATAAACATTCATAAGATGAAGCACAAGAGAATCAATATTAACCAAAGGATAGAAATCAATTGTCAAAACCTCACGAGTTCATACATCAGATCGAGCTTCTCCCTTAAACAAACCCAAGGAGACTAGCTCTCCATAACTAAACTAAAAAAGAAGAATTGGAAATAATAATGGATTAATGGATACCTAAAACCTAGGACAAACTCCTCCTTATATAGCCCAAGGAACAAGCTCCACGAGATAGATAAGGAAAGAGGCAAAAGATAGAAAAGGAAACAAGATAGAGAGATTTCGGCCCGCTTCAGATCCGGCATCACCACGGTCGCGTCGTCTCCACCGCGCCCGCGCTTTCACGACAGAATAGAACTTCGTCTCTGGGCAGCCACCGCGGTCGCGTCGGCCAATCCGCGGTCGCGGAATCGGGACAGAACCTCTGACGTCACTTCGGAAGCTGTTTTGACCCTCTTCGGCTTGGAATCTGACTTCGGTGTAAAAAGATGAATTTAAACTCTTCGTGTTAGCTTTCCAATGGCATCAGAATCAGCTCAATCCGATCACTGTAGCTCCAGATATAGCCTTCGCAAGCAAGTGGTGTCGCGCAGACAGCTCAAAACGCCTTAAAACTCTTGATTGTTAGCTTCTTGTGTCTTTGATCTTCGTATTACAATCTTGCTCAAATATAACCTAAACACTCTCAATATATCCCTAAAATACAAGAGTAAACCCATACAAAATAGGGCAAATCAACTAGCGTCCACGGTGCTAGTACCTGTTCGTCAAGACGGGTTCTAGTGCTCCACCGCGGGTGCGGTATGGCTGCCGCGAGCGCGGTTTTGCACCATAATGTCTTTATAGACCTAGTACCTGCAAGTTAGCCCGAAATTTTTTTAATTTTTAATTTCAACTAGAATATCAAGTTCGGGTTGCCTCCCGAGAAGCGTCTTTGGTTAACGTCTATGGCTCAACACACTCATGATCAGACATCGTCAATGCCCTGAACAATCTATCAAATACCTGCGAACAACTCTCATGTAGGCATACATAGCACAAAGATGAATTGAAAGTGAATAATATAACATTAAGGCATCGTTTCAATTTATCAAAGTAGTTAGAGAAGTTATGATCAGATTGATTAGGATGGAACTAGTTTGGAGTACTAGGTGGTTTTTCAAAGTATTCATCAAAAGAGACAAATTTAATTTGAGCACTACCACCCGTTTTAGGAATAAAATCTGAGAACTCATTAGGTAATCTAGTATGCTCAAGACCTATGTTAGAAAACAAAGGAAGATCAATAGAAAGTAGGCAAAATACACACGGAGGCCTCGTACTTGTACAAAATCTGCAAATAGGCCCCTGTACTTTTTTTTGTTCTACTGAGCACTTGTACCTATCCAATTTTGTTCTATTGAGCACTTGTGTCCCAATTAGTGTCCGTGTGGATTTTACACCCTCTGTTTAATTGTCATGTAAAGACCACGTAACACGATTTTTGCCATATAATGTCCACGTAATGCAAATTCAAGTCATGTAACACTGTGTAATGCCACGAAACAAGAGGTGGATCAACAACCATACCTCAAAAATCGAAAACGCCTTAAAAACACTATAAAATATCCTAAAATATAAGAGTTATCACGTACAAACTAGAGTGGATCAACAACCATACCTCAAAAATCAAAATTACTAGTTGGTTTTTCATACAATCATACTTTATACGGGTCATGGTTAACAACTTTTTTAAAATAGAATAAATTTGATAAAATAATGCACGATATTATTATTAATACTAAGATATTGAGAACATTTTTTAATTCGGAAATATTTTCTAAAACATTTTTAAAAAATATGTTGATTTGTTGAAAAAATAATTGATTCAAAAGTATTAAGAAAATAAGATATGAGAATATTGTCTAACATTATGAACAATATGTACTATCATTGTTTTGAAAGTTTGTTAATGTTTTGTAGTAATGTTTTACATGCTAGGAAGGTATATATTTTAATATTTTAGTATATAATATAAGACTAAGTATACAATGATTTTGATGCTAAAAAAAATTTTAATTTATATTAGACACAATATGTAATATCCGCAAATTTTATAAAATGGATTAAAAAGATATATGATCCTTGTGTTTGCGACTTATTTTCGTGTTTACAATGCTAAAAGAAAAGGTTGGGATCTCCCGAATGCCCAAGTAAGGTTGGATGACACCAACAGGACTCTTAACTTCGAGAATTCACGTAGTCTTTGTTAGATCTCGGAATTGAGTGATTCCATGTTCTAGGGATAGACAAAGGAGACTACTTTCAACCCTCTAATCTTGAGCCATTTTAATAAATATTCCAAAAGCTAAGCTAAATCTACCATAAGAACCTACCTTAAACAAAGCGAAGCACCCAAGGCCTAGGACCACGATCGTGGTTGCGGATTTGTTGCAGACGCAAGCAGGCCAATGGGACACAAACATTATGGATGGACAATGGTTTTGGTGCTTGGTAGTTTCACTTTGGGTAACTTCGCATCTTCCTCCCTAGCTGCCACATTTGATGATGAATGGCTCGCCCCACACTCCATCCAACTCATTTGGACAAATCCTTCCTCCCCTCAAAATTTTATAATTACGGGTGTTGGTTGTGGATGGATTTCACACATCTCTCTTCTCTCTTATCTCTTCTCACCCAAACTCCTCCACACTATCAAAGTAGAAGTATTTGTGTCCCTAATGTTGGTGGTAGAAACCACATTGGTGGTCGGAGTTGATCAAAGGAAGGTCGGAGAAACTGTTCCTCAACAATCTTATCAAGCCAGGATCGCGGATCTGTGTGTTTGCAAGCATTGTTCCTTCTCGCGCCCGTACCCTGTTGCACCATGTCCGTGCATAGACGCGTCTGAGTTGTCTCAATTTCCATGTCATGTCGTTACTTTTTCTCGGTATAGTATTCGATCCCTTTTGTCATTAAGTTTTCCTACATCGTTATTATTGTCAATACTAATAAGATTAATATTTAGGTAATAAATAAATCATTAAAGGATTAATAATTTAAAATTCCTTTAAGAGGTTATAAAGGAATTTAGGACCATGTTAAATGAAATGAGAGATATTAATTTATTTCATTTAAAAATATGTCGTACTCTACCTCGATTTAGGTCAATCGCCTATAGATATCCATACGCATATGGGAGCTCGATTGCGTGCCTACAACCACTTTAAAACAAGCGGATGGTTCTTCTTTCTTACTCGATAATAGTGAAACTAGTTTCCATTATCTTATTAAATACTAGGAACAGCCTTGAGTCCTAATAACTAGATTAGGATTATTATGCTTAGAAATAATGATCATTGTTATTATTCTTAATATCGTATTCACTAGTACTTGGACTTAGGTATCTGATGATTTATGATCTTTGATTAATTCAACTCTCATTTCAAGATTTTTTTATGGATTAACTTAAGATAGGGATGGTCGAAATAGAAATGTACTAGGAGGTATATTACCGGTTCTTAATACTAGGTCATGACTATTCATTCTCTGTGAACAAAGAGGCTATACACTCTTGCTAAGTGTTGGAACTTTGCTTCCTTATCTATCGAATTTATCCCTCTCCAATGCTCGCTAGGGCTTAGAAGTCACTAAGTGAAGTGCAATGATTTATGACAAATGAAAGATTAGTGCCTCTTGTGCAGTAATTAATGAAGGCAAGGTGGTTAGTACAACTTGAAAAACCACTTTGGCTCCTCGCTATGAATGATTCTATTTTCCACTCTGAACATGAACAACATGTATGCTATGAGGTTGGTTTTAGATTTGATTAGTCGAAGGTAACTTTTCAACTATTGTTTCAATAATTGAAGTTCCCAATGAAATATTAAATAAATACCTTTTCTTTAGCGTTATCTTCAAATAACGCCCTATTCCCAAAGAAGTTTTGTCTCTCTTTTATTCCTTCGTCTCTTAAGCCAACTACTTATAACCTCTTGCTTAAAATAACTATTTGCTCAAACCTTGGAAGAACCCTCGACTGACGTCCACCTACCAGCTATCCTTTGGTTTAGGATGTCATTATGTTTGACCTTTCTAGAACCAATCTTATTCTTCCATTTGTTTAGTCTCGCGTAAGATTAATATCCCTTCTTTCTTTCCTAACTCTATTGATTGGTGTTTCTTGTCTTCTAAGAATCTTAGATGGAGAAGGGAAGGTTGTCCAAGAGTGTATCGGAGACATAAGATATGCAGGAAGTTTGTAAGGAATGAAAGAAGGATGCAAGACCCTTTTTTTTTTTTTTTTTTATCATTTTGCTATTTTGTGGTTCCAACATGCTTTTCTTTACATAAGTAGTTTTCTACTGCAACACTCTATCTTTTGTCATATAATGATTTGAGGACATAAGATCCTTTGTAACTAAATTCATTCCTTTTATAATTAGTTATATGAACTTGTTTCATTAAAAACTTATGTTATGTTACCTAGCCTTATACGGTTTTGGTTGGAAAAATATGAGGATATTGGTAGTAATACACATTGTTTGAAATAAGTGTGTTACACAGATGATTTAAATTAGGATCATAGATAAAATAATATAATACCGTATGAAAATTTGTTATATGAAGAATTTCAGTTAAATACAAACTGATTTGGTATATACATAATATGACTTAAATACACATGATGATAGCTTAACATTCTTATTTACTATCTATAAATAAAAGTGATATTAAATAAATTTTTAGTTACTATTTTGATATGAATATAGATGGTTACGATAAATGTATTTATATTTTTTGATATGTTATAAATAGAATATTGATTTTGAGAAGTATAATATAAGTTTTATTGTATGAATATGATTTTCTTAAAAAGTCTTGATATTATTTTTGAGACTAGAATAAATAATACGTAAAAGATATGAAGTATATCCTTGCTTACATATTTTATAACCTGATTATAAAAATATAAATTCATATTATGATAAGCTTTATCATAATCAATAAAGCTTATCATAAACTAAAATAGAAAAAAGTAAAAGAAATCACAATGTTTCGAGCATTAGCAAATTGATAGAACTTGTCAAAGATCAATCACAAATCTATCTATATGGATTGGGTATTCAAACTTTTTGACCCCATGGATTATGTTGTCATAAAACTATACTAGGTTAATGTTGTTGGTGATGGTGATGGTGCACGGTTCCACCATCATACTACAAGATAAAAGAGATGGCATGGGCCCACATCAAACTTAGAGTCTTTTAGGAGATTTATTGCAACTCAACATCAACAATGCCTTTTACAAGGCATGTTGCATGAAGATGTTTATATGTGTCGGTTAGCCTCTCGTCTTTTTGGATCCATCTTTGCCTTCACATGTTTATAAGCTCCACAAGGTGCTTTATGGTTTGATGTAGGTTATAGTGCACGTACTTTGTATAATGAACTTAAAGCTTTTCTACTATGGCTATGGTTTGTTGTATTGATCTCCACTGGCTTGCTCTTTGTTTACTATCATGGTGCTTAGCTAGTGTTTCTCCTTGTCCGTATTGACAACATCATTGTCACTGGTAGTGGCCTTATATTTGTTTCTCACCTACTTGATGTTCTTGCTCAACAATTCTCACTTAAAGATCTTGATAAGCTCTCCTATTTTTTGCTCGTTGAGGTTTTGCACACTTCCTGTAGACTTAATCTCATCTCAATGCAAGTACATTCAAGATGTTCTCGTTAAAGTAAGCATATAATCTTCCAAGTCAGTGTCCAATCCTCCTGACAGTTCTCTTGCCAGTTGCTACGTCCAAAGACTTGAGTTCTCATTTGCCAATGCCTTCTAATTATAAAGTGCTTGTTGGCTCTTTACATTATTATAGTCTCACTTGCATGTGTGTGGCATTTGTCATGAACAAACTCTCCCGATTTATGCAAGCACCAACGTTTTCCACTAGGAGGCGTCAAAACGACTTATTCGTTATCTTAATGGCACGATTGACCTTGATATCCATATTTCCTCTCAGTCGTTGCTTGATCTTAATTGTTTATCAAATGCTGACCGAGCACGTGACAAGAATGACTACATATCCACTATTGATTTTCTTTGCTACATCTCCATTACATCTCTCAATTTATGTAAGCACACATGTCTTCCCACTAAGAGGCGTTTGAACATCTTCTTTGTTATCTCAATGGCACAACAGACCTTGATATTCATATTTCCTCTCAGTCGTTACTTGATTTTCATTATTTATCAGATGTTGACTAGGGAGGTGACAAGAATGACTACATCTCGACTGTCGATTTTTCTTCTTTATTTTGGGGCCACTCCCCTTTCTTGGAGCTCTCGTATGAAACAATCTATCTCTTGCTCGTTTACACAAGCCGAGTATAAGGCCTTAGACTCTTAGTTGATGCATGTTTGGAGCTCCTTTGTTCACTTTCTTGTTGCATGAAATGGGTGTGTTATCAACAAATTATTTAGTGTGACAACTTGGGTGCAAATTTTTTCAACTCAAATTAAATATTTCACTCCCTTGTGTGAAGCATATTTCATTGGCATACCACTTCGTGCATCAGCAAATTCAAGCTTGACTTCTTTGTGTTGCTCATGTCTCTGCCAAAGATTTACTTGCAGACATCCTTACATAACCTCTTCTCCATCCTCTATTCATCTCTCTTCTTGCTAAGCTAGTCCCACTTACCGATCATCTAGCTTGAGGGGGGCATTGATATACAAGATACTTGATATTTATATTTAGATAAAATGTCTTCATTATGGATATTTTCTATATATTAGGGTTTTCTTGGTTACTTGATCTCCAATCTTCTCATTGTATAAAAGGAAATTCATCTTGGTACCCTTGAGTTTCTACCTTTTTCTATTGTTAATCTAAGGAAAAACTTATTCCTCCTAATACCCCAAGGTTTTGGCTCTTTCCATTGTGTTCCTCTTTTGTTCTCATTGATTCATTTCAAGAACATTATTGTGTTCCTCCCCCAAAGATTAGTTAGATTCAACTCTCAAAATACAAAAATTTATGATCCAATCATTTTGATTTTTAAATTTGTACAACTACCCTTAAACTCTTTAAAAGGGAGGTTATATAATAGTTCATCGGGATGATTTGATTATGTAATTGTATGTTAAGAGGCGATCCTACTAATATAGGGGTGAGGAACACAATTATTGATCTACTCGAGTTTAATGACTTCGAATCAAAGAATAACACAAGCAGAAAAAGCCAAAACCTCAAAGGTAACAAAAAGAAAAAGATTGTTAAAAATTCCTTAAGAAATACAATCTATTATAAGTGGCATTTGACATCTTATATACAATATCAATCATGTTGTGGATTTTCATTGTTTTAGGGATTGCAATTCGGCGGCTGATTTCCTTGCTAAAAAACATGTCGATCTTTATCTTTTTAGGTCTACTATTCAATATAGTTTTTCAAGTTCAAAGTTCATCTATTTGTATGTAATTCAACTTCCAATGTTGTTGAGTCAACAACCAACTTTTTTGGAGTTTTTTAAGATCATCGGGTGTGATGATTTACGCTAGCCTTGTGATATTCAGGTAACTTAATTTTGGCTTGTAAAACACCAGTAGCTCTTCTTTCAAAAAAACATTAGTTTTTAATTTACTTGTTAAACATTAGTTTAGTCTACATTGAGTATAATAAATTAAAATTTTATTAACTCCGTCGTTATTATATTATTAAACTTATACATCTAGAGCGTATAAGGTTTATATAAGAGACTACCATAATCATAAATTAAATGTTCTATTAGTTATGATTTTGTCATCGAAATTCAAAAGTTAAACTTTAAAACAATAATTGAAATTGGAATGGTCTTAACAACTTTATTGATTATGGAAATTGATTGCACAATGGAACCTTATCATAATTATTTACTTGTTTATAACTCAACAAACAAACACAAGTTCATACATAGATGTGTGATTACACTAACCAAAAGAAAAAGCACCATTACCGAAGGAATCATCTATATTCAATGTTACCATGTTTAAATGTATGATCGACATACGGTGTTGTTTTCAACCTCATGATATAATCATTCTTACTTCCAAGGTGTTTTTTCTTAATTTAAAAGTGTAAACAAATGACTGTTTCACGCACATTTCAGGAAAATCAAAACGACATCATAAATAAAAGCGATTATGTAATATGGTTAAGAAAACACACCCTTGCTCAGCCTACCGAGCAAATCTTATTTTAGCACTTGAAATATAATATGTTTCATATAGAAGACAAGCTATCAGATAAACTGTTTCTCCTTGAAGCTCTCGATTGTCTCCTTTAAACTTATGTGAAAGGGAATGAAGTTGATTCCCAAGCTCTTTGCCTTTTCCCTTGAGTATTTACATTGTGGCACATAGGGCTTGAACTCAACATACCTATAAATATTCAACTCAAAAAAGACACAATTTAGCCTTTGATCAATTTATAAAGAGCAAACAACTATGTAAAACAATAGAAGACCGACTAAAATGCATGTATGAAATGAGAAGCTTACCTATCGGGAACTTGAAGGGTAGAATAGGACTTTTGTATGAGCTTTATAATATTAGAAAATTGGACCTCACGTTCCACCAAACAATATCTTCCATTGGCTGATTGGATCTCAAATGCTTGTATATGAGCATGGGCAACATCTTTGACATTTACCCATCCATAAGCACCATCAGGACAAGCTTTTGCTCCTATATATATGTAGTTTGTATGTATCAAGATCGATGAGGATCATGAAACAAATTAATTATAATGACAAAGAAAATAAGCAAATGAATACCGATGAAGTTGTGAATGAATGCACTACTTAAGTTGAGGGTAGGCTGCAATAATGGACCAAGTGTCCACCCAGGACAAATGGTAACCAAATCAATTCCCTTGTCTTTTGCAAATTCCCATGCAACGTTTTCAGCAATTGTCTTCGATTCCGCATACCAATTCTGCTTGGTACATACAAATAACCTATTAACATTTACACCAACAAATTCTAATTCTGACTAGTGTTCTTACTAGCGAGATTCAGAAGCAAAAGGGCAAAATTTCATTATTCCCTTTGTTAAACTTTGTGCTCTCCAACCCCCACAGGGGCAGTGTTTTCACTAGCATTTTGGGGGTAGTGAGACAATGTTGTTCCCCAACCAAACGAACGCTTAAGTACATGTATGTA
The DNA here is from genome assembly GCA_934048045.1 of Polygonum aviculare. Taxonomy (NCBI): domain Eukaryota; kingdom Viridiplantae; phylum Streptophyta; class Magnoliopsida; order Caryophyllales; family Polygonaceae; genus Polygonum; species Polygonum aviculare. The sequence goes on from OW204027.1 coordinate 6,730,452, forward strand.
CTAATGTTACGATTGTGCACAATCAATCAATTAACACACAAACACACCTTTTCCCTTCGACAAAACTCGGGATCGGACCACCAGGTTTCGTCGACTTGAGTCATATGAGTAATGGGTCTTCCGTTGAATACCATGGCTCCAATTGAAGAGGTTAAGACTACGCGTTTGATCATACAACCATATTTGGCACATGAATTTAGAACATTGATAGTTCCTTTAATTGCCGGATCAAGCAACTCCGCCTACAAAATTGAATCAATTAATAATATCTTAGTATATCTTGACATTGAATAAATTCAAAATGAATCTTAGGATGAGTAATGTTGACAAAACTCGGTTGTCAGATCCATCCATATGTTGTTATCTTTTTATTCATTTTTTAAAGCACTTTGACATATGTAAAATACATGTATGAACATGAGACCAAAATATTATAATCTCACCTTCTTCATATGTGACTGTATGCGGTTAAGGCAAAGATTGAACTCAATAATACAAAGCATAACCTTTTGGACACAAGAACAATACTTGAACAATCGAGGTTGAATTCACTTGAACAACCCATATAATTAATACTCTTTTTGATCATATATAAGTGTCGTTTGATTTAATGAACAAACCTTTTGGACCAATGAATGAATAACTTTAAAGATTAACTAAAATCAGAATCTTATTTGTTTCCTCTTTCTTATTACTCATCACGAATTTTTTGGACCAATGAATGAATAAATAACTTTAGTCAACAAAACTTCATTACACGTAGTGCTCTAAAAATTTCTTTCTAGGTCTTAAATAGGCGTTAGGTTGTCCCTGCCTGCCTAACTTTTTTAACCCACCTATGTGGTGCATAGGTGTCCTTTAGGGCCCCAAGACAACCGTATAAGTCTCCTAAAGTATTTTAGATCACTGGTTAACTAAAACGACACATAAATTTTCACAACTAATATAAAATGACACATAAATTAAAGAGAATCAAACTGAAAAATAGTAGAAGTTAATATAAAGGGTTCAAATCATTACTGCAAACTAATAAATTGAGTAATATAATGATTTGACCTGTGGATCAGTAACTTGTAACACGTATGGAGAAGCAGTGTGAAAAACACCAACACAACCATGAATGGGGGCATCAAATGAACCCTCATCCATTAATTCGGCTTCGAACAAATGAAGCCTCTCTTTTGCTCCTTCTAGTGTCAACAAGTGATCTACCTCCATTGGATCACCTGTATTACATTGTATGTATTGTATTGTCATAAACTTATAGAGCTATATATGCAACCCCAAAATTGATTAGGAATCTCTTCTTGTAATTTAATTTGGTCGAATAAGAATGATTATGATAAAACAGTAATAGTATCTCTATTTTAAAAAGTTATCTCTTGTTTGGAGATCTAAATTGTCTTGAAACAATTATATATTATGTCCGTTTTAAAATGATTGTTTTGTTAATCATACAAGTTCATGACTACAAAAGTTCTACGTAATGCAAAAACTAAAAGAAAATGTACTTCATAAATTTGTATATTTACATATATTTTATTTCATTAAAAGATACAATATATCACTTATATCAATATAAAAGTGTATTTTTCATATACGCATACAAATGTTAATAGTAAAAGTGCATTTAAGTATCTTTTAAAATAATTGTTTTTTTAATCATACATGCATACCTAAATTCTACAGTTGGGCTCAAGAAAAAACTTCTACGGATTGCGGAAACTCACAAGCCAACCAACTATATATAGATATGCCAACCAACTATATATAGATATGTTACTCACTAAGATTGCGAACGGTGCCGTTGACCGTGTAGCCTCGAAGGAGCAACAACTTAACCAGCCAAGAGGCAGTGTAGCCAGAAGCACCCGTTACACACACTAACCTTTCTTCTCCTCCGCTCATTTTGACTACCAATAAATTTCCTGTTCTATTAAATGTGTTAGTGATATTCTTTGTTCTTATGCTCTAAATTGTGATATGAATGTGTGTATTTATAGAGAGGCAAAAATACAAAGTTGCACCTTCTATGTAAGTTCCACCTTGCCAAATAAACTTACTAAAAGACCATATACGTGTATTATTTGTCTAATCAAAGTTATTACTTTTTTTTTGTCGAATTAAAGTTATTACTTATTAAAAGATTGTTAACCACCAACAAGCGAATTAGTTATTGCCACTAATTACTTCAACACCCAACCTATCGGCTAACTTAATTTGTAATCAATGAAGACTTAATATTAAAATGCTCATTGACATGCTCAATTAATTTTAGTCAGAAAAAATAACACATATATATATATATTATATGACATGGTACACTTGCGGTAATGTATTATTTTTTATGTGCACGAACATTTAGGGTTTGTGAAGATTTGACTTGCACGCATATAACCATACAAAATTCCAATTTTGTTTATTCTAGATTTCGGGTCTAGATTTTTTGGATTAATTCAACTCGGGTTAATTTTTGACAGCTCTCATTAGTGTAACACCTCGTCTTTATACTAGGGCATTACTCGGCAGTAGACCTCAAGAGGCACTACCTAGCTAGTCTGACAACAAGTTCACTCGGATCTTGCAATGCAGGCACAACAAAAAAACAAAGGAAAACCTCCAACTCATATAATATAAAAAAACGAATTACAAAAGTATTTATGAATCTGAAACCCGAGATATGAAATAACACTCACACATACTCACTCCCAAACAAAAATCAACCTAATGGCACGATCCGCACCACCTTTCAGTAGAGAATCCATCACGACTCATAAAAATTCACACCTGAAACTACAATTGGAAAAGAAAAATAGTTCCCGAAGGGTCAACCACTATCCAAAGCCATGTTAGAAAGCATACAATACTAGTAGAACGTTTCAAAACGATTTTTCTATGTTTAGCAAACAAGTCCACAATCTCACACATAGTTCTAGTTCAATCCTAAGTCCAGTTAGTCACAAATATTCAAGTTACTAGCATAATCACATTCTCAAGTCCTCTTAACATGCACATTCACACACACACACACTATACACACACACATGGTCTTGCGCTGAATAGTGTTAACGGCCTCCACCGTACACACACTATCCTGCCGAGTAGTGTTAACGACCTCCACCCACACTACACGCATCTAAGGCATCCTCCAGTCAATCTTTGCTCCACACACACTTCTAACCCCCGGTCGAGTCTCTACTAGAGTACTCGCCAAAATGTTTTTATAAAATTTAAAGGGGCTCTCCTTGCCATACGACCATACCTCAAAAGTGTCATTCTCCTCGAAATCCAACATAAGGCCGTACCAGTAGATGCCAACACACAGAAATCACGTGAAAAACTTTTCATAAGATAAAACCCTTTTGAAAATCAGTTGCACACATAAACACATACGATCACACACACACACACACATATATATATATATATATATATAAACAAAATATTTTATTAAAACAATACTTTATGGACTAATTCTACAAAATCAATCCTACCAACACAGCATGAAATCTAATAAGAATTCAACAAAGCCAAGCAAGACGCATAACCGACTTACCTCAAATGCAAAATTCTTTAATTAAGCTACGAAAGGTCAAGTACGAGCGAAAAGATTGCCTAGGGTCAAATTACGGAATTCACATTTATCAACATGGGTTTTAGGAATTGAGGAAATGAAGCGTAAACTAGATCAACAAGCACCGACCCAATCCCCACATACAAACTACTAATTAATTAAGGACCCATAAAGACCAGCACTACACCAGTTGAATATTACTCTCGCACATGAAGAGCCCATTTGGTATCCAACGACGGAAACGAAAACGGAATGGAATAGAAATAAACCTAGTCCAATAATGGGTCACTATACATTAATTCAAAAAAATATTTTAATTTGAAACTTTGAAATTTGTGTGTCTATAGAAGGGATGAAGGGAATGATTGAGGTGTTTTTTTACCCCACCCTTAGATTAGAGAAACAAATTGAGTGTCGCGAGGGGGCTTGCGGTAGTTTTTGAATGATAATTGAGGTGACTCATAATGTATCATGATGCTAATGTGGACTAGGTTCGTTTTAATTCCATTACATTCCGTTTACGTTTTCGCTATCGGATAAACGGGCCCTAAATGCTAATACTCCTTCTAATTTAATCTTACAACTCTCTAATCAACAACTATCTTGACTCACCAATTGCCCACGTCCAACCCAACATATATACTTTAAAATCACCATACTTTAACCCCATCTTAATATTGGCTTTCATTCACCCATAACTAAATTACGGTTCACTATTCTTTGATCACCTATATTCTAGATTTCCAACTCCTGATGCACATGATCCCACTAATCACGTATACACTATGCAACCCCCCTTTTTTGGGCTTGCTATACTTCCAAAAAAAAGTACTTTTCTCCAAAAAATATACTTTTTCTACCTCGAAATTAGCAAAATATAAATAGATTTCGCGTATTTCGAGACAAAAATATACTTTCACATTAAAAGTACTTTTACCCAACAAGTATAGTAAGCCCTAATGAAATTTAATGACCTAGACGAATCACTAATATGGCCCATCCTTCTTCACCCCTCAAACCTACGCCTTTGACCATCAATCACCATTACTAAATAACTAGCTACTGACTAGTAAAACAGTCACGACCACACCATACACCAATTGGCCAAACCCTTGAATGGGTACACTCATCCTCCTTATCCAACCGAACCCTTGACCGGACCCAAGCCCGCCCAAACCCTTAACTTTACTTTTCTCGACCGACCCTGATGATCTAAGGATGAGGATAACTCCCTTGACGACCCGACACCGACACCGACCCATCCCCTAGCCTGCATTATCGATCAACGCCCTTTACTATCTTACTGAGAATATATTGGACTCAAGCCCGACCACCGACTTAGGAAGACAAGGAAAAGAAACCGTGAAGTCGCCGCCCAAGAGGGGTTCTATAGTCTGAATTGATTTGTTTCATTATCTGTGTGAGCATCTCTTTTCTAGAAGATAACTTGATTCTAGGACCGTGGACTAGGATTAAGAGAGAGAATTGATTGTTTTATCTTACAATTGACTCGTAGCTTGATTGTTTGATATTATATCCTACATATCCTTGTTCTCTATGCTAATTCTAGGTTAAACGTCCTTGCCTAGGGTTATAGAATTGCTTGGACCGTGGACTTGCGATTGTTAATGATCAGGATAGGAATTAACCATAGGTGTGAATGAAATCACTAGATGAATCTATGATCGAGTGATTATATTAGAGTGGATCTTTTGAATGAACCTGCTTTCCCATATTTGATTGTTTGTTTGTTTTGTTTTCTAGTTTAGTTGAGTTTAGATTCTTCTCTTCAATCCCCCCTTTCTTTAGTTGATGATTATATTAATACTAGAAGGCATAGTTCTCTTGGGTTCGACTCCTTACTTACTTGCTATACTTAGTTTGTTTGTTTGGGTTATTTATCTTTGATCTTGGCACAACGACTTTAGCCGAGTCACTCCTTGGTGTGGGCGCCAAGTTTCCGAGAGGAGGTAGGGAAGAGTGGAGTCCAAGGCAAGCTTCTTGGAGTGGGCGCCAAGTTTCATGAGGAGGTGGAGAAGAGTGGCGCCCAAGAAACGTTTTAATGGCCAACCTTGATTAATGTTGTGTGCCGGCCAAGCAATCTCCCAAATGGGCCTTGTCTTGTTAGCTTCAAAGCGGGCTTCGGGCCTATTGTGATCCATACTTGGGCTGAACACTTGAAGGCAACTAAACACGCCAATGGATGCGTTGTGTGAGGCGTGGGCCAATGCTAGTTGGGCCCGAAGTTGCTCTTGCAAAAGTTTGGCCCGTCCCCTCGTCAAAGGCCCGAGAATGTGGCTTGACTCCTCTTTAGGCGGGACCGACCTTGTGTCAGGTCGTGGCCGACCCGATGGCTGGTGCCCATGGGCATGCCTTGAAGAGGCACCGGCGTCATGAAGCACCGATGTCATGAGGGGAGTCGGTGGTTGGGTGCCCGACCTTATGGCGGGTCATGGCTGATCCGATGGCGGGTGCCCATGGGGGTGCCTCGAAGAGGCACCGGCTTCATGAGGGGCGTCGGTGGTGGGGTGCATCGAAGTGGAACCGGGCCGCGCCTCGGCGTCATGATGTGAGCCGGTTGTGATCACATCACCCACTAAGACCAATTAGTCTTATGGGTAAACCTCTACCTCCGTTGGAGGATTTTCGAATAGCCGTCCTTATCTTATTCAGAGCGAGTCCTTAGAACTTAGGCGAGGAGTTATAATTCTCTGAGCTAAGTGTGCGTCCTTGCATCACTAGTAACTCTCCTTTGAGCCTAACAAGTAAGCTAACTCTCTTAGCTATAAGGCAGCTAAACACTCACGTCTCTCACTATACGTCGTGAGAGAAAAACTAACTTTCTAACACTTTTGTGATTTGATTTGGATTTGATGTGGTTGGACTTTCTTTCTCTCGTTTCAAGCTCACTTGATCCTCTTGATCTTCGTTCTTGAACTTGAATGCTTCGGGAGTGAGCACGCGAGAAAACCTTTAAAGTCCACACCGCTATGCATAGCCCTTGGGGGGTATTTATAGCGGTAGTGGCTCTTGTCTTGTAGTGTCCTCTGAAGCTTTTGCAGAATCCGTCGTCTTCTTTCAACGGTGCGATTTGCATCTTGAGGAAGTCAACTCTGTTGACGCTTGGGAAGCCTCCGCGTGGTCAGGGGACCATGTTTTGGAAAGCGACATCTTTGGAAGTGTTACCACGTGCCCAGACATAGAGAGCTTCCTTTTGAGGACTACGGCCGATAATGATGTAATCATGTTGGGGCGGCCTTGGTTTGAATTTGAACTTCGTCCGTTTATTGGCGCTCGTACTTACTCGATAAGGACGTTGTCCTATCTTCGTAGGGACTCCATTCTTTTGTTCAGCTTTGGAAGTTCTGATGGAGTGCGTCCCTACAACTTAGGGACTCTCGTTCACTTGTTCTCCTTTTCACTCATGTGCGTCCTCTAGACTTACCTGAGATCAATTCTTGGACAACTTATCAAATACCATTGAGTTTGTCATTATCAAAACTAGGGACGATCATTATTGGTTAGATATTAATGATTGACGTCCTTAATATCGTCCCAACATAGGGACAACAATAGAAAGCCCTCATCGACGGTGACTTTGATGACGAAAGACAGTGGGAAGAGGAGCGATTGGGTCGACAAAAAGAGCAGCGGAGATGGAAGGGATTAAGTACGCATGAAGCGTTGGAAACGATATATACATATATAGGAATTAGGTATAACCTAGCTACTTAATTAATATTATACAAGAAGTTATGATTTCTTGTTTTATAAATTTTGGTTAATTAATTACTCGGGCAAGATTTGCATACTCCGTTTTTTCATTTTCGCACACCGACTTGTGCGGATCCACAATCCGCACAAGATTATTTTAAAAACCCGGGCTTTTCTTGTGCGGATTAAGGATCCACACAAGGTTTTCCGAAAAACCGGTTTTCTTTTTGAACCGGTGTAATCCTGTGCGGATCCTAGACCAGCACAAAGTCCAAGAAATTACTAAAAAAATGGCGTGGTACAGAAAATGACCGCCCTCTTGTACGGATGACCAATCCGCACAAGAGCCCCATCTTCGACCGAAGCCAGCGACATAACCAAATGTTTGAAAAATAAAACGAAACGAAAAAAGGTGGCCCCTCTTGTGCGGATCCTAGATCCACACAAGAGCCCCCAAAATCAATCGCGGAGCACGTCTTCGTCTTCAACCTAACTTAGAAATAAACCTAGCCGCCGTCGAGCGATATCCACCTAAAATTCGATTTCGGTTTTTTTGTCTTCCCATTCTTCCATTCACAAGCCAAATTTCGATTTATTCTCGCCTAATATGGATTCCAACAAACTAGATTTGTCGACGGCTTCGGGTTCTACTCAAGAACCGATAATTTCATCGGGCGAGGGGTCGGGCGTTCGGTCTCCACCGAGGTCGGGGGAGCGGTCTCCACCGAGGTCGGGCGAGCGGTCTCATCTTATAATAAATTAAAAGTCACTCACAATAAGCTTTTATGTTATAAATTATAGTTTGTACACTAAAACATATTCAAATATCTTATAGCATTGTCTAAAAATGATACAATGAAAAATAAGATGAATGAACAATTGAACATGAAGCTATATAATTTCTACATTAAAAGCAAAATGAATAATTATATGAAAAACATATCCTTATGCATTAATACATATTATTTTTCATCTTATAATTATTCATTTTCCTTTAATTTTAATGTAGAATTCACTCATATGTATTTGAAAAACCTAGTCCACCTAAATTCTCATCTTATAATAAATTAAAATTCACTCATAACAAACTTTTGTGTTAAAAATTATAGTTTGTACATTAAAACATATTCAAATATCTTATAACATTGTCTGAAAATGATACAATGAAAAATAAGATGGATGAACAATTGAACATGAAGCTATATAATTTTCTACATTAAGAGGAAAATGAGTAATTATGTGAAAAACATATCTATCATATATTCACAAATCTTATATATATTTTTATTTTTAAATAATATTTCGAATCAAGAAAAATTTTATCAAAACAAAATATGATATTTCTTTCTTAACCCCAAATAAAATATATATTACGCTTCTTTTAAAATAATAATATGATAATTTAAGAGTTGTACATGTGTATGGTAGTCTAACAAGTTAGTTATTCAATATTATATGAAGAAATGAAATAAAATATTAATCTAGTGTTATACAGTTTATAGCATAATCCAAAACATTTAATAAGGATGAGGGTTTAGAGTTTATTAGGGTTTAGCGGCATAGGAAGGGTTTAGTGATGCGCACATAGGGTTGGAACTAAAACTCTATATGCGGATCGAGGATGAGCACATAGGGTTTAGGGTTGGAAGTACTAAAACCCTATGTGCGGATCCAAGATGAGCACATTGGGTTTAAGGTACGGTTTAGGGTTTAGGCATTTTTTTTTTGAAAAACATTTAATAAGGATCGATCAATGATTTGTTCTACATCGCACGTGCAGTTCTCGTACGTTACATATATAACTATAGACTAACTCTTCGAGAAACATATCAAGTATGTTGATCTTTATCTTTATGATTTGGACTCGAGCTTAAGTGAGTATTAGTGTAAACTTTTCCCTTTGCTCCTTCATCACATTTATTAATTCCTTCATCATATCGACATTTTCATGTAAGATATTATGCATTTCTGCAAACACGTCCAAGAGAAGCACCTTCTTCTCATCATGCACTTTGCTTGCATCATAGACGGAACCATCAATCTCAAATATAGGCTTCAGTATTGGGTTCTTTGTCCACCGAAGATTTATGAACCTGCTTGGTAGCTTCTTAAATCCAATGTTTTTGAATACCAAAAACAGATGAGAGCAAGACAATCCAACTCGTAGAAGACATTGATTGTGTAAATTGACGAGCAATGTTTCTCCCACTCTAAAGGTGTTTTCAAAGTTGGGAAGCAAGTGGTTGAATCTAAATCCAACTTCTTGTGAGTGTGTCTTTGGCTATCTATTGCACTGTTGTACTGCATCATAAACTCAACAAACGTTGCATTTTGTGCAATGAAATGCCCAAAAAAACTATTCTAGCTTCCGACCTTGACGTTGTTCGAAGAAGTCCACCCATCGCCATTTCCTGGAAGAATGAAGGGATCCAATAATGTCGTAACTCAAACAATAGAGGAAGCCAAGGATTATCCTCCTATCCGAACTCAGTTACGATTGAATGCCATGCTTCTTCAAACTCTTGGGGTGTCAGTTCTTTGCTCCAAACAATTGAACCAAACTTCTTCGAGAATTGTGCATTGTTCTCTACTGTAATCTTGCGGGGTTTCTTATACATTATATGCCACATGCAAAAGCGATGCACAGATCTGTCAAATACTTGTTCAACAACAACTTTAACAGCCCGATCCTAATCTGTGAGAAACACATACGGTTGATTCCCCATTGCATTTTTGAATTTTTCGAACAACCAAACATAAGATTCAATATCCTCTTTTCGTAACAATGCAACAGCAAAATTAATTGATCTCTTGTGGTTGTCAACACCATATTGTACCTGAAAATCAACATTTTATAAGGATGATTGTGTGATGTTATTATGTATGAATGTGTAATCGTTATAGGCATGACTGTAATGGGATAAGCATGACAGTGTGATGTTTTAACATGTGAATGTGTAATGGATGGTAGAGGAGAGGGCAAGATCTAACACAGCGGGCGAGGATCGTGCACCACCTGAGAGCATACCTGAGTGGGCGGATGAGTAGTTTGTTATTTATTTGGATTCGTAGTTTTGCTTTTGGGTTCGTAGTTTGTTTATATTTTAGATTCGTAGTTTGTTATTGACTCGTAGTTTGACTTTTGCATTGTTAGTTTGTTCTTGACTCATACCTCGTATTTTTGAAGTCATATAATTTCGAGCTTAAATTCTCTCCGTGATTGCCCAAATCTAAATTCTCATCTTATAATAAATTAAAATTCACTCTTAATAAACTTTTGTGTTATAAATTATAGTTTGTACATGAAAACATATTCAAATATCCTTATAACATTGTCTAAACATGATACAATGAAAAATAAGATAGATGACCAATTGAACATGAAGCTATATAATTATGTGAAAAAACATACCTATGAAAAATTATGTGAAAACATAAATGAAAAATCTCCCCTTTCTTAACCCCAAATAAAATATGATATTTCTTTCTTAACCCCAAATCAAATATATATTATGCTTCTTTTAAAATAATAATATGATAATTGAAGAGTTGTACATGTGTATGGTAGTTTAACAAGTTAGTTATTAAATATTATATGAAAAAACGAAACATATATATTAATCTAGTATTACACAGTATAAAACATAATCCAAAAAATTTAATAAGGACGAGGGTTTAGGGTTTATCAGGTTTTAGCGACATAGAAAGGATTTGCTGATGCGCACATAGGGTCGGGACCAAAACCCTATGTGCGGATCCAAGATGAGCACATAGGGTTTAGGGTCAGGACTAAAACCCTATGTGCGGATCCAGGATGAGCACATAGGGTTTAGGGTACGGTTTAGTGTTTAGACGTTTTCTTTTGAAAAACATTTAATAAGAATCGATCAATAACTTGTCCTACATCACACATGCAATTCTCGTATGTTACACGTATAACTATAGACTAACTCTTCGAGAAACATATCAAGTATGCTAATCTATGAGTTGGACTTGAGCTTAAGTGAGGTTTGAATTTATAAGAGTTGGACTCGAGAAACATATCACGTATAAAAGGATAATACATAGACATTAACTTTCGATCTAGATATAGTACTGTAAATCATGAAATTCGTGAATGCACATGGTTGAACATTACGATGATTCGATTTCACATATGTGTGGATCATGAAGCAGCACAAGAACGACTCGGCACAAAAGGATAATACATAGACATTAACTTTCGATATATATATATATATATATATATATATATATAGTATTGAAAATCATGAAATTCGTGAATGAACATGGTTGAAAATTACAAGTATTGGATCTCACATATGTATGGATCATGAAGCCGCATAAGAACTATTCCGCAGAATGCAGAACTCGGTTGCTCTTGTGCGGATCCAGGATCCGCACAATGCAGAACTTGGCTGCTCTTGTGCGGATCCTGAATCCGCACAATGTAGAACTCCGCTGCTCTTGTGCGGATCCCGGATCCGTACAAGAACGACTCCGCACAAACGAAGCTCCGAACAATGCAGAACTCGGCTGCTCTTGTGTGGATCCCGGATCCGTAAAAGAGTGAATTTGCACAAACAAAACCGAACCACGCACAAGAACGAGTCTGCGTTATGATGAACCCAGTGGCTCTTGTGTGGATCCCCTAGTGGCTCTTGTGCGGAGCCTGGATCCGCACAAGAGCAGAGCTTTATATCTCGTCGCTCTTTCACATCTAAACGCTGTGAAGACGAATCAAATTCAGAGACGTAAACTAACACGACTTTTTAATTTTTTGATAAATGTTATTCTATTTAATTGAAAAAGCCATACATAATACGATGATATAATTAAATGTGGAAGTAAAATTCATGCAACTTATAGTCCTATGTTATAATATCTCTGCCTCCATTTCTTTGTCTTGCAAGCACTTATTTTTCCATTCTACTCTTGTAACGATGATGTGTTTCCCATCCTTCAACACTCGGCTGCTTGTACGCTGTCCATTGTCTAGGCGGCGGTGGAATAGGATACTGATCGTCTTTTAACCAAATCTGAGCATGAAAAATCGAATCTAAAGTCAGTATAATTTTTTTTTTGCAAATGGTAAAAGATTTATTGGCAAAGAGGAAGGAACAAAGTTTTGACCATCAAAACACAAAATAAACGCAAAATACACACAGCCTACGAATAACTCGAACATCCAGCAAGGATTTCAAATGGAAAGTCCACATGTATGCAACACTCTTTTCCACTGAAATCTCGATGCCAAAACGAGGACCAAACCACTAGGCAATCGCATCACAAGTTCACATCAGTAAACTTGCTCAAAAGCTAGTGAGAGAGGAGCTATCCTTAACAATCACACTACCCTCACTCAAAAAAGGACCCCAGCTCAAAACGAGCAAAAAAAACTAGAAGAAGAACAAGCTACTCCGAACACCCTACAAGGGCCAAAGAGAACCTCAGATTGATGCCACAGCACAAGAGGGTCCTTTAAGGCCACGATGCAAATATGAAGGTCTAACCTGTCTAAGCTTCCTCATGCTTGGCCAAGCCAACACACTCAGCAGAAGACAGAGAATGGGAGTAGAGTTCAAAAAACAATCAGACAAAACCAACCCCTCCCAAACCCCTCTCAAAGCAAGCTCAAGCTAAAGTCTCAATCTGTTCCTCAACGCAGTTCCTCTTCTCCCATCAATTCTAAGCTTGACAGTGATTCTCAGCTTACATTCTTCCACAATTCTACTAGCAACAACACTTGCATTAGGCTGACTTTGTCTAAAAATAGCATCATTCCTGGCCATCCAAGTAAAATATAATATACCAAGGACTACCAATAGCTTAGTCAGATACACATTAGAACTCTTACTATTGCATTGCTTGAACCAAATCCACCAATCTTTAACACAGTCCAATCTCACAGAAATACCAATCCATCTAAGGACAATTTCAACAACTTGATTAACAAACCTGCATCTAAACCAGAGATGAGCTTCATTCTCAACTTCATCTCTGCAAAGGCAGCAAAGGTTGTCATCCAGTAACCCAAACTGATATAACTTCGCTGCAGTTGGCAATTTATTCAAAGTGACCAACCAAGCATGGAAGCTCCATCTATTTGCCTGAATTCCCTTCCAAATTAAGACATTCCCTCTTTAATTCGAGTCTTATGCCTAAGAAGATCATAAACTTCATTACTATTGAGCTTACCTCTCTTATCACAATCTCAAAGGAATGAAGTCACAATCTCTTTGAATCTCAACTTAAAGCTGCAACTTCTCTATAATCTGATCCCTAACCTTCAACAAGAATCTCCACAACCAGGAGTCATTAGAGGACCCTTTAATCAGCCAAAAACCACACCTCTTGAGCAGGTTCTTAGTAACCCAATTTGTCCAGAGATTCTTCCTATGCAATATCACATCAAAAGCCAACTTGAAGAGCATGGTCTTGTTCCAAGAAAGCAGCTTCTTAAAACTCAAACCACCTTCCTCTATAGGTCTACAAACATTAATCCAAGCAACCAAACACCTTTTACCATCCACAGATCCTGACCAAAGAAAAGCTCTGCAAAGAGAAACTATCTTGTTGATTACCTTCTTTGGAAGCACCATGGATTGCATCCAAAAGGTGACAATCCCTTCAATAACAACTTTAATAAACTGACTTCTTCCAACATAAGACAACTTAGCCAAGTTCTGCCTCTGTAATACAGACATACTTTGTTTAACAGAGTGCATATATCGTCAATGGAGGCTCGGCTCCCTCTGGAGCCCACAGTGGGAGACAAGTGTGTGGCCCATCTTTACTAAACACAGCGACGGCAACCTGGTGCAAGGTCGCAAACACCAAACCCATCATTGGCATAAGCATCCAAGCGTCACGAGAGCAAGGGGATGATGTCGTGTTCACCTTCTGGATGAGCTTCTCTATTCCTTCAACCTCCTCGTACACAAACTTCCATGTGAGTGGAGCTTGTTGAATGAAGGTCGAAAGCTCCAACCGAACCTCCTTGTACCTGCATTCATCCCAACCACGTACCTTGACAAGTGCCCGATATCCATAATGGCCATCACCCGTCACATCTTGCCACCTGGGAGGAGCACCTTCTTCTTCTTCTTCTTCTCTTCCTCCTCCTTCTTCTTCTTCTTTTCTTCATCCCTCCTCTTCTTCTTGTCCTCTCTTTCCTTCCTGTTCTCCTCAATACTCTTCTTCTTCTCCTCAATCCTCTTCTTCTTCTCTTCCTCCTTCCTCTTCTTCTCAACTTCCTTTTCCTTCTTCTTCTCCGCATTCGTCATTTTCCGCTTCCTCATCCTTAACTCGTCATCAGCGTGCTCCTCCCAAGTCTTCCCCCTCTTAGTACTAGACTTTTTCTCACTCCCCTTTGGCCTTCCCTTTTCGGTCTCACCGGATGGAGTCTCTTGCAAACAAGCCGACCGGGGGTCTTCGAACTCCAAGACCTTTTGGGCGACCTTGAAGATAGTGTCTTTTGAAATGGTGCCTTGTTTCCATTTGGACATAAATCATCCCAATATTAGGTTCTCCGATGAGACTAGAATTCCGTCGTCGAGCAAACGATCACTCGGCTCCCAACCTTCCCATCTTATTTGAAACCAAAATTCATCTATTTCTTCAGGTTTCAACGGCATGTTTTCTTCGATGTACACCTTGATCCTTTGTGGATGATTATGTAAGCTTCTTTTAATAGCAACTGAAGACATTGTCTCGAGCACCTTCCAACTATGCGTCTGAAGAAAGTCTTTAACCACTTGGGACCATCTACTATCTTAACCGGTGCTCCCGACCTACTTCTTCCCATCTCCCCCTGGATATCACGAAATTGCACCGTGAACATGTTGTCAATGTGTTGCATAATCGTTTCGAAGCCTCCAACAGAAGATTGTAACATGTCTTTTAGCATAGAATGTTGCCCCTCAACCCTGAAAGATAAGATATACGCATATATAACACAAACATTTGGTGTAAACAAGATAAAAGAAACGTAATAGGATGGAAACATTACCGGTTAGTAATTCTCGTGGCAAAATGAAGAATATGTTCGGACCATGCACTCACTAGCTTCTCCTTATGAGGAGTGACCCATGTCTCCTTCTCAACGTATTCCACCAAACCTCCACCTTTTTTGGCGTTCCATTTCTCTCGAAAATAAGCTAGTTGAGTCTTGTAATCTTCCTCGGAGTGTGCCCGCATCTCTATGAACGCTACTAGCGAACCGCTCGGTATTTATAACTTGCAATTTTGCATACGCCTTCACGTTCCGAGACGTGTGTACTTGGCACAACAAGTGTGGTACATGAGGAAAGATCTTCTTCTTCACCTTCAGCGCTCCAAGCTCTCTATCCGACATGATACATCTGGGATTTTTGTCGCCGAATAAGAACCTCAATCTCTCCAGTGCCCATGTGTAGTATTCGGACTTCTCCTTTCTCATAAAAACCAGAGCAATACAATATGTCAAGTTTGTGGATGTCAACCCTATAAACTCCAACAAAGGCCATCCGTACCTAAAAAAAACGGGGACAACAAACATGTTCATTAAATAAATGATTACTTAACCAATTCAAATGCATGTACATATAAGTAAATTTATATCATACCTATTGGTCTTGTACGTGGAATCCATGATAATGACATTCGGAAACATCCTCAACAAATGTCATGAGTCCGGAGGACTAATAAACAATGCCCTCAATGCCAACTCCCCATCTTTTCACGGCTTGCTCATTGTGTTGGTGAAGTATCCCCTCTCCTTCAACCATGAGAGTGAATATTGCGTCACATTCAATCGCCCCATTGACTTCCTCCTTTGAGCCGCTTTGAAATTGTAAATTTGTCTCCTTGACAACAACGATTCGGGGTTGCGATTGATAAGCTTGGTATAGATGGCCTTCGGCTTTTGACTTGGCGCGCTATCATGAATTATAACTTCTTGCTCATGTGGACTAATACAATAGGCACCCCTAACCCCTTTCAAATCCGGAGGAAGCTCATGGTTATGGAACCCTCTAATCACGGACAATGTCCACCTATCAGGTGTGTATGAGTTTCCTCTTATCAACAACCCATGCAACTCGAATGGACATTCTACCTTCTTCGTAAGATTATTAGGGTCATCCTCCTCCTCTCTCTAATTTCTCACTCTCTTGATCAGACTTCTTTCTCCCAGATCTATAGTTTCCCGACCATGTACACTACAGAATTATCTTATTGGGCTTCGACGACCTCGTTGTTATGAACATCGATAGACCAAGCCCTATCTTTCGGGCCCAATCTCTCAACTCATTCATTGTATTAAAATTCACATCAGTCGTAAAGTGCGAAGAGAAATCAACCTTTGTATGATCAAAATGTTCACTAGACGGATAAACCTATGAACAAACAAATACGGGAACATATAAACTAACATACTGTGAAATTTAAACCTTATTACGACATATAAATTCTTGAATTTAATGTCCACTAACCGGTTTGATGCCGAGTTGAGAAAAATTCCCAATAGAAGAATCTGATGACCCCGACGAATACGATGATCCGCTGTGGGATGACATCTTTATACTATCGCTACTTGATGTCGACATTTCAATGAAAAATCGAATTCAATATCGCCTCTCGATATGTATGAATTATCCTCTCTCGATATGTGTGAATTATCGCTTCTCTCGATATGTGTGAATTATCGTACGTCGAACAGGATTAAATACGCGGTGCAGATCACGGCTGCTCTTATGCAGTTCCGAGATCCGCACAAGATGCAGAACCCTAGATTTGTGACGCATGAGGATCCACACAAGAGGGGCACTTTCTCTCGCCCATGGGTGGCCCCACCATGTTTGCTGGGCGGTATTGGGTGATCAACTTGTGCGGATCCAAGATCCGCACAAATGGGCCGGTTTTTTTTCTGAACTGCTTATCCTTACATGTGCGGCATGTCCATCCGCACATGGTTGATGTTCAACCGGGTTTAACATGTGCGGATCTCGGATCCGCACAAGGCGGTGTGCGAACATTAAAAAACAGTGTGCACAACGGAACGGCCAATTTTTTTTTGAACAAATATAAAAAAAATACATTTTTGATTTTTTTTCTATAATTTCGTTTTTTCATTTATAAAGGAAAAAAAAGGCATTTTGGACATTTATTTAATATTTTTAGACATTTATACAAAATATTTGGGTATTTTGACAAATTGAAAAACTATGGATATATTTGCAAAGTGATCTCAATAAATAGCGATGTGGGGTACTAATTTCCCTGTATTGTATAGATAGGTACTACCTATGTCAAGTTTTCATCAAAAATTTCAATTCAATAGTAAAAAGATGATTTTGAACGTGAATTATGCCCCATTGTACCGGTGGTATCCTGCAAAATAACCCTAAAACTTGGGTAATAGTTACAGAATGTTATAATATATGAGAGAAGAGAGACTTTTTGTAGCGTAGAATGTATTATGCGTATTTCATTAGGGTTGCTAGGGGACCCTTTATATAGATAATTAAAGGAGGAGATAAGATCAAGAGAGTACATGATAAGATCAAATCCCGGAATATTCTAGGTACATCCACTAAAATATAATATCATAACACTCCCCATTGGATGTACCTTACTAACTGTCTTATTAAAAACCATTCTTGGAAAAAAGAGTGTAGTTGTACTACTCCCCCTCATTTTAACAAATATCCCTTAAACGCCGCAATCCAAAGGAATGTATGAGTTGCTTGAAGACTCTAGTAGGTAAAGCTTTAGTAAACAAATCCGCTAAATTCTTGCTCGATTGGATGTGTTGAACATCGACTTCGCCTTTGACTTGAAGCTCATGAGTCAAGAAGAACTTTGGAGATATGTGCTTGACCCGATCACTTTTCATATATCCTTCTGCATTGTCTTCAAATATAACAGTTGGACTTCCAAAATCTGACATCAATCCATAAGATGTTTGAATGTGATTTATGAGCGATCTCAACCATGCACTTTCTTTTCCTGTTTCATACAAGGCAATTAACTTCACATGATTTGATGAAGTAGCAACTAAGGTTTGCTTCGTTGATCGCCATGAAATAGCTGATCCACCATACATGAATAAGTAACTTGTTTGTGAAATAGCTTTATGTGGATCAAATAAATAACTGGCATCATTATAGCCAATTAATCCACCAGCTTGCCCTTCTTTGGACTTTTGAAAATATAGCCCCATATCACTTGCTCCATGTAAAGAACGTAGAATGTGCTTGACACCATTCCATTTCCTTTTTGATGGTGCCGAACTATATCTTTGTTAGAAAACCGAGTTTGTGTTTTGATGGTTCCAAACCGAAGAGGTTGCCGAGAGGTCGCCGACCTCAGTTTCCAGAAGCGAAGCGCGTGCGGAAATTCTGAAAAAGGAAACAACGTGTTTTTCTTATATGGAAATCACGTCCAACATATTCAGCAATTCGTTTAAGGCAAGAACAAGATCATAATAATGGAAAATTATCAAGAGATCAAGGAAGATATTGAGGATGATTTTATCATGGCTTAAGAGTTTATTTTAGGAAAGATCTTGTAGAGATTGTGTATGATTCATGTCTTAGCCGATTTGGCTGAATCATATCGTACAACAATATTCTTAGTTCTCTTTATATAGTTTCGTGAGCTTATTGGTAGAACAAAGGAGGAGAGTGCAAACATTGTAATTGTGAGTGAGTGTTGAGTGAGATCGTGGGATTCGATCTTAGGGGGTTGAGTGTTGAGCGAGATTGTATTGAGTGAGGATTGAGATAAGGCAAGAGTACTTGCTAGAGTGTGTGGGATTCACATCTCGGAGTAGGAACACCTTTGTAATATGAGAAATCAATACAAGCGAGCGAAGTGCTCTTCAAGTCCTTATAAGTTGAAGTTTAGAAGGCAAGTGGTTTTTCTCTATACAAACTAGTTGGTTTGTAGAGGGTTTTCCACTATAACTCCTTGTGTTAAAAGTGGTAACGTATCAATCTTTCTTGTGTCTTTATTCCGCTACATAACACTAGTTGTTAACTCTAGTCGACGACATCGTAGGTGTCGACGACCTCTGAAGTACTAACACAGATCCTACAATTGGTATCAGAGCCAGGTTGCATATACTGTGCAGAATCAGGACGTATCAGAGGCTAGTGGATTAGTTCAAAGATTAGATCAAGTAGTTCAAAGTTCTATCCCAGGTAGTTTGATTCACCATCTTTTGTATGCCTTATCTTGATGTTTTTAGGAGGCTTTTGAGTGTTTTAGGCTAAGTTTTAGGCTTTAGTGTTGCATTATGGCGAAAGACTCAAAAGTGTGCAATTTGAAGATTTTATTGGATTCGTCTCTGCACGTTTTCCGCAGGCGCGATGCTTGGGCCGCGGGCGCGGTGAGACGACAGAGACAGACTTTTCAAGACCCGAAGGCCGCGGTCGCGGTAGAAGCGGATTGATGACTTGTTGACTAGGCGAAGACCGCGGTCGCGGCGGTCATGGCGCGGTCGCGGTGACCACCGACTTCGACAAGACGCAGAAGCTTTCTTTGGACCGACTTTCCTTTTATCTTATTTTTATTTTCGGATATTGCTTTGATCCCAAGACAATATTTAAGGGATTGTAGGTTGTTTTGTTTGGTATCTTGGAACCTTTGTTTTGAAGACTTGAGTTTTATGAAGATTATGGAGAACTAAACCTCTCTAGGGTTTGTTCATCAATGAAGCTTTAATTGATTAGTTTGTGAGATTCTAAATCCTTTTCCTATTCCTTTGGTTATTATTGATTCTCTTGTGCTTAATTACATGATTATTGATTGTTTCTCTAGGATTAATTAACCTATTGAATTGATTGATCTTCTACAGTTGGGACGGGTTTGGACCGTGGACAAACCTATTCTGTGAAAACAACTTGAACCTAGATTTGTTGTCTATGCAACTAGGATTTAAGAAGAGAATTGATTGTTTGCTTGTGAAATTGATTCGTAGCTTGATTTCTCCTACATGCATCCTATATATCCTTGCTCTTAATGCTAATATTGATTTGAGCGTCCTCTATCATTGTTAAGTATTTCCTGGACCGTGGACAGGAAATTAGTCAAGATTAGGATTGTAATTGACCATTGGATTAAAAGGAATTAGTGTGAATCAATGATCAAACGACTCTTTTAAAGTGGATTTGTTGAATGAACATGTCTTTAGTACTTTGATTGATCTTGTGAAACTGTCGATTTGTCTTCTTGCTTTGGTGATTGAAACTCTTGCATAAAAACCCCCTTTTGTTCTTGGTTGACATAAATATTAGGCTAGATACCTTAAGTTCTCTAGGGTTCGATCCCATACTTGCTCTCTATACTTAGTTAGTGTGTTTGGGTTACCTTTGACTTTGGATACAACGATTTTGCCCGAGTCAAATTTTGGCGCCGTTGCCGGGGAACTTAGGTTCTATTTAGTGCGATATTTCTGTTGACTATTGTGTGGATCTATCTTACGGTCCACACCTTTGCTACTGATTTCTTTGCAAGTGCTGTCGTTGATTTCAGGAGACAGGATGGTTGATCAATCGATCAGGGAATTATGTACTCCCGGCCTCGAACGAGAGCACCTGGCTGTTGAACACCCCGCTTTAGTTGAAGGGGTAGACTTTGCGGTGAAACCTGGGTTGACCACTCTTTTACCTCGATTTGTTGGGCAGCCTGGGGATGACGCAATTAAACACCTCAGAGAAGTTGAGTATGTTTGTCTTAGCATGAAGCCTGTCGGGGTCACTATGGATCAAATTTGTCTGCGAGCATTCCCGTTTTCACTAATTGACTCAACTAAGGATTGGTATATGCTCATATCCTGCAATCCTGGCTCTCAGCAGATTACAACATGGGGTCAGATGAGGGTTGCATTCTTGGATAAATATTTTCCCGTCCCAGTGAGGGCAAACCTGAAGAGAGATATTGCCAGCCTTAAGCAACAAAGCGGGGAGAGCTTGTACGATTACCATGATCGCTATAACAAGCTCATTGCTATTTGCCCGTGTCACGGGTATCCCGATCACGACTTGGTGTGGTACTTCATGAGCGGCTTGCGCACTGCAGACAAGGATCTAATAATCGCAGCATGTGGGGGCTCTTTTCTTGACAAAGCGCCTTAGGATGTCTTCAAGATAGTAAGGAACTTTGCTGAGGAAAAGAGGAGCACAACACCTTCTTGCCCTGACGAGCCATCAGTTGAAGACCATCTTTCTAAGAAACTGGAGGAGATGAATGAGTTGTTCGACAGGAAACTCCGGGATATGAACTTGGAACTCGAGAGGAGAATGAGGGAGATTTCCGAGAAGATCAACATTACTCCTCAAGCACTGGTGAATGTGAGTGCTATGTCATTAAGGAGTGGACGGGAGTTGAGCACAACGAGAGACGCTTCTGTGGATATTCCGTGTCTGCCCTCATCAAGCCGCGCCCGCGAAATCCCGACAGAGTCTCATAGTGATGATCCAGCGGATGATCCGCGCCCGCGCTCACCGAGCCGCGCCCGCGAAAATCCGGCAGAAGACGAAGGCTTTGGAAACACCGAAATCACGGATTCACCGCGACCGCGCCAGAGGTACCGCGACCGCGGTTCGATTGCAGAACTTGTGGATGATTATGTGAGGCCCAACTTTCCGCCCCTTAACTCTTACAAGCCACCACCACCATTTCCGGATGCTCTCAAGGATACAAGGAAGCTGGCAAGCGACAAGGACATCTTCGAGACATTCGCTAAATGTGAGGTTAACATTCCTTTGCTCAAACTTGTTAAAAGTGTTCCTCGCTTTGCTAAATTTCCTGAAAGAATTATGCACCATTAAGAGGAACCAACAATAGAAAAGGAAATCTAAAAAGGATGTTAAAGATCTTGAACAAGTGTCAGCTGTTTTTCAAAAACGTATGCCTAAAAAGTATGGTGATCCTGGAGTGTTTGCTATTCCTTGTGTTATCGGTGATACTAGGGTAGAAAATGCTATGCTTGACTTGGGTGCTTCAATCAATGTCATGTCTCATGCTGTTTACAAATCTTTAGGTCTAGGACCCTTGCAAGAAACTGACATAGTAATTCAATTAGCCGATAGGTCTACTATTCGTCCTAGAGGTTTGGTTGAAGATGTGCTTATCATGCTTGGTTCTTTAATTTTTCCTGCTGATTTTTATGTGCTTGACATGATTCATGATTCGCATACAACTCCATTATTGCTTGGTAGACCTTTCATGAAAACTGCTAAAACATGCATTAATGTGAGTCAAGGCACGCTATCCATGGAATTCGAGGGTGAACGAGTTGAATTCAATATCACTGAAGTAATGAAATTTCCATCTGATGATCCTTTGCTATGCTCTGTTGATGTTCTTGAACCTTTAGTGCAAAACCACTTTGACCACAATCATGATGATGCATTAAAATCTGTCATAGAATATGATGTGAAACCTTCTAATGTAGAATTTGCATTGTCTGCTGAAATGAATGACGTGGTTAGTAGCATGAATAGGAATGAGCATGATGTATTGGCCATTGGGCCCCCGCTACTAACACCTCAGAAAGAGGAGCTTGTTCCTTCTGTTGTGCAGGCACCTGAGATAGAGTTGAAGCAACTCCCTGACCACCTCAAATATGCTTTTCTGGGAGAGAACGAAACACTACCTGTGATAATTTCTAGCAAACTCTCTACGGAGCAAGAAGGGCGATTGGTGAAAATACTTCAAGAACACAAGACTACACTTGGATGGACCATTGCGGACATTAAGGGGATCAGCCCCTCTACATGTATGCATCGGATCTTATTGGAGGAAGGAGCAAAGCCATGTCGGCAACCACAGAGGCGGTTGAATCCTCCCATGATGGAGGTTGTGAAGAAGAAAGTTCTCAAGCTCTACAATGCAGGCATGATTTATCCTATCTCTGATAGCACTTGGGTAAGTCCCACCCAAGTGGTAGCTAAGAAGGGAGGAATCACCGTAGTGGAGAATGAGGATAGAGAAAAAGTTCCTCAGAGGCTGCAGGCAGGGTGGCGAGTATGCATTGATTATAGGAACCTTAACGCAGTCACTCGCAAGGATCACTTTCCTTTGCCATTCATTGATCAGATGCTTGAGCGACTCGTAGGCCGTGCTTACTATTGCTTTCTGGATGGTTATTCGAGATACTTCCAAATTGCTATTGCGCCAGAGGATCAGGAGAAAACAACATTCACTTGTCCCTTTGGTACTTTTGCATATCGTAGGATGCCCTTCGGGTTGTGCAATGCCCCCGGGACCTTCCAACGGTGTATGGTCAGTATTTTCTCCGAGTACATTGAGAATTTCATTGAGGTCTTTATGGACGACTTTACGGTTCATGGGGACGATTTTGACTCTTGCCTAAACCATTTGACACTTGTGCTCCAAAGATGCGTTGAGACCAATTTGGTTCTCAATTCGGAAAAGTGTCACTTCATGATTGAGCAAGGGATTGTTCTTGGACATGTAGTTTCATCCAAAGGTATTGAGGTCGACAAGGCGAAGGTTGACACCATCAAATCATTACCTTACCCTACTAATGTCCGCGAAGTGCGCTCCTTTCTTGGTCACGCGGGGTTTTACCGCAGGTTCATCCAAGGCTTCTCCAAGATTGCAGCACCTCTCTGCGAGCTCCTCAAGAAGGACGTTTCATTCACCTTCACGAAGGAATGTCGGGTAGCGTTTGATACACTCAGGAAAGCACTCACTAGTGCTCCCATAATTCAACCCCCCGATTGGTCTCGGCCATTTGAGATCATGTGTGATGCAAGTGACTATGCTGTGGGAGCCGTTCTTGGTCAAAGGGAAGCAAGAGTACCATCCGTCATATATTACGCTTCTATGACTCTGAACGACGCTCAGAGAAACTACACCGTCACAGAAAAGGAGATGCTGGCAGTAGTATTTGCTCTTAAAAAATTCAGGCAATACCTTTTGGGCACCAAGGTGATCATTTACACCGACCATGCAGCTCTTCGTTATCTTATGATAAAGAAGGAGACCAAGCCACGCTTGATAAGATGGGTCCTCTTGCTTAGTGAATTTCACATCGAGGTGCGTGACAAGAAAGGTGTTGACAATGTGGTGGCTGACCACTTGAGTAGGTTGCTGAACGCATTGGAACCATCAGAGAACCAAGAGCAGATTTGGGGAGACTTTCCCGATGACACCTTGTTTGAGATGCACTCTGCACTGATTTCGCTCCCACCTCACCCATACCGCGGCCGCGCTTTCGATGCAGAAGCGGAGGAAGATATTGGTAACGATCCGCGACCGCGGCAGCCAGGCCGCGACCGCGGTTTTCCTCCAGAAGAGAACCGAGATTTTGAGACCGATCCGCGCCCGCGTCAAGACCACTGCGCCCGCGGTACAAGGCCAGACCCTTCGGAACCTGTTCGGAACGAGGAATCTGTCCTCAAAATGCAGAAACTCGAGCCTTGGTACGCTAACTTGGTGAACTTTCTCGTCTCGGGAGCAATGCCACCTCACTACACTCGAGCTCAGAAGGACAAAATCCGTAGTGAGGCTCGATTCTATGTTTGGGATGAGCCATATTTGTGGAAGCATTGTGCAGACGGCGTTATCTGCCGTTGTATCCCAGATAACGAGGTAAATTCGATCCTTGCTTTTTGTCATTCTTAAGCATGTGGGGGACACTTCGGTGTTGATAAAACTGCTAGGAAAGTTCTAGAAGCTGGATTTTATTGGCCTCATATCTTTAGGGATGCTCATGCTTTCTGTAGATCTTGTGATAGATGTCAAAGGGTGGGAAATATTTCTAGGAGAAATGAAATGCCTTCGTCTCGCATGATATGTTGTGAAATTTTTGATGTATGGGGGTATAGACTTCATGGGACCTTTTCCATCCTCCTTTGGGAATCTCTATACTTTGCTTGCGGTGGACTACGTTTCCAAGTGGGTGGAAGCGAAGGCCACCAGGACTGATGATTCAAAAGTGGTTGCAAATTTCCTTAGGCACAACATCTTTTCCAGGTTTGGCATTCCAAAGGCCTTGATAAGTGACAGGGGTACTCACTTTTGCAATAAGACCATCAACGCTCTCTTGAGAAAGTACCATGTCACTCAAAAGGTCTCCACCGCCTATCATCCTCAAACGAATGGGCAGGTAGAGGTATCCAACAGGGAGATCAAATCTATTCTGGAGAAATCGGTGGCCCCGAACCGAAAGGACTGGAGCTTAAGGCTTAATGATGCTTTATGGGCCTACCGTACGACCTATAAAACTCCCATTGGCATGTCCCCCTTCCGACTAGTCTATGGGAAAGCTTGTTATCTCCCTGTGCAACTTGAGCACAAGGCATACTGGGCTATAAAGAAATGCAACATT
This sequence comes from Polygonum aviculare, assembly GCA_934048045.1. NCBI lineage: Eukaryota > Viridiplantae > Streptophyta > Magnoliopsida > Caryophyllales > Polygonaceae > Polygonum > Polygonum aviculare. Next base: position 6,756,086 of record OW204027.1, read on the forward strand.
CGCATTGATGAGGATGGTGCCTTTCGGAAGCTACAAATCCAGGAGTTGGAAGAACTAAGGTTGGAAGCTTATGATAACGCTGTGAGTTTCAAGGATAAGACTAAGGCCAGACATGACAGAAACATTCTTCGGAAAGAGTTCAAGGCAGGAGATAACGTCCTCCTTTATCAATCCCGCCTCACACTCTTCCCAGGGAAGCTACGTTCTCAGTGGGCGGGCCGGTTTGTGATCTCACAAGTCTTTCCCCATGGTGCGGTAGAACTCTTCGACCATGATGGCAAGCCTTTCAAGGTGAGTGGTCATCGATTGAAACCATACCATGAGAGCGTACCACAAGACGTTTTAGATGAGCAGGACCTCGGTGAACCCACTTCGGAGCCGGAGTACTGAAGTGTATCAACGTCGATCCAACGACGTTAAACAAAAGCAATGCTTGGGAGGCAACCCAAGGATTAGATAGAGTGTTTTCAATTCATAGGTTAGGTCGTTTTTACTTTTTGCGGACTAATGTGCAGGTACGAGGTCCGAAAGGACGCTCTGGTGCGAAATCACGGACGCGGCAACCATACCGCGCCCGCGGATCACCAGGGACTCTCGGCGTACAGGTACTAGACCGCCGCGACCGCGGTCCTCAAGCCGCGCCCGCGGCGGCCCCCAGTTTGATTAAAAAAAATTAAAAAAATAAAAATAAAAATATTTTCTGACCTTTGACCGGTCAAAACGGTCAGCTTTGACCGGCCAGACCGGTCGGCCCCATCTTCTACCTAACCCCCCCCCCCCCCCTCCATCTATCCTTTCCCTACCACAACATAAAATACCTCACACCACCAACTCCCACGCCACACACCAACCCTTCCTTGCCCCACCACCCTGCGTCGCCGTCGGTCCCCCATCACCAACCCCGTCACCGTCCACCACCAGCCACCACCGCGACCGCGTTCCCACACCGCGTTCAAGGTCTCAAGCGATTCCGGGCCCTCTTCCATCCTTAGATCCGGATCCACCACCATTGAAGACGGATTCACCTTGGTAAGTCACCAATTCACTCATCCTTTGGTGTCTTTGGGGTGGATTTGGGCAATTTCCGGCGGAGCTCTCAAGAAAGCCCTTAATTTCGATCGGCGGTTGCGTTCTCGATCGTCTTCACTGCATCCCGACCGCGACCGCGCCCCTTGCACCGCGCCCGTGGTGTGCAGGAAATCCGAGGCCCCTCTCTGGTGCTATTCCGCGCCCGCGTCAGCCTCGTCGCGCCCGCGGCCTTGATCGACACCAGCATTCACTCTCAGGACGAAAACCGCACCCGCGCCGGTCTCGTCTCGCCCGCGCTTTACCAACAGACTCTCCGGTATTCTCGTTCAAACTCTAGCTTTTTATTCATGGCTCCTTTCAACGTGTTGAGGACTCTGAGTGCTCGGGCTAAGAAGAAGTGGAGTGAGCTTGAGGGCCGGACATTTGTGAGCACCAAATTCTTTGATGTCCAGACTCTAGATATGCTGGGTTTGACAGCTTATACTTCTGAGATGCTGCGGTATGCTGGTTTGGACGGTATCCTTCATTTACAGGTCCCGACCTTTGATGACTTGACTATCGAGTTCTTATCTACATATGAGTTTGATGAGGAGGAACCTCTTAAGTTTCATGCTTGTGATCAGCTGTGTGTGATGCCGGAGCATCATTGGAGGAAGAATTGGCTGGATTCTATGGATGATCAGAAGATGTACGAGTTCTGGCTCCAGTTGACAGGGCATCATTGGAGGAAGGGTGGCGAGCTGAATAGTAGGATTCCGAATCCCGCTGTGCGTCTGATTCACAAAGTTATTGCTATGATGTTTCTGGGACAGGGGAAGGTGAACAAGCTCCCGGCCAATGACCTGAAAGTGTTGTGGACTTGTTTTCCGGTTTCTCCTATTGTTTCTGACTGGTTGGCTTTGTTCAAGAAGAATGTGCGGGATGTGATGAAGGGCCGGAGTAACCGGAAGATAGGTTTTGGTGGGATGATTACTTTGTTGGCTTTGAGATTTGTGACTATGGACCGGATTCGTGAGGTGCACGAGCAGCCTCTTCCTGACGGTTATAGGCTTGATGTGCCTGCTCTGCGCAGGGTTCATTTTTTGGAGGGTGATGAGGATGCTGGTTGGATGTGGTGCATCGGTCATCCTCCTCAGCCGTTCATGAGGCTTTCGAGGCCGTCTTTGGCTATTGGGTATCGGGCCTCTGACTTCCGTCTGCGTTCTGATGCAGAGATGGAGGAGCATCGTTTGGATGATGATGATGTGGCTATGGACGAGGAGGTTGATGCTGTGCCTCAGGGTGATTGGGATGAGTAGGTCCGCGCGTCGGGCTATGACATGACTGGATGGGGAGCCTCTTCTGCTTGGGCTCAGGGTGGTGCTGGTACTTTTGCTGCTGACGAGCCCTCTTATGGGCAATATTATGATGACATATATGAGCAGATGCACAACCTGTCTATCCGTCAGTCTAACTTGTCTACTGCTATGGGGTTGATGGCTGAGGATCAGTCCGGTCTGCGGTATGAGATGATGGGGATGAGGAGAGAGCAGGAGGTCCAGAGCCAACTCTATCATGACATGTCGACTCAGGTCGATGATATGCGGGCTTCTCAACAGAGGCAAGAGGAGTTCTGTAGGAGCGTCTTTCCTTCCTATCCTGCTGCGCCTCCGGGCAGTCAGTCCTTCTTTTCTCCACCTTCTCAGTGAGTCTTCTGTTCCTCCCTCTACTTTAATTCTTGTTCTTATCTTCATTGAGGACAATGAAGGGTCTAAGTATGGGGGAGAGTATTCATTGATGTATATTTGTACAGTTGTTGTTTTCGTTCCAAGAAAAAAATGAAAATGAAAAAAAATCAGAAAATAAAAGAGCCAAAAAATTGAAAAAAAGGCATAGAAAATCCTGGGATGAGTCGAAAACCTGAAAGGGAGGTTCAGGTAATAAGCAGGTAACCCGGACCAGTATTAGGCTGGGGTAAAAAGAGGTTTATGAGAGATGTGAGTTTTTTGTGAGCACACCCTTTGAAAAATGAAATGAGCGGTTAAGTGAAAATCCGAAAGGGCGCCTAAGTAGAATTGAGTGGAAAAATTGGAGTGTTTAGGATTTCATTCTACTTTGGGGCTTGGGGATTCATTATAGATGCTGGGTAGATCCTTAGGATTGCTCTTTCATTATTTGGAGCTTTGAGTGTATTGATGTATTTTTGTGAGGTGTGTGCTGAGCTTTCATGTTTTGCTCATTATTTCTCTACTTGGGTTCGGGTTATGAGCTGAGAGTTTATGGTTGTCTTATTTCCCCTTACTTCCTGAGATCTTTTGGATGAGTTGATTTGTTGATGTACTTTGAGCTTACTCGATGACGAGCAAGATCTAAGTATGGGGGAATTTGATTCACCATCTTTTGTATGCCTTATCTTGATGTTTTTAGGAGGCTTTTGAGTGTTTTAGGCTTTAGTGTTGCATTATGGCGAAAGACTCAAAAGTGTGCAATTTGAAGATTTTATTGGATTCGTCTCTGCACGTTTTCCGCGGGCGTGATGCTTGGGCCGCGGGCGCGGTGAGACGACAGAGACAGACTTTTGAAGACTCAAAGGCCGCGGGCGCGGTACCCTTGCCGCGGTCGCGGTAGAAGCGGATTGATGACTTGTTGACTAGGCGAAGACCGCGGTCGCGGCGGTCATGGCGCGGTCGTGGTGGCCACCGACTTCGACAAGAGGCGGAAGCTTTCTTTGGACCGACTTTCCTTTTATCTTATTTTTATTTTCGGATATTGCTTTGATCCCAAGACAGTATTTAAGGGATTGTAGGTTGTTTTGTTTGGTATCTTGGAACCTTTGTTTTGAAGACTTGAGTTTTATGAAGATTATGGAGAACTAAACCTCTCTAGGGTTTGTTCATCAATGAAGCTTTAATTGATTAGTTTGTGAGATTCTAAATCCTTTTCATATTCCTTTGGTTATTATTGATTCTCTTGTGCTTAATTACATGATTATTGATTGTTTCTCTAGGAGTAATTAACCTATTGAATTGATTGATCTTCTACAGTTGGGACGGGTTTGGACCGTGGACAAACCTATTCTGTGAAAACAACTTGAACCTAGATTTGTTGTCTATGCAACTAGGATTTAAGAAGAGAATTGATTGTTTGCTTGTGAAATTGACTCGTAACTTGATTTCTCTTGCATGCATCCTATATATCCTTGCTCTTAAGGCTAATATTGATTTGAGCATCCTCTATCATTGTTAAGTATTTCCTGGACCGTGGACAGGAAATTAGTCTAGATTAGGATTGGAATTAACCATTGGATTAAAAGGAATTGGTGTGAATCAATGATCAAACGACTCTTTTAAAGTGGATTTGTTGAATGAACCTGTCTTTAGTACTTTGATTGATCTTGTGAAACTGTCGATTTGTCTTCTTGCTTTGGTGATTGAAACTCTTGCATAAAAACCCCCTTTTGTTCTTGGTTGATATAAATATTAGGCTAGATACCTTAAGTTCTCTAGGGTTCGATCCCATACTTGCTCTCTATACTTAGTTTGTGTGTTTGAGTTATCTTTGACTTTGGATACAACGATTTTGCCCGAGTCATAGTTCGTCGCAGACTCTAGTGGTCGACGACCTGACTCAACTACCTATCAGAAATTATCAGCAGAAGGATGCTGATCCGGTCACCAACATTATTTCTGATTATTCGAAGGGTGTGCAAACGAGATCCTCACTTAATCTCTTTGCATTCAACGCCTTCGTTTCTATGTTGGAGCCGAAGAACTTCGAGCAAGCCTTGAAAGACTCGGATTGGGTCACTGCCATGCAAGAGGAACTTCATCAATTTGAGCGCAACAAGGTGTGGCATTTGGTCCCAACGCCGAAGGGAAGAACAGTGATTGGAACACGTTGGGTGTTCGGGAACAAGCTGGATGATGAAGGAAATGTTGTTAGAAACAAAGCCCGGCTTGTGGTGAAAGGATTCAATCAACAAGAGGGAATCGACTATGATGAAACCTTTTCCCCGGTTGCTCGTCTCGAGGCTAGTTATAAGGTTGTTGATTGCTTACTCTACTTTTCATGGAATCAAATTGCAGCAAATGGATGTCAAGACCGCATTTCTAAATGGGTACTTGAAGGAAGAAGTTTATGTTGAGCAAACCCCAGGTTTTGAAGATGTCACTAACCCGGATCATGTTTATAAGCTTGATAAGGCTTTGTACGGGTTGAAGCAGGCTCCTCGTGTGTGGTATGATAGGCTATCGCAGTTCTTAATCCAGCATGGATATGTTCGAGGAGATATCGACAAGACCCTATTCTTGTTAAGGAAAAAGAATCACACTCTGGTGGTTCAGGTCTATGTCGACGACATTGATTCGCTCTACTTTGTATAGGATAACTCTTGTATTTTAGAGCTATATTGAGAGTGTTTAGGTTAGTTTTGAGCGTTATTGTAATATCAAGACCGAAGACACGAGACATGAAGAATCAAGAGTTAAAGAGCTTAAAGACGAAGAATCGCCACTGCATGGATACCGCGGACGCGTTACTTATGACGCGGGCGCGGTGGCGTGGAGGAGCGAACTAACCTAAACCGTGAAGGCCGTGGACGCGTTGCTTCTGGCGCGGTCGCGGTAGAAGCTGAACCGGGTTTGACCATTTGAAGGCCGCCGCGGGCGCGGTTCTGGTGCCGCGGTCGCGGTGGTAGCCGACTTTGGAGCTGACGAAATCTTGGCGTTTTTATCTTGTTTCCTTTCTTATCTTTCGGTTTCCTATCTTATTTAGTCCGAAAAGGTTGATCTTTGGGGCTATATAAGGGGAACCTTTCTAGGCTTTTAGAATATCCAATACTTGTCAATCAATTGTCTTTCAAATAAAGATTAGAGTTTTCTTTGTAATGGAGAACTAACTCTCCTCTGGAGTTTATTCAATCAAGGAAGCTTTATTATGAAGTTGTGAAATTCTGGTAATCTCTTTATCCTTAGGTCTTTATTGATACTCTTGTGCTTCATCCTATGATCTATGTTTGATTTTATGAGCCTGATCAACTTGTTTGATTGACTTAGATCTATTGTTTGAATTAGGATTGGTTGTTGTCTATGCATCTTTCCTATTCTCGAAACAACTCTATTCTAGGACCGTGGACTAGTTTAGGGAAGAGTATTCAATGGTTGAATTGTGCATGAGACTCGTAGCTTGATTGCATGATTTGATTTCCTATTATCCCTGTGCTCTATGCTAATTCTAGGTTAAGCGTCCTTGCCTAGGGTTATAGAATTGCTTGGACCGTGGACTTGCGATTTCTAATGATTGGGATTGGAATTGACCTAAGCATATAAAGAGGTGGATGAATTCATGATCAACGAATTAATAAAGTGGAATTGATTGGATGAACTCTGCTTGATAACTTTGATTGAAACCAACTTTCAAAACCCCCTTTGATTACTTGCATGAAAACCACAAAATCTGAATAAAACTGATTCCTTTGGGTTCGACCCCTGCTTGCCTACTATACTTGTGTTTGCATGTTTGGGATTTATTTTTGATAAGGGAACAACGACTTTGCCCGAGTCAGACATCATCTTTGGCTCAACAGATCCAGAGTTAGTAAAGGAGTTCGCCAACCTCATGTCGAGTGAATTTGAAATGAGCATGGTGGGTGAACTCAAGTTCTTTTTAGGACTTCAGGTCGTACAGAATGAAGAAGGTACCAAGGTTCATCAACAAAAGTACCTCAGGGAGTGCGTGAAGAAGTTTGGTCTTGAGAGCTCTCGCTCTTTTGATACTGCCATGTCGACGACCACTTCACTTGGAAAAGATGAAAAGGACCCAAAGTTCAATGCTACTGTGTATCGAGGTATGATTGGATCTCTCTTGTATCTTACAGCTAGTAGGCCAGATATTGTCTTCTCCGTGTGCCTTTGTGCAAGATTTCAGGCCGATCCAAGGGAATCTCATCTAAAAGCTGTGAAGAGAATCATTCGCTATCTCAAGGGCAGTGACAACTTGTGCCTAAGGTATCCACGGGTCAACGACTTCGACCTAGTCGGCTACACCGATGCAGATTTTGCAAGGAACCGTGTTGATAAAAAGAGTACATCAGGGATGGCCCAGTTTCTTGGCTCGTGCTTAGTTTCTTGGGGATCCAAAAAGCAGAATTCAGTTGCTCTATCTACCGCTGAAGCCGAATATGTCGCCGCCGCAGCATATTATTCACAACTCTTGTGGATGAAGCAACAACTCAAGGATTATGGTGTTGAGTGTGGGTCCGTACCCATACTTTGTGACAACACGAGTGCCATCGATATCTCGAAGAATCCGGTGCAACATTCCAAGACAAAGCACATCGAGATACGACATCACTTTCTTAGTGATTGCGTGGAGAAAGGCATGGTGTCCATGAAGTTTTGCAGGACGGATGAACAAAGGGCGGATATTTTCACCAAAGTTTTAAATCGTGAACCCTTTGAACGACTTCGCATGGAGCTAGGTATGATCTCACTTGATTGACTTGTTAATCATATATGCTATCCTCTTATGACTGGTTGAAATTTGTTTGATTATCATTTTGAGAATTTCATGCTTATATAGTGTCAGCATAATAGGGTGTGTGTGCATTTAATCGATGAAATCTCCTGCTTGTGTGCATGTTGACGACTTCTTGCATATTGTGTTTAAAAATTGCATATTCAATTGAACTTTTTCTTTGAGCCCAAAAGAATCAACTTGATGACCCTTTAACCCTCATTACAAGCCCAAATGATGGTTGATTCTACTGCCGTCCCCAACCTATCATGCTTGAGAGTCTCTATGAGCCTATTTGCTTGTTTGTGTGTCTTTAAAACGGAGACTTATCAACTTGATAAAAAAATTCCACAACATATTATATTTTATGCTTGGTTTGCTTTGACACCACCCGGTGTAACCCAACCCCCAAGCTACTTCATGTGGTAAAAGTCAAGGCGCAGTAAGGTTGTTAACAGGCTCATAATTCAAGAGAAAACAGGGTTGAGGTTGACGACTTCAGTTGTGACAGTTGAAAGTGACGACTTGTCAGAATTCAGGTTTGTGGAAAGAAAGTTTGAAGATTGAGGTAGTCGACAAGGTTGACGACCAATTTGTGCGGAAAGCGCACGTGTAGTTTTTGGGGCGATATACTTAAGATTTGCAGTTTGAAATATTTGGAAAGGGAAGATCTTCTAACGGGATCATGTACTCGAATGGAACTGTAGTTGCCTTAATTGTGAAATTGTACTTGCATTTTGTGCTTATCCCGATTTCTCTCTTTCTCTGCCCAACAACCCCAAACGCCATAGCCGAACCCCCCAAGCTTTTCCTTTGCTTCAATGGCGTCCCCAAATCAGTCCCCATTGTCGAACCTCACCCCCGAGCAACTTCAATCTCTTCTCATGACCCATCTCGGAGAGCAAGAGTTGAAGAAACTCGTTGTCAAAACCCTAACTGAGAAAACCCAACCGGAATCCGCCATAGCCGAAAGCTCCAAAACTCAAAATCCCGACCCCATTGCCCCCGAATCTCCTCAATCCAAGCCCAAATCCCCTCCATAAGAACCCATAACCGAACTCGAGCCCCTTCCGACAGAGAATGTGTCGGAAATCGCCCCAGATCTGGCGGTTTCAGGCGACATTCCTCTAGTGGTTGAAAAACCCGAACCGGAGCCGGAGAAGGTGGAACCGCCAAGGGAACCGGCGGTTGAGGAAGAAAAAGGCGAGCAGAAGGATGTAGAAGCGGAACCCGTCACTGAAACTGAGTTTGAATCCACTGAGGAGGTGGTTGATGCTTTTGAAGAAGTGGTTACTGTTCCCGCTGAAACAAAGGAGAAGGTTGAAGACGACACCCAGAAATCTGAAGAGGTTGTCGACTTGGAGAAAGTCTCAGAGGTCGTTGCCAAGGTTGTTGACTCCGCTAAGATCCAAGACAAATAACCAGTGTCTGTTCTATCCGACAGTGAAGGTACTGAATTTGACCCTCTTTCTCTTGAGAAAGAAATTTGCTTTAAGGTTAAAGAGGATGTTAAGAAACAGTTGTTTGGTGAGGATACCCCAGTTTCTAAGAAATCCACCAAGAAACCCGCTGTTGAGCATAGGCTTGTGACTAGGAGATTGAATATGTTGACTGGAGAGGTAGTGCCTGATATCCCTTTGCCTGATGAGAGTGAATTTGAAGGGAAACCTAGGAAGACTAGGGCTAAGCGACCTAGATCGCCGACCTTGCTTAAACCTAAGGCCTCTGCTAGCAAAAAGAAGAAAAAGCCAGAGAGTAGGAAAATCCAGTCTAGGGATTTTACTAGAGTTTTGATGTGGGAAAGCAATTTTCTTGATGAGTTCAAGCTGTCTAAGGTGAAAGAGTGGATGGAAGTTCAAGGTTGGAATGATTTGTTTTGTGAAGAAGATAAGTTCATAGCTGAGGATGTTAAGAAGTTCTATGAAGCGTTGTCCATAGAGGATTATGGCAATAAGACTGTTGGGAAGTATGTCTGGGAGGAAAAGGAGTATCTGTTCACCAGCCAAGAGGTCGCTGACCTTCTAGAGATCCCTCATGAAGGTTTTGCTGAGTATTACAACGGAGCATGGCCAGAAAATGTGGACTCCAGTAGTGCCTTGAAGAATGTGCTTGATGAAGGTACTGTAACTGGTCCTTATCTTGTGAACTCCATGGTTGTCGACAAGAAGGTGATGTTCTCCTACCTCATTAGCAACCTCCTGCCCCGAGAGCAAAAGAGACATTGTGCTTATATTCAGGAGATCCTTGTCCTTAACAAGATCTTTAAGAGTCAAAATGTTTGCTTGCCCAGCTTGATTATGCTTCATATGAAGAATGTCTTGGAGAGTCCTAGTCATGCCTTGCCATATGGCAGATTGGTCACTGACATCCTAATCAACCATGAGCATGAGGCAGATGAGAATTCTGGAGATTATGTGACGCCTGGACATCGCGTTCTCAACAGAGACACTTCGAGGAAGATGGGTGACTCGGGCAAAGTCGTTGTTCCCTTATCAAAAATAAATCCCAAACATGCAAACAACAGTATAGTGAGCAAGCAAGGGGTCGAACCCAAAGGAATCAGTTTCTAATCAGATTTTATGGTTTTCATGCAAGTATTCAAAGGGGGCGTTTGAAAGTTGGTTTCAATCAAAAGTTATCAAGTAGAGTTTATCCAATCAATTCCACTTTATTAATCCGTTGATCATGAATTCATCCACCTCTTTATCCAATCAATTCATCCACCTCTTCATGAGTGGATCTTTTGAATGAATCTACCTCTTATCTATTTGTTTGTTATTTGTTTCCTAGGTAGTTTAGTTTAGATATCTCTTTGATTTTCCCCCTTATCTTTAGTTGATAATTTTATTCATACTAGAAGCCATAGTTCTCTTGGGTTCGACCCCTTACTTGCATACTATACTAGTTTGTAGTTTGAGCTATTTACCTTTGATCTTGGCACGACGACTTTAGCCGAGTCAACCAAGCTGGCTGAATCCATTGCTGAAGATGTGAGCCACATCAAGGAAGGAATTTGCTAGGTTGCCAACCTCTGCTGCCTTATGACTTTTGCCACCACCTGCTTTCTAGTTTCTACCCATACCATATTATACCCTATTTTCAAAAACTTTTTTCTAAGTTCGATTGGGTTGTAACCCTAAATACTCTATATTTGGTTGTTTTGCTTGACATTGCCATGCTTGCATGGTTGACGACTTTTGATTGATGTTGCATGCTTTTATTTGCTATTATATCTGCCTAGCTGATTTCTCTATGATTTTCAATCTTTTTGATGATGCCAAAAGGGGGAAAATAGCTGGGATTGCAGGTCTAGTTAAGGGGATAAATGTTGAATGTCATAAGATGCTTGAACTTAGGGGGAACTTTTGAAAAGTTAAGGGGGAATATTTTTGCTTGCCTTTGTAGTTTGTGTGTTTGAGATGTTGAACATGTCAATGAAGACCCCAGAACCATATTAGAGAAGATGAGTGTTAGTCACCATCAAAAAGGGGGAATTTGTTAGAAAACCGAGTTCGTGTTTTGATGGTTCCAAACCGAAGAGGTTGCCGAGAGGTCGCCGACCTCAGTTTCCAAAAGCGAAGCGTGTGCGGAAATTCAGAAAAGGAAACGGCAAGAGATCAAGGAAGATATTGAAGATGATTTTATCATGGCTTAAGAGTTTATTTTAGGAAAGATCTTGTAGAGATTGTGTATGATTCATGTCTTAGCCGATTTGGCTGAATCGTACAGCAATATTCTTAGTTCTCTTTATATAGTTTCGTGAGCTTATTGGTAGAACTAAGGAGGAGAGTGCAAACATTGTAATTGTGAGTGAGTGTTGAGTGAGATTGTGGGATTCGATCTTAGGAGGTTAAGTGTTGAGCGAGATTGTATTGAGTGAGGATTGAGATAAGGCAAGAGTACTTGCCAGAGTGTGTGGGATTCACATCTAGGAGTAGGAACACCTTTGTAATCCGAGAAATCAATACAAGCGAGCGAAGTGCTCTTCAAGTCCTTATAAGTTGAAGCTTAGAAGGCAAGTGGTTTTTCTCTATACAAACTAGTTGGTTTGTAGAGGGTTTTCCACTATAACTCCTTGTGTTAAAAGTGGTAACGTATCAATCTTTCTTGTGTCTTTATTCCGCTGCATAACACTAGTTGTTAACTCTGGTCGACGACATCGTAGGTGTCGACGACCTCTGAAGTACTAACACAGATCCTACAATCTTGCTAATAGATTTACAGCAATAGCTATATTGGGTCGAGTATTTGTAGCAAGATACATTAGTGCAGCTATTGCACTTAGATAAGGCACTTCAGGGCCTGATATCTCTTCATCTTATGATCTGGGGCGAAATGGATCTTTCTCCATATACCTCCATTAGGTCTTCTTCAATTTGCTTTGATTGTACATAAAAACTTCATTCCTTCGCATATCTCAAACTTAAGGCCGAGATTGTCCCACTATGGACCTCGCATGACGAACTGCCTCGTTAAAAACCTTACTTGGAAAAACCTAGTGGGATAAAAACCAAAGTAAGGGAAAAAAGAGTACAGTCGTATTATAATTCTCCTGCTCAATCAAACATATACTCTTCATATGACACATGTATGCCCTCATGTGTCCTCATGAAAGATTTGGTACTTTTGGACCAACAATCTTGTATGTTTTAGGGAGACAGATTATTCACTCCTGACTTTATCAATCTCATGCAATCAGTCAAACTGTGAATCCAAACACTTCATTATGTTCATTTCAATCTCATATGAACAAACCACATATAATTGACTGATTTTACACTTTGTGGTGTTGGAACTTCAGGCCCAAAAACACCTCACTTATTTAACGAATGTTGCTATACTCGTATAGCTTCTTTCTAGCATTCGTAACCATTTCAATGTCGATATTCCTTCATTATTTGAGGATCATTGTCTTCTTATTGCACGACTATCATTCCAACTGACAAGCAAAGGTGTCATCAAGATTACATCTTCTCAGTACCAACCTATATCGGTACTTACATCATTCATCAATAATTCCAAATTATCGCCAATGTTGTTCTCTTTGCTTTCAAAGTCCTTAGATAGAATTTCTTCAGGAAATCTATCTTCATGTTTGTGTATAGTTGACATATCATCACCGCTTTTGTGATGTTATCGGCTCTTTCCTCTTTCGGGGAATAATATCTTTACAGCCTAATTGTCTCTTCATACTTCCGGTGTGCTGAAGAACTTTTTGTTATGTTTGGAGTCACATCTGGAATCTCCAAACAAGGTGGTGCAACCTAAGCTAGTGTATGTGACTTGACTTTGTCACTTGCGTTGATACCGTTAAATATATTTGGTATCATGCTAGCAATATGATCCACTAAACTAGAAGTTTAGTTAAGGTTGGAGTTATATTAACATCTTTCATCCTATGCAATCTCTTATATTTTTACTCTCGCTTATCTTCTCCCCCTAAAGTTGGGATTCTCACCTCTCCAAAGTGACAATCTTAATACCGAGCAAAATATTGATCACCGCTTATAAGCTCAAGGTATTCTTTAAACGACAAGGACACAATCCTCTCATTTAATCCCAACGTCCTGAAAGGTTGACAATGTTAAAACGTCCTGAAGGTATTCTTTAAACGTCCTGAAAGAATGTGTTGTGGCAAAATGATGGAAAACATCATAAGGAACAACATCATCTTCAGTTTTGATGATTGACAAACTCTCTTGAGCTAACTTGTTTAAAAAGTGTTTCAGGAACTACGTCTGGAACAATACCCTTCCCAGGAAATGAACTTTGCCCTGGAAGGATACCCAGCCTAGGAAGGATACCCAGCCCAAGAAAAATTCCGGAGCTAATGCGTGACAGCTAAGAGGCAAGCACGTGACAGTTCCAAAGCAAGATGACGTAATCCAGCTGACGTTTCTATCCATGACGTCACTTATCCGTGCCATGTCAGCAATCCGGAAAGGATTTCTCCCAAAGCGCCCAAATTGAATTTGAAAAAGGACACATGGCAGCAATCCAATGGTGTGATTAAAGTGACTGCCTAAAAGGAAGGTTACTTTGGGAAAAAGGAAAAAGAGATCTCCCTTGAGATCTATAAATAGTGAACAGTCCGCTTTCGTTCATTCACACCTTCAAACACACAAAAAACTCCCAGAACTGAGATGAGAGAAGGAAGAAGAAGGTGATTGGCGACCAAGGAAGTTCGGCGATTGGAGACCACTGAAGACCGGTGATCGGAACTGTTGAGAAGCGAGTTCTTGACAGTGGAAGGAAAGAAGACGAGTCCAGCTAGGGATCGTCTGGAAGTTTATTGGTTTAATTTTAGTTGTTTTTTTTTGAAAGATTTGTTGTTTTTATTTTTCTAGAGTTAACCGGTTTAATTTTAGTTTCCAAAATTAAAAAGTTTGTCTTATACCATTAGGACATAATTTAGAAAGATCTGGTATAAGGACATCATTGAAAAAGACCGTATAAAAAAATTCCATTACAATTTCTACTTCTATATAAGGTAGAATGCATGATTATAGAATACAAACTTCTCCAATTTATTCATGTACTAGCAGATGACTCGCACCTTGTTTAAGGGTGTTATTTAATTAATTGTAATATTCTATATGGATTTATTACAATACTATTATGTGTCTTGTTTGTTTTAAAATTATATTTATCTTTAGGATTATAAAATAACATAGTTATTATATAACATCAAGTATTTATATTAAAACATATTTTATTTATATATCAACTTTTTACACATAGGCTAGTAAACATATATATGATTGATAAATAATTGTATACGATAAGAATGCATTATTTTTTTTGGTTGAAAGATAAGAATGCATTATTAAAATGAGATAAGATTGAGATTTATATACGATGATAACTCAAAATCTAAGATATAAATAAGGTGTAATAATATAAATTGTTTATGGGTGCATGATAATGTGGCACAATATGGAGGAACCATTTCCGGATAATCGACGTAAGATAAGATGGATTATCATATTTTATTAAAATTTGATAAAAAACTTTTGGCATTTAAATTAAATTGTATAAAGTAACTTATACAATAAAATCAATAATTTTAAAAAACAGCTGGATTAATATACTATTATAATAAACATATAGATGGTATTTAATAAGATAATATAGAAAACTAAATTATCTTGCATATATGTTATTATTTTCTAAAAAAAATAAATACGAAATATATAAACATTTTATAAAATTGTTAACGAATTATTCTCTTAATTAAGAAATCTATTTTTTTATCTAAAGTGTAATCAATATCTAGTATCAGAGATATATTTATGGTAAATATAACATCTAATATTTTTATTGAAATTGTAATATGATATGATAATAAAATTATATTCAATACATTATTTTAATAGAATGACTATTTGACTTCAATATAGTGGTAGAATTTGCTTCTATTGACGATTTTTAAAAAAATTACCATAGTAAAATTACGAAAAATAAGCTATAATTAACATGATGTTTAATTAAATTGGTAAAATATTATGATTATGATTACTACATTATGACTAAACAAAAATATTTTTTTACATACAAATTTTATGATAAATATATGTATTAATTAAATGGGTATGATGATAAGATTGAGATTTATATATTTGGACAGAATTATTAATTAAACAACTCAAATTATAAGATAAAACTAATATGTTAATTAAATATGTATAGGTTTATAATAAGATAACTTTTTAAATAAGGGTGTGATGTGGCGCAATATGGTGGCGGAATTTGCTTTTTCTTTAATATATAGTAATAGATTATAGAGCAATTGTCAGTATTGCTTGTGACAATTTGGTAGAACGGTTATCTTTTTCTATTATTTTTCATAAAACTAATAAATAAATATAGTATGGTACGGGACATTTAAAATTATTATATTGATGATATAAATAATTAATATTGTAATCATGCTTTAACTTCAGCACTTAATTACTACTTCTTATATCAACTGAAATAACACACATACTTGATAATTTGTATCTAAATGCAGCACATCCTGAACTATTAGAGAGTATTAGTGTCAATTTTGTTCGCTTGGGATAAGCTTTTGCACTTTCTGAGATCTCATTCAAATTGAATTGCATAATATAAACTAAATTTGGGTTTAAATTATAAATTTAGGGGACAAAAACAGATTGACAATGAAACATGGAGAATGTATATGATTATAAAAACAAAATAAAAATTTCAGAGCGACAAATGTCTAAGGAAATAGTTGAATAAGATAGAAATTAGGTCAAAAAAGATAGAAATTACAAAAAGAAGAAGATAGATGATAAACAATTAATAAGAATAAAAAAGACTTTAAAATTGTTTTTCTAAATTTTATTTTCTTAACTGGAGTGGGGCCAGAATTAACGTGGAGGCTTAAAGTTCCTCGGCTTTAATATATAGTATAGATAATAGATAGATTACGGACCATTTGTCAGTAATCCTTGTTACAATTTGGTAGAACGGTTATCTTTTTCTATATTATTTTTCATAAAATTAATAAATAAATATAGTAAGGTACGAGACGTTTAAATTTATTATATTGATGATATAAATATTTAATATTATAATTATTCTTTAATTCAAGTACTTAATTGCTACTTTTTATATCAACTGAAATAACACACATATACATGATTGTATGTTAATTACTGTGCTATTTTTATACCAATTACTACACTTTTTATATCAATTGAAATATTTAATATTGTAATCATTCTTCAATTCAAGTACTTAATTGTATGTTAAGAGGCGAATCCTACAATTATAAGGGTAAGGAACATAATCATCTACTTGAGTTTAATCACTTCGAATCAAAGAATAATACAAGCAGAAAAAGCCAAAACCTCAAAGGTACAAAAATAAAAAGATTGTGGAAACTTCCTTGAGAAATAAAATCTATCATAAGTGATATTTGACTTCTTATTCACAATATCCTTCATTTCGATCTTTATTGTCTTAGGAATACTTCTGAATTAGTGAAATCAAGAACATGACTGTTTTTTAGCTATTAGACCAACCTCAAAACGAGGAAATTGAAAAATTGTGAGTAATCAAGGAAAAGGAAACAAAGGGGTGGTGCTTCTGATGTACAATCATCACCATCTTTTCTTGCTTTAGATATAGAGAGAAAAACAATAATATTTTTATTTTTAAATTTTAATAATTGAATAATAATGTTTGGGCTCCATGAAGGAATAAAAGCTTGATCTTTAGATTTGGATACTTTTGGCAGAATTATCTATATTGTAACTCCGTATAAAATTTTCGAAGAGCAAAAGCTTTGTTGGAATTTTTCGGAACGATTTGTGCTAGGCGGCCAAGTTGCTTGGTGCTTGGGGCCTCTATGGATCCTTCATCTCGGTGAAGGGAACGTCAGCTGCCCATTTCGCACACTCCAAGATAGGTCGACTTGATGCTTCCAACGCTAAGATTTCCTTAATTAGTGCTTGACTCACCCCGTTTCCAATCTCTTTTTGCTTTTGCTTTTTGAGAATTTGTGCTATCCTTAGTAAATTCTGTCTGCCATCTGTGGCTCTTTTTTTTACTCGCCTAGCCATTTTTGACTGTCGTTTAACGACCTCTCGAGCTACTAGATTTTGTTTGTCCCCGAATTCTTACCTTTTCAATATATATATACACACGCGTAGCCCATCCATCCTCCTCTCCTCAACCTTCCGTACCGATCCACCTCCTTCATCATTTTATTTTTCTTCTTTTCTATTTCCCCAAACTTTCCCCGACTTCCCGATCAACTCTACAAACACTAACCCAACCCCTTACTCGACAATTCTTCTCGGCCGAACAACAGTCCAACCCCACATGGAGTCCTTCATACTCCCTACCCTCGCTATGGTTTTTGACAGCAACCCGATCGTAGCCCCGACCACGGGCACCGCCACTAGCCGCGCCGACCGAATCGACCACGAACCACCCCCAACGTCAACCTAGTTTAAACCAGTGCGGCCTATACCGATGTTAGGTGTAACACCCAGTCTATCTGACAAGGTGTTTTTCGGTAGTAGACCTCAGGAGGCACTACCAAGCTAGTTAGACAATGGAGGAATCGGATCTTGCAATGCGGGCACGGTGAGAAAACATAGAAAACATTCAACTCGTATTTTATAAAAACAATAATTCAAATGAAATATCATGAACCCAAACCATACAACAACTTAACAATAGCAAAGTTCCCACAACTCAACAGTAGTTTATCAATAAAACATTATATCAAGCGCGTTATCACTTAAGAACATGAGATAAGGCAAATAAAGAAGAAGAGGCAACCCCCAACACCTGACTATCTATGACACGTGCTTCCCTACTCTACACTATCATTCCACCGAGGCTTGATCACGGCATCCTGATTACCTAGAGTGAAAAAAATAGTTTTCTGAATGGTCAGATCCTATCTTATCAAGTTCGAATCAACGTGGCAACTACAAGACGTTTCAAAACAGTTTTTCTAAGGTCCACAAACAAGTCCGCAATCACACACATATCTCTAGTCCAGTCCTAGGTCCAGTTAGTCACTCAGTTATCACCACATACGACTCGCAATCAGAAACTCTACCTACGATATGCAGCACTGCCCCTATAACACTACATACCATTACACTACTTAGGTTATGCGACACTGCCCCTATAACACCGCATGCCATGACAACGACGTATCAATCCCCACCGGACTCAGAGACGGGCCATGTCGTAACCAACCATCCTCGATCCAATCATCCATCTCAAAACAAACCATCCACAATAAGCCTCCACTGGTGCATTGCCCAACACAGAGAAAGCGATGACGAAAATATGTATATATATATAGAAGCTTTCAAAACCAGTTTCCAAAACACAGATCACACATATCCAAAACATTTTCAAAGATCGATCGGGACTAATTCCCAAAACCAATCTCATACCTACCACGCAACCCTAACGGGCTAGAATAAGACTGAGCAAGTCGAAAATCGACTTATCTCGCAGACGAAGAAATTTCTTTACAAACGAGGAATAACAAAGCCCGAAAGAAGTCCATCTCCTAAACATGATAACAACAATAATATTATTAGAATGAGTTCTACTCGCATAAAGAGCATTAGGGTCCAAAAGGAACCCGAATCAAAACCGAATTTAAACTAGCGATGGCATACGCTATAAAAATATAGCCACGTAGACAATACTCCCATTCTCATTGATTACGTATATCAACAGCCAACAAATCCAAATCTACTCATCCCCCACTATAGGACCTTGCTTGAATTCATTATGTAATTTCTTCCTATCTCCACTTCCCTGTTACGCTTTCTTTCGCCTCCCACTAACCACCTTCTTCTCCATATTTGCAGACTCTCGAACTCCCGTCTATCTAACACGATGGGCATAGTCCGACAATTTTTAAACACCTGCACCACACTATATATATACGTTGAGACTAAAACCTATCTCACATCCAGAAATTGAACCTAAAACCACCCACCATATAAGTACATAAAATTATTCCCCCTATTTCCAATTGGTTTTAGGGTAGAACCTCATGTGCTTATGTGTCGGGCTTACCACGCATATGCGCACGAACCGACATGTGAACGTGGACCCACCAAGATTTAACATGGTATCAGAGCTTGTTCGGTCCGGGTCCCAACTTCCCGGTCTAATGGACTGGCCGGCCTTAAGGCATGAGACGTCAAGTGCAACTGACATATTGCGGGGCCAGGCAGTTGCATTTAAGGGGGTGTGTTGAGACTAAAACCTATCTCACGTCGGGAAATTGAACCTAAAACCACCCACCATATAAGTACATGAACTACTCCCCCTATTGCTAATTGGTTTTAGGGTGGAACCTCATGTGCTTATGTGTCGGTCTTACCGCGCATATGCGCACGAACCGACATGTGAACTGCCCACGTCATGTATGGCCCACCGAAGGAATCATCTATATTTGACCAATACCCAAACTAGATTAAAAATCACCACTACCGAAGGAATCATCTATATTCAATGTTACCATGTCGAAATGTATGATTGATATATGGTGTTGTTTTCAACCTCATGATAAAATCATTCTTACTTACAAGGTGTTTTTTCATATTTTAAAAGTGTAAACAAACGATTGTTTCATGCACATTTCAAAAAAACATCAAAACGACATCATATATAAAAGCGTTTACGTAATAAGGTTTAGAAAACACACCCTTGCTCAGCCCACCGAGCAAATCTTATTTTAGCACTTGAATTAATTATAATATGTTTCATATAGATCGAGACAAGCTATCAGATAAATTGTTTCTCCTTGAAGCTCTCGATTGTCTCCTTCAAACTTATGTGAAAGGGAATGAAGTTGATTCCCAAGCTCTTTGCCTTTTCGCTTGAGTATTTACATTGTGGCACATAGGGCTTGAATTCAACATACCTATACATATACAACTCAGAAAAGGTACAATTTAGCCTTTGATCAATTTATAAAGAGGAAACCACTATGTAAGACAATAGAAAACCAACTAAAATGCATGTACGAAATGAGAAGCTTACTTATCGGGAACTTGAAGGGTAGAATAGGACTTTTGTATGAGCTTTATAATATCAGAAAATTGGACATCACGTTCCACCAAACAATATCTTCCATTGGCTGATTGGATCTCAAATGCTTGTATATGAGCATGGGCAACATCTTTGACATTTACCCATCCATAAGCACCATCAGGACAAGCTTTTGCTCCTATATATATATGTAGTTTGTGTGTATTAAGATCGAGGAAGATCATGAAACAAATAAATTATAATGACATGGAAAATAAGAAAATGAATACCGATGAAGTTGTGAATGAATGCACAACTTCCGTTGAGGGTAGGCTGCAATAATGGACCAAGTGTCCACCCAGGACAAATGGTAACCAAATCAATGCCCTTGTCTTTTGCAAATTCCCATGCAACTTTTTCAGCAACTGTCTTCGATTCCGCATACCAATTCTGCTTGGAACATACAAACAACCTATTAGTGTTTACACCAACAAATTCTAATTCCGACTAAAGCTTCGTTCAACACTAGCTAGTGTTCTTACTAGCAAGATTCAGAAGAAAATTTAAAGGGCAAATTTTATTAGTCCCTTCGTTAAATTTAGTGCTCTCGAAGCCCCAATGTATGTACTATTGTTACAGTCGTACACAGTCAATCAATTAACATACAAACACACCTTTTTCCTCCGACAAAACTCGGGATCGGACCACCAGGTTTCGTCGACTTCAGTCACATGAGTAATGGGTCTTTCGTTGAATAACATGGCTCCAATTGAAGAGGTTAAGACTACGCGTTTGATTTTACAACCATATTTGGCACATGAGTTTAGAACGTTGATAGTTCCTTTAATTGCGGGATCAAGTAGCTCCGCCTACAAAATTGAATCAAATAATAATATCTTAGTATATCTTGACATTGAATAAATTCAAATGAATCTTAGGATGAGTAATGTTGACAATATTCGATTGTCAGATCCATCCATATGTTGTAATGTTTTTATTTATTTTTTAAACATTTTGACATATGGAAAATATATTTATGAACATGAGACCAAAATATTTTAATCTCACCTTCTTCATATGTGAATGTATGAGGTTAAGACAAAGATAAAACTTAGTAATACAAAACATAACCTTTTGGACACAAGAATAATACTTGAACAATCTAGGTTGCATTCACCTAAACAACCCATATAATTAATTCTCTTTTCTATCATATATAAGTGTTGTTTTAATTCTATTCAACAAAACTTTTGGACCAATGAATGAATAACTTTATAGATTAATTAAATTTAGAATCATGAACTGTTTGGACCTTTGAACGAATGAATAACTTTAGTCAACAAAACATCATTACACGTAGTGCTCTAAAAAATAACTTTCTAGGTCTTACATAGGTGTTAGGTTGTCCCTATCCACCAAACAATTTTTTCCCCTCTTTCTTATTACGTACTCATCATGAACTGTTTGGACCAATGAACGAATAAATAACTTTAGTCAACAAAACATCATTACACGTAGTTCTCTAAAAAAAAATTTCTAGTACTTACATAGGTGTTAGGTTGTCCCTGTCCACCTAACCTTTTTAACCCACATATGTGGTGCTTAGGCGTCCTTCATGGGCCCTAAGACAACCGTATAGGTCGCCTAGAGTTTTTTAGATCATTGATTACCTAACGACACATCAATTTTCATAACTAATATAAAGTGATACATAAATTTGCACAACTAATGTAAAATGAAACATAAATCAAAGAGGATCAAAGTGAAAATACTAGAAACTAATATACAGGGTTCAAAATCATTACTACAAACTAATAAATTGAGTAATATAATGATCTAACCTGTGGATCAGTAACTTGTAACACGGTAGGAGAAGCGGTATGAAAAACACCAACACAACCATGAATAGGAGCATCAAATGAACCCTCATCCATTAATTCAGCTTCGAACAAGTGAAGCCTCTCTTTTGCTCCTTCTAGTGCCAACAAGTGATCTACCTTCATTGGATCACCTGTATTACATTGTATGTATTGTATTGTCATAAGCTTATAGATCTATAAATGCAACCCTAAAATTGATTAGGAATCTCTTCTTGAAATTTAATTTGGTCGAATAATATTGATATGATGAAACAATATAATATCTTAGTTTAAGAAAATTATCTCTTGTTTGGAGATCTAAATGGTCTTGAGAAATTATATGGTCTTGAAAAATTATATGGTATGTCCGTTTTAAAAAGATTGTTTTGTTAATCATACAAGTTCATGACTACAGAACTTTAATATAATGCAAAAACTAAACCGAAATGTACTTCATAAAGTTTTACATTTACGTATAGTTTAATTCATTAATAAGTACAAACTTTCACCTATATCAATGTAAAAGTGCATTTTTCATATACGCATACGAATGTTAATAGTAAAAGTGCATTTAAGTATGTTTTAAAATGATTGTTTTTTAATCATACATGCGTACCTAACTTCTAAGGTTGGGCTAAAAAAAAACTTCTACGATGCAAAAAACTAACAAGCTAACCAACTATAAATATAGATATGTTACTCACTAAGATTACGAACGGTGCCATTAACCGTGTAGCCTTGAAGGAGCAACAACTTGACTATCCAAGAGGCAGTGTAGCCAGAAGCACCCGTTACACACACTAACCTTCCTTCTCTTCCACTCATTTTGACTAACAATAAATCCCTGTTCTATTAAATGTGTTAGTAATATTCTTTGTTCCTGTGCTCTAAATTATGACATGAATGTGTGTGTATTTATAGAGAGGCAAAAATACAAAGTTGCACCTTCTACATAAGTTCCACCCTAACAAATATACTTACTAAATGACCATATATGTGTATTATTTGTCTAACTAAAGTTATTACTTATTTAAAGACTGTTAACCACCAACAAGCCATTTAGTTATTGCCTTAATTAATTACTTGAACATTGTACCTACCATAAAGACTTAATATTAAAATTCTCATTGATCTGGTCAATTTTATAATAGTTTTGGCCAGAAAAAATATCAAATACGACTTAACACATGTTACACTTGCGGCAATGTATATATTTATGTACACGTACATTTAGGGTTTGTGAAGATTTGACTTGTATGCATATAGCCATACAAAATTCCGGTTCCATTTACTCTAGATTTCGGGTCTAGATTTTTTTGATCGATTCGACTCGTGTTAAGTTTTGACAGCTCTCATTAGAATAGATCAGAATGGATATAAAAGGTGCAAGCAAAAGAAGTGGTGTGGGTGGGTGGGGGAGGCACTACAAGAAAACTTTGATTTGCCCACACTAGGAATCATCACACTTGAAAATGTAGGATACAATTTCCACACTCTATAGCATTGAAAAGTTATTCAACTAGTTAAAGTGTGGGTGAACTGTCCACATAGAAAAGTGGGTTTATTGAGCTATAATGTTGTGTATTTTTTCCTTTTTATTTTTTATGAAAACTTATAAGAGTAGTAATTAGTATGTAGGAGCTAAGCGATTATATACTCACCCTAGACCTGTCAATGGCATCGGTTCGGTCGCGCTCGAGTAGGGTCATCTCGAGATTGGGTTTAAAAGGGTTTAGGTGGATAACGGGTCAATTGGGTTGGGCGTTGCAGGTTTTCAATTCAGGTCGGATCAACCCAATTGTGAACCATAGGGAATATTACATATATTAAATTCTTGTACTTGGTATGTAGCATCTTGTATTGATATCAGGTTTATAATTAATGACTTAGTGCAATTGTAGTTGGAAAAGTTAATTATACACATCACTTTGTTGACTAGTTCGGGTTTGGGTCAATCAGGTTACGGGTCAAATTGGGTCGGGTCGTTTCGGGTTTTCGGGTTGGGTTGATGGGCTGGATCAACCCAACAGGTCAAGAGTATCAATTTTTTTACCAAATTTTAAATAAAATATTCTTAAAATAATAAAATATTATTTTTAAATATTTTAATAATAAAATTTAACATAATTTTCTAAAACAAATTAACATAATTTTCTAAAACAAATTATATATATTGTAATATAAATTAAATATTAAAAAATTGGGTCCGACCCAATGGGTTCGGGTTTCAATCGGGTCGGGTTAAAACTAGGCCACGGGTCTAAATTTTATGGTTGAAACCCAAAATTATTGGGTCGGGTCGGGTTTACGGGTCGGGTCAAATTTTTACAGGTTTACATATATCTATGATTTTCGAAGCTATAGTTAATCACAAAGTCGGGATCCCATGTTCTTCCTTGAAGATTGTTTGAGTTTTACGCCATGTGTAAGATTTATCGTATCCCTTCAACGAAAATCCATTCATTTATAACCAAAGTCCTTCTTTTGTAAAATCATGTCACCCTTCTTATGCGAAATCCTTTTCTTTTTTTTTTTAAAATACCGAAAATGACATGTACGGAGGGGTGGGGGATCCGAATCTAAGGCCGTTTTTTTCTCCTTTTTTTTAAATTTAGTTTGCTTTTTTAAATGAGAAAATTGGAGGAAAAATACCCCCTTTACTGTTTTTTTAAGTAAATGTACCCCTCTATTATCATTTTAAATAAAAATTATTTATAATTATTGTAGACGGGAATGATTACATATCAATTAGTTAGCATTTATTTCTCTATCTTATTTATTATGATATCCATATTTATTCTGCTTTATCTTTTATTAGGATAGTTACTCTAGTTAGGATATTATTTATGGAGGAGAATCTTATCTTCGCTTGAGATAAGATATTGGTTGACTTGGGGAGCAAGATAACCCTAGTGGGCCGATTTACCCTAGAGGCGCGCCCCCTTCGCCTGTCCCTCTCCTCTATAAATACACATGTATTCGCTCATGTGCTTGGTAAGTTCTCATCTATCGCTCTGCCTGACGCCTTTAATCGACATTGCCCTTATTGACTTAAGCATCGGAGGTGGATTAGGGGTCACTCGCCCCTAGGTCCATTGTTTTGCAGGTCATTGAAGGTGAAGAGGCTCGGAGAAGAAGCTTGGAGAAGAAGGTCATTGAAGAAGGAGTTGAAACTTGTACACGGCATATTTTGTGTACTAACCATTATAATGGAAAAAAATACCTTTTTTAATGAAAGCATAATTCAATGATTAACACAAAAGGCCAGTACGCTACTCTTTTTAAAGATTTGGGAACATGCTTCTACCTGCAACTTATAAATTCCAGAATCAATTCAAGGATTAAGGCGATGATTGAGCCAAGAACAAGTATCAAGCCAATCAACCACCGATCCCATTATATCTCCCAGGTCACCAAACAATTCAACTACGTATAAAAACCCATCAACCCTATTCTCTTTGATCGTCAATTGAAAGCTCTTGATCCATCTCTACTTGTTTAAAATTCTAATTAACGTGCATTGATGTTCATTAGTCAATAAAAAAGAACAACACTTCATGAGAAGATAATGATGGATTAATTTAATGCAAAGTTTCGGAGAGAAGCCGACGTTCTTGGTTGTGGTGGGATGAATCACGTAACTTATGTAAATGGTGGAGAAATTCTAATGGCAGTTTCTACCGATTTTTATGGAGAAAATGTTTGCATTGGTTAGATATGGAAGATAAAGATTTTTTGTAGTCGAAGTAAATATAGAAGATAAAGATTTTTAGTTGAGGTGTAAATTTGCCCTACCGATTTATATTTTTTCTCCAAAGTATGCAAGTAATGAAGTTTGAACGTAACTCCAATTTTTTATCCAAAATTAACTATTGTAGTAATGAAGCCAAATTTTATGGAAGAAATCAAAACTCTAATTCAAATCATATCCTAGATTTTACGTACATTGCAAAGACTTAAATTTAAAATTATAAAACAAAATTTAGATAAAGTTTATTTCAAAATTTTAGTTTTCGCTTTTGTTTTGATTGCCCCTGGTTAATTCGAACTTCGTCTTGACAACTTGCTTATCTCAAAATTTTAGTTTCGTTAAAAAGGGTGATTGATCAACATATATATATATATATATATATATATATATATATATTTGCAAAATCTACCTAAATGGCTAAATGTAAAATACGTATAAGATAAGTATTAAAATATGTAGAATTTCATTTGGGAACAACCTATGTCCGATGGATCACTTACTATTTAAGAACAACTAGTAGTTATAGGGTTTTGTAAATTTTATATGATTAAAATTTGTATATATAATACAAAAATTGTTTTCATGTCTCATAGAAAATGTACTTTCTCTAAAGAACCACTTAAATGTATAAGAAAACAATTTTGACTAAGCAAAGTAAAATCATTCATGCATTTAAAATGTATTTTTAATTGTGATGATATAAACTAAGGTTTTCTTATTATAACATGGAACAATATCAGGATTTAATATATATATATATATATGTATGTATATGTATATATAGGTTTTGGTTCAAGTGAGGGCTACTCTTATGGTAAGGAGTAATCTCATTCATTACATTTACCTCCTTATTATATAGTGAACGGTCTAAATTTTTTTTTTATTAAATAGTTTCAGGATAGAGTTTTTTTTTTTTACGAAAACGATATTTTTTTTAACTATTAGTTCAATTTTTTGTTCTATGAGTTCAACTTTTATATCTTTTGAGTTCATTTTTTGTATAATTCGATTTTCACAAAAATAAATTTGTTTTATTTTAATAATTTATTAATTCAAAAGTATTTTTTCTGCAATACATAAATAAAAACTAAAAAAATTAAAAAAATACTTTTCTTCACAAATACAATGATTATAACCCTGAAATGTGGTAGTTCAATTTTTACAACAACAATATTCAATTTATTACGTTAAAAGTTCAATTAAGTGTACTAGAAGTTCAGTTTTGTAATTTGTAGTTTTGTACGGGTTCAATTTTTTGTACAATAAGTTCAATTTTTTCTTAGTGTTAGTTCAATTTTTATTAAAGTAAGTTCAATTTTTATATTATTCGATTTTTTCGAAAATGAAAATTAATCAAAATTAATTAAAAATTTGATTTTTTTTATTTTTTGAAAAATACAAAAAATTAAAATAATATGGACCATCCATTATAAGGTAAGGAGGTAAATCCAATGGATGAGGTTACTCCTTACCGTAAGGGGTTGTCCTTACCATAAGAGTAGTCCTCACCGGAATCTAACTATATATATATATATATATATATATATATATAGAGAGAGAGAGAGAGAGAGAGAGAGAGGTAGGTTCTATAGTGAACAAGCTTCTATAGAGAACAAGAGAACAAATCTCATCCATCGGATGAGATTTGTAATGGATGGTGGATTATTGTCTATAATATTTATTAATAAGAAAATAGGAAAAAAAAATAGGAGAGATTCTCTCCCATGATCCTTGTAACCACCAACAATGTATTTTTGGAAAATAACAAATTTTCATTCTAGAAATTACGCATATACAAAAAAAACGCAGATCCTCCATTGCAGGAAACCATTCAGAGGATTATGCAAATCCTCCATCGCCGCTCAACCTCTCGCCCTAGCACCACCACTCTCCAGGAAGTTTTCAGGCGACCACCCGTCGCCATCTGCCTTGCACCCCACCAGACCGGATCCCCCCTCCAGATCCGGGGTTTCGCCCGTCCCCCCGGATCGCGCCCCAGATCTGGTGCCCGATGTTGGTCGCTTCCCGATACCGCCCGTCGTCGGTGCTCGTCCGTAGGTGCGGTTCCCCTCCCACCGGCCTCTCGTAGCCCCCAATCGAACCGCGTTGGAGTTTCACCCCCCATTACCGTCCGTCGAGATTCGTCCATGTGCCCTTTCCCTGTCGGAGTTTCGCCCCCACCACGTTGCCAATTATTAATCGTTTAAATACGACATCATGTAATTTTGTATATAATTTTTTCATTATGTATATGATTGATTTGTTTTAGTATATGTCGTGAATTTATGTGTAAATTGTTTATGTGACCTATTTCTACATATCAAGGTGTATATATATGTAGTAATATTGTATATGCCCACCTGAGGAATGTATATACAAAGTTTGTTGTTGTTGGATTGCTTCTGTGACCTATTTCTACGGGTGTATATATGTACAGTAACTTTGTATATGACAACCTGAGAGATGTATATACGAAATTTGTTCCGGATGGATACTAATTGCATTATGGTATATATGTACAATAATATTGTGTATAACCATTTTGCCGGTGTAACCACTTCCCCGGCCACCACCATTGCGCCGACAACATCAAACCACCATTGCGCCAGCCGTCAGAACCACCAATCCGCTGGAAGACCCCATCAGAACCACCACGTCGCCAATGCCACCACGAACCACGACATTGCCAATCATTGTATATATGCACAATAATCGTGTATATAGCAACCAGAGGAATGTATATACGAAATTTGTTGTGCCTGGATTGTTTATGTGACCTATTTCTACAGATCAAGATGTATATATGTACAATAATATTGTATATGACAACCTAAGGCATGTATATACAAAATTTCTTGAGGCCGGATTGTTTATGTGACCTATTTCTACAGATCAAAATGTATATATGTACAATAATATTGTATATAACAACCTAAGGAATGTATATACGAAATTTGTTGTGGTTGAATTGTTTATGTACAATCCATCATGTGTTTGTTTGTTGGCTTTGAAAAAATGAATCAATTATAAGGAAGGTGACACCTAAGTAATTATCTCATATATATTGAATTTGATAATGGTAGTGGAAAGAGAACGGTTTTGATTTTGGAAAGAAAATCAAAATGGGGAACGGTTTGCACCTGAGAAGATTTTGTTTTTGATTTGTTTTTTTTTCCAAAATAAAATCCTCCTCTTCCTTCTTAAAAATATCTTATTGTTCCCTTGGCTGTAAATCCTGTAATCACTTTCCTATTTTGATAATTTTTAAAAATCAAACAAAATATTTTGTTAGTTGCTATATTAATGCGTACGTACAAAAATCACAATAATGACCCATTATTTCAATCTAATCTCCATCGTTGAGATTCTTTTAATCTAATGGTCTATAATTGTTCTCTTTTTCACTATTATTTAGGTGTTCACTATTGAACTTTAATCTATATATATATACTACCAAATTTCAACAAAATTGAATTTTAGGATTGGCGTGATATAACATACGTACCTTAACCATGTGACACTGGTGTATATGTTTCTTCTAAATGGGTTGGTGTGCACAACAATTAAACAACGTCAGGCAAAATTTGATGATGAAACAACTTCTGTACTGTGTTTGCACTAATACTGTAGCAAATGATTTGAAATACAAGGGGGTTAAGAGAGTTTGTAACGGGAGAGGAATGAACACAATATAGATTAGTTATGTATATATATAGGCTAGGATACTTTGCCCACATTTTTTTTTAAAAAAAAGTTGTACCTTTGAATTGTGAACGTTGGTTGATCTTTCGGTGTACGTTGATCTTTTGTGTACGTTGAGTACTTTGTTAAAAAAAGTGGTGGTTAGCCTTTTTTTAGAAGAATCAAATATTTTTGTTTTCTAAAACTTACTTTGTTTGTAACTATATACTCAAATTTCAAAAGCTGTATTTCAAAAGCTCTAACGAATCAATCTTGACCTGCAATTTTTTTTCCTATAAATTTATATATATCTAGCACATGATTTTATCAGAAAATCAATCTGTTACATTTGTACAATTTTTTTTTCCTATAAATGTCTTTCCTAAAATCATGTATTTTTTTTCGTAACTAATTAACGAAGTTTGAACTAACTACAATTGTTTTTGGCCAATGCTATAGGCACACGAAAAATGTTCTCCGCGCACAGGGAAATTGTCTCTCCACGAAGAGTCGCTCTTCATGAAGAGTGAGAAAGCCGGGTATCCGTTCCAGCGAAATTTGGCAAATACTCTTCCCTGAAACAGCGCTTCACGAAGCGTAGATACCCATGATGTGTGGCGCTCTACGATGCACGACTCTTCACGGAAGTTCGAGTATCAATGGATCCGAGAGTAATTGACGGCAACCACCTATGGACGGCGGTGAATGTTGTCATTGCTGTGCCATGCTCCCGAGTGATTCCAGATCGAGCGTCATCAGTAAGATGTGAGTGATTCAATGATTTTTGTATCTCTTTTGGTTAGTGTTATAGCGTTCGTTATAATTCAATCAGAACAAAATTGAAATTTTATTTGCAATTGTGGTTGGTGTTAGCCATCCCTGAGCTGGTGCTTTTGATTAGTTGAAGCAGAATGCAACTAAAGCAAAGATTCCACTCTATGCACGGAAGGTGCAAATTTCAGTTTGCTTCTTTGTTTTTGAATTGATTTCTCAAAGCATTGGTGTATCTTCTTTTGGTTTTGGTTTACTGTATGCATGAGCTCTGAGCAATGTAATTAAAAATAACTACTAAAGTCCAGCCAACTACTTTGCTGCCTTATAATGTCCATATGTTCAGTGTCTCCCTTGTTTGCTCTCATTTATTAGTTTAATGGAGTCTTGTGTAGAAGGTAAGTAGAGCACTAATTGCTAGAATTGTTGTTGTGGACATGACATCTTACATAAAGGCTGTTTCTCTTTTCTGCCTTTAGCAGGATCTCAAAGTATGCGGCCCCAAGTTCCAAATCAGGGTCAATCTCTTCCTATCCCAATGGTTTCTAATCGGATAGTCCAAATGTAATGCAGAACTACAACATACAAAACATGTCTGGAATTTCACAAGTTCCATGGGTACTTCAATGGCACAATGAGTGGCTTCTATTATTAGACATTCGTTCTTGAATTCGTGAAGTATTAACATTAGGAGAATTGTACGATATCCGAAGGCATGTACATTATCGTACTCGTTATGGGTTCAAACTTGATTCGTCGGGACCTGTGAACGTTTTTGGATCAGCATTCTAATAAAACTTGTTATATTGTTCTTAAATGGGTTCATTCTTATAAAACTTGTTATATCCGGAATTTGTATGCTTTTGTTCTCATTTATACTTTTTTTGAGCAGGTTCTCATTTATACTTGAGTCTAACCTACATACCTACATGTAAAGTTGAAAGTTTTTGTCGTCAATGGTCCTCATTTTAATTCATGACTTTATATTATGTGATTATATATTATCTATTCTATCTAGCATACATGTAAGTTTGTATTTTTTTTCCATTAAATGCATTTAATTAAATTCCATAATATATATCGTCATTATTACTACATTGTGTATTATAAAATATGTCATTGCTTTAATTGTATTATATGATAAAACATGTAATCCGGTTGGGTAGAAAAAATACTTTGGTTATTGGGTTGTTAAAATTTACGGATTCGGTCGTTTTGGGTTTAGTCGAGTCAACCTAATGGGTCAAGAAAATTATATTTTCATACCTTTTTTAAAGTTAGTAAAATTATATAATACTTTTAATGATATAATATTAATTTGTATATTTTAATAATAAAAATAAATCATACTCCCTCCATTTCAATATACATGACTATTTGGACACTTTTTGTTGTTTCATAATACTTGTCCATTTTACATTTTTTCTCATCTCTTTCCATTTATACCCCTAATAATTATCTTTATCATAATCATTCACTTTTTCATATTTCTCTAAGCAAATGATTAACTCTACATTTGATAGGGGTAATATAGGAATAACATTTTTTTTCTTAATATATATGCAATGTCCAAATGGTCATGTATTTTGAAATGGAGGGAGTATTATTCAACATCTTATATATATTTATATGTTAACAATATTTGGAATCAATTCAATGCCTCCCCGGTTTCAATACATTAGTGATTGGGTCGAACAGGTCTAGTCGCACTTTAACCTATAAATTTCAAATCAGGTTTCAAACCACAAATTTTTTGGCGTGTCGGATTGTGGGGTCGAATTGAGTCTTGTCGGGTGTAGTTGCAATACAATAAAAGCATTTCATTTTAATTGTAGTGTTTTTCATTGAATTGCATTCAAACGACCCCTTTTATAAACACTACACATATAAACATAGAAATCAATGCTAAGCTACCGGCTCGAACAACGTCGGGGGTATATGTTTTCTGTTTAGTACTCCCTCCGTTTCAAAATACATGATCATATGCTCACATTTTAATGATTCTATATCCTTACTAATTTTACAATTAAATATTTTTATATATCTTTATGTATTCCATATATATTATATATCAAAATAATATCTATATCCATCATCTATCAAAATAATATCTATACATATACTAAAGTTATCCATTTTTCAAGTTCTCACATTAAGATATCTTCCTATTTAATATAATTCCATCTTTAGATATTAAAATAATATCATTAAGTTACTTACATCAATTTTATATAATAATCAATACTATATATTAAAGTTGAGACTTTTCGAGCATCCACGTTAATTCTGGCCTCGCTCCATTAAAAAAACATTTAGAAAAATAATTTTAAAGTCTTTCTTATTCTTATTAATAGTCTATCATCTATCTTTTTCTTTTCCTAATTTCTATCTTGTACCTAATTTCCATCTTTTTCAACTATTTGCTTAGACATTCTTTTTTACAAATCAAAATTATAATTAATATCTTAAACTTATTTTTCACTTTGAATTTATTTTTTATTGTATTTTTATAGTTACATACATTCGCCATTTATTTTGTCAATCTTTTTGGTTCCATAAACTTATAATTTATGCTATAGATATCTAAAAAGATATTTGAAAATATCTAAAAAAATATGTAAAGTAAATTTGCATTATAATATTCATTTATAAATTATATTGATCTATAACTCTTCTATTATTAAGTTAATTAGAATTCTAAAAGATCAATTGAAATATTCATTTTATCTCAAAAAATATTTAAAGTGATATAAGTAAAGTTTCTTTTGCTCTCAAAAAACAAGCACGATGTTTTAGTTTATCTTAAAATTTCATTTTTAAAGAAAAATACTAATATATATTTTGTATATTTTATGAGCTAGATAATTAGTTATATTCTTAAATTTCAAGAGTTATAAAAAATATATTCTTTATTTCCTAATCAATATCTATTACTATATACTAAAGCGGAAGCAAATTCTACCACCATATTGCGCCACATCACCCTCCTCTTTTTAAAAATCTATCTTATTAAATCTTGATTTTATCATAATCTTATAGATACTTAATTAAAATATTAGTTCTTTATTAAAATTTGTGTTGTTTAATTAATAATTCTATCTAAATATATAAGTCTCTATCTTATCATTATACATATTTAATTAATACATAGATCTATCATAAACCTTTTATTTAAAAAAAGTATTCTTTTTCTCACAATCTATAAATCAAAATCAGAGTATTTTACCCATTTAATTAAATATCATATTAAATTTAAATTATTTTTCGTAATTTTTATATGGTATTTTTTTAAATCATCAATGGTAGCAAATTCTACCACTATATTTAAGACAAATACTTACTCTATTAAAATAATATATTAAATACATTTTTACTATCTTATCATATTAAAAATATCAATAAAAAAAGTATATGTTATATTTAACATATATATCATTAATATTGCATATTGATTACACTTTAGAAAAAAAAATATAGATTTCTTAATTAAGATAACAATTCGTTCAAATTTTCACTACATTTATATATATATTATTTAAATATTTTTTCAGAAAACAATAACATATATACGAGATATTTTGGTTTTCTATTTAAATTAATAAATGTTACATTTATATTTAATATTATAATATATTAATCCGAATGTTATTTGAACTTACTGATTTTATTATATAAGTTAGTTTATGTAATTTAATTTAAATGCCAAAAGATTTGTATCAATTGTTAATAAAATGTGATAATGCATCTTATCTTATTTCATTCTTCCTCAATTATTTAAATATATGTTTATGTATGTATAAAAAGTAAATACATAAATAAAATTTATTTATATGTGATGATATACAAGAATTATGTAATTTAAAACGGATGCTCTCTTTTCCCACCCCTTGAGCGATTGAGCGAAAACCGTTTCCCGCTTTCGTGTTCAACACGATTTGTGGTTTTTGCTTTGATCCGTCCGGATTTCTCTGTAGATTCCGGTGAGTGGAGTGAGTGGGAGCTATGGCTCGTAAGATGAAAGGTAGAAATGCTAACAAAGGTGATTCGGTGCTCTCTATTGGAGGTTCGAAGGAAACATTTGTTGAAGAACCTGAGATGGTTGCTGCCTCTCAAACTCTGATCTCGATCTCTAATTCTGATTCTGACTGTGAGCCTGTGATTCCTGAGATCACTAAGGATGCTATGACTGTGGAGATTGAGGATCCTAATCGTAATCTGAATTTAGCAAACCCTAGCTTAACCTCTAATGATAAAATTGGGGCTAACATTGTTGAATGTCCTATTCCGAATGTGAAGCCTATTCGTTCTCCTAATCGATCATATCTGGAAGTTTTGAATGGTGTTTGTCAGATTGATGATGGTTTAAAGCTGGATTATATGCCTAATGTGAACAAGGATGTCTTTAAATTTGACATTTCTGATGTTGCTCAAGAATCGAATGAATGGAAAGCTGTGCTAATTGGAGCTGTAATAGGTCCTGATATCCTCTTGGAGGATCTTCAACTTTTCACTCAGGCAGCGTGGCCTGCTCAACCCTTCAAATTGCTTCAGAAATCTAATGGCATCTGGATTTTCCACTTCAATTCTCTTGAGGATCGAGATTTGGTTCTGAGTTCAGGACCATGGATCATTAATGGCTGGCGTCCTCTTGAGCTACGCGTTTGGGAATCGGGTGTGCCTATAAGCTGGTCTTCTTTTGATTCTGTGGCTGCCTGGATCACTTTGCCTGATATTGAGCCTATGTTCTTCTCGGGCTACATGCTCAGTATTATTGGAAGTATGATTGGGAAACCTATCTGTATGGACTCGATTACTGCTAAGAAGAGTAAGACATCATTTGCTAGGATTCTTGTGCGTGTTAAGCCTGATGAGGTTCGAAGGAGATTTATGCACTTGGAAGATTCTACTGGAAGAAAGTTTGTGCAGAGGTTGATTTTTGAATGGATTCCATGGTTCTGCTCACACTGTGTGGAGTTTGGACATCGCACAGATAGGTGTAGCAAGTATGGAATGCACCATAAGTTTGGCTTTAAAGGTAAAGCTCCTAAGAAGGCTTGGGTTCAGAAGAAAAATCAAGCTCTTAATCCTTCTCAGGCTAATCCTGCTATGGTTAGTGCCAAAATTGATGATAGTTCTGTGGTTCCTCCTTCTGATCCTGATGCTATGGCTAGCTCTAGTGCTCCTGCTTTTGTTCCTGATGTTGTCTCCAATGTTGTTGTGCCTGCTACTGCTCTTGGTGCTGTTACTATTGATGGTACTGATCGTTCTATTACTCCCACTGCTATGGAGAGTAATGTTGCTAGTAGTATGGCTACTGCTGGTGCTTCTGGTACTGCTATTGTTCCAGCTAGTGTTGGTTTTAATGGTATTGCCGCTGATGTAGTACTTGTAGGTACTACTGTTAGTGATGGACTTGACAAAGGTAAAGCTATTATGGCTGTTGGTGCAGAGAAGGGTGGTAAACCTACTGGTTTGAGTAAGAAGGGTTCCCAGGCTGGATCTGTTGATGAAAATTGGCAACAGCAAAGGAAGAGAGGTGGGACTCAGAGTTATGCCCTTAGACAGCGTGTTGAGGTACATTCTCAGCAGGGGGCTCTGACTAAGAATAGATTTTCTGAAATAGGGGGTCGAAGCAGCCCCAATGATGGTGAGAATGGGTGAAGTCAAACTCAGTGCTTGGAATGTTAGGGGATGCAATGCCTCCCCTAAAATAAACATGGCAAATCATTTTGCCAGGATGAATAAACTGAGTGTTTTTTGTTGTTTTGGAATCTAAGATTGCTTTTAATAAGGAGGATGAGATTAAAATGTCTCTTCTTAGAGGTTGGAACTTTGCTACCAATAGTTCTGCTTTGCAAAAGGGAAGGATCTAGCTTACTTGGGATAGTGATCAAGTTGATCTCATTGTGCTGGATTCTTATTATCAGTTTATGCATTACTTGATTTCTGATAGGAGAGGGTTGGGATCTTTTATGGCTACCTTCATTTATGCTTCTAATGCTGAGAGAGGTAGGAAAGAGATGTGGACTAAGCTTGCTAGTCTTAGCTAGAATATTACTGGTCCTTGGATCATTCTAGGAGATTTCAATTGCATTCTGGATAATTCTGAGAAGTTTTCTCTAAGGAGCTTTGATGAGGAGGACTTCTCTGAGCTGGAAGATGCTTGTGGTAAGTTACTTGTTCAAGATCTTCCTTTCTTAGGGGCTAAATTCACATGGAACAACAATCAAGAGGGAAGAGATCGGATTGCTTGTAAGCTTGACAGGGTTTTGGTGAATGATAGTTGGCAAGAAGATTTTCCCCAAACAACTGTCTTCTTCGCAAATCCATGTCTCTCTGATCACTCTCCTAGCATTGTCTGTGTCAATCCCATTCATATTGCTAAGAAAATTCCTTTCAGATTTAGGAATTATTGGATTAAGGAAGAGGATTATGGTGCTGTTGTGAGGAATGCTTGGACTGGTCCTGTAGTTGGCTCTCTTCAGTTCTGTTTAAAAGAGAAGTTGTTCCGAGTGAAGGGGGCTCTTAAGCAGTGGCAATTTCATTTCTCTAAGAACTTAGAGGTCTTGATGGAAGAGAGTGTTGAGAAGCTCAAGTTAGCTCATGAGTGTCTGCAATCTGATCTTGTCAATCTGCAGAAGCAACAAGCTGTTGTGGAGGCTAAAGAGGAAATGCAGTTGAGAATGAGCCAATATCATAGTTTTCTTGCACAGAGGGCTAAAATGGATTGGCTTCAGCTAGGGGAGGAGACATCTTCTTTGTTTTACAATGGCATAAAAACAAGAAGAGCAGGGAATACTATATATGCCCTGAAGGATAAGGATGGTAAGAGCCTTGATGACAGTGCAGGGATTGAACAGGAAATTATTGGATTCTATGTTGATTTGTTTGGGAGAGATGTTGTTGGGAAGCAGCCTAATTTCTCTGGGTATGGAGGAAGTAAAGTAGATGGTCTTTCTCATGATATCCTGATTCAGATGCCATCTTCTAAAGATATTCATAATGTAGTTGTGGATATTGGCAATAATAAAGCCCCTGGGCCGGATGGATTTGGAAGTCTTTTCTTCAAGCACAGTTGGAATCTGTTAAGTAAAGATGTGATTGAGGCTGTTCTGGAGTTTTTTAGAAATGGAGTTCTGTTGAGAAGCTTCAACAACACCTTTATTAACCTCATCCCAAAAGTGGATAAACCTTTTTTGGTAAAAGAATTCAGACCTATCTCTTGCTGTAACACTTTCCTGAAGATCATCTCTAAGATTTTGGTGCAAAAAATTAGGCCCTTCCTTGATGTAATTGTGTCAGAAAATCAGGGAGCTTTTGTTCCGGGTAGAAGCATAGCTCATAACTCAGTTGTGGCTCAAGAGGTGATTCGAGGTTATAATAGGAAAGGCATTTCAGCCAGGTGTATGATCCAAGTTGATCTTCAAAAGGCTTATGATTGTGTCTCTTGGAGTTACTTGGAGAAGGCTTTAAGGTTTTTCAACTTTCCTGACAAGCTAATAGGATGGATCATGCAATGCACTTCTACTCCCTACTTCTCTATTATTATTAATGGAGAGGCAAAAGGATTCTTCCCTGGTAAAAGAGGCCTAAGACAAGGTGATCCCCTATCTCCCTTCCTTTTTGTTCTAGTTATGGAGATGCTCTATAGGAAAATGCTGTTATTGAGTAAAAGAAAAGGCTTCTGCTGGCACCCTAAGTGCAAACAGATCAAGCTAAACTGTATGGCCTTTGCTGATGATTTATTGATCTTTTGCAAGCCAACTGTGGCTACTCTTAAGCTCAT
The DNA here is from genome assembly GCA_934048045.1 of Polygonum aviculare. Taxonomy (NCBI): domain Eukaryota; kingdom Viridiplantae; phylum Streptophyta; class Magnoliopsida; order Caryophyllales; family Polygonaceae; genus Polygonum; species Polygonum aviculare. Next base: position 6,793,983 of record OW204027.1, read on the forward strand.
TAAGGAGTGTCTTTTGGAATTTGGGGAGGAATCTGGCCTTAAAGCTAACCCTCTGAAAAGCAAGTTGTTTATTGGAGGTGTTAGTAGTGTTGGCAAAGCTGAGATTAGTAGGTTCATGGATATTGAGCTAGGAACTTTTCCCATTAGATACCTGGGGACTCCTCTCCATTGCAAGAAGCTTAGAATTGTGGACTTTGGGCCTTTAATTAGCAGGATCACTAGCATAATTCAGAGGAAGTTTGTGAGGAAGCTCTCTTATGCTGGTAGGATGCAGGTGATTAAGTCCTTAATTGAGGGAGTTCTCTCCTTCTGGATGCAAGCCTTAATTCTTCCAAAGAAGGTTGTTCAGAAAATTGAATCCCTGTGCAGATCCTTTCTTTGGGCTGGTATTGAGAGTAGTAGGAGATCTTTGGTGGCCTGGAGCAGAGTTTGTAAGCCTTATTGTGAAGGTGGTCTTAATTTCAAAGAGCTCCTATCTTGGAATAAGACTATTCTCTTTAAGCTAGGCTTGGATATTGCTGCTGGGAACAGAAACCTTTGGACCACTTGGGCTAAACAGAATATTATTAAAAGTCAGGATTTCTGGCAAGTGAGGTTTAATAATAATGGCTCTTGGATTTGGAAAGAGCTTGTGAGGCTGCGTGATAAGCTTCTGGATAAGCTCCAATTTAATGGTGCAGGGATTAGCTTCCCTGAGGATATTAAACAGTTGCTTCAAGCAAATGGCAAGTTGAATTGTAATGCAGCTTATGATGTGATCAGGAGTAGACTTAACTGTCAAAAATGGAATGAACTGCTGTGGTGTGGTTCTTTTGCTAGGAAATGGAGGTTTATTTGTTGGCTAGCTACTCTACAGAGATTACCTACAGCTGGTAAACTTAAGAGTTGGGGGCTTATTCAGGATAGTATCTGTGTGTTGTGTGGTTTAGATGAGGAGACAGAGCAGCACCTTTGGTTCCATTGCAATTTTGTTAAGACTGTGGCAGATAGTGTGTTAAACTGGCTGGGTGTTCATGTGAGGAAACACTGTCTCATGGACTGGTGGAGTTGGTTCTTGCAGACCAAGAGGAGGAAGAATAACATCTACCAATCTAAGCTGCTAGGGGTCATGAGCATTATCTATCACACATGGCTCTGGCGTAATGAGGTTATCTTCCATGCTAATACTCAGAATGTTGAGATCTGCTCTAAGAGAATCATTGAAGATTGCAAGTTGCGCATGATTGCCACATTCAAATTGAATGGAAGAAGAGGAGAAGCTTTTAGAAGAAGGCTTCAAATCTGATGAACTTGCTGGCTTGGGTTCAGGGTTTGTTGGTTTTAGCTGAGTGTAAAGTTGGAACCCCCTCTCCCTGCTTACTGAATGTTGCAGCTCCTAGCTCATCATAGGGATGTAAGTAGGGGTGTGACCCACGTTTTTGCATCGAGTATATAATTGCTAACTCCCTTCTCTGGGGCTTGTTGGCAGTGTATACCTTGCAGGGTGTTTCGGTTCCTTCTTTGAGTGTTTTGTTGGATTCTGCTTGCTGTGTGCAGTTGTGAGGTGTTTTGATCTCTTTTGGGTAGGTTTGGGTGTTTGGGTAGCATGTATCTCTTCCACCCTTGACCTGCCCAAGCTGAGCTTTATGGGGAGTCATTGCAATGAGGCTTAGGGGGGGCTTGTCCCTACGTTGTGGCATCGTGTAAGTTGTGATCTTGCCTTGCTTTGAGGAGAAGTCACAACTTACCTTGCTGGGAGTTTTGGTGGAAGTTAGGACTTTGATGTATTTTGATTTTCTTTGGCTTCAAGTTTCTTGGGCCTTTACTATTGTCTCTTGTTTTTCGGTTTCTTAATAAAATTTTGACCATTTGCAAAAAGAATTATGTAATTTTATAATTCAAAAAAAATAAGCGCCGTTTTAGAACAAAGTATATATGATAACATTTGTAATTGTTATAATAAATTCATACACAAAGCAGTAAATAAATAAACAACACCCCCGTACAAGGTACGGGTCATTTGCTAGTATACTTCTAAACCTGAAACAGTTAAGGATTGAGTGGTTTGAGACATTATATATGGAGGGTGTACCAACTAATAAGTCTGGTTCGATAGGTTATTCATTTGAATTCAGATTGAATACAAATTTGGGATGTTGAAATTTACATGTCAATTTGATAGGGTTATTGCAAGTTTACTTCATTGGGTTCGGGTCAGTTAGTTTGGTTCGAAATTAGGTTCATATCATCAATTTTATAGGTTAGTTGGGTCAAATCATTATGGTTTTCTTGCAAGTTGAGGTTGATCAATTGTCAAGTATTTTATACTTCCGTTTGACACCAGCGTAATTTCGACTAGATTAATGATGAAAGAAAGTTATTTTTATTTATTTATTTTAATAATAATATGTATATTTATATTTAAATAATTTTATATATGCAATTTTGAGTTATAAATATAAAATTAAGTTACAGTATTCATAAATCATATATAAATTAATAGTATTTTTTATTTTTATTATTTAAAAAAGTTCTCGTATAAACATGAGGTAATTATCTACATTAACATCATCAAATTCGAGTTTGCACTACATAGGTTCATGTCACTAAATTTAACCAATTGACCGATTCTAAATGTTGTGATTATCTGATTCTAAGATTGAGATTTCACACTATCAAATTCAAGTTTGCTTTACATAGGACAATGTCACTAAGATTACCAATTAACCGATTCTAAGAGTTTTAGCTTTCATAATACTTATCGGATTCAAATAACATATGTATTTAATTTATAAAACTTATACCATATATAAATTAGTATATTTTCAATTTGTTTGAAAATGCCTCGGGTAAGATGGATTATTTGAATCCGTCTTACCTACAAAAATCCGGTCCGGACCGGATTTTTGGACCGGACCGGTACCGACCGGGACCGGACCGAGGCACTTCCGGTCCGGTCCCCGGTCCATGAATTTTAGATATCCGGTCCCGGTCCGGACCGGATATTTAATTAATAAATAAAAAATAAATTTAAATAAAAAATATATTATTTTTAATGTTTTTATAGTTTATTTTTAATATTTAAGTTTCACATTTATATTATATACTTAATAATATTATATATTTTTTAATTTATATAAAATTTCTCTAAATAAATTATTATTTTTTCAATAAAAAATTAAATTTTAATTCAAATAATATTTTTTAAAAATAAAAATAAAAATCCGGTCCAAAACCGGACCGGACCGGGACCGGGACCGGACCGGACCAGAAAACTCCGGTCCGGTCCCCGGTCCTTATATTTTAGGGAATCCGGTCCCCAGTCCGGTCCGGTCCGGTTTTGGACCGGTGCTCAGCCCTAATAATAAGTTCAAACTTAAAAAGTTTGAACGTAACTCCAAATGTAACAAATCAAAAAATTTACTACATATATATCTATTATTTTTTTGAAGGAAAAAACTACGTTTAGTACGTGTACAAATTTAACAAGTTATGATTTTATTGATTATATAAACAACTAATTAAATATAAAATTGTACAAATTATTTGTTGTCATCGAACCCTACAGTTACACGCGTTGGCGTGTTACCCGACGTCTATACCGACAATTGTATCCGTCGATACATTTCCGACAGTTTGTGGTATCGTTTGGTTTCGTCGGAAGGAGTAGGTGTGCTCATACCCGACAGTTGTGAATGTTGGCATCAAGTCCGACAGTATTACCGACAGTCATATTCGTCGATATATTCCCGATGTTGGGCGTCAGCAGGCTTCTGTCGGGGATCACTAATATTCTCGTTTGGTTAAACGTAGGAATTAAAATTCACGGGAAGTTAAATCACATGAATTTAATTCCCATATATTAGGTTTCACATGATTTGAGAAAAAGTGTTTGGTTATATTTAATTACCCAGTAATTGAATTCCTACAATTTGTTTGGTGGGAAGTGCAAAATCATGGGAATTTGTTTGAAATTACCACAATAACCTTTATCCATTAAAAACTGTAATTTAAATTAAGGGTAAAAATGAAATTTATAATTTAAATAAGAAATAATTATTTTTAATATATGGAGGAATTAAATCTTACTCACCCCTTCCATGGTAATTGCAATTCCTCCATTTTGGAGGAAGTGCAAATCATGGGAATTTAATTTCCCATGATTTTGGTGTGAAACAAATATAACCAAACACAGGAATTTAAAGCCAATTCCTGGGTTTTCTCAATTCCCATGATTTTGAAAGTGAACCAAACAAGCACTTAATAGTGAGGATATTTCAATTAGAAAAATTAGGTTAAGATATATTAACTTAAATCTATTATGATTGGGGTACACTTACCCAATTTCCTCTGTTAAAATCAATTTTCAAAATGGAAAGAATATTCCTAATGTCTTGTTAGCACTCATCACAATCTTTTTTTTTTTGAACAAATATAAAAGAATATATTTTTGTAGTTTTTTATATAATTTGGTTTTATTTATTTATGAACCAAAATTAGTCATTTTAGACATTTATGTAATACTTTTAGACATTTTTACAAGATTTTTGGGTATTTTTACAAACCAAAAAAATAAAGATATATTTGCAAAATGATTATCAAATAGCGGTGCGGGGTACTAAGTTCTCTGTATAGTATAGATAGTATAGATAGGTACTGGCTTAATACATAAATAGACCCCTATACTTGAACCTTTTTTGCAAACAGATCCCTCTACTTGAAAATGTTCTATAAGACCCCCTACTAATACGAATGTGTTCTATTGAACCCCTTATCACTAATCACATATCAAGTAATATAAGGTGGTTTATTTTATGTATTAAGTCTATCTTGTTGTCATAATTGTGACTAACAGAGTCTTATGCGGCTTAAAATTGGATAACGTGACGATTACTAATCAATTATGGAAGCCAAGTCAGCATGTGTTTGTTTCATGTAACGAAAGATCAATGATAAGGGGTTTACTAGAACAAATTTATCTGAGTAGAGGGGTTTGATAGAACATTTTTAAGTTTAGGGGTCTATTTGCAAAAAAGGTACAAGTATAAGGGTTTGTGTATGTTTTTTTTTTGATAAGGTAAGAATTAGGTGTCCTGTTTACGGGGGACGACCTAGAGCATCCTTTCGGATGAGAACAAGAAGTTCTTCATGATTCGCAATGTGATCAATAGGGAGGTTGTGGCCCAGTTTTGCGATTTTATCAGCCACAAAATTGAGTTCCCTATTCACATGCTTGATCTTGACTGTCTCAAACTCATGGAGGAACGTCCAAATGTCCGAGATCAGTAGGTCTATCTAAGCCCATAGATAAGGGTTTGTGTATGTATTAAGCCCATAGATACTACCTAAGTAGACCTGTCAAAAGTTGACCCGACCCGAAAACCCGACCCGACCCGACCCGAAATTTCTGGGTTTCAACCCGAAAATTTGAACCCGAAACCCAGTTTGAACCCGAACCCGGTAAACCCGAAAGTTTCTGGGTTAGGGTCAGGGTCAATCCGCTGGGTCAAAAAATCTATAAGGCGGAAAACTTATTTTAGAATACACTCTAATATAATGAAATGACTGATTGACGGGTAATTGTGCACCCAAAGGTTTTAATTATATTACAATATATTAAGTTTATTTTGGAAAATTATGATATATTTTATCATTAAAATATTTAAAAATAATATTTTGTTATTATATTTTATTATTTAAATAATATTTTATTTAAGTTTTGGTCAAAAAATTGATACTCTTGACCCGTTGGATTGACCCGACCCGACCCGAAACCCGAACCCGAAACGACCCGACCCGAACCCGCCCGACCCAACCCGATTGACAGGTCTATACCTAAGTCAAGTTTTCATCCAAAATTTCATTTCAATAGTAAAAAGATGATTTTGAACGTACGTGAATTATGCCCCATTGTACCGGTAGGTATCCTGTAAATAACCCTAAAATTGTATAATAGTTACGAAATAATTTATTAACTGAATAACGGTACACAAGTTGGTCGTAATTATATTTCTTCTTTGTTTAGTTAAACACAACAAGTTGCTCATAATTGAACAAAAAATTATTCACATTCTTAACTAATACTTCAACTATTCACACTAAGTGGTCAATGTCTTATTGCATCAAATATATTAATTATTTTGGTACGTAAGAGTTCATTTTCTCTACATTAGTACGTACGTATATATACGTTAGATTCTACTATAATACTTCAGACCTTATCTCAATCATATATTCATTTTTAAACTCAAAGTGCTATTTGTTTATATTTAAAAGATGAAAAATAGTTGGTTAGAAACAACGAGAACTATTTAATTAAGGTTACTTGGTAGCTAGGTACGTGTGAACAAAAATTGAATCTAGCTAGCAATGACATTTGAAGTCCCCTATATATATGGCCAGATATTGTAATTGTATGTTCCATAAGCATTCACCAGCTATCCCAACTAAGCTAAGCTTATAAGACCAAAATCCGGTAGCGTTAATTAATCTCCCAATTAGCCATGGCACTTGTGACGCCTTCTCACGTGACCCTCCCGTTCTCACGTGCCGGTTCTCGGTCGACGACGAACCACCACCGCCTCCACCTTCGTCCGGCCAGTTTTGCGCCACTTAAACTCCCCGTTTCGAAGCCGAGGGTTTGCCCTCTTCGTCGGGTTCGGTGTTCCGTGTCCCTCCCGCCGTCCAAAGGGTACATTAATTAATCTCTCATCGATCTTCCATTAATGGTTCATGGTTTACGTACGTACTTAATTAAGAAACATTTGATTATTTATTCGAATCTTTGGGTTCAGGACTGGAAGTTCTCTGGATGTTGAGCTCAGAGTGCGTGATTATGAAATTGATCAGTATGGAGTGGTGAACAATGCTGTTTATTCAAGTTATTGTCAACATGGTATGTGTTTTTATTTTTAACTATTTCAAATATATAATGGTACAATCTTAATTTTTTTTATGAGAAATTTGTCGTTTTTATTTTTTTAGAGGTTTCATTATTTTTTTTAACCGGTTTAATTTTAGTTTTCAAAATCAGAAAGTTTATCTTATACCATTAGGACATAATTTAGAAAGATCGGGTATAAGGACATAATTTAGAAAGACCGTATAAAAAAATTTCTATCAAAAATGGCCTACAATTTCTACTTCTATATAAGTTGAATGCATGATAGACTGATAGTACAATACAAACTTCTCCAATTTATATATGTATTTACGGACCATTAGTTGTCACTTGTCAGTATGCCTTGTGACAATTTGGTAGAACAGTTATCTTTTTCTATTATATTTCATAAAATTAATAAATAAATATAGTATGGTATAGGACTTTTAAAATTATTATATTGATGATATGAAAACTTAATATTGTGGAAAATGCTTTAATTCAAGTACTTAATTACTACTTTTATATCAACTGAAATAACACACATACTTGATAAATTGTACGTAAATACAGCACATCGTGAGCTATTAGAGAGTATTGGTGTCGACGTTGATGATGTTGTTCGCTCAGGAGAAGTTTTTGCACTTTCTGAGATGTCTCTTAAATTCATTGCACCTCTCAGGGTACGTACGTATATTGGATTAATTAATTAATTAGATTATCTTTCACCCTTTAATCTATCCATCAATATATCAAGATTGTATTTTTAACACCCCAATGTTAGAATTGTGATTATGATTTCAACTTCTTTTTTTCATTGAATGATTAAAGACGGTTAGTTTCGTGAATTTTATAATTTTCCTGGATGAAAAATTCAAATTTCGACTGTAACAATTATTTATTCTCTTAGTGTGCTAAAATTAACTCTTGCTTAATGTGTATTAGTCTTGGAGGCTTTAATGCTGAAATGTTGTATTTACAAATGGTCTCAGGGTGGAGACAAGTTTGTGGATCGAGTAGCGGTGACCGACTCCTCGGCTGCTCGCTTTCGTTTCGAACATCGTATCTACAAGCTGCCCGATCTAGAGGTTTGCTACACATACACACAAATACATAATAAAACTTGCATCCCAGCTCCATCATTCAGTTCATCGATCCGTCTAATTAAATTAATTAAATAATTCAATCGGTATCTTCTTGGCAGCCCATACTTGAAGCCAAGGCCACTGTAGTTTGGCTCGATGACAACTACAAACCTGTGCGCATACCACCACAAATACGGTCCAAGTTGGTTCAACCACGCCCTAAATTGCTCGAACCATCCTCCTCCGCCTCCTCCTCGTCTCTTATTACCGGTGTGCCATCTTAATAATCAGTGTGAAAACATCAAGTTGTTGTTACTAGCTAAGCTTTGTGCAATCCGTATGAATAATTGGCTTCTACGTGTTTTGTAAGCAACGTAACACATTCAATGAATAACAAACTTTCTTCCCCTCTAGTTTTCTCTCCATCTTATTACTCTTTTTTTTTTTTTTTTTTGTCGAAGATCTTATTAATTACTTTTTGAAACATGGTTTCAACAAAAATTGAATACTTTTTCCCATGTAGTGAAGTGGTCAATTATAAGAACCCTTATTTCAAAGATTGCTTCAAAGAAGTAGACTTAATCGGGCCTTCTTATCCTTCTAAGCTAGTTTGTTATTTAAAAAAAAAGTTATTTTATGGCCTTAATCGAGCCTTGAGACAATGGTTTCAAAGGCTTACCTCTTCCTTGTTGCCTCTTAATTTTCAACCATGCATTTTTTTATGTACACATTTAGGGTTTGTGAAGTTTTGACTTGTAAGCATATAACCATAAAAATAATAAATAATAAATTCCGGTTCGGTTTATTATGGATCTTGGGTCTATATTTTTGAATGGATTCTACTCGATTGGGTGCAAACAGGCAAAGTGGTGGGGTTTTTTCTTTTTTGAAAAGGTAATGATTAGGGGACCACCCCTTACTGGGGGGAGCCCTAGAGCATCCTTTCGGATGAGAACGAGATGTTTAGGAAGTGTTGAAATGGTAGTGCTTGGGAGACTATGGCCTATTTTTGCAATAAGGTCGGCTACAGTGTTACAACACCTACTCACATGATAGATCTTAATGGTTTCAAATTTAAGCAACGAGACCATTATATCGGATCTTAACATTTATATTTTCCAAGGGCATCGCCCTATATTTTTCACGGCTTGGATTTATGTTAGGTTGTCGCCTTCTAGCTCGAGTTTCTTTATTCTGAGTTGTATGGCTCTCCTAAGTCCGTCTCATAATGCAAGTGTTTCAGTTTTTAATGTCGAGACTTTTTGATTCTTGGTTGTTGCTATATCAAAGTGGTGGGGGTTTGTTTAGTAATATATACTACACAATGCCTGCCTTTACATGTTGGAAAAAATACAAAAATTATAGTATTATGCAATTTATGCCTTTACTTGTTGAAGAAGTTACAAAAATTATAATACTATGCCTTTACTTCTTGAAAAGGGTAAAAAAATGAATTACAATGCTACAATAATTACTAGCTAGTGGCATCTATGTCTTGTGAGGAATATCTCACACCGGGTAAATCGTCCGCCTTGACCCGCCCCCCGAGTACATGCTTCAAGAGGAATCGCACAAGGGTAGATTGCTCCCAAGTTGCTCCGAGAAATCCTTTCTTTGTCATCCACCTCCCTTGTCCCTTTCTTTTCTCCATTCTGCCTAGAAACCTCTGGTAAAATGCCCGCCCGTAATGTAAGCCAGGATTGTCCTGATCGGAAGAGGTCGGGAGGGGAGCGAAACCCTAGACAAAACAAACGAGTGGAATTTCATATATATATATATATATATATATTAATATATCAATATATCAATATATAGCCATACAAATAGTAAATTCAACATAGATAGCAGGTTAAGAGGAGAGACGAGTCCCATTCTCAAACCTATATAGATTTCATTCTTAAATCGATTGGCAATGTGAGGAGCAATTCATATACTTCTATATTGCCTTATTTTTCTCCCAACTTTCCACGTGAGATTCACAATTTAACCCCAACATCTCTCATCCTCACACAACCTTAGCTAGAATGACGAACGGTCCAAGTCCTTGACCCGAACCATCAGCTTTGATACCATGCCACTTGTTAGGAAGGGAGACATGTCTGATTGTCAAGCCTGACATACCTCACAATCGAGAACGGTGAAACCTCTTGGTTCCTAAGCCGAACCATCAACTATTATATCACTTGTTAGAAAGGGAGACATGTCCAATTGTCAAGCTCAAGATGGAAGGTCATGAGGTTCCATCCCAATGAAAAGTAACCCAAATACTTATATGTTGACCATTTGTTTCTCCGCTAACTGTTAATGATTGATTCACGATTAAATACCAACTGAAACAAGTAATTCAAGCCACGTTTCATTTTTTGAACTACAAGTACCTAAACTGTTAAAAATGATCATGGTACTTCAATATCGGTTCTTTTTTAACTCAATGTACAACAATCTATTAATTTAAAAAAATAACAAATTTATGATAAATAAAAAAAGTAATCAAGTTGAATCAAAACAAAAAAGTATAAAAAATCCTATTATTAGAGATGCATCATAAATTCATCAAACCAAATTGAGTAGTCCAAATGCAAATCACAAACAATAAACAATTTTGTGATGAGCTATCTACAAAAGAAACTAAATAAATACAACAAAAAGGGGTGAGATTGTTTGCATCCATTGTGGTAAGATTTGATGGGATTTCACTTCATCCTCTCATTTCCAAAAAGGGGTGAGACAAAATCAAAGCATCGAGAAGGGCGGAGTTCCGGGAGTAGCTGTCCAAAGAAGACCACAGGGGAAGTGCGATCTTCTCCTCCATGCAAGATCTGCTCCGAGTAGCGAACGAATCCCCTAAACCGGTTCTTACTTTCCATCTTGAACCCTTATATTCTTGCCCTGCACCTAGACTACTTGATTTACATCTATAATCTGATTATAGATGTAAATCAAGTAGTATTGCCTTGTAGGAAGACAATTGTTAAGAATTTTCATCTTGAACCCTTATATTCTTTCCATCTTGCACCTAGATTAATATTGCCTTGTAGGAAGACAATTGTTAAGATTTTTTTGAGGATGTATGAGGAAACGAAGCTGGAATTGACGAATGAGTTGCAAGAAGTTAGTGTTTGCCTTACAATTGATACATGGACTAGCTGTCAGAACGTCAACTACATGGTCATAACTGATCATTTTATAGATAGTGCTTAGACAATGCATAAGAGAATTCTAAATTTTTTTGTTATTCCCAACCATAGTGGGAATACAATTGGAAAGATCTTAGAGGACGCTTTGATTGAATGGGGGATTGAGAATGTGCTGACAATTTCTGTTGATAATGCTTCTCCTAATAAGCATGTCATTGATTATGTGAAGAGAAGGATGATGGGTTGGAGTAAGAAACCAGTATATGGAGGAGAGTTTCTTCATGTGAGATGTCTTCCTCATGCCATCAATTTAACTGTAAAATCTAGTTTGAAAGAGATGGAAAGCTCAATTGTTGCAATAAGGAATGCAATTATGTTTGTTAGGAGTTCTGCTGCTAGGACAAAGGCTTTCAAGAAGTGTGTTGAGAAGGATAAGATTGAATGTAATAAGATATGCATTCTTGATGTCCAAACACGATGGAATTCAAGCTACATGATGTTGGATGTTGCAATAGAGTTGAAGAGGGCATTTCAGAGGATGGCAAGATGATCCATTGAATTACAGAAGCTATTTTAGTGAGGAAGAGGACTTGAATGATGATGATGAAGATGGAACTCAAGCTCAAAGGGGTGGAGGAAGAATGAGAGTTGGACCTCCTAAGGATGTGGATTAGGAAAAGGCGGAGTGTTTTGTCAAATTTCTTACGGTTTTCTATCAAGTGACAATAAATTTGAGTGCTTCAATGGAGCCAACTGCACACTCTGCATTCCATGAGATTGTAGGTATCAAACATGAGCTAGATGATTTGACTATCTACTTGCCAGATGAGAACAACAGTGAAGTAGATCACATTCTATATGACATGGCAAGAAATATGATAACCAAATTCAACAAGTATTTCAACTCTCTTGATGACATAAATCCCTTATTTTTAGTAGCTCTTGTTCTCGATCCAAGATACAAGATGGAGAGACAAGGTGAAAGGATGTTTTGCTTGAGCAACACTGAAGTTAAGAGAATATCTGACAAGGTGAAAGATTTGATGATTAAGCTTTGTGACAATTATGGACCTAGTGGTTCAAAGAAATCTACAAATTAAGAGAGTGGAATTGTAGTTGAAGGCAGTAGTCAGGGAAGAAGAAATGGAAAGGACAAGATGGTTTGCTTTAAAAAGAAGAAGGCTATGCTAGAGGATTGAGACAAACAACTTGAAGAAGGAGAAGATTTGGTCGTAGGTCATGAAGTAGATAGGTATTTGCTCGATCCTATTGAAAAACCTAAAACAAGAGCTAAATTCAAGATTACTGATTGGTGGAGGGTTAATGGGAGCAAGTATCCATGTTTGCAAGCTGTTGCTAGAGATGTGTTGGCAATTCAAGTGTCCACAGTGGCTAGTGAATCAAGTTTTAGCACGGGTAAGAGGGTTATCGATCCTTACAAAAGCTCGATGACACCTAAGACTGTTGAAGCCTTGATTTGTTACCAGAATTGGTTGAAGAGTGATACTATCATTACTTTGGAATACCTCCCAACCATAGAAGAAATAGAATTCTATGAGGAAGTTGAAAAAGGTAATATAACTTAAAACTATTTTACTTTTTTATTTATGTTTCTACTATATTAAGTTTTATCTAAGAAGCAGTGTTCTAAAAATCCCTTCTAGGCCCCGCCTAGGCACCGTCTAGGCGCTAGTCGGCCCCCGTCTGCCTAGCCTTATACCCCGCCTAGGCGGGGTCTAGGTATCTGTTAAGGCCGCCTAGGCAACCGTTTAGGCCGCCTAAGCGCTAGGCAGTCCCTCTCCGCCTTGGATCCGCTTAGGGTTTATTAGAACCAAGGCTAAGAAGTAAGAACTTCTTCATTCTTTCATTAACTTTTGTGTCTTTGTGAATATGTAGAGAGGGAAGAAGAAGCCAGACAAGGAGCAACTTTGAATTCTACCAACACTATGAGTACAAATGCGTCAACTGCTCCTACGCCTCAATCATCTGCGAAACCATCTACAACTGTCAAACCAGCAACCAAGAAAAAGAAGCTCGCCAAGGGGAACAAATAAACAAGTTTCATTTTCTTTTGTTTTGATAGATGTTTTAGTTTTTTTGACCTTAAATGATACTTAAAACTTGATTTTTTTCATTAGATGTTAAGATTATGATTTGAACTTTTGGGTTGCTCAGTTTTTAGCTCTTGATGGTAATAAGAACCGAACCAAATTTAGGAACAGGAAAAACCCAAAAAAAAATGACAAAGTTCGGTTAACCAAATTAACAGAAGTTAGGAACTGAATAAAGTTCGGGTACGGTTATTACGGTTCCTAACGAAAATTCGTAGGAACCAAACCGAACTAAAAAAATTGTTTAACTTGCGGGTAGGCTAAAAATAGTCAGGAACCGAAGTATCCCAGCCCTAATAAGAACATCATACTAGGCAGTTCCCCCTGGTATGATTGCGAGAACATCTTACCAGACAGCCCCCCTTGGTATGATATGTAAAAACATCCTAACATGAGGTTATCCTTGGTGCGATTTCCTCCTTCGCAAGTGACAAAGCTCTAGAGCATACTCAAATTCAGTAACAAATATTATAGGACGCCGCATCACACCTACATCCAGGGTACAATCCTAGACCAAGCGCACGAAAATGTTTTCGGAAACACGCTTCAACTCATGCCGTACAGTTGAAGAACGAGTGCACCGTTCAACAAAAGACAAAAGCAATGCAATCAATTCCAGATATAGCTTCTAGAATTACACCCTCTTCCTTCAGAATAGGGACCATTAGACATGGCCTACCTATCTTATTAAAAGGTGATCATAATACTGATTAACCTTCTCATTATTGGACAAGCATCTTTGGATACCCTGTATGAGAAATTGAGAACGAATCTTCAGATTAAACTTGTGACCAACATGTACAGGACATCGGTTCACTTGATACGACTAGAAAATGTTATAATAGAACGAGACCGAACGATCACTTCTAGACACCATATCTAGAGCATATCTCTCCCGCTAAACACCGAGTCGCTAGACTCAACATGCTTACTTTACCAAGAAGATAGATTTTGACATCTATCAAGTTTTTGGTTGATTAAGACAAGCGTCCTAGAAGCGCCCTTTGCAGAACATCGATGGTCGCCTTCAGTCTAAGCCTATACACTAAGACTCTTGGACCACCAAACACTTTTTAGTGTCACAAAACACATATGTGCATCAAAGCATAAATGGCCATACAGAGGGCCGGCATAGTTAGACACAGAATCCAAGATATAAGGGGTCTAAAACATCACCCCACCAGAACAAGGCATGGTGCTAGTACCACGCCGGAAAGTGTTTCATCGGCATCGACAAGACAAAGTCATCAACAGACGAAAAACAAGTACTAGCAAAGATGAACATAGATAAAGTTATGCCAAAAAGTTTCATCAGGTAGAAGGATTACACTTCTGGATTTGCCTAGGTAGGCTCCATATTGGTGGTCTCCCCAGCATCATTGGCAGTTTCCCCAACTTCATTGGCATCCCCCGATGGAAGCAGGAAATCAACGTCATCACTCAAGTAATCTAGTGGCAAAAAATCTTCGCCTGGGACCTTGGAGCCTAGAGGGAAAAGTTCATCGAAGGTTTTCTTGAGCCTTGCCAGATCCCAACGCTCTCCTCTCCCATTAGCAACGTCTTCCAGGACCTTGATCTTCGCCTTCATTGAGTATAATGTTCCCACATCAATTACCACATTGGGGAACGCCTCAGCACTCCTTTGCAAGATGACAACCTTCTCGAATTGAGCATCAACCTCATCTTTCAACTTGGAGATCAAGATTTGTTGAGAATCATTCATAGACTGGAAGTTTTGGATGTGACGACCAGCTTCCAGCGCCGATTCAGATGCATGCTTCTCCTTGGCCCTCAAAATCGCCATCTCTTTCAAACAAGAACTGAGGCCATAGCTAATTCCTGTGTTGCTTGAAAGACAATAGGGAACATTAGGCTCGCGTCTCCGAAATCAAAAGTAAACCAAGAATGGAGTAAGGACAACTTAGTTTCATGACAGAATTCTTGGCATGATCAAGAGCCTGACTAGGAGCATAACCTAGGAATGGGCTTTTAACAGCCGCAGGAATAGTTTCCATGACAGTACTCCAAAAATCCTTTACATCTTCTTCAGAGAGATCGATTGTCAGGGGGTTTTCTACTTTGCATTTTTTAGGAAGGTAATCTTGAGTTACTTCTTTCTTGAGGCAATAGGAGGAGGAAGTCTCGATCCACGGGACCTTAACATTCACTGGAGCATAGCATCGGTCGAAGTATTTCTCTCACGACCTAGACAACACAAGGGGTAGGGGTATTACAAATGCCCTAAGGATATTAAGCGATGAAAATAGTAAAGACGATTGAATACAAACTAAGTGATTACTGGAAGAAGCAAATCTGGAAGAACTCGTCATCTTGGTAGCTAGGGGTGAGTTTTCAACTTCAGTGTCCTCTTGATCGGAATTCAGGGACAGACAATCACTAGTAGCTCCCTCTGGCTCGCTGAAAACTTTGCTAGGGGTACGGTTATCAGATGGGGTTGTTAGAAGCAATTTGATGTAGCCTTTGATGGATGTCTTAGAATTGAAGCCCTTCGGCACTACATCATACAACACACTAACACACAGTTTAGACACAAACCGTTAACATGCAGAAGAACTCATATGAGAGTTGAAATAAGAATAAAAACAGAATCTTACAAGTTGTGTTCCATGCATTTAGAAACACATCCTTGTAGATTTCTCCTAATTCTCCCAAGGATCTTCTTTCTACAAAGAAGTATCGGGCTTGCCAACCAAGGTTAGGGGTTTTCATGCCCGGGATCAAAGGGTCCATGGTATTTCTAAAATGAAGGGTGATTCGGCCCAGCCTTGTGGGTACCACCTTGTATGCGTTCAGAAGCTCACTAACGGTCATAACAACGCCCTTCCTAACGCCAACTCATCTACACATCTCAAAATTCGCCAAGTAGTGGGCATAATTTCAAACGGAGAAACCCTAAGGGCTTAAAGGTAATCACGGATGAAAGGCGAGAAAGGAAACCTAAGCCCTAGAGTAAACGAGAACTCGATGAAGCACATCCTGATGTGATCTCACTTCCAGGATCGGTCGAATTCGGGTTCGACTGAGCTCTTTGTGGAGGTGTTCGTGTAAAGAATGAGTATGAAACTCAAATTGGACCTTTATATTGAAAATAGATGGCGATTTGTTTGAAGTTACAAACTGAAGTACAAGTGTTTTTGTGGGACAAAGTAATGGGAAAGGAAAACAAGAGATCAACGGGGGAATCGAGAGCTAGAAGCCGGCAAGAGAGGACTCCCTCGGCCCGTTCTCCCTTGGGGGAGAAGAGACCGAATGAGTAGGGCTTAAAGCTCTCTTACTCAAATTCAATCTAAGACAAAATGAAGGCCCTAGGCGCCCTTATATAGGCTGAGGTAAGGGGGAGAGAGCGGCTGCTTGGAGTGGGCGCCAAGCTTCGTATGGAGGTGGAGAGAAGTGGTGGCCAAGGCAAGCTCCTTGGAGTGGGCGCCAAGTTTCCGAGAGGAGGTTTGAGAAGAGTGGGCACCAAGCATCATTAAAGTGTGAGGAGGTGATGTGGATTGGTGGCCAAGGCAAGCACAAATCAGCCGGCCTTTAATGATGTAGATTGGCGGCCAAGTAACACATGTCTTCTTGGATGATCCAAACTTGGCGGCCAAGGATTTACGTTGGGTGTTGAGGAGTGGCGGCCAAGCAACCTCCCAAGTGGGCTTTGGATAATTCTCTTGATGTTGGGCTTCGGGCCTATCAAGGTTCTCATTCGGGTCAAGCGCTTGGAGGCACACTAACACTTGACTAGGTGGGTTGTGTGGAGCGTGGGCCAAATGGGCCCGAAGTTGTTCTTGCAACATTCTAGCGCGTTGCCTAGTCAAGGCCCCGGGAGGGTGGTTTAGTTCCTTAGCCATGGTCGACCGTGTGGCAGGTCGTGCCCGACCTTTGTGCGGGTGGCGTCGGGAGTGCCTTAGAGAGGCACTGGCCTGCGCCTCGGGCCGCGCCTTAACGCCTCCCGCGGGGTGCCTTGTGGAGGCACCGGGCGCACCGGCGTCACTTGCGGGATGAGGCCCCGAAGGGGCACCGGGAGGCACCGGGGCGTCGGTGCCTTAATGTGATCCGGGCGCGATCACATCATCCTCCCCCAGTTGAGAAGGATTTGTCCTCGAATCTTCTTTGTCGAGCGCAACGCCCGCGCACACATTCACGATTGGTGTCCTCCTCCGTGTGGGTCGATGGACGGATTTATTGTAGGCGAACTCGGTGAAAGCTAGGCAATTTTCCCACCTGCGCAAGTTAGTCCGCAAAAAATAATGAAGTAAGGCACCCAAGGTTCTATTAAGAACCTCGGTTTGTCCATTCGTGAGTTTAGAGTCGACAAGGAGTGACCGTCCATCAAGGGGAATTAGGCACGTCGGCCTCTCTTGGATAGCTCGGTTCACCTCCTTTCCCCAGGCTATCATAAGATGTTTTGAACTGCCTTCACAGGCCTTAAGCTCCATTTTCTTTTTGACACTCTTCTTTCTTAGCTCCCTCGCCTTCTTGTCGGCGATTACTTCATGAGGAGCTAAGGGATGCAAGGTGAGCTTCTTACCGTCCCTATGGAAGATATACTCGTTGGTAACCCCTTGGTGAATAACAGCTCGGTCATATTGCCAGGGTCGGCCCAAGAGTAAATGGCAGGCAGTCATAGAGACAACGTCGCATAGGACCTCATCTTCATAAGGCCCGATGGCGAACTTAATCAAGGCTTGCTCCTTGACCATCACAGGTGCATCAGAGTTAAGCCAATGTAGTGAATAATGGACCTTGCGGGGTGTCATCTCGAGGTTGAAGCGAGAGACCACCTCGGTGTCGATTAAGTTGCTACAAGATCCACCATCTATGATAACACTACACACTTTGCCTTGGATAAAGCATCGTGTGTGGAAGATGTGTTCTCGTTGTGAAGGTACCGAGGGCCGTTCATTAGTGAAGAGAGCTCGTTGAACAACAAAGCACTCACCACTAACGGTGGGTACGTCTATTTCCTCCTCGCTTTCGCTTTGCTCCAACTCCTCTTCCGACTTATAGTCACCAGCTTGGTTGAGGAGCACTTGTATTTGGTTAGGGCAATCGCGAGCAAAATGGCCCCACCCTAAGCATTTAAAACACTGGAGGTCGCGCGTTCGAGAACTAGCGCCATCCTTCGGCGCGGTGGGGGCGTGGGGCGCTTCCCGTTTAGCCTGAGCAGGGTTGACCTCGGTTATGGGCTCCCTAGCCTCACTCCTCTTAGGAGGTGGATTAGAACTCGAAGATCCTGAGCTCCATGTACGGCCACTCCCACCACTACACCTACTTTGCAAGTTTTGATAAACTTGATTAGTGTAGTGGAGGAGGTCGGCAATGGAGGCTTCCGTGCCAAAGCGTTGCATTTCCACATAGGCAGCCACTTCGGAATTTAGGCCCCCGATGAATTTAGAGATAATATATCTCTCCGGAAATCGAACACAGGACCGGAAAACTAGTTGCCGCAGCTCCTTATAATATTCATCAGGGTTGCGGGCCCCTTGCTTAATCCGCTCCAATTTAACTTGGATGCGATCAAGATAATCCTCGGGCACGAATCGGTCTCGCATAGCCCGCTTAAGCTGACCCCACGTGCGGATGGGGTCCTCGCCTTGATATGCCCGATCCTCTTTCTCTTCTTGCCACCATGAATAGGCAAAGTCGGTGAAGCGGATGGTGGCAATGGACACTCGTTGGCGATCCGGATAGCCGTAATATTCAAAAACGGCCTCGGTCTTAGCCTCCCAATCTAGATAGGCCTCTACGTCCGAGGTTCCGGCAAAGGGTTCCACCGTGAGTTTAATTCCGTGGTGGTGGTCCCTTGGTTGATCCATGGGAAGGTTAGGACCGTGGTCAGGGACCCGGTCTCGGACCCGAAGTTCATCCCGAGGTGCGAACGGATCGGGTAGGTTACGCCGGGGTCCGAGGGGAGCCACAAGCGGCCCTCGGTGTTGCCGGTTCCGGGGCGGCCTTTCCTCGTGTTCTGGGAGGACAGCCGGTGGCCTCCGAGGGGGAGGGAGAATAGCCTCCAATCTCAGAGACTCGTCCTTCGAAAGGACGGGCTTCTTTTGCTCCAAGGCCTCATGATGAGTCCCCGAATATTGTCCCTCCTCGAATTGAGGGCTCGGCGAACGCTCATGCCGTGGAGACATGCTAAGGCGTTGCTCGATCTTATCATCCAAGGCCCGGAGCAGCTCGTCACGGGACTTCTCATAGGTTTCCCGAACGTCCGCTCGGGCATCATCTCGGACCTCTTGTAAGAGGCCGCGGAGCACCTTCCAAGAGAAAGTGTTATCCGCTTCCTCCGTGTCGTCAGGAAGATTCTTTTTCTTTGGCGGGTCCTGAGACATGATTAAATAAACAAATACGGAACTTGGTAATGGTTAGATAAATCCAACGACCCACTTGTGTTTGACTCGAAAAACTTTTTTTTTTTCTATAAAAAGCGATCAAATGGGGAGGACTGACTCGTGTTTAGACGCGATTTTATGTGGCTCTCGAACTCACATACTCGACTTTAGGATCGTTTACTCCGCCACCAAAGGTCCTTAACACAACTCTTTCCTCCACTCGCTCGAGTTAGAGCGACAACAACCGGAAATCAAAACAAACGATCGGAGCTTGTGGGCAAGTGTTTACTAGCCCCACAAGTCGGGAATCCCGTTGCTCGGGGTTAGGATTAAATCGAGGCAAGGAAAAGGCCAATAAGAAAACACGTCTTGGCTGGCCCCTTTTCGAATTTTGCTTGTTCGACCTTCTTCGCACTTTTTTTTTTTGAAACGAGAGATACTATCTCTCTTTTGTTTTCTTTTTGCTAGGAGAAGTACTACTTCTCCTTGATTTTTTTTGAACAAGAGTTACTAACTCTTCTTGTGTTCTTTCTTTGACCAAGAGACGAAGGTTTCCTTCTCTTTGTCGGTTTCTCTCTTTCTTTTTTTCTTGAACAAGACGAGCACACTTAAAGACTTTGTGCCTCATCAAGATCAAACTCCCGAAGGTCGAAGAAAAAGGGTCGGCCAAGATGAAGAGCTCGACACGAGGGTGGTAACAAAAGGGATAGGCTCTTTTTTTTTGAAGAGATTGAAATCGGTCAAGGCAAAGGAAGGGAAAAACGAGGCTAGATTGGGGGGGAGTAGAAAAGGGATTCGAGCAATTGAAAACCTGACTCGTAGGGTAGTAATTCGTACCCCCACAACTTGAGAAACTCAAGCCGATAGGCTCTGATACCAGATGATGTGATCTCACGTCCAGGATCGGTCGAATTCGGGTTCGACTGAGCTCTTTGTGGAAGTGTTCGTGTAAAGAATGAGTATGAAACTCAAATTGGACCTTTATATTGAAAATAGATGGCGATTTGTTTGAAGTTACAAACTGAAGTACAAGTGTTTTTGTGGGACAAAGTAATGGGAAAGGAAAACAAGAGATCAACGGGGGAATCGAGAGCTAGAAGCCGGCAAGAGAGGACTCCCTCGGCCCGTTCTCCCTTGGGGGAGAAGAGACCGAATGAGTAGGGCTTAAAGCTCTCTTACTCAAATCCAATCTAAGACAAAATGAAGGCCCTAGGCGCCCTTATATAGGCTGAGGTAAGGCCGGGGGAGAGGGCGGCTGCTTGGAGTGGGCGCCAAGCTTCGTATGGAGGTGGAGAGAAGTGGTGGCCAAGGCAAGCTCCTTGGTGTGGGCGCCAAGTTTCCGAGAGGAGGTTTGAGAAGAGTGGGCACCAAGTATCATTAAAGTGTGAGGAGGTGATGTGGATTGGTGGCCAAGGCAAGCACAAATCAGCCGGCCTTTAATGATGTAGATTGGCGGCCAAGTAACACATGTCTTCTTGGATGATCCAAACTTGGTGGCCAAGGATTTACGTTGGGTGTTGAGGAGTGGTGGCCAAGCAACCTCCTAAGTGGGCTTTGGATATTTCTCTTGATGTTGGGCTTCGGGCCTATCAAGGTTCTCATTCGGGCCAAGCGCTTGGAGGCACACTAACACTTGACTAGGTGGGTTGTGTCGAGCGTGGGCCAAATGGGCCCGAAGTTGTTCTTGCAACATTCTACCGCGTTGCCTAGTCAAGGCCCCGGGAGGGTGGTTTAGTTCCTTAGCCATGGTCGACTGTGTGGCGGGTCGTGCCCGACCTTTGTGCGGGTGGCCTCGGGAGTGCCTCAGAGAGGCACCGGCCTGCGCCTCGGGCCGCGCCTTAACGCCTCCCGCGGGGTGCCTTGTGGAGGCACCGGGCGCACCGGCGTCGCTTGCGGGGTGAGGCCCCGAAGGGGCACCGGGAGGCACCGGGGCATCGGTGCCTTGATGTGATCTGGGCGCGATCACATCACATCCAACCTGGGCGAGTCCAGTCTATTAGCTCAGATCTGGGGCAGTACGTCTGGGTTCCTACCGGAAAACCTCCCTCCGACACAATTCTCGCGACCTCGGCCGGTTTGAGTTCATAGGGGAATTCGTCTTGCGGCATAAGAGGATTGGAGGGGGCGAAAAGGCTTGATTCGACCATGGAAAATAGAGGAATCGAATGTGAAATTGAAAGAAGAAGAAGAAGAAGAAGAAGAAGAAGAAGAAGAAGAAGAAGAAGAAGAAGAAGAAGAAGAAGAAGAAGAAGAAGAAGAGACAAACAGTAAAGAAGTTGAGAAGATTGGTTACTAGGAGCGGTGAAGAGAAATAAGAGCCTCTATGGACAAGCAATAGACGAATGCTTTATAGAGAGTAATTATCGTTGTATATAAGCTTAGTAGATTATATACATATTTAAGTTTAGTTGTGTTAGTTTGAATAAGACTGCATATATGTATAAGTCAGTCTATGTAATTAGAATTATATGGCGTGTAGAAGGGCCAAGGGTAGGTACTTGGCGCCAACTGTTAATAACTGTCATCTATGACAGTTATATGTAATTGTTATATATATGTTGTAAACTGTTATTACAGTTATCACTTTGAATGCAAAGATCTGATTGTGTTCATTGAGACACTTGTGTTGTTGTTGTTCTAGTTCATACGTGTGTAATAAACAGAGATTAAGTACATGAACTCTTCAATTATGATGGAGTTATAATTCCAATTTCCAAGACAAGGTATATCAAGTGTTAGAAGTCGTTTGAATCCAATTCAAATTTCGAATTTGAAATTTACAATTGATTCAAAAGGGGTATTGTTGGGCCCTGACTCAAAGCTCATACGCGTATCCAGAACTGTCCAAGAAGGGAAACGGTCCAAGTGGAGAAAAGCTGTTACGCAGGAAAATCTTATCATATTTAGAGAAATATTTTATCTATTGAATCGTATCTATCTAGTTACACGATATCTTGTAAATATCTATCTCTTAGGTATCCCATATATATATAAGGAGGGGCTCACACATTGTACACGATGACATACACGATTACACACATGATCATACACGATCAATACATATGAAATACACCCTTCATTTTGCTTTGTTCTAGCCCGATCTTAGCTAACGATTTCATTAATTCTACTCGGTCTATGTTTAGCTAAAACAATAGCCAGGGAGAATAGCCAACTTAATTAAGTCCTAAAACCAACTAGTACAAAAGTGTAAATTATTATCGCCCACTCATATCTGCAGCCGGTCAATGTTGAGAATCAGCCGAGCTGCTTCCTGGTCAGTGTTCCCCTTGGACGATTGGACCACACAAGAATTTTTATTTGGTGCTTGATTGCCGGAACTTAATTAATTAAGCTTTTTGATTGGGAGTGCAAGGTGACTCATATTCCTAGATCTGCAAACATAATAGCAGCAGATGGTCTTGCTAATCATTCTTTTAGTGTATAAAAATTTGTCTGTACTAATTGATTGTTCTTTTCTTTGTCTTCGCTTCACCTTCTTTAACGGGATGGGGACCCTCTAATCCACTTTCGATGCCTAGGTCAGTAGAGCAGTTGTTCGAGTCGAGCGTCGGTGAAAACATGTATTTATAATCAGTGAACGACGGTAGAAATATATTAAAGGGGGGGCACAATTTCTCTAGGAGATTTGATAAATCAAAAATACCGATAAACTTAGTTATGTAATACTTTTAAATAGTAAAAAATAGTTACATTTTTATCAAATAAAATTATATTATGTATCACATCTAATTTATGCTAAAAAAGGCTAGTTTATAGAAAAAAAAAATGGAGAGAAATACATTAAATGTGAATAAAATACAAAATGATCCTATTGGGAATTGAACCTTATTGGGATGAAAACCAAATTGAACCATAGACCATCTAGACTAGTTGGATTTCATTTTATATTAATGCAAATTAATTTAAAGTATATTCATATTTAACCTAAAACTCAATATAAATACCGATGATAAACCCGAGGGGAAGGGGGGCACGGGCCCACGCATGCCCCCCTCTGTGTCCGTCTATGTTTATAATGGTGGAGAAAAGGGTAGAGGGAGAATAATTCTATCTCTAACGATTACTTGCTATCCAATTCAGCGATAATTTTATCTTTACGATAAGATAGAACCTTCCAATCATAATGATTAACCGTCTTCTTAAAATTTAATAAAAAATATTTAATTTACCTGCTCACACGTTTCGATGTAAGCTAAAGAGGACTTTGCCTTCCCTTTCACTTGTCTGGAAACAAACTTACATACCCATCTCTCGAGAGTTTGAGATCCAAACTCTGATTCTTGATTCAAAGTAGGTCTCAAACGATCGAGTACCGTCAAAATCATTCCACGAGCAATTTTCCTCGTTACAACAATTTCATTTGTCTATGCTTTGTATAGAGAAGCCTCGCTCACACGCATATGCATGTTTCAGAACCCGGCCACAACCTCATAATCCAGAGATCACTAAAATGGCGAGGCTTCCTTCCGATCGAAGAAAATCCCCGAAGCTTCGCCTCTCGGCAGCAACGCGAGCCTAACCGGACTCTCAGCGCCTTCTTCGACCGATAGAACTCCGGTGTTGAAGTTGATATCCGTCTTCACATAGCCAGGGCAGACGCTATTGATATCGACATCCGGGTACCTCTTCGACGATAATCTAGTGTAAGCAGTCATGGCTGCCTTTGAGACAGTGTAGGGAGCAAGGAACGAAGGCCATCCTTTCGTTTTCAGCTCGCACGTCTTCAAGTCTTGGAGGAATTCATTGAGGATCTCGTCGATCTTCTCTTCTGTAAGGCTCTCGACGTCGTCTAGGATCCCTCTGACCCGCTCATTTGGTATGTTCTACAATATATAGAGTCCATTCATACACAAAATCGATCTATGTTAAAAGGAGAATACCAAAAAGTATCAAGGAACAATGGCTACAAACAAAAACATCAATCCCGGGTTTGAGTCCTATTAGTTGTATTTGATTTTAGAGTCGCTAGAAAGCTTTTGTCTAGTTAGTTAGGTTGTATGTGACACAATTAATCCCGGGTTTGAGTCTGCTTACACGAGTGCGCAACCCACACCTCCAAGCCCATGTTAACCGTAAACCCGAACACTTGGATGTCGTATTAACCCTAATCACACCAAATGACCAATGACACCCACCATGTGGAAACCTTTTTCATTGTCAAAGTCATTTCAATACATCATGTACATAAAATGTTAATTAACAACATAACAACATGTGTCTATACTTGACACATTTGAGCAACTTCTCACGTACCTTGAGCTTCCCTGCTGCCGACGAAACGTTCACAATACGAGCCGAATCGGAGAGGTGAAGCAATGGGAGGAACGCTTCGGTGAGTCTCTTGGCGCCGTAATAGTTGGTGTTCAAACATTGGGCGGCCATGTTGTAGTCCTCCGTAACGAACTCGGCAAAGTTGATCTGCTCTCTTACTCCTCCGGACTGAATTAACAATAACCAAAGTTTGGTTTGGTTTGGTTTGGAATGTTAGAAAAACAGGTCATTCAGTACTATCAGTTTTTTTTCGTAAAACGTACTTAATTAGTTTGCTAAATTGTATTTACATGTTTCATAGGAATAATACCTTGGTAATGGCATCGACATAAGCATCGTGATCTACATGGCTTCCAGTTACTCCGGCATTATTCACCTGAAAATGTTATGAATCCCGACAGATACGGTGAAATTCCCAATTCCCAATTATATATTGTAGCAACAAAATCAATCAATACGACATTTTGATTTTTGGACTTGCCCCTTAACATGGAGTTTGGCACAAGAAGAAGAACATATCTGTAATGATTGATCAACCAAGGGATCGTTTGGTTTTCGACCACAGAAACGGAAACGACACCTTAGTTCATAATATAGACCAGGTTCGTTTCCATTCCGTTTCCGTTTCCGTTTCCAATGTTGGAAATCGCAAACAGACCCTTAAATCAGTAGAGCTTACCAAGATATCAAGCTTTCCGAACTTGGATTTGATGAATTGGGCAAGAGATTCAACGCTAGAAGGATCAGTCACGTCCAATTGATGAAATATGAGGAGATCTGAAAGAGAGGGATCTTGATTCTTGAGCTTTTCGACGGCCTGAATTCCTCTGTTTTCATCTCTTGAAGTTAATATCACGAATACTCGTTTGGAGGCCAACTGCCTGCAAATTTCGAGCCCAATTCCCTTGTTTGCCCCTGTCACCACTGCGTATCTACACTCCCACCACCCAACCAGAATCATCAGCCACCAGCAGAGCAAAGGGCAAAATGGGTACAAAACTTGATAATTGAGGTTCGTTTTTTCAGATTTCATAGAGAGATGAGATGGGTACCTGGATGTGGAGAGGAAGGTAGCAGAATCAGCCATTGGAGATAGATCGAAGCTGCTGCGCTAACTAGTAGTTGTTTTTCTTTTTTGTTCGAAAGCTATTAAAAAGAGTGTTGCATTTTGTGGTGGCCTCGTTATTCGTTAACTTGTCGTGCATGTCAATTATTGTATTTGTACGTACGGCGTGGAAAGTGTGAGATGCTTTGAAATACTCCTAGTTCATTATTATCATGACGTGTCATGTGTTTGGATCTCACATGATCACATCCTTCTTAATCTATATCTATTAGAGGTTTTGAACCCGATCTAAAAAACTGACCCGAATCGACTGAAAATTTTTGGCTGAAACCTGATCCGAATAATAACGAGTAAAGAAAAAAACTAAACATTAACTCGAACTCGTTTGACTTGATCGACCCGATTTTTTATATATATGTAGAATAAATAAATTTTCTTTTATATATTATAGTTTTTTTTTATAAGGAAAGAAATTATGCTAGGCCAACTACAAAGGAAAGACACTATCATAGAGTATACTTACGGATGAGGTCCCGAAGAACCAGATCAGATCTAAGCGGAAGAGTAGAAACACAACAGAATGAGATTGCCACGTGGTCAGCAAGAACATTAGCTTCACGCGGGACATGTGCGATCGCCCAGCTCAGAAACTGTCCAAGCAAGCCTTGAATGACCTTCCGCAACAGTTCCATCTCCCACAGGCAGCTCTGATCTCCCTGCACAGCTCTCACGACTTGCAGATTGTCGTCTTCAATGATCAAGCGGGGAATGTCACAATCCCTTGACGAAGCGCAAAGGCCTCCGAAAACACCACAAACCGATTCCCTAGGAACCCTCCGTCGTGGAAAATAGGTGCTCCAGGTTTATCCCTGAAAACGAAACCAAACAAAGCAACACCACAGGAATGAACAACACCATCAAAGTTAAGCTTGATGTAATTAGTGGGAGGTTTTGTCCACTTCGACATTCTCCTCTTCTAGTGACATCGTGACACTTTGTCAGGTTCCGATATGTTGACTTCTTTCCATTCTGTTTTCTGGTTTTTTGGTTATCTCTGTCAAATGTTAATTTGTTTCTGAAAAACCATATACTCCACCATATTCCTAAGAGAACCTCGAATTCCTCTGTTGGAGTCTTAGATCTTAAATCTTCACTAAACTGTATTGGGTTTCTATTATTTGGATTTAGCCTTCCTATTATGTGGGATGTTTTGTTAGTAATGGATTTGTTTAAAGCTTATGTAGCCATTGGCCATTCTAGAAAAAGGTGATAAGTGTCTTCGTTTGTGTTACGTTGTTACAAAAAACGCGTCCCCGCGGTACTATTATAGGGTCTGTAGCAAGTTTGGCTTTTGGTAGCTTGGCCCTTAGGGCATACTTTCCAAAGAAAGTCTTTTTTGTTTTGGTGGTATCTTTAGTTTCCAAATTCATTCAAGGTCTTGGGGTGTTTCCTTTGTTTTTATGAATCCAGTTTACAGTCGATTGAGTAGAGTACCACTCGTTCTTACTTGGTTTCCAATATAGTCTATCTTGTATGTTAATCTGAGGGATGATTGTTTGTGTTATCTAGGCTGCCTCTTCTCTTTAGAGATTCCTTCTTAATAGGAGGATATTCCAAGTCTTATCATCTTTTATATATGTGCTTATAGTCTCCTCTTGGTTGGGTAACTCAAGGAGATTATCTTTTAGTGTTAGGAGTTATGCTCTTGCTGATGGCCAACGGTGCGGGCCGGCCCAACCCGGTATCATGGGTTTAAAAAGCCCGACACGGCCAGCCCGTAGGCCAAACGGGCCATGTGCTGGGCCCGTCCCGACCCGGTGCATATTCACTTTTTTAAAAATATATATAGTATAATTTTGCAATAGTATTATAGTATTTTTTTTGCAACAGAATTTTAGTATACTTTAATATTATAATATTATAGTATTATAGGATTATAGTATATAATATTCATTTTTTATAAATGTATAGTATATTATGTAAGTATATAGTATTATAAAAGTTATATTATAATGTTCAGCCCGGCTCGGCCCAGCCCAGCCCGCGACCCACTCCCAGCCCGGCCCGGCCCGCAACCCGCTCTCTGCCCGGTAAAACCGGCACAGGCCTGTGTGGATCGGCCCGGCCCGTGGCCCAGCCCATACCAGCCCAGTTATTTGTCGGGCCGGGCCTGGGCCACGATTCCTTGGCCCAGCCCAGCCCGGCCCATGTCCATCACTATGCCCAACAATCTTTCCAAAAGCGAATAGTATTTCCATCTCCTACTTGCCAAACTAATCCAGACAGAAATTCCTTATGAAGGTTGATGAGTTTGGACCACTGCCAGGATGTATTGGATTATTTTTTATATTTGAAGAAGTTTTGATTCCTTATGTACTTTTTATTTATGATTTTCACCCAGATATTTGCTGGTTCGGCGACAATTTTCCATAGAAGCTTTACTTGAAGACTTGAAGTTTTTTATTCATATCATCTGCTTTGGTGATTCCCAGACCTCCTTGTTTATGTGATTGACATATTGAGTTCCAACTTATAGGTGGTTTGTGCTAGAAATAATCAATTTTTATAGTTGCATTATGTTTTTTTTATAATCTAATACACGTCATTGTGATAATATAAATTTGAAAAAAAATTCCCTTTAGTTTAGAAAAAATATTTTCATATGCTAAAATTTTCATCATACATTTTCCTCATTAATACCAATTTATAGTAAAAATATTTTCGAAATGCATGTCATAGTTATGCATGGCATGAAAGAATACAACTAGTTTACTTTTAAACCTAAAGAAGTTAAAGGGCAGTTTCAAGATTTTAGGATCTCATCATAACCATGATGATTCTAAGTCCAAAACACTCTCATTCTCATAAATCTACGTTCAAATCACTCTCATCTAAAGATCTTATCATAGCGCCTAGGTTTTTTGCACACTGGTTTTTATCTTTTTACACCACGTCATTTAACGGCGACGCCATCCAATGGTGTTTAATAATAAAATCAATAAAATTAAAATTAAATTTTTATTGTGGCGACACTAGACGCCGTTAAAAGGCATCCCAAAACGCCGTTCAAAGGCATCAATTACTCAATTTGGCTTTTAAATGTATCCCAAGTTCAAATCCTATCAGTTGCACTTCTTTAATTTTAAAAAAATATGCAACTATGGAGATTTGATCCCTTAATCTCAAGTATGTACAAGGAAAAGTATTTACCAATTGTGCTAATGGGGTTTTGTGATATTTAATGTCCTATTAAAAATATATACATAGAAAGACTAGGACGCCGTTGAGAGGCGTCGGTGGACGCTGACGGACGGCGTCGTGGCCCGCTATTGAGAGGCGTCGGCTAACGTTATTTCGTAATTTCCTATATATTTTATTATTATTATTATTATTATTATTATTATTTATAATAATAATAATAATAAAAACCGAAAGGTTTTACATAAAATTAGTGGGAAGCCGAGATACTATTTGGGCCCCCACTCCTTCAGCAATAGCAAAACCTATTCTAGTGAAAATATAAGCAGCACCGCGCGCCCCGATATCTTGAGCCTTCGAGAACTTCTGGATGCGCTTAAGCAAGGAAATAACATTTGTCTCTAACTCTCCCAATGAGGAGAAAGAGAAGGGGAGGAAACTATACCCAAGTGTTGCACACTTCTCTTGATACTTGAGACGCTTACGATGCGCCGCCTCAGTGACCACACACCCGGGCACAAAATCAGACATCCCAGATTGGGTCAACGGAGAGGACCCGGTCAAGTCCACACACATCAAGCCCTCTTTCCCACAAGTAGAGCAGCACGTCAGCCGGACGAAGAGGTCTATCCTGCCCATCACGCAACCCAATATCAACCTCCTTACCAGCATAAATCCCAGATAGGTAGCAGATATCAGCAAGGATGTCACGAACAACATTATGCCGGTGTTTAATACCGACAATATCAGCACAAGACACGGCATGATCCCCATATATATCACCATCAAAAACCCGGGAGCAAGCAGAGCACGGTCTCAAACTAGAGAATAGAGGAATGCCCAAACGGTAGCATAACACACACCGAAAGGACTTACCATTCATAGTCTGACCCAACCCAGAAATCGGCACAACTCTGAGCCAATCAGAAGAGTGACCACCTTGTTGAGATTTCCATAAAGCCACCTGTCGGGGGGGCAACGAGAATGTGGATTCCGCATTTTTAACAACCTTTGTGAAATATCTATCTGCCAGTTTCTTCATGAGTTTGGGGGCAGCGATCTCACTAGGGTTGCTCAAGAGGTTAGTCTCCACCACATCGTTAAATAAACGCAAGGCATCATCAAAGGTAGGCCCAGGAGTAACAATACCCGCTCGCTGAAGGAGAATATCTTGCAAGAGAGCGGACTACAACCGCGAGGCAAGGAAGGCGTAATGAAGCACATCAAAAGCAGCATACACACCAAGGCCCCCAAAAACAAAGGGTAAGGTTACCAACCTCCACTGCCAATCGCCGAACCCAGGACCAGATGCAATAACAATACGCTCTAAGGAAGAGCGAAGCGCCGCATCAAAAGTGCGTTGAGCCGACTCAAAGAAACGAGGGGGGCAAGTGCACAAAGCGAAGTAGAGCTTAGAGACTCCGGTGCAAGCACGGAGAAGCAACAACTCACATTGAGGATCATTAATCCTAGCAACGGCCTCCATAAGCTCGACAGTTTTGGACACTCTCTGCAACACAAGCCCACTGCTAAAAGCAGAGTCCACACTGACAAGCCCACCAAGCAATTTAACACCCTGTAGAGGCCTAGCAATGTTAGACGGGAAGACACCTGCAAGCCTGCTACGAGGATCCTCCTTGGGCCAAAAGACTTCGGTTTTGGCCACATTGAGATGTAAGCCGAAACTAGGACCCTCCAATATAATCAACTCCAACGCCTTCCCCACAATAAGGGTGTCGCCAATAATAGTGCCATCATCCAAATACCAGGCATGCAGACACAGATCGAAAGTATCTCTAATTTTGCACACCAAGGGATGCAAAACTAAAGCAAAGAGCAAAGGGCCAAGAGGATCACCCTGCTGTACCCCCTGACACGATCATAAGGTGTGCTCCCCATAAAAAAGTCGTGTAGGGTTAGAGTAGCAGAACTCAACCCAACAAGAAATAGCAGGGCACTGAAGGCGAACTTCCCGCAACATGACCTCTCGATCCACCAGGTTGAACGCATTTTTAAAATCCACCAACAACATAGAAAGGCCAACTACATCACCACGATCTTCAACTAAGCGATTCACAGCATGAAGAATGGCCTCGGCACCCCCTGGAACCCCAACGCCAAACTGGAGACCCCTCAAATAACCGCTCAAGGAAGGGCCGATCAAAAATGCATAAACTTTAGAAACCAAGCGCCTCCAAACAGTACCCACCGCGATAGGACGAATACCTCCACCGGGCTTGACCAGAGGCGTGAGGGGAGCACTAGCAATGTACTCTCCCAACACCTTAGGACACCTCCCATCAAGAAAAAGATTGACAACTTGAGATATAGAAGCGACTAACTCGTCAGAAATAGCAACAACAGCACCACTCAAACAGTCCAAAAGATGCTGAGCACGCAAACCGTCCCGCCCACATGACGTGCCACGAGGAAAACTCTTAATTATTATTATTATTATTATTATTATTATTATTATTATTATTATTATTATTATTATTATTTGGCTTTAATATATAGTGTATATATATATATATTGATTGATTAATCAACTAATATATAAGTAAAATGTTAATAAATCGTTAATCTTAATAAGGTTTTACATAAAATTAGTGGGAAGCCAAGATACGATCTGGGGCCCCACTCCTTTAGCGATAGCTAAACCAATCCTAGAAAAATATAAGCAACAACACCTTATAATTATTATTATTATTATTATTATTATTATTATTATTATTATTATTATTATTATTATTATTATTATTATTGACGCTTTTCGAAAGCGAAACCTTATAATGGCATGGTGCAAAAAGTCATTTTTATCGTGTGCAACAAGTCGTTGCCTATCATAACCATGATGATTCTACGTCCAAAACACTCTCATTCTCACACATCTATGCTCATTCATGTTGTAACCACTTCTTTTGAGATATTTTCTTCCATGTTTGTTGGGATTCAGTTTGCTTCCTACATAGAGAATTGGGAGAAAAATAAACCAATTTGTATATGAGTTATTTCTCCCATTATTAATTAGTTTTGGGATAGAAGTTTATGAACTTGTAATTTGGACATGACAATTAGATTTGTCTTCCCTCCTAACAATGCTCACTAAATGAAGTTGAGATCTTTTCTCTTGTGCTTCTCGATTTGATCTTGGTATGCTTCTAGGATTCATCGATTTGATCTTGGGTATGCTTCTAGGATTCATTTTGTATTTGAAGTTGAGCTTCTAATTCAGCCTAAATTTCAAGCAATCTTGATATGTTTTTAGCTTTCATTTTGTATTTGAAGTTGAGCTTCTTTTTTTGTCGAAGGAGAGGCACCACTCTTTGGTTCCTCAAGGGAGCATTTTATTAAATACTAGAAAGCTTGCCCGTCCGATGGACATACAACTTCTTTCACCGTATTTTTCTAGAATGTGAAAATTATAATCTTCGTCATGACATAATTTTTTTCTAATTAATAAATTATGTAAGTATTTTGTATTGAATTGTCCAAAAAATAGTAGATAAAATGAATATAAAATATGAAATTATTTTATTTGATTTCATTAACATCTTATGAGAATTATTATGATTATATGGATTTTCTATTACAATTGAGTTTTTAGCCGAATGAACATGTGTAGGGATTACTCTTTATAATTTTATAGACATTTTGGAGGATCTTTAAATCGAAAGCATATGGTTAGCTCTTTAGGCTTTACACTCTCGCTCAAAAAAAGAAAAATGATAAGGCTTTGCATTCAAGTTACAATATTATAACATGATATATGTATATAAAAATAAGACATAGTAGCATGCATTCATAATCAATTACAAATAAAAAACAAACAAAAAAAGAAACACAAAAAAAGAAAAAATATAAAAACATGCATTTATTTGACAAGGAAAAGAAAAATATGAGTTGTAGAGATAGATAATTCAATCAAAAAATAAAAATAAAATCAATTAGAGAGAAGCCATTAATGTGACAAGAGGGGGAGAATTTTAAGCGTTGTATAGATGGATAGATTAGAAAAGGCAAAGTAGTACTTAAGGAGGGGATAGCCCGACCTCTTACATCATCAAAAAGCAAAATAGAAATCCCCTCGGGCGGGACAATCAATACATGAAAACCGACAGGAAAGGAAAAACCTAAAGACATGACGGAATTGGAGACACCAATCCCTACTAATAAAATCATGGCATTGTTTAGCCAAGCTATACAAAGGATGCAAAGTGTTTAAATTAGAGCTAATTAAATCAATTGCAACCTTGGAGTCAGACTCGACGATCACCTTCTTGAAATCCTTCTCCCACGCAAGGTCCAGACCATCCTTGATGCCGATCAGCTCCAAGACAATAACCGAACCGTGGCCAAGTTTATGCACAAAATAAATTTCAAGCTCAAGAGTAACTGGCCTTTAACGCTTTGATCTAGTTGTCAATTGAGCCACCAGGGACTATCTAAATTGATACTATTATTGCGATACTCCCCAATTTATTCAACCCTTGTTTTCTTTTTCTTTTTGCAGTTTCTATGACTCCATGAATTTTAGTTGTTTTACAATTGTTTGCACAAATACCTATGGTTTTTTTTCATTTTGATCATTTTTTGTTCGTTTCCATGGGGATTATATCGATTTGTGCACAAATACCTTGATGATAATTCCCACTTGCTAATAGCTAAAGCCTTATAAATATGTCTTAAGTCAGTACACAAATAGGATCCCCAATGATACAAAAAAATGCATATAATCCATGTGTTGGATCATTTATGGGTTGAGTTATGGCATATCATATAACAAATATGCCGCAAATCATCACACAAATAAACAAGAATCTGAAAGTATTCTTTCAAATAGAAGAAGATCGATACAATTAAGCTTTTGAGATTAATTATAATCCCCCCATGCACGAAGCCAAATGAAGAACAACGTCAAATTACATAGTCAATGCAATAACAAGCTACATGCATTTTAAGATACCTTGGACTACCTCTGTCAATGGCATTTCGATCGTTTTCAATTCAAAAGACCGAGGCTTCCTTCCGATCGAAGAAAACCCCCGAAACTTCACCTTTGGGCAACAATGCAAGCCTCACGGGACTCTCCGCGCCTTCTTCAACCGATATGACTCCGTTGTTGAAGTTGATGTCGGTCTTCGCATAGCCAGGGCAAACGCAATTGATATCAACGTCGGGATGCTCCTTTGCCGTGATCCTAGTGTAAGCGATCATGGCTGCTTTCGAGATCGTGTAGGGAGGAAGCAAAGAAGGCCACCTTTTCACTTTCAGTTCACCCTTGTCTAAGTCTTGGAGGAAGTCATTGAGGATCTCGTCAATCTTCTCTTCTGTAAGGCTCTCAATGTCGTCTAGGATCCCTCGGACCCTCTCATTTGGTATGTTCTTCAATGTATAGAATCCATTGGATCACAAAGTCATTGTTAGAATGGAAATCAAATTGATCAAGAAGCAATGTATAATTTGTCTTTGTTGGTAGAAAACCGGTTTATACCGGCTACCTATAAATAGCACATATTGTGTAACAGAATTCCCTAATTGAGAATAAATGACATTTTCATTTTCCCATTCTGTTTTCTGTTAAGCTCAAAATCCAAGAGTCTTATCATTTTCAAGCCGTGTTCACTCATGCAAGGTCAATAGAATATAACAACTGGCAATCATCTATCTAAGCTTTTATTAACTGGGCAACAACGACTCATTGGCATAACCGAACAATTTAAGTTGCGTACAATGATGGTTACTAACGCAAAATCTTACAATGTCCCCATCAGTTTCATACTTTCCAAATACTATCTATGTTATATATTAAAGTCGAGAAATTTCGAGCCTCCACGTTAATTCTTACCCCACTCCATTTAAGAAAATAAAATTCAGAAAAATAATTTTAAAGTCTTCTTATTCTTATTAATTGTCTATATCATCTATCTTTTTCTTTTTCTAATATCTATCTTTTTCACCTAATTTCTATCTTTTTCACCTATTTACTATGACTTCCGTTTTTTTGTAAATAAAAATTACAATCAATTTGTTGAACTTATTTGTCACTTTGAATTTTTTATTTTATTGTGTGTTTTTATGATCATATATATATATACATTTATCATATTTCTTTGTCAATCTTTTTTTGTTCTTTAAATTTATAATTTAAGCTATAAATATCTAGAAATATCTTTGAAAAATATCTGAAAAATATATAAACTAAATTTGTGTTATAATATTCATTTAAAAATTATATTGATCTATAAATATACTATTATTAAATTAATTATAATTATATAGGATCTATTAAATATATGTTTTATTTCAAAAACTATATATTATTGTTGATACAAGTCTATTTTTCTAAAAACAATATTTGAATAATTCATAATTACCTTAATTTTTTATTTCTATAATCATATAAAAATCTTATTAACTATAAAAGTATATATGTTGATAAAATATTTCACTTGAGATTTCATATCGTATCACATTGACATATCACATTGACATATGATTTTTTAATTAATAAAATATATTTTGAAATATTATGATAGTATTTTATCTATATTTTTTATTATCACATATTATTAAAATTTAAATTTTAAGTTTATTCTTAACACCAAATCATCATGATTTTAGATTAACAAAATATTGTAACGATTTCGAGTTAAAAAGACGATATCAATATCTAATTTTTAGTAAGATTATTATGCATTCCTTTATTAATTGAATAACACATCAAAAAGTTATTATCGATCGTGTCCCGCACCCTATGACCATAATCTAGTTCAATTAAGAGGTGAGTAATCTACATTATTGACGTGGTTCAGGAAAATAACCTACCTTGAGTGTTCCTGTAATGGAGGCGACGTTAACTATCCGGGGGGAGGCAGAGAGGCGAAGGAGCGGGAGAAACGCTTCGGTGAGTCTCTTGGTTCCGTAGTAGTTGGTGTTGAAACACTGAACGGACATGTCGTACTCCTCCGACGACACGATCTCACTCTCTCTTGATTGGACTGTCTAAACTAAATAGTTGACCCTCGGGCCTTAAGATAGTTAATGAACTTGACGAAAAGGAATCAAACTTTGTTGAATGAAATTTCACAAACAACTAGAATAAATCATTAGCCAGACAAAGCACGAGAGTTCAAATACACAATCGAAACAAACCAACGACAAATAAAGACGTACTAAAGAGCATTGATTGGTGCAAATAACCCAAAGGGTGTGATCTTTTCACTTGTTTCTTTGACTAAAATCCATTGACACTAGAAATCTAAATCTCAATTAATAATTTTGGGGAAATCAATTTCCTTAGTTATTTTATTGTACCAACACACACACACACACCCCAGAAGTTAGGTTGGGTTAGTATAAAATCTCAATTAAGGGAGCCTTAATTAGCTGGTTACGAACCTTACTAAAAGCGGCGGCAAAAGATTCAGAATCCATCTGGCTTCCAAGTATCCCTGCATTGTTCACCTACATAATAAAACTAATTAATTAATCCAAACCCAAATCCAAAGAAGAACCTGTCTACATAAAATGGATTGTGGATTGATTAAGTACCAAGATATCAAGCTTTCCGAACTTGGTCTTAACAAATTGAGCAAGGGATTCAACGCTGGAAGGATCAACCACGTCCAGTTGATGGAATTCCAGGAAATCAGAAAGAGAGGAATCTTCACTCTTGAGCTTCTCAATGGCTTGAATTCCTCTGTTTTGATCTCTTGAGGTTAAGACCACAAGTACAGCCTTGGAGGCCAACTGCCTGCAGATTTCGAGCCCAATTCCCTTGTTTGCCCCTGACACCACTGCATATCTACGCCCACACCCAGGATCAGGCAACAGCAGAGCAAAGGGCAAAATCGGTAAAATTAGTTAGCACATACCTGTTTGAGGAGAGGAAAGGAGAATGAGCCATATTTGGAAGGAGGAGAAACAGATCGAGATAGATGGATGATGAGGATTTGGAGGAGGCGTTTCAGTTTCGTGGGTGTTACCAATTGATTCAATGGTGCATGTGTGATTTATGTGTGGAAAAGTTAAGTGAGGTGCCTTGGTTTCTGTAGCTTTTTATACGTGTCATTCATGCGTATTGGACCTTGTTATTGTAGTTGTATACGTGCCATGTTTTGGGACCTTCGTTTGGTAGTTGTATACAGATTTCAAAGTGACAATGTAAGAGAAATTTACTTTTGCACTCCAAACCTCCTAACCGGCCAATTCTATTCGCACCCCAAAAAATTCCTATTTGCATTCACTAAATAAGAATTTGTGAGATCTCACGAAATACGGTTTAGTGAGATTTGTCGGGTAACCCGAAAAAGCGTTTGTCTGGAGATGGATTTTGATGTATATGACACGCTAGGAGATGGCTCCTTGACGTCACACAATCGCGAACGGAAAACGGATCTAGACCTTGCACCAAGTATAGCCTTGAACTTCTCGAATCGTAACCCAATCAACAAACTCACAAGATCGAACACTTGAATGAATCAAAGCAAAGTTTGCATAAACCAAACTAGTTCTCAATGTCGTAGGTCAACAATGGCGCAGGAAGAGAACTCTGTTCTCTTCTCAAAATACGCTGAAACAACAAATAAGGGAAAACTAGAGTATTTATTCTATCCTAGAAAAGAAATCCTAAATTATTATCATAAGATATAAATAATATCTCATAATAATAATCACAAATCTAGAAATCAAAAATATGGAAATAGTTCGATAACAATAAAAGGAAACAGCTTGGGACGCAAGCTAACAAGGAAACAGCTTCGGACGCGTTCGGACGGACCTCAGGCTCGACCCTGGGAGGGTCGATCTCGACCCCCTGGGGGTCGATCTTGAGACGGAACTCGCAAGCCCTCAGGCTCGACCCTGGGAGGGTCGATCTCGACCCCTTGGGGGGGTCGATCCTGAGGGGATCTCGCGTCCCTAGGCTGCTCGTTAGGCTCCTTGCAAGCAAGTGACCCACTTCGTCTTCCTAGGCTCTTCCATTCTTGAAAAGAGACACTTGAGTGCAATGGATGTTCCTTAGATGATCTTCTTAGCTCGTCTTCTCGTCATTGGACCTTGAATTGGAGCCGTCATCAACTCTTCAACATCTCGTGGATCTTCATCATCTTGTTTGCTATCATTCTCCTCCACTAAATGTTGAACCGTCCTCGGTTCAATGTCGGAGTCGTCATCGGGTATGAATGGTGACAAATCCGAAACATTAAACACAGGATGGACGCCATACTCATCGGGCAACTCCAACTCATAAGCATTTGGTCCAAGCTTCTTGATCACTCGAAATGGTCCATCTCCCCTTTGCTTGAGCTTGTTGTTTCGAGCATGAGGGAAACGTTCCTTTCTTAAGTGCACCCATACAAGATCGCCTTCTTCAAAGAGCATCTCCTTCCTTCCACGATCCGCAAGCGCCTTGTATCTCTTGGCCTTGAGCTCCAAATTCCTCCTTGTTTCCTCATGGATGCGCCAAATGTACTCTACACGGTCTAACGCACCCTCGTGCGGTTCGACCTTGTATGGAAGGGGCACCATATCACTAGCCGTCTTGGGATTCAGCCCATACACCACCTCAAATGGCGTCTTCTTAGTGGCGGAATGGATTGACCTGTTGTAAGCAAACTCCACAAAAGGCAAAACTTCTTCCCACATTTTAAGGTTAGTCTTAACCATAGTACGAAGAAGAGCTCCAAGAGTTCGATATGTTACAGTTTGTCCATCCGTTTGAGGGTGACATGATGTAGAGAAGAGCAACTTCGTACCTAACTTATCCCAAAGACACTTCCAAAAATAGCTAAGAAACTTTGCATCACGATCCGATACAATGGTAAGAGGAATACCATGTAGACGAACCACCTCTTTAAAGAACAAGTTAGCAATCATAGAAGCATCATCGGTAGTGTGACAAGGTATGAAATGTGCCATCTTTGAAAATCGGTCAACCACCACAAAAATACTATCACTACCCCTTTTAGTCCTAGGTAAACCTACAATGAAATCCATAGAGATATCCTCCCAAGGAGCACTAGGAATAGAAAGAGGTTGATACAAGCCAAAGGGATTAAGTCTAGATTTAGCTTTATGACAAACAACACAACTATTAACAAATTTTTGCACATAACGTGACATGTTAGGCCAATAGTAGTGTTCTTTAAGGCCTTCTAAAGTTTTATCTAAACCCCTATGCCCTCGAATTTCATGAACTTCTCTAGTAAGCAACCTACGAATGGAAGACAATGGTATGCACAATTTCCCTTTCTTAAACAAATAGCCATTGTCTACAAAGAAAGCATTCATAGGGCCCTTAGTCATGCAATGATCATAAATGTCACCAAAGAAAGGATCACTCGTATAAAGCTCCTTAATCAAAGCAAAACCAAGGATTTTTGCATCAAGAGATGATAGAAATACATACCTCTTAGATAGAGCGTCGGCGATGATGTTGTCCTTGCCCTTCTTGTACTTCACCACATATGGGAAAGTGTCCATGAACTCCACCCATCTTGCATGTCTCCTATTGAGCCGAGCTTGGCTCTTCAAGTACTTGAGAGCTTCATGGTCCGAGTGTATAACAAACTCCTTAGGCCAAAGATAATGTTGCCATGTCTTCAAGCACCGAATCAAGGCATACAATTCTTTGTCATAAGTGGGGTAGTTCAGCTCCGCACCACTTAGCTTCTCACTAAAATATGCCACGGGTTTGCCTCCTTGAGTTAGCACACCTCCAATCCCATGGCCCGATGCGTCAACCTCCAATTCAAACGTCTTTGTAAAGTCGGGAAGTTGAAGAAGCGGGGCGTTGGTGAGGCTCTCTTTCAAGCTTTGGAAAGCATCCTCGTGGGCGTCACTCCATGTGAATGAAGCATTCTTCTTGGTCAACTCATGCAACGGGGCTGCTATGACGCTGAATCCTCTCACAAAACGTCGATAGAACCCGGCTAATCCCAAGAATGAACGCACCATTGTCGGAGTAGTCGGTTGGGGCCATTCCTTGATTGCTTTCACCTTTGTGTCATCCACTTGTAGTCTTCTCCTGGAAAGCACAAAACCAAGGAAAAGAGTAGACTCCGAGCAAAAAGAACATTTTTTAAAGTTAACATACAAGTGCTCAACTCGTAAACACTCAAACACTGCCCTCAAATGTCCTACATGCTCATCTAGAGATCTACTAAACACTAAAATATCCTCGAAGTAGACAACAACAAATTTCCCTAAGTATTTTCTCAAAACATGGTTCATTAGCCTCATAAATGTACTAGGAGCATTAGAAAGACCAAAAGGCATAACTAACCATTCATAAAGCCCATACTTCTTTTTAAAAGCCGTTTTCCACTCATCCCCCTCTTTCATACGAATTTGATGATACCCACTTCTTAAATCAATTTTTGAAAAGAAACAAGCACCATACAATTCGTCAAGCATATCATCTAAACGAGGAATGGGATGACGATATTTTACCGTTATTTGGTTGATGGCTCGGCAATCCACGCACATCCGCCAAGTTCCATCCTTCTTGGGCACCAAGATGACGGGCACGGCACAAGGGCTAATTGATTCTCGCACATAGCCTTTGTCCATGAGCTCTTGCACCTGCCTTTGAAGCTCCTTTGTCTCTTTGGGACTTGCTCTATATGCCGCTCGGTTAGGTAGCGAAGCTCCCGGGACAAAGTCAATTTGGTGCTCAATTCCCCGGATTGGTGGTAATCCTTTGGGGAGTTCTTCGGGCATGATGTCCTTGTATTCCTTTAGGACATCTTGCACACACTTCGGAACCTCCTTGGGGTGTTGTTCAAGTGTGCAAACCTCCTTCTGGAACAACACGTAACAATGACGCATCGCTGCAGGGTCGTGCACGACCTTCTTGTGGGTCGAACCTGAGACGGCCGAATTGGCATATGGGTCGATCTCGACCCCCTAGGTTCGATCCTGAGAGCTGGTTTTGCTCGTGGGTCGTGGTCGACCCCCCTCTGGGTCGATCCTAAGAGGGTCGATTTGGCCTGTTGGTCGTGGTCGACCTCCCCGAGATCGTGTGCGACCCTCCTTCCGCTTTGCCCTCTCGTCATCGTGCCTAGTGTGAGAGCTCGGTGCTCTACTTTCCCCTGTGGTCCCGGTTTCTTGACATTCTCTCGGGACTCCTTTGGAACATTTGAAGCTTTGGGGGCACCCGACGACTTCCCTCGACGCTCCTCCACTAAACCATCCTCTTTCTCCTTGTTTTTGGAGGCACGCCTAGCCTCATCAATGGCTCGTGCTTGGTTTCGCCTCACTTGATCCTGTAAAACTTCATGGGGAGATAGGGGTAGAAGAGTGAATCTCCTCCCAAGATGGTTAAAAGCATAGGTATTAAGGTATCCATCATATATCACTTTCTTATCAAACAACCATGGTCTACCTAAGAGAATATGAGTGCATTCCATTTGAGAAACATCACATGTAATTACATCCTTATAAGAGCCAATGGTAATATGCACATCACATGTATGAGTAATGAGTTGAGAAGCACCCGAATTAATTCCATTTAAACCATATTGTAGAGTACGCAATTTAGTAGGAAGTTGCAAGTCATGAACCACTCTAGCATTAATCAAGTTGCAACTACTACCACTATCAATAATCATGTTAATGCATTGATTGCGTACCATACACCTAGTATGGAAAATGGTCTCTCTTTGGTCGGTTCTAGGGGCTTCTTGAAGGGTGAGGACGTCCTTTTGATTGACATAAGCATAGGCTTGTTCCATTTCGGGTTGGACGAATTCCTCCTCATAAGACTCGCCATGAGTTTGCTCCTCCTCCACTTGCGTTGGCACTACCTTTTCCTCGGCATCCTCATCATCGGTGACATAGCCTTGAGTGGTGTAGTACACCGCTTTGGAGTTGGTGCAATCCCGAGCGATGTGGCCTCTTCCTTGGCACTTGAAACATTTCACCTCACTTGGGCGTTGGCTTTGAGAGTTGCCAACGGCCGGTTTCCTAGACACATTTGCCTCATTTTTTGTTGAGTTTGTGGCTCCCCGAGGCTGGAAAGAAGGATTAGAAGAAAAAGTTTTAGGATTGGAACTAGGATTAGGTGTGTACCTTTTTTGAGGATTCGAACCCCATGCTTGTTTCTTCTTCCTTTGAAGTTGATTGTAGAAGAGTTGTGCCGCATTCACTAGCCTTGTTGGATCCTCAATTTGTAGGCACTCCACGCCGTCCCTTACTTCTTGATTCAATCCGGCCAAAAATTGTGTTCTAAGGGATTGTTGTGTGTGATGAATCCCCGCCTTAAAACTCACACTTTCAAGCTCATTGAAAAATTGAATGGGCGTGTGAGGGCCTTGCTTGCACATGGCTACACGTAACCTCATTTGCTCGATGTGTTGCTCGGGCACATATCTCTTCTTCATCAAGTACTTGAGCTGATTCCACGTCTCTATTCTTGGCCATCCTCTCTTTTGGCGTTCGTCTTTTTGGCGGTACCACCAAGCTCTAGCGGAACCCCTTAGATGAAGGGACACCACCTCCACCTTTTCCGCCTCTTTGTAGCCAAGATGCTCAAGCACATGGTGGGTGTCTTGCTCCCACTCCAAGTACTTCTCCGGATCAAGTTCACCGTCGAAGTGCTCTACTTTGATCTTGATGTCACGCCTCGGTGCTTGTGGGAGTGCGCCTTGGGGATTGTTGTTGTGGACGGTGTTCTCTCCCACATAGCAAGGTAGTGGCATGTCTTCGGGTCTCTCTACTTCTCCATAGAAGTTGCTTCCCATAACACCTTGAAGCGACGTGTTAGGCACATAGGTCGTTTTCCAAGTGGTGGGCAAATCGTCCTATGAGCCTTCCTCGGCGCGCATGTTGGTTGGTTTGTAGGTCGCCTTGGAGTGGTATTGACCCTTCATGGAGCCGATCCTTAAGGGACCGGGCTGAGACAATGGAGTATATCCATACTTGGATTGATGCGCCTCGTCTGGGTGGGGAGTCGAGCCAATTTGCACCTTCAAGTTAGGATTGCTCACCCCTTCATATCCGTCCGCCAAGTTCTTGCCTTTGTCGGATGCTATCGGTGTAGAATAAGGCTGCAAAGGCAAAGAAGTCATAGGCACACGAACTGAACTAGTAACCAAAGGAAATGACAAAGAGTTTAGAGAGACATCACCCGATTTCAATTGGAC
Organism: Polygonum aviculare; assembly: GCA_934048045.1. Lineage (NCBI taxonomy): Eukaryota > Viridiplantae > Streptophyta > Magnoliopsida > Caryophyllales > Polygonaceae > Polygonum > Polygonum aviculare. The sequence continues at coordinate 6,837,222 of OW204027.1, forward strand.
AATGGGGTTGATTTGGCCCGTCGACTCGTTCGTCGGTTCCTTAGACGCACTCGTACCCGCCAATGTTCGTAGAGTAGCTTGTACTCCCATCATCATGTCGGTCAATGTGGACATTTGGTCATTCATCTCACCAATCCGAGAATTTATGGAGTCAAATTCCGGTTTGGTAGCCTCCAAAGTTACCGCCGTAATTCGTGGGTACCTTAGCGTCAAAGTGTCCTCCACAATTCTCGCAATGTGGCTAGCCGAGATCTTGTCCCCGCCCGAATCCGCGGTGGACTTCTTGGTTTCTTCACTATCCGACATCCTGAAGTAGTAAACAACACCGAACAAGTAAAGTATTCAACGAGTTCTAGAGCTACACCTTATCAAGTCAAAACTTGTTCTTGCTCAATCACAATTGAGAATTTAGTTCAATTAGGTAACTAAGCAAGCTTTCAACTAAAGGTGGGAAAGGCAAAGAGATTTCAAGTAAGACAATTGAAAGGCAATTAAACACAATGCAATTGTTCACAAGAGAATCGAATTCCTTCAAAGTGAGTATGCAACTATGATATGCAACTACAAGCCTAAACAAAGGAATCAAAGTGCAACAATGTAATGGATTTTTTTTTTTGAATGCGCTCCACTAGTAGGGTAGATCACTTTCGTTTTTTTTTTTTTTCTTTTTTTATACACAAGTTACTAACTTGTGTTGAAGTAATGCAAAAATGATGCAAACTACAATTGTTAGGCTACTAGCCTTAGAAAGAGTGATTTATGCTACCAATGAAACTACTAGGAGCTTAGAAAGAAGAGCAAGACATGATGCAAATTTCAACCTTTGTAGCCATCAAGTAACACATAATCATGCAAGACATAATCAACTTCTACTATGTGGAACTTTCTAAAGCAAACAATACGCAAGAAATTGGTTTAATTTGACTTAAATCCAATCAATCCAACAAGAATCTCTAAGGTTGGTTTAATCCTATTTGGTAGGTTGCCTAGGGTTTGCAAAATTTTCGAACAAAGGGATTACAATGGGCACGACTGGGCTGGATACACGGCACAACGCAATTGCTTGCGTCGTAAGGTAGGGCACGCAGGTCGTGTTCGGTATCCCCTATGCGAACAAAACGCAAAAACCTAGGGCGAACTAGTGGAGGATTGAACCAAAAACACAATTGCGAAGTAAGAACGAGAATTATAAGACTTAACTCGATGTAACTCAAGGTCGGATGACTCGTGATACCACTTGATGTATAACACGCTAGGAGATGGCTCCTTGACGTCACACAATCGCGAACGGAAAACGGATCTAGACCTTGCACCAAGTATAGCCTTGAACTTCTCGAATCTTAAACAAACTCACAAGATCGAACACTTGAATGAATCAAAGCAAAGTTTGCATAAACCAAACTAGTTCTCAATGTCGTAGGTCAACAATGGCGCAGGAAGAGAACTCTGTTCTCTTCTCAAAATACGCTGAAAAACAAATAAGGGAAAACTAGAGTATTTATTCTATCCTAGAAAAGAAATCCTAAATTATTATCATAAGATATAAATAATATCTCATAATAATAATCACAAATCTAGAAATCAAAAATATGGAAATAGTTCGATAACAATAAAAGGAAACAGCTTGGGACGCAAGCTAACAAGGAAACAGCTTCGGACGCGTTCGGACGGACCTCAGGCTCGACCCTGGGAGGGTCGATCTCGACCCCCTGGGGGTCGATCTTGAGACGCAACTCGCAAGCCCTCAGGCTCGACCCTGGGAGGGTCGATCTCGACCCCTTGGGGGGGTCGATCCTGAGGGGATCTCGCGTCCCTAGGCTGCTCGTTAGGCTCCTTGCAAGCAAGTGACCCACTTCGTCTTCCTAGGCTCTTCCATTCTTGAAAACAGACACTTGAGTGCAATGGATGTTCCTTGGATGATCTTCTTAGCTCGGCTTCTCGTCATTGGACCTTGAATTGGAGCCGTCATCAACTCTTCAACATCTCGTGGATCTTCATCATCTTGTTTGTTATCAGATTTTCACGAAACACCATTTAGTGAGATTTCACTAAACCGTGATTAGTGAGGATTGTTGGACGTGTAGCTGGAGGATGTAATGTACTGGCTACAACCTCACTAAATGGCGTTTAGTGAGATATTAACTAAATAAGGTTTCGTGAAATCTTACTAAACGGCATTTAGTGAGAATTTTACCCAGAGCGAAACCTACCCCAATTTACCCTACGGAACCGTGTTTCGTGAGATTTTGATTTGACTACGACGGTAACTTTGATTTGACAAGGAACGGTAAAAAATGTAAATTTGTGGGTGAAGAGTAATGTTGGAATGCTCACAATTGACCTTTTTTACTCTAAAACCACTTACAAATGTGTTATTATGAGTGACATGTTAATCGAGGTTCATTGACTTCAAGAGAAGAATATGCTCCATTCGGCCCGAGCCCTTGGTTAGAAGTACTTTTATTAATCACAATTTTAATTTCAAGTAATTTTTAATTGAAATAAATTATGTAGTGGAATAAATGACTTAGTAATTGAAATTTGTAGTACTTGTTTGACATTATGATCCATAGTAGTTATAATTCGCATTACGCTTGAATTAAATTTTATTAGTCGTCAACTAATTAATGAAAGTGAGTTAAATGAACGGCAATGATGAATTTAAACAAGATGATGATTAAGGTATAAATAAAACTAGCATCTTAACTTAATGAAGATGAGTTAAATCAGAATTAATCTTTGACTAATGAATATGTTCTCAAATATAATTTTCACCGATAGAGTTGGAGAAAAAATGCTCACGAGTTTTTATTAATGGCCTAAATTTGTCTAAGTATTAAAATATAAAATTAGAGATTATACTTGAGTAACTAAAAATGATTATGAATGCAAGTGATAAAATTTGAATTAAATCTAACAAATATTTTATGTGCCTATTTTAGTTTATATACTATCTCTCTTGTACATCTTCTTTGTTTTAGTCTTAACTTCTGTTTAACTATTATGAATGAGGAAATTATAATTTATATTGATTTTAATATAAACTTGTGTGTGTTTTTATTATATTTAGTTCATTATGTAATAAAGCCATAAATATAACAACAACAACAACATTTACCTAGGGGAAACCCGCAAACGCAGGATCTGGGGGGTCAGGATGGGGGCATTCCAGACCCAGATGGAATACGCCCAGAACAACCAAAGAGTCAACACTCAATACACTTAAACTAAAAAGCCTAAACACAACTAAGCAACTAGCACTGAAGCAAAACTAAATTGAAAAAAGAAAAGCAAATGTAAAGAAAGGGGAAATAAGACTAAGACTAAACAAAACCACGCAAAGCGCCACCAATAAGCAAATTAGTTGGCTAAAACCGTGATCTTCTCCCTCCAACGCTCTCTACACTGCGCCAACTCGACAGAAATGCCTAACAAGCTGATATCCTGCCTTATGTTGTCCATCCAACGCTTCTTCGGGCGACCTTTAGCTCTCCTGAACACCTCTAACTCCAACCGCTCACGCCTTCTAACTATAGCATCCGGACTACGCCTCTGTACATGACCAAACCAACGGAGTCTCGCTTCCTGAAGTTTGTCCTCTATGCTAGCCACCCCCAGTCTGCTTCTGATCTCCTCGTTCCTAATCTTATCCAACCTCGTGAGACCACACATCCATCTGAGCATTCTCATTTCTGCGACTGCCAGCTTCTGCTCATGGGCCTTTGTCGCTGGCCAACACTCTGCTCCATAGAGAATCGCAGGCCTAATAACAGATCTGTAGAACTTTCCCTTGAGCTTGAGCGGGATCTTCTTGTCGCACAGAATAGTAGGAATGAAAAAATAGTAATTACACATATAGTGTTGAAGGGTTATTCTTGAACAAATAAATTTATATTCAAGACCCCGCTGCGTATAGCGAAGTCAGGATCGTCCACGGGAGTGAGAGTAATGCTAAGTTTAATTGATAACTACGAAAAGCAAAAGAAACAAAGGGCAAACAACTTCAGGCTCGACCCAAAGAGGGTCGATCTCGACCCAAAGAGGGTCGATCCTGAGAGCTAGACACACACGAATCACACACGAAAACACACAATCACATGCAACTAACTCGAATACGATGGATGGAGTTGAAATCAAGGCAAAAGACTCAAACTTTAATCAAACTAAAAGGCAAATCCTAGGGCAAAGGCTACCACAACAACAACCATACATGCTTTCGACAAGAATTCACAACTATCATGCAATCTAGATCATAGAAAAGTTAACTTTCGCAAACAATTCAAGTTATTCAATCAACTTTCGCAAATCAAACAACTTTCTACCTATCCTTCAACCTAGGAATATCAACTTTCGCAAATAATCCTATTAGATATAATCAAGCAACTAACTTTTCACTTTCGCTAAGGTTAATTACAAGACATGCCTTAATTTTCACCAAGGATTCAAGCACAAGATAAGGTAGATATGATCTTCAAGCATTCAAGTTATGAATTCAAGTTTTAAGCATGCATGATTGTGTTGGGTTTTTGCCCAACCCTAGAACTTAAAAGGACTATTCACACATGGCAAACAAGAACAAGGAAAAAGAAGAAGAAGACATGATTAAACCAAAAACAAATTCAATTGAAAACCAAAGAACAAATCTTACAAATTTCAATCTTGCTCTCCAAGTCTTCTCCTAAATCCTCCAAGTCTTGATTGTTGATCAATCACCAAACAAAGCATGGCATCTACAAAAACATCCCTCAAAACTATAGGTTCAACCCCCTTTTATAGACAAAAAGGAGTCCTAATCTAACTAGGAAACACAAATAAAACACCTTCCTAAAATACAAACTAGGAAACTTGACAATTCGATCCGGAATAAAAGAGTTCGGTGACGCGCGATCGACCCTAGGGAGGGTCGATATCGACCCCTTCAGGGTCGATCCTGAGGCTCTTTTTCCTTGCGTTCCAAGTTTGGTCAAATGGCTCGATACCGACCTCCCTTGGCTCGATCTTGGGGTCGATTTTCTTCACTTTTTCCTCTTGATCTTGCCTCTCTTTAGCTCCTCTTCATGGCTCTTCATCTCGAATCTCCTCCTAGCTCGTCCATCCGCTCCTAGTCTTGCTCCAAACTCTTCTTCAAGCCTCGAAAACACCTACAAAACGACACAAAAGTGCGTAGTTTCCGAATCTCAAGGAAATACGAAAACTTATGCAAAAAGACTCAAAAACACAAGACTCAACTACGAAAATCAACTTAAACTAACCTATCTAGACCCTAAAAATCTACCTAAAACGCGGACATCATATAGTTGATTTTGTTTCACATGTCTTTGTGGTTTGTGTATAGGAGTAAGGTATAGATTTCACACAAAATTTTGAGAACAATTATGAGTGGGATAGTAAAGATGAAGCGATTCAATGGGCAAGAGACTTGGCTAGACCATATAATATTGATTTGACCGTCATGAACTCAAATCAAAGAATGTTGAAACTAGGTTGCGACCAAGCTGGAAAAATCTAGATTTGATTCGGAAGGGGGACGTTCAAAAAAGTGTGGTTGCAAATTTGTGGTTACGGGCCGACGAGATAATTTTACAAGTAAGTAGACGTTGAAGTTGAAGCATGGCTTCCACAACCATGATCTTTCGACTAGTATGCTTGAACATGCATTTCGTGGGCGCATAACCAAGGATGAAGAGGAGATGATAAAAACAGGGTCAAGTATTTTTGCGCCCCCAAGGTCCATCACGAAGTTGATGGTAAATGTGAGCCCGAATAATGTAACATCGACGAAGCAAATTTCAAAGTACAAGCAGAAATTGTTCTAGGCGGACCGTGGTAAGTTGAACGTTTGTCAATGTACGCAAGAGGACACCCCACAATTCTAATGCTATTGATATCATTTTTTTCATCCACCCGAAATCGTCCACCCGAAACCTGCCTCAATTTACCCTAAAACCTAAACCTATTGAATTTATCTTCAACCCTAAGCCATAAACCCTAAATACTAGCCCTAACATTAAACCATATAAACAAGTAGTTACACATAGACCTGTCAAAACTTGACCCTATCCGAAATTTTTGGGTTTCAACTCGGAAATTTAAACTTGAGACCCATTTCAACCCGACCCAATTAAACTGTAAACCGTTGGGTTGGGACTCTAAACCGTTGACTAGTAAGTTTCCATTACTTATACAAGTAGTCATTAAAGCATTTCTTATAGTTTTTAGTTTATGGTATAGGGACGTCCATGATAAATTACATATTATTTGTACATGTATGATATGTACATGTTGGAGATTGTTAGAATCAATTGCACAAACAAGACATTCATCATCGATTTTGCATTCTTGTGCAAAGAATAAATTTTTGATTATTTATGGGTAATGCAAAGCTTAAGGAATATCTACATGGATCTATAAGCGCCCTAGTATCTTAATTTCATGTCCAAGTCAATTGTTAACTATAAAATATATATATCTATATTCCATTTATTTATATTTCCAATTATTCCTTCAAAAATATATTTTTAAATCTCGGTAACTCAAATAATAATATCATATATTAAAGAAGTTCAATGAAAATAAAACCTAAACAAATAACAAGCTAATAAATAATAACCCTAATAGGTTTACCATAAAATTGCACAAATTGTTGGCATATAATTCATAACAACGCTTTAGAATATAAAATATAAATATGCTTTACAAAATGTAACATAAAAAGCATGAATTAAACAAGAATATAAACAAGAAATAACTCAATTATAAATATGCTTTACAATATAACACATAAAAAGCTATAATTTCTTTGGAATATGATACATAAAAAGCATATATGAAACAAAATATTAACATCAAATACTTGAAGTAGTGACATATTGTCATACAAGCTTTGTATACACATGAGCTAAGCAATAAGTAATAACAATCACTTAGTTTAACATTTATGAATTATTCGTATATAGAAACTACTTCTTCAATCACTTGAGAATTCAAGTAGTTTCCTACAAGATTTACTTAGCTTTTAATTATAACTTCAATCACGGATGAAGTGGTCCTCGTATGAAAGCATCATTAAGTTTTTGTATATACATGAATTAAACATTAAATAAAAATAATTATTTTACAATTTAATATATACCTATATTGCAATTAATTGTTTAATCATTTATAGTAATTATTTATGAATTCCAACAAAATACATAATTTAAACAAGACATTCAGTGAAATATTTGTTGGTATTTATCTCACTAAACCACGTTTAGTGAGGACCAGCTTGATGTTTCACGACCTAGTTATCTCACTAAACCACGTTTAGTGAAGACTCACACAATGACATTTAGTGAAAATGCTTCCGGTTTTTATCCGGAAAGGCTCACTAAACCACATTTAGTGAGACTCTCACTAAACCACATTTAGCGAGTGCAAATAGCTGATTTTTGAAGTGCAAATAGACTCCCCGCTCCTAACCCCACCAACAAAATGAACACATCCAAAAAAAGTGTGGTTATATGAAGGCTTCCAATTAATTTATGTTTAAGATGGGCTAAATTTGTGAAGGGTGCCCATCAATGAAGAGGTAGTGAATAAATAATGTGGGTCAAGGGTAGTTCATTACAATAACTGCTGGACTGATGTTCTCTCGGGATCAGTCGAACAATCAAGTGATCCTTCGGGACCAGTCTCATGAGTTTTGATGATGATAAACGCCATAAGGTTTAATGGTTTGAGTTTTGTCCAAGTGTTTAAGGAGAAAACAAGTACCAAGGGAACAAGAGAACCAGAGAACAAGAGCAGAAAGAGATATTGGTCCCAGAGGGATCAATGTGCCAGCCAGCCACGTGATAGAGGTCTATTTAAGGAAAGGGTGAGTTTCCTTGAATTAAGGACGTGTATCTACAATTGGAAGGAGTTGTTATTATCTTTAAAATGGTGATAATAATTATGGGAAGCATATCTTGATGATTTGGTCATTACTTGAAGCCAAAGGAATCAAGAAGATATGATAGAAGATCTTGTTAAAGATTTTATTGTGTGAATCCGTTTATGGATGATTGTGAGGCGGAAAGATATTATTTTATGGCAAGAAAATAATATTAATCAGACCTATTCGTCTATTATAAATAGGAATAGAGTTTAGGTTTTTTATTTGTTCGAAAGGAACCCTTTGGAGTGCTTCTACTAGAGAGAAAAGGAGACTTCATTGAAGAGAAGAAAGGCAACGTCCTTAAGGAGCTTTGGATGCGTCTTAACCGGCCATTGAAGCTTAAGAAGAGAGCTTCACCGAAAGGCGGTGTCCTTAATTAAGGAGCTTTGGATGCTTCTTAACCGGCCATTGAAGCTTAAGAAGAGAGCTTCACCATCGTTGGTCAGAGGATCAACAATCAGCACAGTCACAAGGATCGGTTGCAGCAGACGTAGTTGTCGTAGCTGGTGAAGGACTAGATGTTCAAAAGGAACCCTTTGGAATGCTTCTGCTAAAGAGAAAAGAAGACTTCATTGAAGAGAAGAAAGGCGGCGTCCTTGAGGAGTTTTCGAAGCTTCTTAACCGGCCATTGAAGCTTAAGAAGAGAGCTTCACCATCGTTGGTCACAAGATCAACAATCAGCATAGTCTTAGGGATCGGTTGCAGTAGACGTAGTTGTTGTAGCGGGTGAAGGACTAGATGACTTGAAGCGTCTAAGGGAACAATGACAACAGACGTACTTGTTGATACTGCGGAAGGACCAAGAATCGCTTGAAGCTTGGGGAGAGGCCATGTTTCAGAGGTATAGTTGGATTTTGTTGTACTTGAGTTTATAATACGCTCTTTAGGCTAGGAAGTTAGGAGAGTACTAGAAAGAGTCTAGGTACGTTGGTATCCTTGCTTGCCTTGTGTAGTTCGTGATTATTAATAACAGGAGTATGTGATTCAAGATCCTTTTAAGTAAGGTAGAAGTTTTACTAAAGTGATTAGGTGGTTGCTTTGAGTTTCCTCTCTAAATATTGTGTCTGTTTTTTTCGTTTCGTGATAAGTTTGATTCCTGCTAAGGATCAGTACTCTACTTGCTACTTGTTTCCTGTTTGCTTTTGCTGTCCAGTTCTTTGATCCCCCAAGAATCAGGGTTTGTATTCTACCATGTCGATCCTACAGGTAAACCCCCATGAATGGCAGCGTCAAAGTTTCATGATTATGGACCCAATAATAAGAAGCTAAGTGCATATAAAACACACACAGAAGCAACAATGGTAGGCCTTGTGCTCAAATTATCACTCCCTTGGTCGCTCCCAGCCATCCAAGAGACAGTGCACAACCATATTAATAACACCTTAAGCCCTGCTGCACTGAAGCAGAGATTGCAAAATCAACCATTAGCTAGTAGTAATTCCCCCAAAATGCTCAACATCAGAAGCACCAACCACAACGACTATCATTTGATTCACAAATCCACTCGGGCCTTGTTCGGTGCAGCCAGCTTAACCTTTTATCTCTCTAAACTTCTACATTCTTCTTTCAATTTAAGTAATCTCTTGTCAAAAAAAAGCTGAAGATAATCTATTATTTGCAATAATGTTGTTGCACCGAACAAGGCCTCAATGGTAGGGGCCTTGTGCTCTCACACCACCCAATACCCCATCCAATGCAAATGAATCAAAACCTACTCTTTGTGGATTCATGCTTGCTGCGCTGCCACATACACATCAGGTGTGTTCCGCTGCACAGATTATTGCAAATAATGCATTATAATCTCTTTTTTCCTTCTTCTAGAGTTTTCTATCCTCTCTTAAATACATCCTTCTTAAAAATAAGATCTTATGGAAACTAAGCATTTTACACCGAACCGAACAGACCTGATAGGTCTGTTCGGTTCGGTGTAAAATGCGGCTTCCATCTGTCACGACTACCCTATCAACCTTCTCAATCTACCAGTTAAGGGGTTTAATAGAGGTTTAACTACTGGGCCCAACCTCTATTACTTCTAACTTTATAGTTTCCATCGAGCCTTTCCTCCCAACCTAGCCGCCATTCCTCGCCGGAGTCCGCCAGTTTTTGTCTTTCTTGACACTGAGACGGGGTTCAACTTCAGTCACCGATGTGTATCCAGGTCCATGAGGGTTTCAGCAATCAGGTCAGTCTCTCGATTTCAGTTTCCCAGATTACCCAATTTCATTCGCCAAAGCTCCCATTTAGCACTTGCGTATTTGGATTCGGCCTCCTCCGATTCTAGTTGCGATGAACAGTCACCGAACCCACCACAAAACCACTCCAATTTGGGGGATTATATGGTGCGTTGGAGCCCTCGTGAGGTGGCAGAGGCTCTGTACAGCTTTAGAAGGGACCCCAAACAGGCTCTTTCCTTGTTTCACCATCTCAAACAACGTGGGTTTCATCACAATGTCGAAACCTACGTTGGAATCATTAGAATAGTTTGTGAACACGGAATGGGGACAAAGTTGCAAGCTTTGTTGCACGAGATTGTGAATCGGGGTGAGATTGAATTCGGGTTTGGAATCAACGAGCTGATTGAATCGCTTGTCGAGAGGCTCGAGAGCGAAGAGGATTCGAGTATGATGGTTCGGGTGCTTGGGGAGTTGGTGAAAGCCTATGCTAGTTTAGGCATGTGTGAGGAGGCTGTTGATTTGTTGTTCCAGACAAGGAGGAAGGGCTTTGCACCTTGTGTAGACTCGTGTGGTTTTCTGCTACAGCAGTTGATCAAAGTCGATCAGGTGGATATGGCAATGGCTGTGTATCGGCAGCTAAAGCGGCTGGGGTTGACCCCTGATGTAGATACATACAATCTGTTTATTGAGGCTTACTTTAAGCGTGGTAGTTTAGAAGAAGCAATTGAAATTGTAAATGAGATGGGGCAGGCAGGAGTTCAGCTTAATGGAGTTACTTATACAACGTTGATTGAAGGGTTTTGTTCACAAGGAAAGGCGGATGCGGGGTATAAGGTGCTCAAGGATTTTCAGAGATCGGGGCTCCCTTTTAGTAGTTATGCTTATTCTGTGGTTATCCGTGGCTTTTGCCGTGAGATGAGATTGGATAGAGCAGAGGAAGTTCTAGGTGATGTTGAAAGCCAAGGGTTGATCCCTAATGTATATTGTTTCCGGGATCTGATTCAAGCGTATTACAAGTGTAGGAACTTTGAGAAAGTTTTGTCTCTCCATGGCTCAATGGTGGCCAAAGGAGTGAAGACTGATCGTTTTCTTGTCAGTTCAGTGGTTAAGAGTTTATGCGATATGGGGTTGGCATCGGACGGTGTTGCATGTTTTGAATATTTTGAGGGCTCGGGTATTTGCCTTGATGAAAAAGCATACGGCGTTATGGTGGATGCTTTGTGTAAATCAGGTGAGATGGATAAAGCTGAAAAGCTAGTTAACCAGATGCAAATTACAGGGATGGTTCCAGATATTATTCACTACTCAAGTTTGATTCATGGATATTGTTTGGCAGGAAATCTTTCTTATGCTACCAAAATTTTTGGAGAAATTAGAAGCAAGGGATTGGAGCCTGATTCTGTTACATACAACATTCTTGTTGGGGCTTTTTGTAGACATGGTCTCGTAGAGGAGGCCTTAAGTCTTGTCGAGCTTATGCAGAAACAAGGTCTGGAGTTGGGTGTGGTGACATACAAAGTGATTGAAGGCTTATGTATTAATGGGAAGGTTAAAGAGGCGGAAGAATTTTTTAATAGAATTGTGCCTAAAAGCTTGGATATTTATTCAGCTATGGTTAATGGGTACTGTGAAGCAAACTATATCTCAGAGGCTTTCAGAGTTTTTGACAAGTTATCTAACCAAGGACTTACTTTGAGTAAGAAATGTTGCCTTAGGCTATTGGACAGTCTTTTGAATGAAGGCGAGTATGATAAAGCAGTTCAGTTGTTTAGAAATTCAATTTCGGATAAAAGTCCTGGCTTAAAGACAACTTCGATGTTCATGTCTTCACTGTGTAAGGCTGGAGATGTGATGGGAGCAAAAATGATATTTGATGACTTTGTGAAGAGAGGATTGGAGCCTGATCTCGTTATGTACACAATAATGATAAATGGATATTGCAAAGTAAATTATATGATAGGGGCCTATGATCTCTTCGATAAAATGAAGCTTAGAGGAATAAGCCCTGATGTTGTCGTCTACACAGTTCTCCTTGATGGCCGTTTGAACTCCTGCTTGAATACAGCTTCTACATATCCAATTGGTGCCCAAAGCAACGAGTTAATGAACAGTGTGTTGCCCTTATTGAGAGAGATGGAGGTTCTGAATATCCTGAAGGATGTTGTTTGTTATACTGTCTTGATTAATAATTGTTTCAAATCACACAACGTTCAGGAAGCACATAAGCTGTTTAGGGATATGATCAAAGAGGGATTGGAACCCGACAATGTGGCCTACTCTGCTCTTCTTTTAGGCTACAGCAGGAGTGGGAATGTGGATAGAGCCGTGGATCTAGTTGATTATATGTCGCAGAAGGGTGTTCATCGAGATGACATCACTACGTCATTGGAGCGTGCTATATTAGAGGCTGCGAAAATCAGGATGTAAGGCTGAGAATGCCGTTGCGATTTGCGTGTTTTAGCCATCGGTCAAATCACATGGATTCTTCTATGGTTGCTATCCCTGATGGTAATATTACATATAACTGTGCTCTTTGGATTCTGTTTATGTTTTTAGATCTTTGTGTCTTATTCTTTTGCCTCTCCTTTTCTTTAGGTGATTGTGTATGAGCTTCTGGGGAATAGTTGCTGAAGTAAATGAGAAGGACCTTGCAGTTGGTCTTCCTGGAGGCTTACGTGGATTAGTTCGTGCCGATGATGCAGTTGATGCTGCTGTACTTAATGATATCAAGGTAAAACTAAACTTTAGTTCTTCAATGGATGACCTTTACCTGATGATATTAGTTATTTAGGTGGTGCTGGATTTCAATTAGGTGTCTTGCTCACGTGATCATCACAAAATATGATTTTGTGTCATCAGTAACTTGTGACAAAATAAGATTTCTTTGCTGGTCCTTGATCTGAGCAATTGCTGTTCTTTTACAGGATGGTGGTCATGATTTTCTTTCTGGCATATTTCAAATTGGCCAGCTTGTTTCCTGTGTTGTGTCAATAGTCGAAGATGATAAGGAGTCCAACAAAAAGCAGGTCTGGGTTTCATTATGTCTTTCCTTGTTGCATAAAGGCTCTCTTGATGCTGCTCAACAAGGCATGGTAAGATATTTCTTTTGCATGTTTATCAATCATTTTGCTACAAGGCTAATATATAGGTCTGTTTTATGTAGTATTTTGAAAATTTATCTCTTCTCAATTGTCTATTCCCCTCCATGTACCACGGCCGGCCTCTATGTATAACAGGGAACAGTTTTCTGAAAAAGATATTCTTAAAAAAAGACATGATTATTTTTCTTAGTATTTGATGGAATAAAAGTAACTGCTCTAGTGATAGAGTAGTTTGGAAGAGAATGGTCTATGTGATAGCCTAGACATTTCATATGTTTTTCTGGTTTTTTCGCATCTTTACAAGGGACTGGTTGCTGCTCTTGCGGGTACTTGTTGATGAAACATATTCTTAAAGTCTAGCTCCTTATTCATTCTTGATGTATTTTCATATATAAAAATAAATTTCTTAGGAGATCTGCTTGATATAAAAGTGTGCTTTGTATAGGAGATTTTGTTTTCCTTGATGAATTAAGAAAGTCACAATTCAACTTCTGTCTTTCAATTTGGCATCTTGATCTTCTATATATGCTGTTTAGGCAATCTTTTTTTTCCCCTCTTCCTAATACAGGTTATGGCGCTCGGATTCTTTTTGTTGATCCATCAACTACAGCTGTTGGCCTTACCATGAACGATGAATCCTCAATAAGGCTCCTCAACAGGAGAGATTCATGATCTCAGTTGAAAATTATGGGAAATGGCAAGGGATGTAGGATTCTGCTTGACATTAATTCTGTTCCGGTTGCAACTCCAGCTGCTTATGTCACTGTATGTTCATTCCTAGAATGAAGAATTTCATTGGGTTGTGTTTGATCATAGATTGCTGCTTTTATTAGGTTTAACAGATGGATATAGTCTTCTTGCACAGGTTGTTGGTGATGCTGCTGACGAGGAAGTAAAAAAATTAGAGAAAAAGGTTCAAGGAAGGGAGCTCTGTTGGTGCCAGGGTTCAAACATTTGGAATTAAGGGGACTTGCAATGGGTGTACTCAAGGTCTTTCTTTGTCTTTGCTTGGGATTATGTTCACTCACATATAATAATAATAATAATACACATACTCTGCTTGATTGTCTATGCTGGTAATGCATGTCAAGACAACTTCGATGTTCATGTCTTCACTCACTGCTGAGGCACTGTCGTCATACGTCTGTCTTAAGAAACAAACAGTTATTTTGTTGGAACTTTTAGGGTCATACCCTAAAATTTCTTTCCCATACAACTTTTAGGGTCATCTATGGTTACTTGAGCACAATCTCTTGTGATTTATTACAGGGCCGTGATTTAGTATGATTGTGCCTCTCGATTAATACAATTGGTATATATTTATTATTTAATCATAAAAAACAACAGTCACTTCATTTGAAGTAGTCAAACAGATTCTTTGGAGGATAAGTAAGGGACCAGAGGATGCAATATTTCCCACCCTTCTTCTATGTACTAATTGACCAAAATATTTCTGATTAATTAGTACAGATATATTTATTTTAGGGTCCGGATCCGGTAGGAATGATTATTATGGTAGGAAATAGGAATGAATCTCGGCCGTTCATCAAGCGGGGGGAAACAGCCCATCACACGCGCGTCAATAAATCTCGGCCGAATCACGCGAATTATACGTTTTTTTCCCCGATTTTTTTCGTTTTTTATTTCGTTTTTTTTTTTCGTTTTTTTTTTCGCTTTTTTTTCGCTTTTTTTTTCGTTTTTTTTTTCATTTGTGCTACTCAATGGTCACGTTTGTGCAACTCAATGGTCAAAGTTTGTGCAACTCAATGGTCAAGTTTGTGCAATTCTACGGTCAATTTACGTTTCACATTTTTATCTTCGTATTTTGATTAGTGATTTTTTTTTTCATTTGTGCAACTCAATGGTCAGATTTGTGCAACTCAATGGTCAGATTTGTGCAGCTCAATGGTCAAATTTGTGCGACTCAATGGTCATGTTTGTGCAACTGAATGGTCACATTTGTGCAAGTCATGGTCACTTTGTTCATTCATATTTGTTGAACTCTATTGTCAATGTATTGAATTCTATTTGTGCAACTCAGTGGTCACGTTTGTGCAACTCAATGGTCAGATTTGTACAGCTCAATGGTCAGATTTGTGCAGCTCAATGGTCAAATTTGTGCGACTCAATGGTCAAGTTTGTGCAACTGAATGGTCACATTTGTGCAACTCATGGTCACGTTTGTGCAACCCTATGGTCACTTTGTTCATTCATATTTGTTCAACTCTATTGTCAATGTGTTGAATTCTATTTGTGCAACTCAGTGGTCACGTTTGTGCAACTCATGGTCACGTTTGTCCAACTCTATGGTCACTTTGTTCATCAATATTTGTGCAATTCAATGGTCAAATTTGTGCAACTCCATGTGAAAAGGTTGCATAGTTGGATGGGTTCAATAGATAAATTTCTAGCCATGTCAATTTGTTCAACTCTACTATGACCACTCATTTCGAAGGTCTCGACGGGAACTACAGTGCCTATTCGCCACATGGACCTACAGAATGAGCCATGACGAGCCCAGATGCATGGAAAGCTCCAAAACGGGACCTAACTACGCGGTTTGGGACACTCAAACGCGGTTTTGAAGCCTTAAACGGCCTTATTTGCGAGAACCCCCAACACATAGGCCCTTTGGGCCTACCTATAGCCCCCTCTCGAAGAGACCTTCGAAACGACATAAAATACGCCCCGTTCCGATAACCGAGCACAAAGTTACGCCCCTTTTCTCACCGGACTCCCCGACGCCTGTCTACTTCGCCCCACATTCTCGACTCATGCCGGACCGGAAACCGCCAACCCAAGACTCCACCTCGTGGCTTACGTCGAGACCTTCGAAACGACTGCTCACACGCCTCGAACGGATCACCGAGCCAAAAGTTATTGCATTTCACTTCCAATTTGGCAGTAACACACAAGAACATAGCTAAATCGGAACCGCTTTACACTACTAGAGTGAACTAGATCGTGGATTGTGCAGCCACGATCGTCGCTTGTGCAACCACGATCGTCGATTGTGCAACCACGATCATCGATTGTGCAGCCACGATTTTTTTTCGTTTGTGCAACTCAAAGCTCACGTTTGTGCAACTCAATGGTCACATTTGTTGAACTCAATTGCCCAATGTTGTTCATTCATATTTGTTCAACTCTATTGCCAATGTGTTGAATTCTATTTGTGCAACTCAATGGTCACGTTTGTGCAACTCAATGGTCAAGTTTGTTCAACTCAATGGTCAAATTTGTGCAACTCAATGGTCAAATTTTGTGCAACTCAATGGTCAAGTTTGTGCAACTCAATAGTCAATTTGTTCATTCATATTTGTTCAATGTGCAACTCAATAGTCAATTTGTTCATTCATATTTGTTCAACTCTATTGCCAATCAGATCTCAAATTTCGATACTATACGATAGATAGATCAGATCAAAATAAACCAGAAATAGGCCGCTTTTATTAAGAATCACCAATTCTTCCGGAAAGGAAAAATATAAACCAATACACATCAAAAGTTGGAATAACTCCATAGTAATATGCTTAGCATTTACATATACATCGATTTTATCCTTCTCTGCACATTTTATTTTTTGTCAAGCTGCGAAAATAAGCTACAATTTCGGAAAATCCAAACCTTCTTCTTTCTTGATTAACTTTCCGTCATTTGCACACACACAGATTTCGAATTACGAAGGCAATAACTAATCTGAAAAGGGGGAAGAAACTAACGGTATCCCAAATCTGAAGCTTAATAGGGCGACCATCGATAGTGACCATACGAGCACCGAATTCAACGCCGATGGTGAGATCGTGGACGGGCTGGAACCTCTTATCAGTAAATTGGAGCAACAGGCAGGACTTCCCCACGCCTAACCGAGCAAAAGATCAACAAGTTAAACACAAAGATCTCAAATGTGTGAGGCTTCGCCGAGGCTTCCTCCTCCTCTGCAAGGAAATCAGATCTCAAATTACAGAAATCAACAAAAAAACAAACCAGAAAGCAACCGAGGTTCCAGATCCAGATCGAGATCGGTCAGATCCGTACGTTTGGCTAGGAACTCGTTGTAGAAGGAGTCGAGATCGGCGAGCTAGGAGATCGTCGTCGGCGTTCGGCTCGGGATCCTCGAAGCATTCTCGGAGCCAGTAGTCGCGGAACCAGGGGGAAGATTGGACGAGGCTCCACCACTTCGTGAAGAAGTCCTCCACGACGTCGTAGAAGGCTATCGGGATGAAGGACGGAGCGTTTGGATTGAGCGTGGATGGACGCGGCGGAGGCGTTTGATGACGGAGAATCTGAGAGAATCTGAGACGAATCGGCGTCGGAATTCTCGGAAATCTGAACGGCCGAAGATCGGGCTCCACCAGTTGGCCGGAGGAGAAGAGGAGGAGGAAGGGATGGAGAACCGCCGGAATCGCCGTCGATCTCCAGCAGCCGAATGATTTTGCAGATTTGGAGAAAATGCCGGATTAGGGAGGAAGAGGGAAATCAGCGTGTTTTTTTGGACGGCTGTGATCTATATTTTTCTGTTCTATTCCTAATTCCTACACTAAGATAGCTTCCTACATAACTCTTTCTCTTTATTTTAAATTATTTCTATATGATAAGAATTTATCTTCTATCAAGTATGTACAAGATAAGGAAAAGAAAAATAATACTTGGTCTCCAAGTATTTAAATAACAAAAATATACTGGCAGTAGATAAATTATTTAAATATGGAGTACTATTATTTTTCTTTTGGTTATCTTGTACATACTTGGACTCCAAGTATTCGAAGATATAGATTCTTATCATATCTTTTTTTTTTTTTTTTTTTTTTGAGAAACATATCTTTCGATTCTGTCTCTTCGTAAATCTATATAAGGAGACACAATAGAAACCTTTTTCCCTCAACTCAACCCAACCCTATTTCCAAAGGCCAAAACCCTAATTCTGTCTCTTTGTTCTTTTCGGGACGTAGAAGTCAATTCTAGTAACAATGTCTGCTGGAGAACTCGCTTGCACTTACGCCTGCTTGGCTCTCTATGATGATGGCATCCCAATCACGGTATTTTTTATTCGCCTATCGCTTCGCTTTCGATCATCATATCTTCGATTGATTGTTATGTTATGCCTTCAAGTTTGGGCCAGAGATCAATCTTTTTCTAATAAAGAACGTACTTGTTTTATGTTGATGATCCTATATATAATGCCAATGCTTAACGTATGATTTGGTCGATTTCGATCTTTGCAGGCCGAGAAGATCGCGACGATGGTAAAAGCCGCGAATGTACAAGTTGAATCCTACTGGCCAGGCTTGTTCGCCAAGCTGCTCGAGAAGACGAGCATCGAGGACCTCATCATGAACGTCGGTTCGGGTGGAGGAGTGGCCGCTCCCGTAGCGGGGCTAGCAACCCCTTCCGGAGGGGCTCTTGTTGCGCAAGAGGATAACAAGGAGGAGAAAAAGGTAACAAAAAAACCATTCTTTTGGTTATTTGTAATTTCTTAGTTGTGAATTCTCTTTGACTAGTTTTGAACTATGTTCATGGTTTAATGTTGTTTTTGTTGTTTTTGTTTTTGATCTATGTAGGAAGAGCTTGCGGAAGAGAGTGACGATGATTTCATAAACTGTCTGTTCGATTAGGAGCTACATTCAGCAAGAAGTTTGCCTTTTTTTTTTTGGCTTTTCTAGTGCCCTATTTAGTTTATTACTTTGTTAATTCGATATTTGCTTTGTTGTTTGACCGAGGTTTTGGATTTAATACACTTTGTTTCTAGGGGAATTCTTTTGTTTTATTTTTCAATTTAGATTCTGGTTGTACTGACTAATTTTGGTTTATATATATATATATAGATTCGCGATCAAGTGAGAACAACTCATACAGTGTAAAATGCGAACACCTTATGGCCGTTAGATCTGGGCAAATCAACGGACTGATTTTAACACGCAGCTCCCCCTTCCTTTTAACTGGGAAGGGCATTTTCGTCTTTTTGCCCTGCTTTACTGTTCATCGATCTCCCCCTTGTTTCTCTACGCTCGCACAGAGCGTTTGTTTTGGCGAATTGTTCATTGATCTCTTCGGCTCTCTTCTCCAACAAAATTCGATTGTTTTTCAACTGTATTTTCGTCCTTTGGCTCTTGTTCAATTGCTTCTATGGATATAGGTAACGATTTATGATTTTTGAAAGTGAGAATTTATGCTTTGCTAGTTTTAGGTTTTCCTTGAGCAAGATAACTGAGAACTTGTGAATCTGACATAAGATTGGGTGTATGATTGGTGTTTACATGATTTGATTGCATTAGAAAGTGATTTTGAAGTTTTCGATTGACCCTAGAAGCTGATTATGTACGTTTTGCCCGATTGCCTACCATGTGTTCGACAAAATGCCTCAACCAACGTGCTTAAATTTACATGAACCGTTCAATGGATTCCAATGAACCTTTACTTGAAAGTTTATGAACCATACCGATACTCTTTGTGAACCAAAAGAATACCCGTATTTGCCCATTTGTAGTGTGTTTTCATGTTGTTTCACTCATAGCTTTTACGTTTCTTTTGTAGGTTGTTCATCAAGTTCCGGCCATCCTAACATTTCTCATTCGGATGGTGATGCTAGTACCGATGGACTTTCATTGAATGACAATGATGCAAGTACACAAGTTTTTATATTGGATTGAAAAATCACACTTACTAGCTCAATCTGTTTAAGTAGCCTTCTCGGTACCAATTGCACAGCTTCTTTTAAGCCTACCATGTAGTCAATTTTTTCCCAAGTGTTTACACACTTTTCGCGTTTTGTCATACATGAACCAAGTGATTCATATTCATGAACCATCGCGTAGAAGATAATGAACCATCGCGTAGAACATAATGAACCATCGCGTTTTGAGGATTAAGCTGTCTTATATGCAGTTTCACATTAAATGAACCGAATGACTAATGTTCATGAACCGACAAGGTGAACCCAATGAACCAAACACCCGTCGTTTATGAACCGCGATTGATATGAACTTCATGAAAAGCTGAACGCACCTTTCGCACGATAATGATAACGATGAGCACGATAACGATGCCTACATTCTTCACTTATCACAAGATTGTTCTTATTTCATTACTACTTGTACGGTTGAATATAAACTTCAAACAATGTTTTGATGTGTGTTTGAGGATTCAGTTATCTTCTATGCACTTTAACATTAAATGAACTGTATAATTACACGACATGAACCTACAAGTGGAACACAATGAACCAAATTCTTTTATGTTACACAATTTACGCATTTCATATATGAACCGAGTGATTCAAATTCATGAACCATTACGTCGAATTCAATGAACCAAATAATTATACTTCATGAACTTAAAAACAATGAACCTACAAGTGGAACACAATGAACCTCTAAGTGGAGTATAATGAACCTTTTTGGTCAAAATCAATTTATTTACAAGTTTGCCACCGTTTTTTCCGTTTTCCTTATATCCTCCTTTAATCTCTACCGTCAGATCCGAAAGATCTAACGGTAGAGACTGTTTCTCATTTTACACTATAAGGGTTGTTCTTACCAGAACCAAACTATATATATATATATATATAGAGAGAGAGAGAGAGAGAGAGAGAGAGAGAGAAAGAGAGAGGTAGGTTCTATAGTGAACAACCTCCCTATAGTGAACAATCTCATCCTACGGATGAGATTTGTAATGGATGGTGAGATATTAGTCCACAATATCCAAAAATAAGAAAATCATAAAAAATCTTAAATAGGAGAGATTCTCTCCATCATCTACCAATTATAACTACCATAAATACAATTCTGTAAAATCAGAATTTACGCTCCATTGTAGACCCAGAAGAGACGCTCCCAAAAATCATCGGCCTCCATTGCAGCCTCCACCACTTCGCCGGCCACCACGTCGCCGTCCTCCATTGTTGTTCGTCGTCCGTTGCGTAGTTGCCCATTCGCAGTCCCTCATTTGCCGTCGTCGTGGCGGTTCGCCGGCCTGTATTGCGGTAGTTCGCCGTCCATTACGCAGAACCGATCGTGGTGATCTCCGGCATGTATTGTGGTGAGCCGTCCATTGCGCAGGCGCCCATTCGCAATCCCCATTCGCCGTCGTCGTGGTGGTTCTCCGGCTTGTATTCCGGTGGTTTGCCGTCCATTGCGCAAAACCCCCCATCGGAACCACCGCATCGAACCACCATGTCGCAAAAGCCACCACGAACCACCATGCTGCGCATTATTAATCGTATAAATTAATATGGCATAAGGTAATTTTGTATATAATTTTTTTTCATTATGTATATGATTGATTTGATTTAGTATATGGTGTGATTTTCTGTGTAAATTGTTTATGTGACCTATTTCTACAGATCTAGATGTATATAGGTACAATAATAATGTATATGACAACCCGAGGAATGTATATACAAAATTTGTCTCCACTTGATTGTTTCTGTGACCTAATTCTACGGATTAAGATGTATATAGGTACAATAATATTGTATATCATAACCCGAGGAATGTATATAATTTTTTCATTATGTATATGATTGGTTTGATTTAGTATATCTCCACCGTATTTCGCCGGTCACCACCATTGCGTCGACCACATCGAACCACCATTGTGCCGGCCGTCAGAACCACCAATTCGCTGGAAGGTCTCGTCGGAACCACCACATTGAACCACCACGTCGCCAAAGCCATCACCAACCACCACGTTGCCAATTATTGTATATATGTACAGTAATATTGTATATGAAAACCTGAGGGGTGTATAAACGAAATTTGCTGTGGTTGAATTGTTTATGTGACTTATTTCTTCAGATCAAGATGTATATGTGTATAGGAATATTGTATATGAAAACGTAAGGCATGTATATACGGAATTTCTTGTGGTTAGATTGTTTATGTGACCTATTTCTACAGATCAATATGTATATATGTACAGTAATACTGTATATAACAACCTGAGAAATGTATATATGAAATCTATTGTATTCATATGTTTAATCGTACATTAATCAATTCTGCCGGAATATTGTAAATATAGTGTATATAATGATCTCATGATGTATATACAAAACTATACCATGTGTATATAGTTAATAATTCGTATAAGACATATGGATATCCAATATGTAATTAACGCTTGCTATAATTACGATATTGAGTTGAAATTTCAAAATTAATTAACTATTGCTATAATTAAGGGATTCCTTTTGTGATTTTTCTATAAATCCGAAAATTACAAGATTGTAAATATAGTGTATATAATGATCACGGGATGTATATACAAGACTATAACATGTATATATATTTAATAATTCGTACAAGACGTGTGAATATCCACTATATAATTAACACTTGCTATAATTACGAGATTGAGTTGAAATTTGAAAATTAAGTAACACTTGCTATAATTAAGGGATTTCTTTTTGTGATTTTTCTATAAATCCAAAAATTAATTAACACTCCCTATAATTAAGGGATGAGGTTCAAATTTGAATTTGGGCCAAATTTCTATATGTAATCTGGACCATCCATTGGAATAGCATCTAAAGGCCTACAATTGTTCATTTGTTCACTCATATTTAATTGTCCACTATTGAACTTTAATCTATATATATATATATATATATATATATATATATATATTGAACATGTGAGAATTAGGCCTCGCCTTACAGCGGGATACCTAGAGCATCCTTTCCGATGAGAGCTAGAAGCTCGTGATGGTTTCATATAGATTCCAATGAGAAACTGTGGCCTAAAAAAACAATTTTATCAGGCACAAGAGTTACACTGTCTACTCTCATGATAAAAACGGACTGATTCGAACCCTCGAAGGGACACGAGAATGTCGGCAACAATTCTTTCAATTTCCCATGGGCAGCGAATTTGCCTTATTATTGCTTTGATAACTTTTTGTGACGTCATCCCATAATGCCAATGTTTCTGCCATTAGTAGAACCGACACTTTCCCATATGTTTTGACAAATCCATCAATTGGTTTTCCATCATCATTCCTTATTATTGAACCTCCAGACACATTACCTTACTAAGCTTAGACCCATCAAAGTTTAACTTTATACTTCCTTTGGCCGGTTTCTTCCAACTTTGCAATTTATTTCGCGTTCTACTTGTAGGGCCGACTCGCTTATTCAGACTCTTTTCTTCATCCTCTTGTCATTCTTTATGCCTGTCTTCATTATGCTACATTATGCTAATTAATTGCAGACATAAATGCTAAGATCTTGTATGATGTCACGGGGTGTTTGCTGAAAGAGTACCATACCATTCTTTTAGCTAATTTTGGTTTATATATGCACTGCTCTTTGTGTATGGTCACTAGCTACCTTATTATATGCATGGATATATTATTTACATGCAAGATTGAATGTGTCTATCTTGTGTGTTGGGTATTAACTAAAAGAAATTATCTTGGCTTGATTTTTTCACGCATACGAAAAGGGGCTTACAGCTCTCGATCTATTTATTCATCCAATATAGAGGTAGGTTATAGAATGGTGAAACTATTGGCATACACTGATACACTTTTTGGGGTTAATTAGGTTATAGTCGATGACAAGGTTTATTTAGAAAAACAAAGTCTGCAAAATAGTGATTATCGAGTTCATAACTAGTTGCAATACAAATGGATTCATACCTTATACTTAATCAACATATATAATAAAAAGTAACAGCATAAATAATGAAGTGCCAATTTGAAAAAACATGCGGTGTAGTGTAGGTTAACAGAAAGTGAAGAACAAAGCATCCGTTTAGAAGAGTTATTTTGACGAGAAGCATCAAATTTCAATTTTAACTAATCAACTGGTGGTTTAATCCAGGTCGTATTTACCTTACATTTTCGTTTAGATGAATTCGTTATTTTGGGTTATACCATTGATAATTTTCATTGGGTATCTATAATAAATATCAATAAATATATACTTCTAAACCTAAAGCAGTTAAAGGTAGTTTTGTCATTTAGGTTTTATAAACCACGTACTCACCATATTTTTAATAAGTGACTTTTATAGTAGTTTTCTATCTATTAATATTTAACAAATTATATAAGTACATATTTACATGGTAGTTTCTATCTTAATCTTCGAAATAAGATATATATGTAAAGATCTTACATAATATTGATTTTCTAAATCCAAAAATTTATCAAGCTGAAAAATGATATATCTAGAGGTAGGTTCTATTGTGAACAAGCTTCTATAAAGAATAAGAGAACAAATCTCATCCGATGGATGGTTGAATTAGTGTCTATAATATCCATTAATAAGAAAATAGAAAAAAAAAAACAAAATTAGAGAGATTTTCTCCTATGATTTTGTAACCACACACACCATAATTTTGGAAAACACGCAGATTTTCTCCATTGCAGATTACGCACCATAATTTTGGAAAACACGCAGATTTTCTCCATTGCAGATTACGCAGGTCCAAAATTTGGCGTCCTCCATTGCAGTTCGGCGTCCTCAATTGCAGTTCGGCATCATCTATTGCAGATCGGCGTCCTCCATTGCAGATCAGCAACTGAAAATGTCCTCTATTGCAGTTCGGCGTCCTCCATTACACAGAAGTCGTGGTGGTTCACCGGCATCCATTGCGCAGGTTTTGTGTTTTTCAATTGCTATAACCATGTTAACCCAAGCTTCAACAATCACCTTTAAGCCTAGGATACTCCCACCACCGCTCAACACACTCCATATGTTCACCAACACCAAAAGGCCAACAAACTCATCACTTCAGCTCACATACTATAACCACTAAAATCGACAAATTTTCATAAACAACAACACAAATATCCAAATTAGCACCACCAAAGAAAACATTGCTTCATTTTTCGTTTGCTTTTTGCTTTGTTTTGTTAGGATTGATTGCTAGATTTAGATTCTTCTAATTCCCGTGGACGAACTTGGCTTCGCTATACTCAGCGGGGTCTTGATGTATAAATTTATTTACTTGTTAGGATCAAGGTATACCCTCTCAACAACCATATGGTCCCATTGACCTTCGTATTCATTCCTGCACCCTCATCGTCGCTGATTCACGCCCCATTCGTCGTCCCCGACACTGCTGCCCGCCGTCGTCAACTCGCCCCCACGCGTCGCTAACGTCACCGGCACTGCTCCCGTCCATCGTCGATCTGTCCTGGCCTTTTCGTCCCTGCTCCTGACCACGCCCGACTTTTTTTTTTTTGATAAGGTAAGGATTAGGGTCGCCGCAAGTACTACTTGGGCTCGCCTAGAGCATCCACAAGGGATGAGAACTGGTTACTAACCAGCTCTAAAGGAAATAGGGCAAACCGCCGCCCTGGAGTGACCTCATGGTAGTACCATGAGTGCTCAACCAGTGAGCTGATGCGTCCACGCCCGACTTATCATTAATAATTTTACAAGTAAGAAAATTTCATATGCCTTTATCTAATTACCATATATTAATATATCAAAATTATATCTATATTCATACTCTATCAAACTAATATATGATATTTATAAACCACCCAAATAATATCTATATATAAAATATAGATTTCTCCTAAAAAGATGTGTTTATCTAATTACATATATTAATATATCAAAGTATTATCTATATCCATAATCTAATAAAATAATATCCTATATTTATAAACTATCTAAGTAATATCTGCATTATATTTATTATACTTTATATTTTAGGTTGGTTTATAAGACAAATCAAGTATTGATTTTACAAAAAATTTATAAATAAAACAATATACTACGATAAAAATTTATATGGAAAAAGCAAGTTAATTCAAATTAAATATAATAGTACTATCATGATGTATTTTATTAGTAAATGAAATTAAATGTGCATAAATTAAATAATATAATGTATTCAACATAATTTTAATATTTAAGACATACTCTTACATGGTACGACGGGAATTTATATAGAGAAAAGTTTACCTTACCTCCGGCACCACC